>OW799211.2:21215000-22680000 GCA_941918905.2 Xestia sexstrigata
GCCAAGAATGCAAACACGGATGCATATGCGAGCGATTCATTCGGGATGCGCGAACGAGATGGTCTCGGTGCCTCCAACTACTAGGTAGTTAGATACAGAAGGTAAGTTCTAAACAACGAACCGAAACGCAGACAAATGTAACAGCTACTGGCATTTGCATAATTACGGTTTTACATCACTGTACTCGTACGTATCTACGCGTCTACAACAACGGTTATAAAAAGACACTTAACAAATCTGAAGGAGCTTACCTAGACACCTTCTGGTTACCGAACTGTTGAAAAGTTCTGAGGTCAATGTTCTAATTTTCTTTCACTTCTTTTTACGGAACTTTGAATAACTCTATGACCTTTGTACCGTGACTTGTCGTGTTACATTTCACACTACAATAAAAGCCGTTTTTTAGACATAAAATGTCGGTTACCTACTAGCAATAATTTAAGCTCACTGTTAATTAGCTTCATCACATTAATTCTTAGGTGACGGTAATGTGATGGGTTTTTTTACACCCTGAATGTGCGTGCACCTGGGTTTGCTCATTGTATGGACCTGACCTTCTATGCTTACTTACTTTGTGGTGGCTCGGTGGGAGATTTGCAGTTGTGCACTCCTCCTAACTGGCGAAATATTTATATTTGCGATGCTTTGTAAGCTGCAAGTAATAAATGAGTTTCTTGTCGGTTCGCGGCTGTTTCGAGTCAGTAATGAGAATTCAGTCGTAGAATAAACATACGGAAAAGGTTTTTGTACAGATTTTGCTTCGTATTTCTGTGATTCTTTGGCGGCAGCAGTTTTGATTTCGAATTAAATAGTTTTGTTTGATTTTTATGCATTAATTCCGCGTGTGTTCCGCTATTGGAAAATCTTAAGTTACGGATTAAATACATAGTTTGGGCTGTATCGTAAAGAACTGTTGGTTTAGAATAATGTTTTGATGTCCACTTTAAGCGTCCATTCTTATAAAAGTGCTGATAAGACTGGAAGGTAAGCAATAAGTTTCAATGATAAGGTCTTACACAAGAGCTTTCCAAGTGGAACAAAGAAGCCAACTTTACGAGAGTAAGTTCTAAACAAAGTTTTAATTAAATTCTTCAACCCACACAATTATACATTTAATTAAAAATCTCAATTACCTTTCACCTACTGCACCTGACCACAAAGTTGTGGTTCCGTTCCGCATGACCACCGGCACTGCACATAAATCGCACCCGGCTTCAGCTGAACACGGAGGTCACAGTAAATGGAGTGCTAATTGGTACAATGAAGGGTTGAAAAGGTATCCATATCCCACTTAGTTGTCACAACGTTTACCATACGGTTTTGTACTCTAATACTAGGTACAACACAAAATCCGTGTACTTACCTGTTCTACAGTTTTAGACTCTTACTCTCAAAAAGATAAAAAACTTATTATAAGACGAGATATATCTTCTATCTTCTATCAAGACATCATTACCTTCCTGCCCTTGTACGTGCTTTTTCTGTCATCTTATCATTCACACAATCCACCCATGTATTTTATTCTTCAAACTTTTTCTATTTTTGTATCAAGATCACCTTAACAGAAAAATTACTTCATTTAAATTGACACCCTACATTTACTGCTGAAATTAATAAAGCCTAGCCACCATTTTTTTGAACTGACGGTTCACAGTTCGCAAGTTCATCACTTCACGTTCCCCTTACTCTGCGGCCGTGAACCACAATTGGTAGCAGTACTGCGGGCTCCCCTGCATCGCTTCGGTGCAGGACATTGGCTGCTCAGTGCACAGCCTAATTGCTATTGATACGTTTCACAGTAATTAATGGTCATTTAATTAGTGTGTTGGTTTACGATTGAATGGCTTGTGTTTGCCTTCTTGGGTGTTGAACATATCTTTACGTTAACGCACTCGAAGTGATGACAACTGTGACAATTTCAAAGCATTTAACCGTTTGGCCACGAACTTCACGCTCAGGCGGCACGAGACAGCCATGACTACGAAAATAAATGAAAAAAGTTGTTTAAAACACACAACGAGCCGCGACGTGACGTGCAAGCGTCCGCGTCGGTCGGCGCGTCGTTGGTACTAGCGCAAAGGCAACAACGACACTTCGAAAGTCGCATCGTACGAGACTGTGAACAAAGCTTTAGGACTAGGCGAGGTAGAATATAAGTAAAATAAATATTAAAATAATACAAGGACCAAAAAATATATATTTAATAACTACAAACAAACCGCAATCACAATCATGTTCCCGCGCATAACACCGCACATTACATAACAACGTATCAAATCCAGGAACTACCAAGTTAATAACTTGTATCCGTGGTTTCCTATTAATACGACCACAGACTACACAATAATCTACCGCAGCAATAAAACAGTACAGTCCGTTCACAGTTATTTTGCCTCTGCCAGCTGCAATCCAAGTGCATATTATTTTTAAGACAATAAAGATCACAGTATTTTGACAATTAAGAGCTTTGAACAAATAAAATCAGAACCACCATACCACCCACCCTGTCCTACCATATTCCGGTCTAAAAATAATTCAAAGAATTTAAGAACCGAATTCGGTTTTCAAAAATCTAGTCGAAAATGCAGTACGAGTTAATTAAATGGGTAACAGGTAATTATTTCAATTTTTTATGTTGCAGTACTTTTTGCACTTTTGTTGTATATTTTGAGCATTTATGATGCATATATTTGCATGCATATTTCGTCGATTTTATGTTGCATATAATCCGGTCTCTAGTTATAACAGTCAGAAGTAACATAAACTGAAAGGACTGTACACCAGTCCGGATTCCCACTGAGCAATATTGAAGGGAAGTCTTGTTTTAATTTAGCTAAAAGCTTACACTGTGTACTCAGACTGAATTTAGACAAGACTCAAGTTAAATAAAGAAGTATGGCCCAACTTTGTTAAAGGTTTTTGAATGGGACGCTGTTTGAATGAGAAATTCGACGAGTGTATGGTTCTTTTTGTGCCAGAAATAGGATGATCTGGGTATGAAAGGTGAAGAAAGGTACATCATTAACTGGCGTTTTTTTAACAATTTTGTAGGTATTTGTACTTAAATTGTATGTTATTTAGCACCATAAAATATAGAGTACAATGATAGTCGGTAATACTCCAAGGCCTAAAAATTAAAGGAATTACAGCTTTTTCTATCCTAGCTGTCTGAGTCAAATTCGTTTAGTCCACATTTCGGTTATCATGTATACGTATAACTTACTTTTCTATAACCACTTTTTTAGTTACTACACTACAACAGCCCATAACGTCCACTGCTGGACATAAGCCTCTCCCATGATGGGAGGAATTTGCCGTAATCTCCACGCTTGGCAGGCGGATTGGAGATCGCAGTGATGAAAGACTAACAGAAAACGCTGCTGCCCATTCTCTGGTCTACGGAGGCGCAAGGTGTTCTGCCTCAGACATTAGTCGCCTTATACGACACCCGTGAGTGTAATGGGTTGGTTCTATTCTACTCTGCCGGATACTACACGGCGGCAAGCGCACGGCTTTTTAGTTGCAAGATTGCAATAAGTGACAAACACTGGCCAGTGCTTATTGCAATCTGCCTTCAAAATAATTTTTAGATGCCATTAAGTTTTTGTTTTAACAATGTTTTTTTACATGCTATCATTTTATTAAACTTATATAGCCAGCTTTGGTATAGAATCTTAACCTCCTTTGTAAAAAATAGTCATTTAAAAACTGAACAGAATCTAAAGTAACCAAAACTACAGTGATACAAAGGTCTTTTGGCACTTGAATGATGGGGTGCTAATGGTAAACATTTATGAATTACTGTTGTGTGAAATGGTTTGATGTAACAACATCGTGGAGTTAGTAAGTAATATTTATTTCACAAATAGATGTACATTTTTTACGAATACAGTGCTTAATCTAAACTTGTATACAAAAGTATTAGCATTTGGGGCCGAACTAGGCAGAGCCTGTATTTCAGGCCTCAACGCCGGTCCCCCTGGGTTACAATTTAATTATTTTGATTATTCTATTGGAATGATCCCATGTATAAATATATATCACAATAAAATTTATAAGAAAAAAAAAAACAAAAAGATTACTTAGTTTAGGAGGTAACATTATAGGTGTGTACAGTCCCCTCTTTGTGTGTGATGGAGGTGTGCGTGACTGAGTGTGAGAGGGTGTGTAAGATTGCGGTGCATGACTTTAAATTTTTGTAGAAGATTACATAATTTAGTTTAAATGATGCCACAAGGTGTTAGTTCCAATATGCCTTTTTGTATTCGTCACTTTGTGTGCAGTAATTTTATGAACTGAAAATTGATCAGTTCGATACAATGTTTCAAATGCAAAATAAAACACACATGTAACTCAACAAAACCTAATTAACGAAATTCAGATTTGACTTAGAAACAACGGATTTCCTACCTTATAGCAATCACCAAAACAAATACTAAGTAATGTAAAACGCTTTCAACATTCTAGAATAAAAGAAGGGTAACGGAGATAAACGAAGGGTCTAATGTCGCCCGTAAGCGATCTATCACAGGCAGCCAGGGGATTTTAAACGTTATTGATGTATTATCTGAAAGGGATTTAAGCATATAAGGTGTGAGGGAATTAGTTCCGTGAGGTATTTCTGGTAAATTTGTTTTCTTGTGGGGAATGATTTTGACACGTGTAAGATGTTCCTAAAAATGTGTAGGTGTCTACGCCACTGCTTGACCAATCATCAACGCTCAAAATCACGTCGAGCCTGCGGCGCATCGGTTGACCAATGACCACTCCCGAATATTCGCGTCATATTTAACAGCCAATCGTCGAAGCCGATTCTCACGCGATCGTGGATCTCAAGCGACACCTCTGGACACACTCTTTACTACTTACCATACAACGCCACACCGCCATGGTCCCAAAATCCAAAAATACTCTGTTAAAATGCCATCTTTTAAAGTAATCATTCCAAATATAATTGTAAAAACTTGCTAAACTATTAAACTCATTATTAGAATTCAAACCCAAAGTGTTTCTTATGTTCTATCGTTCGCGATGGAACCAAAGACACGAATAGTAGTAATATATATAGGTATTGTCAAAATTGCTGGGCAAATGCCTCCCTTTTTCTGCTTCCAAACCTCTTTATCTTGTGTGATCTCTGGCCATCTCCACCCCGCAAACGAGATCGTTACATTACCTTCACCGTGGTCTACCTCCATCAGGTGTCCAGTGAGTGCGGTGCCCATCTCTCCAAGTCTACTTTTTTTTTTGTCTCTTGCTTTTGTCTACAAACTTGAGTCCGTGTGGATGTGGCTGAAAAAATATCGTTTAAAACCTGTGTGCCAAATTTCATCGAAATCTGTTCAGCGGTTAAGACATGGTGAGGTGATTTCCAGACAGGCACACAGACTTCTTTCGCATGTGTATGTATCATAATATGGATTTGTAACAGTGACAAAACATTTTTTTTATTCTTTGGACAATTCATAAGTTTCATATCTCGTCTTAGCATCGTATCGGTTTGTTGTTATTTTCTTTTTAATTTTTGGTATTTGTTAAAATATCTATTAGTTTATTTTATCTGTATATTATGTGTATTAGTATCAATCTAAACTCTCGTTAACAAAAAGTTTTTTTTAGACATTACTTTGTACCCTATCACTATGTTTTCCTTTTTGACCCAAAGGGTGACTGGTAGAGAATGCCTTGTGGCATTAAGTCCGCCTATGTGTGGTACATAGGCGGACTTAATGCCACAAGGCATTCTATGTTGTACATGAAGTTTAAATAAATAAATAATAAAGTTTTTAATTCAAAAATACGTTCGAATGCGTATACAGCTAAGTGTAGACATATTGTGTTTCCTACTAAAATTTTCCCTTGATCCTTTCAAAACAAGTTACCACTCACGGTTTAAAATAATACACCTTTACTCTCTTCTAGCCCGATCAATAAACTTCAACATAAAAGAATATAGTCTTACAAAACTGATCTTCGCTTGCTCTCTGCAGCAAAGGAATTGATAGTCTCGTAGGGAACGACTATTATAGAGCCGTTATAGAGTTTATCGTTGCCCGGGAGGCAGACTCTCCTTTAATAGAGCTGTGTAGAGTAGTGTAGAGTCCTCGGAAATGCGCACAAGGAAACGTTATGATGAGTATGTATATTGTTGCAGTATGTGCAGTAAATATGAGTAAGGAACCCGATAGAATTTGATCATTTATGTATTTCAAATTCCCTGGGAAGTTTGCTTCTGTTTAGAAATTGTGGGACAGTGATGCTGACGCTTTTAAAGAATTTGGCCCAGATAATTTTGAGAAAAGATAGCTACTGTATCCTGAAACCCCAAACAAAATGCCCTTCTATAAATGTTAGCGATGATAATTATAAGCAAAAAGAAATGGATAATAATACATATGCTACCAGAAATATAAATCCTTTGAGAATTCTTTTAAAAATCGTCGTAGGAAAACGAAATTCTTAAGAAACTATTGTTTCTTCTCTAGACTGTCAGGAGTAACATCAACTTAGCGTCACAATCATCATCATCACCCACAGCCTGACTTCTTCGTTTTGCGCGATGGATGTCAAGCAAAGGCTTGAGCCAGCCTCATCCAGGATATTCCCGCGATGGCCACAATGTCGTCTGCCCATCTCGCCGCCGGACGACCAACACATCTCTTTGCAGTCCTTGGACGCCACTCGGTCACAGCTTCACTCCACGTGCCATCACCGTGTCTTGCTAGTTGTCCTGCCCAACTCCATTTGAGTTCTATAACGCGATTTCCAATATAGAAAACCATTGTAGTTGTAACGTTATAACAATAGGAGTCAATTCTTATCTTTACTCATCCAATTGTCTGTCAACTGAGATAAGCCACGAACTATGTAGGTATCCAATTTCCATTCAATATAGTTTCCAATTTCTCGTTATTTTTTGAGTGTCTTCGCACCGAGTTTATGTCAAGCAAGTCTCGATCCAAAAAATGACAGACATTTCATTTATTTATCTTGAGAGCACGTAGCACTCTCATTTCCTTTCGAAAGAAATCTCTTTTGTTGCCTTTTGAAGTCGAACTGTAAGAAATGAGTGATGGATAGTAAGTTGTGACAGAAATAAAATATGGTAGAAAGTGTTTGAGTAACGTTCGAGTCACTTGATAGCAAATATCCACTTAAAAAAATCTTCCATTCGCTTAGAAAACGCACAGCCTAAACAGCTTTGTCTAGAACCATTAAATGTACAATGGTGCAATATAATATGTCATAGAAGTTCATATTTATCCAATGTTAACTTATCGCCAACGGATACGCGGCTTTATTTATGAAAACCTTTTGTTATGCAACTTCTGAAAATACAAGGTGTCGCTTTGCATCCTGGTCAAATTCAAGAAAGTGCTATATAGACCATCAAACTTAACAACTTTTTCCATGGGACCACCATCGTTATCGCGAAAAAATAATCAACGGCCCCATACAAAATTCCAATACCTACTCGACCAAAGGCATGAGACAGCTGATTATTTTTTTACGATGGTGGTCCCATAGGGACAAATGTTCAGTTTGATGATCTGTAGCACACCCTTGAATTTGACCAGGATGCAAAGCGACACCTTGTATATAAGTACTAGCTTCCGCCCGCGGCTTCACCTGCGTAAGTTCATTTTCTTTACGGAATATTTTTTTTTTTTTTTTTTCATTTATTTACCAATTAAAAATTATTACATTTTTTTTTTGCATAGCATTTTTAAACCACTAAGGTTTGTGCTTAATGCTAAATGTAATTCTACATCATTATAAAAACAAAAACAGGGTAAACAATAAAATACAACATAATAATATAATTAGGTACCTTAATTCGAAATTTGGTAACTTCATCTCTGTTTAGTACTACGTAAACTGCATTTCACATTGAGCATTCAATGTGTTGTAGGTAGTGGGACTTAAGTTTTATTTTAATATTTCTTGGCGTAATGTCACTGCGCAAATCGGAAGGTAGATTGTTAATTAACCGAGGAATTAGGTAAGAACATGTCCGCTCGCCGTAGGTGTTATTTGCACGAACCGTGCATAGCTGGTTACGTGCGACGGTCCGCGTGAATACAGGATGTTGAATTTTTTGCTCTAAATAGCCGTTGAAATATTGTTCTTTTAGCAATGTATATTTAAATTGTGTATGTACAGGTAATATTTTACAGTGATAAAAAAGTCCACGTTCATTGTTTTGAAATTGGTATTTAATTTTTTTAGATACGATATTCTTTAGTATTTTTAGTTGGAGTTTATATATTTTACTGAGATAAGATTTGAATGTTCGACCGTAACTACTAAGTCCATATTGAATGTATGATTCGGCTAATGAGTTGTATAACATAAGTTTTACTTTGAAAGGAATGCGGTTCTTCAGAATTATAATATTAGCTAAAAATTGTCTTAACTTATTACAAACATGCTCTATATGTTTCCTCCAGCTGAATTTGTTATCGATGTCTAATCCCAGATACTTTTGTGAATCTACTTCTTCTATACAAGGACAGCTACACTTTGTATTATTTAAGTTATGCAGGCAGCTGTGGTCGTGTGCAACTAAATTATTATTAAGAGGAATACATTTTAAGTATGGTGATTTTATGACTAGCAATTTGGTTTTATTAGAATTGAGCACCAACCCAACATCATGGCACCATTTTAACAAAGAGTTCAGGTCAGATTGCAAAAGATCACAAGCTTTTTGAGGGTTCTTATCAGCTATTACAAGACATGTATCGTCTGCAAACTGATAGCATGTACAGTGGTTGATACAGCTGCTCATGTCATTTACATAAGACAGAAAATGGAGGGGCCCCAAAACTGACCCTTGAGCCGTGCCCTCTGTAACATGAACGGCTTCACTTAGTGAATTACCAATTTTGACAGCAAATTTTCGGTTTTGGAGGTAATTCCCGCACCAGTTGAGCAGAGGACCACGAATTCCACTTTGGTCCAGTTTACTAATTAGTTGCTTGTGATCAAGCGTGTCAAAAGCACGGGAAAAGTCAATGAAAAGTGCATATGTAATCTTTTTTTGATTAAGGTGCTCGTTGACTTCATCAGTAAACTTGGACAATAGGTCTGATGTACCTTTACCCGTTTGGAATCCAAATTGGTTCGGATAAATTACTTCGTGTTTTCTATAAAATGAGTGTATTTGTTGACAGACATATTTTTCTACGATTTTATCAATAGAAGAAAGCAATGTAATAGGACGATAGTTAGCGTACTCATCTCGCTTACCCTTTTTATAGACTGGTCTAACACAGCCTAACTTTAGTTCATCAGGATATAAACCACTTTTTAAACTGCTGTTAATTAGGTCCGCAATAGCTTTTGATACATCTGGACCTATCATTTTGATATCCGCAACTTTTACGTCATCTAGTCCGGGAGCCTTATTTGAATTCAAATTATTTATTATTTTAAGTATTTTGTCGCCTGATGCTTTCTTAAAGTTTAAACTAGAATTCATTGGTTTACAATAGGTTTTGGGGTCCAATATTTTAATACTACAGTTTGGAACTATATTTTTTACGGCTCTGTCAAATCCGATTGCAAAATTTTCTGCAATGGCCCTAGTGGTAAGACCCTGTGCATCAAACGCTTTGAGAATAGCAGCATCGATTGATAATGTCACTCGCCCCAACATTTGGTTCACCATTTGATAAACTTTTTTTGTATTTTTCATGTTCTCATTTATTTTGTTCATATAGTATAAGTTTCTTCTATTTTCTATAAGTTTATGTAATTTGTTACGGGTTTTATTATATTGCAACCTTAATTGAGGACTGTTAGAACTTTTTTTCCACAGGTTAAACAATTCATCGCGTTTGTCGCACAGACGATTGATGTTTTCATCTATCCAGGGTAATTTAAAACGATTTAAATTGCTACGCTTTGCGGCAGTTTTACTAGAACTCGCAATTTTGCTTGCATTTTGAAATGAATCACGGATGAAACTATAAATATCAACTGGGTTATCCATGCTTTGTGTCAGTGTCCAGTTAACTTTTTTTAACTCGAGTTTCAATATTTCATAATTTATTGTTATATTGGTAACATCCTGTATACGTTTGGTTGGCGCGTCTTGAACGCAGGTAAAGATAATAGCTCGATGATCGGCCAGTTCGGTGTCTAACACCGCCGAGCACGGAATTAATGCGGGGAATCGTGCAAAAAAGTGATCAATGCAAGATTTTGTGACATTGTTAAGTTTTGTTTCTATTCGGGTAAAGTCAGAAATTCCACACATTAAGCCGTGCTCGCTGAGTGTTTCTAAATATAAATCTTTGTATGACGATATGGATTTTAGGTCAATGTTCGTGTCGCCAACTAATAAAAAGTTTTGTTTCGAGTCAAACATAGAAATGTAGTTACCAAGTTCCCTTACAAAAATGCGCTTATTTGTACTTGGTGGCCTATATACGGAACACACAACCACGTCCTGGTTTGAGTTTAATTTTATTGTGCCAGTTAAATTTTCAAATGTTAAGGTTTTATGTTGAAACAAGGTAAATTTAATGTGATTTTTTACGTAAATGATAATACCTCCACCCCTCTTATCGGAACGTAGTTGTGAGTACGTGTTATAGGTAGGGATATTATATAAGTGAACAATATTTTCTGGGATGCCAGCTTCAGTAATTACTATAAGATCTAATGGAAAAGCGCAATTATGAATCATTTGAAGTAATTTTGTAAAGTTTTTTTTAAGTGATCTGATATTAATATGAATGCATGAGAAACTTAAGCGACTTTTAGGAGGTAGTTGCTTAAAGTAATCAGTTGTAGTACTACAATTAAATATTTCGTTGATTTGAGTATCCATACGACTTAGAATAAACAGACCAGTGGGTTAGGTAAATTACAAAATTATATTGGAATTGAGTCTTTGAATTGGTTTGGAATTCGTTTGATATCTTCGAGTGTACGAACATAATATATTTTGCTGTTACTGACCTTTCTTACACTGACTTTGCCATCTTTACACCATATAAACTGATAAGATTTACCTAGCGCAAGTTTCGTATTATACAATAGAGTTTTTAAATACTTCGTAAGCGCTTCTCTTACGTAGATACGATTGTCCGCTTTCTCCTTGGGAGTATTAGGGTTAAGTACTCCTAGGGTGAGACATTTTGACTTTCCAGCTTCAACCCACTTTATCTGAGCTACCTTCGTTTTCATCTCTAGGAAAATTGGTCCCGGACGTTCCTTTGTTCCTGGTAAGCGTTGGGATGACTTTATGTCGCCTACATCCATATCGAGTTTGTCGGCGATTACTTCAAGAGTTTGTTCTATGGCTTCAGTGGTTGTCTCAGGTAACCCAGCGATTTCCAAGGCAGATGTTAGGGTTTTTTGCTCGAAGTTCCTAACTTCTTGCTCTAGAACAGCTACTCTTAGATCGAGATTTTTATTTTTATTTTGCAGGTCTATGTTTTTATGTTCAAGATCCTTGATTTTTGTATCTTGTTTTTTTATGGACTGTTCCATGTTATTTATTTGATCACCAAGGAATTCTAGGGAATGCTCAAGATTACCTATCGTCTCTTTGAACGTCTTCTTTAATTCTCGGCTAATGTCTTGCACCAGTTTCCGTGTATCGATGGATTGCGCGTTAGTAGTTGGACCAGTGATGGATTCCTCTTCATCCTCGTCGTCGTCTGGGATCAGGAACGACGATCTACGAGACAGGTTTTTCATGCAATCCTCGCAACTCCATTCAATGCCAGGAGAGTTTCTAAGTGTATTCAGCTGTTTGTTTGATAGTTTAGAACACACGGGATCGGCATGCACTATCTTCTCACATCTGCTGCACTCCAAACCAGGAAGTTTTTTAGTAATATTCTTCTTGCAATTAAAGCACTTTTTAAGTGCCATTGTAGGTAGAATTAAGGTATGGATCGTTGACTGCGCACAACTTATCGCTATGACGTACCGACGTAGAAATGAAATATGTTTATAAATTTTAGAGTTTATGTTATTCTGATGTATAAGCTACATGACTGTTAAGTTTCATTAAAATCCGGTCAGCAGTTTTTGCGTGAAAGACTTACAAACATCCATCCATACATCCTCACAAACTTTCGCATTTATAAGAGTAGAAAGATCACATCGCCACATCGATTGCGACTGCCTCATATTTGTTCGCTTGCAGGCATTGGTTTGAAGCTCGAATGTTTGTTTAATTTATTGGCAATTGGCACCCACAACACTGAAAACCCAATCAACGGTAATTATCGGTCAGTTTCACGATAAAATAAACTGGGGGCCTACCATCACCTGTTATAGCAGTATTATTTTAATCTTTAGTGTGGAAAAGAGATAGAGCAAGACGCCTTGAATGACGCCATCACTACATTAAAGTAGGTCACACTGCTTGAAGAAGTGATGTTAGACACCCATGTAAGTCTGGTGGTCACAAGCGCGACTGCTGAGAACGGTGTCCTGAGTTCGATTCGATCGAAACCTGAAGGAATAATGTCGGTGTACTATTAGGTACACCTCAGCCTAACCCTACAGGGATCATACAAGCGTGATTACATGTATTATGTGTGATGGTAATAGGCTCGCACCTTTTTACATGCGACTTAAACGTAACTGGCGAGATGTGTGTGTACTATTCATAGGTCCTAAGGTACCAAACCGTTTGGAAAAAAAAAACGAGATATTATGATGCTATAAGAGATGGTGGTGAGGCCCTGTATTTAACAGTATTTCAATTGTAAACATAACATGTATTGTATGTTAAAGGTAAACTATCTGAATTTCAGTGTATGCTGAAATGAACTCAGAGATCACCGATAGTGGCGTATGTTATGCACGATTCACACCTAACCGAACGTAAGGGTCATCTGTGCGTCAAATTCCTTCAATGGTGAGTAAAGGAATTTGACATTTGTGTGTGATGATTGAGGTTATATTTGAATATAATTTAGAAATCTGTTACTGAGTTAAGAAAAAATATATTTTGAGCCCATTCTGTCGTAACAGAAAAGGTTGAAGAGTTCTGATTTTTATTGCTTAAACATAAAAATGGAAATCATAACAAATGGATATACTCACCAGACTTTGAACCCACAAATCGTTAGGATCCTTATACCTCCGCACCAAGGGTTGCCGACCGATGATTCAAAATCTATCAAATCCCTACTGAAAAAATGTTATCGTTGGTCCCCAAAATATTACCAAAAGATTTTTTCATCTTTACAAAGGGTTAATCCGGTCATTCCCCTAGGAAAACCTTTACCAATTCAATAAGTAAAACTTTCTTTTACCGATACCTGCACGTATTTTAAATAATATACGGTTATAGTACGCTTTTGAAGACATAAGATCGAAGATTTTACATAGTCGTTACATTCGTCATACCGTGTCAAAAAATGATTTTGGTTCTGTTTGTTGACGATGTCATTTGGATAATAAGATATCTCGCTTATTCATACTAAAATGTAAATACTCTTTTCAGTATTAAACACTTTTTCTCGCCCTAATTTTGGTGGGACATTATAAATCTTTGACAGAACAAACACATTGTGATTTTTTTGATATCGCTATCAGCGATAAGACCGCCATTCTACCTAAGGATTAGCAAATATTGTAAAAAAGTTGTATATAAGGTAAAAGGTGTAAATAGTTTTAATAAACCATATATTCTATGAATTTAAATGATTTACACAACTCCATTTAATCATGCCAACCTCAATAATTTCACCTGCCAATACTGATGTGAATTTTAATTAACTTCCAAATATTAGAATATAATGATTAATTAGGGAGGTATTAGTTCAATATGTGGGCCCCATAAATATGTAATAACCAGGAACGTGAACTTCAATAATTATAATTAGGGTAAATAACGAAATTATTAATTTAATATTTTCAAAACAAGTAAGCGTTTTTGGCAGGCTGCACTTAGTTGTAGCCGGCTAAAACTAGGTGTAGCCGCACTTCCGCTATTAGCCATTACATAATATACATTATTACAATTAAAAACGCTAGAGGAGTGATGTGACATTTCGAATGACGTTGTTTCGACGCACGCTATTTAAAAAATAATAACCGGCCAAAAGCGAGGCTGTTTTAATGTTGGCAATAAGCTAACTGTTTCAGATCCTTCTAAAGAGGATTTATAGCATGGGTTTAGATAAACATATTTAGAGAAAAATACGAAATAGCCCTTTTATTTGTGGTGAAAGGACATAATAACGCTAATATTCGAATAAAAAGTTTTATTTTTGCTTTCTCGCGGAATAAAATTAATGTTATGATTTTCGGTCCCGTATGTAATCAATGGCAACACACACTGGTCATAGACTTTCGTCTTGAGATACTGCGGTAAGTTGGACGAGAAGATACCGCGCAGCTTCCCAAACGCTGCCCAGCCGAGTCGGATTCGACGATTGACCTCTTTCTCGAAGTTAGACCTGGGCTTTATCACTGACTGACAATGGGCTTTATCAGAAGGTTTAATGTCACCCAAATGGCAATGAAGAGGGCTATGCTCGGAGTTTCCTTGCGTGATCGAATCAGAAATGAAGACATCCGCAAGAGAACCAAGGTCATCGACGTAGCCCGAAGAATTGCCAACCTTAAGTGGCAGTGGGCAGGGCGCATTGCTCGCAGAACGGATGGCCGATGGGGCTGAAAAGTTCTGGAGTGGTGACCGCGAACTGGACGACGATGCGTTGGAAGACCTCCCACTAGGTGGACCGATGACCTGGTGAAGGTTGCGGAAATTCGCTGGATGCGAGTCGCAGGCAACCGGTCAATGTGGCGACACTTGGGGGAGGCCTATGTCCACCAGTGGACGTCTTTCGGCTGAAATGATGATGATGAAAAAAATATAGATGATGATTTAAATTCTAAAATCGTACTTTGCTAGTCTATTACAGAAAGTTACAAATTATGGGGCCCATAATGCCTATCAAAATTCACACGGAAGGTCTGTGAAGCTGCAAACGTGATAGAATTATTACGTAGGTACTAAGGTATGTAGTCCTTCACCTCTAGGATAAATATTATTGAAATGTCAAACACAGAACCATAATCAGCCGTAACCAGATAACATATCAACTTTAAATTCCATTATAATATGGAGCAAGCCGTAAGCCGTAACTATCCAAATGAATACCCAATCGTTTTCAAAAATAACAAATACAATAATCGAAACATATAATAATAACATGGCGTCCATGTTATCACGGTTCACGTTCCGACAATTTGCAAAATGGCGGGTGCTGGGGCGGCACGACCCCGACTATTTATCACTCACCTCTCTGCCCACCAGCGGAATGGATATCGGGCGCTAATTTACGCACCGATGTATCGCAGGACAGAAACGAGGAAGAAAATCCACTCCCAGTAGATAGCAGTGGGGGCCTCGTAGGAGCGGTTCTCGCATTTCTTTGTGTAATTTATTTCATCACCACTGCTCTCTATACTTAAGGTTAAACATATCGGCCATGTACTAAAATCAAAAATTCGGTGACATGACTGTTACCAACTGTTATGTCGGTACTTCGATAATAAACGTATGTGGGTTGATTCAAGTTTTCAATAAACCAGTCGTTACCAGATCTCTGCCTTTTATTGACGTGTACATAACATTGGCGCAGCCGGTCTAGAAAGTTCGGTAATACTTACGTGGAGTTCTGTTTGCCATCATGCCGATTGGGAAAATAGAACCTTTCAATATCGAAGGCGGAAATTGGGACAGTTACATTCGTCGCGTAAAACAATTTATATTGTTAAATAGTATCGATGACAATCTAAAAGTAGCTACGCTTCTAACGTTAGTGGGTTCCGAGTGCTATAATCTTATTTGTGATTTGTGTTCACCCACGGAACCGGAGACGAAGAAGTTCGACGGATTAGTTACACTCGTCAAAAATCATTTGGAGTCGGAGAGATCTGAAATAGCGGAGCGACACATTTTTTGGCAGTGGGCGCAACAGCAGGGAGAAAGTATTTGTGTCTACCTACATGGTTTAAAACACTTGGCTAAAACCTGCAACTTCGGTAGAAATTCTTCTCTGGAAGAAAACCTTCGCGATCAGTTTGTGTCGGGTTTATTCAGCGAAGAGATGCGGTCAAGATTGTTTGCCGAAAAGAGTATTAACTACAAAAGGGCTGTGAAGTTGGCCACGGCGCTCGAGGCAGCTGAGCGACATGCGAGCACGGCATGCGCATCAGGCGGCACGAGCGCTGGCGGATTTAGTAGTAGAAAAGGTGCCGTGTAAATTTGAAATTGACACGGGCAGTAAAATATCGGCTATTCCAAAACATTTTTATGATAAATATTTTAAACATGTACCTATTCAAACAAAGTTGTTGTCTGAGATCTTATACAGGCGACGTTATTGAGAGCATCGGTTATATTATGGTAACGGTTGTCTGTGGTAAAAAGTCAGTGATGCTAAAGTTATTTATTATTGAAAACGGCGGTCCACCTCTAATGGGCCGCACGTAGATTAAGCAATTGAAAATAGAAATAGTAGAATGTCAAAATATTAGCAACTCGGAATCGGTAGCAAAAGCTTTGAGAAACGAATTCCCTGAAGTGTTTGCAGACGGGCTAGGTACATTCAAGTCATCTGTATCACTACACCTCAAGGTTGAAACCTCCGTGTTTGTGAAGGCGCGGCCGTTGCCACTGGCGCTGCGCCCGCGAGTCGAAAGCGAACTCAAACGGTTAGAACAAGAAGGGGTTGTTTACAAAGTCGAAAGGTACACCTATTGTACCAGTTATAAAGTTGAATGGCTCAATCAGAATATGTGGAGATTATAAAATAACGATTAATCCGATTCTAAAAGATTTTCATTATCCTTTATCGCGGATTGAAGAACTTTTTGCAACCTTGGGGTGGTGAACAGTACACAAAACTTGATTTATCAAATGCATTCCAACAATGTTTATTAGATAAAAAATCACAGCCGCTGACAGCAATTACCACTCATGTCGGGACGTTCATTTACAAAAGGGTACCTTTTGGAATAAAATGTATTCCTGAAAACTTTCAAAAGATAATGGAGGAAACATTGAGTGGCTTGCCTTCAACGGCTGTATTTGCAGATGACATAATTATGTGTAACTGGAAAGGATAAAACTACCCATTTAGCAAATTTGAGGGCAGCGTTGGAAAGGTTAAAACAAAATGGATTAAGAATCAATTTCAGTAAATGTCATTTTTTTAAGGATTGTGTAACGTACCTAGGTTATAAAATTGATAAGGATGGCTTGCACACGGATTCCAACAAAATTGAAGCCATTAAGGCAACCCCATCTCCAACAAATGTAACTCAATTAAAGAGTTTTATGGGCCTTGTAAATTTTTACTCAAAATTTTGTTCAAATAAAAGTGATATAATGAGACCACTGTACAACTTATTAAAAAAAAATGAAAAATGGCAATGAAATGATGAGTGTGAGGGTGCTTATTGTCGACTAAAAAAAGCATTAAGCAGCGCACCAGTTTTAGCACACTACGATCCTACTTTGCCGTTGGTGTTATCAGTGGACAGCAGCGCATACGAACTGGGCGCCGAGCTCGCACAGCGGTACGCAGATGGCAGTGAGCGACCCGTGTGTTGCGCATCGCGCACACTTAACGCCGCCGAACAAAATTACTCGCAGCTGGACACGGAGGCACTCGCAATTGAGTTCGGTGTGCGCAAGCATCACCAGTACTTATACGGGCGACAGTTCATTTTGCGAAGTGATCATCGTCCATTGAGTTATATATTTGGGGCGAATAAGGGAATACCCGTGACAGCCGCAAGTAGACTACAGCGTTATGCAGTCCAGTTGTCTGCTTATAATTTTAAAATCGAATTTATTAAATCAGTACAAAATAGTCACGCCGATGCGCTTTCTCGACTTCCTTTGAATTCCACTAGAAGTAGAATCAAATGTGAGGACAGCGACTGTAGTTACTTTAATTTTGTGCAGGAAAGTTTTCCTCTTAGTTTTAAAGACATAAAAATTGAGACAGCAAAAGATTCTTTCTTGAATAAAAATATGGTTACGTAATGTTCGGGTGGCCAAAAACAAGTAACATCGAAACTGAAAAAGCATATTTTAATCGTAAGGAAAGTATTTGTGTGGATCAAGGTTGCTTGATTTGGGGTTACAGGGTAATAATTCCGAAAACTTTACGAATGTCAATTTTGAAAGAAATTCACGACGGCCACCCAGGCATCGTAAAAATGAAGCAAATAGCGCGAAACTATGTCTGGTGGGAGACATTGGACGTTGATATCGAGCTTACAGTACAGGAGTGCGTCGCATGTTAGTCGCAGCGCTCAGCTCCCGCCCCGGCTCCCCTGCATTCCTGGCCGTGGCTGGAGGAACCATGTGGGCTCGATTGAATTACATTTTTATGGTCATTTGATAATAAGTATTATTTAGTTATTGTCGATGCTCATACAAAATGGATCGAGGTTGACCATGTTTCTTGTACGTCCGCTGCGGTGGTAATAAATTGTTTACGAAAAAGTTTTGCGCGATTTGGCTTACCCAAAAGAATTGTTAGCGACAATGGACCGCCTTTTACTTCGGCAGAATTTAAAAAGTATTTAGACATTAACGGTATTCGCCATACCTTAGTTGCACCATATCACCCATCGAGCAATGGGGCGGCTGAAAATGCCGTGAAACTGGTTAAGAGGGCATTAAAAAAGGCCCAAGTCGATAATGAAAATGGAAATACGGCACTCAGTAAATTTTTGTTCTCGTATAGAAACACAGAACATAGTACCACTGGTCGTGAACCCGCAATGCTTATGTTCGGACGACAGTTGCGTGGTCGATTGGACCTGCTGCGGCCCGACACGCGAGACTTGGTGCGACAGCGACAGGAGAATAGTGAGCGGCGACGGGACACCACCCTGCGGGTGGCCGAGCCCCAAGATCCAGTGCTAATACGGGACTATTTTAAAAACCGGGGGAAGTGGACTGAAGGGACGGTGGTACGTCGAGAAAGTCCAGTTTCTTATACTGTAAAATTTCAAAATGGTCAGGTACATAAAAGACACATTGATCAAATCTTAACAACTAAACATCGAAAGTCTAGATATTCATTGTCAAAGGTTGAGGACGGAGAGTATGACAAAACGGATGCAGAATCAATGGCGACCCCTGACGCTGATCAGGACGATCAAGTTGCAGAGGAATGGCAACTGGCAGAGGAGTCGCCTCCCCCGAGAATTGTGTCTGAAAGTCGTGATGATCCACTGACAACACCAAGGAATCGTGCTTATAGGAAGGCTGCTTTACGCTGCATTGACAAATTAAAAAAACTGTAATGATATTTTGTTGTTTATTTCATAATCACACTCATCATTACACAGTTGCTTACGTAGGAATAAAACACATGTTGCTAATATCACTAAGTAATATAGATATTATAAATATATGTTTATCTACTGAATGTTAGCATCTCGTTCATGTATTTATGTTTAAGCTTAAGTTTTCAATAACCATGATTAGTGGGTTTAATTATGTTCCCTTAAACATTGTGGTATGTTGTTAAAAATGTAGCCGTTTGTTTCTTGTTTGTTTATGTTAGACTATTTAAAATATAGGAGGAAAGTGTTAAGTCGGTACTTCGATAATAAACGTATGTGGGTTGATTCAAGTTTTCAATAAACCAGTCGTTACCAGATCTCTGCCTTTTATTGACGTGTACATAACACCAACCCCTTTGGTCTCTTTACTCTTTCTAATGGAGAGGAGGCCTGCGTGCCAGTAAACAATACGCCTATAATACACAAAATGTAAGGAACTGAATATCAAATTTTAAAATATGTGTACTAAGTTTCCTAAAAGAAATGTTAAATTAAATATTTAATGAAATTAAACATTTAATGAAATTAAACATTTAATTAAGTGTTTTAGTGTGTTTTGTCATTGAACGAAATGTTAAAAATATTGTTGAATGAAATACTGAACGTACTGTGCTAAATGAAATTAAATTTTAAAGGAAATGAAATGTAATTTTTTAATGAAATATTAAATGTAATGCTTCATGAAATGTTAAATGTAATGTTTTAATGAAATGATAAATAAATAAACAACGCTGGACATTACACACAGCGCCATCTAGTGCCACACTAAGCAACCATTGAACAATTGCCAATGAACCTTGAGCGAGCGTGGTGATCGTTGTTTATGCCGCCATATTTTCATACATAGATGTATGAAAATATGGCGGAATTTGCCCTGCAGTGGTATTTATTATATATATGTATACATATACATACATATATATATTTATTTATTTATAAGGCACACAAAAAAGAACAGTGTAGAATGCTAATAATAGTGGTTCATAAAAGTATTGGAATTTAATAAAATAATTTAATTTTGGAAAGTTTTGGAATGTCTGTGGTGAAGCCAATTTACTGGCTTTTAGATCATTAAACATGATTTGATTAATTATCAAAATAAATGAACAGTATTCAATTAATGTTACGGGAAAATCAATAACGGACGTATTTCAGAACATCACGTTGTATTTTTTATTTAAATTATGTTTCAATCGTGTATTTTATTCTAATAACACGTAGAAATCTTCTTAATAACCGTAAAATGTAAAATTTATTCATGAATACTTTAACATAAAATATTCATTTTT
The DNA here is from genome assembly GCA_941918905.2 of Xestia sexstrigata. NCBI lineage: Eukaryota > Metazoa > Arthropoda > Insecta > Lepidoptera > Noctuidae > Xestia > Xestia sexstrigata. Next base: position 21,235,649 of record OW799211.2, read on the forward strand.
TTTTGCATCTTATTCCAAACTTTAAGCCAACCTTAAATATTAACCAAAAATACATTCGACAAAGTTATTACTTGCTACGTGTCTAAAGAATAAGATGTAAAAATGGTGGGAAAAATACAGGGTGAGTACTGAAACCTGTTGTTTGAATTGCGATTTACATTACCACCAAGAGGTTTTTGGGGGTATGAAAAACAGGGTTGTAAAGCTCTTCATCCCCTATAGAAAAGGGAGGATCCTCCGACCAGACGGGTGTTATGTCTGGTGGGCCACTGCACGGCAGTTGTTGTCGGGTTCTTGTATATATTCTTAAGTCGCGGATAACTCTGCTTGCGTGATGTAGGAATTCTGACGTGTTTCGCAGTTAGTTCATCATCTGTATCACAGATGGCGCTGTAGTACTTTTTGTTCCATGTAGCTGGAGTAGTTTTTGTAGTGTCGCTACAGGTTAATTTATCAGGTTTTTTTCTAGGTTATGGACGAAAGACATTATTAATTGACAAGAGATAGGTACCTGAGTTTTCTAAGGATTTGTATGTAAATATTGTCAGGCACTTCTTATAATTTGCCTTCTATCTTCTTTCTACAGAAGAATCTACGTTTAAAGCCCAGTGACAGCTGCCAGAAATTCACAATATAAATTGCACACTCTGTATATCGAGGTCGTGGTACAAGATAAGACGATATATGGTACTTGGACTATAATATATTCTTATTGAAAACACCTCATCACATATTCATACAATATATCTTTGGAATAAGACAATATAACCAAGATATCACTGTGTTAGGCGACATATTGCCAATTTACACTATTTTAGACGTGGTAGAAAATAAATTGTGATCTATCAGAAGTGTGGTATACGGCAATGCTGGAAAGTGGTCAACACGTCCTAATCTGCAAGCACTCTAAAGTGCCTAGTCGTCCTAAAAAAATTTTACTAATAAAAATCATCGTGAGGATACATGAAGGTACATACGTTGCAATCACCGTAAAAGCGCGTTGTATTTCGACTTTCAACAAGATTTAAATTAGAATTTCACACATTCTTGACCTTCTCACCATCTTATTCGCTGATGAAATGGAAATTTGGAATGGATCTATCTGAAGGACCTAAAGCTTGTAATCGCCAACAGTCAATATTTTGCTTTGTATAGCAAAAACAGGCATTTTCCTTTGCGGTGTGATATTATTTTATGGGATTTATTCGTATAACGTGGAAATACCGCATATGAAGCCAAATTAATTTTATTTTTCCATTAAGTCTGGTGTGTGAACGCGTAAATTTTGCACGCCATATTTATTTAACTGAAAAAAAAATGCATAAACGTGTCGTATGAAAATCAGTTGGTTTTCAATCTATGAAAATGTCGACGGGTGATAATAATGTTGACTTTCTTAACAGTAATAAGATACAATCATTTTTAGGGTTCCATACCTCAAAAGGTAAAAAAAGGAACCCTTATCCAGTTTTCGTCACCACCGATTTTCTCAGAAACGGGTGGACCTAGCAAGTTGAATTTATACCAGATACTAAGGACTATGGTCCCTATTAGGTGTATAAAAAACAAGGTCCTGAATCAACATGATAAAAAGATATGGGCAAATGCAAATTTAGATTTTTCCGAAAACTTGTAAGTCCTTCTTAACCTAAATTTTATTATTTATTTTTTTCGGAATTTTCCCTTTACTTGTGCTGTAAGACCTTGCTTTTAACCAAAATTGACAATTCTAGGTCAACCGGAAGTACCCTATATGTTTTGGGTCGAAAACCTATAATATGGTAGTTCCCGTTCACCTAGAATCACGACATTTGAAGCAATGTCTTACAACACATGTAAAGGGAAAAATCTGAAAACCGTAAATTTGTATTTTAATAACAAAAAAAAAACGACTATACAAACTATTACAAACACTATTACAAACTACTACTATTACTATTACTTGTTATTTGCGGTTGGTGCTATAGCCGTTTCATGGGATAGAACAGCAAAGTTAAGTTTGTCCTCGGTGCGCCAGTCCGACTCGCTCTTGGCCGGTTTTTTATTATTTGTAAGAAAAGTGCGCGTCCATAAATATTATGGGATTCTATTAATTTATATATAATAATAGGCTCTGACGGTTATTACACCTGTTGGTTAAAATTATTTATAGGAATAAAGAATTTTATATGGGACAATAATAATAGTTAACGTATTAATCCAAGTAAACAGGTGTGTCTTCTGTCCAAATTATTATTCAGCTGAGTAAAGTATGATTATATTTTACATGCAATTATTGCCTCCACGTTTTAATTACTTTCTACTGCCGATATCACGCGATAATTCGACAACTTTTAATGACAATAAACGCCTTTTATTATTTAATAATTCAACTGAAATATTTCGCAGAAAAATAATGGTCCATCGAACAATTCCTTTGAAACGCTATAATAGCAATTAATTTGCCAAATTATAGAAGTTTGTAACTGAATCCAGATTTTAATTACCAGCTGCTTTAAATCAGACTGAATTGAATTCCAGCTGAATTGTACATATTGGCACCATTAATATCTGTAATGACTCATTAGTGGATTTAAAAATACATACCAAAGTGTCGTCAAGCGGTTCTGAAACAGACGAACGAATTTGTACTTATGTATAAGTATTTTAGTAAAAACGGTTTGATGAGAAGTCATCATTTACTGAGACATAAAGTTTTTTTATGTACTTACCTACCTACTACCTAGGTATCGTTTTCATAAGATTAATCTTAATTAAAACACGCGTTTCTTTTCGTTGGTTTATGCGACCAAAATAACCTTAGAAACTACGTAATTTTGAAATAAATTGTCACATTTAAAATCAATCAAAACAGCTGTTAGAATTAGGTACAACTCGTTTAGTAGAGTTACGAGTTCAACTTCAAATTGTGCAGAATGATCACCTCAGGGTCCGCACCATCACCTCTTGTAGCAGTATTACTTTGAAGGTGCTCCCTCACTGAGAGCATTCGCCTGTAATGTAACAGTTCAGACTCGAACACGAGTGAGGAGAACCGAGCATTACTTTGCGCAACCTGTAACGATACAATTTGTTGCAATTACGTCTTGTTTCTGTATACAATCGAATCTCGGATTGTAACATTACAAGTCAATGGGACTAGGAAAGTGACAGAGCTATACATCTGGACGTCTAACTCCATGTCTTGCCTACACTAAAGTAAGATTACAATAACATAAAACCTGTCTGTAATCTTCAAAGGGTGTGGCAGAAGGATACTCTAGACTTTGCTCACATTTCGCCAGTTATGTTAAAGTTCCACGTCATAGGGGACGAGTCTGTTGCCATCAACCTGGCACAAATTCAGACTCCACGACAATTACTGAAAAATTACTGATGGAACACTCACTTTGCCCGACTTGGGTGAACCAAGGACCTATGCTTAGCAGTCGCGCCTGTGACCACAAGACCAACGAGGATTCTAATAATACGGGTACAAACGGTGCTGGAAGGTCCCTAGAAGGGCGTGCAATCAAATATGTAACGCAGTAACCTGCCACAGTCACCAATGTAATCACTGATTCCTTTGAAAGCGCGACGATCGACTTCATAATGTGGAGCGAAGAGCTGCTGAATATGGATGTCGTGTTACCACACTGATCGAGGATTGTAAAGAAGTTTTAAGAGAGACGTATAGCGGTGGAGGTAGATTTTGTACGAAGTGCAATTCAGAAGAAAAAATATTGAACAAGATATGATGATATGATAAAATGATTAACGTGTCATTATGGTAGGTTTAGTTTATGGTGAGTTTGGTAAGGCTTTTTTACATTAAATACGTGAATGAGTGTACGTTCAAACCGGTGAAGGATACAATCGTGAGGAAACCGACTTATCTTAGAAAAACCGATATTATTTCGGGACAACTAGCAACCCGCACTGGACCCATGTGATGGAATATGGCCCACACCCTCTCACGGTGAGGAGTCCTGTGTCCCAGCAGTGGGAAAACTAAGTGGGCATAAAAGGGCAGTTACCCACTTTATTTACCTTATATAGGTAACAAGGTACATAGGTAATTGAATCATAAGTAATTGAACGTACTCTAAAATGAAACGGCCCTTCAACGTAAAATGCATTTACATTGATGTGCACTCTCCATCTACTACACATTCAAATACAAACTGCGAGTTCTATAGTTACATTGAAAATACTATAGAAATGTTGCCCTATTCAAAATAATATTGCAGCGAAATATTTTATTCAGAGTTTGATTTAGCAAATTTGCTGAAAATACTGCCCGAGATGCCTCGTAAAAGTATTTCGCCATTTGATAGATTGAAAAATCAACAGAATTGAAACGTTTTGATATTCCTGATTTTACTGAAGCATGTTCAGTTTGAATTACATACATAAAATGTACACCGGGAAAAAAGGTTGTGTAGAAGCTACAGAATAGGTTTCCTTTAGCCTCACCCACGTTCATACATCTGGTCATTCACACACGCCGAATGCGAGTACTACGCCCCTGATCTTTCTCAAGAACATCACAAACGACTTCAGTGTACGTTTTTCTAGAAAGTCTCCTCCCGCCATTTACATCTGTCAGTTGAAACAGTTAAACGCACTCAAACTAATAGAATGCTATAACGTAACATCACGCTTGTAATCCCTGGAGAGTTAGGCAGAGGTTTAATTATGAGGTATAGTACTATAGAGTACATCCACATTTTGGCAGTTACGTTAAAGTCCTTAGCAACACGAGCCAAAGAGAGCGTTTTCTTGATGGGAAAACCAATAACAAGTAGCCTGACCTAGGAATCGAACCCAGGACCTCGTGCTTCTCAGCAGTAGTACTAGCTACCACCAGACCAACGAGTGCATGACTGTGTGTTGAATAACATAAATACCGCTATTCATGTTATGCAATGTGAATTTTTATGCAAATACACGTTGGAAATGCAATATAAAAGTCGAATGGTAGTTATCTCGGCAATGTTAGTTTTTTTTGCAGCCGATTTTGTTGGCGTGGAAAATTACAACAATAGTGATTTATATTGCTACTGAATGTCGAACATAACGTTCGTTTTACAGTGTGATAAAGTTTTTAACGCCAGGTATTAAATTCCTAAGCAGGCATTTGCGCAACACAGTATAGTTTGCTTAATGATTCTTGGCAACGTTAAAGCTATCGAACTGATAAGTCACGTCCAGAATGATAGGAACACAACCAACCTACAAGACTACTCATATAAGTGCACTTTATGTTATTAATTTAATCACCACTACAACTATCAAAATGGTTAAGGAAAACACCGTGAGGAAACCACCATTTGTCTTCGAACCCTTGTGTCTTAGCAATAAAAAGGTTTGAGGCTGAATATGCTACAAATCAGTTTGTATGTGTCAAGCCAGGAGACGATCAACTGTGAATGCTGCAGAGCCATAATCTGCCTAGCCCTTTCCCAACTTTGTTTGGGTCAGCTTCCAGTCTAACCGGTTGCAGCTAAATACAAGTATTTTACATGGAGCGACTGAATATCTGACCTTCACAACACAATCTGTACTGGGTAATACGATACCCCTTGGTAATGACTGGTTGTCAGAGTTTGTTAGACTGGTGTTCGGGCCACTACTTAACGACTGTCAAAAATCTATAATTGACAGCCCGGACCAAAGGCTTAGCGTGCTTTCCGAAGCACGGAGGAAATTCGGTATGTAATGGGTGGTCACCCATCTACCGACCAATCTAGGCAAGTACGGTTTAACGTGAAGATCGAACCGGATGGCTGTTTTTATTTAGCCATGAGCTCCACGCACTGGTGATGGTGATACTGAATTGAGCACGGATTTTGGATTCTAAACCTAACGTAAAATCGCTACGTAGTCATTCTCAAACTACTTGGAGCATAATTTGACGGTAACATATCGACGTTCTATCGCTCATCGCAAATTCTATCGCTATCCGAATACTGACACCCACGTGACGTTCATTTGACAGCTGATGCTGCTGTCAACGGTTCTGGCGACGAATGTTACAGTTGAAACGTTCCTGATTTGAACATAGTAATTTCCGAAGTACATGAGTACTTTAAACTAGTTTAGTACTACGAGTATATCCTGTGAGTAAATCCCTGTTTAAATGAACTTGAACAGGCATACGCCTTGATTTATAGCAAGAGAAATGAGAAGATTACAAGATACAGCGTTATTATTCTTCTTCTTCTTCTTTATCGTGTGGTTAGGAGTGTCTAACCTGGTGTCAGAGCTTTTATGCCGCCCATGGGCCTCTGACTTGGCTTTACATGCCGTCGAGAAATATCTGTCAAGCATGTTGGTGGTGTGACCGTCGGACAGCCAAGTATAGGACAGCCATAGGTCTCAAGTTCAAACCCAAGACACCTCTGATTTTTCGGATTCATGTGCGTATTGCGTAATTATCACTTGCTTCGGTGAAGGAAAACATCGTGAGAAAACCAACATGCCTGACAGCGTTATTATTGGAGATTATTATATCTATTCGTATTCTAACAATACTCAACTTAGACCTTCAAGCAAAGGTAAAGATTCTATAAACTTTACGGAGCACGTTCTGTGACTTGGACCTGTTTCCACCTCTATTTTGCACTTGTTTTTTGACCGATGTGCGACAGCGACAGGAATATCACTTAACCTCAGTAAACCTATAAGTTTGTTTCAGTATTTCTTGTCAGAAGTAGTCGTAATATATACTGGACTCGTCCATAATAAATTGTCTAAGTTTAACATTAACCTAAGAACCTTCTTACCTTATCTATTGTATAAGGATCATATTCCATCAAAAGGAAGTATGTGGAACAAAATGACTCATTGGGAGCAAATTCTAACAAATTAAATCATTATAATCACTGTACTACTCTGTCAAGAAAGTACCGGGAAAAGATCAATAATACACAAAATGTCTGTTATTCATCCAAATTTATTTTATCACCTTCAAAGTATGCTCCTTTAGAAACGATACACTTGCGCCAACGAATAATCCATTCATCAAAACATTTTTTAAACGCTGCTTCCGGAATTGAGTTCAGTTCTCGCCGCGAATTCTCCTTTATGTCTTCTATTGATTGAAAACGGGTGCCACGAAGTGGTAATTTGAGTTTAGGAAAAAGAAAAAAGTCAGCAGGAGCCATATCTGGTGAATATGGTGGTTGCTGGATGGTATTTGTTGAGTGTTTGGTCAAAAATTCGTTCACAATGATAGCCTTGTGCGAAGGCGCATTGTCGTGGTGCAAAATCCAAGAATTTTCTTTCCACAAATCTGGCCTTTTTCGTCGAATTTGCTCTCTTAAACGCCGCATAACGCTCAAATAATATTCTTTATTTACCGTTAGACCTTCCGGTAAGAATTCAGAGTGCACAACACCGCGATAGTCAAAGAAAACAGTCAACATGACTTTGACTTTTGATCGACTTTGGCGTTATTTTTTCGGTTTCGGTTCAGTTGGAAGGCGACACACCGAAGCTTGTTGACTAGTTTGCATGTCAAACTCGTAAACCTACGTCTCGTCACCAGTAACAATGCGTTTCATGAATGTTGGGTCCGAACTGACTCGTTCTAGCATGTCCTCAGCGACTTTCATGCGATTGAGTTTTTGGAGAAAATTCAGATCTTTTGGGACTAGCCGAGCAGCAACATGTTTCATACCCAAATGATTAGTTAAAATGGTACGGATCGACTCGTGAGATACAGAAAGTTCGGCGGCTATCTCTCTCAGAGTTGAATGGGGATTTTCAGTCACTATTTTCTTCACTTTTGCGATGTTAACTTCAGTTGCAGACGTTGACGGCCTATCGGCGAGGCAAATCATCCATCACATCTCGACCGCTTTTGAACGCTAAGAACCACTCATAAGCACGAGTTTTTGATAAAGTCGATTCACCGTAAGCCTTCTGTAACATTTTCAGTGACTCCGAACACGAAATTCCATTGGCGATGCAAAATTTAAGACAAACTCTTTGTTCGATATTTTTGTCCATTATGAAATTCGCACTATATATGATATTACTAAAACCAGCACTGTATTTAATATAAATAACAGATACAACTCAAACTCCGCGCCAAAATGGAAAACAGTTGTGCCAATCTAACAACTACAAAAAAAACAAAAATTTGAATTTGGAACCATAAACAAATCATCCATTCCCGATAATTTTTTGACTGAATGTATATCGAGAACACAAGAGCATTTTGTGCCAAAGCTTCCGTCAAAACTGAGCTGAGTTAATCATCCAATTTACGTTTGAAGCTTAATTTAACAGTACGTTACACATTTATTATGACTGCATTTTAACACAATACTTGGAATGCAATACTTTGTATCAGAAATAGAACTTCAAAATTGGATGCAAGTTCGTGCTTTTTGATACTCGTAAATTTGACAGGAGATTTTGGAAAGAGTCGGCAACTCTAATTTAACTGAGATATAGCACCACATGAAGGTCATAAAATGTGACAGGAACTTTATAAATGGTTTTGTTTTTCTGAATACTCTATAAACTGTCATCGCTTTTTATTTGTAAATGCTGATAAATGTTTACTCTATAGTCGCAAAAGATACGACAAAGAATAAATTCATCATGCACGATGGTAAAATCTACCATCAAACATGACGCATTTGTTCTTAAGTGTCTACTTTTCAAAGAACTAGAAAGACTACGCCCTAAATAAGTTAATAACCAAAGCGATCATAGCGAAAACATATCATAGCGCAACAAAGGCGCCTGCCTTCCGGTTTCCTACCAAATGAGTGAGATATTAAACGCTATGATTGCATACTCGAGCGAGGGATTTAACATTGGTTAGGACTCTAGGTAATGCAACACTTCTATGTGCATTTAGCAAACGTCAATATACTTCAGGGACATAACTTGCTTGTTCGATCTCGTACCTCATTCGTTCATCGGAATACCACGATTATGGTAGTTTTTACTGAACCCATAGGAGGTTCAGTAAAAAATCAACAAAATCGTGGAAGAAAAGTTTGGCATTATATTACGGCCCGTTGATCGCTTGCTGCTTTCATCGCTACATTGTAGAGATTGTCTTGCGGCTATCTGTTTCTAGAATCATTCACATCGCTGGACATAGTGTTTAATTGGAAAGGACTGCTTTATATATCGCTTAAGGCTGCGTCTTAACCAACCAACTATAAAACAACTGTTGTAGATAGCACAGAAATGCACGTGCGTCCAGAGCCTAGACAGACACAAAGGTATAACTGGCACAATACACCTAGAATATCACCCGTTACACATGCCTGGTCATGACCTTTCCATAGCACAGCTGTGCTTGACTGTGATTGAGACTTGGGCATCTATCACTAAGTCAGTAGATACTACGAAGGTTAGTACAGAAATATAATATGCTAGCTTTTGCCCGTGGCATCGGTCTCGTCGATGGTCGGGAATTATCCCTCTGGAACGACTTTAATATGGCCTATGCTGGAATAATGCAACTGGGCATCTGCACCAGCATGGGCACCTGTTATAGACAATAGGTGTGTCTTGAATGTAGGTAACTAAATATACTATAGAATACACCACACTGAAAAAAAACAATCCCAAATGAATCATCGTCTGCTTAGCCTTTTCCTAATTATGTTGGGGTCAGCTGAGTAGCAGTATTTGAGATGGAGCGACTGCCAATCTGACCTCCACGATCCGTTAGTACTGGGTAGTACGATACCTATTTACGATTTTTACAATCCCCAAATGATGTCTAAATAAAATTATACGACATCAACTCAGATTCATAAATTTTCTGTTATCGTAAAACGGTTTATTGTAGAACATCACAAACTATTGTTTTTCAAGCTAAAAACGTACCCTCCAAAAGAAATTGAACGAAAAAAATACAAATCTAAAAGCATAAACCTACCTATAAGGAAAGAAAACCTCAATCGAAGTTAGGACGTAGTTGGAACATTCAAATACATAAATCTTTGGGGCGACGTTAAGTTTTTTATGCCCGACCCGATAAGTAGCCCGCTCCCTCGGGCATACTTACACATTCAGAATATCTTACGAACGCGCACTTGCGACTAGTCGGACGACAGTTTGTCTGCGACTTGAAATATGGGCTTGTATTTTTACATACAAGCATTTGTAATGCATGTCTTGTAATGTATGGTGTCCGGGTAGCCGGCTAAAAACCCTGCGTGGAGTAGTACAGAGCTTTTCTCACATAACATTTTATTTTGTGTGGATTTATTAAATGTATTAAGATCATTCAATCAATCAAATCAAACTGTCTCACACTTCTCGTCATCGTCTGCCTAGCCTTTTCCCAAACTATGTTGGGGTAGGCTTCCAGACAGCAAATTACCGGTACTAGTAGTAGTACTTTAATGTCTCACTCTATTGTTGAACATAAATAATTTATGACTTTACTAAGCTACGCCCCAGCACCCTTCCTTCTTCCACATCTAGGTCCTAGCCATCTTTTTCAAGTTGCCAGGCCACCTATGTATGACGGCGTCTCAGACTACACTTGCCAATACGCGGCCTCCACTCCAGAGCTCATTTGCTCCATCGATTCTTCGACTAACAAGCACAGCCCACTACTACTTCAGCTTCCTAAGATTCAAACTTTGTCGGTAGCTCCAATTCCTTTCCGGATAATTTCGTTTATAGATATAGAATTTGGCAGCACCAGACAAATCTCAGGTCCTAATGAAAGTCTTCAGTGTGTGCACTGCCCACGACTGCTGATTTCCCGTAGTATTTGGTTTTACGAGCAAGAATAGAAGTAGGAGTCCTAAGGTTACAGCTCCTGATTGTTAAGACAGCCATCCTACGTTTTCAAAACTTATGTAAGTTAACGTGATCTTTGTAATAAAGTTAGTTTGTAATGTCGTAACTTGACTGTTTTTGTCAATCATGTAGAAAGTGTAACCTTTCCACCACTTTCATCATTTCCAATTGTACGACTTTTTATTTGATACAACATTTAGGACTACGAGAGACGGTGGTACGAGGAATAGACTAACCGAGGAAACCACGTTAAAATAAGTGCGAATTGGCCTCGCGCGCAAAAGGTTCCTTACGTAGCATCAAAGAATATGATAACAATATTCAAAAACAAAGTTACTGCTGCAGTTTCACGAAAAAGTCCCATTTATATCAAAAACTAAATATCAAATCTTATTTGAACCAATTTTCAATAAAAATTGTTTTCTCTTAGAGGCCGGTGGACAATGTTTACGACTTTGAAAGCAAATATCTCACCAACCATTGACTTAAGAAAAACAGTATTTTTGGAATAGGTACATTTAAAATTCAAAATGCCATAGATCTATTGAGATCTTAGTATACGTTCTCCCTTTACGACTCAGGCCCCTATTTGTACTAATGACCTCTTTCATCCTAAATTAACCAATTCTTTATAATCTCATCTCCCAAATCAGCACCTTTGAAAGCGAGTAAACACATCTAGCTAGTTTAATTCTCGCTCGAAAGTGTAGAGCTTCGCAAAATAAGTGTAAAAGTATAGTTATTGATTCTCTAATTTAGTTGGCGCGGCCGAATGGGACGGGACTCAAATAGGGGCGAGCCCCGCGCCGCGCGCCGGCGGGTAGCTGGTGTTCAACTTCATTTGCACGGTTAAAACGAACCTCACTGCTTTATCAGAACTGGTTGTAGGTGATAAGATGCAGCGAATGGTATTTATGTTTTACGTGGTTGTTATTACCTGCTCTTAAAATAGCTTCATTAATGAAGAGTTGCAGAAGGGACTTACAGTTTGACGTTCGTTTTTTGCACCTGTCTAGAAAGAGTCACGAATGATGTGCCAATTCCTCTAACTCATTCATAATATTTACCTCGCACTCACTTGATGGCAAAAAAAAAGCATTTTATATTGTCAAAAATGTTGTTTAACTGCAATGGTATACTTGAAGAGTGAACAAAGTGTTTGCGATTTAATAGCGCTGAGTTTAGTTGTAGCATTTGAAGTGTAAAATATCAATAAAACTAAGTAATTCGCGTCAGGGCTGTGAGCTCGAGAGTCCTCACATTCACAACTATCTTTCACAGCTCCGACGATCAGAATACGATATCAAATAGAATTTCTATTGATATTTTCGCTCTGTCAAGACGTCTCGAGGATATTTTTAAATGTCAAAGTTCTAAAGCAATTTCTGTGAAAACTTTTAAGTGGAACGCGAGGGATCCGTGCAAGTGACGCCCCTCGAGCATTTGTTAGAAATAGGCAACATTTTATAAAAGGTTTGGTATATTTGCAAAAATCGCCGTCGGCAGGGATCGAGGGATGGCGGCACGACAGATAACTGTCGGAACATTTGTCGGTTTGTGTCGAGTTTTGCGCGTAATTTTGAGGGTAGTTAGGAACGTACTTTTTGTTGTTTGCGGTTTTATTGTGACGGGGGATGTGTGTTTGCGAATGTAGATGTCAGAATTAATTGTATGTCAGGCCTGCTAAATGGAATGGTTGAAAACTTTTAAAATACAATAGGCATTATAATTTAGTTAAAATCTACGAATGCTTTCATACTTTCATACTATTATATTCAGTATAAACGGAGTTACTGATTCCTTTTAAAAGTTTAATAGAGTATGCAGTTTCAATTAGTTCCAATCCTAAGAGCTCTTTTCTTAAGAAGGCAAAAGGTAGAAGTAGTGGAACTTCAGTGTAGGGCTGTTTATTAAAATACTAGCTTTTGCTTTCGCCCGCGTGGATTTCGAAAAATATCCGCCGGGAATGTACTATCTGGATTAAAAAGTTTGAGGCTAATCCAGGTTATAAACTATCTGTGTGCCAAATATCATCCAAATCCGTTTAACCGTTTTATACTTCGACTTCGACTTCTAGGCAAAAGCGCGTCCGGTCTAGCTTTTGCCGGATGAAAACTGCTATCGATCTTTCTATGACAACATTAAAAACCTGGTAATATTACAATAACAAAAAAATATATTTTCATGTTTTAATCTAAAAATAAATCTGTCATTCACAGCGCTGACACCGTGGACCGCAATTCCAATGGGGAGGCTAACTGTAGAACTAATGGCGCTAGCATAGTTGGTACCCAAACATCCTCATTGGCTGAAAATGTGGTAATGTCATTTTATATTTCAAAATAGCTTAACCTCATTGGTCAGATTGAGACCAACTATGGTGGCGCCATCTAAGATTTACTTTGCCTTAGCCACCCCAGTAAGATATCTCTGCCTCACGCCATCTTGCTTTCACCCTCATCCTCAATCATTAAATCCATTCCTCAACTTGTTCGTTGCTGGTATAACTACAGGGTGTCCGGCAACGAATGGATAACCTTGAAATGAATTGTTTTTTTTTTCGTATTTTTTTCTAAATGGCCTTAAGTTCTACTATAAGGCATTTCAAGGTTTTTCATTAATTACCAGAATCCCTGTATAATGTACCTAGGTACACCTAGGTGGTGACTCAAATTTACAATATCATTATGAATTGAAGGCACAGCAAAATAGTCTCCCGTACACATAACAGCACGCCTGTAATCCCCGATCTTGAATCTCCATAAGAATTTCTACCTTAAGTGGTATGACAATGAATCAATCAATTCGGTTCCATATCGAATTCGGTTCTGAATTTGGGGACAGGTCTACAATTCAACCATATGAATCGTGCATTCATCTTTTTTCCAGGACGTTTCCAGGACTCCGGCGGCCGGGCCGGTGCAGGGTGATAAACGTCACTTCCATCGGAGGTCGTGAATATTCGACAGTTGGCAGTTATCGGACTTCAATAAAAAAAAAAGTTACTTCGATTAATTCAGTTACCGATATAAATCGGTACAAGACAATGCCATTATTGGCTTTTAAGACAAAAATGACTTGGTCGTAAAAGTGTGTATTTTTATTTACACCTTTGCCTAACCCCATCGGAAATACAGGCGTGATGTTATGTTATGTTACAAACTATGATGCTCAAACTTAATCAAAACAATTGTTGTGATCGATTTTTCAGTCATGGTACGAAGCTTTCATAATTGATGTTTTATATCCGCGAAGTAGTTTGGTGTTATTCTAACTATTCACCATCATCATCATCAGCCTATAATGTTCCCACTGCTGGGACACGGTCTCCTCTCATGATGAGAGATAATGGGCTATAATCCACCACGCGGGCCCAGTGCGGATTGATGTCACATGTCTTCGAATTATTGGTTCTAGGACATGCCGGTTTCCTCACGATGTTTTCCTTCACCGTTTTGAGAGCAGTGGTGATGAAATAAATTACAGAAAGTAATGCGCCTGTCTGGGTTCGAACCCACGACTTACTGTTCGTAAGTCGGGGCCGCCACCACTGGGCCACCGCTGCTTTCTAACCATTTCTAACCTATTGTAGGGGTTAAAGTATGAAATTGCCGTTGTATAGTAATAGACACTTCGAATTGACATAAAATCTTCATGGTGTGAGATTTTGTGTAAAACTTTTTTCACGTGACACCTATGAGGTTCTTCTTTTAAAAAATGTGCAACATTCGATTTTTAATTGTTTTTCTATTCAGCTTAGACGTAAAGATGGATACTTCAAAAATCCGAGTTATTTTTTAATACATCTTCAGACGCGGATCTAACGCGGCAGAAACGGCTCGCAATATCAACGTTGCGTTTGGAGAGGAGACTGCTAATGAACGCACCGTGCGTTTTTAGTTTAAACGCTTTCGTAATGGAAACTTCGAATTGAAGAACGAACTACGTGGTAGACTGCCCACACAGCTGAATAACGCTGAATTGAATCAGATGGTAGAAGCCGATCCGAGTCAAACTACCCAGGAATTAGCGGCATGGTTTAACGTTACCCTAACTACAATATTGACTCATTTGCATCAAATCAATAAGATAAAAAAGTATGAAAAATGGGTGCCCCATGATTTGACTGATCTGCGGAAAGAAATGCGTGTTGAAACTTGTGTTGCCTTCTTTTTTTCGTATGGGAAGTCATTAAATGACTTCTCCCGCTCTGGGCGGAGCAGGAGAAAGTGTCAGACTTTTACTGACTAAAACCCATCCATGTTCCTTCATCGCCCTTTGTGTTCCGGGGCCACGGTATCTCTTTCGAATAGTCCCGCAACCCCGGCAGGCATCGGTCATTGCGGAACCCTTCCTTTTGCTGACTCTCTTTAAGGCGCGCGTGGAACATGAACGCGCCGTCGACACGGCCTGTCGTCATGAGACGGACGGACGGCGAGGTAGCCCATAGCCCACCATCCACATGCCCGCGCCTACGGTGGCCGTGGGCCACATGGTGGCCCCCGACGCCCGGGGCGTCTCCCGCGGCGGCCGGGACGCTGTGAGGTTCTCTCCCTCTTACGTTCCGCCACCTCCTTCTCTAGCATTACTGCTTCGCAGAAGGAGGTGACGGCGTCCCATTCCGTCTCGCTCCGGACCATGGCTTGCACCAGGGCCGGACACGAGAGGTCGCCGCCGCCAATCGCCGCTTCGAGGACACGGCGGTGCTCCGCCCACGCGGGGCACACCTCCACCGTGTGCTCCACCGTGTCCTCCGGTCGATCCTCGCAATAGAAACACCCGGGCGTTTCCTCCCGCCCGATTTGGTGCAGGAACCTCCCGAAACAACCGTGTCCGGTGAGGACCTGCGTCAGGCGGAAGGTGAAGACGCCGTGGCGTCTCTCAAGCCACTCCTCAAAGAGGGGACTTACCGCCACTATTGTGGCGTGCCGTGCACGGGGTTGCGACAGTCGCTCTCTCCATGTCGCCATGAGATCACGCCGGAAGTCTGTCCGCTGCGCGACAATTTGCCGTGGCAGTGGAGTTTCCCCCCGGCGTAGCACCTCTGCGCGCCATTCGCTTACCAATAAAAAGGTAATGGTAACTGTTTGGTGGTCTCTTTATGGTGTTATTCACTATAGCTTTCTCAGGTCTGGTCAGGCAATAACAGCAGATGGTTACTGTGCCGAACTTCGAACAATGATGGTGAAACAGGCAGTGAAACAGCCCCGACTCGTGAATGGATCTTCACCATTATTGCTCCATGATAACGCAAGACCTCACACTGCACGAAAACCGTTTTAACTCTACAGGAGCTGCAGTTAGAAACTATACGTCATCCTCCGTACTCGCCAGACCTTGCTCCAATGGACTACCATTTTTTTCATGATTTGGACAATTTTCTACGTGATAACAAATTTCTTCCCAGGAGGCAGTACAAAACGCTTTCACACAGTTTGTCGAATCTAGATCCTCAGAGTTCTATCGTAAAGGCATACATGAACTTCCGTTAAGATGGCAGCAATGTATAGATAATGAGGGTAAATATTTTGATTAAATAAATATGTTATTTCTTAGAAAAAAATAAGTTACAATTTTTCAGTACCAATCGGCCTTTTCATACTTTAACCCCTATGTATTATGTTATATAAGGTCCCATTAAAATAGATGGGCAAAGTTGAACACAACGTTCAGTACGTCTAACCAAAGATATCCAAGCAAAAAAAACACTGATTAAAGTGATTTTATTTTGCGCGTAATTACCTACTATATCTTCTACTTATCTTATCAACACCATCCTAAAAAGGTGATATGTAGTCAGCTGAAAGTTACTGTGGTTAAATACAGAATGACATTATCAGAACTGACTGGGTAGGTACTTACTTACGAGAACGCGCCCATAATGGATGTGTTTAATCTAGATCTAGAGTGCCGGCAATTTATTATTTAATATCAAAATAAAATCACTCTAATCAGTATTTTTTTTACTTGGATAACTTTGGTTAGACGTACTGATCGCTGTGTTAAAATTTATCCATCTATTTTAATGGGACTATAAGGTCCAGAGTGGAAGAGACCCCGGCGCACAAATGGTCACCACGGATTCAGTACCATCATTCTGAACCCCACAAAGAAATTTTTCATCGGTAATTTAAAAAAACAGCCATTTTTTAACCTTTATATTTTTAATTACGTAAAACCTAAGTCGCGCGGTTTTACATCGCCCGGACGAAATTTAATGTACCTTTTAGCATGCAAATATCCGCAATATTCCTTGAAGCGGTCTTAAGAAAGGCATAAATGCCGTAATTTAGAGGTTTTGCACTGTTCTTCCGAGGTTATGGCCGCCGGTGGTTTATCTAATGACGCCTTGTATTCACGGAGCTGATCATTTTATAAGTTAATGAGTATTATTTGTATCTTCTTTTGTGTTTTTATTTTTATACTTTTGCGTTGCCACAGAAACGTTTACGCTTGACCTGGGATAAAACGGAACATAAATTTTTGTTCATCATTTTAGGGGCAGTAAGCTACGTTTATTTTGCTGTAGGTAGCCTTAAGTGTTTCTAATCTTAACCTAACTTCTGCGCTATGCAAGTTTATTTCAAACTTAATAATACTCAGATACCGATGTCGTGTGACTTTGTAGAGTAGGATTAATATACACGGATGAGTACATAAAGTTTCTTAGAACGCACAAGTCAGCCAAGAATACCTTAGAAATTCCTTAGAACTAACTAAATATCAACAAAGAAAGCACAGACCCTTGGAATGCCACACTCAAAAAAAAAACGGCCGTTAAAGGTCCAAAATCCCTTTGTCGATTTTTTTTTGTGCTCCTGACGTAGCTTTTAGGCCATGCGTTCGCGGAAAATCTAACGCGACGATCAACTTTTTTTTGTCGAACGCATTTTTATGACTTTTTGTCACTGTGCAAACGTTCTTTTGAACGTAGCGTAATATTTTTTGATTTTTTTTGTGCGATTTGACGCAGCCACATATGCAAACTAACGCAGAAACAAAATAAAATTTAGTATTTTGTCACTTGGTTAATTTGCCATTTGTGCCTACGACAAAACACTTAAAAAAGGAAAGTTGTTCAACTGACAAAATTACTTAATCAAATTTCGTGTTGTGCTTCTGACATGGTTCTTAAGCCGTGCATTCAGGTAAACATTTACGTGACGACAAAGTTTTTCTTTTCAATGTCTTTTTGTTACTGCATTGATGCTACTTCGCACGTAGCGTCAAGTTTCTTTTTTTTTTACTACGACATAAAAGGCTAAACAATTCGTTGAAGGCGTAATTTATATAAACTATAACGGAGAAACAGAGGAAATCTAATGCTTTGTTACTGTGTTAGCTTAGCTTGCCATTGCATCTACGGCAAAACTCAATTTACCTATACAAAAAAAAAAAAACAACTAAAGAGATTCCTTTGTCAAATTTATGAATTTTATTTTGTGACTATGACATACCTATTAGCTTTTATGCCGTGTGTTTTAGTAGACATGGACTCCGCCACAGAGTAGGTATTTTATAATAAAAAAGTAATTTGTCCTCGTGCTAATTTTCCTGTTTAGGTAACATCTATTTATATTTTGTTCATATACCTAGGTACATCTACCTAGTTCATAATATTCATATATAGACAGACCTAGACCAGCTTATTTTATTCATACAAGCTTACTTATATTCCTACGTAGGTATATATAATTGTACCTAGTCTACCCTAGTCTGTTGTAGCAAGTAGGTAAGATAGATAAGATCTGCTTAGGTAGGGTTTAGAATCAGAAGCAGTGTTGGGTTGGCATAGCGGGTTCGTTACATAGGATACCTACGTACCAACCTACCAACTACAAAAAGTTATGCAAGTAGGTACCTACCTACCTAAGTAAGTATCGTTTGTCTTGAGTCACGACCAGTCCAGAATGACTACCTAACAACCTAGTTTTAGAGATACCTACCTATGGTTTTTGAAGTGGATATTGTAGTAGGTAAGTAACATAGTAACATTACTTCTCTGGGATCAATGACGGTTTCAAACGGGAATTAAGCATTATGAAACCATCATTGCCTGGGGGACGGGCATCTTTATCTACAAGAATGAAACACATAAGCAGGTACCTACCTACACACCTAGACCACCCTACCTATACACCTACCTACTTGCTTATTATAATACCTATCTACCTAGCTACTTACTACCTACATACCTAGGTACTACAAATCCAGGTCCCACAACCTAGTTTGATCTTTAGATAGCTCTAGGTGAAAGCAATTTAATCAAAGCCCATTTGTCCGTCGTTGCCTAGTGATAACAAGCTAGGGGCCGCAACAGGCATTAGCACAGAAGAAATAAATAGCTAAAATGTGTAGGTAGGTATATGATCTAAGATAAGGTAGTAGGTAAGCATAAACATGTACCAACATATTAAACCTTCCTCTTGAATCACTCTATTTACTAGTAGCTATGTGAGCACTTCGCGAGCACACTAACACATAGGTACTTAATGAACCGTTTAAGTATCTAAAAAACTTGTTAGGTAAGTACTTACCTATTTTATTTTCGAGTTTTTAGTTTTGAGCCATATGATAAAATGCGTAAGTACCTACTTACACCAAATTTCATGTGTGTGCTGTTCAACGTTAAGGAGTTCTCTTGCTAGGAGCCATCGTTAAGTGCAGCAGTAGCCTTATCATGGTAAAACTAAAAATCGACTATCATGATTACCTAAAGGCGTACAGAAAATTTCGTGTCTGTGCTGTTAACCATTGAAGAGTAACGTTCCCTCATAAGGAGCCAATTCTGAGAGCAGTAGCCATTTCATGGTCAAACTTATAACCGGGTGTCCTAACAGAATGAGTAGGTACACAAAATCTTGTGCCTGTGCTGCTGATGGTTGAAGAGTTCCTACGAGTATATCTATAGCCAATATCTTCGCCATATTTTTATGAGACCAATTTGAAGGTCAAAAATCGAAGGTCAGAAATCCCCGACGACAAAACAATTCTCTATATGTACCTAGTAAATATTCCGCTCCCTTTGAAATTTGACACGAGTAGTGTTGACTTGATGCCTGATGCAAAAAGAATAGTAACAGTGGTAATAACCTACACTTACATTCGATCGGATCTGAATTAGGTACGTTAAAAATAAACATACATTGGGGAATCCCCCGCCATAATGCGGACTAGTATTACTAATTGGTGGTGTTACCTTAGTTACCTACAATTAACTATTTTAGTTTAGTGGTAGATTGGTACTGTATGGTGATATTAGTCGGTAGACTTCTATTAATAAAAGTAGGTGTAACAATCTAAAAGTCAGCCAGAAGTAGCTAGACTTATTTTGGTGTTAGTAAGTGATTATTATGAAAAATACATAGGAATAAGTAATATTCGGACGTTAACGTTATGGTTTTCAAAACTATGTTTCTAATTTTTTGTTTATTTAATTAAATTCCATACCTACCTAAAAATATTTCACAAAGGCCTTTGTCAAAATGGTAAATAGGAACGCAGCGTTAAAGTGCTGTTGACCTGTTGTGACTTCGTCTAAGTTAATTGGCAACATTGAACAACACGACAATACTTTATCCACACGCTTGGCGTGTTCGCGTGTATCGCATTCATTCGGTCGGTCGTACTCATCAGAGCGGCACGTGTTCTTTCTTGTATTTATTTTGTTTAGCCCACTGCATGCCTTCAAAAAGAGTTAAAAAAGTAATATGTTATCACCTAAAACGTTGGTATAGAACAGTTAAAACAGTAAAACCAATGAGTGTTAATATGTCTTCTCCTGAACTACATATGTTTTTACGAAAAGCTGGATTGGAGCATCTTTACCAAGTTTTTACTGGTAAGTACCTGTACCATATAATATTAATAAGTAATATAATTTGGTCTTGCTCTCTATGTCTAACCGCTGGGCAAAGGCGTCCCCCCATTTCCTCCATTCTGTGCAGTACGATCATGTTGTGCAGTGCTTAGCTATATGTGGTCAAAACTAACAAGTCAACGACAACTCAAATTTTGTATAAAATAGTATTTTTATTTCAAAAATATCATTTTATGGATTATGTGGCGATATTGAGCCGCGTCGCGCCCGCCATCTTGTCGTTCTTTCTTGGTTTGCTTGCGCGGCGGCGGGCGTGGTCTCCACGCCCGCCGCCACCGTCCACGCCGTGGACTAAACGTAGTGATTTATATACTCTTTGCCGTGGACATGGTTACGCGTTATAGAGAGGTGTCCTTATTTTTATAAAGTTTGAACTTTGAAAGCTGTGTTTAGCTATTAGGTTAAGCGCTCTAGTCACGATCTATCCCGGCTGTACGTCAGCTCAAGGCCGCGGTGCTGGATCAGCTGGATGTAGGATACAGACTATCGTGCGCGCATCAAGCATGAGCAGAAAATCGAACGAAATGATAGGACGCGTTTTAATTTATTTAAAATGTCACCTGTTTTTATCAAAACGCCATAAAATGGGAGTTCCTCTGATGTCAGCAGCAGCAGAGAGGAAAAAAATAGCAAAAGGTTTTGCATTGTCCACAACATTTATTTATTTTTTATTTTCTTAATAACTCGCAGATGAGGGGATGGATCTAAAATATTTGCTTCAGGCAAATGAAGAAGATTTAAAATGCCTTGCACCCCGCTTGATTGATAGAATCAAACTCAGGAATGCTATGGTTTGTTGCTTCGGCTTGCCTTGAATTGATTTTAATATATTTATTTATTTATTGCTCCTCTTTTCATTAGATTAGCAACTTCAGTCTTAAATTAAAAATGTCCACTTGCTGCATTGTGTCCCAGTAAAATAATGTCAAAAAATAATTGCCAATTTTTAAAAATGTTGAAGTATTGTTATTACTATGGATAATCAATAACTTAGTTTTTTTTTTTTAGGCAGAAACTGAATCTGGACAGAAATCTTTGGTGAGGAAATATTACATGTACATAAAATTAAGTTATATTGATGACAATAGTTATTTATATTCTAATCTTAATGTCACAACTTTTTAGGACAGTAACAACATCATCTTACCTTCCACATCAGCTAGAGAGGGCTCCTGCGAAACACCTTCATCAGTGGTGAGTTTTTGAATTCTTCTAGGTCTAATTTTTCAATCTAAAGATAAATTTATTCATCAGATAAAAATATATCCATCTCTTTTTTATGCTTGTCAAATACAAGGACTGACATTTTTTATTCAACAAATAGCATTATTCCATAGGTGGAACAATCAGCCCAGGCCCAGTGTTTATTTTATTGTAGTAGCTGGACATGTGACTGACATGTTTGCGAGCAAATGCTAATATATAATTAATCTTTCTTTTTCAATTTTTAGGAAAGGAGCTTTATCCTTACTGAGAGCTCAAGTTGCGAGAACTCACCTTCTGTGTTACCTGGGGAGGACATTTTTTTTACAGAAACACCTTCATTAGTGGTGAGTTTTTGATTCTTATACTTACTATTAAGCCACTTAACTATATAGATTAGATTTTCTAGTTTAATACTTTTAGAGTTTTATAAAAAAAGGTTCATTAACTGTCTGTCTAGCTTTGTATCTGGATAAAAAGTAGCCTATGTCCTTCTTTAATCTATATTATGTTTCTACATAAGGAGATGTTAAGTGATTAATTTTTATGGGTTCATTAATTTTTATGGGTTCTTTCTAATTATAATATTATGATGTCTATTAGGAAAAAAGCGTTGGAGAATCCACTCTTCTACCGTTGCCTGAAAGCATTGGCCAATCCACTCCTCTACTGTTGCCTGATAAAAACTCTGCTAGTTCACCATTGATGGTCATAAGTGGCGGCGCACAGAACTCCTTGACGGTAAGTAGTAAACAATGTGTAATTTATGAGTACATTCTTAGGCATATGGCCGACCTGATGTTATGTGGTAACCATCGCCTATAACAAGGCATTGCCTCGTAAGTCACGCACGTCAGGGACGTGCGTGACTTGACATGCACTGTCCTGCGTCCATCAACTTGAGGTATACAGATGTCCTCACGTATTTGTAGTCGTAGACCCACAACCTTCTAACTGAAACACAGCGATGCTGCTTGGCTGCAGAGATAGGCATGGCAGTACTTCCCCCGATGAGCCACACACAAAGAGCTCTACTCATTATAATTATCAGCCACTGCTGAACATAGGCTTCCCCCAATTGAAGCCGCAAATAGTGGTCCTGTCTATCTATCGACATTTTTTTTGACATAGTTTTTTTTTAGTGTCCCACATGTAAATGAAATCAAAATGAATGTTTTTTTTTCCCTTATCCAAAACATGTTTTAACTGTAATACTCTTTCAGGATTGGGTACAAGAAGAGTGGCAGTTCGTGCAAGAAATTGGCCCTATAGAAGACAAAAAGCACCTGAAAGAGCTACTAGAGCTCACAACCTTCGGAAAGTGTCTGTTGCAGAAACAGGGTCAGCCACTCACTCCCAAAGATCGAAAAAGTCTAGTGCAGTTGATTGTGGAGCACCAACTCCGCATCTTGCCTAGCATTAAAGATACAATAAGACAAGAGGTTTGGAGCAGCTGGGCCAATGAAATATGCACCTTATTTGAAGGGGAGCACGCTGATGTTTATTATGTGCCCTACCGGGTAACTGAGCGACAAGCGTTAGCTGCCTCCGGCTTGCTGCACAATAGACTGATAACCCACCGCCGTTCCCTTAACCAAAATACCTCACGCAAACGTAGCAGTAGCAGCGGAAGCAGTACCAACAGCGACATAACAGATGCCAGGAGCTCAAAACGCTTGCGACCTCTTCCACCTGCCCATAACTTACCTGTTGAAGATGAAGACTCCGATGCATCAATAAAATGGCTAGAGGCGTCTTCATCGCCCTATGAAGTTGCTATTGTAAAATGGATGGCTTCATTTCAAGCAAGACATGAAATATTAAAAAATAAGTCAATTGACGATTATTTTAGCCAGTTTTTGTCTCTGCGGCTACCGACCGGTCACCAATTGGTTAGTAAAATTTTAATTAGTAGATAGTTAACAATAGTAATATCTGTCTTTGTATTTGTGGCCCAACGGGTTAATGTTTTGATGTTTACCTTTTTTATTTAATTTTTTAGTTGGCGAATGATTTCGAAAACACCTACCCACTAGCGTCAGCCACCTTCGAGGAGCGTTTCCCGCTACTCAAAAAAAGACTTTTGGAGCTTTTAGTGGAGAAAGGGACTGACATTAGAGCTGAACCGGCTATCACTGACCTCCTGGACTTAGCAACTGGTAAGTTTTTATTCAAATATTTTAGTTTCAAGATGTCTTACGAAATTTCTGCACTGAATACTTTTTATTTGTAATTACTTACTAAATCTACGTTAATTATGTACGCCGCCGTCGCTAGTTTTATTAATAAACATTGTAATGGAGATCTTCTTGCCGTGTCACTACATATAATTTTTTACCAGTGTGGTGAAAGGATTTAAAATGCTCCTTTCATGCACTTGAAAAATGTTTTTAAACATTGAAAGTTCTACGACATGACGGTTTCGTCACGATGTTTTCCTTCACCGTTTTGAGAGTACTGGCATAGTAAGGATTTGAACCCACGACTGTAGGATCGGAAGACATGGCCGCTACCACTAGACCACCAGTGCTCGTAATAGATTATATAATTTCTTAATATTTTTTTATTCTTAATAGTTGGGGAGGAACAAGGAAGTGTCGCTGCGCTTAGGTGTATTCCGTACCTGCTCAAGCAAATAGCTCCCGTACCAGTAAAATCCAAAGGAAAGAAATGGAAGCCTGCTCGCTCTGAAGTATCAAGAGCGTTCATCAGTTACGTGAGCTCACCAGGGGACATTGAAAGGTGCATCGATGATCGTGTCAAGTTAATACAGAGTAAAGGTATCCCTTTCGGATTGTTTATTATTGCGGTGGGATCTTCATGGTCCACTATTACACAGTACGAAGTTGTAGTGTCGAAGACCGTGAGATACCAATTCTCCAACATAAAATCAGCACTCACCACAGCCTTAAAAATTTATTTCGCTCTAGATATTGAGTATTCTGCCGATGCCGCCTCTTGTTGGATGTTTGTACAACGGGCAGCCTTTAAAATAATAACTAAATTTGATGTTCTATATGAAAAAAGCGTCACCCTGAGAGAATTAATAAAAGATTGCGAACGGTTTTAAAATTATTACTAACTTCACTTAACAAAAATGGAGATAAATTGCGCAATATGCAATCTGGTATTTAATTCTTTTAGACGTCTTAAATCTCATATGGACTTTTATCACCGCTCTGTAGTCACGTATTGCTGTGCAAGCCCAGGGTGTTGTAGGTCTTACAGCTTGTTTAATTCGTATCGCCGTCATTACTTAGTAAACCATAACTGTGTCCAAAATAACACTGATGCCATAGAGCCATGCCATCCTATCCCTCAAACTTTGAATTATTTCACATCACAAGACATTAATAACGATCAACCTACTGACTCTGAAACCATTCATGAAAATCAACAAACACATACTCAAAGTTCCAATTCTTTAATTCGTCATGATGTTAGTAACGCTCAACCTACTGTAAATGCTCTATTATTTCATAAAACATTGGTTACGCTAGGATCAAAACTTTACGCTAATCCTCAGGTGCCACAAACCGTTGTGGATGACGTTTTTATTTATGTTTCGGAATTATTTAATCAAGTACTGCCATGTTTACGTTTGGAACAGTCTGAAAGCATAAAAGCTATTATGACCTCTTTTGACTCACTACACAAGAGATTGAAATATTATGAAGAAGTCGGGACATATATTAAACCTGAGACATATGTTGTTGGTACAAGGTATGATTTTGTTACGAGAAATGGTAGGCGGGTGTACGAGGGGGTTGAGTGTGTAGGACATTTTGTTCCCCTTCGAGAAGTTTTTAAACGTTTCTTCTCTTTGCGTAATATTCTTGAGGAAACTTTGCTGTACGTAAATATATTATATAATACCGTAAGTGACATCACTCAGCATTTTATGCAGGGAACCTTCTGGCAGGAGCGCAGACAATTACACGGAAATAAGTTAGTTTTGCCTTTTTTCCTACAAGTCGACGATTATGAACCACTGAATGCGTTAGGTAGTCACAGTAGCATACATAAGATGGGAGCAGCCTACGTATCATTACCTTGCTTACCACCACTGTATTTGTCACAGTTGTCCAACATATTTATGGTTCTGCTATATCACTCCTCAGATAGAGTTCGATTTGGAAATCGCATTATATTCCAACCCTTAGTTAATGAATTTAACTACTTGATAAGGAACGGAATCTTTTTTGATTTTCCACATTTTAAAGGAACAATCTATTTTGAAATGGCCCTTATTCTTGGTGATAATTTGGGAATCCATTCTATAACAGGATTTAATGAAAGTTTTTCGAGTAACTTCCCTTGTCGAATGTGTAAAATAAATAAAAATCATATGATAGAGTTATTTTATCAAGATGATTGCCTACTAAGGACAATGACTAACTACATAGAAGATTTAAATTTAAATAATCCTTCTCTAACCGGCGTAAAAGAGAAATGTATTTGGCTCGGAGTTGATGATTTCAATCTTTTTAGTCAAATGGGCTACGACATCATGCACGATTTGTCCGAAGGGGTGATAAAATATATCATGAGTTCACTTCTTGTTGCTCTTATTGATGAATGTAAACTTTTTACGATAGAACTTGTAAACAATAAAATAAGTTCTTTTGATTTTGGGCCAGATAAAGGCGATGCTCCTGTTACTTTGTCAATAGACCATTTACGTAAGGGTAATGTGCGTTTAGCTGCATCAGAAATGATGACATTTTGTAGATACTTTGGAATTATGTTTGGTGACTTAGTTCCCAGTGATAATAAATATTGGGCTATCTATATTCAGCTGATGCTCGTTCTAGATGTTGTATATTGCGAATCATTTTTCAATAAAAAGGTAAAATACTTTGAATACATGATAGCAACCCTTTGCCAAATGTACACGACCTTATTTAACAAAAATATTACTCCCAAATTTCACAATTTGGTTCATTACCCGTCTGCAGTATTACGGTTTGGCCCATTGTGCTACCTATCATCAATGCGGTTTGAAGCCAAGCACCGGCCCAATAAATTGATCGCGAAATCTTCAAACAATAGGCGAAACATGACTTTAACAACTTTTAAGAGACATCAGCTCAAATTGAATGACTTATTTCTTAGAGAAGATAATAAATCCAAACTTTCTTATGGTGTTCAAACTAATGTCAGTGAGACTGAAGCACACAGGCTTGCACAGGAGTTTGGCTGGAGTGATGGTAGCAAAATAAAAACAGTTTCTTGGGCATCAATATCTTCAGCGCGGTTTAAAAAAACGTCTATCATTGTTAATAATGTTCAATCAGATAAAGTTTACTTTGCATCGATACTAATAGTGTATGTATACGATCAGTCCAAGTTAGCCTTTAAGGCTCAACAATTGGAAACTGTGGTATTTGATGACCATCTTTATGCATGGCAAGTCAGAGTTCCTGACTATATTGATGAGTTAGCGATATATATTAAATATGAGAATCTTCAGCATCGTTATCCTTGTAACCTAGTCGTTGTCGGCTATGATACTCCTCCTGAAAGTTATGTCATTTTGAAAAAACCGCTTTAAGGCTATGTAAAGGGCTCTTATAGAAGCGGTCGATACGGTACCTAGTGTAAATCCTCCTCGCCGTGACGTCGTGCAAGTACTTTTCGTATCTCTATTCGGTTTTACTTGCATTACGTACTCATAGGAAGATAATTGTGGTTTATATTACCTAGTGTAACTAATCCTTAGTAATTATTAGATTGGTTACCTTCTCATCCGACTTCAATATGAATCATCTCTGTCTTCTATACCATAACATCACAATTTGCTAACGAACTATGTTTGTACTAATTCAAATCGATATAGACTAAACTAACTGTATTTAAATAACCTTATTGTAATGTAGATCTTCCAAAATATTAGACCCTTCTGTTTTTTTATTGTTAATTCTTTAACTATAATAATTGTTTATGTAAGTGTTAAGGTAGACGCATCCACTTGGTCTCTCTTATGTTTGTTATGACATTTCTTAAATAATTAATTTTTAATCTATCATTGTTAATAATGTTTACTTTGCATCGATAATCACCACAGTGTATTTATACGATGGCAAGTCAGAATTCCTGACTATATTGATAAGTTAGCGATATATATTAAATATGAGAGTCTTCAGCATCGTTATCCTTGTAACCTAGTTGTTATCGGCTATGATTCTCCTCCTGAAAGTTATGTCATTTTGAAAAAACCGCTTTAAGGCTAAGTAAAATATAATTTTACGTAATTTGTAGCTTTAAGGCGAAGACAACCGTCAATGTACTTCTCGCTCGCACCTTCTGAAAAATATAAAAACACTGAATTTACTTATCGGAAGTCGCGAGCAACTATCTTGTGTGCAATCCGATTGCACATAGTTTAAAAAAAAAATATTTTGATCCCAACACGTTTTCCTCCTTAAAAGTTTTCTCAACTGGTTTTCGTAGTGGGAAAAACTTTTCAGTAGGAAAACGTGTTAGAATATATATTTTTTCTAATCTGTGTGTAATCGGATTGCAAACAAGATAGTTGCTCTCGATTTCCGATAAATAAATTCAGTGTTTTTATATTTTTCAGAAGGTGCGTGCGAGAAGTACATTGACGGTTGTCTTCCCCATAAAACTCATCGTGGATTCAATATTGACTATTATTTTATTGAATCCACGATGACTACTACGACTAATCTGAGATTTTGTATAATGCATTAAATAACTTTATTGTAATGTAGGTCTTCGAAAATATTACACCCTTCTGTTTTTATTGTTCATTCTATTCTATAACTATAATAATTGTTTATGTAAGTGTTAAGGTAGACGCGTACACTTGCTCTCTTATGTTAATTATGACATTTCTTTAATAATTAATATAATTGTATTTAAACTGATAGAGTGGTTTTCATTTATTTTGCAGGTTTGCTATCACGACGATAGCTTGACAATGCCTAACGCTGTGGCCACGACAAGTTCAAGAAAACCCAGTGACGTCACCTTTGTGGTAGGAATATTATTACCTTAGACGTAGGAACAAAGGCACATTAGGATAGCATAAAAAGCATAATAATTTATCTCGTTCTCGCTTGCACTTCTAAAGCGGGCTGCAAGCGAGAACGAGATAAATTATTATGCTTTTAATTCTATAATTCTAATGTGCCTTTGTTCCTGAGTCTAAGGTGATAATGTTCCTGCCACAAAGGTGCCTCATCACAGGGTTTCCCCGGAATTTGTCGCGGCGACAGTATAATATATACCTTATACGTAGTGACAAAGGTACCTTTGTGATAGGGACATATTACCTTAGACGTACAGACAAAGGCATAAACTGCACCAAACAAAGCGTCAGAGGTACATTGTCGAAGTGACGACGCACCTTAGACATGGAGACAATGTACCTTTGTGATAGGGACATATTACCTTGGACGTAGGGACAAAGGCACAACTGCACCAAACGAAGCGTCAGAGGTTCATTGTCGAAGTGATGACGCACCTTAGATATGGAGACAATGTACCTTTGTGATAGAGACATATTACCTTAGACGTACAGACAAAGGCATAAACTGCACCAAACAAAGCGTCAGAGGTACATTGTCGAAGTGACGACGCACCTTAGACATGGAGACAATGTACCTTTGTGATAGGGACATATTACCTTGGACGTAGGGACAAAGGCACAACTGCACCAAACGAAGCGTCAGAGGTTCATTGTCGAATTGATGACGCACCTTAGATATGGAGACAATGTACCTTTGTGATAGGGACATATTACTTTGGACGAAAGGACAAAGGCACAACTGCACCAAACGAAGCGTCAGAGGTACATTGTCGAAGTGACGACGCACCTTAGACATGGAGACAATGTACCTTTGTGATAGGGACATATTACCTTGGTCGTAGAGACAAAGGCACAACGGCACCAAACGAAGCGTCAGAGGTACATTGTCGAAGTGACGACGCACCTTAGAAATGGAGACAATGTACCTTTGTGATAGGGACATATTACCTTAGACGTAGGGACAAAGGCACAACTGCACCAAACGAAGCGTCAGAGGTACATTATCGAAGTGACGACGCACCTTAGATATGGACACAATGTACCTTTGTGATAGGGACATATTACCTTAGACGTAGGGACAAAGGCACAACTACACCAAACAAAGTGACAGAGGTACATTGTCGATGTGACAATACAGTAAAAACACATCGTTAATAAACCTTTAACAAAATTACAATACCCTGTATACGAAGGAACAAAGTTACCTATCGATGCTTTATGCCCATCATATTGCACTGTCATGTGAACAATGTCAAAGTTTACAGCGCTAATACGAGGCGACAATATATCGCGTCTAAGTTCCTTTGTCGGTGAGTGTTCAAATTTCCTCTAACGCGGAATCTGAGGCCTTTAGACGGCTCCCATTTGTTAAGGGATTTTAGTCGCCACGTTTAGAATTTTCTTTGAGTGCACTTAAGTTTTTATTAAAAAATAAAGCGACACCATTTGCAAACCTAGCGAGAAAAACAGGTCGACGATCTCGAAGTTTCTAGAAAAAACACATTCACACACTTTAGTTTAATATTAAACTATTCTAAAGAACTTAGATTCTTTGTGCTTTTGAGTACCACGCTGCTTGAATCTAAGTCTTTTCGATTTTCGGATCATACGAGTACTCGTACAATATCATAAGAATGATATTGGATACTCGATGTAAGTCGTGTTTATTGGCTATAATCTAGGAATGAAAGAATATAGTGTATCGGTTTATGTGCCCAGCTTATAAGATTAGAAGTTACAATGCTCTCGAACTGGAATGCGGAGGATCTCTGAAAGGCGATATTTTAGTAGAACTTGATTATGTTCTGTGAGACGTACAAATGTTTAATAGAGCGGGCATATCATGTACACTATGTTTGATATAGGATTTATCCGTGTGCCATGAGCAAAGTTATGTTAGACAAACGTCTGCGGATATACTTACTAGATATTATAGATGGAGACCCCATGGTCTCCATGGCTAAAAAGAAAGACGAAACAATGCTTTGTGTAATCGACACATCGGCCTTCTCCAGACCTGATATTGCGATACTGTCAGATTCAGACCCAATTATTGTCAGATTGGGAATTCGAACACAAAGGTTTAGTTACTGTTTGAGTGACTCAATAGTATATGAGAGGAACATAGGTACTAGGATACATGTACCAAAAATCTTCATACTTTACATTTATCGAGTGAGTAGTCACAAAATCCAACGAACTAGACATACAATTTAAAACAAGTTTACAACTATGCAAACTTTTTTCTTGCATTATTAATATTCCAAGCACTTTCATAGTTCGCTAGACTTCACATGCAATCGAATTACATTGTCTCAACGTCTCGAAGATAAGTCAGCTTAAATCTCAAACTTTTGCTTGTGTCAATGGCCAGTTGATCGGCGACAGATCCTCTAAATTACTCGAGGATTCCAACGGGATATTAATTGATACAAGGATCTTCCATATTCCTTTACATTGCTTACGAGTTGAAGCAAGTTGATACCGAAGTGAGGTTATTGTACTCGAGAAATTCGACAACTACTCTCCGGGGAGGATCGGGGAATCCGTTCATTGTTTTATGTAGATACTTAGATTGAATCAGACGGAAAAGTTCTTGAGGGACCGTCGCCATATTGTAAAGATATCTGAAAAACAAGGGACCTGAATAAGACACTACAGTTTTGTTTATCAGCTTGTTTACTGATTATTGTGTATTAACATACTTAAGTCAGCCTTCCCGAACGAGTAACAGAATTGTTTCTCGAAAACTAACACGTTCATAAAATTACGTACGAAACAGCTTCCATAAAAACGACAAAATATAATACGCGACAGAATATCCAAAGATAACGCTGGTCTTAACCATCTACTTTATAACCCTGCCAAGATTCACAAAAGAAAACAACTACATAAAACCCAATAAATAATAGAAAAATAACAAAAACGAATCTCTCTAGCGATTACAATCAGCACGCTCGAACTGTTACATAAACAACGGAAATAAATCATACATTCATTCGTTCATTCGTTCGTTCACGAATGGGATCGGACGTGATTGGTTCACTCGGACAATGTATGAATTGGTGGCGCCCGTTAAACAAGTCGCCGGGGACCATTCAAATATTTTACTGCACATCACATGACTCGTTAATATCTGAAATTGTGAACAGAGATAGAGTATGTAAATACTACTTTTAATTTCAGAAATTGGCTCGATGTGGATGAAAGATTAATTCAACATGAGTTTGTGAGATAAAACGTCGGTCGATTTTATCTGAAAGATGGTCTGATAATCTCTAACTGAAATGTATGTCAGGGTGGGCAATTCTTTACTAAACAGTAAATCACTAGAACTATTCAACTGCTACTGCATAATATTGTCG
Source organism: Xestia sexstrigata (assembly GCA_941918905.2). Classification (NCBI taxonomy): domain Eukaryota; kingdom Metazoa; phylum Arthropoda; class Insecta; order Lepidoptera; family Noctuidae; genus Xestia; species Xestia sexstrigata. The sequence goes on from OW799211.2 coordinate 21,267,921, forward strand.
AACAGATAATTTAACACCGAATAGTATAACACAAAGTCGCTTTTCGTGTTTGTCTGTGTGACTGTTTAATTCTTATAAACTATGTAGTTACATAGTTTATGAGACTTAAACGAAGAAAATTTACACGTTTTATTGCGGTTCTCAAAAATGTTTACGTATGACAATAATTTCTTATGAAACTTAAATATCATGAAGAAAATATCTATGAGTTGTAAAAACGGGTTGCTTTTTGTCATCATCATCATCATCAGCCTATTAATGTTCCCACTGCTGGGACACAGGCCTCCTCTCTATGAGAGGGAATGGGCTAATGGGCTTGCTTTTTGTAACTGTAGGTATAAAGGGTGTAAAACACCTCCTAACGAAGCCGAAAGGCACTTGTTTTCCCCGTAATTGCGATCATTTTTTTGTTCTACACCATCCCTGGGAACCTTCTAGTTACGGTTTTCGTTTCGGAGTTCCAACTTTTTTTAGTTCAGTTTAGTTTTTTTTTAAATACAAGTTTTTAATGAAACATTTTTACTTTAAACACCTCCACAACCCCCGTACTATTCAATCCATGCATTAACACAATGTTTTGAGTGCATTACATTGAGTTCTACCACAAAACATGATACTTCACCCCAAAAAAAAGTCGTTTCCCAGCAATATTTTTTGCGTAAAGTTACCTTAGTTTGATGTACAGAATGCTTGGTTGACGGCTCCATGGTAAGGTATTTTACACCCTGTATGTGTATATGTCCCCATACCCCACGCTCCAATGAATTTCAACTTCCAAAAAATAAAAGGACTATACCCAATTCCGCAGTCAGTCACATCCAATGTGGCAGGTGTCACATTTCACAAAAGCCTCGATTCTGAACAACGCGGAAATTAAAACACTTCGGGCCACACTGCGCGAGTTTCCCAAGTCGTTTTTAATATAATCCTGGGGCCTATCAAAGTAGGTAATCCTTATACATACTTCAAACATTATCTTCTTGGAAATGTATAAGGAAACGCTTACCTTGAACAATTTTGAGCGAAGACTTTTTTCTTTTGATCTCGTTTCTTGGTTGTTCGTTTTGTGCTAATCTGAAGATTGGAAGTAAATTAAGGATGTAAAGGACTCAGCATTATGGTAAACTGAGGATCAACTCTTGCGATTAGTGTTATTAGATATCCCTAAACTGAAAGCAGAACTGCCTCGTTGGTCTAGTGGTTGTAAGCGTGACTGCTGAACATGAGCTCCTGGGTTCGATTTCCAGATCGGGCAGTGTTCTTGGGTTTTTTCATTAAGAATTTCTCTGTAGCAACCACGGACTCTGGATTTGAGCCTGGTTGATGTCAATAGGCTCGCCCCCTTTTACATGAGACTTAAACATAACTGATGAAATATGGGTGTATTATAAGGTACACCTCTGCCGTACGGGATCCCTTTTTTTTGCATAATGTTCTTTTTCCTAATATACTTTGGCATAACTGTTTTGGCATAATTTGTTTTGCCATAATAATACTTTGCCAATTTTTTTTTTGACATACAGTATATGTTGACATAATCATCTTGAACGCTAATTTGTTTTGGCATAAATTGAATTTTGCATAATGTTGCTAGGCATAATAACTATTAGCCTAATAGTATTTAGGCATACAATTAATAGAAATAACGGACACAAATTTGAGTTGTTTTTACGTATTTATTTATGAGTTTTCATGCAATTAAATAAAAATAAAAAAATGTTTCAATAATAATTAAGTAACTATCATGCATTACAAATATTTAATTAATTAATATTAAAATATGAATAAAAATTTATTATTTTCTTAACCACAAAGACCATATAAAACATTATTAAAATAAAAACACAATAAACTCAACTAACTAATCATTTATTTCTTATAAAAGATATAGTACACATGTACATTGATATTTAATAATGTTATAAATTATTAATTTTGTCACAACAAAATTAATATATAATTAATTAACAGTTAACTAACTTAATTGTGTATTTTATTTCAGGTGTATATTTTTGGCAATTGCTTGTAAAAATGCAAGTTTCGAAGTATATTCATTTTTTTTACCTATAATTTTTTCTAGCCTATTGTGTTTGTCCGTGTATTTTGTCTTTTTTGTTGGTATTGGAGATGTTTCTACATCTAGTTTTTATATTTCTATAGTTTAATGTTTTATTTCTTGAACAATTTTTCTTGCCAAAAAATTAAATCCAGGATGGTGTTTTCCCACAAAATGTGCAAATCTATTGTGCCACGCTTCTGAATGATTTTGTGTTCTGGGTATATTTTCTTTTGTTAATTGATGTATGGAGTACACACATCAATTAACTGACTGGGTGGAAATTGTGGTGGTGAACTTGTGGTACCCCAGATATAATTATGTTCAAACCATGTTGCTATAGTTTCTGTAACAATTAAATAATACTGTTGATTAAAAAAAATCAGGTCTCAATTCAATACGTTTAAGATAGCATAACGTTTATTTAGAGCGACGATTTATGGTAAAATTCCATTTTTAACCCTAAATTAAAATGAAAGTATTGCCTTGAAAATTCAATATGTTGGTCACAAAAGATGGTGACAGAAACGAATCGCTGCAAAACCGATTCCACGTAGTCTTGTCTGCCCTACCCCGAGAGTGTAATTTAGAATCGCGTAGGCGCGAGGTGGCCCGCGAGTTGAGGAGCAGGTGGTTGTAACACTCGCCGCATGCAGGTGAGCGTTAAACACATCTGCGACGATAAGCTCGCGTGGGACCGCCGGAGCCCCGGAGTGCCGGAGCCGTGACAGAAACCATGCCTGCTGCATGTTGCATGATGCATGCTTGCTTGCATGCTACATGCTTGCTTGCATGCTGCATGCTTGCTTGCTTGCTGCATGCTTGCTTGGACGCTGCATGCTTGCTTGCCTACAAATTTCATTATAGCAGTATTGTATAAAAGTGTATTCGTGTCTAAAATTTTAGGAGTTCATAAATTATGCCTTTGTTATGCCTATAAAAAGTATGTTTTAATACTATTATGCGTAAATGAATTTATGCTTCGGAATATTATGCTTAATCATTATTATTGTTTAGAACATTAAGATTTTTTTTGTATGGCCACATTGGGCTTTGATTTGACAGATGCTGTCACTTGTAAGAAGAAAAAAAAAGTTGCTAAGACATTGCGAAAAAAAAAAAAAAAAAAAAAAAAAAAAGTTGCTAAGACATTGCGCACGAGGCTTTTCTTTTTAATATAATTACGAACTTTTTCAATTATGATTAGAGAAATTATGCTTAAAAAAATTATGCGTAAGCTGTTATGCGTAAATAATATTAGGCGAAAATATAATTAGGAGTAACAAAGTATGCCAAGTTATATTAGGTCTTAAAATGTTATGCAAATGGATAGGGAACCCTGCCTTACCCTTTTGGGGATTACAGGCAGTGATGTTATGATGAAAACACAAGCAAACATACCCATATAGAAAAAGCTAAAGGTCATGGCACACTATACCGGCACTGCAACGGCACCGCTCCAACTCAGCAATTAACTTATAATGTGCCCTGACCTTAACTCTTATTGAAATGCTTAATCTTCTGCTTATGATATAAACAGTAACCCCAAGTGTTATAAAGCACGTTGTCAGGTTCTCTTAGCGCGTGGTCAAAGGAACTAATTCCACCATTTCCTTTTTTCCTGACACTTCCCAAAACCAATTTACACGTGTAAACTAACAGTCAGGTCGTTGTGGCACTATACAGAAACGGCACCAATCGCACCATACTCATATAAACGTAAATTAAGGGATTATCCCAATAATCCACAACTTGAACCTCGCTCCCGTCAAACTCCTAAATCACGACAATACATCGAACACATCATAATTTATGAGCGACCCCAATTTATCATCAATTCCTAATTTGAGCTACATATTAGATGATTTGTTTGTATTAATTTGACACGCTATTAATGTGCTGAATGTTAAATATGAAATATCAGTGTACACACATTGGTATTACACTGTTTTGTGATGAATTCAAATATTTAATTAAATATTTACCAGTCCATCAATTAGGTTCGGAGTATTGCTGTTCCTAGGATTAAAACAATGTGGATATTAAAACCAAAATAATTTCCATATTTTGTAACGAAGTTCTTTGAATTTATTTTTGAAAGAATTGCTATCAATAGAATAAGTAACTGCGTTATAATAGCAGATAATTATATTAATTCCTATTGTCGATTCCTGCGTGTCCTGTTCATTATTATTTTATTATTTTACAGGACCTGATAGATGTTACTGAAGGCACCAAACTCGTGGCTCAGTTCTAGGCTGACTCAATTTATATTGCCATCAACATGCTAAGACGAAGAAGTTCACGACATATCCACAGTAAACCCATTCATCGAAACAAAAGAATCCACGACACGTGTCTGCTACACATCCAAGTAATTGTAATTCTCGTCGAGTAGAAGTTGGTAAGTCAACAACAAACTAAAGGAAAAGGCTACACCCAACTTCACACGTGTTTAATTACCTTTTCTAGCAACGTGAGGTGTTGAGAATTAAGCTTAGGTAACTATCTTGCGGATTCCAACTTTACATGTGGATAGAGGAAGTATTATATAACATCGGTGTGCAGTAAAAGGAGCATGCATCCTTTCACCTCAGCTTTAGCTTTTGTCATGTATGAAATATAAATATAAATCTCATGTATGGAAATGAGGGAATTGTAATAATTACATTTTATGTTGGTCAAAGGTTTGGAGTATATCAGTAATTAAATTGTAAGGAATGAGCTGGTTGAAAGTATGTAGTAGTTAAAGATTTATGTTAGTATCATAGCGTATGATTGGAGAGAAAAAATATGTCTAGTACTGGACTGTTTGTTATGTGATTGCTCGAAAAGTTGCTCTTTTTGTACCGATTTGAGGTTTACAAACCCACGACACGACTACAACGACGAACTTTGCACACTTGCATCACTATGCCTAAATATTATTAATTTATTTTCTACCTATGCATTTAGTTTCAAGTACGCCTTTTTGTGACTTTAATTTAATATAGCAATATCTGTTACGTATAATAAACAGTTAGTTTTTTGTAAAGCGCCAAAAGAATCCGAATCCACACTGAAGTATTAAATTAAAGTCACCTGTGTTTTAAGGATTCCACCTAGAAACAACTTGGACGTGTTGGTTCGTTGGCTCTAAATGAGCTGAATATTTCTTAGAACAATCACCGACCGATAGGAAGTACAGTGTGTTCGTTTTCAAACGAGATTACTTTCCGTCAAAATGAAAATGTTATCCATTTTAACGGTTGGTTTTCGGTGTGTGCTTCAATTTCAGAACTTTTAATGGGAATTAAATAAGCTTAAGTTTCCTGTTTATACAGGGAGTACGGGCATCCTGTCACAGTAGAAGAAAAAGCGAAGCCAAAATAGCTCAAAAAATCCCATTCGTCAAGAGTACCAATTGATTTTTAGAAATCCAGGAGTGATTGCATACGGAATGTGTGTATGAATGGGTGTGAAGCAGCATGGGAGGGGCCTGTGTACAGTGGAGTCCTCCACTGTGCTACAAGACTGTTTTTTTTTTTGCTGAAACAGAAGTTTAAAATGCGATTCTTTTACGCCAAGATATTTTTGCCACATCATTTTAGTCTCATTGAGCATTATTTCAAGCGCACATCCTGTATGTCCAGAATATTTGTGAACATTGAAAATGTATTAATTGCTTCGCTACACGGGTTCGTAATTAGCAAGGCGTGTTCCTATGAATATAGTTGTGAACGAGTTTCCGACTGTTGAAGGAACTATTAGGATCTGTTTGGGAACTAGATAGTGGTAGGTAATTTAGTGCCGTGGGGAGAGGTTAGATAGCGTTAACCAAGTAAGTAATTGTAACAGTACCATTCCGCATTGGGCTCCCATGGTAGATTGCTACAGATGTATTGGTTAAATCCGCCCTTAATTTCTTATGGAATTAAGTAAATAGATTTGTGAGCATTGGGATAAAAGGTGGAATAGTCAAACTAAATACGTTAAACGGGCCTGACGGAATGAACCTTTACCTAAAACGATAATCAGATACCTGATTACGGTCAGATACCAGACGTCAGTTCCCAACTGAAACCATAAGCGAATGAAATATTCATGAGGTCGTACCAGCGGAACCGAAAGGGAATATGCATAGACCGAGACCCGCACCTTTCACTCACAGGGACGAGGGTCTTAGCATACACTATAGATACATCTGACATATACATAGCTTGCCACAAACGTATACCGGTTGAAAATGGCACACACTAAATTAAAAAAAAAAAAATGCGAAAGTTGTTTGTCAATCACGCCAGAACCGCTGAACAGATTTGGCACAGAGACAGATTATAGTCTGGAATAGCACATTGGCGACATTTATTGTTTCTCCACATACACACCATATTTCCTGGCGTACGAAGTCGCGGGCAACAGCTAATTAGTGGTATCTCTATGGACGTAAGTTCTCAGTGAGGTGGTGGTGGCGGCATATTCTAAAATCGACAATTCTAAGACATGAGACGTTTACCAACAAAAAAATATGCAAGCACTGAGCATCCTGAATAGTCAGCCCCGCTACTACTTTACCACCACAGAAATCGTTTAAAAAGCATAATCACAAACATAGTTATGTATGGTGTATGGTAAGGTGTTAACGAACCCTTCACAAAGCCCATCAGCCAAGCATTCTGTACATCAAACTAAACCTCTCACCAGCGCGACCGCGTCATGTTACACTGCCGAACCAACCAATAATTCAGCAACATTTATCAACAACAGGTCACGATTCCCGTGAAAATCGTGAAATTAGCGATCCATTAAAGTACCGGTCCGTTTCCGTCCGAATGGCCTGATAAATGGGATTTTTTGAGCCACAGCCCTAATTTCAATTTAGCGGATTATTTGTGATTATTTTGCGGCAGTTGATTTATTTTACCGATGATATTATTTTAACAAATATCTCAAAAATGTTAGTACTCGTAGAATGTGTAGCGATTTAAATACCTTTTTTATTCCGGCAATAAGCAAGTTCAGGTTTAGTAGTAGAATGCAGCACTACTAGAATATACGTATTGATGCAAGGTGAACCTTACTAAGCCTCTTTTTGACCACCTTTGCCGCAATTGTTTTTCAATTCCAACAAAAAATATTGATAAATCACGGAATGTTGATAAACTCCAGTCCATGCGACTGTATCACAGCCTCCCTCGGGACAAGGATGAAATAAACAGCATCTCTTTGATATCGCTACAGATTCAATTCAAGCTAAGGTTGAATTGCATCTAAATAAAGTGCGCTTAAAACAAGAAAAGACGCAAATTCGGGGGTTTAACTTAAAAATAGAGGTACCACTAATTTTTCTAGATTTAAACACTAGAGGCGAAGAGTGGGCTTTTTGGGGGATTGTCTAATGTTATTATTACGTTCACAATGGACTAATTCTCAGCAAATGTTTAGTCATCGATTAGGACTTTTGATATTAACGCAGACGAATCAAAAGCATTAACGTGAGTTACTGTTGATGTGTCTAACTTACGCTTTTTTCCCATGGGGTGAGCAGTAATTCTAGTATACATAAAACTCGATAAGAAACAACAACGCAACTTGTTGCTTAGCTGGATAAAACGTATTCTCATACTTGGAAGCAGTCCGCCAAACTATGTTATCCTCTGCAACTGCCGTAAACCAGAAGCAACTTTAGAACGAAGAAGTCCCAAAATCGTAGTCTTGGACATAATAGACGTAATAAAATAACTGTGGATGCATTTGCCAAAGTTAAGAATGTCAGTTGTTAAGCCCGATCTGAAGTAGGATAATTTGAGATACAAACAAAGTACTTAGTCTGTCGAACTGTTTTTTAAGCTTAAACCGTAAAAGGACATACTTAAACTAATAGGACATACTTTGAATCCCAACAGTATGGTGTCTTCGTAAAATTTTCAAGCTTCGCATATGCTAGAATTAAGATAAACAGTTCAAGGCCACACCAAGCCAGCAATTAATTGAGCAACTGATTTACACCGAAACCTCTTACAAGTATCAAGACGTCGACCCAATTAACTTACAAATGTCTCACATTACAGGATCCTATTAGATTGGCGCTGGTAATTGCGTGTTCTGTTACCTTAAACTTGAACCTTAATGTTGCTGACCCTTATAGGGCTCGATGGACGATGGACAGTAAGATAGGTCATTAGTGCCATTAATAAAATGGCTAATGGCTAGTCTTTAATAAAATCTTTGTTTTTATATTTTATTATTGACCTGAGGAGAGGAAAGGCACAACAGTGAGAGAGGTGGAAGGAATGGAGGGAGAGTCTTTGCCCAGGAGTGGAACAGTACAGGTGAACAAAAAAAATATGACCTCACGGATTATGATGAAAAGCATACGAATATACGATGACCTAATTTAGGAGACAGGACTCTTTTAATCCCAGTTGTATGTTTTCATAGCATAATTTCCGACCTCCACGCACAAAAGCAAATATCCATCATTTTATATTCGTTACTGTTTGCGAAGGGTAATAACAAAAACTCATTAGGATTCTGATAATATTAGATTCATTTAAATGTTTTGAACAACGGACAGCTCTTGATGGATCACTTTAGTACTTTTCCGGGTAACCGTAATTAGTACTCTCATTTAACAGTCAGAGTAAACTCAATTATTATTCTCCATGTAGTATGTGTACATAATAAAAACTATTATCTATGTATTACCAAAGACCAGACAATCATGTTATCTATTACAGTAGCAATATATATTATCTCGTATTGTAAGCTATGGAAATCTTAGTTAAGAAAAGCATCAACACTCATCCACACTTCAATGATCATTCATCATCACCTGCCCACCTTTTCTCAACTATGTTGGGGTCGGCTTCCAGTCTAACCGGAGGCAGCTCAATACCAGTACCTAATTTACATGGAGCGACTGCCTAGCTGACTTACACAACCCAGTTAGTACTAGGTAATGCAATAATGATTATCCCTTTTCTCAAAATCAAAACTCGTTCATATTAGATTGAAGACCAGCACTTTTTGACCATCAAAATAACATTATGAAAGTTCACTATTTACTGATGAATTAACAGGAAAGGAAAAGTGGCAGAACAAACTCACACCATATCTCTCTATGGGAAGAAGCTGTCTTATTAATGAGTCTACTCAGAAACTACCAATAAGGACCCACCTATAACACTATTACGTACTATTTGTCCGCAAACACAAACATAGAGTAGTCGCAGATGTGTTGGTGCCTACGTGTGACCGGGGAGTTAAAATGTCGCCGCGCGCGCTCTGAATGCTCTGATATAATCATTGCTCTGTGGCCGCAGGCAATGTGGGGTCGGGTTAACCATGATTTGAATAAACTAGATGCGATATCCTTCCTGCATAGCTTTTACCTAATATTTCAATCGCATTTTTAAATGTAAATGCATTAGGACTTTCAATCCATCCTGTTCGTTTTCTCTTGACATAGTAGTTAGTTTACTCTTTTTGTAGTGGACCTGAATTTGTACTGACTGAAGATTTAATTTCTTTATTTATAAAATCCTGGGAAGTAATTTAGTAATACATTTTCAATCCCAATTCATTTTAATCAAACAATATCCATTACGTTGCGTACTTGGTCGAACAGACTAATTTATCACTCATAATATGATGCAATAGATTATGAATTTCTTTCAAATTCCTTCAGATTTTGAAAGAAAATGTGCCACGAAATTGAGGTGCTGACTGATTTATACACAACACATTACTGTAATAGATGTTGGTTACGAAACGATCGAACGTAAGACTGTAGACGTTTCCAGCAGCTTTACAGCTGTATCTGTAAGACGGAATCATCCCCTGGGGAATCCTTCCGAACGTATTAAGAGCTCCCGCCTGCTAATGTTCGCCCCGGTATCGCAGGAAACTTCTCTACGGCCACTGAGTAACGTGGATGCAACAGTATCACTTTGTACAGTTTATTGCCCCGATTTAAGATTTTGAAGTCTATACCGCCGCTTACGAACTAAACTGTAATATCCAACATAGCGATAATAAAATTATCCGCGCAATTAACGTATACAAACTGTCGGGCTCCCGGACATAGTCCACCAAATCCGACACCCGACTGGTCAGAGTTCCTGCTCCTATTATGGAGACTAAGGAAGTTTACACCCTGTTCCTCATATAACCTCTAAGTCTAAACCTGTATGAGTTCGAAGTCATACATAAAACAAAACATTGGCAGTTGACGGGAAAGAAAGACTTCTACAAAACTCAGTCAATGTTTAATTTGCCCGTCATTCCATTTGTATCGGCATCTCGAAACCAGAAGATTGCTCGGAGAGCAGTGTATGTGTCTTATTGTGGACTGAAATATATTTTTAGTACGGTAATAATAGTTCTCACTTTCCCTAGTGGGTTCGTAACAGAAGATTTAGGCCTCTATTAAATTATAGGTTTACTGCGAGACTTGTTTTGCAGTCTATACCCCCGCTTAAAAAAGAAGGTGACATAATTGAGGTGATAAACAGGATCACTATACCTATTTGTACTTTCAGGGCTGACCTGTTTATGCGAGAAGTTTAATACCACCACATTACACAAACAATTATAAGAATTCTGTAGTTAAACAACTTCCAGATGTTCCAGTCAGTTTCATCAACAACAGGCTTCACAAAATCTCACCTTACACACGTAACTTTTAATTACCGTTAATTATTTTACCCTCATTTAATACCTGCTAATTAGCAGTTTTTAATTACAAAGTGCGGCTGGTGGCGGCGTGAGCAGTGCGAACTCCATACGAGTACAATACGTACTGTTGTGCTGAAGTTTGTTTACTGAGTTTCAACTTTATTGTGCGCACGTGTTACTTACGTAAATATCGAATTTCATGTGCCTTATTTTGTTTTTTGTTTATGTACGGAGTTATACCTAGATGTGGGGAACATATTATACACATCAAAAAAAGTTTGCGATCACTTTGAAAAATCGATTTTTTTTTTGTTACGGTAGATTATATTATGATTTCTTCTTCTTTATTATTTCAAACAGCGTATTACTGTATAGAGAAAACACAAAACAAAGATTTTTTCTTGAAAAGTTCAATTTAAAAAATTATATCAGCAAATGCTAGTGATCACAAACTTTTTTTGATGAGTGTATAATGTAGTGTTTTTGAAATGTTGATGTCATTTGTCATTTATTGTCAGGTAGAGGTAGAATAGGCAAACAAATCAGTAATACAAGTAATAATGATGGTTCGGGTGTTGTGGCGCAGCCGGTCCAGCAGTAGACTGTGATAGGCTGATTTGGTGCATAAACATAAGCATAGTGGAGCGACAAAACACAACATGAAAAAGAATAGAAAAATTCCGAAAATTAAAAAAGTTGAAAATTAAGGTAAATATTGGTACTTACAAGTTTTCGCAAAATCTAAATTTGCCCATATCTTTTTATCGTGTTAAATGATAAATGATGTTCATTTTGCAAGTAGGTTTTTACAAACTCTTTTACACGTCATTTTTTTAAAGTAGATGGGGCCGGTGTTTCGTACCTGACTACTCTGAGAAGAAACAGTTGAAACAAACTCAGAGGTCATAGTCTCTTTTGAGGTCGAGACATAATCTTGCTCAATTCACATGAGGACTATGCAGATTAGTGTCTGAGATGGTCTTTTGAAGAAATAACCTCACAGATTTGAGTGGATATGTCCAGTCAGTGCAAGCATTTGTCAGTTATCGTGTAGCTCGACTTATAACTCAAGGAGCTCAACGAAACAACGAACAATACCAAAGAAAGGACATTTGGGTAGGTCGTTTATAGTACTCAAACTGCCAGATAGTTGTGAAAAACATAAAAATGTGACCCACATGGTTCCCACATTCACAATAATCAAATAAAGTTAATAACAATTACGTTTCAAAATGAATGTAAATAAAAATCACAAAAATCATTAAATGTCACAATGATAATAAAAAAAGTAAAATAAGTATTCATGTCAAATCAGTAAATGTCACAACATTATTTTAAGTAAAAAATTAAAAATAATAAAATACTGAACTAAGTATTCATGTCAAATCATTCAATGTCAGAGTGTGTAAAAGAAAGGAATTAAAAATAAATCCATCTTGGCTTCCCATTTCATCTTCAACATCATTACGCTTCGTTTGCCGGCTTCACTGGCCTAGTTAGGTAGCTCCAGTTCGGGTAGGTAGGCCCTATATGATAGGGTGTGCTTTAACAATAATAAAATCTTTTATCTCGTTCCCTTGACTATTTCTTTTAACCGTACTCTCCTCCAGACTGTAAGTTAGGTAGGTGAGTGCTCAGTGTGACCTTACAGTTTCCCGGCTCCTACCAGGAAAATGTAACGTTACAACGTACCCCCTATTTTTTTGAGCCTCGTTGCAGGAACAACAAATTTGTGTTTGTTCCTCGTATTTATGTTGTGGATATCACTGTATTATTTTATATAAATTAATACTTTTGTGTGCGTACAAAAGGTTTTCATAAATAAACTGAGAATATTAGTCTCTTTAAATTTTTCTTTCAGGGAGTATCTGGGACTACCTTGATTTTTATACACCTAATAGGGACTTAGTATCTGAGACGAGAGACTTCAGTATCTGGCATAAATTTCAACTTGCTAGGTCCGCCCGTTCCTGAGAAAATCGGTGGTGACAGACGGACAGACAGACGGACAAGAAAGTGATCTTTTAAGGGTTCCTTTTTTACCTTTTGAGGTACGGAACAGTAAAAATTGGTAAAATCTTTCATCGAATGATTTTTTTTTATAATTAAAAAAGTTAATTATATGTCTGAAAAGTAAATAAAAGATCAAAATACTCACTTGACTGCCTCCTTGGTCTAGGGATCGCAAGCGCTGCTGCTATAGGCCCCTTATTATATGGTATTTGAAAAGTTAGGTACACCTTACCTGTGACAGGCGTGATGTAATGTCATGAGAGTCATTGCAATAGTTAACCCAATTGAGTTAGTTGTTAGTAGTTAGTTGTTCAAATGTATTGTTCTAGTTTTTAGCTAGGACTCCTTCATTTCATTGCTATTAAAGTTTTGAGCAGAGCATGCAGTTAACTTGGAAGTTGGTAGCAGTTGGAGGAAATTGTCTTGTAATGGGCGAATTAACCGCACCGAACTACTTCCGGAACTTTTATATTACTTTTTTTATGCTCCATGTTTAATTGCTAGAGGAGTATTTACTAGCAGTGGTCTATTTCTAGCATTTTAAAAAGAAATGGTTGGGGACCGTCATCGTTGGCTGTCGCTGAAAACCAGCGTTGTGTTTCCGTTTTGCATGTACACAGTATCATGCTGAGCGATCGCCCTTTTGCGAAGTACTGTAACCAAATTCGAATTTTCGTCGCTAAAAAATGTGGCTTCTTTTTGGTTTTCTTCCTACTGTACTATGGGTAACAATCGTGATGATACCATCTTTTCCAAAAGGCCTATTTCGTTTCACAAACGAAACGCCTTTGACTTTATAAAAACCCTCACTAAAAACTCTAAATATTGTTTCTGAACCTACTAGGTTAATTAAATAAATTGATTGTAGTTGTAGTAATACCTTACTTGAACTTTCCTTTCTTACAGCCGTTAAAGAAAGATAGTTATAATTGATGATATGGTCAATTTATTTCCCAACTTCACTTTACTCAAGACGTATTTAAAAACTAAACTAAACTGTTAACCCTAAATACAAACCCCACTTTCATTATGGTAACTACAGGCAAACATTGTTTTGGATCACCAGATTCTGACGCCTAAGGTCGATTTTCGACGAAAACAGAAACCTGATATCTTCAAGATTACTTTGAGGTCCAAGATAAGAGATAAAACTGGATTACGACAGAAATCAGGGTTTTCTAGACTAGGCCTTATCAAACAATCTAAGTTTAAGACGGAGACACTATTTTGGTTAAGGCCTAATTTCAATCTTCCCTCTAGGGCCTACGTTTATTAGTGTTAGAAGTGTAAGGTCAAGAGAACCACAGATAAAAGATCTTGGTTGGTTGGGTTTGGGTTTTGGTGTAGGTATGGCAAGACACATAATGTTACTATTTTAATGTTTTAAATCATGAAGAGACTACAATAACCAGAGCCAATATAAACGTGAGACAGCGTAGTGAATAATTCCAAGACAGCCTTGCAGTTTAACGGCAAATAATCGAATTCAAATATATTTAATTTCACATCACCTTCGTTTTAATAAATATTTTTTCAAATTTTCTCTTGACGATCCCTATTTATTCAGAACGTGTCTTCTTTATCCATACTTCTTCGTTGTATTACCTGAAACGAATCAGCTTTCTTTCTTTATCGTGTGAGTTTTTATGCTGCCCATGGGACTCTGACTGGTCTTGGCTGTATATTTCGTCGAGAAATCCATACATACATTCCCATACATTTGGATCAAGTAGGTATTAAAGTTTTATATGGGACAGCTGATTACATCTTCGCGATAACGACTTTAGTCCCATACAGAAAGTGGTTCAGTTTAATATGACCCCACCTGACTGATACATGGTGTATAGTAGTCATCTCGTAATCCCCTCCCATCTTATAAGCTCATGTAGAAACAAATTGTCACAAATAAAGTCTGCTGTTATTCTATCTGCTAAGCAGGATCGTGTGTCTCGAAAGGTGAAGGATGTCGCGATTATATCCGAAAGAGACGGCTTGCTCCAGGGGCTTGCGGTGTCTAGTAGTGTAGCTAAGGATTCCGGAGACTGTCACTTAATGCGATTTGTCTTGTGAATAAAATATTTAAATGCGATTTTTTTGAGAGTTTTATTTTAGATTGCTGGGTATTTGGATTTGAAAATTATGAACATTTTTTGTTGAATGATGGCAATAGGCTTACCCTAAGGCTAAGGCTTTGTCTAAGTCCCTTGTAATAGAACAAGGGACTTAGACATAACTTGCGAAATATTGGTATACTAGTGGGTACACACCTCAGCCTTCCTAGATAAGTTGACCATTTTAGTAAGACTATAAAGCGGCTATCAGAAGAAAGGTCATAGAAAGTCTGTGATTCCGTAAGTCCGTCTGTATCTCAGCTTACTGAGCCGTACAGCAAAATGACAAGATTTCAATGATGCATTTCTACGAATCAGTTAGTTATTCCAAGTAGGTAATGTTTTTTAAGGAGTAATACGAATCGATCGACGGGATTTCGTAAATATGTTAATTTTACATCACATACTGTCTTAACAAACACAGACTTTTTTTTTCAATTCATCAAAATTCTTTCATCGCTTCTTTCTCAGAGTTTCAAACTTCCATAGTCCGCGTAAAATTTTCAGCGGGTAATTTCTTCGGGAAACGGAGCAGGATTCCTTTCATCGATTGTAGAAATGACGCGGTTACTTAGCGGCTGAATGGGTGCGATCGGTTCATGGGCCTGCAGAGTGGACCCACACGAGTGCCGTGGCGTGAGTGCTTTCTGGTTTGAGGGTTTGCAGACACGGGAAGAAATCTGGAACTGGACTGCTGAATTTATCCTGAGTGCAACATTTTTACGAGACAGACGGACTATACTGTACTAAACTCAGCGACCGGTCATTTACTTCTCGAGACCAGCAAACTCCACACACACACCATTCATCGGTCCTTTTTGTTACTAAATTGAAGTGGCACCAAGCAGTGCACATTGTTCACACATTAGATAGCACTTCGATCAGCTAGCTTAAACTATTAATTAACCGCAGCACTAATCATTTTGGGGGTGTGCCATAATCTTCACGCTTGTATCGGCTGGATGCGAGAAGGAGAGGATTAGTCGATATGGTAAAGCTTGGGGGAACAAAATGTCTAGCAGTAAAAATCTTTCGCCTGAAATTATGTAGATGATTGATAACAGCTATTGATGTGGAGGAATAGGCCAGTCGCAAACTTGTCAACTCCAGCAAAAGTTTTTGAGTCGACCATACAAAAGTGCATATTAGACCAAGTGTCCAGTTCACTATCAGACGCCCAGCACGGATTTCGACCGGCGTGTAGTACAACCAGCAATTTACTGAACTTTATGACGTACGTGGTTCCAAATGTAGATGCTGGAGTGCAAGTCGACGCTGCCTACTTTGACTTTAAAAAAGCTTTCGATTTGGTTGATAATGACATATTATTAGAAAAGCTGGCAGCTATCGGATGTACTCCTAAGTTGGTTCAGTTCTTCTCTAACTACATGAGGGATCGACGGCAGTTCGTATAATATGCTGATTGTAAATCTGAGCCTTATTATACCCGATCAGGAGTAAGCCAAGGCAGTAATATGGATCCGCTGAGCTTCATTATTATGATAAATGACCTGCCTGAGGCTGTCAGGGTTGCCACTTGTCTGTTATTCGCGGATGATCTTAAGTTACTCATGGCCATTACAGATAAAAGTGACTGTGCACGATTGCAGCCGGATATAGACTCTGTAGCTGAGTGGAGTAGGAAAAACAAACTGCAGTTTAACGTTAAAAAATGCTCAGTCGTAACGTTCAGTAGAGTGAGAGAACCACATCATCACGAGTACAAGCTAGAGGCACATCAATTGAGCGGGTAGAAAAAGTACGCGACCTGGGTGTACGCCTGAACACTGACCTAACATTTCGTGACCATATTGTAAATGTTTGTAAGAAATCATACAGAAGTCTGGGTTTCGTTCTTCGACGGGCATCGGGAAATATACAAGCAGTTGCAGCATTGTATAATGCGCTTATAAGATCTCAGCTTGAGTATAATGCTCATATGGGCTCCCCATGAGACAAAATATAGTCTCATGCTGGAGCGTATACAAAACAAATTCACCAGATTTGTGTATAACAAACTTTACGGTGTCTATCCCTTCTATCCGTTGATGTACCCGACCTTATTCGTTATCGGTATGGTCGGGTAAAACAAACTCGAGACAAGGAGGGACCTAGCAATAACCACATATGTATTAAAACTATTACGTGGTAAGACCTACAATTCCGGTGTTTTGAAGGAGATATGTCTTAATGTGCCTGACAACTTTGTAATGCGGCGCCGGAAGCCACGGTTACTAGCGGCACCTCACGCACGAACCAACTTGCTCAGCAAAGCGACACTGACGCGCGCCTTGCACGCACTGAATGACACTGCTGAAAGGATCGATCTATTTTCCTGCTCTCTGAATGAATTCACAAAAACAATGTTGTATGTGTTATGTTATTTATAATAGTTATTAAGAAGATAGTTTAATTAAGGACCACGCTAACACATTAGGAGTTCCCTGTAATGTTAGTAGTGTTTGTGATAAATAAATAAATAAAATAAATAAATCATGAGTTGAGTTTTGAGAATGAATGTGGATAGCTATAAGAGTAGAAGAAAACCAAAAAGTGGTTGACTGGTAGAGAATGCCTTGTGGCATTAAGTCCATACCACTATTGTATGTACCACTACCACTATTGTACATGAAGTATAAATAAATAAATAAAAAAACGATGGATGGTCTGTGTGAAAGATGATATGGCTATAGTTGGTGCCAGTTAAGATCGCAATAGCGGTCATTGCCCTTTCCCTAATATATCTTTCTACGAAACAAAACAAATGAACCATGTATCGTTTATCATTGGAAAAAATGTTGAAGATCACGATAGATGACGATTCAAGACTTGAACAGGCTTGTTTTGGGATTTCAAAGTTAAGAACTTTAATAAATGTAGGTGGGTCAATGACCGCTTTTGCGATCTTAACTGGCACTAACTATAGAAAGGAGGTGCCTGCTGAGATTACAAGTAATAGACAAGTTACTACTACGGAAGTAGAAGACATGTTGCGTCGACCCCAAATAAATTCGGATAAGAGCAGGAGATTGATAATAGTTGATCACAGCCATATCTGATAACAAATACGACTATATTTGAAGACGAACCTAATACGAAAAAAAGTTCGCCTTTTTAGAAGAAAAAAAACCAGCAGAATACCGCGGCAAGCCGCGTCCCGTATATTTCCACGTAATGCGCCTCTTTCGTCCAATCCGTACTTGGGTCACGCGCGTTCGGAGTACAGACTCCTTTTTATCCGCCTGACTGATATACCGCCATAATAACTTATACAGGGTGTGGTTTATTTGATGTCCAACCGGACTTTTTGTACCACCCGCTGTTATAGCAATTGCTTAGGTATGAGCGTTTTGTAATACTTTCTGTTATTATTAGTAAGGGGTTCTGTTTTGTTTTCTTCTTTAATTGTTTTTGGTTGATATTACCTAATGTGGATTGATAGTTGGTTTTTGGTACTTTTAATTTCACATGCTCGCTTTGTATCACTATTTCAATTAAGTGTTACTTACCTACTCGATTCAAGTTTCTGTATCACGTTACACTGCGGCCCAAACATTGATGCCTTAAAAAGATACAGAAAACTTTCCTGAGATGCCTTTTCTAGAGGTTATACCACTTCTTGCCTAAAATGTATCCTATCTACTATCTGTTAGGGATGTTGTGCTTTAACTCTTTGGAGAGTATTTGTGCGAATAGAACTCCATGGCCTTTTCTGCCGCTTATATGTGCCCAACAAAAGCCGCGATGAGTACTTACGCTTTAGTGTCTACGTCATCTCTTAATACGCCCCCATAGTACACAATATTAACTATAAATAGGCTTTTATTTAAGACTCGCTCCTTAATCTGACCCCCAAAACTCAAAGATATCGAATGAAAGGTTGCACAGGTGAGAGAACATCTTCAAAGAGTTTGTTATTACAAAGCATTAATTAACGGACACGTCTTGTTTCTGAGAATCTGACCAGTGAGCCCAAGGTTGGGGAAGATTGAGTTAATTTGGTGTAACGGCTCGTCAAAGCTTAATGTTGGTGAGGTTTGGGCCTTTTTGAAATTATAGTTGTTTGGGACTTGTCGAGAAAATACAGTCTTGTTTTGAATAAATGTGATACGTTGCTTTCAAAATTCATACTTACGAGTACCTACCTAGTACTTATAAAATTGTATAAATTGGAAAGTTACTGTGTCTGTCAGTCTGTTACCATGTCCCCATTACCGTAGAACGAATTTAGAAGAAAAAAGCGTCTTATTCGAAAACCTGCATTAGAACAAAGGATTCAATGTTTCCTTATAGTTCTCGGATATTTTCCGACAACCACGCTAGCGAGGCCGCGCGCTAAAGCTTATATGGATTGTGTGAAGAATGATATAAAACCAAAAGAAGTAGGTGACAAGGGAGAACGGAAGAACAGAACGTGTTGCGCGACCCGAGTAACATGGGACAAGCAGGGACGAAGACGGTGATGGTGATATTTTCTATCGTTGCATTGGTATTTGCCGGCCATCGAACCTGTGACTCTCGACCAACCTTTTATCTACGGACTACAAGTACAACCACAACAACATCATTGTGTATACTGACAAACAGTGATTTGTGAAAGTTACTTCAGAAGCAACGGAAAACCATCGCACTGTTTCTCATCAAATACACTATCATTCCAGCTATTTCTAATTAGCCAACTTAGTACTGCAAGTCAAAACTCGAAGTAGCACAGTAATAAATTCAGGAAAACTAACTTTAAACCAACATCAAACACTGGAAGTAAGGAACCCGTCCAATTTGTTCGTACGAGTGCGGTGGTCCACTGTCCAACGGTGGGCTTGTTTAAACTGATACTGTCGGCACTAGATAGATAACCACAGAAGTACAGTAGACATTTTAATATTAACATACAATAATTTAACTAGGAACAAATGCTCACACGAAAAGCAAAACGTATACACGAATTCAAACGGACTCTTCACCCAAAGCCGCTTTGACCGAACGCGTACGTAAGTCGCCGATGACGTGGACAATTTTATTGGACATGCCCGGCGGCTTTTGTGTGTAGAATCCATAAGCATGCTTCAGGTAACAGGAACGTATGAGTAAGTTGAGATTGTCGACTCGAGGCAAGGTTTTATGATTAGGTAATGTGCGTGTAGTGCAACAATAAAAAAAATTTAGTTGACAATTATTAATCTAACACCCTGTTTTACTTCACAAAAACGAGTTAAGTTGGTTTACTGATTATCTTACCTATAAGATTAACTCTGTGGCTCCAGAATCTGATGTTTTTTTTATCTGGACTCGATAAAAAGAAGAAACGACCGGCATTCTATATGTATACGTTTTTACAATAAACTTCCGAACCAAATTCAAGCACTAAGCCTAAATAAATTCAACACAACAAATGCAAATGACAAATGCTTGCACTGACTGGACAGGTCCACTCAAATCTGTGTGGTTCTTTCTTCAAAAGACCATCTCAGACACTAATCTGCATAGTCCTCATGTGAATTGAGCAAGATTATGTCTGGACTTCAAAAGAGACTATGACCTCTGAGTCTGTTTCGGCTGTTTCTTCTCAGAGTAGTCAGGTACAAAACACCGGCCCCAACTAGTTTAAAAAAAAATGACGTGTAAAAGTGCTTGTAAAAACCTACTTGCAAAATAAACATCATTTATCATTCGTTTGAGATTACCGTACATACGCCTCCATGTGTGCGTGCGCCTGTTGACGCTTGTGTGTAGTTGGCATACTGTATCTCTCTATTTTGTGTGAGGATACCCGGCTATTATATTAAGTTGAAAGGATAAACTTTTGGAAACTGTACCTTGGGTTGGTACAGGGTTGGCGGTTGAATCGGGATTTAGACCGACTTTTTAGGTAGGAAGCTAGTGAACTAGTTCTCTTAAGTCCGTTTTCTATAACCTACTTACGTGTAACTGTCAGTTAATATTTTTACTCTTGTAGCTTTCGGTGTTTCTATAAACAAAGTTAGTCCTATCCGTTCAACTACCTATCACTTTATTCATAGAAAAATCAAAGAAAGCTTTTTTGTAACGTTTTGTTTCTATCGGTCGGTAAACAAAATGTCAAACAGACAAAGATAACAACCTACCGATACCTGTTGGTAGGTTAGTTGAAAATGGCCGTTAAATGTATATGAACTTTGTTTGACCATTTGGTAATTGACAGTATTATTCATTTTATTACGTTAGTCATAACCAGATCTTCTTAGAACCGAAGAAATATCTACCTAATTTAAATCACTCATGATTTTCTTCGCCTTAATTTAACAAGCGATAGGTACCTTGATGGCGACTTTGATAAATTAGGTGATAATTAATTAATTAAGTATTAGTAGGTCGCTTGTCGTCTTACAGGTCGGGATTTTCATGCTGATGATTTGATCGCTTCCACTGCTTTGATCCTGTGATGCTGTCACTTCTCGTGTGGCGAAGGTCGTGCGTTTTGAGAGACTGTCTTGCGTAATTGACGTTCAAAAAGAGATGACTTTCAGCCTAGTTTGAATAAATGACTTTTGATTTTAATAAATTAATACACTTGAACACAAGATCGCTTTAGGTTGAATCTAGATTCAACCTAAAGCGAGGATTAGATGAAATGAAGAACAACGAGATCTATTGTTATATCGCACGCGTATCATAATATACAGGTCCTGTATTATGATCATCATCATCATTTCAGCCGAAAGACGTCCACTGCTGGACATAGCCTCCCCCAAGTGTCGCCACATTGACCGGTCGAGACTGGAGACGATTTGTGATGACTCTTGAAAACAACTTGTAGACATGGCTTAGAAGTGAGGGGGGCCTATAATTCGTCAGACGGGCATTATCACCCTTCTTGAAGAAGAGTACCACCACACCCCTGCACCATGCCTGTGGCGTTTTTCCCTCGAGCGTAGCGTATTATATTATGATACGCTACTATAATTGGCCATTTTAAAACTCAGAATTCATCATAATTATTCCCTTGCCCTTATATCTTCCAGTTAACTTGGGATCGGCGCAGCACGTCTTCTTCATCATTAGAAGTAAAACTCAGAGATCAGGACTAACACTATTAATATTAAACTACAAACTAAATCTCTAGCCGTCCGAGCCTAGGCAGCCCTACGCAGTGTCTCGATAATAACCACTTACCGTCAGTAAAAGATCTGTAAAATCGGCACAACGTAAGGAAATTAGGAAACTTCGACGTCACCGCCCGCGTCGAAAGTAACGCTGTTAAAGGATTATAGGATTACCTATTGAATTATCTATTGAAGCGCTTTAATTTTACTTTTTCATGGATTGGAAAAAGGACTTCTGAAGATTCAGTACTTATTATATTTTAACGCCACTTTCACGACCTCGTCTTGCGACACACGCACGCATCTATTTCCATCGTGAGTTGTGGCATACTCTTAGCAACTCTTGTCGCAACACGCTTCGTTTGAGGCCGTGGCCAAGATATAAAACTTCTGTAGCTGGGGGCCCCAACCGAAAAAACGACAGGTCAAAACAAATCTTAGTCCAATGATAGAATTTCAATTTATACTCACGTATTTCTTATTTGTTACACATGTTGGACAATAAAGTTTGCCAGACACAAAACATTTTGTTCAACAATTGGTTACCAATCTGGAAACCCAGTCACCCGATGTTCGGTGTCCTTTCAGGGCAAACTTTTTGTGGGACGTCTGTGGCGCACAAAAAGTCGGCGAGTCGTGCAGACTTTACACGACGTGTGTGCTTTTCATTTAATTAGATATGTCACCTTTGGCCATCTGCCGCCAACACAAAAGCTCTTTGACGAACTAAAAACGAATAAAGGTTTTAATTTTATAATTTGCGAGCTGATCAATTGCCAACCCTCTATGTCTACAAAGTGGTTGCACCATCTAAACCTGCTGCACGGAGGCATAGCAACTTAGAGGCTGGCCTTATACCTTATTTACTGCCTCGGGCAATGCGAATGCGTGAAGCGTCAAGTGGTTGTGGTAGCACTTCCTAATCCCTATAACTTGGCACATAAAAACGGAAACATTATTTTAGGGAAAAAATAATTTAAGCTTCAGTCGACACATTTTTTAACTATGTTGATCCGGACCAAACATCAAAGCCGCCTTTTTAGCTGTCATCAATTATTTTTAAATCCGTATCTTTTGATTAAGCCAATGTTAGGTAGGCACATGTTTTTTTGCCTTATACTAGAATATAACGATTATAAGCTGACGGTGTTCATGAAATAAATATTTGGCTAAAATAAAGCTGTCACCAGTTCTGATGCCTGTACTACGTGCATCTGCTTACCTCTCGCCCAATTTTATTCTGCTGAAAGAAAAGCGTATTTCATCAACGATACACTTTTCTGTAGGTAATGCCAATCCAAATCTTTGGGTTTTCCAACAACCATATCGGTGGCACAGGCGTGAAAGGCGACTACCAAAACATATATACAAAGCAGATGTGTAGAAAGAAACTAGAGGACATACACTGACGAGATTGATAATGTTCTTCAGGAAAGTCAGATCAGATACCTACGCAACAGGAGACCTGATCAGACAGCATTCTGTAGTTTATGAGACTACCCTCTACTATGGGAGAAGGCGTATGCTTATGTATTCATGCACGTTATGTGACGGTGTCTTGCCCCTTTTGTTTAAAGAGCACGACCACACACATCAATACAACGCTAACGCGATTACAATATGACTCCCGGGCACCTCCGCTCCGTAATCACTGGCCTCATTACTGATCTCGGGTTAATTACACACCATTAATCCGCTGGCAGCACACTAGAAATTATGCTAATTATACATATACATTAAGATTGGTATTCCTGCGGTCTGAATTTGCAGGCTGATTAGGATTTTGAGCAGTGGTTGATAAGTAATTATATGTTTTGAACAACATAAATAATATGCTAGATTCCGCCATCAATAAATATAAATTGCAAATCTATTTAGTCCTTCAGTTATAGTATTGGAAAATGATGGACACATACCTATTTTTTGTTTTTGTTAATCAATGAAATGTAAACAAAGATAAAACGCATCAAAATTCGGGAGTGGGGGCTCGTGACGTCAGCACGCACTAAAAATTATACCACGGCGTGACGTATTGAGAATTTTAAAAGCGTTGTATCTTCGTCAATTTCGGTTTACGTAACAAAAGAAAAATACTGTCAATAAAACGCTGACAATCAAAAGTGATATAGGTAGAACTAAAATCTAGAAACAAATTATTCTGATATTCAAATGGCACCTTTCCCCGTAACTACCCTGTTCGTCTAGAAGCCCGTCTCAAGCCGGATAGGTTGGGAACTGGGCCGCCATTGTTCACGCCATTTGATTTATAGCTCTCTTCAGGCAGACCGAATTAGTTAAATAGCTTTAGGTTTATTTTGTTAGTATCTTGTCAACTCTACGACTTTAATCTGAGATGTATAAGTAAGTGGGTTAGAAACTTTGTAATTGTTTCATGTATCTATGAACTTGCCCAGTTAGTTTTCAGTAGTTGGCCCCGACTGCCATTACGCAGGTTTTTCATAATCGTCATGGATCAAGTCTGGTCAAAGGGTATCGTGAAACCCAGTATACCAACTGGGTTGTGGCGCTCAGACAGCCACTAGCTTCATGTAAAATACTGGAGTTCAGCTGCATCCAGTTTGACTGGAAGTCGACCCATGAACTGCTTTTTATCTATGAATTTTGTAAAAAGAATATAATATCCCAGTTTGTGGTCTGCACAATTAAAAAAATACTACAATATAAAGAATTTGAAACTTCACAAAAGTGGAAACTAATGCCTTAGAACCAAACTAAGTTCAGTTAGAAACGGTAATGAAACCAGAGCTATATGGAGTGAATCAGACGAAGTTGGTCCCGCCGCGCGCCGCGCAGATAACTCAAATGACTTTAATGTCTGTGCTGGTCGCATATCACATTATTTGCATTTTACTGCACATGACAATTCAGATTTAGAGCTTAGTTTGCGAGAATTGTGCGTTTGCGGATTTCGTTTATTTCTTCTCGATGACTTCTGACACCAACTGCTGTTTTTATGCTGACATTGTATGTTGTTGTGATATCCCTCAGACTTGTGACAAATTTCATCATTGAGATGTAAATATGGACTATGACTTTTTTTTATTTTGACTATTTGACTGGATAGTATATCTCTCAGATATATCAACATTTTCATCACTGAGATAATATGAATGGGGACGTTGACTTTGTATTTCTATCATAATACTTAGATTTATTTTCTTCATTTTTCATAACTGACTTTTATAATCCTGAAATGTTACTACTTTTGGCCTTAATTTCTTATATGTTCTAATTAGACCCCTGACAAACAATATAAAAGATTTACTATGCGATCCAATTCGTCACAAGGGGAAGAGGAAGGTGACAGACAGGAGTCTGGACTTCAAGAATCCTCATCTCAAAAATCCTCAAGCGTCACAACTAGGTCAGGTCGTATTGTAAAACCTACAAGAAGGTTAATAGATGAAATAGATTAAATATAACTTAGAATTATTAAGAATGTTGTCTAGTTTTAATGTAACAATAAGTATCAATACGGATGTTGTCATAAGTGCAGTTGTATCACATAGTAAATCTTTTATATTGTTTGTCAGGGGTCTAATTAGAACTCAACAAGGGGGATGTTGTAACATCACTAGTTAGTAAGTAATTAGTATGTACATCACTATACATTGTCTATGCTTCCGGTTGGTATCTGTCATTCCTCACTTGATCCAAGCCCGTCTGTGATACTACTGCTTGTTGATATTATATTAAGTCCGTCGTGAATAAACCTAGTCTACTCAACTGTATCTTTCATTTCAACAAACATAACAATTAAGGTGGTTGCTTCAACGCGCTTTCCCATACATTTTTTTTGATATAAATTCTCGATACTTATATGCTTTTTGTAGAAGTAATGAAACAACTTGATATCATTACGAATTAGTGTTGTCGCAAACCCCTTCAAACATAAAGAAATAACAAGGATTGTAGGATTTCCAGGGCCGAAAAAAAACGAAAAATCTTTGCAAGTGTGCGTGCTTGGAGTCATGCCATCTATCGGATTTTCAAAGAACAATCGAACCTCTTGCTTAACAAAACTCGAAATAATTATCTGCTGATTACTAGATGGCGTGGCGTTGTCATTGTAAGGTAGTCGAAGTAAGTGCGTGCGGGAGTTTTGACTCGCGAATAATTCACATTTCGTTCGTCTAACAAGTAGGTAGGTAGGTACTGCTGCAGCGGTTTTGTTTGGGTGAATCAGATTTATCATTTTATTATTGAATGATTTGAAGTTAGAAAAAATCTTATTATGTCATGTTGTTCACCCAAACCAAAGTTTAAAAGTACCTATTAGGAATGAAATGTGTAGGTAATTCGGAGTTGGTTCTAATTTTATTGTGTGATAGCTAAAACTTATTAGTTATTAACAAGTAGGTATTCAGACATACCTATTAACTTTAGTTTTGTACGTGGACTTTTCGCGGTTTATGTAATAAACTAATAATGTAGTTACATTATTTATTTATTTATTTATTTATCACAAAAACAACTAACATTAAGTACAGGGAATTCCTAATGCGTTAGTGTGGTAATTAATTAAACTATTTTAAATAACATAATACATACAACATTGTTTTTGTGAATTCATTCAGAGAGCAGGAAAATAAATCGATCTTGTCAGCAGTGTCATTCAGTGCGTGCAAGGCGCGCGTCAGTGGCGCTTTGCTAAGCAAGTTGGTTCGTGCGTGAGGCACCGCTAGTAACCGTGGCTTCCGGCGCCGGCGGCGCCGCAATACATAATTGTCAGGCACATTTAGACGTAGGTATCTCTTTCAAAACACCGGAATTATATGTCTTACCACGTAATAGTTTTAAAACATATGTGGTTATAGCTAGGTCCCTCCTTGTCTCGAGTTTGTTGTACCCGACCATACCGATAACGAATAAGGTCGGATTATATACCTAAGTAACATTACATTCATTCATCACACTATTTATGAAGGTAGTTTAGGGTAGGTTTTATAAGAAGGTAGGTACCTACTACCTGCTTACTTACTAAAACTTACGCGACGCAGTCAAGGTCATGATGGGAGAAAAATAAGTGCCGTAACTATACCTACATAGTAATGAATAAAACCTCAATGAAAAACACAAACCTTACAGTCCGTTCAATCAATTTTGACTTCTATTGCGTTACCTTACAAATGCAGTAAACACGACGAACAACACGACGTATTGTAACCACGTTTTTGCTTTTAATGCCATTCTTATGTCTACGGAATAAAAGTCAAAATCGGTTGACCGGACTGTAAAAAGGCGAAGTTATGCGAATTAGAGCTGTTTGTGTTATTGTGTGTGTTACCACGTTTGAAGATTTTCGGTTTTTTCTTCATGGGTGTCGTCTTCGTGGTTTTTGAGCTGATATTGAAAATTAGGTCAAAATTAAAATATATTTTTTAATTAAAAATTCATTCATTTAAAAGTAACTTACCTATATCTAACCAAATCATAGTTTGCAGAAAACCTGCAAAAAAAAAAGAAATGTGTGCTGGGCCACATACTAGAAGTGAAACTTCAACGGACAAGTGGAAAAACAAATCGAGTTCATTTGTTTTTTTTTTTTTTTAATAAATCGCTTTCTATTTTGCAAGCCAATTCGAAATTTAAAAAATACCTTTGATATGTTACCTCCTTGGTTGCCCTTGCCATGTTTCAGAGTAAAAGATCTTTCCATTTTTAAATAACACGACAGATATGAGTTTAGTATGTAATTTATTTGGCCGCTAAACACGACAGATATGTATTTTCAACCGACTTCCAAAAAGAGGAGGTTCTCAATTCGACTATATTTTTTTTTGTGTTTGTTCGTGCCGATTTTGATAATTCTTTTTTTATTTGAAAGCTGGTGGTTCCCATGTGGTCCCATTTTAATTTGGTGAACATCTGATGCTGTTCTTTAGAGATATACAATGGAACTCTTCAAAAATAGACGGCAAATCTGCCGTGATTGTTGGAATCGCTTGGATGTTTATTGTTTATACAACATCATAACGTAACATCACGCCTGTATGCCCTGAGAGTACCCCCTATGGTATATGCCTATGGTATATGGGGTGCAGATGTGTACAATACGTCCAGATTTCGACAGTTAGGTATGTAAAGTTAGAGCGTTCGTGTTCCACGCGCGCCTCAAAGAGATGGCAAATATTTGTTTGGGAACAACTAAAAATGAAAAATTAAAAACTTTTATGAAAAAATAAAACCGACTTAAAAAAATACAAAAAAGCGAAAAATAACTTTAGCTTCAGAAGTCGGTGACAAAAAAAACTAAATCAATCAAACAAAGGTCACCGACTTCTGAAGCTAGTTATTTTTCGCTTTTTTGTGTTTTTTGAAGTCGGTTTTATTTTTTCATGTAACTTTTTCAAATAATGCTCAAATTTCCAAGCATGTTTGAGGAAAAATCTTATTACCTAGTCATGTTGTTCACCCAAACCAGTTTGAAAGTAGGTATCTATAAAATAAACGCCCTAACTATACCTAATAATAATGAACACAATGAAAAACACAAACCATACAGTCCGTTCAATTGATTTTGACTTCTATTGCGTTGCTCTACAAATAGGTAGCTGCGCAGTTGGTATTGTAACCACGTTTTTGCTTTTAATGCCATTCTTATGCCTACGGAATAGAAGTCAAAATCGGTTGAGCGGACTGCAACAAAGGCGAAGTGGCGAAGTTACGCGAACTAGAGCTATTTGTGTTATTGTTTGTGTTCCCACGTTAGGGTATTTTCCCTAAATTTAGGGATTTTTTGAAAGAATTGTAGATTTTGGCAGAATCTTAGAAAACCAAAAATTAGCAGAATTAGATATTGGTGTCGATTCTGTTGTGCACAAACTAAACTTAATTTAGGCTATTGCTATCTTTTTCTCTCTAATAAAACGAGAAAGAGACGGACGTTATTTGAGCTGTCAAATTTATTTGGAACTAATATTTCTATACAAATGAAGGGTGCACTTAAAAACATGTCGACTAAAAACACGGTGAAGCGAAAGGCATAAACTAGTTTGACATCTCTAACTTAGTTCATAGCTATAGCCGTCCTTTTCTCGCACTGCCTTTTAGTAAAAGATAGCAATAGCCTAAATTAAGTTTAGTTTGTGCACAACAGAATCGACACCATTGACAAATTACCTGCTTCACTTGGGTATAATTCGACTAAAATATCTGCGGTCGATGCGCGCTCCGCCTCCTCCACATCCTAACAGAACAAAATCACAAAATCGATGGGCGCTATTGTACAGTGCTTCCTGAGATTAGTTTTTCACGACTTTCTGCTCTAAAAGATTTCAACGTAATGAAACATAAAAAAAAAATATTACATGTTCTGGACAGTCATCGGTAAGTGATTTTACCTATGTATGCTGCAAACACTTATTTTATTGTGATTTAAAAACATTATTAGACTAGCAGAATCTGGGCAAGCAGCTGGCATAATGTTCTAATTAAATCTGGCCACACTGCAGTCTGTGGTCACGATCAGTCAAACTGACAACTACCAACCTTACCCTATGCTGACAACTCTGACGTTTGACTTGGACTTGTCGACACGAACAAAACGCTCCACTGCTCAACTCAATACCTACTTAAAAAATTTGCTTTTTACTGGTTTTCAATTCAACTAATAAAATTTTGAATATTTTGTTATAGGATCCATTTTCTCTTTATTTTTCAGGTACAAAAATATTTTTGCGTCAAAGACGAACAAAAAATCGTACAAGCGACATCAGTATTCGGGGCCACGGAAATCTAAGAAAAAAATACAAGCTGGTCTAACTCTACAAGGGCTACCGTGAGATAATCAGACTCTAATGAGATAAACTATAATCAGTCTAAAAGAGTTGGCTCGCCATAAAATTCTCTTCGTTTGCCGCCATTTTTCTTATAAGATTTTCATTTTTAATTTTTCATTATCAGTCGTGTGAATCATCTGTAATTGAGTATGTTTGTGAACATCAGAAAGGATTCCACAGTGTTTTAACATTTAAATGTAGCATGTATTGTGTAATAATTCTACATTATGTAAAAACGAAGTTTCATGCCTCTTCACTTGTAATCAAATGTTTGTTGCAAACTTTTTCTTTGTTACAGGTATTATAATAAAGAAAATGCGGTTGTAGAGATAAAATGTTTTCCTTCCTTAGCACGGAAATCTCTAAATATAATTGCAGCATCAGAAAATAGAAATTTTCCCTTGCATTTGGAAAATACACGTTTTGGTTATGAATAAAAAGCATAATTATTAATATGAAATAAGTTACAAATAATATTATAAATTGTTTTTTTTTTATTTATAAAATTACTAGCTGTTGCCCGCGGCTTCGCCCGCGTAAAGTTCGGTAACCGTCCCACTTGATCATATTAAAGGGATAAATAGTATAGTCATACGTGTTATTCCAGGTTATGATCTATCTATAAGCCAAATTTCATAATCATCACAATCACCATCACTATCACAACCACCATAATTATCACTGTCACCATCACTATCACAATCACCATCACCATCACCATCACCATCACTATCACAATCACAATCACCATCACTATCACCATCACTATCACAATCACAATCACAATCACCATCACTATCACAATCACAATCACAATCACAATCACTATCACAATCACAATCACAATCACTATCACCACTATCACAATCACAATCACCATCACTATCACAATCAATCACAATCACCATCACCATCACCATCACAATCACAATCACTATCACAATCACCATCACCATCACAATCACAATCACCATCACTATCACAATCACCATCACTATCACAATCACCATCACTATCACTATCGAATCACCATCACCATCACTATCACAATCACCATCACAATCACAATCAATATCACCATCACAATCACTATCACCATCACAATCACTATCACCATCACAATCACAATCAATATCACCATCACAATCACTATCACCATCACAATCATCATCATCACAATCTCCATCCTCGGTATCACTATCACAATCACCATCACTATCAAAGTCACAATCACTATCAACATCATAATAACCATCAAAATCACCGCTACTATCACAATCACCATCATCGTTAGCACAATCACTATCATCACTATACTCACTATCATCATTATCATCGTAATCACAACCATTATCATCGTAATCACAATCATCATCATCACAATCTGGATCCTCGATATCACAATCACAATCACCATCACCATCACCATCACCATCACTATCACAATCACAATCACTATCACCATCACTATCACAATCACAATCACCATCACTATCACAATCACAATCACAATCACTATCACTATCACAATCACAATCACTATCACCACTATCACAATCACAATCACCATCACTATCACAATCAATCACAATCACCATCACCATCACAATCACAATCACAATCACAATCACTATCACAATCACCATCACCATCACAATCACAATCACCATCACTATCACAATCACCATCACTATCACAATCACCATCACTATCACTATCGAATCACCATCACCATCACTATCACAATCACCATCACCATCACAATCACAATCACAATCACTATCACCATCACAATCACGATCACCATCACAATCACTATCACCATCACAATCACCATTATCATTATCATCGTACGTAATCACAACCATTATCATCGTAACCACAATCATCATCATCACAATCTCCATCCTCGGTATCACAATCACAATCACCATCACTATCAAAGTCACAATCACTATCAACATCATAATAACCATCAAAATCACCGCTACTATCACAATCACCATCATCGTTAGCACAATCACTATCATCATTATACTCACTATCATCATTATCATCGTAATCACAACCATTATCATCGTAATCACAATCATCATCATCACAATATCCATCCTCGTTATCAAAATCATCATTATCGTTATCACACGCATCATCATCATTACCACAAACACCATCACTGTCACAATCACAATCACAATCACTATTACCATCAATATCACAGTCACAATCACTATCACCATCACAATAACCATCACCATCGCTATAACCATCACAATCACCGTCACTATCACTATCACAATCACCATCACTATCACAATCACCATCATCATTATCACAATCATCATCATCGTAATCACAATTATTATCATCGTAATCACAATCATCATCATTATAATCACAAACACCATCACTGTCACAATCACTATCACAATCACGATTACCATTACTATCACAGTCACAATCACTATAACCATCTCCATCACCATCGGTATAACCATCACAATCACCGTCACTATCACTATCACAATCACCATCACCATCACAATCACAATCATCATCATCGTTATCACAATCGTCATGACAATCATCATCATCGTTGTCACAATCATCATCATCGTTATCACAATCGTCATCACAATCATCATCATCGTTGTCACAATCATCATCATCATTATCACAATCATCATCATCGTTATCACAATCATTATCATAATTATCACAATCTTCATCATCGTAATCACAATCATTTTCATCGTGATCACAATCATAATCATCGTAATCATAATCATTTTCATCGTAATCACAATCATCATCTTCGTAATCACAATCATTATCATCGTAATCACAATCATCACCTTCATCATCATTATCACAATCATCTCAATAAATCAACAATAACCCTGTATAGAAGTCGAATCCGCCATCTTCTGGATCTTAAAATAAATGCCATATTCGTAATCTGCACCCCTGATTATCTCGGTATCGACACCCATATTGATTTTTAGACATTTCAACCCCATCGCACCCTAACAGGGAATGAAGGCATTTCAGGTCCGCCACATTTAATCTTAAAATCGTTGTTATTGTGATACACCCGACCCGATACACCATACAAACAATACCGATGTTGATTTTCAAACTTTGTTACCCCATTTCCCCCTTTAGGGGTTGAATTCTAGGGCACGCCACGATAGTGGCGATAAGTCCCCTCTTTGAGGAGTGGCTGGAGAGACGCCACGGCGTCCTCACCTTCCGCCTGACGCAGGTCCTCACTGGACACGGTGTTTTCGGGAGGTTCCTGCACCGAATCGGGCGGGAGGAAACGCCCGGGTGTTTCCAGTGCGAGGATCGACCGGAGGACACGGTGGAGCACACGGTGGAGGTGTGCCCCGCGTGGGCGGAGCACCGCCGTGTCCTCGAAGCGGCGATTGGCGGCGGCGACCTCTCGCGTCCGGCCCTGGTACAAGCCATGGTCCGGAGCGAGACGGAATGGGACGCCGTCACCTCCTTCTGCGAAGCAGTAATGCTAGAGAAGGAGGTGGCGGAACGTGAGAGGGAGAGAACTTCACAGCGTCCCGGCCGCCGTGGGAGACGCCCCAGTTATTCAGTAAAAGTCTGACACTCCCTCCTGCTCCGCCCAGAGCGGGAGAAGTCATTTGATGATTTCCCATCCGAAAAAAAAAAAAAAAAAAAAATGTTAACTCATTTATCGATAGGAGTACTCCTGTGAAGTTTCGAATTAAACAGTCTTACCTAATCTTGTTTCCCCATACAAACTTTTGACTCCCGTTTCATCCCCTTAGGGGTACATTTTGAAAAATCCTTTCTTATTGCACCCCTTCACCTTATAAGGAACGTATGTGCCAAATTTGGAATCTCTAGACTCGAGCGGTTTGGGCTGTGCATTGATTTTTAGACTTTGTCACCCCATTTCCCCCTCTTAGGGGTTAAATTCTGAAAAAACCTGAAACTCATGTCTACTCATTTATCAATAGAAGTACTCCTGTGAAGTTTTTAATAAAATAATCAAATTAATCTTGTTTCCCCATAAAAACTTTAGAGCCCCGTTTCACCCCCTTAGGGGGTGACTTTTGAAAAACCCTTTCTTAGTGTACCCCTAGACCACTTCAGAAACATATGTGCCAAATTTGGGATCTCTAGACTTAGCGGTTTAGGCTGTGCATTGATTTTTAGACTTTGTCACCCCATTTCCCCCTCTTAGGGGTTTAATTCTAAAAAACCCTGAAACCCGTTTCTACTAATTTATCAAAAGGAGCACTACTGTGAAGTTTCGAATAAAATAGTCTAACTAATCTGGTTTTCCCATACAAACTTTGGAGCCCCGTTTAACCCCCTTACGGGGTGAATTTTGAAAAATCCTTTCTTAGTGCACTCTTAGACCACATAAGGAACCTACTTGCCAAATTTGGAATCTGTAGACCCAGCGGTTTGGGCTGTGCGTTGATAGATGAGTCAGTCAGTCAGTCAGTCAGTCAGTCAGTTTCTTCTTTTATATATTTTGATGTTTCTATTTGTGTTTATTTGCTAATATTATTTTGATTCTAGGTCCAGGGTCAATTGCGAATCACCAAAATGAGTAAATGTTACTTCATTTGCTTCGTATCTGTCACTCAACCTTTGACTGTCATAGAAGTCGACCATAATGAGGAATTTATCAGTACTATGATGCCAAAACTGGTAACATTTTTCAAAACATGTGTACTACCTGAAATTGTTTTGAGAAGAGTCCGGAAGAATGCTAAATGTATTGACATCAAGGAATTAGAAGGTAATAAGAATAAAACTTTCTTGTTTACTAACATAATAACTTGATATCAAATACATTACAATACTTGGTTAGTCTAGTCCTAGTGGATGACTGCCTTTTTCTTGAGTCTCTGAGGTTTTGAGTTCAGTATACGATAGTCTAACAAAACCGTGTAAATTTATCTGTTCTAGTGCAAACTCGTGCTTCTACATCGGCTTCCAGCTGTTGATTTCAACATTATTCACCGAGATTCGGACAGAGAGCTTCAGCCAGAGAGCCCCTCAGCTGACCAGGTCATGACCTCTGACCCATATACCTATCAGCTGACGTAGATCGTTGACCCCCTGACCCTAGTACTCATCAGCTGACCAGGTCATGACCCCTGATCTTAGTACGAACCAGCTGGTCCATGGTCACCAACCTCTGAACCTCCACCCATGTGTAACCAGGTCATCGACCCCTACCTTATGTACCTGTCAGCTGGGCCGGGTCAACTATGTACTAATAAGTGTTCCAAGGCTTTGTATATGTATAAAGTGAAGATAAGAACTAAATAAGCTTTCAAGCCAGTAGGAGTTTTTATTTGAAATCCCCAACAGTTTGTAAATATGTGAGCACCATGTACCTATCCATCACAGTCATAATTAATTTATGTCATTGCTTTATTTTTTATTCTTTTTACCTGTTGTGGTACACTAATTTCATTATAAATGTGAGCACCATGTGGCCATTTAGTATATTTTATGTACTTTTGTGACATGAACGAGCGGCAGTTGAGAATTTGACATGCTGTTTCGCTGATGTTGGCGCATGTGTTGGATCATAGTTTCCTTCAAAATGTTTGAGCAGAGTGGTGCTGATCCACGTGTCATGCTCGTGAATGGCCGCCGTTATTCGAGACTGGTCATCTCTTAGCTGCCAGGTCACATTGTTAATCTTTGTAGGTATTGAATTGTTTTACATTTTGTATGATTTTGTAACAACCTGTTTATAAAAAAGGGTCCATGTGTAACTAGAGACTGAGTCCTTGACAATTCAATAGTGCCTGTAAATGGTATTTAAATAAATGCTTTGAGTTTGTATCAATTGTATTTTTTTGCCTTCAACAATTTATTGTATAATGTAGTTGAAGGGTGGGCAGTGATGTGTAGGTTGTATGTTCAAACCCTGACAGGCTCTTTATTTTGGGTAAATGAATACTAATACTACTTGAATAAAAAGCATTACTTACAATAGTTAATTTTATAATTAGTGTAAAACAACAAAACCACATTCATATTTTGTTAGAACAGAACTTCATTGCGGCATTGAAAACAGATGCAGTACTTTTATCAAATGGCACATACTACACAACACATATAACACGACTAATTTAGAAGTTAGATCTATAACACAATTAATTTAGAATTTGTTATGTACAGAATGAGGAATCACTTTGACGTTTGGTGGTGGAACAAAATTAAATCATGCTATAGTCATCAGACATAAACAGTTCTTTACGTAAACTTTATGCTCCAGAGTAACTCAACTTTTGGACATAGCCGATTGCGTTGTCACCGTAAAATTCCCTTGTTGAAAGAACCTAGGTACGGTATGAAAACTTTGATGTTTACTTCTAGAAGTATAATCCGTACAACCATGTCAACACTAACTTTCGGTAGATTCGAGTACTAGATGCTGATTGGTTGATTAAAACACGTTCCGTTTCAAGTTTGGTACTTTTGATTGGTAATTATTGTTAAAAATTCACATTAACTAAAATAAAAACGTTGCAGTGGCCCTTCTTGTATGTTTTTTTTTTACATTATAGCCACAAAATATTGATAAATATGATATCTGCATCTTTCCTAATTAAACGTTTTTGATGAGAACGCCATGAAGCGGTTCAGAAAGTAAACTACGTGTGCTTGTGTGTGTGCATGGTGTGTACAGATTTGAAGTGGAGACGGCTGGTGGATTTGACACCAAATCTCCGTTTGAGAAGAGTTAACAAGTAAACTGTTTATGTGGAAAAATCAAGACAAAAGGCTAGTTCGCGTAATTAGAATATTGTCAATCTTAGTTATTTAAGTTAGGCGTAAACATAAATAATACCCAAATGCGAGACTACAACGCCATCTATTGAAAAAACGGCGGCGGGATGATCAAAGGAACCCCCTTAAGTACCTAAGTTATAACTTTGTCTAAGCAGCTTAGGGACAAATAAGTTTTTTCTTCACTTTATACGCAACTAATATTTTTTTTTTTTTGTTGAAAGTGAAAAAAAACACATTATTATTAGTTTAAATCAAAATATTTTCAAACTAACACTTCGCCCGCGACTGTACCCCCCAAAATTATGACAGCTCGGCTAATATGTATGCTATAAATATAATTTATAGCCTATTGCACCTACGTACAATGTAGCTTTCTGCCAGTGAAAGACTGTTTAGAATTGGATCATTAGTTCTGGAGATTATCCCTTAGATATAAACTTATACCTCTTTATAATATTAGCATAGAAGTATAGGTAGAAATGAAAAATCATGTCTCTAGCACAAACAGTGCTAAATGTATTATTTATTTGAATTCTATTTTATACCCAGTGCTTCGCTTACGTAGCGTTCGAAAATGATTCCGCAGAATGTATCTTTTACTGCAATAAGAAATATCCTATACCTGAAACCAAAAAAACCTGTTCAGTAGTTAAGGCGTGAAAAGGTAATAGACATACAGAGGAGTATGAAATTATCACGTAACAATAATTTCGCCCACACTAATAAACACACAAAACCGAACGGCTCCTAAAACATTTCCTAACCTCATAACAATAATTAAAACAATAGCCAACATAGACCCGAGTCTACACTAGTATTAATGAATAAATAAATTTCGTAATAGGCACGTAAACTTTAATAGGTCCCGATGTAATTAAGTTACAAACGTATGATCAGTTATAGCTTTAGTTTGCAAATTAGAATTAGCATTTTATCGCATTTGGTCACCTCGTTATGTCCGCCCCTTTATAATTATGTTACAGTGATAATTGATAATACGGGGGTCATATCGATTTGAGTGCGATATTCGGGTTATCCGGTCAACGGGTTAACTTGGACGAGTTATTTTAGTAAACGGTTAAGTTTTTTAAACGAACTAGGTTGACTGGGTCATAGTTTTTAACACACTTAGTTCATAGCTATTTGATGAAATTAATTGGGTGTATCTTTTGATGTCTTAGATTGACTTACTTGTGAAGGAAGTTATTTTAGTAAACGGTTAAGTTTTGAAGTAAACTGGGTTAATTGTTTCAAATTAACTGTGTGTCTTTGATGTCTTGTATTTAACCTACATTTAGATGTGAGTAGTAACTAAAGTAAGGTTGTTGTAAGTATTTAACTGTTTGAAAGCGGCAAACTAAGTAACTTATTTCTACAAGGCACACTCAAAAAGCAGTTGAGAACGAAAATCGTCACATACGGTAAGCGTTTTAGTACAAAACCGTAAATTAGTGCTTAAGAATTCAGTCTTTTAACCTTTCAACTCCTCCATAAATCTCAAAAAGAATCCTTTGAAGAGGTCCAATCAGAAAATATCAATATAATCTAAAGTAGGGCCAAGTAACATCTTGTTAAGTCACTTATCTCAGCGGATCAAAGTTACCGGTACTGTCGCGCGCAGCCCACTATCAGCGCCCCAGGGATTAGCATCGCTGTGCCTGACTGTACCTACAGATAATGGCGACTGTTCTAGAGATCCTTCGATGGGATCAAATAATTGGAGAGTTTTCTTTTTTTTTTAGTCAACAAGAAGGACTTTTGTTATCTGTTCTTTGAATTAGGCTTTCGGGAAAACAATGTACTCGTACTACGTTGGGACTACTTTATTTTCGTGTAAAAAACCTTTTTTTTTTGCGCAAGTGTACCTTATTTAACAGAAAGCACGAATGAAGAATATTTGAAAAATCGTCCCTTAAAAGGATTCAATAGGGGTGAGAGTTTATGTGGAAGTTCATCAATTCTGTCGAAGGAAAACCAGGCACACGGCTTGCTCTTATATCATCTAGATAAACAAGCATCTTTAAGGTGGATGCTCCAGGGTAGCCCGCGAAATTCAAATTTTCTTTCGTTTTTTGCAATTTGCAGGCCAGTACTAGGGTTAATGTTGATTACAATATTATTTGCGGCTGCAAAACGTATGTAGTTCCAGAATTATAATCATCAAAATCATCAATACAACCCTCCATGTTCATAAAGGTGTAAATAACTTTATCTGTTTTTTTTTTTGTTTCCTACACCTTTATGAACTTGGAGGGTTGTATTGATGATTTTGATGATAATAATTCTATAACTACATACATCTTACAGCCGCGAATAATATTTTAATCAACAACCTAGCACTGGCCTGAAAATTGCAAAAATCGTAAGAAAAATTGAATTTCGCGGGCTACCCTGGAGCATCAGCCTTAAGTTGGATTATTTAGACCCATTTGGAACTTCAATTAAATAAATCAGCGTTACGTACCTAGATCGTGTTTGTTCAGCCGCTTGTTTGAATCTGCCGACTATTACATACCGTGTTGTGCCAATTTATGTCGGATTAAGTCATCTTGGTATTAATTATACCGAGCCGTTGTTGTGCCTCGTGGGTCGAAGATTTTCACTTAGCTGTCTTACTTTGACGATAGTTTTAAATGGATTATATTAACATTTTCTTGGATATGTATTTTGTGCTTGTAGTTATTTTAATGTAACAGCTTGCATTCTGTATTCTACGTTTAAAGGTTTCACATGTATTTTATATGTGGAACTTTTTTTACTTTTAAGACCTCACTGTATGGACATATGATGCGGAGGAATGAGGAAAATGTTGTGAGGAAAGTGTATGGCTCATCGCTCTCCTCATAAGAGTAGAGGAAGGCCAAAAAAACGATGGATGGACTGTGACAAGAATATAAGTGTCTGTCGTAATGACGAGTAATAGAGAAGTATGGAAAAAGAAGACGTGCTGCGCCGACCCCAATTGAATTTGGAGAAGGTTAAGGCTGTGTTAAAACAGGCAATAAGGTAGTTTTATCAAATCAAAAGCTACATTTTTACAATAATATATGTAGTACTGCGACGCCACTATAACTTTATACAAACTATTTATTTGACTCGTTTAATTTTTAAACAGTATACTTATTTAAGTTAATGTGCACTTTTCTGGATAACTACTGCCATAAATTAGGGAAAATAGGTTTCTTTATTACTTTAGTGCTTAACATTTAAGTAGATTTAAAATAAAATATTGGGCTGATGTTTACCTGTAGTTAGTTTCTAAATAAGGTAAAACAAAGGTAAAACGATAATGCGAGTTTTAAAAGCTTTTTGTATTAAGCAACCCGGAATTTGGTATAATTAAATATGTAAATTCACAGCTGGCTAGACGCACGGAGACCCCTAGGTGGCCGTTACTAAAAGTAACATTCAATTCAATT
The DNA here is from genome assembly GCA_941918905.2 of Xestia sexstrigata. Classification (NCBI taxonomy): domain Eukaryota; kingdom Metazoa; phylum Arthropoda; class Insecta; order Lepidoptera; family Noctuidae; genus Xestia; species Xestia sexstrigata. Next base: position 21,307,866 of record OW799211.2, read on the forward strand.
ATTTGTCAAGACTTTCCTGCAAAAGAAGTGTGTCATTGTTAAGGCATGTAAAACCCGGTTTCGGCCCTGTATTAGAATCCGGGAAAACCGGGTTTTACTATGGAAACGAAACCGGGTTCCGCATGCCCTAGTCACTGTTTACTCCACTGACGCTTTGAAGGCAGTCTGTGACAAAAGATGTGCGCTCAACGCACTTTTTGCGCCACGAATTTTATACATACGTAACACCTTTCTTTTTGTACTTAGTTTGGATCAAAACATCAAATTTTCCGATAAGCTTGCCTTGATAAAAAGAAATTGCATGTTAATAGATTTTAACTTCATTCCCTAACTTATCTTTACTATCGAATTATATTATTTTGCTATCTATGTTATCAAAGCATTTATTTTAAGTAGGCCAGTTACAAGCACTTTTGAACAGTCGAAACAAAGATGAAAATTAAATGTAGCTACAGTCCCAGTCACAAGGCGTAAAAACTGTAAAAGTAAGGTAGTTGACCATTCCAAAGCATAGATCTTTATGGCGAAGAATGGGCAAGAATCTCCATGGACAGTCTTTTAAATCAAAATATTGTAACAAAACCTTAGTTATATTAAGCAGAACTTAGAAGTATTCTATCAAACATCCAGCTGATTATCATCATCCTAATAATTTTACGAACGTGTCACATCCTAGCTCTGGCTACGGCGTAGCAGCTGGGTTTGCGTAGCTGCGGTGCTACGGCGTAGCGGGCATTGTTTGCGAGCACGATAGCGTGGCTAAGCGTTATCTAAACTAGGTATCGATTTATACTATCTATGCTAACCATGTGGAATATGAGCTGGTTGCGCTAAAAACATTATTTTTAAACTGAAGTCACTTTTCGTGTCTGTAGGTGCGATTATTGATTATTGTGTAATTTTGCAATAGAGATGAAGTTTTTATCAAGATTTTGAGATTTCAATCCGGAAGTATCGTGTGTGTAATACATTCAAAGGACTTCACTTACAGAGAAAAACAATCTCGAAGTTTTTGCAAGTCTAAAATAAATGTTGAGCAAGGGAATCGCTAGTGTATCATTATATTACCTTTTATGATTCATAATTATTAAAACAAATACTGTGTATGATTGAAGAACTGAATAATTATAAAATACAACAAAATTGCTTGTTCAAGTTACAATACAGTATTTGCGTGACTACATGCAATTAGCGAAAACAATAGCCAACCAAATACCACAAACAAAATAATGAATACGTAGCAATGAGGTATTTCTCAGAGCGCACCTATTTTCAACCGACTTCAAAAAAGAGGTTTTTTTTTTTTGTTACCTCAGAACTTTCGACTGAATGAACCGATTTTGATGATTCTTTTTTTATTTGAAAGATGGTGCTTTCCGTGTGGTCCCATTTTTTGTGAATATCTGATGCTGATCTTCGGAGATATACAATAAAACTCTTCAAAAAAAGACGGCAAATCTGCCGTGATTGCTGCAACCGCTTGGATGTTCATTGTTTATGCAACATCATGACGTAACATCACGCCTGTATGCTCTGAGGGGGTACGCAAATGTGTACAATACACTCAGATTTCGACAGTTAGGTATGTAAAATTTGCGCGCGCGCCTCAAAGAGATGTCAGCAAAAGCAAGGTCCGATGCCTGCCGGGGCTGCGGGACTGTTCGAAAGAGAAACTGCGGCCCTGGTACAGAAAGGGCGATGAAGGAACATGGATGGGTTTTAGTCAGTAAAAGTCGGACACTCCCTTCCGCTCCGCCCAGAGCCGACGCCGTAATTTGATGATTCCCCATCCGAAAAAAAAAACGTATACCGGATGACTTTTTTATCACTTTCCAAAAAAAAATGGGTACAGAGAACAAAAACCAGAGAATGGGAACAGAGTAGAACCTTATGGCATACCTAGTTTTTTTTTACTTTGTTCCACAGCTTGGAAAAAAATTGATTCATCATCAAAAAACGCTACAAATTTCAAGTAAACTTTTCATATTAGAATAAAGACAAATTTTGAAAAAAAAATTAAAACTATTAAATTTCAAATCAAACGCAATATGCGTATATGATATACGACTTTCGAAATGGTTAGAATTTTTTTTTTCTAAAAAAAAAAACAAAATACTAAGTATGCCATTTGCTTTTACTCCGTTCATTATACCCATTTTTTTTTGGAAAGTGATATAAAAGTCATCTGTATCAATATACAATAATAGCAATAAATGGTAATAGGCGTATCCCCAATGGGATACGCCTATTACCATGACATGTATTGTTAACAATGTCAAGTCAATTCATAACAAATCAATATTTGTTTGGGAACAACTAAAAATGGAAAACTAAAAAACTTTTTTGCAAAAAAAATAAAACCGATTTCAAAAAACAAATATAAAAATAACTTAAGCTTCAGAAGTCGGTGACAAATATACTAAATCAATCAAACGAAGGTCACTTTTTTACTATTTATGTCCAGTTTTTGTATCATTTGTTCTAGCTCGCTGGCTGATTCCGCGAAGAGGATGATATCGTCAGCAAATCTGAGGTAGCTTAGATATAGTTCTTGCATTCTGAGTCCTTTATTCCTTCAATTACTTTCTTGAAATATTCCTTCCAACACAGCTATGAATAGTTTCGGTGACATGGGATCCCCCTGTCTGACTCCCTTTCCTATTACTATCTCTTCTCCTTTAGTTTCTAATCTTACTCTACCTTCGCTTTGTGAGTAGATGTTCTTTATGATATTTATGTAAGTTCTGTTTATTCCGCAACAGGCAAATGCTTTCCAGATTGAGGCGTGTGTTATACTGTCAAATGCCTTTGAGTAGTCAATAAAAGCTACATAAAGAGGTCGATTATATTCTATATATTTCTCAAGTATTTGGTCTAATGTGTGTACATGATCAATAGTGGAGAATCCTCAGCGGAAATCGGTTTGTTCTCTTGGGGTTGTTATCTATTCTTGATGTTATCCGGTTTGTAATATAGAGGAAAAAGTTTGTCAATGCTCGACAGTAAACTTGTTGGTCTATAGTTTCCAATGTCTGCTGGATTAACTTTTTTGTAAAGAAGTATTATGTCAGAGTCACACCACTGCTCCTAAGCAGTGGTGGTACTCGAAACAGGAAAAGCTCCTAAGCTTTTCCTGTTTCGAGTACCATGTTGAATACTTTTGCCAAGTATGGTATTAGGACTGGGGCTCCTATTTTTACTGCTTCGTTGCTCAAGTTATCTGGCCCAGGACTTTTGTCAGATTTTTACATGCCTTAATATTTCTTCGTTGTTTATAGGTTTATCGCAAGGGTCTTCTGGTGGTTTCTTATACAGCTCCTTGTAGAATTCAGTTGCATGTGCTATAATGTCCTTTCTTGTTTTCGTTTCATAATTTTCTTTTTTAAGTTTCTGAATCCAGTCTTTATGTGTGTTTAGTTCTTTGTTGGCCCGCTTGGAGCTTCTGTAGCAATTTAAGTTTTTCTCTATTATTCTTTGCCTGTGGTTATTGTAATCCTCTTTTATGGCCTTCTTTGTTGTTTTGAAAAGGTTTTTAGCTCTTGCTTTGTATCTTTACTTTTGTTTTTAGTTGAAATCAATTCTGTACGACTTTTTATTAATTTTAATGTTAATGTATTCCTGAACCCTTTCTTTCGTTGGTTTCCTGTTTTATTTTCAAGCTGTTCGTAATTATGTTCTCTAACTTGTCGTAATAGGTTTGTACCTCTTTAGTATGTTTTGGGAGCTGTTTGGTATTTTCTTTCAAGTTTTCTAGGTATACTGATTTTTCGCTGTCTGTTTTAAGTGTTTTTGGAAGGGTCTTAAATATTCTTCTGCTCAGTTTAGGAGACTTCATTGTTAGTGTTGCTCTTATTAATATATGGTCTGATGGAAATTGTACATTATTGAATATTTCTACGTTGTTATTTTTTTTGATCTGGGGCCATCCAAATCCATCTGTGGCTTTGCTTCGTTTTAGAGTAGGTGTTCATTATGGATAATTTATTTTCGCTGGCATATGAATCAGCCTTTTGCCTTTTCCATTTCGTTTTCCGTATCCATAACTTCTCATTACTAAGCTTTCATATTTCCTTGTATTATATATTAATAAAACTCGGTATATTAAATTAAATACTTTGTTTTAATTTATAATGAAGCACACGTACTCACAAAAGAATTGCTGAAACAGAGAGATTCATAGAGTATAGAACGCACAGTGTCACAGATAAAAAATGCAGATATTAAAGTAAAGACTACAGCTGACCTCTGACCAAGTAATTACCTCCAACCATACCGTTCCAGTTCTCACACCTTGGTTGTCCGATCTTGGCATTAAAATCTCCTATTACTAGTACTGTTTTATATTGGATTTCGTGGGCTGCTCTCAGGTCGTTGTAGAACTTGTACATTTCATCGTCATCTGCTTTCGCAGTGGGAGCGTAAGCTTGTATTACAGATAATAGTTCGTTTTCAAATTTCAATTTCAAGACAGCTACTCGTTCTGATATTCCTATATAGGTGATAATATTTTGTTTAAAGGTCTTCTTAACCAGAAATCCCACTCCATATAGTCCTTTTGTTTCTTCTGTATAACTTAGTACCTATATACTATGTTATACAGGAGAAACATATCATATCTTGATGTTCTTTAATTTTGCAACCGAGCTTCCTTACTTCGCTTAGGCTTAGTATGTCGAGATTTATTTTCTTAAGAGCTTCTGTTAGTTCTAGTAATCTTTCTGCTGATGACAGTGACCTTACGTTGTAGGTGCAAATTTTTAGCTGTAGATTAATTTTTGATGACGGTGAGGGTGGTGGTCGTAATCCCCACGGTGAGTCCCACGGTGTTGCTTAGGGAATGCCACGGGCCAGGCTTACGGCTACCACCTTTTGGGGCGCGTTCAGGTAGTGGGCTGCACGCAGCCTCAAGGAACGCGCCCACACCGGGGCCCCGTAAATGGCCATGGACCGCACGACTCCCGCGTAGAGCCTCCGGCAGGAGGCGTTCGGCCCCCCCAGGTTGGGCAGGAGCCGCCTGAAAAGTCACCCCCTAAGAGGGTGAAACGGGGCTCTAAAGTTTGTATGGGGAAACAAGATTAGGTAAGACTGTTTTATTCGAAACTTCACAGGAGTTCTCCTATCGATAAATGAGTTAACATTTGTGTTTCAGGTTTTTTCAGAATTCAACCCCTAAAGGGGTAAATGGGGTAACAAAGTCTGAAAATAAACATCGGTATTGTTTGTATGGTGTATCGGGTCAGGTGTGTTACAAAACCAACGAATTTAATGTGGCGGACCTGAAATACCATTATCATCCCCTGTTGGGGTACGATGGGGTTGAAGTCTAAAAATCAATATGGGTGTCGATACCGAGATTATCAGGGGTGCAGATTACGAAAATTGCATTTATTTTGAGATCCAGAAGATGGCGGATTCGACTTCTATACAGGGTTATTGTTGATTTATTGTGATGATTGGGATAACGATGATGAGGATTGTGATACTGATTATAATTATTGTGATAGTGATTGTGATGGTGATTGTGATAGTGACGGTGATTGTGATGGTAATAGTAATGGTGATGGTGATAGTGATTGGGTCTGTGATAATGATGGTGATTGTGATAGTAATTGTGATTGTGATGGTTATTGTGACAGTGATGGTTTTTGTGATAATAATCATGATGCGCGTGATAACGATAATGATGATTTTGATAACGAGGATGGATATTGTGATGATAATGATTGTTATTACGATGATAATGGCTGTGATTACGATGATAATGATTGTGATAATGATGATAGTGATTGCGCTAACGATGATGGTGATTGTGATAATGATGATAGTGATTGAGATAACGATGATGGTGATTGTGATTGTGATGGTGATTGTGATGGTGATGGTGATGGTGATGGTGATTGTGATTGTGATAGTGATGGTGATTGTGATGGTGATGGTGATGGTGATAGTGACTGTGATAAGTGATGGTGATTGTGATTGTGATTGTGATGGTGATTGTGACAGTGATGGGGATTGTGATAATGTAGATGATGATGATTGTGATAATGATGATTGTGATAGTGATGATGATGATTGTGATAAATATGATGGCGATTGTGATAGTGATTGTGATGGTGATTGTGATAGTGACGGTGATTGTGATGGTAATAGTGATGGTGATAGTGATTGTGACTGTGATAATGATGGTGATTGTGATAGAATTGTGATTGTGATGGTGATTGTGTCAGTGATGGTTTTTGTGATAATAATGATGATGCGCGTGATAACGATAATGATGAGTTTGATAAGGAGGATGGATATTATGATGATAATGATTGTGATTACGATGATAATGATGATGATGATTGTGATGGTGATTGTGATTGTGATTGTGATTGTGATGGTGATTGTGATTGTGATTATGATTGTGATAATGATTGTGATAATGATGGTGGTTGTGATAGTGATGGTGATTGTGATTGTGATAATGATTGTAATAATAGTGGTGGTTGTGATGATAATAATTGTGATGATTATGAAAGGTTACATCCGGAGTTATTTACTATACAGACCTTGTAGAAACTAGAACAAATTTCCGTGCGTTCAAGCGTTTTTGTCATACCTATTATTGGAATCAAATATCACACACAACAACACACAACAACAACAGCAACAACAGCTCACAACTTAGGACCCATTAATGTTAATATATCCGTGGTGCTAGGCAACTGGGCCTATCCCAGTTGTAAACGTCCCTTTGTGCCTATTGGCCTTGTTTCGTTCTGTCTCCTGCTGATATGGAGGGAACTGGAAATTACGATTTTTTCCTACTCCTCCACTATACTTTTCTGATTAATTTCGTTGCGGAATCCAAGACAGTTAAATTCATTCTCTGGGACTTCATCGAGCTTCATTGTCTCGGCGCTTTTCTGGTGGTCGCCACTATTGATTCTGGCTTTCAGGAGTTACAGTGGTTTGGGAATAGTGTGGCGGGCTTGTCGAGAAAAAAACTAAAAAATAGCGAAGATGCCTTTTTCTTTTTTCTTGCATTGGTTCTTCGAGCGATTTCCTTTTGTCTACTACCTCTTTTGGATAGTCTTCAGTGATATAGATCTTTACATATTGTTTTTTGTTATTCATAATTTGTTCTTTTTTCCAGTAGTTAAGGTACGATATTTTGACAAGTCTTGGTTTTTTTCTACTAGCAACTTTTTCCCCCACTCGATAGGCAGCGTTAATGTCGCTTCTATGGACTGATAATTCTTCAGAGTTCTGCTGAAACGTTTTTGTTACGTTATTTAGAAGTTCCATGTTGTTTTTTTCCGTCTCTTCGAGCCCAAATACAATTATATAGTTTTTACGGTTCAAGTTAATGTATTCTTTCTTTTAATTGCTCATTTTCTATTTTCAGTTTCTTGGATTCGCTTATAAGTGGTTCTAGTTTCTCATCAATGCTTGAAAGTAATACTTTAGTTTGTTCGTCCATTTGGGTTTTGATTTGTTCCATAAAAATTTTGAATTTTTCATCCATGTTTTAGATACAAGTCTTTTAGTCGTGTTTTCGAACGAAAACTTGGGAGAATTTTTCTTCCGAGTTCTGGCAACACTGAGCTCGTGATTGTGACAGATGTTGCAAAATGTAAAACTTGACAGTGACAGATGTTCAATAAATGCCGGTCTTTCTTTTCGGAAATCAAGAGGGTAGAATTGTTTCTATAATGGTTTCGAAACTTTTCAATCTTTGATTTTAGATGTTTTATCGAATATTAGGACGAGATAACACTTTCACAGGAAAAGGAACACCTTAACTTCACTTTCATAACAATTTTAGGGTCTTATTCACGGTTTTTGCACAGTTATTATTAAATACTTGGAGAGCACTTGTGCTTCTGACAACAGTTTGACAGTCCACAACACAACAAAAATAAAATAGGTGTGGCTATTATACTATGGACTTTTTTTCTCCAGTAATTAACTAACACCATTATAGATTGAAAGAGTGTCCATGGAGTTTCTTGCCCGTTCTTCTCCATAGAGATCTAGGCTAGGGAATGGGCAACTACAGTACTTTCTCAAGTTATTATGCCTTGTGACTGGGACTGTCTGTAGCTTTGTTTTTTATTTGTAATTTTGACATTCAAAAGTGCCGTAATGGTCTAATTGAAATAAATGCTATAAGTTTGAGTTTTGAGTTTATTGTAATGATTGTTTTTTTACATGGGTACTTACATTTTTGTTATTATCAACCTGAAAATTTAAGCATTCGTCCTCTCTAGGTAGCTTCATGCTCATTTCCTGGAGGCTTAGCATACCTTTTACCTTGTAATTTATGTTATTTAAGATTTTCTGTAGATTTTTAACTCTCTTGAATCTTTGTTTACGTTTGTAATGTCAATTAATGACAGGCCTAGTTTTATTTTTAATTTATTACTGGAGCTAGCTAGGAGTTTTAGATTGCATATCAAATTGTTATGAGACCTTCTTTAGAATAGAATAGAATAATCATTTATTCGTTAATGGACAGCAGCAACACAATAGAGCAACACATACACATACATATAACAACAAACAGAACAATGAATTAAACAGCTCTATTGCGCTGAGCATGCCCATAACGAAAGGGTAACCAACTCAGCATATGCTGGGTGTACAACACTCAGCGCTGGTTTTCAGTAGGCCCCCCGCAGTGACACACGGATGAGGGTAGTAGGTAGTAAATAAATAATGTTATTCTATTAAATGGGCGTTTCTAAGTGTGTAATAAATAAATAATATACAATGAATATTTTTTGTCACAGAGGATAACATAATTATATTAGTAATAATAGACACGAAGAAACCTGCTAAATAAATAAGTACTTATCCGAAAACGAAACACAGTTTATTGACATGACGCACTTCGATGCAGCATCGGCCTATGCTTTAGTACATTTTATTTTTCTATCGCTTCAATTGTCTAAATTTAAAATGACAGGACGATCATCTGTTGATGACGGACATGATGACGAAAATGAGTCTACGTTGAGAGCTGAAACGAACCACAAGTCTTCAATGTTATAAGAGTGACCAGAGAAAGTTTCCCTCCTCTAAGGTTTATAAGTTAACCTCCCTTATTACCGTTCGTTCTTCAAAATAAGACAATGTCGCAATAGCGAAGTAACACATCGCACAGTGCGTACCCGTGACATGTTCTAACATCCGTTGCCCGGGCTGTAGGAGTGACGATCCTCAACCTTCTTTTTCGGTCTGAGAAATCTAACATCCTCCGGCTTTTCGAGAAGAAGACTGACACCCTCCGGCCCTACAAGAGGAAGACTGACGACTCTCGCTTTCTCTGCTGCGATGATGAAGCCTGACGTCTCTCGACCCACTTCTACAGCCAGAGGGAAGGAAGACGAAGCCTGACGTCCCTCGACCCACTTCTACAGCCAGAGGGAAGGAAGACGAAGCCTGGCGCCCCTCGACCACTACTGCAGCCAGAGGGCCGCCTCTCTCCACTTCATCCTACGCTCATCTTCAGTTCCGTTCACCAGCTTCTCTGGCCTAGTTAGGGTTTAGCTAGTTCCAGCTCCATTTAGTTAGGCCCTATAAGTTAGTTGTGTCAATAATAATAAAATCTTTTAACTCGTCCCCTTGACTATTTTTTTTAACCGTACGCTCCTTCAGACTGTAAGTTAGGTAGGTGAGTGCTCAGTGTGACCTTACAGTTTTCTGGCTCCTACCAAGAAAATGTTACGTTACAAGATAGAAAGCAATTATCATCCAAAGCCCGAACTCACCCAATGCTGGGTATAGGCCGCTCTTTTCTTGTGCCAGTCTCCACGGTTTTTTTTTAAACGGTGGAAAATGCCTCAGCATACCGCACCGTCCGGGGAGACGGTTTGGCTATGTTGAGCTTGCACTCACTAAAAAACACCGCCGTGAGCCTACTGTCACCTTTGCGGATGGGCCGCGAGAACTGCTACGCATGACGTTCGCGACCCATCCAGCGCAGCCAGCCTCCAGGTTTTAAACAAACATTAACAACAACGTTAACGTTAAACATTGATTTATTAAAATTGGAGCTAGAAGTATTTTGAACTCAACAGCTCCGCCTACAACGAATGTGGTACATGCTTAATAAGCATGTACCTATGGTATATAATATATGCCATTGTTTTTTCTGACTTTTATACAACGCAGTAGGTCCATGAACGTAGTTGTAACCAGGGTGTTTTAGTTAAATTAAAACAAAAGCGACTATCACCATAACCAGAAGAATCAAGACTCTTCTTCTGAACTTCCTAAATGAAGGAAAAATGTAATTAACAAATGCTGGAGAAGCCGCTCAGGCGGGGAGGGGGAGGAGGTGAGGAGGGAGTGGTGCGTGACGCGGCGGAGGTGATAACATTCCTCGTTCCGTCGGCCGCGCAGACCACACTCAACCCGTTACGTGACTGCGGCCTGTTCCGCGGTGGAGGGTTACACCGAACTGTAATGTTATCGTTTAGCAATGTTTTGTACAGTTCTAGGTAGTCGTGTACTACTTCTGTAAAAAAAAAAATATTATTTCAGAAATTGGTCCATTAAATTATTAAGTGTTGGTAAAACCACTTTAAAAACAACTTGAATAAAAAAAAACATTATATAAATTAAAAATCACATCATATTATGAAATAAATATTAAACACAACAAGGATAAACAATTATAAATACTAGTACTAAGCTGTATCCTGTTAGGCTGGAAGCCGACCTCAACATAGTTGGGAAATAACTAAGGAGATGATAATGAAGGTTAAGCTATTGTAGATCATTCATTCTGGGGTTCTTAACCGTATGTCAGTGGTGTCCGAGATTAAATTACAAATGCCATTGATTTAGAATTTAAAACGGAGATTTTGAACCCATAATTCCGAGCTGCAGAAGCCAATGTTCTAAAACCTTCCTGCTACTAAGACAAAGAGTAAAATCTTTCCTTTAACAGGGATGTAGACGTACTGAACCAACAGGATCTAAAGGTATCTATTCAATCATAAGAAACCTGCCTAGGTAAGTAGGTCAATGACCTATCAGACCAATGAATACTGGATTTATACAGGACAAATTCAGTACCGGACCTCCATTTCGTAACCGGACGACGTTTTGGTGGACACTACAGGTAGTAATCCCGTAGCAATTCTATTTACGGAACATATAAGCTCCCAGATTCGGCACAACATAGAACGCTAGTTCCTTATACCGGGGCACCGGTTACGGAATAATTTGGGACAAACTTCGGGCGAATGTACCGTTTTCAAATTGTTCAAAACATTATGTAACTCGGTTACATGTGATGGAGTTTGACGTGGATACGGGTTTAGCTGTTGTTTTTAGATGTAAGTATTCTTAGTTCAATGTTTAAATTCGATGTTTATTTTTTTGTTTTTTTACCTGGAGCGATTGGATCCTATTATAAAATAAAAATTAAATTACTCGTTTCACACATAACATTTTATTTTAATAGTCTTTTATAGTTTTATAAGCCTATTGCAGATAAACATAACCTCACAGCTATACCAAATGTTGAATTATCGTTTTACAAAGCGCTCACGGTACATTTACGTCCAGCGTGTCTGCTAGCACCTCTCGAGGTTTTATTCCTCAAATCGTTTATTACTACCCACAAGTAGTAAATAAAAAAATATATATCCTGTCGGGCACAGCGAATTTTTTTTAATAAGTATAGCTAGGGGAAGCCCGTTTTATTACTTTTCCTTGTTATTAAGTTTGAATTATTTTATATCTTAGTAAGTATATTATATTTCCATTCATTTACTTATTCTATTAATATTTTATATCCTATCGAATTTAATTCAAGTTCGGTGTGTACCACAGTCGGGTAATCCTGCGGCCCTTAATAAACTCACAGGTAAACATTAACACGGGTTATATAAATTATGAAGATAATATTTGGTAGGCACTATAGCCCGGTTGCGTGGCGTGCGTTAGCTCGTTTTAGATTTGTTTTGTCTTTGTATGTCCGGTTCAAAATGACCTGTTAATGACTGGGTTTTGTCACAAGAGTTTAGGGAAAAAAACAACATGACATTGTATTTCTGTAATTACCAAGGTCTAGACGATGGCAGTACTTATATAATTTATGGCACTGAAAGTGCGTCGAGCACACAACTTTCGTCACAGACCGCCTTCAAAGCCGTCAGTTTCTATAGCCATTCCATCATAGTACGAGTAGACAGAGATTTTTTTTTCATACTCCTTGGCAGTAACAGAGCCAATTAAGGGAAACAACTGAAAAATCAGTGCAGAAAATCCCTGTTACACATCACTAGTTTTAAGGAGTTATGCCCGAGTGATGCTGTTCCTACTCGTCATCAAAAAACAAAAGATCACGATTTACAACGAACTAGAGGGCCTTGATTATTAAAGTGGCATTCTTTTTTCGAAAACTATGATGGAAAGGGCAAAATGAACTATGAGACTGACAAAATTTGCCGAAAAGTTTATGTCGATCCCGTTCAATGTTGTTGAAGAAATACGAAATAATAACTGTTGTCTAACCCCTTTTTTTTCGGATGGGAAATCATCAAAAAACTCCTCCCGCTCTGGACGGAGCAGGAGGGAGTGTCAGACTTTTACTGACTAAAACCCATCCATGTTCCTTCATCGCCCTTTGTGTTCCGGGGCCACGGTATCTCTTTCGAACAGTCACGCAGCCTCGGGTTCTCTAACCCCTAGACCCGCTATAGAGTTGCGCTTGTAATTATAACAGTAAATTCACTAATTCCATGACAGTAGTGTTAGTAAATATGTAATTAGTAACCGATCCTATAAGCTAGCTTAACAAGCTGTTTGGGTGCGAATTAAGAAACGGTTTGTGGCAGACTGCTGCGGCCAATAGCGATCCGCAGATTTATATTTATAAAAGGCACTTCTTTGTCATCCGTAAAGAGTGACTAATTTCATTTGAAAAGCTAGATCCATTGGGTACCGCTGACACATTAGAAGCAAAGATAAGGACCGTTGTTTCTTTTTCACTACACACTAGAAAAAATGTATAAATAAATACGTACTTTTGGTTTTTTCATATAATAAAGTAGAAAATTCAACGGTGCGGTTTTATTTAAGAATTCTATTACCTAGGTGTCGCGTAGTTTTAGTGAAATTGGGCATACGTCAGGCATCTCCTAAACTGAACCTCGTAACCTACCGAGCAGCCAAACAATCAAAGAGAACGAAAACCCATTCCCCAACTCTAACCACAAAATCATCCATCACAACTTAGATCACGCGTCCAGACAGTTATTATTCGTCGCGCGCGCGTCAAAGCACGTAGAGTAATTCTGTTGGGCGTCTTTGTCGCGGCGACAAGGAAGTTTGCAAGCGACAAACTCGCAAATAATACGTGCCCCAGTTGCCGTCTGCTTGCGATTCCGCCGGCGACTGCCGTATCATCTCGCGTTACCTAAACTTGTAAGTTGTTCGGAGTTGTCGCGTGTTCAATGGGAAGCTTTAGCTAGGTTTTTGTTTGTTTGTGTTGAATACTGTGTCAGTTATGTTTTAGTTTAGAGAAGTGTCGTGCTGTGCCTGCGTAGTTTATTAAAAAACTTGAATTCATTTATTTGGTACTTCAAACACAAATGTACAAAAGCGAAATCAATTTTAGAGGCATTTTCTACCAGGTTAGTCATCAACCATCATAATAAAAATTTCATCACATTTCATCCAGTAAAGTATCAGCCTCCTAGTTTGAGTTTAATGCCACAAACACAAACAAATTAAACAAAAATTAATGACTAAATAAAATATAGCATTGCTAAAATTTGAACTCAACTTACGACGATAATTTGAACAGTATGCTTTTATTTGAAGCCGTGTGGTATCCGGCAGAGTAAAATAGAACCAACCCATTACACTCACGGGTGTCGTATAAGGCGACTAATGTCTGAGGCAGAACACCTTTCGCCTCCGTAGACCAGAGAATGGGCAGCAGCGTTATCTGTTAGTCTTTCATCACTGCGATCTCAATCATCAATCCGCCTGCCAAGCGTGGAGATTACGGCAAATTCCTCCCATCATGGGAGAGGCTTATGTCCAGCAGTGGACGTTATGGGCTGTTGCTGTTGTTGTTGTTGTTGCTTTTATTTAGGTAATTCCTAGTGCTAGTAAAACCGGGCATTAATCTCAGCCAATATTCAATAGAGTTGAGCGAGTATGAGCACTCCCATGCATCGCAATGAATGCACAAATCTTTCATCGAACTGTCTTGGTATTTACATGCGGTGAGGGGGGACGAATCGCATGTGACGAAAAGAGTGATGAATATAAATGTGGATGGATGGAGAGGGAGAGGAAGACCAAAGAAACAATGGGTGGATTGTGTGAGGAATGATATGAAGGAAAAAGGTGTAAATGACCCCAAGTAACAGGATAAGGGCAGGAAGATTATGATGACAGAGAGGGTAGACAAAATACTGTGAAATAATAACATTAATCAAAACTTGATCAATATGTTTGTGAGGGTATGTACCTACTAGTCCTACATACATGTTGGTTCTCAGTAATCGTTTGTTGATCTACGCAGGTGGGTGTGTGGCCTTTCAAACTTAATCATATCCAGTGGTTTTCGTTTACGTCTGTGCCATAGGCGTAGATCATATCAGTTGTTATGATTGAATAACCATGTTAATTAATTTGTGGAAGGTACACGCACGTATTGTGGCAGGCATGGCACAGCATTTGAAGTTATTGCAGAATGTAACGTATAGAAAACTATTGTTGTGCGATTTGATTTTTACGAAAAAACATAAATATATTTTTTACATAATATCTTGATTTTGAAACTTTTGAGTAACTAAATGTCAGTACAAGTAACCAAGAACTAAAGATAACTTAATCACAGATTTTTAAAAATAAGTGTGTAAGTGTAAGTGGAATAGTAAAAATAAAAACATTTTTTTATTATTAAAATGAAAAGTAGAAAACTTGAACGCGTACACAAACTTTTGTGTTCGTGCTGTTAATTAACCATTTAGGAATTATCTCATGAGGAGGCGATCCTGGCAGCAGGATCAAGTCATCTTCATCATCGTCTGTCATAAAAAGGTATTGTCACCAAAACCCAAGGTGTGTGCATAATTTTAGCTCAATCGGTTGGGGGGAACTGTTAGAAATTCAATTGCAAGATTTGAAAAATAATATAAGACAAAGAAACTAACTAACAAGGCAAGTTAAATAAAAGCTTATAAAAACTAAAACAAGCTAGCAGCAATTTCAAAAAAGTATGAAAACAAAACACTATCAAAAACTGGCCTAATTATAACCAAGTCAAAGCGTTTGTTTTCGAAAACGTTGCAATCAGCCGGCCGGCCGCTGAGGCCTGTGGTCGCGGTCCACTGCGCGCTCTGTGCACTTGACACTGACGCAACACGAACTCAGCGCGCAATGGAAGGTACAAAGTGACCTCAAACAGGTCAGCTGCTTTGTCGCTGCAGGGTGGGTGATTGATTGCACTGATTGAAGCGGCTGATAATGTTTGTGGTGGTGCTTTGTGTGTCTTTACGAATGGAATTAATGGTTTGGTGAAGTGAATTATTAGTGAATGAGGTAAGGTTTACTTTGAGTTGGCCTGTGGCAAGATGAGTTTATATGAACACAAGTAGTATTGGCAAACCAAAGGCCCGATGGGTGGACGACCTGCAGAAGTTCACCGTGGGTGATACTCGCACAGACCAGGGGAGCATGACAATAAAGGTACTACTGTTCAGCGTACACGCTTGTCCTCAACAGTGGGTGGAACAAGGCTTCTAATGATGGTGAGGATAGAAATATGTAGTGTCAAAAACCTGAAGGAAAATCTCTTTATGCAACTAAAACTCATCCAGGCCATACCATTGGCTTAAAACGAGTAAGGTAAAAAAAAAAAAAAAACATTTATTTAACAGATCATACAATCCAATTTGTTAGTAGTACATACACATCTTAGACACTAGTGTTAGTACATAATTATATTTCGTACAATTTTGTTAATAATTATTAATAATGTCAAAATAATTAATAATAAATATGTCAAAATCATCAAACAATAATGTCAAAATCACCATTAATCATGTCAAAATCACCATTAATCATGTCAAAATAATTAATAATAAAAATGTCAAAATCATCAAACAATAATGTCAAAATCACCATTAATCATATCAAAATCATTAATAATACATTCAGGAAATAAAAAGAAATAAATAAAGGACAATAATCAAATAAGCAATAATTAAAAGAAACATTATTTCAAGGCACGAGTAGAAGGAAACACTTGAGTTGTGGTCCAGTGCCTGAGTATTAGACCTTCCGCCCTATTGGCCACAGTGACCAGGAGGCTGTTGGCGCTTCCCCGCACCCGCCGCATCAAGGAGGCGACACGCTTTCGCATGATTGCGTAAAAATCGTCTATACGTGCCTCTGCGAACATCCCCGATGCGCTACAGTGTCGTGGCAACCCCAACAACGCCCTAACAAACTTACGACAATCTTACGACAGGTAGAAAAAAAAACCCGGTGGACAGAAGAACAGCGAATGCTATAATAATGTAAGTCCCTAGCGTTAGCACACACGAGAGATGACCATGATTACTACTCTGGTTTACAGGCATTAGGCATTTTTCATTAGTCACAACGGGGTTTAGATTCCGAAATCTGAGCCTAAACTCCACTTCACCTTCCACATAGGTTCCTATCATTTTGTGTCGTATAACTATGCCGTCACTTCCGCCTCTCTATATCACAGTACCTCGAACCATTGAACCGTGCAGTATGCAAGCTGCGCGACTCAATATATTCACTTTTTTATTTTTATTTCACATTTTTCATACGACTTGCTCAGACCAACTCTATGCTGTGACTGACGGCCAATTATTTTGCCATTTGTATTCTCTTGCTGGCCAGTAGCCAGTAAACGGTTTTAAATTTAAAAAGGTAAGTGGACAGAATTTATTATAATTGGTTTCTTTGTACAAAAATGAATGGGTTTACTACTCTGTCAAGAAAGTACCGGGAAACGATCAATAATACACAAAATGTCTGTTATTCATCCAAATTTATTTTATCACCTTCAAAGTATGCGCCTTTAGAAACGATACACTTGCGCCAACGAATAATCCATTCATCAAAACATTTTTTAAACGCTGCTTCCGGAATTGAGTTCAGTTCTCGCCGCGAATTCTCCTTTATGTCTTCTATCGATTGAAAACGGGTGCCACGAAGTGGTAATTTGAGTTTAGGAAAAAGAAAAAAGTCAGCAGGAGCCATATACGCCAAACGTTCTTAGGGTCCCGGGTTCGAATCCCGGTCGGAGCAAATGTTTGTGTGATGAGCATGGGCATTTGTTTCCGAGTCATGGATGTTTATATGTATAATAAGTATGTATTTACAAACAAAAAGTATCTATGTAGTATATCAACTATCTGGTGTCCACGACACAAGCCTCGTTGCTTAGTGTGGGGCTAGATGGCGCTGTGTGTAATGTCCAGCGATATTTATTTATTTATTTATTTATTTATATCTGGTAAATATGGTGGTTGCTGGATGGTATTTGTTGAGTGTTTGGTCAAAAATTCGTTCACAATGATAGCCTTGTGCGAAGGCGCATTGTCGTGGTGCAAAATCCAAGAATTTTCTTTCCACAAATCTGGCCTTTTTCGTCGAATTTGCTCTCTTAAACGCCGCATAACGCTCAAATAATATTCTTTATTTACCGTTAGAACTTCCAGTAAGAATTCAGAGTGCACAACACCGCGATAGTCAAAGAAAACAGTCAACATGACTTTGACTTTTGATCGACTTTGGCGTGTTTTTTTCGGTTTCAGTTCAGTTGGAAGGCGCCACTCCGAAGCTTGTTGACTAGTTTGCATGTCAAACTCGTAAACCCACGTCTCGTCACCAGTAACAATGCGTTTCATGAATGTTGGGTCCGAACTGACTCGTTCTAGCATGTCCTCAGCGACTTTCATGCGATTGAGTTTTTGGAGAAAATTCAGATCTTTTGGGACTAGCCGAGCAGCAACATGTTTCATACCCAAATGATTAGTTAAAATGGTACGGATCGACTCGTGAGATACAGAAAGTTCGGCGGCTCTCTCTCTCAGAGTTGAATGGGGATTTTCAGTCACTATTTTCTTCACTTTTGCGATGTTAACTTCAGTTGCAGACGTTGACGGCCTACCAGAGCGAGGCAAATCTTCCATCACATCTCGACCGCTTTTGAACGCTTTGAACCACTCATAAGCACGAGTTTTTGATAAAGTCGATTCACCGTAAGCCTTCTGTAACATTTTCAGTGACTCCGAACACGAAATTCCATTGGCGATGCAAAATTTAAGACAAACTCTTTGTTCGATATTTTTGTCCATTATGAAATTCGCAATACACACTATATATAATATTACTAAAACCAGCACTGTATTTAATATAAATAACAGATGCAACTCAAACTCCGCGCCAAAATGGAAAACAGTTGTGCCAATCTAACAACTAAAAAAAAACAAAAATTTGAATTTGGAACCATAAACAAATCATCCATTCCCGATACTTTTTTGACTGAATGTATGTGTTTTATTGTTGTTAGATTTAATTATTTTAAATGCGATAGCTATAGGAAAATAGGATTAGATATATCTGTCTGATTGCAGAAGTGAGTTTTCTCAACTAATTAATATTTTTTTTTTTATTAATTATTAATTATATTAATTACACTACTGTAGTAAGTAGTGTAACATGCTGAATGATTTAGAAGTTTTAGGTTTTTGTATGGTTTTAGAACATTCATGTATGTATGACGAGGCAAAAGGAGTATGTATGGATCTTAGCAGGAGGCGATCTGTGGTTTCTGCCTACCCTACTGGAAACAGGCGTGATTTTGTATACGAATGTATGGCTTCACTGTCTTAGTATACTAAGACAGTGAAGCCAATATTGTATGTTTAGTTGTGAAGGGCGATTTTTTTTTCGCCCTACCGTCAAGGCATCCCTCATGCCAGGTTTATGCAGCTCAACGGTACATCGTCATCATCGCTTTAGTTAGAGTATTTCAGCATACCCACAGCATTTCCACCCCACACGCAAACTGGATTATAAATAATTCTCTCTACGCTTGATGTATAACAAAATTAAATAATTAGCCTTTTATTTGCCCTCGCTAATGTACTCAGTCAGTACGTTCGCTAGTAAATGCGATTAACGTGTTTTATTTAAATGAATTATGAAACATGAGTTTATGGAGCAAATGAATGCGTTTTTATTATTATTTATTTAGATTATACGATTAATGTGGCCTCTGGTTAGGTATGTGGGTTTATCATGAAGCCGCGAATGTTCATTTTAGCGGTTTATTTAATTCATGAATGAGACCTTCAAAAATAATAACGTTTAGTCATACATAGCAAGCCACACGGCTACATCATTCGTGCCAAGCAAAGTTGACGTGGTCGGTGTGAGAGTGTGTTTTTAGTAAGATGATTTCAGATGAAAGCTATCTCCTAAACTACTGATAATCGTGGAACATACATGGGTTGATTCAGATGCCTATTAAATAAAAGGCATCTCAATTTTACCTTTAGACGTCACTTCTCCGGCCACCCTGTATACAACATCATCCGGGCTACTGCTATAAAATAAATTACAGATAAGAAAACTTAGCAACACTAACATAAGATAATACTAATTTAGGTGTAGCTATACTTAACTTTATTCTTTTGGTTTTTATCTCGAAGTAATCATAATCATAATCATAATCATTTATTTGCAATAAGTACATTATGGTCTTAAAGTCAGTTGAAGTTCCTAATACATAGTCAGATATAGATGACATGCAACATTTTACAACAAAACATTCCAACAAACAAACATTCCAAAGTAGGTACAACATTCAGGCAAACATGAACAGTTACATCAAATAAATACGTCAGATTTGCCAACATAATGAGAACCTGACTTCAGAAACTAGCAGTATATTAAAGCGCACTTTTACTATTTCAGCTTGCAAACTAGCCCCGTGTTGTAGTCCTTAAGGGGCATGTAACAAAGGCCAAAGTTCTTTACAAAAAGAGGAGTTATTGTAAAACGCGGTTGAAGACGGAATGATCTCATTTTCTATTCCATTCGTTTCACACAAACCACACAAATCACTGTAGCTGTGCCGCTACCAGAATTCCTGATGTTCAAGTAATGAGCGAACGAGAGAATGGGACGAGTTTTTTAAGTAACAAAGTGATACATCAAAGAACTATCTGGGTATGTTATATGGGAACAATAACCTAGAAATAATACCTAATTTTATGTCAAGATAAAAGCCAGGTACTGGTTTTCGGTTAAACAATTTTTAGATTAATTATTGAGAAAAAATATTGGCAAGAAAGGACGTGTCTCATAAGATGACGAGTAATAGGTATGGAAGAAGAAGACATGCTGCGCCGACCACAAATATAATGGGATAAGGCCAAGATAATGATGATGATGAAATTGAGAAAAGTCACTGTAGTTCCTGGTTTTGATAATGATCAGGCAGTAAAGTGAATTAAGAGGACGCATTGGAAATTTTGGAGTCAATGATCTCAATTTTTGTTCTCCGTAGGTGAGTCTATACATACTCATACTCTTTAAAATTGTAGAAGGAATTTCTCAGATTATTGTTTCCAACTAAATTAAATAACAAAAACCATTTTGTCGTTTACGTCCTTTAGTTATAAGCTAGCAATCCTCGCCCCGCTCAGACGCTCAGTCCCCCGCTCAGTACCGGGCCGCGCGTGCCCGGTTGTAGAACAATACAAAAAAACACTTGGCGAACTGAGATTGAGTTTCAAGAAACTTCTCTTAAAAACCCCGTTTTGGTTATACATAGACCTATTACCTAATTGCTTATGCTCGCGGTGCTACCTCACAAGAGCTCCACTACACACTAAACCTACGAAATCTATTAAAACCAGAACCTTAATACCATCGGAGCTAAGCTTTTGTTAGCGTCGCGTGTGCGCGAAGTTAAAGGCGATTATGGGTAGCGATGTTACAAGTGAGATTACAGTTACTAAGCCTTTGTTTCATAAATAATTAACGACTTTAGATCATTATGACTTACCAGACTAGCTTATACATATTAGTTATCCCGCTAATACAATAGACAGACAGATTGGGCCGCATGAGTTCAATGGCGACATTGGCAACAGATCAAAACTTCGAGACTTCTGTGCTATACCTACCCAATTCAAATATTAGATTTAAATTTTTAGGATACATTTTTTAAAATTACGTTTAAATAGCATCACAATACATTATGTAGTTTCACACGGACAGTCACAAAAAGCGATTTGGTTTTACTTTGTTAAAATATTTAAAAAATATGATTCAAAAATAAAAATTATTGCCTTTAATTTATTAAAAGATTTCAGTCTAACTAGATACTGACAAATACTATCCTCATTTTCTAAATGGCAACTGTCATCTCTGTATTCCATATTTAAACTGTTAAGTATTATTTTAATCAATTAAATCAATATAATACAAATTTCACTTGGCATGACTCGTTAACCAACTTCTTTAGCTGACGCCAAGCTTTAGAAAGTACCCACCAACAGGATTTGGTTTTATAAGTTGTTTTAGAGTAAAACGGGATGTTTCAGCCTACCCCATATTACTATTCAGCTGCTTCCATGTACCCATGGGAAGGGCCGGGTTTAGGGCGAGATGATAAATGATGCAACGCTCTAGATCAATCATTTGAGATCATTAATAACTGTTTTTGTTGTAAAATAACAGGGTAGTTTTAAGTAAAGTGAGTCTGAAATATACCTCAGTAGGTATAACCTATCTATTAGTGGTATGAAAAGGGTTTTTGGTCATTTTATTTACTGTTAGTTCTTTTAAGAAGATCTCAAAGTACCTATTGATATGCTATGCGTATAATTATGATTGTGACTATTGGTTTAGATGCTATGATAAGTCATAACAGGTTCAGTTATAACAAGAGAAATTTGTGATCCAATAACACTTTGCCCGAAGTGGGAATCAATGTAATTATATACAGTACAGTATAAATATGAAGCCAAAATACAACCGTTTAAATATAAAATTCTTAGTTACAGGTCCATTTTCCGCTCCCCGCTCCTCCCATATACTCTCCAACATTTACATAGCTTACTTTATTCAGTCGCCACACAACAATACAATCGAGTATATTTAAATAATCAGTGAAGGGGAGCTCGCGACCTACTGGTGACATAATTGACGAAGCGTGAAGGATTTGCGGAACGTTTCACGTTAAGTACTTATTACGGAGGCTTCAATAAACTTGAATGGAGAAATTTAAAGATATCAACGTTAGCGACAAAGATTTGAATAAGAAGATCCATCACCTTTTAATAGCTAAGTGATAGGAAGAGAGTAACAATACCATCTACACACGGAGATGGCCGATGAAGTAAGGTTTTCTCCGACTGGTGGCTAAGGTTGAGCCTGAGAAACCAAGGCCGTTCAAAAACGCGTTGGGTTGACGATATCGTCAAAATCGCGGAGAATAGATGGAAAAAGAACTCAAGCTCAAAGCATTTATTTCAATTAGACCATTACGGCACTTTTGAATGTCAAAAATACAAAAAAAAAACAAAAAACTACAGTCCCAGACACATGATATAATAACTTGAAAAAGTACTGTGGTTGTCCATTCCGTAACGTAGATCTCTATGGAGAAGAAAGGGCAAGAAACTCCATGGACACTCTTTTAAATCAAAATATTGTTACAAAATCTTGGTTACATCATTAATGTTAAGGTTATAGATATATGTGAGAACGATGTAGAAAGAACGACATAGAAGACATTTAAGAGCGTCGAGAGTAAAAGATTAAATCAACAATTTAAAAATAAAGTAATTATAATGAACCGTGGCAGCTAAGAGATGACCAGTCCCAACTGACAGCGCCCGATCACGAACATGACGCGTGTATCGGCGCCATTCAACTCAACCATATTGAAGGGAACTAAATGACCCGACACACCCGCCACCATCAGCGAGACATTTGAGTGAGCATGACATTCTCTCAGCCACCAAGGCATTTTCAATTCAATAAAAAATAACTTAATGCAAATGGTAGCTTTACAATACATGGTACTCACACATGTGCTATGCAATACAATACAGGAGATGGAATCTTTACAAAGCAAAGATACTTTTACAACCTTCTGCAGCTAGCACAATAATTTGCCCAATTAGTTTTCCCCTAAGGTTGTGGAGCAGGACCAGCATTGAACCAAGCATTTTTATCATCAATGTAATCCCCCAACTTATAATATGCTGACAACTGAAACAACAACTGAATGAGACGAAATTTAAAAAATATAAAACGCACACTATACATAGTGTGCGTTTTATACAAGATTTAAATTTCGTCTCGTTCAGTTGAAGAATGTGGGGAGGTATTTTATTGTAACATTTTAAACAGTACCCCATGAAAGATGAATCTACTTCAGCAAGTCTGAAACCTGGCTGAACTAGTTGTTCCCTATTTCTAGTAGTATACTGTGTCTGTCACCTCTTTTACTACCTCGTAGTCTAGTACTGAACGCACACAACAGAGATGAATGGCAGAAGAAAGAATTATGAATAGCGGCATAAAAACTTCTCATCTTAATCAGAAATAATACTATCCATCTAAATTTAAATAAGCACAGAAACAAATGATCTAACTTTCAGACCACTATTGCCCTATCCATACATAATCGCGAAAATATCTTTGTCGATCTGTTTGTCTCCTACCTGTTGAGACTTTACTTGCTGAACGGATTTCAATGTTTGGCACACAGGCAGTCTATTCCACGGATTCTGATATAAGATGGTGTTTATCCTGAAAATAGTTTCCTGTACGATAAATTTTGACCTCCACGCAAGTGAAACCGGAGCATGCACATATTTCGATCAGTTTGGATATGAAAAGAACAAGCCACACACCTAACTTCTCCATATACATGATTTGGCTAGTTTATAGTTCTGTGCGGAACCAGTGCAGCCTGCAAACCTGTGGCATCCTCAGGGAAATCACTTTCCTATTACGAATCACTGAACAGTTTCATGTTTCTAACCAACCAGCTGTTCTTCTAGGTTCCAATGTTAAAGTTGTACGTTTCTGTACAACCTACTACTTAATTGTGAAACTCTATATGTTTGTGAATTTGAATGGTTGTATCACAATCGCGCCTGAACGGATTCTGGGTAGGGGTAAACTATGCCATGGCTTAGGACAAAGAAAACGTGTTTAGACCCGGTAGAACTTACGGCCATGTCCGACATTTATGGAGACGATCCGCGGGCCGAACTTTAAATTAAAAAAAGTGTCATTAAAATTATCCATAAAACGTGAAAGCGGTCAATTTTTTTCGTGTCGCTGGCACGACAATATTGTATATTTTTGCCTAAAACTTCACCACCTCCATAGCGTCGTCGGTGGCAGTGCAGAGGTCTGTGGTTGCATGTTGTGCGATGTGATTAAAATGGGAACATTTTTTTTTATAAAATCCTAGGAAACTTGTCTTCATGAAGAAAGCTTCACTTGTCCAAACTTTCATTTGACGTTTGTAAATAAGGGTCTTAAGAAATGTATCTAGTTACGTCTCTTCTTGACAAACATCACTTATAGGTTGTTTCTAACTTTATTATCATCATCATGATCAGCCTATTAATGTTCCCACTGCTGGGACACAGGCCTCCTCTCTATGTGTGGGAATGGGCTATAATCCACCACGCGGGCCCAGTGTGGTTTGGTAGATGTCGCATGTCTTTGAATTTTTGGTTATACCTTTATCACTTCTTCGTAAACTATGCCAGACTAAGAACACAGTTTTCTTCGTCATTAATTATAAAATATTTGCTGATGCCGAGACAATTAACTGTAATGAAGTTGGGTTAACTTTTATGACCCTTATCACGTCTTATCCTAGAACAAGTAATAGGGTCTAGGTTAGGTTATGCACCTCATTATCGCCCATTATTAGCCTCTCAGTAAAGATACATTAATTTGATTGAATGTAGAAAACCTAACTGTTGCCAACTAGATTTTTTGAAGGCACTTCTTGAAAATGTTTTATTATTATTTCGTAAATATTGTAAACATAATTGGAAAGCCATTGGAAGGCCTTTGCCCAGCAGTGGGACAGAGCAGGATGATAGTAAAAAATGTTTTTTTTTTTATATATTTTAACACAATAACGTCTGTAATCCCTGGAGAGTTAGGCACTGGTCACTGGTACCTAATAATAAGGTATAGTGGGCGATTCTTTCGCCATCAAAAGACTTCGTGACTGTTATTTAGAAATAGCTGACGGAAAAGGCAATAACAAATTGTCTGACTTAGGTATCGAACTCAGGACAAGCGAGCATGCCTCGCTAAACCAAACAGGCACTCACATTTTATTAAGGTAAAAACATTTATGTTGAAGTTTGAAAAGGTAAGAAGTGGTTCGACTTCGTATTAATTATCATCATTATAATGTTCGTCTTAGAAACAGGTTTTAATTACATAGAGATCAAAATGTAAGTATAAGCTTTATTAATTAAAACCTAATGTTTATCCGGAAAGTAATTATCTTTTATTTTGTAATCAAGAAAAGGAATCTGATTTATTTACCAAATAATGGTAGCTACGCAAAGTTGAATCCAATCCCACTTACTCGTGAAGCGAAGGATAAAAACTAAATGAGATCTGTAATTACAGGAAAACAAATAGCTGGAAGTAGTAGTTCCTGTTTCTTCGTGGCGTTCGCCAAAAACTGTTCGAAACACTGAAGCTGCGGGTGTATTTTTAAGAGGAACATCAGCCATGAGTCACTATCATACTATGAAAATGTAGACCATTTATTATCAATCCTGAATAATTTTAACAATCAACGTTACTAGGACAATTAAAATAAACTAGACTAACTAACTAAAAAGAGACTTATGAAAATGTATTTTTTGTGGAAATGTGTAGAGATTCTAAAATACTTTATAATCTGAAACGAAACTGGACGTCAAATTAAGTTACATACATATTAAACGGACATAACGTACATTTTTATGAGACCTGCACTCCCTTAAAACATGTATATCCCTTGTTTACCCTAAGTCACTTGTCGTTTTCGTTTCGATCAAACACTGCCATAATTCTAACAGCACTAGAATGACACAGTTTAAATTCTCGATTTCTCGACTGGCGGAAATGTTGGTTCAGCAAACAGTCCGGGTTACGGTGTTCAATGAGTTAGTTATTCGTAGGGCTATGTTTCAAAAGAAGGATAGAAACAAAGTGTTTTTTTGACTTAGATGACAACATTAGGTGTGGGTCATCACTTGATGACCTTTTGACTGCATCAGTGAACGGAGTTCGCGTAACTTAATTTTGTGTCAAACATACTTGAAGTTTTTGCTATCTGTGTGCTGAGAAGAAAGTAGGGAGGACTACAGAAGCACCTATAAGGCAGTATGAGCGCGCTTTAACTTGAAAAGCAAAGGTAGAAATTGAAAGCACACGAGACAATTTTATTCAACAACGTCTTTGATTGGCCAAACGATCTTGGGAGTGCTGGGTGCTACAAAGGTTGGCCGTTGGTCCTGACCAACCTCATTTGACATGCAGATAAGGCGTAATAGTCTTGTGAATCAAGCTAACTTGAATAAATAATAACTAAGACCTCTTCTTTCAGATTAAAAGGGTTCGTTTCTCCCTCCAAACCTCGCTGTATTGTGCAAAATCAAAACAATGATTCATTAAAATACATAGTTGTGCAACTAGTAAACATAGTGCATAGCCACAGAAATTACAAGCACAGTTGAAATTTTTGCAATGGGGACAATCACAAGGGTGTTCAATGGTTGTTGGTTCACAAACAGCGCTGCAGCGCTGGATCCAGCGCGTCGGTCGTTGTTTGTTGTATGAAAACAACCGCAGCGCTGCGGCAACCGCGGCTGTGCGCCTCCGCGGGCATATAGCCAGTGTACAGGAAATAGCAGAAGAATAGCTAAACTTTTAAATATGCTGAACTGGTACTGCCCCATTGCTGAGCCTAAAGTTCTGGCTTTCATTCCCTGGTTGGGCAAATGGTTTGACAGGAATAACTCAGTCACGCCAGTCACGGAGACTGGAATTGTGCCCGTTTGATGGCAATAGGCTCGCCCCCTATTCAAGGAACTTAAACGTAACAGGCGAAATGTGGGTGTACTATTTGATACATCTCTACCTAACCCTTCGGGGATTTCAGGCGTGATGTTATGTTATGGAACTGGGCTGTGGGACATAAAAGCACTATTTGAGCCCTGAACCAAATGGCGTCTCAGCACTCCTCGTAGGTTTTGATTTGGGATACTCCAGCCAAATAGAGCTGAGTCTGATCAGGAACACCGCACTCGCACTGGGTGTTGAATGAAATCATAAGACTTTATTTTGATTTAGTGCGTTACAAATAGACCACTGCACTTTACAACCAGCAAGCATGCGTTTTTGTGGATTCACGAAGTCGTGAGGTGGTAGATACTCCCCTTTTCATACATCGCTTCGCTCTTTAAGTGGCCTATCTTAGATTACCTGTATACAATCGTAATGATACTCAATGTAATGTGTTCTACTCAAATGAGGATGAAGAAAAGATCGATTTCCAAATCATGTTATTCTAAAACACGCGACTTCTGTGTATCATAAAATCTATCCCTCCTTACACTCTAGTGCTCCCAAACTTGCAAACTCTTCAGGTTTGTTGGGAAGGTTGAGTTTATCCGAACTTTGAGCAAGATAGCAACGTGTTCGCGTTCAATTCGTACTTGTATACTTCAAGCTATCGAACAGTTAGGTGCAGCGTGAGTGCAACGGATTCAATTTGCATTCGTACAGTTTGAGAGTTTGAGATTACTTTGGATTTAAAGTTATTGGTTTAAACGTTAAGGTTTAGTATCCTCTGAGTGCAGTAAAGACGAAAGTTTCGTCTAGATTACCAACTCTCTGATACTTGACTTAACAAGTAATTAACAAGTAGTCAAATCAAAAGCTAGAATGGCTGTCTACGTCAAAATATTTGTGTGATATTTACGAGTACTTGTGCTAGAAATCGCGTACAGATTATTTATTAAATACTCGACTCGTATATTAAAATGCATGTATAGTAGTAGTGCATACGTGGATGGCAAGGCATTTTCTACCAGGCGGCCTTAAAGTTAAAACGCACAACATTGTATACCCAACCATTTAACCTAAAAACTACTTGTGATGAAAGATTAGTTTAAGGACAAGCTATTAAAATTTTCTTTCCAGTTAACCTTCTGCACTATCCTAGCAACTGGCGCAGCCCACTCACCCGCTGTACTGGCCAACTAATTAGCTGCCTACGCATAGCATTCCTAAAAACATGAATACATGGCGGGCAGAACCGGCTAAAAACGTATGGTTTTCATTCAGAAAGAGCATTCATGAAAAGGTGGGCTGTTTACGTGAATAAAAGGTATATTATTCAGTGTTATAAAGAAGGAAATAGAAATTCTTTTTTACATAAGTTACCGAGTTTTTACCCTTCCCAAGTAAGCTAAATATGCTTATAATAGGAGTGGGTTCACGTCAAAGTTCGGGTACGGTTCGATCTCATATATATTTCAGTACACTACAATATGTATGATATCTAAAATGGACTGGAACCGTAACAAGTATCTACACTTATCGTTAAGTAGTGTTGACAAAAGTTGTCCGGAAAAGAAAAAAAAAGATTACCTAAATAACAAAGGTCACATTGCTTCATTAAGTGTTGAAGAACAATAAGATGATGTTTACTCCCTAGACAGCAGAAACATAAAATTACACATATATTCAAAGTCTAGAATAAACTCGTAACTATTGTCTCAATGTCTATCTGAACGCCCCACAAACTACGACAAAAATAAAACGAAGAGTTACGAAACTCTCCGATGATTCACGAGCAGAATTTTTTCTTGCAAGTAGGTGATATATAACGTCCATTCCCAGCATCCCTTCTGAGCTATGACTCCAGATTAAGCGGCCCTCTGTATTATAACGATAAAGAGTCACCCTGTTTCTTCAAAGGTACGGACAAAAAACACTTTAAACTTTTATAATTGCCAAAGTTTAGGGATGTCCACGGGGTGAAGCTAGATTTAATTTGGACTTGGCAACTTGGGGTGAAACAAGGGACGGTTTAATTGGCGTTGATGTGCCGACAGGTCGCGCCGTGTTGTGTAGAGACCTGTAGGCAGGTCCTATTTATGTATGTCGAAAAGTCCGGCCTTAGGAAACTCGGGTAACTAAATGCTGAACATGTTTTTTAAACTAGTATCACGTTAATTTGACAAATTGCATGTCAAATTAACATAAGAAATCCTTATTCGTTTACTACGATGTGTGTATTCTTTATGAATAGTATTGTAGTAGTATTGTTGTAGTAGTAGTTATGACGAAATCCTATGTGAATTTGTCAATGCCTTTTGAAAGTTGCAAAGTTCTAGGTTAAAAAATTTAAAATATTGTCGTGCCAGTGACACGAAGATGAAGAAGAATGGATGTATCTTTGGGAGTGGAAAAAGCTAATAAATAAGAGGATATCTAAGAACATCTAATAAAGTCATGCATGATGCAACATAATTATGTTTTCAGGACCTAGGTTATAGGATACTTATGACCGTTTCATTGACACTGATCTTCACCAGAAAATAAAATGGTGGAATTTCAACACTCACTTTATTTATACATTTTTAGGTAACGCCCAGTGCTAACTAACGAGCGTAAATGTCAATATTTCTGTTTGATATTTCCGCTTTTACTGACGAAAACTAAGCCGTAGACCGGTATAACGTACACCTCCAAAACACTTGAACAAATGCCATCCAAAGGTCAGTGAAAATAAATGCGTAATTGTACTAGATAGTGTTACGGTGACATTATTATTTTTAGCTTATATACCCATGCACTTGTATACCTAGTGATAAATAATAATGTATACATACCTATGTGCGAAAAATACGGTAGGTCAATATATTAGAGATCTATATTTTAGTGGCTTACTAAGAATTTACAATATGGTCTAGTTTTTGCAGTACTGTATTAGTATTGAATTCTTAAAACCTAAGAATAGTATTCGTTTTACTTCGATTCAGTGACCTTTTCAATTTACTTCGAAATAATTTTCGCAATCGTTTATCGAATTAGTACTATTCAGACCAATTTGTTTATAGAACCGAAACCCGGTTTGAAATCAAAATCAATTGAACTCAATGACTTGAAATCAAATGCTGCTTATTTGTTGATATTCATGGGAATAAAGAGTATTAAGCGAAATAAACGATTCTTTCAGTGCTTGGAATCATAGGTCAAATATTATTTGCTGCTGAAACTTCACAGACGTGTTGACGATGTTTCTTTGGTTTGAGCACATTATATTCTTATTTGTTACCTATTTATCAAAAATCACAAACATAGTATTTGATTTTTGGATTACATAATTTCGAGTAATTGATTACGGGTTCAAAACTCACAGACAGTTTAATTTCTGTGGTATGTGAGGTAGGTAACTAGACATAGTGCGTTTTGATTTCGTTGAAGAAGAAAAGAAAATGAAAGTCAAAATATTTAGGGACATGGCGTGCATACAAAATGACAAAAAAAATACATAAAAATAATAATAATAATATTAATTCGTATTTGCATTAGTTAATCTGGTCTATTCAATTTAATTTATTTAATTTTAATTCGTATTCATCTGGAACTTAGTCTTAAGATATTTAATATGCTACTAACAAAGTATGGACATTACCCAGTCTGAAATAAACTTTTTTTAAACTTACAACCCATGAAAAATATTTAAAATACAACAGGACAGTACAAAAAACGTTGACAGAGAGTATGACAGATAATGTTGTTCTTGTTAATCAGTCTGCGGAGTTTCACCAGCTAATTTCATTAGACCATGCAACAATCCGATCTTTAGTTTCCTTTAGAGCAGAATATCTAAGAAATGATTACCGTTCCTCAACATTTATATCTACATCTTTGAGAAACTACACATCATCAAGAGATTTAATAGTTATTAAAACCAGCCCGCTTAGCATGACCACCGTAGACACGTTTCACCTTTCGTTTCTACGGTGGTCATACTACGCGGGCTGAAAATTATTTAAACAGGCCTGACATTTAGCGAGTTCAGTATTATCAAATGATTTCATTAGTTGTTCACATTTCGATATGAATGTCAGAGGGACATACGACTGAGCAGAGCGGTATTCAATCAGAAACTATTGCGTGGTTTCTATGTGTAATTATGCAGTTTGTAGTTATGACGCACCATTAGAGCTTTATTGAGTTCTACCTTATACCCGTAGCAGCGGCTATACCCTCATGCATGTCGGATGTCCCATGAGAATGTACTGCCGTGATAAAAGTATAGGTTCGAATGAAGGTGTCGAATGTGTGTGTCGAATGCATACAGACTTTCGCATTTGTAATATTAATAATATATATTATATAATTCTGAAATAGTGAGCACATATTATTTATGACCACCAAGGTGCGTTGATACTTTCCGGTTGGAAAGGCACATACGATTTCTTAGGATTGTCTCTATTATAGTATAGACTATCCTCAATTACCTATTTATAACTATAATAGCTATATTATAGCAGTATCTGTATCACTGGATTCCATTCAACAACATAACTAACCAATTTCGTCACATCATCAACCTATAATGTTCCCACTGCTGGGACACGTGTCTCTCATGATGAGAGGGAATGGGCTATAATCCACCACGCGGGCCCAGTGCGGGTTGGTAGATGTCACATGTCTATGAATTTTTGGTTCTAGGACATGCCGGTTTCCTCACGATGTTTTCCTTCACCGTTTTGAGAGCAGTAGTGATGAAATAAATTACACAAAGTATTGTGCCTGCCTGGGTTCGAACCCACGACTACTGTTCGTAAGTCGGGGCCGCCACCACTGGGCCACCGCTGCTCACACTTTCGTCAACTTTCACAATTTCAAAACGTCACTTTCACAATTTCGTCACATTAGGTATGAATGGAAAATTTGCTTTATACTGAAAAGCAAAAGGCTAGACAAATGATAATGACTGACAAACAAAATCGACGATCTAATTGAAATTAGCGAAGATTTCTCCACTTTTATTTAGGAAGAGAAAGCTTTAGAATATGTGTATCTTGGTATGGGCATGTCATGCGGAGGAAATGAGGACAATGTCGTCTGCAAGGTTTTAAGCTTGAAAGTGGATGGCTATAAGAGTAGAGCGAGACCAAAGAAACGATGAATTGACTGTGTGATGGATGATATGGCTAGAAAGGAGATGACTGCTGAGATGACGATAAGGGCAAGAGAGTGATAAGAAAGTTTTGGAATACCTTGTATTGTATTGTATAACGGGCTGGCGTCCGTAACTCCACGTCAAAGCGCGTATTTATTTTATTTTATTAATTTTAAGAAAACTTACAGCTAATACATTCGAGTAGTCAGAAGTAATACGTAGAAGAAAGCCAATTACAAGTTTCCACTTATTTTGCGTATCCACCACGCGGGCCCAGTGCGGATTGGTAGATGTCACATGTCTTCGAATTTTTGGTTCTAGGACATGCCGGTTTCCTCACGATGTTTTCCTTCACCGTTTTGAGAGCAGTGGTGATGAAATAAATTACACAAAGTCATGCCGCCTGCCTGGGTTTGAATCCACGACTTACTGTTCGTAAGTCGGGGCCGCCGCTGCTATCTTTGGAATACCTTATGACGTCTTGCAATATATTATGCATTCAAACAAAGACTGCTAAATTCAACAAAAGCCATGGTAGATTCATAGATTGGTAGTAAGGAGTTTCTTCTATATTTCTAACTAAACTAAACATTCCTGTGACCTCTTTTAAGAATCAAGTCGACACCTACTCGTAAAAGGCAACTAGCCTTAAGAGCTCGGCACTGCAGTAGCAATGGCAACAAACTGCGTTCATCTGTCCATCTGTCAGGGGTACAATTACGGCAATTTCCCTTTGACCCGCTCTTTGACCGTTCAGTGTAGCGGGTCATTTTGAGACCGTGTTTAGAAGTCGAGTCGACGTTTGGCTGGTGATATGGTCACGTTCGGTCAGCATCAGGTTTGACAACGGTTGTGGCTTTTGGTCATGCTATTAATTTTAGCTACCGATGTTTAGGACTAATTTTAATTTTAAATTATTAATGTAATTAAATGTAATTTTTCGTTTATCAATTTTGACTGTCAAGTTGTGGAAATTAATTGTAAAGCAAATTAACAACCAATCCGTATATAAAAACCATAACTGTCAGTTTTTGGCATATGACACGGTATATTTATGAATTCCCTTTTCACTGACGACACAATAACCTGTGACAAAACTTCCTAAGTATTTTAGGAAACACATTAAATGTGATTGCGAGAGGAACCATACAAACTGCAATACCTTTACATATCGAATCCATCATATCCATTGGATTGGTCGCAATACATATTATTTACAAACTACAAACAATGGCTACAATAACAATATCATATATCTGTGCAAGGCTTCACAGCTCAGAGCTATGACCGCTCCGTTTTCCGAATACGTTATTTTCTTTGTTTCGAATATAACGTACGTTATTTTATTTTTGTTTGAAATACGTTTTATCATACGTCTATAAGAGAATTCGAGGCGGAAGCGTCAGTTTCATATCGTGACGTAGTGAGAACGAATTTACAAAATGGCTTTGTAGTTTAACAGCGGCTGGCGTTTGTATCTGCAATGTTACATTAGCATAACGGAGATGTTATGTTTTGTGATCGAAGGTAGTTGGAAATTGTGTACAATTTGTATCTTTTGAAGCGTTTTAAATGATTTATTTGTTTGCACTACCATATTTTATAGATAATTCAGACTTGTACCTTGGTACCTTTAGAAATTTTAGAAGTCACCAACAGCCTCAATGAATATCTCAGTCAGACAATCATAATCAGCTAGGATGAAGAAGAGGTAATTAGTCTTTTGATGGTTTAAAGATAAAAATTTTATCCTTCCTGTACTACCGCGCAGTTGGGTAAAAATAACGCCCAATAAAAAATATTCTGTATTGGGGGTTTTGTTTCAAAAAGCTTGTATGCATCAAAAACATACATCGTATAGTCTTTTCAGGCTTTATTTTTAATCTGTGTGTTTAATGTGTGTCCAAAATAGTGATGAAGTGATATTAATAAAAATAACTAGTCTCTTTTTTCGTTAAGGACATATTATTTTAATATTTATGAATTTTTAATCTGACACCAAAATACAGGTGCAAAACAAACAACAACAAAAAATCGGTTTTTATTACACGTACCCCATTTGATACATTCGTTGTTTTGGATACCCATAGGGTTACGAATGGCCGTGTCGTATGGTTTCCGGTTACAAATGGACGCCCCCATGGTACCCTCGGGTGTCATCGCCGGGGTCTAAGGGACCGTAGTACCGGGTATGGCGAGGGGTGATAGGACCAATATCTCTATAGGCTACTCATATTTTCCTCTAAGCTATTTGACAAAAAGAACACGGAAATAGGAAGGGTCAATCATTATGTATGACATCGGGCAAAAGTTTCAAATTCGGACAAGACATTTTATTCTATATTTGAAATGTCCAGAGAAGAAGTTTCGCTTTACGCAAAAAATATTGCTGGGAAATTACTTTTTTTGGGGTGAATAATCACATTATACGATAGGACTCAATGTAACACACCCGAAACAATGTGCTGATGGGTACACTGGGGTTCTGGAGGTATTCAAGTAAAGTTATAACATTAGAAACTTGTGAAAAAGACCTTCCAAAGGAATACAGAAGGACTGCTAGAGGTACTACTCAAGAAGGCAGAGGCAGCGGTGTACGACAACGTCAAATCCCAAGTCATCAAAGGGGAAATGACGGGGTCGTACATGGCAGCCTACAGCGCGAAGAACGGTTTTGTGGCCCTGGACGGAGGAAACGGAACGCGTGGGAAAAATAACATTTAGAACACCAAGTGACGACCCGATAGTGGTTACCGCCAAATGTACCAAGATCATGCTGAACGATAAGATACTTGAAATGGTACAGTCCATTTCAGGGATCCCGGACAACACAGCATCGCAGGGAAGTTGGACGGTACCCAATATCAGGTGGGTAAACGGAGTTCCAGGTTGCGGCAAGGCAACCTGGGTGGTGAAACACTTCGATGGAGAGAAAGACGTTGTAGCCACCACGACGACCGAAGCTGCCAAAGACCTCAGAGAGAAGCTCGCGCACCGCTTAGGAGACCGAATAAAGACAAAGGTGCGCACTATGGCCTCAATCTTAGTCAACGGGTTCAAGAAAGAAGAGAAATGCTACCGCCTAACGGTAGATGAGGCTCAACGTTTTTGGGGCCATAGTTATGGAAGTAAAGTTGTCAGGAGCAAGCGAGGTTGTCCTCATCGGAGACGTAAACCA
This sequence comes from Xestia sexstrigata, assembly GCA_941918905.2. NCBI lineage: Eukaryota > Metazoa > Arthropoda > Insecta > Lepidoptera > Noctuidae > Xestia > Xestia sexstrigata. Next base: position 21,343,313 of record OW799211.2, read on the forward strand.
GCTAACATTTTTGGACAGAGAGAACCTTTTCGAGTTAAGGTATACCCGTCCAAACCTGGTGGCTGGCATCACCCAGGAGCTGCTTTGCACACACCGTAAACCGATGGATGTAGCATTTGCGTTGAGTAAAATATACTCCGGTATATACTCCTCCAAGTCGTCGCTGTCGCAGGTCCACTCACTGAGCGTCAAAGGTCGAGTCACAGGAGCGCAAATATCGAGCACCGCCCAAAACACCCTATTTCTGGTTCATACGCAAGAGGAGAAAGCTTCTCTCATCAGCCAGGGATACGGGCCCGGCGAAGGGTCGCGCACGCTAACCATCCACGAGGCCCAGGGTCTGACCTTCACGAAGAACACGAAGTCCAGGAGACTCCAAATCACGACAGCATCTCCCACGCGACAGTGGCGGTGTCGAGACATACAGCCAGTTGCGTCTATTACACCGACGATGCCGATGACGCCACCGGCCGCTTTGCAAAGAGAGCGATGGATGCGCCTACTAAAACGGTCGTCGAATACAACTTGAAGACGGCCATGCAGCATCGAGACGCAGTCGTTGTGGAAGCTTTGCTCAGGCTAGCGAAGTCCCAGGTCACACGACGGAATTAATACAAAAAAGGAAAAAAGAAAAAACACCCATCCTAACCCCAAAACCCTACACCAAAAGAACCCAATCCCGAACAACTCTCTGTTTTCAAAATTAGATTATGTAAAACTGCATGGCAGAGTGAGTCTGTCATACTCACGTAAAAGCAGTGCCGATGGTGGCGCTGCACATCTGGTCGCTAAGTTCCCTACAAAATGGTTGAGCTAAGTGGCGCGGATGTGCAGGTCATGTCCGTGAACGGATGCCATCGGTCGTTGCCGGTCGACTCACATTGCCATGCAGTTATCAGTCCTGTACTTTAGAATGTTTTATTTTAGTAAGTGTTAGGTAAATAAGAAATGTAAAGCCTGGAAAAGAAAAGAAAAAATAGTAATAATAAAAAAAGTGGTACGTCAAAAATATATATATATATATTGTGCATGAGCATGTGTATTAATAATTAAAAAAAAAAGAAATATTATGAAAAAAATAGTAATAATTATGGACTCACGTAGATTTTAAGTTACTATTATATTAGTATAATGTAACGTGTCTAATAAAAAGAAAAAAAAAATCAAATAAAAAGACAGCAAACAATTTAACAAATTTAAATAAGAGTGCGGACCACCACGTCTGCGGTAGACAAATCATTTAAAAAAAAAAAAAAACCATTTAAAAAGTTTCAAGTTTGACCCCAAACATCTCTGTCACTACAAAAAAATATCGCAATGACGGAGAGCACAAGTAGCTTTCGGCTTCGTTAAGAGTAGTACCTACCCTGTATAAATGACCAATCGAAATGAGGGAAGCACTTGTGACACGCACATCTTACGCAGATATGATATATAGCTAGACACGTCGTGCTCCTTCTAAAACATAGCACATGTCAAAGCCAGGCTTGTCGTAACGAGTATAAATCAAAGGCAAGGGTTACACCGTCACGTCGCGCTATCACGCGCTCGTAATATATTGGACAATCTGTGCGTGATAAACTATCAATCATTATTCTGCCTTGTTGCTATTGTGATTAATATTGTGGGAGGATTGTTTCTATAGTTGTTGTGTTCACGGCCTTAGGCAATGATTTGTGTGACCAATCATTTTATTGAAGAAGACAAAATGTTTCATAAAGTTATCCTAAGCTGAAAGGGAATCAAATAATCCTACTTAGTTCACACTATAAAATCTTTCCTTGAACAAAGACCCTGCTTAAATTCCCATACATTTCGGGCAGTACCGTAAAAAATAAAAGATCTCCCGGACTATAATAGTTCGGGAGTCGTCCTTGCCAATAAAACGAGGTCAGTGGCTGAGAAGCTCACGAATCCAATAATAAATTCTTATTTTACACCTTTTGTGTGGAGCAAGGTGCGTAAAAAGGGACGGAGCGTCGAATACCTGACACAGAAACGATTTGTCTCATTGAAGATGGATTATTTCTTAGTCTTCTTTTTGTTAGTGAGTGATAGAACTGGCGTAAGGTTTAACACAACTGAAGGTCAATACTCGTTAGTAAAAATCGTTCAATCCCATCAAAATTTACGAAAATTATATTTTTTACAGGTTGAGCAACAAAGCTTAGAATTCGAATCCAAAAAATACTGGAATTGCTCCTCTAATCTTAGGAATTATAGCGACAATTGCTGCTAACAAAAGCAAAACCTATTTAGCTAATAAATTTACGTGTCACCAAATCAAACCAAATCATACTATTATCAGTACCAACGTTACAAAAAGTGACTGCACTTACATATTATGCAAAAAAAAAACTTGGTTACATCGATGATATCAGAAAAGATTTTTTTCACATTCAGACCTCATCGGGGACCAAGAAAGGTTCGGTGGAAATCCTAAACATTCTCAATGACTGACTGCGACAAATGAAAACTAACCTTCTTTCACGCGGTTGTTACTTAGCCAAGCTCTTACAAAATACTTTGCAATGCAAAATAAATGGCACATACGTCATCTCCCTTTACTCTCTTAACTTGATCCTCATTCAAAGGGTTTAGGGGAAGGGAAATAAAGTGCTGTACCGCGGGAAGGCGGGACGGGCGGGACGGCGGGACGCGCGGGTCAGCGGATATTGAAATAAGGTAACCTATTTGTGGCGCATTTCTCTCGTTTTTATTATTTATGCCCTGTGTGATGTGTCAGGCGGCTCCTTGACGCGGAACGTTTGTTTTTAAGGGTGTCTTGTCGATACGTGAGGGTCACGAAGTGGTTATTCTGTTTATGAAGATGTCTCTTCCAAAACAACAGGCAGATGTGTTGCTGAGGAGTTTGATGAGCCACTTCTCCCCAGCTAAATCACTAGGAAGCGGTCGAGAATTGGTATTTTGGGGATCAAACCCCAAAAAAGAAGTGTTTCCAACCTAATTTAAATAAATGACATTAGTTTTCATAAAAGTACGATCTATTTAATCATCAGACTATAAAATGTAGCCAAATCTCACTACTGAGAATTTCCTATTTAAAAAGTCCAGCAACACTGGCCTTGGTTGAGGATCGGACCCGACCAATAGGCCAATTAGTCAACCAGCGCGTGGTTACTAATGTCACTCGGTAGGCCAACTGCAGTAGATAACGACAAACAGAAAGGTAGGATATCTCTGAATTAATTTTGTTTCGTGTAAATGAAAATGAGGTAAAATATATTAGTAGATGTAATTATTTTGATGTTCAGAATGTTAGTTTGCTATGTATTGCCACCACTCGACAAGACACTACATAATTATCAGCATTAATTAAGCAAATTATTTAACATGAAATCACGTTTTCACCGACTGATTGGAAGTGGGTCACAGAATCACAGCGAATTTAAGATGAGAAAAATACTTGAAAGCATTTTTACCAAGTTATAACTGATTATGACAAAACAGCAAGATGAAATCTAAGATTAAAGTCTAAAATCCTTGATATGAAACTGCACGACGGCAGTGGTGGCGTATCAACAATTTCAGACTCCGAGGAGTCCGCATCCGTATCCGCAAACTGGCTGTTTCTTGCAGAGACAGGTCATTATCTTTCTTATTATTCGCCCACAGTGTCACTTCATGAAGACATGATTGACCTCAGTGTCTTTAGGGATGTCATTAAAAAATGCCAAGTGTGTCAAGGTCGTAGTGGCAAGCACTGGGTAGTTTGACCATGACCGTGAAAGAACCATAAGGTGTACATAAAAACAGAACTGTAGTGCGTACCAGCATTGAAAAAGTCTGCAGTTAATGTTCCTATGTTTGTAGACCCGCACACCTGCTATTACGAAAAAGCCTTTCAAAATAATGAACCTGTCTAACTCCAGCGCCAAACGTGTTAACACTGTAACGTATAGCTTTTGTATCCCATTCTAAACGTAGCTTAATACCTAGGTGTAAGTAGGGCAGACTGAGCGGGTGAGCTGGTGACCGCGTCCCATTAATATAACCGTGAGCCGCGAGCTGCTTCTGCGGCTCAAACTTGTGTCTGTTATGTTGAAAAACGCAAAACGCACGCTTGTGTCTGTTATGTTGCAAACCCCTCACGGCGAGGTCACACTACTTTAAAGTAGTGTGACCTCGCCGTGAGGGGTTTGCAACTTTGATTTTATTATAAGTGTAGTTGTTTATTTTATATGCAATCTGCAGGAATTGCACAGTTACGCCGTGTCCACAATCTCAAGCGAAACGAATTGCGTCAAGCGATACGCGCGTGTGTCGCTTAATTAAAGGCTTAAGTGTTGCCAAATCAGTTTCTTCAACTCAAAATACGAAAAAAGCCTATAAATTATACGAACATGAAAAAACTATATCACTCTCAGGAGAATTCGTGTTGATTATTTTGGTCTGAGCAGAATTTAATTTTATTTGCTACACACTTTCGTCTTCCACCATCTTTATCGCTCACAGATTATTTTTGTTAGCCTGAACGGTGCCACTCCTGGGCAAAGGCCTCCTTTCCTTCCCATTTCTTCCACTTATCTCTAATCCACTCCTCACCAATTCACAGGAAAGCCCTGCAAGGCGTTTTGCTTCTTCTCCTCGTGTCTTAGATTAGCATCAATCATTAATAGTCACGTCGGTAGTTACGTAACAAAACGCTAAGCCGCACAAGTCCGTAAACCTATCCGAACATTACTAATTCAGGGCACGCAAAATATAATCGTTCTCACGTAAAAGAACTTAAACTAATGTTTAAGTTTTTGTTTGCCTTCTTCTTTACTCGGCTGCATAGTAAGTAACTTGCGAAAGTTTGTATGAATTGTAAACAAGAATATAATCAAGGTTGGGCACTTGGAGTGTTTGCAGAGATTGCAGTATGTGGCTGTGTGCTGCGGAGGCTGAATATTTTACAGCAATAAGTGTGCTATATTGTGGGAATTGTGAAATGGCGAGAAGCAATTTTAGTAGGTATCCCTGTAGTAGCTTTTTGTTTCAGTTTCTTGTTCCTTATGCTTTGTACTATCAATCAACATTGATTTCGTTTCGAAAAACAATATACGTGCCGAATTAAGAACCTCCTCCTTTTTTAAAAAAAAAATTATAGTCCCTTATTTTAAAAAAAAAGTAGCGTCAACGCCAGTGACAAGCGACAGGCGCGAGCGGTAAACTGGTATCAAAGACGACAGATTTGCACGGGTCTAGCCTTTATAGCACAACTTTTTATGTCATAATACACACATCAAAAGTATCTAGGGATCAACATATATTTTTGCAATAACTTTTCTCCTGATTGATATTAATTAAAATTTTCTTTAAGGATTCATCAAATAAAGTGTTTTCGTTTGTCACAGTAACGATAAACCAAGTCACCTTTGCATTAATAAAGAAATTTGCCATTTTCCTAATAAAGGGATTTTTGACATTTGAACCACTAACATTAAAGTTCGAAAAAAAGACTGAAATAACAGTTTTCTTTAAAATTTTATTGGGTAACTTAAACAATTAATAATCCGTGTTTCTACCGCGAACACTAACAACACAAGAACATCGGTTTGGCATACTCAAAATGAGTTCATCCAAATCACGCTGTGGAATGGCCGCCCATGTTCGTTGCAACAACAAAAAAAGGTCTTCTTGCGACTGGATACCCTCCATATTCGGCAGAGCTCTTCTCTGTAGCATATCCCATGCATGCTCAATCGGGTTCAAGTCTGGCGACTGAGCAGGCCAGGGCAGGACATTGATGTTAGCTGCGGCGAGAGTCTGTCTTACAACTCTTGCGGTGTGCGGTCGTGCATTATCATGCATTAACTGAAATAAGGGACCGATTTGCACTTGTAGAGGAACGATGACGTCTGATACAATCGTCTCAGCATAAATTTGAGCGTTGAGGTTGCCTCTGATCCAAATCAACTCAGTTCTTCCGCCGATCCAAATACCCGCCCATACCATGATGGTTCCACCACTATAAGGATGGACTTCCTGGCAGGATTTTAATCGCTGTTGGCGTCCAGGGGTTCTCCAGTGTCGTATACGTCTTGTATCCGGTCTCATACCAAAACGAGACTCATCAGAAAAGCACACGAAACGCCATTGTTCTTCTGCCCAATTTCTGTGTTCAAGAGCCCATTGATATCGAATCCTACGATTGTGCATTGCTATAGGTGGTACCCGTAGCGGTCTTCGGGAATGAAGGTTCACTTCATGCAAGCGGTTTCTGACTGTTTGGTCGCTAATTAAGTTCCCTGAAGAGTGATGAAGCCTCACGGCTAACATCATGGCGGTTATTGTTGGAGCTCTTCGAGTTAAGATTTGAATGTATCGGTCTTGTCTCCGTGTGGTGCAGCGATACCGTCCTCCATGGCGCTCAGCCACGGTACCAGTGCTTCGGTAACGTGTCCAAAGTCGACTGATAACACTCTGACTTGTATTCAGAGCTAAAGCTACAGTACGTTGCCGGGAACCAGCTTCTATCATTCCCACGGCTCTGAGCATTTCTTCCCTGCTTAAATGACGTCGCCGCTCCATAATAACGTTGGTTTTAATCAGTAGTAGGGAAACAGTAGCACTAATAATGTCTTCAATGCGTTGTATGTTTTTATAGGGAAAATATTGACAGCTTATTTTCATCTTTTACTCGAATTTGATTGAGAGTTCCTGATTCAAATTATGAAATGCACCAAAAAGGATCCATATAAATTTATAAAATCATAAATTTATTACAAAGCCACATCTCAATCTCAAGAAATCCGCATAAAAATGCTTGATCCCTAGACATTTTTGATGTGTGTATTATTTTGGATAACAGCGGATAACATAAACTTCATTTCGCAGAAAATCATTTGGCAGATACTCATTTATCATACATTCAAACCTCATAATTTTGTAAGTCAGAATCATCTTTAGGCATAAATTTCATATGCATAAGAATTTAATGTAGAACCATCTTATCGCAGAAAGTTCACAGTCAGAATCATCTTTTGGCATAAATTTCAAATCGATAGTCATTAAAAGGCAGAACTATCATATTTCAGAAAGTTTACAGTTAGAATCATCTTTTGGCATATATTTCATAATTCATAATAATGGAAAGCCTCATCTATCACATTAAATAAAATTCATAATTAGAATAATTTTGTATTTCTTACCATAATAATAAAATTGATTGTACATTTATTTTTTCGCCACATATCTACGACGATATCGTTAATTGCTGCATATTTCTGATCAGGTAAGCATACATCATGCATGCAGCAAACAAGCATGCCGTATGCAAACATGCAAACCAGCATACACCATGCATGCAGCCAGCATGCAGCAGGCAAGCAAACATGCATCATGCAAGCCAGCATGCAGCATGCAAGCAAGCATGCAACATGCAGCAGGCATGGTTTCTGTCACGGCTCCGGCGCTGCGGGGCTCCGGCAGTCCCACGCAAGCTTATCGTCGCAGATTTGTTTTACGCTCACCACCTGCTCCTCAGCTCGCGGACCGCCTCACCCCTCCGGGCCTACGCGGATTTAAATTACACTCTCGAGTGCCCCACCCCATACAAGACTACGTGGAGTCGATTTAAGAGCGATTTGTTTCTGTCACTAACTTTTTTAGCGCAACATATTGTCTTTTTAAGACAATATATTAATTCTAATTTAAGGTTCAAAATGCTATTTTATAGAAATGGTAATAATGTTAAATAAAATTATTAAAATGAAATTCTGCCATCTTCATAGTATGCCAAGTAAAATTGTACCAAATAATCGTCGCTCTAAATAAACAGTATTCTAAACAAAATTATGCGAAATTTGAACATTGCCAAAGGTAATTATGCCAAATAGAATTCTGCCATCTTAAAAGTATGCCATTGTAAATTCGGACATACAAACGTTCGGCCAAACAATAACTGTATTAAATATTTTTTTATTGCCTTAAAAATATTCGTTTAAAGAAGATTATGCCAAGTGTGTTATGCCAAATAAATTTCGGAACATCAAGATTCTGCCAGATAGAAGGAACCCGGTTTGCACAGCACCTCATTACGTCACTCTGGTCACTGAAAAGATTTTTAGTTTGTACGGTATTCTCTTGTGGGGCAATGCCGCCGATATTCAGACAATATTTGTTTTGCAAAAAAGGGCAATTCGTTCAATTTATAAATTAAGACCCAGATACTCCCTTAGAGAAAAAATTAAAGAGATTAATATTCTTACTGTGCCCTCTCAGTTTATTTATGAAAACCTTTTGTACGCACACAAAAATATTAATTTGTTTAAAAAATACAGTGATATCCACAACATAAATACGAGGAACAAACACAAATTTGTTGTTCCTGCAACGAGGCTCAAAAAAATAGGGGGTACGTTTAGATGCCAATGTATACGTTTTTACAATAATCTTCCGAGCCATATTCAAGCACTAAGTCTAAATAAATTCAAATCGTTCATAAAACGGAAGTTATGCCTGAAAGCCTACTATCATGTTAATCACTATCTCGAAGATAAAATGGCTTGGGATTAAGCTGCTCCAATTAAATTTGCTCTGTGAATGGCGAAATTTCGGACTTCGCTTGTTTATTGTTGATTCCCTTCTTGTATACACTCTGACATTGAATGATTTGACATGTATTTTATTATTTTTTACTTTATTTTTTTATTATTTTATGTGACATTTACTGATTTGACATGAATACTTATTTCATTAAGTATTTTACTTTTTATTATCATTGTGACATTTAATGATTTTTGTGATTTTTATTTACATTCATTTTGAAAAGAACTTGTTAGTAATTTTATTTGATTATTGTGAATGTGGGGACCATGTGGGTCACATTTTTATTTTTTGTTTATTTTTTTCCCACAACTGTCTGGCAGTTTGAGTACCATAAGCGACCTACCCAAATGTCTTTTCTTTGGTATTGTTCGTCGTTTCGTTGAGCTCCTTGAGTTATAAATCGAGCTACACGATAACTGACAAATGCTTGCAATGACTGGACAGGTCCACTCAAATCTGTGTGGTTCTTTCTTCAAAAGACCATCTCAGACACTAATCTGCATAGTCCTCATGTGAATTGAGCAAGATTATGTCTGGACTTCAAAAGAGACTATGACCTCTGAGTTTGTTTCGGCTGTTTCTTCTCAGAGTAGTCAGGTACGAAACACCGGCCCCATCTAGTTTTAAAAAGTGACGTGTAAAAGTGTTTGTAAAAACCTGCTTGCAAAATAAACATCATTTATCATTTATTAACACGAGACTTGTTAACTATCTCGAGAGGAACAAACTCCTCTCAGAAAATCCGTTTTGTTTTCGCGCAGGAAAATCAACTGATCAGGCTGTGCTTAAACTTACTACTCTTATTAGCACAAAATTAGATAAGGGACAAAAGTGTCTATCGGTCTTTTTAGACCTCGCAAAAGCTTTCGACACTATTTCTGTTCCGATTCTAATAAAAAAGCTAGAAGACCTTGGTGTACGTGGTACACAGCTTAAGCTTTTTGAAGGTTACTTATCCGACCGTTACCAATGTGTACAAGTCGATAACTATTGCAGCAATGAACTCCCTGTGTCATTTGGAATTCCTCAGGGCAGTATTTTGGGACCTACTTTGTTTCTCGTATACATCAATGACCTCACAAACTGAAATATACCAAATTGTGAAGTAATCTCCTACGCTGATGACACCGCTCTAATATTCTCCGCTAATACTTGGAATGAGGTCTCTGATGCCGCACAAAATGGTTTTGATGTGGTACAAAACTGGCTGTTTGAAAATGTCTTGACTTTAAACACTGACAAAACCAAATATCTAACTTTTTCTATTCGAAACAAACCAGATTTTGACGCTTCACTTAAAATCATTCCTCATAAGTGTATCAGTAGAAACAACTGCAGTTGTGAACCGCTGGAATGCGTGAAGACTATAAAATACCTCGGTATTACAGTGGACAGTCATCTCAGTTTTAAGCAACACATAAAATTGCTATCATCCAGGGTTAAATTAACAATTATTTTTAACTGATGCAGATGTTCTAAAGATTAGGGAAGCTGCGATTGTACGTGGGTCTGAGTCGATTTCACTGTCTATGGATGCGTGAGTAATTATGAGATTCATGCAAAAGGTGGGTAATGAGAGGTGATTGTTGGCAGGCAAAGAGATTCAAAAAATTCATAGAGCGGACATTGGGAATTTAACATACAAACATTTTGATCCCGGACTTCTTTTTTTTCTTTACTGGAGAGTAAGTTCATTCCACATCCTCTATTCAACAACCATAAGCCGTTTTCATAAAGTTCATAATTTTATATTACTGAGTAAAAAAATCTTATATATTATTAAAGCTGCTCTGTGCAAACCCACTCATTTGAAAAGTGCATGTGTAAAAATGTATCACATTGCTTATAAAAGAAACATTCATTAGTATTAACTGCAGCATATTTATAGAGGAAAACATACATTTTCTATTATCTTGTATGAGCGAGTAAACAAACTAATAATTTATGATAATTAAAATTGCATCTGACCTTTTTGCCTTGGATTCAGTATAATTATGATGTTAGAACCTTTTTTTTCGGATGGGTAATCATCAAAGGACTCCTCCCGCTCTGGGCGGAGCTGAAGTGAGTGTCAGACTTTTACTGACTAAAACCCATCCATTTTTTACTGACTAAAACCCATCAATGTTTTACTGACTAAAACCTATCCATGTTCCTTCCTCCGCGGCCCTGGAACACAAAGGGCTAACCCTTTGTGTTCCAGGGCTGCGGTATCTCTTTTGAACAGCCCCGGAAGGCATCGGCCCTTGCATCTTTTTGAGGCGCGCGTGGAACACGAATGCGCCGTCGGACAGGGATTTTATATCGCTAGGGGTTCTACAATCATGTCACTTTGGCCCAAGATGCTGAATCTTGGGCCAAAGTGACATGATTGTAGAACCCCTTGGTATAAAACCACCTCTAAAGCGACAGTCTGACCAAAAACTTGTACCACGATGCCCTCTCAAACCGTGTGCACTACAATTTCTCATCATATTTAACTTTGGTTTGCTTAAATTGAGATGTAAACATCAACATTTAAAAGCCCATGCTGCTATAAACATACTTTAACCTAACAGACATTTAGTTAAATTACCGTAGTACAATTTAGTTTAATTATGACAACGTTGTCAATTAATATGTTTTCATTAAATAACAATTGGCAAATAATCATTAAATTAATTGAGGTATTCGGCCTCAAATAATTTGGAGTTAGTTCAGCAAATTATGTGTGTTTATAATACCAGCAGAATGTTAATAAGCACAAACTAGACCTATTAGTCTAAAACCTATTCGTTGTTTTTTGCATTTTTTCTTCCACTTCTTCATTAAAAGAACATTTTAAAATGCTTCAAAACCAAACTGTGTAACTTCGTAGCCGCTACGCCGTAGCTGATGTCTTAGCTACGCTTATTCGTAGCAAAGTAATAAGTTAGAGTGAACCGGACTTCGACAGATATTTTTTAGTAAGTATATTATTTGCCAAAGTCTGCTGTCCGCAGTCTGGTCCGCTCTAGACCATTTGGTTTGACCACCTTTATAAATGCGGTTACAGACACGAAAAACTCCTTACAATACAAGTAAAGTGTCGGTCAGTGCCTGGTATCCACAGCCAGTCTGTACCGGTTTGACTGTACCTTAAATTATCACTCAGAACATTATAATATACGAGAAATGGTATTTCTGCCAATAATGTTACAAAATAATATTTTTTCTTTAAAAACAAATTAAATTACGTTCTACTTCGTAACTTTTTCCATGAAAAGAGCACAGTAAACGCCAACAAAAGTCCACATAGAATACAATTGAACGACTCTCAGAATCGCACACACTCTCTGCAATACACGTATTATCAATACGTTCCAAGAAACTCAATACCATCACTTGTCTCGGAACTGTTCCACATACTCGTGCAAATACTTCAAGCAGAATGGCGAACTGTTGTTAGGCCACTATACAGCTAGCTGGTGTATAGTAGGATCATACTAAAGTTCTTAGCGTCGCTGTGCAATGTTGTAAGGTACTTCATATAAATGGCGGTTTCGAATGGAGTTTAGAATTGATGCAGTTTGAATGGTTGTGTTGTGCATGTTTTCGAACGCTGTTTCGTATTGGGATTTATCTCCGTCATCGTCTATTGTGGATTATATGTTAACTCAGGCCTTTTTAGGGTTCCGTACCTCAAAAGGTGAAAAAAGGAACCCTCATAAGATCACTCTCTTGTCCGTCTGTCCGTGTGTCACCAATGATTTTCTTAGGAACTGGTGTACCTAGCAAATTGAAATTTATACAAGATACTGAAGTCTATAGTCCCTATTAGGTGTATAAAAATCAAGGTTCTGAGTCAACACGATAAAAAGATATGGGCAAATTTTGATTTTCGCGAAAACTCGTAAGTACCAAAAGTTACTACTAGTTTATACTACTAGTTTATTTTTCGGAATTTTCTCTTTACTTGTGTTGGAAGACCTTGCTTTTAACCAAAATTGACAATTCTAGGTCAATCGAAAGTACCCTTATTGGTTTTGGGTCGAAAAGTTATGTGGTAGTTCCCATGACCTAATAGAATCATGAAATTTGGCGAGAAGCAATGTCTTACAGCACATGCACATATCTAAAAAAACCGTAAAAAATTAGTTTATTAACAAAATACCTACAAGATTATACGGAACCACAGAACGCCACCTGCAACAATCCCTACATAATCCTTTCGCCTCATCCACGTACATACATCTGGTCATACACGCACGCCGGTTCCGAGTAATACGCACCGAATCTTTTTGAAGAACCAACCAATACCAGAAGGACAAAGGACGTTCGTCCTTCGTCCTGATTTTGATGGTAGTTAGTTTGATGGTAGGTAGTTTTGTCGAAATTACTCTATTAAACGGGTCAATCTTTTAAAAAATATTAATGGTCTATGACGTCATTGAATACACTCGCTCATTGCAAGTTAGTGGATTGATTTGAGTCTAGTTTTCTCCTAAATTATTTTCAGCGCCTGAAAAAAACATAGCTATAACACGTTTTGCAATATACTCATGGTTCAGAAATACAGCTGCAAACCTGCTAAATGCTTGCCACATAAAGGTATTGTTTCAATCACCATTATTAAGTTAATCAAGTCCAGTCCTTATAACATGCCCAACGTGTCACCGAGTTCGTTAACCACAGACAAATAGATTAGTACTTGATTAGAGCAGGCTCATAATCACCGAACGGTTCTAGCAACGAAATTATGTGAGGTTTATTGAATTAAAATGAGCTACTTTTGGCTTGTTAGTGCTTATACAACGTAGGGACGGTCTATACAAAACAACAGCGATGCGAGCAACAGCGGTGTAAACAATCTCATCACGAAGCCGTCAACCAAGCATGCTGTACATCAAACTAAGTAACTTTAAGCAAAAATTATTGCTGGGAAACGACTTTTTTTTTGAGGTGAAAAGGCATGTTTTGTGGTAGAACTCAATGTAACGCACTCAAAGCATTGTGCTGATGCATGTATTGAATAGTACGGAGGTCGTGGAGGTGTTTAAAGTAAAACTATTTAAATAGTTTTACTTTAAACAAAAAAAGCTTAACTTTTGCTTTTATTTTTTAGCTTAGGTTTTAAAAAAGCTTGTCAAAAAGTTGGAACTTTGACCCCCAATATCTCCGTAACTAGAAGGTTCCCAGGTATGATGTGGAACAAAAAAATTATCGCAATGATGTGGAGAACAAGTACCTTTTGGCTTCGTTAACAGGTGTTTTACACCCTTTATTAGTTTAGTAATAATTAGTGATTATACGGGTTGTAATTGTTAATTATGATTTGTTAGCAGTTTTTCTATTATGTTGTGAGTTGAATTTGAGTTGAGATTTTAGTAAAAATGAGTTCTTATGTACGCATTTTATTTTGGTTTTGTGACTAATGTATAAGAATCTTTAAAAGATTACTTTGATTTTTGTCTGTCTCGTGTAGGTATTGCTGACTTATTCGGCATTAGCTGAAGCCTCAAATATGAAATTTCGATCGGGTACTGAAATCTTGTAGAAAATGATCAAATTGTTCAAACTAAAAAAAACATTTTTTGCAGCAAATAAAACATAATATCACGTACGTCTTATCAAAAAAGCTTAACCACACATTTAAAGACAATCGTTAACACAACTCATCACCATTTGCCTAGCCTTTTCCCAACCATCTTGGGGTCGGCTTCCAGTCTAATCGGATGCAGATGAAAACTGGTAAGTATTTTACATGGAGTGAGTGCCTATCTGACCTCCACAACCACCGAGTTAGTACTGGGTAATACGATACCCATTGATAAGGCTGGTTGTCAAACTTTCGGGCCACAACGGCCAATCGTTAACACAAATATCGCTCATATTACAGTTAACACAAAAATAACTACAGTTTCAGTTACCTCCAACATTCCGCTACAAACACCTTCAGTCCCACAAAGTTAAGAGCCGCTTAACGGTTACTGCCGCGTCCGCGTCCATAACCCATCGGCAGTAAGTGCCTCTAACTTGAGGACATCGGCCCATCGAACTTGAACACTTGAACATATACCTGCCACCTCTTCATAAGGTCATGTAACTTTATGGCCCATATAGGTTTATTGTTGTTCGAAACATATTTACCGAGTTACATGACAGGAGAAGATGCAGAAGATTTACAAAACCAATTGTGCATACAGGCTCGTTTCTGAACTATTCACGAACATTAATCATTTTTGGCCGACCCAAACATGGTTGGGGAAAGGCTAGGCAGATGGATGGTGTTTGCTAAATTGTGATTACCGAAATGCATAAGAATATCAACATATAGTACATAAGAATATAAATGTTTGATTTTCGGACGAAATCATAGTGACCGTTTCTTGAAAATGGAAAGCTTTACGTAAACAAAAACTAAAATCGACTGCTACGTGAATACCTGCACAATGGCATACATAATGATGTATTGGGCTTTTGGCCTTGCAGTGGTTGTTCAGCATCATCATTTCAGCCCGTAATCATTTACTGTAGGCCTCCCCTTTTTTCTGCCATAGGTACTTCTCGGTTATGTGCGTCCCTCATTCATCTGTTTCCCGCGATTTTGACGATATCGTCAAGAAAACAATAGCACTACAGTTCATTATCGTCTTCCTGCCCTTCTCCCATGTTACTTGTGGTCGGCGCATCACGTTTTTATCTTCCATTCTCCTCTGTCAACCGTCACACTATCATTTACTCCTTAATCTTTCCTCACACAATCCATCCATTTTTTCTTTGATCTCTCACTCCACTTTTTATATTCATAACTCTTTTAGTCACATGCGATTCGTCCCTCCTCCATGAGGAGGGATATGTGATAAGGAGAACCAAGACCAACTGGTTACTTTACCCTGCCTCACCGACCGATTTCAGACTCATTTCCATTCTCCCTTATCTCTCTAAAGTTCTTGAGCACATTGTACATCAGCAACTCACTGCCTTCTTGTCTAGGAATGATCTGCTGAGTAATTTTCAATCCGGCTTTCGTCCAGGCCATAGCACTGTAGGTAACGGCTCTTTTACAAGTTAGGTACTGATGATATCCGCTGGGCTATTGTAACACTGTGTGATTTTAATAACTTTTATTTACATTCACACTACTTTAAAACACTTATAAAAAAACTAAACTATAAAAATAATAATAATACTTAAACTATCAAACATTGAAATGAATTGTCTTGCAATACAATTCTATGCGCGCGCGGCGTTCGTACATACTCGGATGTTGTCGGCTAGGCTCGTGGCTAACGGCCGGTTTAAAGGTGACCTCCAGTCGACCGTCAGTCCAGCGCAATCACCTCCCTTATTATTATTATACTCTTTGGCAATCACTAGCTGTGCGAACACGTTGCATTGTCGCTGATTTCCCTCCAAGCCATTCTAACGGTTTTACTAAATTTGTATATTTCTTTGATTGCAATAATATGTTCTATTGTACTACCAAAGTATAATTTACAGTGTATTGCATAGTATAATCAACAGTGAATTTGTATAACCCCTGATTGGGTAAGTGTTGCATATTTTATTTAATAATTGTAGTACCTAAGTACGTACGTACGTAGTTGTAATTAGAATACTGAATATTATCTAGTAGATTCTAGCGAACATCTTGATATTGGTAAATGAAATGTGACTTACTTATTTTATCACGTAATTGTTCCTTTGTAGCTTGTTAAAGTACCTACCTACATGTTCGTTATTGTTGAACATTTAATGTTATATGTCTTCATTTAATTTATTTAGTAACGCTTCTGTGCTATTTGTCATTTTTCACATTTAGACTACATATTGGGCGACCCATGCTTAGTATGTGTCGGTCAAATGCTTTTGTTCTGTGTTTTGTATTTTGAACCGTTTAACGGTTATTTTTTATAAATGTATCAAATTCAAATTCAAATTCAAAATTGTTTATTGCTAATCCATAATGTACAATTACAACAGGTGGTAAATAAAAACATAGAAACAATTATGGACCCTGTCGGGCACAGCAGTATCAGCTGATTTTACTTGTGATCGCAACATCATTGATCATTATTTCATGCTTGGGTTCCACTTCGCTAAATCAACGCTTTCGATTCCGGGACGAGAATCGATGTTGCAGTCACATGTATGAAATCGGACTTTTGTTAAAATTACCAATTTCCCGGAATTCCAGGGTCCAGGTACGAGACTACGCTCGAGCCCTAAATTTTCATTCCTCACGCTGTCTACGTCCCTGAAGCCGAGATTAACGTATCTGCCAGACCGTGACGTCATCAACCACTACTACTGCCCGGAACGACCATTACAACTGCCAGGGAAGTGGTTACCTTTTAAACGCTCCGAATCAACTCAGCGAAATTGACGTACCCGTGACCCGGTTCTTTTTCTTAACTTTAGTCTGTTTTACCAAGCAATATATCTAATTTTATCTCATTCGTTAGTTTTATTTTCAATCTATATCCAGTATTTAATGTTGACGGCTAGGAACGTCACACTATGGATCACAAATTTCTTACTTTACTCGTACTTCTAGATTTTAGCAGCGCAGTTTAATTTGTTGATTTTGACATCCTTCTTGGAATCCTTAAATCTATTCATTTCTCTTCTTCCACTATTGCTTGGTTCGATTCCTATCTTAAAGGCCGCTCGCAGCGTGTTCGTCTTGATGAGTCTTTTTATAACTGGTGCCCTCTTAGCGCGGGGGTGAATCACGTTCTCTCTCCTCTTATTTTTTCTATTTTCATTAACTCTGTCACCAGAGTCATCACTTCCTTCTTCCATCTCTATGCCGACGACTTGCAGCTTTACCGTCATTTCTTGATCAGATCAACCCTAAGAAATCTCAGGCCTTGGTCATTGGCGGCAGGTATATGCGGAACAGACTTGATGTTGCGTCGCTGTCTCCACTCAGGCTGAATGGAGTTCAGATAGAATACGCGAACTAGGCCAAAACCTGGGGGTGATAATGGACTCCTATTTATCGTGGACTTCCTAGGTTGCTGAAGTAAGTCGCAAAGTGCACTACACATTTCACTCCTAGAAATGCCTCCAGAGCTTCCTGCCTTTAAAAACTAAAATCACCCTCGCGCAAACTCTCATCCAGCCCATCATTGACTACGCCGATGCCTAATATTTGGATGCCACCGAGGAGCTTTTAAATAAACTTGAGTGTTTGTAAAATATCTGTATCCGTATTGTTTTTAACCTCAGAAAGTATGACCATGTTTCCAACTTTCGCAAGATACTCAAGTGGCTCCCAATCCGACTTCGCAGGAACTCTCGGATATTGTGTCTGCTATATTTAACTTCCTTCACAACCCTAAAACACCATCCTATCTACGGGAACACTTTTCCTACTCCCGTCCCTCTGATGCACCTTGCCGGTCGCATCTTAGGAACCTCCTTAAATCCTCTCCCCACTCTACCGATTTCTACTCCTACTCCTTTACTGTACACGCTGTGTGGTTGTGGAATTCTCTTCCGCCTGATATTAGAGACAGCCAAACTATTGCAGTCTTCAAAAGAAGAGTGAAAGAACATTATCTGTCCAATTTACCATAGTTGCATAGGTATTTTGTATATTATTTTGTAGTTTATATTTGTGTTATATATTTTGTCTTGCATGTATGTAAATATATTCTTATATTGTATGTTATTTTTGAATTCTTTACTTGCTTTAAGTTTTTATGTATTCTATTTTCTCATTTTTTACACACTATGTCTACATCTCTTTTTATCTACTCTCCTTTCGCAGGTATGCTGGAAGAGATTTCTTTAGAAATAAGCATTACCTTTGTGTCTATTTTTCTATTCCTTTCTTCTTTTCTGTATGTAGTGTGTGCATAAACCGTTAAATAAATACCTAAATAAAATACTTTGGCCCAACCTTGGCCACCATTCAGCAGTGGCAGTTACTTAACTTCGAAAAATAACCACACTCACAATCACATAATAATCACTTTCTAATAACTTTAATCCCGATAGCCGTGTGGTATCCGGCAGAGTAGAATAGAACCAACCCATTACACTCACGGGTGAGTAAGGCGACTAATGTCTGAGGCAGAACACCTTGCGCCTCCGTAGACCAGAGACTAGGCAGCAGCGTTTTCTGTTAGTCTTTCATCACTGCGATCTCCAATCCGCCTGCCAAGCGTGGAGATTACGGCAAATTCCTCCCATCATGGGAGAGGCTTATGTCCAGCAGTGGACGTTATGGGCTGTTGTAGTAGTGTAGTAACTTTAATCCCATTGTTTTCTTCATGGTACTTCTGCTCTATTTCTGATACAAGTAACATAAACTGTTATGTATGTAAATATGATCCAAGTTTCGACTACGTGGATTAGGGTGAGTGTACTCCGGATCAGGCGCGAGATAACGGGAGATTGAGAGGTTTTGAATATCAATGATTATGATATTACAGGATATTAGGTATATTGTGAGTAAGCCTTAGTCCGATGCTAGATATGAAAGTCGTTAGTCGAAGTCAAGTAAGGTCAAAAATATAAATTGATACACGCTTAAGAGAAAATCTAGAATAGCATCGACATATTTGAACTAAGTGGTGGTAAGGTAGTGTGTCTTACCAGATACTAATGAGCCTGGCCGACAATAGTGCCGACATGTTAATCATCGTCATCATAGGTCTCGCGTACGAACCCAAGGCACGAAACTCTGATTTATCGATCTATAAAGTGCCGCAATAACCAATTTCTAACTCAAGATTGTGACCCAGCGGCAGATCAACAGTAACAGTACACCTTTAGGTAGACCCATCTACTGGCGTAATGACGGCAAATTCCACCATCCATTTCGTGCTATTGATTAGGATCAGCATAACAACTATTTATAATAATTTATTCATACATTCCCAATGTAATCATTACGTAATCTTTACTTACAATATTGTAATACGAATCTTAATATCACTTCAAAATAATGAGGTCAAATCAGTAAAAATAATATTCCATCCAAAGAAACCTACCATCTCGTTATATTCAAATGAATCTGGCAAACGATAATAATATAGAAAAATATTTATATTTCAGTGTAATGGAAAATATCGTATTTTTAATCATATATCAACAACGGGGATCTGATCCTTCTAGGTCGGGATTGGTAACCCGCTGGTACGGAAGACAAACAAGACTGGCATGAGTGTTTAACTAACCCCTCATACGGCTCGGTGAGCGCGGACCCCTGATTAGAGGCTCCTTGACCAACCTTTTATTTGGCGACCCATACGTTGCCGGAGGCCTCGACACTTTGATTACAGAGCTAGGAAACGTATCGAGTCGACTCGACTGATATGCTAACGTGAGTCCGTAGTTACTTACATGCTATCGTAGTATTATATTATCTTTGATGCTACGTAGCTTACGCCCCGTCCACGACCTCAGGCCATGCAACTAGTGACGCCACTAGCGTTAAGCGTCACTTTTACTGTCACTCCGCAAGCCGCGTTGCGATGACTAAGTTGCCACGTGTCACCGAGTCAAGAAAAGAGAGAAAAGAGTTTAAACATTTTTTTTCATTTTTTTTTCTCCGTTTGCCATATTTAGTGTTGTAATTACCTAGATCAAACATTATATCTAGGCACGAGTAGACCTTCAGCCGCTACCTACAAGTAAACCTTAATTAAAGGATCCTTAATCGCCCCTTTATGTTCCTAACCCTTTAATACTGGCCTATCTTAGCCAAACAGTCTGTTAAGGCTAATTGCAAGGCTAGCTTACAATGCAGGGTTGATTAATGTGGGAAACTTTCGTAATTGCGCGTCTTCTTGTCGTCGAAATTACAACAGTCAAAAATACTACTTCGGCGTTGTTTAAGATAACCTAGAAACTTAAGTCGCGGTTTCATTGCGCAAAAAAATTGAGAATTTGTTGATTGTTGTTGCTGCTTTCTCTGATTTCTGCGATATATATTACGATAGAGAGACAGATTATATACCTACAATACAAATCCCAAAGAGCAGCATGAGGCACTTTAGTTGACAAGTGACACAAACAATTTAAAGTACTTTCGCCCAAAAAACTTTTAAGTAGTTCTCTGTCACACAAACATAACATCAAACGACACAAATATTAACAGTACCAGAGATAATATAGACTAGTCTCGAGTCTAGACAGATCTGTGTATAGGATAGCTATTACACGTGCCCACAGTAGGGATGGCGAAAGTTTAAAAAAGTATCGATATTTATTGTACCTTTTGTTATACTCCAAATAAATATATTGAAATATCGGCAAATTTTGACGGGCGTTTGCCACTAGACACATCGACACGTTACAAACAAAGTTATAACAAGTAGTACCTAGATTTTCTTCATTATGTCTCGTCTATAGCTCAAAAATATTTAAAGTCTCTGCTTGGAATCGACGGAACACATCTTTTTCATCTTTTGCCCACTATTCGTTTTAATTTTAAATTACTCCTCACACAATCCAGCTGTCTCTTTTTGGTCTTCCACTCCCTCTTCATCAACATTTATATTCATCAATTTCTTAACCCATTCGTACTAATCATCGATATTTTATCGACAATGCTATCCCACAGCGCCCCCTGCCGGCGGCCGGACTAATTACAAGGGCAGTAATTGACCGCCTAGAGACAGTGGGTCGCTCTTATCGCAACACTTCAGACGGATTTCAGGTTTACATAGCTCTCTTAGATGTCTGAGTGATGTTTCTGAATAAAGACAGTTTTTCTTCGGTGGCTGTTTCTAGGGCGATATCTAAGTAATATTTATTAGGTATGAGAACGTTCTGTGATCCAGCCCAAAATTGTTTCGTTTGAAAATAACTCTGTCTGCCTAGCTGTTACCTTTTCACGCTTTGACGGCAATGCGAAACTCCCATGAAGTTTGGCAACACAGGTAGAGCAGGTATACATCCAGAGGTAAACCATGTATAAGCATAATCAGCCTATAATGTTCCCACTGCTGGGACACGGCCTCCTCTCAATGAGAGGGAATGGGCTATAATCCACCACGCGGGCCCAGTGCGGATTGGTAGATGCCACACGTCTTCGATTCTTTGGTTCTATGATTTGCCGGTTTTCCTCACGACGTTTCCCTTCACCGTTTTGAGAGCAGTGGTGATCAATTAAATTACACAAAATAATGAGCCTGCCTGGATTCGAACCCACGACTTACTGCTCGTAAGTTTGGGCCACCACCACTGGGCCACTCTGCCTGCTCTGCTATAGCATGATATGCTATGTCCTAACGAAAAAGTATACTTTTTATCCGGCAGTGCATTAACGAGGGATAATAATTTTCCGAGCACTCGCGGGAGAAGCCACAGGTAGAAGCTAGTTGTGTGGAATATTTTATATTTTTACTTTTCTCTCGTTTGGATGATATTTTTAGGTACTTATATAGAGCCTCGTTGATCAAATGATAGCAAACTCAAATAAGAATAAAGAATGTTCTCTCTTTGAGAGGCGTTTCTGGATTAGATTTATTTTTGTGAGGAAGCTATTTCTATGCCTAACTACTTATATCGTTATAATATTATTGAGTACCATGTTGTCTACAAATAACATGAATACTTTACACGTGATGGTAACAATTTTTCTTACGTAAATGTCAACGTAAAATTGTAAAAAGCGTCAGATTATAATCTATCTCGCGAGATTGTGAACTCTCGAAAGATTGTAAACACGGTACGCACCTCGCGCGCTGATTGGTTGAACGTCATGTGCCCTGCGCCGCCATATTTGTTTGTTAATTTGTTTGTTGTCGAATCTTAACGAACAGTGTTTTGGTGATTGTAAATTGATTTAGTGTTGAAAATAACTCACAGCTTTTGAATTAGTCATATGAAATTGTGATGGAAATAAATGAATCTGTGATTAACCAAAGAAACAAACAGAACACCTACTATAAGACTGACCAATCAGGGATAGGTTCACAATCTTACGAGAGTTTACAATCTCGCGAGATAGATTATAATCTAACGTTATTTAGAATTTTACGGTGACATTACATACATTTATCAAACGCAAATAACGTAACGTTGTTGTGCTGATTCCAATCATGAAGTGGGACAACATGTACAGGGGGCCTAGTCTGCTATTACAATAGTGTCACAATGATCTGTCATTGATTTCATAATTATTGAACGATGCCATTGGCATTTTGTTAAAAGTTCGTAATCTGCTAACTTCATAATGGTCGATCATTGGTCGGTCAATGGACTCGTAATAGAATTGTGTTGTAATGACATAGTTGTATTGCCATTATTATAAAACCTGTTATTGGAAATGATTTTCGAAAAACTAGAACTAAATTTGAACATGTAATGCCAGATTTAATTTATATATATTTTTACATTTTATTTATTAGTGTTCTATGCAATCTGAAGTAGTAAGAAGTTCGTAAATAGCAAAAAAACATTAAGTTATGTGTAACGCGGATTATTGTGAAGCTATACAATTCAATAATATTTTATATGTTTAGCTGTCAAAGTCAAATGTGACATTATTGCTTACTGACGTTTTATCTGTTTTTATTTCTAGCGGCCGGTGTTTTGATTTATTTTCATTTATGTGTTTTAAATTATCTTTAATATAGAAGCTTATATTTATTGCAATACAAAGGTGCTTATTGAGCAAATTTCGGCTGGAACTGTCAAAATTTTTGCAGATTACCACGTAAGTCAGTCATTCATTTGTCATTGTGTACGAGATTACCATTCTATGCTATTTCTTTTAATGGAATGTCAGTGGTTGATCATTGGGGTGCAATGTCAGAAGTCCTCCACGTGTGTCTGGCGGTTGCTGGTCCCTCTCGATACGTCTGGAGGGAAGAGCAGCTGCTGGGCCGGTGCACCCTGGGCGCGGCAGTATCCTTCTCCGGGGAATGAGAGGAAATGAGAATTTCCTTTTATCCCTCGGGGAGTGTTACTGCCGCGGCTAATTATTCTGACATGGGTGGGGTCCTGCCAGGACCACCGGTGCGTTCCTCTGCGTGACCCTCTGTTTAGCAGAGGGCATAGCAGAGGAGTGAGGGCGGGCTCGGTGTGCACTCACCCTGCCTCCGAGCAGACAGAGAGGGATGCGTCCTTCTCTGTCACCGTCAGTCTCGTAATCCCATTATCGAAGTGCTGTGGATCACGTCTCGCGGCTTTGATAGGGACCGAGGGTCTTGGCTTAACCGCCCGGACCGCGAGGTAGAAAACCTCTATAAAAAGTTACCCCGAATCCCAAGCGGCGACGCACCGCGAGGGGATGTATGGCTGACGGGTGTTCCATAGAGCAAATCAGTCGTTAGTGCGATCCTCGCCAGGGTACCTGCAGACCCCCTGGCGAGTAATAAATATTCAAATCTGCCCTTCTAGGTACAGGGGTCTCTGCCTAGATTGAGAATATTTCCCCCATACTCGTGGGTTCAATTATGGAAACTTATTTAAAAAAAAAACAAACAACCAACGCCGGGTAACGGCACAGAAGAGGAGAGGAGGGATGCGGGGTCGGAGTCCGACGTCGCATCCAGCGATGTGAGCGCGGGAGGCTCAGAGAGCTCCCGCCGCGTGAGGGCCGGGACTGCTGCGGAGAACGGCAAGTTCTTCCGCAAGCGGCCCAGGCGGGATGGCGACCGGGGGTCGTCATCCGGAGAGGAAGAGGCCTCGGCCCGTAAGATCCCCACCAACAAGTGTGGTGGGATCCGGGGCAAGGGGAGGGGGCTCTCTGCCTCTGTGAGGCCAGAAAGGTCAGCAAAGCTGGCCGAGGAGGGGCGCCACCCGGGCAACATTGCTCCCGGGTCAGGCGACGAGGCGGGCGCACCTGGCGGCTCCGAGGCGGAGCGTAAGACTAGGTTTGCAAAGGCGTGGCCTTGAAGGTGAAGACATCTTCAAAACTCAAGACCATACCCGCGGCTTCCGCCTCCATCTTGGCGGCAGCAGAGGCCAACTTCGCAGGGCCTTCACCCCTTCCTCCTCCTCCTCCGATAGGTGGAGAGGAGCTGGCCAAGCTGCAGGCGGAGGTGGCCCGCCTGACGGCCGCTACGGAGGATCTCCGAAAGGAGAACGCCAAGCTCCATGCAGACCTGGCCAGTCTGCGTGAGGCTGGCTCCCGCGCGGCGCCTCCAAATAGGGGCCACCAGCAGCAGCGGCAGCAGCAACAGCGACAAGCCCAGCCCGTGCCGGTGGAGAACCAGGTCCTAAACCTGGTTCGCCAGGAGCTAGTTTCTTTCCAGGCGCGGTTTTCCGTCCTGGAGGGAATTGTTCTGCGCCCCGCCCTGGGTGCAAACAGGGCAGCCGCGGGCCCAAGCACGATGCCGAGCACGGTGTCGTACGCGGCTGTTGCGGCTGCCGCACCTGGATCGGGGCCGTCTATTCAGCCCTCCAGCGGGGCTGTGGCAGCCCCCCCAAAGAGCCGACTCCGGTGAACCAGGCGCCGGCTAAGAAGACGGCCAAGAAGAAAGGCAAGGCGGCTGCACAGGCGAGGACTGTGACAGCGCCAGTGCCAGCGGCGGGTGGGACAGTGCCTGCGGCACGACAGCCGCCGCCGCCGCCACCGCTCCCCCAGGCCCCTACACCTCCCGCGGCTGAAGCCGGATGGCAGGTGGTCGGGGAGAAGCGGAAGGGGCGAAAAGCAGCCAAAAAGGCCCGGAATGAGGAGCGGCAGCGCCAGCATAGGGCACGCAAGATCGCGGCTAGGCTCCGCGCCCCGAAGACCGCGGCTGTAGTGATTACACTACAGCCGGAGGCGGAAAAGAGGGGCGTGTCATACCGCGACTTGCTGGCGAAGGCGAAAGAGACGGTGGATCTCGGAGAGCTCGGGATCACCGGGGGTCTCCGGCTTAAAGTCACCGCGACGGGGGCTCGTATGCTGGAGATCCCCGGAGAAACCAGTGGGTCGTCCGCTGACGCTCTAGGTGAAAAGCTCAGAGCGTCCTTGAACGCGGACGACGCCCGAGTGTCCAGGCCCATCAGATGCGCAGATCTGCGCATCCTGGGTCTGGACGACTCCGTGACCAAGGAGGAGGTGGTGGCCGCCGTCGCCAGGTCCGGTGGGTGTCCTGCTGAGCAGGTCAGGGAAGGCGCCCCACGTCCGGACCTCACGGGTATGCATACCGTTACGGTATGCTGCCCCGTGACGAGGGCCAAAACGATAGTGGAGGGCCGAAGGCTATTGGTGGCCTGGGTCTCAGCACAGGTGAAGCTGCTGGAGCCCAGACCTCTGAGGTGTTATCGCTGTCACGTGGGGCACCACGTGTCAGTACAGTGCGCCTCGCAGGTTGATCGCAGCGGCCTTTGTTTCCGCTGCAGTCAGCCTGGTCACGTGTCCGCGGCTTGCTGTGCCACGCCGCACTGCGGTGCCTGTGCGGCGGCCGGCAAGCCGGCCGATCACCGGGCTGGGAGCAAGGCCTGCGCTCCACCCACCAAGGCCACCAGAGGCAAGGGAAGGCCCTCCGCCGCCACCGCCACCGTCGCCACCGCCGCAGCCGCAACTGCCGCCGCTGCCTCTGCCGCTGCCGTAGAGGGGCCCTCACAGGGGGCCAGGGAGGAGGTAGCGGTAATGGAGTGCCAATAACGGCCCCATTACGCTTTCTCCAAGCGAACATCAACCACTGCGCCTGCGCTCAGGATCTGTTGCTCCAGAGCATGGCGCAGTGGTCGATACACATCGCTGTGGTCGCTGAGCCGTATTTCGTCCAGCCCAGGGAAGACTGGGCGGCGGATCTTAGCGGCTCAGTGACCATAGTGTCGTCGGCCGCCGCCGGTACCCCGACCCTTGAAGGTGTCAGGAGGGGTCGGGGGTGCGTAGCAGCACGGTTCGGAGAGATCGTAGTGGTGGGAGTCTACTTCTCCCCGAGCCGAACTCTCGCCGAGTTCCACAACTCTCTCGCAGAGTTGAGTGTCGTCGTCGGGAATCATTCCCTCCCCGTGCTTGTCCTCGGGGACTTCAATGCCAAGAACTTGGCTTGGGGTTCTCGTTGTACAGATGTGCGGGGAAGGATGGTGGAGGACTGGGCTCTGGAGAAGGGCCTGGTCGTCCTAAATCGGGGTTCTGTCCCCACGTGCGTGCGGATGCGGGGTGAGTCGGTGGTGGACATTTCGTTCGCTAGCCCCGCTCTGTCGCCACGTGTCGTTGACTGGCGTGTCATGGAGGGGGTGGAGACCTATTCCGACCACCGGTATATCCGGTTCGACGTCTCCACCCAGACCTCAAGCGCGCCGGTCCAACAGGCCCCGAGTGGTCCGCGCTGGGCGCTGAAGCAGCTGGACCGGGAGCTCCTCCTGGAAGCCTCGATCGTGCAGGCCTGGGTGACATCACCAGACAGGCCTGCCGACATTTACAATGAGGCAGGGTAGTTCCAGGAGGCCATGTCCGACATATGTGACGTGGCAATGCCCCGAGTCCGGCCAGGAAGCGCCCGGCGTCAGGTGTACTGGTGGTCGCGAGAGCTGACGTCTCTGCGTGAGGCGTGCGTAGCTGCGCGGCACCTGTACGCCAGGCATCGCAGGCTCCGCATCCGCCCACCGGATGCGGCAGGCATTGAGGCGGAGCTATATGAGGGGTACAGAGTGGCGAAGACCGCCCTCCGCGAAGCTGTCCTGCGGGCCAGGGATCAGGCCCGCGAGCAATTGCTGGGGACTCTCGACAGAGATCCGTGGGGGCGCCCTTACAAGATGGTGCGGGATAAACTCCGCACCTGGGCCCCCCCACTGACGCAGAGTCTCCGGCCTGAGCTCGTGGAGGACGTAGTGAGCACTCTGTTCCCTACGCGGGGGGAACATCCCCCCCCGCCTATGGCTCCGCCGCCTGCGGTGCTGGAAGCGGATCACCAGGACGACGACGACGACGCTCCGGTAGTGACTGGGGTAGACCTGAGAGTGGCGGTACGCAGGCTCAGTGCCAAAAATACCGCCCCGGGACCCGACGGCTTGCCTGGCAAAGCCTGGGTCCTGGCCTCGGAGGCTCTCGGGCCCCGACTGGAGGGGCTCCTAAGCGCATGCTTGGAGAGAGGCCAGTTCCCGCTTCGTTGGAAGACGGGGAAGCTGGTCCTCATTCGGAAGCCGGGGCGCCCTGCGGACTCTCCGTCCGCATACCGGCCCATAGTGTTGCTCGACGAGGTGGGCAAGCTCTTTGAAAGAGTCATTGCAAACCACCTCGCCGAGCACCTTGCGGGGACGGGGCCGGATCTTGCGGAACACCAGTTTGGTTTCCGCAAGGGGCGCTCTACGGTGGACGCCATCATGCGCGTGAGAGCCCTCACGACGGGGGATGCAGTGTCCCGGGGGGGGGTTGTCTTGGCGGTGTCTCTTGACATCGCCAACGCCTTCAACTCCATGCCCTGGAGCTGCTTTAGGGAGGCACTACGGTATCACCGGGTGCCGACCTAACTTCGTCGTGTGGTCGGGGACTACCTAACGGATAGAGCCGTTATCTACCCCGGTCGCAGCGGAGAATGGAACCGGCGAGAGATGTCGTGCGGTGTTCCACAGGGATCGGTCCTAGGGCCTTCCTTGTGGAACATCGGGTACGACTGGGTGCTGCGCGCCGACCTCCCTAGCGGCGTCAGCGTGGTCTGCTATGCAGACGACACGCTGGTGCTGGCACAAGGGGGGTCGCACGAGGCGGCGGCCGAAATAATGACACGCGGGGTTGCGATAGTCGTCGAGAGGATCCGGCAACTGGGTCTCGAGGTGGCATTGCACAAGTCCGAGGCCATGTGCTTTCATGGGCCTCGGAATGCGCCACCTCCGGGATCCTCACTGACGGTAGGAGGGGTATCCGTCGGCGTCGAGTCGACGCTGAAGTACCTGGGACTCGTCCTCGACAGCCGATGGAACTTCGTGGAGCATTTCCGACGTTTGGCCCCCAAACTGGAACGGACCGGGGCTGCCTTCAGGCGGCTCCTGCCCAACCTTGGGGGGCCAAACGCCTCCTGCCGGAGGCTCTACGCGGGAGTCGTGCGGTCCATGGTCCTTTACGGGGCCCCGGTGTGGGCGCGTTCCTTGAGGCTGCGTGTAGCCCACTACCTGAACGCGCCCCAAAAGGTGGTAGCCGTAAGGCTGGCCCGTGGGTACCGCACGATCTCCCGTGAGGCGGCGTGCCTCCTTGCCGGATTGCCGCCATGGGATCTGGAGGCGATAGTCCTCGCGCGCCTACATGAATGGCGCGCGGAGGTACTACGCCGGGGGGAAACCCCGCTGCCGCGAAAAATTGTCGCTCAGCGGACAGACTTCCGGCGTGATCTCATGGCGACATGGAGAGAGCGACTGTCGCAACCCCGTGCAGGGCACGCCACAATAGTGGCGGTAAGTCCCCTCTTTGAGGAGTGGCTTGAGAGACGCCACGGCGTCCTCACATTCCGCCTGACGCAGGTCCTCACCGGACACGGTGTTTTCGGGAGGTTCCTGCACCGAATCGGGCGGGAGGAAACGCCCGGGTGTTTCCACTGCGAGGATCGACCGAAGGACACGGTGGAGCACACGGTGGAGGTGTGCCCGTGTGGGCGGAGCACCGCCGTGTCCTCGAAGCGGCGATTGGCGGCGGCGACCTCTCGCGTCCGGCCTTGGTGCAAGCCATGGTCCGGAGCGAGACGGAATGGGACGCCGTCACCTCCTTCTGCGAAGCAGTAATGCTAGAGAAGGAGGTGGCGGAACGTGAGAGGGAGAGAACCTCACAGCGTCCCGGCCGCCGCGGGAGACGCCCCGGGCGTCGGGGGCCACCACGTGGCCCCCGGCCACCGTAGGCGCGGGCCTGTGGACGGTGGGCTATGGGCTAGCTCGCCGTCCGTCCGTCTCATGACGACAGGTCGTGTCGACGGCGCGTTCGTGTTCCACGCGCGCCTCAAAGAGAGTCAGCAAAAAGGAAGGGGTCCGAAAGGACCGATGCCTGCCGGGGTTGCGGGACTATTCGAAAGAGATACCGTGGCCCCGGAACACAAAGGGCGATGAAGGAACATGGATGGGTTTTAGTCAGTAAAAGTCTGACACTCCCTCCCGCTCTGCCCAGAGCGGGAGAAGTCATTTGATGATTTCCCATCCGAAAAAAAAAAAAAAAAAAAAAAGTGGTTGATCATTGGAAAGTCATAATGACGCCACTACATAGTAGATTACCAAACTTGTGAAAATCAACAACTATGAAATCAATGATAGATCATTGTGACACTATTGTAATAGCAGACTAGGCCCCCAGGTTGTCCCACTTCATGATTCGAATCCAATCCTACGTTCAGATTATTTCTATGGCTCTTTTTATTTAAGAATCAGGTCCGAGGTTTCGATTCCCAGGTTGGGCCAATTGGTAATGAGTTCTTCCAATATAATGTTTTGCGTAACACTGTTTAAAGCTTTCACTGTTTAAAACTAAACTTATATCAATCCGCGATCATGGCGCTTTGCAACAGCATCGAAATATCGGGAGCTCAAAACAATTTAAGTAAGTGACAATATAAGTTTTGCGTAGCAATCCGGGATTTGTGCCTGATTGATAGCAGTAGTATCGCCCTTTACTACATGAGACTTAAACATAACTAGCGAAGTGTGGGATTACTTTAGGAACACCACTGTCTAAATCATTGATAATGACACGCGCTTTATTTTATGTTGCTCAAAAATAATATCGCACTGAACGCCATGACGATTGATCACCTTCCGCTCTGCTAGTTAACAATTCCCCATATAGCTCTTATTAATATTTAAATCTGAAATAGGGATGTACTACTACGTATACGACGTATAGTCGCGAGATAGCGGCAAGCTTTCGCGTGGCAGCGTAATGAATGCAAACAACATTAATCAGTGTCACCACTCTAGTTTTTCGCGGCTCTATTTACTTTTATTTTAACACTAAAATCTTTTGCTCTTAAATCTCCGGCCAGCACTTAACATAATGTTTTAGAATTAACATTATTATGGAAATAACATGTTATGTTAGGAGTAAAAGTAGCTGCTAGCGGTTTGTTTGTTTTATTGAAATAATATTTTAGCCAGCAGTGCAATATTCACTCTTCCTATTATGAATGTAGGTGGTATTTGACATTTCTATAATCTATAACACTGCTTTGCGTAATGTATCAATTTGTTAAACAATTATTTTCCCTGACTACAAAATACCAGACGATTTGTTTACAAAGAACATTACTCATTCCGAGCTTTGCAAGCTGTACAAAATTGTTTCTCGCTCCGTCACAAATATCTGAGCTGAGTTGCGTTTGACTCAAACGGAATGCAATGTCAGCACTTTTATTTGTACAAAGCGAAGTAGATACTTATGTATAGACGTTGCCAATGTTTGTATGTATGTGATGCTAACGACCCTTTACTTTTTATGTTACGAATATGTCTGGCTCTGGTCTGTTTTAACTGTTTTAATTGGATTTAAGTTTGTTTTATGCACTTTGTACTTTTGTAACGTTGGCGTTGTTGGGAAGAGGTTAGGGTAAGATATGCTAATTATTTATTAGAATAGTTAGTTTACAATAGCAGTGTAGCAATAAACATAAATTGGAAAAAATTAAAATCTTGATTAAATAGTATCACTCGTGGAAGAAGAAATGTTGGACGTCGTGTGTAAAGATGAATTAGTAATTAACTAACGGCTTTACAGATTTGATTGGCTTCTTTTCGTCAGAAGCCTATGGACGGCATAAAAACTTTAACACCAGATTAGGTGACGCGATGTCCGACCCGCGCCGTGTGTGTTTTTTTGTAATCTTTCTTTTTTACTTAAGAACTTCCTCAAAATTTGCTATAAACTGTGTTAACCTTAGATTTCAATGATTATTTGCTTTAGTACCTATTAAGATAGCTTATAAGTGTCTCAACATCCGGACAAACCTATAGAGGTTTTTGTGATGTTTCTCTGTTTATATTTTGTTTTGTTATTTAGTTAATAAATAAATCTTGATAATCAATCTGAAGTAACTGCTCCGATTGCTCCAATTCCTACTAAAAAGGAATTGGAAACTGTTCGTAACATAAACAAATGTCTTGCTAAAAAGCAACCTATTTGTTAATAAACAATAAAAAAAAAGAAAAATAAAGGTACTAGCCATGTGAAAAAGAAAGAAGAATGTACTAATTGATGGTTTTCAACGTATCTCAATGTGGGATGTGCAATAAAATGCGAGATCGTAAGTACATGAAAAACAAGAACTTTTTTCCCAACACACAACAGCAGGTACCCCACAAAAAGATAACAGAAAAAATTAATCCTACCCTCGTCTTCCAAATTGCAGACACACCATTTTAATCCGCCCATCAAGGATACACCAATAAAACACCGTCGACGTTGACAAACCTCCATTACAAGGACACCGCGTTGAGTTTCGTATGATTTATTAAAATAAACTCGTTACACTGCGCGGACGATGCCGGAATAAAAAAATACATTAATGGCTACAGCTTAATCAACAGCCTTTTGGTTTCATCCGAATTTGCCATAACCGCCGGCAGCCGCTGTAAATGTTCCCAGAGTACTGTTAATACGAATATAGAGTTTAATTTTAAAGTTATTTATTCATCTGGGGAACGGGCGGTGAATATTAATGTGCTGAGTTAACTGCTAGTTAGAGTTTAAAGGGTAATCAATTTTTAGATGCTTTTAGTCTGAATTTGTTGCGGCATATCAAATTTTTCCTTTTGTGGTGATTAATTTTCTGTATATTAAATTAATTTGACTCATTTTAGAGAGTAAGTAGTAATAAAGGGTCATTTAATCATCATTGATAGTATTAGTACTAGTTTAGTCATGAATGTCCATGATGTTGTTCTTCGGTAGCTGATGTCGTTTTTGGAATTTTAGTTCGGTGAGTCTCGTGACTTCATAAAATTGTGCCCATTCATGTTTAATCTGTTTTGTTATTGCAACAGAATACTAGTGCCAAAAACGTTATCATTGCTCATTCATTGCAATAAACGGACTTCAGTCTAACTAGAAAATCATTCATTCATCTCATATACATATTATACTTCGATACTACTACTTATCGTATGGTTAGTGCCTAACCTGGTGTCGGGGTTTTTATACCGCCCATGGGCAACTTGGCTGGTTTCCTCACGATGTTTTCCTTCACCGAAGCTAGTGATAATAGGCGAGGCGACAAAAAAAATCTAATTAGTCCGTCAGTTAGATTATCAAAAAATATTTGACCCGTGTTTTTTCTTTTGTTATTTTTTTATACTTCGAGTATTCGTCCATTGCCATTACAAAAATACTTGCTAAAAATCTTTCAGCTTCGTCATTAAAAATATCTAAAATCCCTTTCTGTAGCCGTTGATTGGCTCAGACAGGATCCCTATAACTTAATCAGAGTGACTAATTACTCTCGACAAAAAGCGACGGGACCGGTTGCCCGGCAACGGTTGCTAGCAACGAGCAACGGCGAGCATTTCATAATTTGTGTAAAAACCGCGCGCTCATTAGTGAACGAGACGAGGTTTGATAAAGTTACGTGGATGCAAGTACTAGTGTGGAGTGCCCGGTAGGGGTAACTGCATGTTTGGATGCGAAATATTCTCGACGGGTTAAAGGTTATTATGTCTGGATTATTTTAATGAGTTCTATCAAACATTTTCTACTTTTGCTGCAGAACATTGCGGTCCAGCAATGAAGTTTGAAAGCACGTTAACAAAGGGCATTGTCAATTTTAATATTTCTTTATAACCTCTCGTATAACAAAGCACTGAAGTTTTTCATTGATATTTATAGAAAATGTAATGAAATCACATTTTATATTCATATTATTTCGCCTATCCGCTCAATCAAATGCATTTTCACGGAAACCGTTAGCCATATTGCTGTTTAAATCAAGCCAAATTGCGTTCCTATTTATAACTAACAGAATTCCTGCAATAAGCCGAATACCCACAATTGGTTTCGGCCTAATTCGGCGAACAATTGACGCGCATTCGGCTCGGGGCGACAAAAAGCCGCCGCTATCTCCGGTGGCCGAGTGTTTTTGCTGAGCAGCTACTTACGGCTTTTGTGAGCCAGCCCATCGGATGGAAACCCGCGATAAATGCCACCTAAGAAAAATAACCGCCAGTTTTTGTGGCACGACGAATGGATCTGGGAAATGGCGTCGCCGAATCGGAGATAGGATCTTTTTTGTTGAAACGCACCTGGGATATCTGGGTTTTTCGTCTAAACAGGGATGGGACGAGGCGCTGATTGATGGTGTGAGGTTTGTCTTGAAATATTATGCGTCCTTATTACGTTAGCGAGAGAGAAATGAATTGCGTGGCATTGTCCGACTGATTGAGTAGTGGAGCTCTGAACGATTTTACGGTCGTCTGGTTTCCGTTCAGATTAGGCCTAAATTGTTGGCCTAATCTGAACGATGTTTCAATGAATGAATGGTTGAAATAAGAGAGAACTCTTGATAAATTGTCTTTCTATATTGTTGTACTGCATTAACCCTGTTATTTTTCCTACCGTTTAATAAACAAAACAACAGTATCGATGTCCAAGAAAATACGAGTTCAAAACAAAAGCTACCCCAACACATACTTAGCAAAGGCGAAACTCATTTACCGTTTTTCACAAAATGCAATTGAAAAATATAATATTTAGGTCCACAAAGACGGGATTCTGCTATGCTGCGTTAAAAGTTGAGAGGTCAACGACCCGCGAGCCGCGACCGCGCAAATATTAACTTTTGTCTAACACGGGTTCAGTACAAAAGAAAATAGTAAAATTTTACAAGTTTGCTAAGAATTTTAGCTTTGAAAGCGGGGGCTTGCATACAATGCAGACTGAATTTGTGTGGAGTATAGGGCGACGGTATTATTGTTTTCTTTTATGAAGATTTATACTGTATTTTCTATTCAAATTAGAGTTTAGTACCTACTAGGTATTTTCAATATTCTTTTTATTTTTCTTGAATGAAAGAATTTCCACTGACCGTTCATAGTTTTCTATATAATAATATTGGAAGTTTCATCTATTTCAGCCTCGACTATGAATATTCAAACTAACCTACATAACTACGACATAATAAGTTAACATCTCAAAATGGCACTCTTTCACAACTGTAAGGCGGCTTGCAGTCTGAAGCGCCTTTAATAACACTTTTTAGTAGCACTTTAAAAATATGTATATGCATAACAATTAAAACAAATCGTACCTGAATTTTATTAAATTCCCTTTTTAAGTTCTAAAGCCAAGTTTGAACAGAATAGGTACTTGTATCCAAATGACAATACGGTTTCAGTTCTAATTCCAATAGACAAAAGTATAACGCAAGTTTTAGTATGAACAAATATTGCACACATAGGTACATTATATGACTTTTAATTAATTAAATACGTTAAGCACACAAATATACAAAGGCGGATTTAATGTCTTATGCAGCAGGTAATATTATAATTAACCGAATAAACAAAAAATAAATTGTTTCATGATTATGATACCCCAGTGGTCTCCCCCTTGCTCTCCAAGGCAATTCAGGCATCCCCATG
The DNA here is from genome assembly GCA_941918905.2 of Xestia sexstrigata. Classification (NCBI taxonomy): domain Eukaryota; kingdom Metazoa; phylum Arthropoda; class Insecta; order Lepidoptera; family Noctuidae; genus Xestia; species Xestia sexstrigata. Next base: position 21,378,275 of record OW799211.2, read on the forward strand.
CCAAATATCCATCCCACAACCACAGAGTAACAAGATTATTCATATTCATGCAGGAATTAGCCAGAAACCCCGTAATCCTCTTTGGGAACCGTTCTACAGACCTCCAGTCAAGCAAGGGTTTCCTATAGCCGATATCTAAAGGCGAATGTACACGATCAAACATAACAAAGAAAGATACAGAAGCTCAGCTACGTACAACGAGCTAAAACGCACGCACACGTAGACTCGCTTCACGTACAGCAAGTGCAAGCGCACTAGCGAACGGCATTTGTTTGAGCTATCCACGAACGCATAGACACGCTTCACGTACAGCGAGTGCAAGCGCACTTGCGAGTGGCATTTGTTTGAGCTATCCACGAACGCATAGACACGCTTCACGTACAGCGAGTGCAAGCGCATTTGCGAGCGGTATTTGTTTGAGCTATCCACGAACGCATAGACACGCTTCACGTACAGCGAGTGCAAGTGCACTTGCGAGTGGCATTTGTTTCTGATTGCCGTAAGTATATGCGTGCGTGGTCTCAGTTTATTGACCGTTGTATGCAGCCAACCTTCTGTTCTATTTTGTCATGGATTAAGGCACATACTTGGTAAGCAAGAACGTGGCAAGTATCAGAAATGTCTTGAATGCATGCAGTCTAGAGACTATCTTCTACGAGTATGCAATTTTGTGTGGGACAGTCTCCATAAGATTATGTTTTTGTCGCCATTTTACCAGACATTTTTGATATTATCGTGCAGCTTCTACTGTCATACTGTTGGGCAGAGAATATGCTCTTTTGCGTTCATTCACCCCGGTTCTATGCTAAAATGTTGGTAGCGTGCAGGTGTTAGTTGCGACTTTGTTTGATGTAGCCAATCTGTCTTCCTGCACGATTTCCAAATTTCCTTCTACTTTCGTGTTACAGTTATATATTATTTTCAGTCTGTGTCGTCCCAATGCAGACAAAGGCCCCTTTCCTTTATGATACAGTTATATTATTTTAACTACCCAAGGTTTTTTACAGTATCTTTTTATAAGACAAGTCAGTTTTATTGCAAAAGAAACAAAAATCATAGCCATTTGTAATTCACATTCGAGTCAGGAGCGTGCAGATTTCACAACGCGCCGCATTTAAAGGATCTCTAAAAACAAACGGCTACTACCAACTAGCTATTTTAAAAACCGTTGGAACCATTCCTGGTGAGTTACACCCCTCTCCTCACCCCCTACAACCCTGGGTGGATGGCCTCCATCCCCACTCAAAGGATAATCGGCTATGAAAACAAATTTGAGCACTTTAAAATTATAATTTAGTTTTTCGCTGTTTTTAATACTGAAGGCATTTCGGTGATGTTGAGTTTTATTAGAATAGCTGGCTTGTTAATGATGCAAACTAAATTGAATTGTTATTTGGTTGTACGAGTAAATGTTTTTATATCTATGTATTCCACAACGAAAATAGACACATCAAAACCTTGTGCCACCCGTATCTTTTTTTCTACAGATGGTATGGAAATTGGTTAGACTAGAAACACGAGATATTTTAGCTTTAACCTACCCAGGTCAAAAATTGGTAAAAAGAAAACCAATTATGTTTATTGGTGGTCGCAGTGTAATATTGTAACAAATCTACTTGATCCTATCAAAATAAATGAATATAAGCAGACTTGTTCAATTAAAATTTAATAAGGGAAAGATATTTACAGGTGAGATAAAAAATACAGCTAATTATAAAAGACCTACCTAGTACGCACTCTAGGATAGTTTGAAGAAGGTAGTTTTATAGTTCACGCACTTAGTTGGCGACAAATCAGTTCAGCACTGAGCGAGACAGAAACAGGCGATAGGGTAGCACTGCAGGTAAATTAGCAGGACAAATTCAAGGATCGAGTTTGAGGAAACCTCTGCTGGAAGGGCGTCGTGCAGTTCTCAGTCACGCACCTGGTTAGCTCTGTAGGAACCAGTGTAGTTCTTTGGGCCAGACGTCAGGGTAGCTCTGCAAGATAAGCGGTAGCCAGGAAGATAGCTTCCGAAGTTCGGGAGTAGAGGTCCCAGATCGTAGATAGCTTCCGAAGTTCGGGAGTAGAGGTCCCAGATCGTAGATAGCTTCCGAAGTTCGGGAGTAGAGGTCCCAGATCGTAGATAGCTTCCGAAGTTCGGGAGTAGAGGTCCCAGATCGTAGATAGCTTCCGAAGTTCGGGAGTAGAGGTCCCAGATCGTAGATAGCTTCCGAAGTTCGGGAGTAGAGGTCCCAGATCGTAGATAGCTTCCGAAGTTCGGGAGTAGAGGTCCCAGATCGTAGATAGCTTCCGAAGTTCGGGAGTAGAGGTCCCAGATCGTAGATAGCTTCCGAAGTTCGGGAGTAGAGGTCCCAGATCGTAGATAGCTTCCGAAGTTCGGGAGTAGAGGTCCCAGATCGTAGATAGCTTCCGAAGTTCGGGAGTAGAGGTCCCAGATCGTAGATAGCTTCCGAAGTTCGGGAGTAGAGGTCCCAGATCGTAGATAGCTTCCGAAGTTCGGGAGTAGAGGTCCCAGATCGTAGATAGCTTCCGAAGTTCGGGAGTAGAGGTCCCAGATCGTAGATAGCTTCCGAAGTTCGGGAGTAGAGGTCCCAGATCGTAGATAGCTTCCGAAGTTCGGGAGTAGAGGTCCCAGATCGTAGATAGCTTCCGAAGTTCGGGAGTAGAGGTCCCAGATCGTAGATAGCTTCCGAAGTTCGGGAGTAGAGGTCCCAGATCGTAGATAGCTTCCGAAGTTCGGGAGTAGAGGTCCCAGATCGTAGATAGCTTCCGAAGTTCGGGAGTAGAGGTCCCAGATCGTAGATAGCTTCCGAAGATCGGGAGTAGAAGTCCCAGGTGAAATAAAATAAATTTAAATATGTGACAGCAAAAATCAAGCTGTTTACTGATGCTTCTCATATCAGATGCAATCATAGACTGCTCCCAGCGTTGTTTTCAAAGTAGTCTTCTTTTCCAATTTTCAAATATTATTCTTCTTCTTGTGGTCATCATCTCATCTGACAAGTGTAGTCGGCCAGGACATATCCATGAGCGCGTAAAGAATTTTATAACTATAATTTAAAATTAAGCTATTTAGTAAACAATCGTAATAATCTATAAAATACAATAGCTAAACACATATTGATAAAAATAATTTAAATTTTATAAACCAATAAGTAGCCACCATAGATTAGACCAGAAAGAGAAATAAAAAGTAACTGACAGTTTGACAATTTGACGTAACTGTCACAACATGAAAATGATGAGTTATAATATTTTATTTCAGCTATTTTTAAGATAATTAATCATATTTAGATCCATTTGTTGAGTGTAAACATGGAAACAAATAAAAAGGATGATAAATAGTATTATGAATGATGAATATAAAGTGTAAGTATAGCTTAGATACTATGATATATAATTGAAAATGATCCTACTAACAGTTTTCTCAAATTTTTTCCCATAGGATATGTAGTTCAGAAACCATAGGACCCCACCTGCTATGATGAAACACACTTTTTTTACTTCGTCCACGTTCATACATTTGGTCAGGTACGCACGCCGGTTGCGAGTATTACACAACTGACCTAGCTGAAGAAAATCATCAATATGGTCAAATCATAATTGTATGTCCTTCTAAAGTTTCCTCCTACGTACATTTCTACTTCAATACAAGTAAATTACATTGAAGTGAAGTAATTACACTACGACCATAACTCATTTGAAACTTTCTTACGTAAGTGCATTCCCACTGAGTCTTGGCGCGTCGACAAAGCGTTGCGGAGCGGTGCGGAGCGATTAGCGCTGTGCATCACGAATAGTCATTAGAAACGTAGTAATTCGTGTAGAACTACAAAGTAACGTTTAAATGTTAGAACAGAGTTTTCCTTATCTTAACTAGCTGAAGAACTTTTCGTGTTTTCAATAGCTTTTCTTCAGTCTGAAACACCATTCATCTATCTTGAACAATTGTTGTGAAGTTGTCGGTGCTGCTATTTCCATTGATGTTTACTCAATGTTCATTTTGGCTCCATGTTTCAGGAAAAAGGTTTTTTTCTTCTAAAAAAAAATTACCTTTTTTTTATAAATAAGATTTTATCAAATACATTTCACAACGTTTTCATACTGACACTTCGTGGTACAAATAATCGTCATCCTAAATGTTGACAGTCCTTTTCCGTCATCATCATGCTCTCGCCCCTAACCCGTCCGTGTCAACGGTAAAAACTAAAATCAAAATCTGTTAATAGCCTTCTTGTACTTGCAAATATACAGTGATCTACTGGTTCGGTCTGGTATTCAAATATACAGTGATCTGCTGGTTCGGTCTGGCATTCAAATATAAAGTGATCTGCTGGTTCGGTCTGGCATTCAAATATAAAGTGATCTACTGGTTTGGTCTGGCATTCAAATATACACTGATCTACTGGTTCGGTCTGGCATTCAAATATACAGTGATCTACTGGTTCGGTCTGGTATTCAAATATACAGTGATCTGCTGGTTCGGTCTGGCATTCAAATATAAAGTGATCTACTGGTTTGGTCTGGCATTCAAATATACACTGATCTACTGGTTCGGTCTGGCATTCAAATATACAGTGATCTACTGGTTCGGTCTGGTATTCAAATATACAGTGATCTGCTGGTTTGGTCTGGTATTCAAATATACACTGATCTACTGGTTCGGTCTGGCATTCAAATATACAGTGATCTACTGGTTCAGTCTGGCATTCAAATATACAGAGAACTACTGGTTCGGTCTGGCATTCAAATATACAGTGATCTACTGGTTCGGTCTAGCATTCACTGGCATTAGTATTTGTCAGCTGACCAGTCTTTTATTGAACTTTATTGCTGAACAATACCTTTTTATGTAGTTTCAATGAAGTCATGTAGTTTCAATAACGATATTTTGTATACCATCGTTTGAAATTCTTATTGAAAAGCCTTTGCTTAAGAATTGAAATACAACTACTAAAAGTAAACCAAAACGTTCAATGCAATAAAACCTTGTGTTGGATGAAGATCAGTTTTGCCCCTACACTAAGCAACATTAATGGCTTAATTAAGTAAGGATTTGATTTTTAACTCGGCTCAGCATTGAAAGTCGAAAATGAAAGAGAGACAAGTTATTTAATGATTCATAAATCCAACATGCAAGAGTATTTAGTGTAGTTTCATCTAGTGCTAGTGAACAAACTCAATCGAGTCAGACAATCCATTAGCAAGTACCCTTTATCTCCAGCCAGACGTCCTTAGAAGCTGGACATCTCATACTGTCAGTCACACTATCGCCCTATTTACCTATACATTATGATACCAAAACCACATTAACAGAATAAATAATACACCACTTCATCTATAAGCTCTTGGCCACGACAAACGTGTTCAAGCAACACGCATATTGCGACACCGACTGCAGAGAAAACAAATAGAATACCTTGCTTAGAGCTCCCCACAATTCTTCGCGACGCGACTTGCGGAGCGAAGGTACTCACGCGATAACAAAAGAAACAAGTCGCACGGGGCGTAAGCGCACTACGTCCGACCGTACCCGTGAAAATACACTACAATACAAAATCGGATGACGGAAGCCGGATTTAGTGCGTAAACTACCAAATAAATAGTTCTACGACTATTCCGGACCAGTTTCGAATCGGACGTAGTGCGAAAACACTGTAACAGCCGAACACTATTCTCTGACTGCCTCATTGGTCGAGTGGTCGCCACGCACGACTGCTGAGCATGAGGTCCTGGGTTCGATTCCCGGGTCGGGCAAAGTGATATGGGTTTTTCTATCAGGAATTTCTCAGTAGTAACCACGGACTGTGGGTTCGTGCACGGTTGACAGCAAGAGCTCGCCCCCTATCACATGGGACTTAAAACATAACTGGCGATGTGAGTGTACTATTAGGTACCTATACCGTATACCTCTACCTAACCCTTCAGGGTTTAAAGACGTGATATTACCTATGTACGGATATATTAGTCAATAACCGCGCAATATATCGTCCCGTAATAGTAAGGTAACAAGCAACAACGTATTTCAATAGTGGGTTACCGACGACTTAAGATAATGCTAAGCAAAGCGACATTCATATTACGGAGATAGCATCGACGGTGACGCGACCCGGACTCGGGGGAAAGGTATTACAGTTGGCCGAAAGGTGATACTTGATCATTTACCTGGCTGTACCTAACATTTTGTTTGTGGATATTCGGAAGCTTCTTAGTATTTTTACTTGAGTGAGGTCTTGTTTGACTCTCACAAGGCGATGTTTAAACGTTAATGCGTAACTACCGATTTTGTTTATAAGTTTTAAAAACCTGCACCCCAAATTAAAGGTTGCTGCGCTTAATTGATATTACTGATATTTAATTAAATCTCGAAGAAGACAAACATAATTTTGAAAGGCTAAATGACTGTAAGGCAGATGAACCAAGAGGTAGTCTGACTCCTATCAAAAACTAAATTAAATTTTGTCGTTACTAGTACTATTTCTACTACATAACTTCACGCCTGTTATTCCCGAAGGGACAGTCAGAGGTGTACCTAGTACAGTTATGTTTAAATCCCGTGTAATAGTGGGCTTGTCTATTGCCATTAACCGGGCACAAATCAAGAGTCCGTGGCTGCTACTGAGAAAATCCTAATGGAAAAGCCCAATAATGTGATGCCCGACCTGGGTATCGAACCCAGGACCTCAAGCTCAGCAGTCGCACTTGTGACCACTAGACCAACGAGGCAGCCACTGGTACTGTATATTATAATTGTACCTCTTTGCTTTCTCTCTCTTTTCATATGCTTTTGGCTCACACTTAAACATAAGAACTAATAGCTCTACAACATGTCAAACAAATAAGAACAACCTCAACCCAAATCCGTCCCTGTAAACATTCAGCGGTGGTGTGTCTCGCAAGTAACTTAATCCGCAGAGATATGGCGGAACTACGGACGATGCTCCCCGCCTCACTGCCTTACCAACGGATTTGCTATCTTTAGCAGAATACAGAGATTTCCCCAATTACTCCGAGGACTGGAGCCAGCCGGCTTACAACCCTTACTGAAAGACGAATGCCTTTTCAAAGCAGTGTAAGCTATTGACAGAAATTGCTTCTGCTGTACAGTTTGCAAGAGGCATTAGTGATCGTTAAATGTCCAGAGTGAAATTGATTTTGTCTGAATTAAATTAAAATGTACTTTATGCACTCTACTTTAATAATTTATAATTGTTTTTATACTGTACGTATATGTGCCAACAAGTATTCAACAACGAGTGTTCCATTCTACAATATTAAAGGTTCTAACATTCCCTCTTTTTATGCTGACTGTATCTAACTAGATAACTATCTAACTAACTATATCTATATTTATTCCTCTAAAATACTGGATAATAGCTGTGTATACGATGGTAGGAGTGGGACAAAAATGTATAGTGCGCATGCAAAAACTGTGATATGAAGCTGTTTCGGGGCCGCGAGGAACACTAGTCGCGTTATTTATGTTAGTTTTGATACTGTTGTGCGGTCGGTTTAGGATAAAATAGAGAGAGATTTATTGTCAAAAAGTTTTTGTAGCAGGTTATTGTGGAATTGTCCGATACAAATTTGAAGGTAATTTAAATTAATGACCACAAATGCTTTGGCAAATTGAGGGAAGCTTCATTTTTCTGATTGAAAAATCCTTCACTGACAATTGAAAAGTGTCTATCAATGGTCTAATTGCAATAAGAGGTAAATAAACTAATTAATGGTAGTTAGGGGTTAGATAACTAAATGATCAAACCAAGCATGCTCAGGAAGCTTATGATTGACCAGTGGTGAAGTCTTCACCTGCCACATGCACAAGCATATGAGTTAAATTCCAAGCGAGTAACAAAGTAGCTTCCTCAACGCATATACTTTAAGCTTATCGATAAAGAAAAGCATCATGATGAAATACCAAGCACCAAACAATAATCCAGCCAAAACAAAAGGAGGAAAACTCGACCCCTCCCTCTCCAAGATTCTTCATTACGCCACCAAACAAAAACGACAAGACCACCCCTGCACAGACAAGCCATCTTATAAAAACATAACACAACACCAGCAGTTCTGTGATCGTTATAAGGATCATATAGCGCCGAATTACACCGCATGTGTTGGTAATAGTGGCTGTAATGGTAGCTCTACGGGCTCTGCCTTCTAGGGCATGGCCACTGTTTGACCTTTTCAGTGTACATATTGGTAATGTCACAGTATAGAATAGTTATGGGTAATTTTAAGCAAAATAAAATATCTAAGTCGATTATTCATAAAAACGAATTACTAACGCATTGGGACATCACAAATTAATTAGTCCTCGAGTAATCAAAGTAAAATAAATGGTTGGAAGGAGTGTACCAGAGGCTTGCTTAAGGGCTTATTTGACTTGGTTAGTTATCTAAATAGCTAAGTTACTGACTTCAGACAACTGTAAGCCTCCTCAAAAATAGCCTACTCAGACAGACGAAAAGTTCCACTATGTTCGCCTGTATCACATTTAAATCTGCCGAGGTATTCAGTAACCGATGTAGCAACTAATTCAATTTATTGGGCTCAGAATTAAACAAAAGATTGGCAACAGCATATTCCAATGCTGCCAAGCTGGTTTCTCGACTACAATGTTGTATATTTGAACGTGAAAGACGTTGTAATAGTTTAAAATGGCACATAACGGGCAGTTCCTGAATTTCGGCGGCGTTTCACTGAGTATTCTAGTCTCAGGAGCATATATTACTGAGACGGTCATAAGCATAAATTCTTAGATACTATCATTCACTTGTAAGAGGCACTTTGTTCTCTAGATGAAATTCTGTTATGTCCAGTTTTTATGGCTTTTGAGAAATATTATTTTAAACGTTTGGACTGATTTGATAGTTTAATAATACTAGCCGAATACCGTGTGATGAACGGACTATGGCAACATCTAGGTACAACACCAGAAACGAACTATGTATTACCTACTACCTAACGTAACGTAACATTCCATCGCGCAATCAGCTTTATTCAGCAGCCCAACAACAGCCCTCAGACAGTAGCCCACAAGACAACACCTGCCTGCAGTCTGGTCGGATCCTCCCTCTTTTAACAGAGGATGAGGAAACCACCCAGCACCCACACCTCTTTGACTAGGAATACGTTTACTTAAGTTTTTCACTGAAACACGTCTTTTGTGACAGCGGTTTATTTGATGACACCCGAAAAGAAGATTAACCATCCTGGGATGACGGATGATCAATCTTCTTGATGCCTCGAGCCATCAATAGTTCTATATCGGTACCAAATAAATTAAATAAATAAATCATTTAATTAGAACCAAACATTTTGTACATTATATGCACCCACCAATCAGCGTAACAGTTTGGCGGCGGGGTTTTTAAAAAAAATTAAACTCTATTTCAGACTGAAGTCCATAGTTTTGTTAGTATTGTAGTATTAGTAACAATGATGCTTAAGTATTAGGTTAACATTGTTAGTATCTTAATAATAATGAACAATTTAACTTAGAAATGTATTTGTGTGTTTTTACTAGTAGTAGTCCTAGGTAAACATTGAAGTATATTGTACGCTACACGGCAAAACAGAGAATCTAAGTTCTACATTGTAACCTCTCACACACCGTGTACCTATGTTTACAAATAAAAGTTTCTTATTCCAATTCTTATTAGTTCTTTTTCTTTATCCTGTGGTTAGTAGTGACTAACCTGCTATCAGAGTTTTTATGCCACCCATGGACCTCGTGACATTTTCGTTTTACATGCCGTCGAGAAATAATCTCTCAGGCATGCTGGTTTCTTCACGGTGCCGGTGTTTTCCTTCGCCGACAGTGATAAAAATTATACAATATGAACATCAATCACGAAAAATCAGGGGTGACTTGGGTTCGAACTTAGCTCACTAAACTCACACCACTGGGCTATCACTGCTACCTGCTAGGACATTAGTAACATCATATTTTAATTTGCGTTCCTTCTCCCTTTTAACCAAAATAAAACGAGAAAATAGTAAGAATACTCAACGGAAGCCATTAAAAGATGAAATTTTGGTCGTTTACCTGCTGCAACATGTTCGTACATTAATTTACTTAGTTCAGTGACTCCTGCTTCATTAGTGGTGACGCTCCTCACTCTCCCCTCGTGTGGAGCAAGGCAGGCGATCGGGGAGAGTTAAGCTTTTTTGTAGATGGTCAACACAGGCCGAATTTTTAATAGTTACAGCACTGATGACAATATTTGTGTCACTTGTTTAGTTTTATTTTATAGGCTTTGTAGATTCCCAGATGCTTGTTAACTTTTGTTATATTTATCTTGTTTTACGTTTTTTGTATAGTAAGCAACGACCTGTTGTCGGGCCTACGCTGTCCCCCCATACTTAATTGCTGTAACACATTTTAATATTGTAATATATTAAAATGTGTTACAGCAATATAATGATTTGAAAAAAATAACCATGGAGTTTTTTGCCGGTTCTTCTCCATGGAAACGACCAACCCGAACCATGCACTTTTTCGACGTTTTATAAGTGCCCATGTAGGCCTATGTAAAATAAAATATTTTGATTTTGTTTTTTTTTTAATTTACGAGTACGGATGGCTAGAAAGGGGACAAATACTGACATGACCATTGATAGATCTGCCAAATTAATTGAGGCTAAGGGGGATGAAGACGTGCTCGTCTAACCACCCAACCTACCCTTTAATCCTCTCAAACAGTTTCAGCAGACAGTAGGTAAAACCTGTATTAAATATATGCAGCAGCCTGTAAATTTTGTTGAGCAGAAGCAATTTAAAGCACGAAATCTATAACGTTTCCAAGCTGTTACTATAAATTGGACGTTAATCTGTATTACTACATGTGTGTGCCAACAACAGTCTGTTGTCAATCGGTTGGCAGGTTCAGAATAACCTTTTGTTATGATCAAATATTTTTTACGTTAATTCGTCTGTCCAGCTATAACACTAGGAATTTGTGATATTTTGATGGAATATCTGAATTAAATACATGTATAAAGTACTGATTTGTAGCCTAATTGCAATAAATGATTATTGTTTTGATTTTAATGGTGATAAAGGTTGGTTATTTTGACAGATTACTTTGAAACACGGATTGTTGCTGTATTCAGCTTCCGCTTTCAGTTTGGACCACATAGTAATACAACACGTAAAGAGTTTAGTATGCGGAAGTAATTTTCCTCTGCATTTACTAAATATCTCTCTAATTTGTGTTCTGGAAACATGATCGTTTAAATATTATTTTCTTTACCGTACCAAATATCACATACCTATTTCAATTTTGGTAATATAGCTATTTAGTTGGCACACACATAGGTATCTTAGTACAAGAACCTCTTAGGCCTACTTGCACATTAAATCGCTAAACACATTTAATCATTTAACGCTAAACGATACATTCGAGAACAGTTCAAGCAGTTCGTAAATAGAGTCAGCTTTAAATAATTATATAGGTTTTAATGATTGGTAGTGCAAGTCGACCTAAACCTTTTCCCTCGCACCACACACTCCGATAGTCCTTGTGTTCATCTCCCGCCCGATCAATGCGAATAATCCGAAGCCTTTTCTCCAACTTCGGGGCCGTCGGCATCACTTTGTCAACCCATTATTACATAAGACTCCGCCCAAATGAATCGGGACAAGCTCGAGTGTTCACAACTCTGTGTACGAACTTATTAACCCATAAACGAGTTTGATTAAGTTGTTTAACAGAATACTTAAGGATCTTCAACTTAAAGTTATAAGGGTTTTGGTTTAGATCCCTTTGCAATAGGGCGGTCGTTGCGGTGCTGATCGAGACAGCATTGATCCGAAAATTCCCCGATTGAATATTGTTAAGCTTTCTATAGTATGGTTAGATCCTATTGGGTGATGCAGTTGTTCGTAATGTATCTGAAGGTTTAGACAAGTCACAATCGCTGTCATAACGAATCGTATTTCCTTATCTACTGTTAATGGTATTGACATAAGTAAACTTTTCGGTAGCTTATGTCAATTCAATACATTTTTGAGATTATGTCAATTCATTACATTTCCACCATCGTTATCATTGATAGTATGCCACTTTGGTTGTTTTTCTTTTTTCTTAAATGTTATACCTAATGAACGGTAATATACTAGCCTGTGATTATTCACCAAAAAGAAGATTATATTTATGTATTTATAACTGACGTTTGTATAGTTAACTTGATAACTACTAACAAAAACTAGAATACATTGAAGCAATCTTCTATGTAATACACGTAATCGTAGTGTTTCGTAAAGAAACAAAGATCTTAACCAACAAAAGTTTTTACAGATACCTAAATAAACACTCGCCTTTATCTTTATATTCCCGCTGGCACACATTCGCATTTTGTTTCGAGCGTCTTTTGTTTCAATTCCAGCACACCAGCGTCTGCCAAATAACAGGAGATCATGAAATTCAACGACATGAGACAATGAAACATTAGTATTCTATTACTATAGAAAAAAAGCTCTTTGTAAACAGTAGGTTGGTGTTGGCTCGTTATAACGTTTACTGGTAATAGCAGATTCGTATTCAAGACGGCCGCGAGATGGCGACGACGACGTAACGTTATAACGTGACAACACTAGGTGTAATTATTTAATATTGGACAGCTATACATTTACTACACCTGCATTCTTATTAAAAACATAACTACAAACTCAATACAAACTAAAATACAACTAAAGAAAAAAACAACGTCACATAACCTGAGAAATAGATATAAAAACAAACTTGAAGTCATCAGCGTACGCACTAATTACGATAGAAAAAACATATTATTTGAAGGAGTACATCTGTTCAAGAATAGTGCGCTAACGTTAATATATTTAAAAAAAACTCTAAAAAACATGTATGTACATTATAACTTTAATACTCTGGAGGAAATTGTACTGTATTATCATACTTATTACTCTGCATCTCATTTTAAGCGGACTTATGAGAAATAAATTTCTTTAAACCGAGGTGTAAACGTCTGAACTAGTGTAGTAGTGTGTAGAACACACTACGATTCTTAGAGTGGTTTATGAGTGCAAAACTGTCGAAAAAGTGAACCCTATAACAATTTAACCTTTTTAATGAGAACCTGAGTCGTGACCGTCTTGGGTAGCAAAGAGATACCTACTTCACCTAAGCCCTTAAAATAAAACTGTCTGCTAAAGCAGGCACGTTTTAGTTTTAAAATAAGAGAAAGCGTCTAGACAGAATGTCAACTGTAATAAAAATACTGTTAGTTTTTCTTATGCCGTTACTTGCCCCTTGCCAGCCCCAAGCTTACCTCTTACGTAAAAAAAAATATCACCCGCGGGCTTATGAGGGTCACTTACCCCGGAACACATAGGGTTGTCACTTAACCCAAATTAAATTATACCGGGTGACTACTACTGCGTTGCGATGTCCGTAAACCCTCTCATTTAGCTCCTCTGAGTATTGTCATACAATAACATAATACAGAAATGCTACTAACGAAGACGTGAAATAAATAGTAATGTACAACCCAAATACAATTTATTGTAATGTATAACTAGTCGGTCTAGCTCGTGGCTAAATAATAACAGCCGCTCGGGTCGATCTTTAGATTAAGCCGTGCTTGCCTAGGTTAGTCTGTGGATGGGTGCCTCGGAAAGCACGTTAAGTTGTTGGTCCCGGCTGTCATTTGTAGATCTTTGACAGTCGTTACAGGTAGTCAGTGGCCCAAAAAGTCTGACAACCAATCTTATCAAGTGGTATTGTATTAAACAGGACTAACTGGGTTGTGGAGGTCCGATAGGCAGTCGCTTCATGTAAAATACTGGTATTCAGCTGCATCCGGTTGAACTGGAAGCCGACCCCAACATAGTTGGGAAAAGGCTAGGCAGAGATGATGATATAACTAGTCGGTCTAGAGCTTTTAGCTAGTTTCTTATTATTAACAGATGTATCGGTTATTCATTTCTCCTGAGAAAAACGCTTGAAGCAGCAATGCTGTGTGCCACCATCAATTAAGAAAAATCGTCTTTGATAAATCCCATGTGCGAGAAGAGAGCAGCACGTTCACTGTAAAGTTTCCTAGTTCCATAACTAAGTCAGTCTGGTATTATTGCAACCAAAGAAGTTTTTCTTGGCCGTTTAATGAGAGACCAATGCTGTTACAATCGACTTTAGCCTGATCACGGAACACGACATTTCGTTCGAACAGAAACGAGAGGAATGACATGCTTTTATTGCATGTACTGACTTACTGCACACACTTACTAATACATAATCTTAATCTGTATTTGATGCAATGAATTGACCTTCTGTACAGAGCTGTATGGTGTATTGATCTTGTGTCTTTTCCAAATGTTATTAAAAGTTAGTAGAAAACTGTAAATGTGCCATTATCGGACTGCTCCTAATGACAGACTGAAAGACTGAAACTTTGGACTGATAACATCGTCTGGCTCTCATGTAGTTGGTTCGTTTGGACCATCATTGATTGAAGTTTTCAGTTTTATAAGTACGTACGAGTAAAAACTTTATTCTTGTGTGCTTCGATCTTGTAAGTTTCGCGTGTAGGTTTTTTTTTATTTTCAGAATGAAAAAGTGTACCTCCATATAATAATAACACCAGCCTATTACCGTCCCACTTCTGGACCTTTGCGTGGGACAGTAAAAGGCTCGTACATGAGAGGCCTTGACCTTTGGGCAATCACGACAACTCCACACAAAGTACCCATACATAGTTATTAACGTGAAACGTCTTTAACCACCGTCCGTCCATCCGTCCGTCTTTGTACCATGTCAGAAAACCGGACCGTAACGAATTGGGTTTTATCGTCTGACATTAAAAACTACAATACAAAACTATTCATCGTAGAAACATGAATTTAGTGTCATTATTTAGCGTATATAGTCAGCTCGCTGCTAAGACATTGAGTTTGCTTCGGAGCCGGGCGGAGCGGCAGGGGAGGGACACTGCGTAGAATAACGGAAACCGGCGCTCTCGCTGGTTTCCATTCAGTATATGATTCTTGTGTGATTTCAGTGATTCTTTCGTGTATTTACAGAGTTTATTTAAACCAATCGATTTAAATAATAATAAATGTGACTTGGACTATACTTGTAGTTAAAAATAACCAATAAGTGTAAAAAATTAAATAAAACCGAGATAAGGTCAACATACGATACGGGTCGTCGCGACTAAAATGTGATATATACGTTTCACGTTAAAACCAACGGCCACGGCCGTTGGTTTTAACTACCGACACAGCCCCACCCGATTATTCGTCTTAGTTTAGTCAGAACAGACCTGCTCTTGAAATAGAGAATTAGGTACAGGTTAACACAACTTTTAGATAGGTACATTTACGATCTTTGTTCACGCAAATATAAGTTTCATTCATTGCACGCAATTCTTCAATCATTTAACTAGGGGCCACGATGTTCAAAGCAAATTATTACAACAAACTATCTCACTAAAACTCCTAAGAAAAATCTTTTTTCTTATTACCAAAAATATATAAATCGTCTTTGCACACAGTTGGGTCACTCCTAAAGAAACAGATCCCCGGCAAAGAAAGCCAACAATAGGAAAGAAACACGGAGAGCGTTTCTGATAAGTGCAAAAGGTTCAGTAATCGAGCCATTGCCTCAGGCAGACGAATTACAGAAACTAGATATCCTCGAACACAGGCCAAATGTCTAATGAAAGTAGTTTTTGTATACCGGCCGACAGCGGTGCTCAAAGATGCTGTCTGGATTCGTTGCTGAACAAGAACCTTAAAGCTGGCTTGTCTTAGCAATTAATAAAATCGAAGTCAAAACATTAAATTCAAATTAACCATTTCATGCATTTTTGAACTATCACGGATCAGATCAGTTAGGTACTCAAAAAGTTGAAAAAGTAAGCTGCCTGTTCTAAAACGTAGATCTCTATTGAGAAGAATGAATATGAATCTCCATTGTCTCTCTGGTTGTTTCTTTATTAAAACAAAAACCTAAGAGAGAATAAACACAATCTACTTATATTATGTTAGTACAAAGTCCATGCCATGCCATGGTAAGATTTTTGCCAGGCAGCAATGTAGTAGCGAAGCGAAGTGCAAAAGGTACGCTGGACATACAGTATGGTAATAAGAAGTAATACAGTTGTAAATGTTATATTTACAATTAATTTATGATTATTAATCTACAAAGGATTGGTGCCCTGGAACAGCGATACGAGGTCGCCAAGCAAGAAGATGTCGGGACGGCTTGGATGTCTTCCTTGACCATTAGAAAGAAATAGCGCAGAATGGTGACCGAGTCCTTTTGACCAGCAGTGGGAAAATATGGGCTAGCAATAAATAAAACAAAACCCATAATGAAAATTATTTTTATACTTTTTTCTTATGTCACTTTAGTTTCGGTCGTAACCACACCACTCGAAGTGGAGGGTTGTATACGGGCAATGAGTTTCGGAAAAGACGTAAGGGGAAAAATAAATGAGTTTATTCAGGTAAAGGAAGAGTGGGGTGGCAAATTGAATTTTGGATTTTTGTATGTGTGTACAATTATTTATTTATGCCCAAATCCAATCGCCCGGTTCCATTTTATTTTAGAGAAGTCTTGTAATTGTGGAATTTGAGGAACGTCGTGCAGATTTATTTATGAGGTATTATGCCTTTACCTACTTGACTATGGAAGTCTCTTCCTTTTTTGTTAATAATCAAATCTTGCAACTGAATTTTAAAACAGTTATTCCTAACCGATTATGCTGAAATTTTACATACACGTAAATATTTTACACACAGGTAAGTAACGTTATTCTAAATCCAATATGGCAGGTAAATCAAAAATGGTATACTAGTTGTTTTGTATGCACCATGACATTTGTATCAATAATTAAAAGGGTCTGCTGAGAAGAATACGAAAAAATATGACGTACACCTTTATCAAAAAGCTTGTTTTTAAATATGATTTTTCTATGAGCTTGTTTTATTTCATCTTGTTTTTCATTTTGTGTGTGAACATCAACAGTTATTTAATTACTAATTCCCTCATATAATACGGATGAGGAATACCTATTTGAAGCGTCTTAAAGATCCCAAACCTTAGAAATTTTAAATTAATAATCTGAAATATAAACTTAAGCTAATTTCTCCTACTAATTTACTAGTTCACTAGAAAATATAAATACAAGGTACTCTAAGTTAAAGGTAAAGAAACCGTCTTTGACTTGCAAAGTTTTACTGTGAAGAGATCAAACTCAAACGTTTACTTGTGCTCGAAAGAAGATTGCAAGCTGTCTGGTTTGAAATTAAAAAGCAATAGCAAACAAACACACAAAGTAAAATTCAATTTGTTATTGACGTTCAGGAACAGTTATTCTGTCAGCCCCGTCACCATTATTGCTTTCAGCAACGACAAGAGCTCTTCTCGGAAGGCAGCGTGCATTCGGGCTGTTCGGAGTTAACTGTATTTTCAACAGTATCCTCATAATGCTACTAATATTATAAATGCGAAATTTTGTGAGTATTGTCAACGGATTTGGATTAAATTTTGCACACAGATAGTTTATAACCTAGATTAACACAAAGATATCCACTTTTTATCCCGGTATTAAGATACCATGGGAAAATTATTATCAAACTTCATGCTGAAAGCCACTGGCAGAAGCTAATTCAGTATAATCTGTACAATATACTATTCTTAGAAATCAGAAGTGAGGACAGTTTTTTAAAAAAATAACGCACAATTACTTCCTAAATTATTTAATCAACAATCAAAGTTTAATAACCAAAATCACAACAAAGATAATTTTAAAAATAAGACATCCGAACTCTAATTACTGCAAATGATATAAATTGATTAGCAAAATAACAATATAGCGACTGAATATAAAAATACAAACGAGGGTAGCGATGTTCAACCGTTGGCGACCGATAATCCCCGTGAGCCGTTGCCGTTGCGGGTTTTTTTTTTTTTTTTTTTTTTTTGTTTTTTTTTTTTTTTTTTTTTTTTTTTTAGGAGGGCACCACTCGCAGTTGCAACGCGCTAAGGTTGCTTTACTGCTTAACCGGACAATCCTGTGGTGGCCAAAAATTACTTTAAGGCCCCCAGCCAGGGCTTACAAACTAAGGATTTAAATTAAATGAACGGTCACTAAGGGCACCCCCTGTGGGGTTCGGGCCTCGGCTTAGTGCGTCATTGATGAGAGGGCAGCAAGGGACAACAGGCTGGGTCGGATCATTAATTGGGGAATCGGTCGTTACATGCTCAGCGTCGCGGGCTGGCTCGTCGAGCAAGAGAGCCCGTTGCTAAAGGCGCGCCGTCTTTTATAGTGCACCGCTTGTACCAGGTTTTGAGAAGGAGGTTGCGCTAAGACTATACTATAATCTATTCTAAAATTATAAAGAGGAAAGATTTGATTTTTTGTTTGTTTGTTGGTGTGTTTGTTACGATTTAACTCGAACTTGAACTAACTCGAACTCTAAAATTACTCGACCGATTTTAGATTTTTTTTCTGCAATGGATAGCTACATTATCAGCGAGTAACATAGGCTATATTTTATCCCCGTACTCCCACGGGAACGAAAACTACGCGGGTGAAACCGCGTGACGTGCGCTAGTAGTAATATATTCTTAGAATATGGATGGACGAACTGAACAAAACCAAGGACCAATGGTCCACATTAACCCTGAATCGGAAACTTGGAAGTCATGGGGAGAGGCCTCTGCCCAGCAGTGAAATGACGTCAGTTATTAGTATCAGTAGTAAGATCATACTGATACTATTAACCTTGCTATCCTTGCTGTGCATCTCACCATGCTAACCCATCAAAGATTTTTAAATCCTACTATTCTGTACAAAGCGATTATATCTGTTGAGGTCATTGAGAAGACTTTGAAAGTTTATTACAACTCGTTTTCAGAGGCATGACATGACATCATTTGGGCATTAGACATTCACGCCCCCAAAGATAATGCATGCATCCCCGAAAGATAAGGCAGACGTGTACCTAATAGTGCACCCACGTTTCGCCAGTTACGTTTTAAGTCCTATGTAATAGGGGACGACCCTATTAGCCATTAGTAATTTTTCATGAACAACAAATTGTATCTGAAATTACATAGTATAACAGAAAATTAAATTACATAAACAAAAACAAAACACACACGCCAAAATATTACAACAATGCATACTTATACAACAATGAAATACAACGTATATATAGGAATTTCGTTATAGATCTTCAACAGCATAAAGACGCTTATTCAATAGGAAACTTTTAAGTCGTTTTTACCTATACCTATCGCCATCAACCAGGCACGAATCCAGACTCCGTGGCTGCAACTGAAAAATCTCTGATGGAAAAACCCAATGACACTTTAGCCCGATCCGGGAATCGAACCTGTGACCTCATGATCGCTAGTCGCGCTTGCGACCACTCTACCAACGAGGCAGTCATAACATGACTTAATTTTAATTAGGTATATTAGCTGAGTTACGATCTATGGAGGTGAAAAGCAAAAAACTTTGAGAAACTTTTCCCCAGCATAGGTACTTACATTTAATTCCATTGTAGCGCGTAGCTGTGGGTAAATCGTGTGTACATCATGTACTATGATACATAAGGCAGGTTGTATACCGTTGTTTTTTGCTTATTAAATATCCTGGATTGGCTGGCACCTGCGCCCGTGTGTTCCCGTTGTGTCATACGAGGTTGCGCTTTACAGTCGATACCTTGAACTTTTCCCAAGGACAAGCGTTTGTGTAGGTACTGTTATGTAAGAGCAGGAAATATTTTCTTGTTTTCACGTTGTACAAATGTTTTTGAGTGTATTTATAAATACGAGTTTTGGACGTAACAGTCGACACGGATTACGCAGAATTATCAAAAAATTAACTAAAATCATAATGTTGTCACAATTTTATTATATTTCTTTGAATCAAAATTTCGCACAAAAACATACTAGGTAGGATTTATTTACAAAAAAAATAACAGTAGGTTTATTTTTCCAAATGACAAAGCGGTCTCCTATTCCCGCAAATCATTATGTAACCCACCGCATAGCTTTTATCCCACCCCTCAATCATTATACACAAACAAAACACCTTCGGAAACCCGATACATCTCCATAAAACTTCGGCGTCACCTCTCTGTAAAAAGCTCGTCATCATGGCGGCCATAAATTAGAATTCATTATAACTACCCTCGCGAGCAGCAAGGGGGGGAGTAATTTACGCGTTCAACCCTCGGAGGAGTAGCTTCCCGTAATGAGTTTTTATTTAGCAAAGTTCGGCAACGGCCTAACATGGTTTGCGGACGCACTTCCGCGCGGACGCGTTCACGCCCCGAGGTGAAGCGACACGCTTGTGTCTCTTGTTTCCATGAGTTACAGTTGAGGCCGTCGTTTACCCGGGGTTTTACTGTGCCACTGGGCTGGCAAAAGGCCTGCACAGGTCTCGGTTCTGCCACACTTTTTGCCAATTTTTTAAGGCAGATTGTAAGTCGTCCCGCCCGCTATCTCTTTCGTGGTCTGCAGCAGCCACGTCTCACAGCATGCTGTAGGCTATGTCTTCCATTTGTTATCTCCGCAGTTATTTTCGCAACACGTGTGTCGCTTGAGCGTGTAGCTCGTGGCCTCGCGGATACGTTATTTTTCGGCGAGTGGAGTATCGAAGGCGTTTGTTCGTTCGTAAGTTGTTATATTACATTAGCGGACAAGACGACGTTGCAGACAATGTCCATAAAAACACTGCTAAAGAAGTCTGTATTTAAACTTCACCTACAATCTTTGGTTATATTTCGTAGAAAAGATAGATATTAATAACAACTAGGTTTTAACAAGAATTGCGTCTACTGCCAAACAAAACTAAGGCCAGACGAAAACCTGATCTAAAACAAAACAATAACGACACTATTTATACAACATCTGTGAATCTTTTGTTCTACTTCTATATTCTTCTGAAACCACGCAACAGTTTTATTAAAATGTAATTAGATGCAACTTTAACATCCGCCGTAGTTTTTAACTTCAAACATAGCTAACGAATAGTAGGTGCTTCAAAATGGCGGCTTGTGTTGTCATAAAAGGTGGTAGTAGAGTTTTATTTATGAGAATGGCAAAAGTGTATCTGCAAATACACAGAATTTTAGGCTTTCGAGTGAGGTTAACGTTGGTGACCATTTGAGTTGAAAAAACAATATGGCGGCGTCAGTTATGAATTATTGTCAATAGATCTATATAATAAATTCCTTGATTTTGTGTTTGACAGTGTGAAAAATACGTTTCGAAGGTGGGTATGTTAAGTATTGATTGGGAGAAGTATAAGATTTATTTCCACTACATAGAACACTAAACAATAACCAGTGATTAGTCACTGGTTATACCAAAATCAATTTCAATGTTGTAGGTATTTTACTTTCCATTAACAAATCGCTGATGATGACAGTAATCACGGTGGGCCAAATAAATGATAATAACTTATTGCTCTGCACCCACTTCAAAGAACGTAATTAATAACATGAAGTACTCAGTTAACTCAAGTTTACTGTAAATCCAACAAGAAATACTCAATAAAATAATGGAAATAAGAAACATTGCTTTTACAAATTGACAGCCTCATGAAGGAACCCACATTATATTTTTAGATAAAACTGATCGATTGACTTTACTGGGAGGAAGATATATTAGTACTTGAGTAAACAGGCCTCATCCAAATATTCATAAACCCAACAAATAAATCCTAAGTTATCACTTCATAAGAGCGAATATGATCTCCAGTAGATTCAATCGGTGTACAGCTCAAGTCAAAGTTACACTTTTTCGAGCCTACTTACTGTACATCGCTGTACACCTGCAATCTCTGGAGTAACTATACGCAAAGATCGTTCAATTCTTTACGCGTCCAATACAATAACGCGTTTAGGGTGTTGTTGCGGTTGCCGCGGGCATGCAGCGCATCAGGGATGTTTGCGGATGCAGGTGGACGGCTTCCACAGAGTGCGCGTCAGCCCTAACAGCATTCTGGCGATGTTTAGTAACCGCGCGACTAGACAGTCGGTTACATAAGTTTTGGAACAACTTACATTTAAGTTTAAATACTAACATAGATAAGTAAGTTCTGTATTTCGACTAACAATTGTGAATTAATTTTGTTAACGTGGATTATTATGAATGTAGCTACTTATATGGATCTTGTGACATCTGAATTAAATGAATTTATTTATTTATTAACAAACAACAGAGAGGCAGGCAGGCAGAGTCCATGAGCGCATCCTATCCTTTTTCCAACTATGTTGGAGACGGCTTCCAGTCTAACCGGATGCAGCTGAATACCAGTATTTTACATGTAGCGACTGCCTATCAGACCTCCACAACCCAGTTATAACTGGGTAATTCGTAGGCCTTGGTAAGACTGGTTTCAGACTTTCGGGCCATTGACTACCGGTAACGACTACAAATGACAGCCGAGACCAACGACTTAACGCGCTTTCCGAGGCGCGGAGGAAACTCAGTATGTAATGGGTGATCAAACATCCACAAACCGACCGGGGTAAGCGCGGCCTAACCTGAAGATCGACCCGACCGCCTGTTATATTTCACCGAAGTACTGTGTGACAATAAATGCGAATAAATGATTTGATTGGATTTGATTTGTACGGTTGATAAACTCAAAAAACCTCACATTCTACATCATCAATCATCATATCCACTGCTGTACATACATAGGTCTCCAAGCGGCATCGCACGGCGCTTCGTTGACCGGTTTTGTTCTTCTCTTAATCCAGCAGATTCAAAATAAAATCATACACACTTCCATTTACAAAAGACACAGTAACGTGATCGTTTGTGCGGGTTGACGTCCGGCGGATCACTTAGTATGTGCATACATCCCAATCCCGCCCGGCGCGCGGCGTGTTCGACGCCATGGCGCGCTGTGGCATATCTTTGCACAGTTAAAGGAATGTAACGTACGGGAGTGACGTTTTGTAACGCAACCACGGACCTCTTTTTAAAATCACATGACCGCTAACCTGACATTTTAGAAGAGTTGATGACAATAAATGTAAATGATCTTTTCAAGACATTTTTTTCTTTCGTTTAGTCGTATTAGGGTATCCCCGTACTTATCCTGCCACATTGACGGCGTTTAGATGACTCTTATACGTCTGAAATTCAATGAAAAGTACTAAAATATCAGTTAGATGATTCAATTCAACGACCGTTTCTAAGTTCTGACATGAGCCGCAAATTAAGTTTTAAACATAACATAACATCACGCCTGTAATTCCTCAAGGGGTAGTAAGAAGTGTACCTAATAATAGGACACCCACATTGCGCCAGTTATATTTAAATCCCATACAATAGGGGACGAGCCTATCAACTGGGCACGAATCCAGACACCGTGGCTGCTACTGTGGAATTCCTGATGGAAAAGCCCAAAAACACTTTTACCCAACTAGGAAACCTAGGACCTCATGGTCAGCAGTCGCGCTTGCGACGACTAAGCCAACGAGGCAGACAACTTCAATGGTTTTTAAGTTTTAACTCATTTTAAAAGTAGATATTGTTTCGTAGGTACAACTAAGTCTTTAGGTTTACATATAAGAACGAAAACACTAAAACTAATTTGAACGGTAACCAGAAACTTCACAGTAAACCCGGCGTTTAATTTGAGTTAACTGCTGTTGAGCAATACACTCCAAGTTTAACTGTATTTTTAACTTAATTAAACTCTGTTACAACTAACAAAATTCACTTTGGTAATTCAATTTCGCTCACTTACAAATATATGATGCTAATGGCCTGGGCTCGTAGACAAGGCACAAGTTTTGATACTTAGCATATAAAACAGTTATGAAAATAAACCGTTTATAGAGAAAGAAAGTAAATACATTCATATGGCGCAGACTACAAGGCCCACATCATATTCTGTAAAGTAAAAGCAATTTTGTACAAAAGTACACAGTATCTTTTTCAGTCAGTCATGACACATTGGTGAGATATGAGATTAGTGTATGCAACATATACTTGATGGCACATTCCATCAACAATTTCAATGCCCCATGTTTGTAATGTGTCAGTCTATAGATTAGATCATTGCAAAACGCAACGACAAGACCAAAGAATTTATGGACAGACTGTTTGAACGATGATGTGACTTGGGTGACGATTGAGAACTAGAAGAAGAAGTCCAATCTATTATGAACTAGCTGACGCCCGCGACTTTGCCCGCTTCACAAATGATATACTAAAACCTTCCTCTTGAATCACTATATCTATTAAAAAAAACCGCATCAAAATCCGTTGCGTAGTTTTAAAGATCTAAGGATACATAGGGACAGACAGACGTGGCGGAGGATTTTGTTTTATAATATATAGTGATAAATTGGAATACGTACAGGTGAATTATTAATCTTATGCCTCATTACGGCAGCCAGGCAACCTACACTGGTGTTTTTTTTTTTCAAAACCGTTGATAACGCCAGTATTATTTAGAACTTTATTGGTGGGACAGCAGGTGGTTCGTCGGATTCCTCCCATCATGGGAGAGACTTATGTCCAGCAGTGGACGTTATGGGCTGATGTTGTTGTTGTTGTTGGTGGGACAGCACATGTTCTTACCCTGTATGTTTCTTCCCACTAAGAAAGGAAACAAAATAAATTCTTGTTTATGTTTTCTGGCAGCGCATGGCGATGCTCGGTGTTCGGACATTACCAAGTGTTGCAAAATAGACGCCAAATTGAATAGTAATATTGGCACTAGATTTAGATGTAACCTGCATAGTTACTTGGCAGAAATGTCATGTGCAGTTAAGAGATGGTGTAGGTATACACTTCAGGTTGAATTTAAAGAATGTGACTTGAGTCTTAATTTCAAAGACCTCAAAACCTATATTAACTTTCGTTGCAAACAGTTAACGCAGTTCTAGTAGTAGTTTCTGTTTCAGTATATTCTTGTTGAAAGTTATAAGTATCAGTATCAATATCCAGCTCCAGTGGTCATAAGGTACCTACTTCAATGTTTGTGCACAAGAGAAGTCCATTTCCAAATTGAAGTATGCCTTACAATAGCATCCAATCTCCATTATTAATTTATTAATGCACAGTTGGTTCTTGTTACTATTGGTAATAAGAGCCTCAGATCCAATAATACGTCAGAAGAATGTTAGAATGAAGCCTCAACAATGCAAAATTCAGTTCAACAGACATAGATGAATAGTTTCGGATGATAGCTACTGAATCCATTGCATTCAATTCGGGAAATATTGAGGGGCTTTCAATTTGGCTCTGCCCGGCTTCCACGCCATCAATTTAATATTGGACGCAGAAAAGAAGCCATTTACTCCAATTTGGTGAGTGATTTGATTTGACGTTTCATTTCAGGGTATATTTTTAAACCCAAAAGGAC
The DNA here is from genome assembly GCA_941918905.2 of Xestia sexstrigata. Lineage (NCBI taxonomy): Eukaryota > Metazoa > Arthropoda > Insecta > Lepidoptera > Noctuidae > Xestia > Xestia sexstrigata. The sequence goes on from OW799211.2 coordinate 21,403,658, forward strand.
ACCGTGTCTTCAAATGCGTACGAGTATATATTCATATATGTTTCACCGACGTACTTGTACTTACCTGAATCTTTAAATCGGGTTCATTGAAACATCTAAGACGTTAGTACTATTATTTATTATGTGGGGTATGTACAATTAAAGTACCTACTACAATAACAGTGACTCTTCTTCAGCAAATCTTGCAAGATCTGATTTCTTGGAAACGAAACGTCTACAAGGAAACTATTTCCCGATGCCAATCATAAAAAGCCACAACAAAATGTTTAATACATCATGTCCGAGGCGAGCGGCCAGTTTGGCCACAACACGCATGACCCCTGCTTTACGGCCTCATTTCTTGCTCCGACGTCCGTCAAATAGCCGGGCAATCAATCGATTGCTCGGAGCAAAGTCGCTGCTACAATTTATAGCTATCAGGAGAACAAAGTTGGTAACAAACATAGCTCGCTGATGAATTTGTATGCCGCCTGCGAGTTAGCGGTGAGAGGGGGTTGCAAGAGGTAAGCGACAGGCGCTTGGGAGTTTCAGGTCCACCTGAACTTATTACCGTGACAGGTTATCCAGGTCTTTTTTATATCATCAACATCATCACTATCATCCCGTTAATTTGTCTTCCCGCAAAGTGACTGGACCCAATTTCCAATTTTATTTCAACAAATTATTTTTTTTCGTCTGACAACCAAAAGGTCTGACAACCAGTCTTACCAAGGGGTATTGTATTACCCAGTACTAAGTGGAATGTGGAGGTCAGATAGGCAGTCGCTCCATGTAAAATACTGGTATTCAGCTGCATCCGGTTAAACCGGAAGCCGATGATGATGATTTTTTCTCGTATCAGCTTCACAATCTGAAACATTGAATGATCTAGTTATGGAAACTCAAATATCTACAGAGTCACGTGGTTGTAGCACATCTATGTACCCGATTTCTACCAAAGCGGAGCGAAGGCGAGAGATAACGGGGCTGCGGGACTGTTCGAAAGAGATACCGTGGCCCCGGAACACAAAGGGCGATGAAGGAACATGGATGGGTTTTAGTCAGTAAAAGTCTGACACTCCCTCCTGCTCCGCCCAGAGCGGGAGGAGTCATTTGATGAACTCCCATCCGAAAAAAAAAAAAGTCGAATCTAGCACGTCTTGTCTCCGCTCGTCTCCGCTTTGGGCCTAAGAATACCCGCAGTTCTCCCATCGCTTGTCCCCCGCACTGGAGACGTGAGCCGCCAATAAATGCGGCCACTCTGTTAAATGGACCACCCGAAGGCCAGGCCTCAGGCCAATCGGACTAATCTAACTTTTTTCATGTTAAACTTTAAAGACTTAACTACGAGACGCTACTTTCTACTATACTTGGCTACTTTTACTAACTTTCTTTCTCTGTTAGCTATTCCAATTTTGTAGCAGAATTTGCAAATGGAGTTTAGCTGGAGCGGGAGAAATTCAATTAAATGCAGTTTTGCGTCAGAGATAAAAATAACATGGTTACAATTAATTATTAACCTTAGTTTTGTACTGTGCCAACTATTAGACTACAGCAGACTAATTCCTAATCCTAGTAGTATATTTATATACGTAATTTTTTTTTATCCGTACCTTGGAATGCACGATAAGACGTCGATCCCGACTGTCATTTGTTGATCTTTGAAATTATTAACAGGTCAGTGGCCCGAAAGTCTGAGAAGCAGTCTTACCAATGGGTATTGTATCACCCAATAGGTACTAACTGATTTGTGGAGTGAAGAGAGACAGTCGCTCCATGTAAAATACTTTTATTCAGCTGCATCCGGTTAGACTGGAAGCCGATCTCAGCATACTTAGTTGGGGAAAAGCTAGGCAGATGATGATTTATACGTAAATTTTTCATTCTCAGTGTAAATGTGGAGAGAGGTGTTTATTACGAGAACAAAATTATGATGGAAAAGTAAATTTTCTCATTTTCAGCTGTACAATAAAGTGGTACTACTCTCTACTGTCATCATCATCATCATCATTTCAGCCGAAAGACGTCCACTGCTGGACATAGGCCTGCCCCAACTGTCGCCACATTGACCGGTCCCGTGCGACTCGCATCCAACGGATTCCCGCAACCTTCACCAGGTCACCGCTCCACCTAGTGGGAGGTCTTCCAACGCAACGTCTTCCGGTTCGCGGTCGCCACTCCAGAACTTTTCGGCCCCATCGGCCATCCGCTCTGTTCCGTTTCTGCTACAATGTGCCTTGCCCACTGCCACTTAAGCCTCTCTCCTGTAACCCGAAACAAATCTTTACTAAAACAAATCAGCCATTCAAGCGTTGTTTTCAAACCCATTCCAACGTTTTTCAATACTCAATGAAGCCTCGCTCGATTGAACGAGTTCATAGTTTGTGTTCAATCGCTACATGTTTTCCCATTCGGTAATACAAACATCATTTGTTTGAGGGAAATCATTTCCCCGTGTCGTACCGTTTGCCAAAGCGGACGAAATACGAAATATTTGAAGATTGTATTTTATCACCAAAGGTAATTTGAATGATATTTTTACTACCTTGCCTTATTTGTTTACTCATCACATACGATCTTTTCCATATTATGTACAACGTCGACTTTAGTCACACACTTTAGTTAAACACTAAAGTCGATATAGGTATAAGATTACCAGTGTGGTCTCAAGGAAGAAAACAAGCAGTGTAACGACTAAGCACTTTAATTTATAAAAATTAACTAACTCTAAACATCGTTACATCTCCTTTTAAACTGATTCGAACAAAGACATATCAAAGTGGGGCGCTCTAAGTGGGGAGCGCAATTTACGTCACTACCGGAACTATTTTCTAAATAATTTTATTTAAATACAAATACTACAGACTTCCTTTTTGTAAACGGAAATAGAATTAATATTTATTTTCTACCGGAAGTCCGCCGTGTAGACAAATATTTAATATAAAATAAGTCGTATATAATATTTGTATTAACCTGAGATTACATTATTCATGAAAGCCTCTAATATTTATAAAAGCCAACAATCGGCCTTCCTGACATTTAGTTTGTCCTCAAACTAATTTTGACAATGATAATGAAAAAAAAATACAATTAAATGGTACCTAATTATCTCAAAATTCTTCAATCAGTATTCAGTTTAATAATCTACTATAATACATCTGCCACCCATTGCATCGCAAGCTTCACCGGACCAAGTTCCTTTACTTGCCGGCCACTGTACGCCTTCCAATAGGTGACCTATGTCTTTTAATGGGAGACACACCGTGAGACTTCGCCGGAGGCTGACCACCCAACGTCTTCCAACCAGACCCACTGGTTGCAACGTGGACTTCGCCAACCAAACCGACCACCCCACGACTTCTATCTCATCATGTAAGTAACATATCTTTACTATACTATTATTCATCATTATATCCATCATAAAAACTTTGATTGTTATACATACAGACTAAAATTATGCAACATTTAATAAGTTAACATATTATAATAATGTCAGTTCACTTCAACTCTACTTGCACATAATTATACACCAAACAGACCATATGATAAATTAAATATTTTAATAATCAATTCTCTTTTATTTTATTTCTTTACGTCCTATCAAATCTATCTTTTTGTTTATATTGGTCCTGTGAAATATGTTGACTTACATCAGCCCTTATTTCTTCTATATTATTATCTATCGGTCTAGTATCTACAAATATCTCATTCATAACATTTTCGCTACTATGAGTTAAGTTCCTACCAAACAATGCTTCTGCTGGGGTTTTACCGTGCCTTTGTTTAATGTATTATTCAACCCCCATTGGATATTACCTAATTCAGTATCCCATTTTGTTTCACCTAACTTGTCTGTGTATGTTGTTAATGACCCTAAAATTGTCCGATTATAACGCTCCACCTGGCCATTGGCTCGAGGTGAAGCAACTGCATTCAATATATGCCTAATATGGTGTTTTTCACAAAACCTACGAAATTCATCAGAGGTAAATGAGGTACCCCGATCTGAGATCAAACGTTTTGGATAGCCAAATGTTGTAAAAATTTCCTCGAGTGCCCTAATAGTCGGACTTGACTTTAAGGTGCGCAATGGCTTGATTATGCAAAATTTGGTAAACGCATCTACCAGTACAAGTAAATAAACATTACCTTTGGAACTCTTAACGAAGGGGCCTAGGTGGTCAATATGGACCGTCTCAAAAGGAATGTCATTTTTGGGTATAGAATGTAAAAACCCTTCTTTCTTGCCAGCTGGCATTTTCCCATAAGCACAATGAATGCAAGACTTTACATATTTAGTAATAAATCTTTTCATTTTCGGAAACCAAAAATCTTTGCCAATTTTACTAAACGTTTTGTCGACGGAAAAATGACCAATGTCATCATGATTTTGTTTACATATTTGCCACCTAGCCCCCTTTGGGACTACCCATTTTAATTCATCCTTAACACGTCTAAATAACCGGTTCTCTTTTATAACAAAATTTTGTTTTATGTCAATAACATCTTTATATTTAGGGTCGTTCAAAATCTCTTTTATAAAACATAATTTGGGATCTGATAATTGTACACTTAGCAACCAGTCGTCTTCAGCAATATTTAGGACTCTTAAATCTACTTCACTATTTAAATCATTTATATCGATAGGGTTCCTACTCAATGCGTCAACATGGGTCATAGTATGATTAGGGCGGTAAACAATATCACAATCATACTCCTGTAAAGCCAGCCACCAGCGGGCTATTCGCGGTAAAAGATCTCGCTTAGAAAAAGTGGATCTCAGGGCATTACAGTCAGTCATTATAGTAAATTTTAGACCTAGTAAATAAACACGGAAGCGATAGAGTGAAGCAACAACAGCTAATGTTTCGAGATCATACGCATGAAATTTTTGTTCATCAATGGTAGTTTTTCTACTAAAATATGCGACTGGTTTTAGGGGGGCTTGATCATTTTCTTTTTGTAAAAGTATACCTGCCAGTCCAATTTTGCTCGCATCAGTATGCAACTCTGTGATAAAGTTTGGATTGTATAGGGTTAAAAGGGGCGTTCAATTAATTTAGATTTAAGGTTTTCAAAAGCTACCATCTGCTCATCTTCCCATCTCCATGGACAGCTTTTTCTTGTTAGATCAGTTAGCGGCCGAGCGATTATAGAAAACTTATCAATAAATTTTCTAAAATAACTGGCAAGGCCTATGAATTGCCTGACTTCGTGTACAGTTCGTGGTATGGGAAAATTTCTTACTGCCTCAATCTTAACCTTACCCGGCTTAATTCCCTCGCTTGTAATTTCGTAACCCAAGTAATCTATGGAGGTTTGAAAAAAATAACATTTTTTGACATTTAACGTTAAATTTGCCTCATTTAGTAAATTAAAAGCATCTTCTAATTTTTGGACACCTTGCTCGAAATCTTTAGAATGTATTATTAAATCATCCATATAAGCCAAAGCAGGTTTACCCTCACTATCACTAGACTCTTGAGCACGATTCAAACTCAAGGCTCGAGCCATAGTCCTCTGGAATACTGAGGGCGCATTGGCCAAGCCAAAGGGCATCCTCTTAAATTGGTACAGGCCGTCAGGGGTGACAAATGCTGTGACATGTCGGCATTCTTCCCTTATGGGTACCTGGTAGTAGCCACTCATCAGATCTAAGGTAGTATAGTATTTACTGCCGCTCAACTGATCCAACTGATCATCTATCAATGGGAGTGGAAAATGATCCTTAACTGTACGACTATTAAGAGTTCTATAGTCTATACACAAGCGATGCCCTCCGGTTTTCTTTGACACGAGTATAATTGGACTAGCGTAAGATGATGAAGATTCCTCAATAATGTCATTTTGTAATAACTCCTTAACCATATCTTGAACTAACTGCCTTTCTTTGCAGCTTAACCTATAAGGTCTATAAACAACTGGAGTACTATTGGACAACTTTATCTCCATTTCACTTATACTAGTGCAACCTAATTCCGAAAGATTTTGGGCAAATGTTTTTCTATACTTTGTTATTAATTTCTTGACAGTTTCAGTTTCTTTTAGTGATAGCTCTGGATTAATGTTAATATCGTTAGTATCAATGGGATTACAATTGGTTTGAATATGTAAACAGTTTAATTCTTCAATATTTTTGTTATACTGAATTTTGTTAGCTCGTGCCAATAATGTATCTTTTTTAATTTGTAACATTTTATTGCTTAAAACTAACAGAGATATCTCACACGATTTAACCATTACTTTATAGACCCCTTCTTTGATCCAATATTGACAATTTTGATAAACTCTGTAACTACCTGGCACGAATATTATGGTATCTTCATCAGTCGTAGTATAGCATTTAATTAACCCTACATCAGTGCAAGAAAAGTTCGACTCTGCAAATAACTTGATGACATCGCCAGCCTCATGTTCAATATCAGGCAAGATTGTATTACAAAAGACATTGCGTTTCAAAATTTCAAGAGCACTATCCGTCTTTATAACTAGAATGTGTGGCAATTCAGTAAAATTCTGTCCCACTAACATAGGAACATGTAATTGCTCAGATGAAACAACATATGTTGTGATCAAAACCTCAACACCATCTATGGATAACAATAATCCAGTTTCACCTAAAACTGTAATGCGAGCCTCACCAACACCACTTATGACCGGCAAAGAATTAGTACTAATTGTTAAATTATATTGGTTTGCTATTGAGTCACTAATAAGAGTGCACTCGCTTCCAAAATCAATGAAACATTGGATTGGTGAATTACTGTTATTAATAAAAGCATTTTTATAATATTTATTTTGTAATGTTTTTGATATTGAATTAACTGTCAACATAACCCGTTTATTTTGATTTTCCTTTTTATTATCAGTTTGGTTTCCCTTTTTTTTACTAAAACAGTCATCTGATTTGTGTCCATATCTTTGACAATGTTCACATTTTATAACTGGTTTTGGACATTGAAATATTCGATGACCAGCCTCTTTGCAGTTAAAACACAACATCTCAGAACTATTTGTTGATTTGCGACACTGACTAGCACGATGGCCCTTCATGTTACAGTTATTACAAATCAGAGTGGAAGTATTTGGTAAAGGAGATTTAAATTTATTTAATTTAGGTACTACATCTCTTTGTTCCCGACACATATCCTTTAGATATTTTAACAAGTCTTCTGGCTGGGCAAAGCGGGCCGAAGATGCACCAGCTCTTAAGGTGCGATCTTCTAACCCATATATGATACAATCTACAGCTTTCTTGCCTGATATGTCACATGCATTTAATAGAATCATTTTATTGTAATAATACTCGTCAAGAGAGTCACCTACACTATACTTTTTCCCTAACATCTCATTCAGCAAAGCTCCGTAATTAGTATCGGTAGGAAAAGCTCTTTTAAGATGTTCTTGCCACTCTAACCATGTATATTTTATAGTTTTTAAACCCTCATACCATTTTTTGGCGTGACCTACAAGCCGTGGCAGGGCAAAATGGGCTGTTTGTTGATCAGACCAACCATAGATTTGAGAGCATTCGTTGACTTTCACTAACCAGTTATCTATTCTATGGTTTTGAATAGACGGGTCAAATTCAGGAATAATATTTTTATCATAATTATATTTGATAGAATGATCAGGTTTCACACAAGAAGAAATAAAACTTAATAAATCCTGAAAATTCATTGGAACATTCATATTAAGAAAATTATTTAACATACCCCCCGATGAGCCTGGTGTCGTCTTCCCTTGTCCATCGTCCACTACACTGCTTCCACTTGTACCTGCATGCAATTCCTCGCAGACATTCCTCGTACTTTCCTCTGCATTGATAACCGGGGTCACAGATTCGGTAACCGCCCCAGGGGTTTGGGGCGGGCTGCTATTATCCAACGTAGATTCACCTAGGTCTACTGTCGATGGCATCACACTAGGACTCCTACTTTCCCTTATTCGCTTCGACCTGTTCGATTTCTTGTTCTTCTGGCCCTTGCGTCTACTGTGGGAACGCATCCGGTTTTTTGAGCGTGAACGTCGCTTTTCATCCTTATGGCGGCGTCGCCTCACAAGTCTCTCTTTATACGAATCATCAGTATCACTAGTCGAAGAATCACTGCTTTTATCGCGTTTACGTCTCGGCATAATTTAAATTTATCGTTCACCACACCGGCAAACTTCACTGTTCACAGTTTTATAGTTTCAAAAATCAAAAAGAAAATGTACGTACACTTTTGTTTTACTTTTTTTTTTTTTTTTTGCTAGTCCACACAAACACAACCACACCGTACAGTTTAAAGAAAAATAATTCCACTTTTATGATCACTTCACTGCAGAAACACCTTACCGTCTATTTTTTCACAAATAAATCCAACGAATTTTCTTGGTTGATCCCACTTCTGATATAAGATTACCAGTGTGGTCTCAAGGAAGAAAACAAGCAGTGTAACGACTAAGCACTTTATTTTATAAAAATTAACTAACTCTAAACATCGTTACATCTCCTTTTAAACTGATTCGAACAAAGACATATCAAAGTGGGGCGCTCTAAGTGGGGAGCGCAATTTACGTCACTACCGGAACTATTTTCTAAATAATTTTATTTAAATACAAATACTACAGACTTCCTTTTTGTAAACGGAAATAGAATTAATATTTATTTTCTACCGGAAGTCCGCCGTGTAGACAAATATTAAATATAAAATAAGTCGTATATAATATTTGTATTAACCTGAGATTACATTATTCATGAAAGCCTCTAATATTTATAAAAGCCAACATAGGTAAAGAGGTAATTTATGATTTCAGAAGAATTATGTACACTACACCAATGTGTGTAACATTGGTGTAGTGTACATAATTATTTGGTAGACCCGATTTTGGAATAAGTGAAAACTAAGCATAAAATATCGGGTTTGTGTTTAATAGTGAAAAATAAAAGTTGGGTGTAATAAGACAGGACGCCATTTCAGGAGGGAATATAATAAAATTCCAGAAACTTTCTGCCCACCATTAAATAACGTAATAAGCTGTGAGCGATAAAAGGCCCCGTAATGTTATTAGGTACCAAAGGTATCCTGCTTAATTAAAAACTGCAGCGCCATCATATTTATTCCCTCATTTTCTGTCAGCAGAAACTGTGGAATAAATAGCTGAACATATTTCCAGGATATTATAATTTAAGCACCGTAACGATGCACAAAAAATGTTTAAAATAAAACGAGGTCAGATACAAAATTTTTAATAAAATCACTTTGAGAGAATGCGCCTAAAATATTATTTTTGCGAGAACACCGCGCCTCCGCCGCCGCCCGTCTGCATGCCGCAATCACAATAAAAGCTTTGGCTTAAAATGTAACGGATTTTTAATAGGTTTAGCTTAAAATATACACGTAAACTCTCTAATCCGAGCTTTCATATCTTCCTACATAATTAAAGTGTAAAGATTCTAAACTCTTGTTTTCTCTATAATAATCTCTCTTGGTCAATGGACGCAGAGTTGTTTATCTCTCTAACGTAGTCTTTCCATGAATTCATCTCATGGCTCCAAGTAGCACTTTTAATGCTGTACAGTGATACGTCGTTCTTTTTATTTCTTGGATATACCATCGACTATTATCAATGAAAATAAAATAAGCAAAACCATAAAGTTTTGAAACCACTGTAGACGGTATTTTACGGTTCAAAGAGCAATTTATTTTATTTGTTAAAGTAATTTATTTCTTTGTACAAAGTTGTACCCAAGTTGGCCCAAACCACGATACCTAGGATACCTATTACGTTCAGAATGAACTACAGACGTGACACGAATTTAAACCGTCTAATTCTATCAAGAAAATCTTTCATTTTGTACATTTTACACGATTTCTTGAAACTATTTATTTATTTATCTTCTTATGCTCTGCTTACAGATGACTTTATTAGGGTTTTTATTTATTATACTGTTCCCTGCACTGTCTGTGTGGTATCTGTGTGTTTTAAGACGCGGTACTGCTACCGCATCGTCTGAGGCAGTGCAGTAGCAATATTTCGTTCATTTGCTCTAATCTTGTATGGTTAAAGTATCCTTGAATTATTAACTGATGTTGATAGCCTTTTTCTCGGTAAAGTGATCGTTGAGTCAGCAAAATATCCAGAATATCCTTTCTCAACTTTTCAGGTAAGAATCCGTAACATTTTTCCTCTCTCATTCTTTATACCTGGTAACTATTATAAAGATTGGTAAATATCTACGTTTATTAATCAACAGGACGGGTTATCATTATTCGAATACTTTTCTAAAGCTTGAATGCTTGCTTGCTTTTTTTTTAGACGGCAATCATGAAACTATCGAAATTGCAACAGCGTCTGCTACGATACACAATCACTCTATGCTATTTTAACTAAGTTACACAGAAAAGCTACAAATAACAGTTAAATGTAACAAATAGAGGGCCCATAAACCATAGGCAGGGTGTATCGACGTGTGCTGAAGAGAAAATAACCAGATAAAATATGATGCAAGCTGGAGTAAGATCATAACGGACGATTGAGTCGCCGCTTTGAACCCAGGGGCGGACTGAAAGCTGCCAAACGATAGCGGTATGGCAATATGGGAAGATGTGAGTCGTTTGAGCTAAGATATGAATATTTGCTATAAGGCAGATGAATGTTTGGAATTATGTGCATGGAAAATCACTGCTATAAATAGTATCTTACAGGAGTCGGAGGTCAACAAAATTATAATATTATTTGTAGAACAAAAACAAAACTTCCTTACATGTCCGTATATTCTCTCATTGTTGTTAAAAGACAGTTTAGAATTGGTTATACTGGAATTCTACTATATTTAATATTGGACTAATGTCTGAGGCAGAACACCTTGCGCCTCCGTAGACCAGAGAATGGGCAGCAGCGTTTTCTGTTAGTCTTTCATCACTGCGATCTCCAATCCGCCTGCCAAGCGTGGAGATTACGGCAAATTCCTCCCATCATGGGAGAGGCTTATGTCCAGCAGTGGACGTTATGGGCTGTTATAGTAGTAGTATAGTATACTGGAATTCGACAACGTTTTCTGAACTTCGACATTCGACAAAATAGCAGTGGCCAGTAGGCCACATAGTTTGTTACATTTTGCTTATCGACAACTTGCTTCGAACAACTTTTTGTTTTTCGAGAACCTTTTATTAGTAAGAAAAAGAGCTTACATTTTAGCACATGTGAACAGGGACAGACATTCATTAAGATTAAGTTCTCGCGTGGTTCGGGCCTAAGTGGTAACTGATACGATAAATCGAACTACACGAGAAGGAAGTTTGTGAGTCTTGGCGGCGTCTAATGGCCGCAGGGAATCGGTAATGTTATCAGATCACACACAATACGTAGTTTATGACAGACTTTATGGAGTAATTATGATTAATGGTAAACCTCTAACGGCCTTGTTGATCTTGTGGTCGCCAGCGCTACTAACAAGCATGAGATCCTGGGTTTGATTAATCCGCAAATTTTATTGCAGTTTTTCACCAGGAATTTCATAGTAGCAGCTCGGGCTTTGGATTTGTGATCTATTGATGGCAATAGGCCTATCGCCCTCTTTACTTGGGACAAAATAATACCGGTAAAATGAATATGTACATACTTTATACTTTGTGTCTAACTCGTCTAACGTCCAACCCGTGGCTGGGATTACAGGATTCATGTTATGTTTTGTTATTTTTCTACTCAGCCCGAATTTTAATGATAAGCCAATGTCGTGGCAAAACTTTTTAAAGTACATTTCGCCACTCAGGGAGATTATTTTAATAAGTTTATGATGAAATTATAATCTAAGCAATGTCCTGGCTTTTGAGAATCTTCCGAGAAAGGATGTTCTCTTTCTCGGAATTTACCCAAAAACTGGGAATAATATATTAGTAATTTGTCATTGTTGCGTGTGAAACATTACCCAGATTCAAAGTTACGCTGTAGTAATGTAGAGAAAAGTTGCTAAATTAAATGAATGGTGCCTACTGTAATTTGAATAATGCTTTTCCCATTTTTGCAAGGTAGTGGCAATTTCAAAAGGTTGAATACTATCAAAATATTTATTTATACCAATTCAAAACTAGTCACTGTAAACGTGGCTAAGTTGGCTAAAGAGTAGGAAAAACCTTCGGGAAAACCAGTTTAATTTTAAAGGTCCCTTCTCAAAAACTTGATAAAAAGGCTCCTAAGTACGCTACTGTGTAACTGGACTTGACATCTTGTGGAAAAAAATGTCCCCCTCTAGCCCCCCTTTGTACCCTTCCCCTGTACCCCTCGCTGAGTCCTACCTACGTGCGTCTCCATCCCGTGACGTCACGCCGTAATGATCTACAACGTGTTTTTGGTACAAAAGGGATGGGTAAAGTTTACCCTAAATAATGGGGTGCAGTGTCAAGTTTATTTTAGGCTGCTGTAGGTATGTGTTGTGACTGGTGGATCGTGAAGGAAACAAAATTTGTGAAGAAAGGGTATTTTTAATACAAGTTATTTTTTTAACTCTAATTCTGTATTTGTAAGTATGTTTTCGTGTTTTCTGTATGATTTCGTTTCATAAATTATACGTAATGAACCTGCATAAATCACTAAATATTAAAAGTACAAAATAAAACTCTATCCTTTAAATCAGTACATGTGAACTGTAAAATAAAAACACCTTTCTGAATAAAATGCCACCTAAAATATTTATTCAAACAAAAACGAAGCGCCTGCAATAAAATAGCGAGCAATATGTTTCGCTCCGTCCACTGTCAGCTCACAGAGCGCTACGAGGCCGATATGAATAAAAATAGATAACCCCGGGCCACACATCATTATGGACGTGTAAAAATAGTTTTGAAAAATCAAATGCTTCACAATGGCTACCTGCTGCAAATAAATCATAACTATTCGAGAAGGAATGTTGTGCAACTTTGTTTTCTGCATACAACATGTAAACAGTGTAAAACCCAATGAATCAGATGATAATAGATAATTCTTATATAAACAACGAAAAAACTGATGGTGAAGGAAATACCCAAATCACGCAGTTTATCCAGTATAACACCTGCATACCTACCTTTTATTTTATTGTTTGGGTAGGTATACCACAGTATGTAGGTAATAATAAAAAAAATGGTTAAGTTTTACTGCCTCGCTAGTCGCAAAGATCTGACAAGCATTAAGTTTGATTTCCCAGTTGGGCATGTGTTGCAATGGATTTTTCCATAAGGAATTTAGAGTCTGGGCTGATGCAATAGGCTCGCCCTTATTACATGGGACTTAAACATAACTGGGGAAATTAGGCTGTACTACTAAGTAGGTACTGTTGGGATCTTATTGAGTGGACTGTATGATTTGCTGGTTTGGTCGTTGGCGTCGGTGGTAGGGTAGGGTGCGTGATGACCGACTGTAAATGCAAACTCTTAACTTCTTGAAATAATAATGTATAATTACTTGGGCGAACAACTCGCGTGTTTTCTTTCACAGATCTCGCTTGACAACCCACATACAATGTTGCGAGTATATAAAAATAAAAATCCTTTGTTGGTGTTGCCAACATGCTGCGCAACCACACAAGAAAACAAATTGTAACTTATTAGAAACTACATAAACTAAAAACAACTCTGTTTACATGACGTTAAAGACAAGTTTTATTACGCAATTTTTAAAATTGTCTGAGGAAATTTAACTAACTCGAAACCTTATAAACAAATTATGTGTTTAATTGCACATTGAACATAACTACAAACGTTAATTATCCATTAGGGACAAAAACACATGTACTTGCTTGACAAAGAGCAAGTGTAAATGAAAAAGAACTAAAACAAATCTGGTTACATGAAAATATCTTAGGCTACTTATCATAAACAAGACAATACTTAAAATTAGGTATCTAAGGAAATGTAACTAAATCAAGTATCTTATAAATAAATTCTATGTCTAAGACATTGGATAAACACACTGTTACACTTGAACATTATTATCCTTTATGGGCAAAACAAATATACTGGACAAAGAGCGAGTATAGACTTTTCCATTGGGAACTTTTACCTTTATTACTCTGACCTTGTTGTCTTTACCAGGAAAGATTTGTACTACTCTTGCCATTGGCCAAAACAAACGAGGAGCGTTTGGCTCTCTCAAAATAACTAACATACCTTCAGTTACATTAGGCAAATCATCCCGCCACTTTGGTCTACATTGTAAAGTATTTAAATAATATTTGTGCCATACATTCCAAAATTGTTGTGTTAATTTATTGCACACTTGCCAATACTTAAGTCCAATAATAGAAGTGTCAGTAATATTAGGTTCTGGATAAGCTACTAGAGAATTTCCTATTAAAGAATGACCTGGAGTGAGATAACTAAAGTCTGCACTATCAGAAGACATAGGCATTAAAGGTCTAGAGTTTAACACAGCTTCAATTTGTGCTAAAACAGTGTTTAATTGTTCGTATGTTAATAACGCTTTTAAAACAATTCTTTTTAAATGAAATTTCATACTTTTTACGGCTGCCTCTGCGAGCCCAGCAAACACTGGCGAGTAACTCGGCACAAAATGAAATTGTATGCCTTGTTGAGCCGTATAGTTTTGCACCAATGTTTGATGACTCGAGGAGCTCAGTTTGTACAACTCAGCTAACTGGTTACTTGCCCCTTTAAAACACCCGCCGTTATCGCAAAAGACTTCACTGGGCAATCCGCGGCGAGAGATAAATCTTTTAAAGCAGGCTAAAAATGTGTCAGTTGTTAAATCTGATGCTAGCTCTAAATGAATGGCCTTTGTGACAAAACAAACAAAAACACAAACATAACCTTTAGAGACTATGGTTCGTCTTAATCTTGAATTTTTTACATCTACGGGGCCAGCGAAGTCTATGCCAACCTTGGCAAAGGGTCGGGCGGCAGTTATTCGTTGTTGAGGCAAGGAACCCATTAACTGCTTTGCGGTGCTGGCCTTCAACCTGAAACACGTTATACACTTATGTGTTATCTTTTTAATTTCTCTTACACCATTTACAATCCAATATTGTTGATTTAAATGAGCCAGCATTAATCTAGGAGCTCCATGTAATAGCCTTAAGTGTTCATGGGTAATTATGAGTTCTGTTATATAAGACCTTTTAGGTAATATAATGGGATGCTTTTGAGCGTAAGAAAAATCTGTATTTTGAAGTCGACCCCCTACTCTAACTAAACCCTGGCTATCTAAAAAGGGATGTAATGGTTTTAAAGGGCCATTGACCTTTGTACTACATTGTAATGCATTTATTTCCTCTTTGAAGTGAATAGCTTGTTCATTTTTAATAATTAACATTAATGCTTGTTTTAACTCAAAACTATATAGAAAAGAACTCTGAACTTTATCATTGCTTGGTTTGACATTGCGTATGAACCTTAGTACGTACGCCATTATCCTAATAATTTTATTAAGATTAGAATTTTTGCTTAGAGCTTGGAAACAGTCATGCTCTCTTTGAATGCTCAAAGAAACCGCTGCATCAGAGGGAGCTAAGCTCGCTCTCAGCTCAGGTAAGTCAGCAGGCAATGTAACATTTGCATTAGGCGCGAATGTGTACCTACTGGAATGTAAAAATGATGGTCCGTTCCACCATAAGGAACACGAAGACAGTTCACGTGCATCTACTCCTTTACTAATTTAATCAGCAGGGTTTTCTAGTGACTTGACATACTGCCAATTCCAATTTAATGATTTTTCTTTGATCATCTTTACTCTGTTCGCAACATATGGTAACAATCTGGTTAATTCAGTTTTAAGCCAAGCTAAAATTATTTTCGAATCTGAATATAATATAACATTATCAATTTTGATTTTCACTTTTAATGTATTAAAAACTCTATCTATTAATAAGGAAAGTAAAAGAGCAGCGTTTAGTTCTAGACGCGGTACAGTGTTTTTTTTACTTATAGGATTGATTCGCGACTTTGAGCAGATTAATGAAACCGTTACCTTACCCGCTTCATCAACGACGCGTAGATATATACAACACCCATAGCCGACAGTGCTGGAGGCGTCAGCGAAACCAATCAACTGTATTGCAACAGCAGACTCAGGAACTGGAATGTTTCTAGTCAATTCAATTGGGTGCATTTTAGACACACTTTCAAGGAATTTAAGCCAATCAATCTTTATGCTTTCAGGTGCAGCGTCAAGCCAGCCTACCTTTTTTGACCAAAGCTGTTGCATAATTGCCTTAGCCTTAATTACTATAGGACTGATAAAACCCATGGGATCATAGAAACTTGCTATATAACTTAAAATATCCCTTTTAGTTGGGCTCTCATTACTAGAGAATTTAGGACACTGAATTATAAAGCAATCTTTTTCCATATTAATTGTTAACCCTAAAGCTTTCATGCTACGCTCTTTGTTTTGTAATTCAAGCTCATCAAACTGCCTCTGAGACACTGGAATACCGTCCAATATTGCAGAAGAATTCGATGCCCATTTATGAGTTGTAAAGTTTCCCAAGCTAAGCAATTGTTGTAGCTGCCTCCTTGCACTTAACATATTTTGTAAGCTAGAATCTGCATATAACACATCATCAACGTAACAGTTATTATCTAATATGACAGCTCCCAGAGGAAACATGGTACCAAATTGCTGGGTGAGCTCATTCAGGCAACGAGTAGCTAGGTAAGCCGAACTTTTCAAACCATAAGTGACAGTTTTCAAGCGTAAGCATTTTATTTCTTCATTTGGGTCATTGCGGAAAAGAATATTTTGAAGCGGTTTGAATTGTGAGTTAACCCTTATACATCTATACATTTTCTGCAAATCAGTTGAAAATGTATAATCACCAAAGCGAAATAAAAGAGCGATATCAAAAAGTTCCTTTTGAACAGGAGGACCATTTAACATTAAATCATTAAGCGAAATTTTATTTTTTGTTTTCATAGATGCATCAAATACTGCTCGAACCTTTGTGGTTTTGCTGTTTTCATTAATCACAGCGTGATGTGGCAAAAAGTACACTGAATCCTTATTTAAATTGTAAGCCTTGAGATCTACATATTCAGCATGATCTAGTGTTATAAATTCATTAATAAATCGTGTATATTCACCTTGTAATTTAGGGTTTTTCAGTAACTTTTTTTCTAAATTAAGAAATCTATGATATGCTGAATCAAAGGAGTTACCAAGGGTATTATTTACTTCCTCTATGGGCACCTTTAATGGTAAGTCAACATAAAATGTATTGTTTACAAGTTTGACTGACTCTCGAAAAATACTTTCAGCGAGCTCATGCTCAGTTAAATTTTCATTGAATGTCTCCGGGACATGTTCAGCCTTCCAAAATCGTGCTAATGTTTCATTAACATTAGAATTACATGTTAAGCAAAGCAAAGAGGTAACCTTATTTTTGGATGCAGGCTGCATAGGCAATGTCCCCGCAACAATGTGTCCAAACTTTGTATTTACTATATGTGGTTGATAACTGCTAGGCTCCTCAGGCGGCAGCAGGATCTGGAAAAATACATCCGCACCAATCAGTACATCTATTTCAGATGGCGTATGGTACTGCTCATCTGCTAGCACAATGTTTGCTGGTATTTTTATTTTAGATGTATCCACCCTGACATGGGGGAGTTTACATGTTATCTGTTCAACAACCTGACAATTTATTGAGGTTTTATAATTTGATGTCAATGAATGAACATCTACAGGAACAGAGAAACTGGAAAAATGTTTAGAATTTGTGACCCCTATGATGCTCAAATTATTTTGCACAGGTGCCAATTTCAATCGTTTGACAACCTTAGATGTGATCATGGAGGTCTGTGATGCTGAGTCCAGAATAGCCTTCACATGAACTTCAAGGTTGTCTTTACCCACAAGTTTGACCCTTGCTGTGGGAAGTAAAATTTCATTTAAATTGTTGCCGGACATCAAAGTCACCGGCGATGGTAATGGCTCGTAGTGAATGAGCGAGTTATGCTGTTTATAGCACTCATTGCACTTGAAATGATATCGACATTTCTTTTCATGTTGATTTAAACATATTGGACATAATTTCTTTTCCTGAACAAACTCATATCGTTCTTTTGCTGGCAAACACTTGAAAGTTTTACAATTAAAAATCTTGTGATCATTCACTTTACAATAAATACATGACTTGTTACCTGATGATGTGGATGTTACATTGACCACTGCCTTTTTTGCCGGAGCTGCAGGTTCAGAGCTCTCTAGAGCCAATGCTCGTTTCTCAAGGAACTCCAAAAACTGCTGGATGGAAGGTGCTGTCTCGGCATTTCGATCCAACTGGTAGGCGCGCGCAGTGTAGCTATCTAGTTTACGCAATAAAATACACAACACAATGTCATCCCAAGCATCAACTTTGGTACCTAAATTTTTTAATGCAGCTAGCCCTTGTTTTATTTTAGAAACAAAATCACGAATGTTCTGTGGTGTTGATTTTGACAGAACACTGATATCTAACAAGGAATAAATATGATCACTAACTATTCTATATTTGTTATTGTAACGTTCGTCTAATAGCCTTAGTGCTTCTATGTAGCTGTCACTAGTAAGTGGAAGATTCTTTATTAAATCCAAAGGTTCATTCTTAAGAAATGTTCTTAGATAATATAATTTAGCAACGTTATCTAGATTGCTGTCCTTGTTTATCACAGACTTGAATAAATTAACAAAGGGTGTATATTCACTGTACTTACCAGTAAAAGCCGGAATTTGAATAGCTGGTAAACGCATTTTAGAATTCGCAGGCTGAGCTTCAGCCTTTACAGAACCATGAGACTGAGTGGCACTAGACCTATCTATCTCTGCGTTAATTGAAGCGAGAGTATTGTAATATTTTTCCTCTACTTCTCCATAGTCCTCCTTATCTTCGGGGTCTAATGCTAATATTGACATGTTATAGGCTTCATAGTCTGAAAATGCTTTTACCAAGCGCTCCCTTTTGGTTAAAATACCCTGGTAGGTATCGTCCTTAAACCTTTGCACTGAAAGTCTAGTTATGTTTCCTTTCACGTATCCTCTAGACGCTATAAGATTTTTGAGCTCTGCCATGGTAAACACTTATAGCTTTACACACAGCTATTGCCTATTTTAGGTAACCTAATATGATAACACTTAATACTTAATTAGTTTTATCTATTAATATATATCTATTCAGTACAGCAAAATATGGCGGACTTCGTAAAATAAACACTAAAGTTCACTAAACTCGCTTGTACGCCGAACCATAAATAACGCTTCGGTATAAAGTTGCTAACGAGTTACAAGAAAAATGATCCAATCGAATCGTACGCACACACAATTTGTCTATGCTGCTGCACAGGGCTGCCAACTTCCGAAAACTTCTTACTTCTATAGTGGGCTTGTTCAAGTGCGAGTGGGATGGAAGATATTGCTCTTCACTCGCGGCCGCGCTCGGTTGGCTGCTGGTCTTGCGTGGTTAGGTTGCCGACAGTAGAATCCTCCGTCTCGCAGCTAGCTTCGCTCTGCTCTTCAGCCAATGGGAAATTAGATAATTCGTGCAACTAAAATGGCTCCAAATTTCCAATGGCGGACGGAAATATGAACTTCCTGTCTTGATCTTGATGACGACTCAAAACTCACGTGATAATTATGATGACTTGCGTAATTTCTTTTAGAAATTTAAACGCTTGCAGTTGTCGCTGTATGTTGCTCGTACTAAGTCCTTTCTTGGAATTCACACACGTTGCCACACACGCAGATAATTGTGCACCTCTTACCAACCACGCCAATCCGGTGAGATGGACCAAAATGTTGGGATCTTATTGAGTGGACTGTATGATTTGCTGGTTTGGTCGTTGGCGTCGGTGGTAGGGTAGGGTGCGTGATGACCGACTGTAAATGCAAACTCTTAACTTCTTGAAATAATAATGTATAATTACTTGGGCGAACAACTCGCGTGTTTTCTTTCACAGATCTCGCTTGACAACCCACATACAATGTTGCGAGTATATAAAAATAAAAATCCTTTGTTGGTGTTGCCAACAGGTACATCTTTGCCTAACCCTTCGTGGATTACAGGCGTGATGTTATGTTTGTCAGCGGCTCAGTTTAAGTTAAATAGAATTTCAATTTTAGTGCACTGCGTAATCATGACTCCGCTCCGTTTTGACTATTTTCCTTGTTTGTAACAAACATTGGGTTGTTTATAAAATAACCAGCTAGGTATGACTTACTGTCACATTTTCCCACGAGTAAAGTTTATGGACTGTTTACTAATAAATCAGGTATTAGGTAAATGAGTAACATGAGTAGGTTTTCATCAATCAATCGATTTCTAAAGGACGTACGGACGCTCTGGAGTTAAATTAAAAAGAAAAATTACTCAACAAATTTTCGAAGAACCATCGTAACGAGTCATCCAAAGAGAGGTCTACTTGACTCACTTGACATTAAATATTGGGATATCCAATCACTAGTGCATCTCCTCACTGGCCAACCTGGTTAACTTTTAAGTTAAGGCTCTTCGCTATAGATCACTGTACTGCCCACTGTGACCTAATAGTATATTATGATACAAGTGAGCGAATTTGCTCATTATACACGAGGGTGTGGGTTGCAGCCCGAGCCGTAGACGAGGCGCGAGGGCGTAAATCAGCCGAGTGTCTAGTGAGCAAGTTGCTCACGAGTTTCATACGCACTTTTTCAACACACTTGCGAGGAAAAAACAAACATGTATTGCATCGTTTTACCACAAAGCAAAAAATGCAATACAAACAAAATATGAAAATTATGGGAAATCTTGCGCAAGTTTTTTTTTTTTGCACGCGCCTAATATAATTTGATTGATTACATATATCCATACAGCCTACTTAAAAATTATAATTTTAGTAATAAAATGCAAAATTATTTTATAACAAATCATTGTGAATTATAAATAATTTGATAATAATAAATGTTTGTCTTAATTAGGGACACATTTATTTATTCCAAAAATGTAAATGGATTTTCAGCGGCATAAAACCTCTTTGTTGCAACAAAAAATAGTACATTATGGTACAAGTGTGTAATGTTGGTGATTACCGCTGAGGCGTGATTGAGACCCGAGCCGTCAGGCGAGGGTCTTAAGAGAGCCGAGGACGGTAATCATCAATACACACGTGTGTCATACGACGTTTTTCAAC
This sequence comes from Xestia sexstrigata, assembly GCA_941918905.2. Classification (NCBI taxonomy): domain Eukaryota; kingdom Metazoa; phylum Arthropoda; class Insecta; order Lepidoptera; family Noctuidae; genus Xestia; species Xestia sexstrigata. Next base: position 21,424,756 of record OW799211.2, read on the forward strand.
ACACTTGTGAAGAAAATAATACAAAAAAATCATTTAGATAATAGATATTTGTCCTTGGAGTTTTCAGGTAGTAAACTTTCCATAACGTTAAGGGCTTCACATCTTATATCGGGCGGTGTACAACATAAATCATTTTCTTCATAACTAGTACTTGTAGACATTTTTATGCATAAATAACTATAATTTCAACAGTGAAAACGAGTAATGAAAAGTTTTTCGCAATGGCGGGAAAATTTAATCAGTTTTCCTATGCGCGCGCATCTAACAATGGCGATCGGCCATAGACTAAAATAATGAGGTGTGTTTTTTTGGCTTTTCGCGGATAGCGAATCCACGTACAAAATGGGGAATTCAAAGTTCTCTTTATTACAGAGAAAACAAAAGTTACATTTCAGTGAAATGAGCAAGCAATAGGTACATTAATTTATTTGTACTATTGAACACGATTTTTTTTATATAGAAACTTTTGTAGGAACAAAGCAACAAGCACCTCAACCAAAAAAAAAAACCCTTTATCTCACTTGTGAATAATAGTAATGAAAAAGTCAGTTTGATTATAGGTGTCATTATGTGCCTAATTGCGGTGAAATTAGAGCCATTTTATGAGCAAGTGTGTTGAAAAAACGATTTCACCCGGTTAAATGGAAAATGCTCTGTTTACTCGCATATTATTTGCAGTTAAGTACCAACTTAACTTTGTAGGGATAATTCCATTATGCACTAGTGTATAATATTATTATGCTCGTGTGTGTTATAGTTGTGGCCCTAAGAACGATCTAATAAGGCTCACTTTACGAGCAAGTGTGTTAAGATCAATGAGTGGTTTTATTAGTACATTTTCATCAGAGGCGGAATTAACTCCCGAGCCGTAGACGAGGGTGTTTTTGAGCCGAGAATTGCAATAACAAAATGTCCACGGGTATCAAACGACGTCTTTCAATACACTTTTGAAGAAATAAAATAAAAGAACGAAAAATATTTTTGTCATGAATTACTAAGAAACTATGATTTTAATTTTCTTTTTTTCCGCGTTTTGCTTTCGCCAGGTTGAAGGAGAATGAGCAAAGGTATGAAGCCGCTAAACAGCCTAATATATTTTTTTTATTTTTTTTTTTTATTTAGAACACAAATAAATGTTAATTTGTTCATAAAAGTAAGTATTAGTTTTAAATAATCATGTTTATCTATGATATTCTATTTATAAACACAATTTGAATATTCAAAGAATATTTACGCCGTAAGACGCATTAATGCTTTGCCGAAAATAAAAATAAACATTCACCTCCGACTATAGGCATTGAACCAATTTGGACTAAGTACAGGTATAGTTATCTGTGGCAATTTTTATTCCCACACACGTGTTGGAAAAAAAAATCGCACACGTGTGATTGTGTCATTGCATGTTGAACCTAATCGTAGCGCGATAAGAACCAGTTTTCGAGGAAGTGTATTGAAAAATATATTCTTAACTAAACTACGTATCTGCCTAGCCTTTTCCTAACTATGTTGGCGTCGGCTTCCAATCTAACAGGATGCAGCTAAATACCAGTATTTTACATGGAGCGACTGCCTATCTGACTGTCATCCACAACCCAGTTAGTTCTGGGTGATATGATAGACCCTTGGTTAGACTGGTTGTCAGACTTTCGGGGCACTAACAACCTATAACGACCGTTAATCTACAAATGACTGCCGGGACCAACAGATTGACGTGCTTTCCGCCGAGCCACGGACGAAACTCGGGTTGTAGTGGGTGGTCACCCATCCACGGACTAACCTAGGCCAGCGCGGCTTATCCTGAAGATCGACCCGAGCGGCTGTTATTATTTAGGCACGAGTTTGTAGCACACTCACGAAATAATTTTCAAACACCCTGTTGGGTATATAAAACGTGCGGTAAAAATTCCATCAGAACAATACACTCAATTATAACCTTAATACCCATAGAGATAAGTGCTGGTTTCACTAATAGACTTTTATATTTTATGATCTAGCTAGCTTTTGCCGACACTAATAAGATTCATTAGCATCTCTTAATATTAATGTAGGTAGGTAATAATTATTCGTTGAAATAATTTAATCTATGTTGCTAAGGCTCAACTGATTTAATAAGCCTTGTGCCTACCTATTTACTTAATAATATGCTGTCCTAATTAGTTACGTTTTGACAACGAAACATCTCGCTCAAACCTTTACAATAGGCTCGCATGCCAACAAAATTAGAAGATATTTTGAATACCTTTCAGTATACATTTTCCATCTCTGATTGAGATTGTTTTTCTCTCTTGCCGGGGCTGTTACAATACTACAAATTATTCTTGTCTCTCTTGGCGACGAGAACTAATACCTATGTATAATATAAAACCCTTGTACTTATATTAATAAGTAACATAGGTACAATTATCGCCACTCGTAAAGACGATTAAAAAGATCGATTTGTGTATATAGGCGATTATTGTAGACATAGCATCTGCCTGTTATTTTGAATTTTAATTTGATTCCTTATTGGTTTCAAATTTCTTTGAAAGATGTGGTGTTAAGTTTGTGCTGACTAACTTACGGCTACTGGCGACTCTACAAGTCAAACATTGATGCCTAATCTTTATGTACATAGGTAAGATCTCATAAACCGACACCAAACATAATCAGTCCCATCTCCCCTGCCAATTTACCTAAACAAAGTCAAATTCAAACAATTTGTGACATCCCGCATCCTCGGCCTGAAACAGTGGCATTATTTATTTGAAAATCCCATGATTATGTACAGCACTTAATGGTGTTTTGGCGAAATAGGTCGCCAATACAATGCTGTTCATCTCCTTGTCCTGTTCAATAGCGCAATGAAAGGCATTATCATGGTCGTTACTTACATCAAAGGAACCAGCAGCTTTTGTCGCCAAAGCTTATGAAATTACTGACCCAAATGAATGAATCAGAAACGTTCTGAACGTTGATAAGATTAGCGATGCAGCGCAGCGTGAGGTGGGGGGGGGGGTGGAGGTTAGTTGGAATATTTTAAATATTCTTTCAGAGATAAAGAATGTCCTAGATTTAAGATCACATCTTTGCTCACTTAATTGGCCTGTGAACGCAAACTTAAAATTCTTTTAATGAACCGGAATTTCTACATACTTAACTTCTAGTTTTTATATATTTTATTACTAAATAGACGCTAGCTATGATTTGGCCTAGTCTGGAGCAAGCTTGCCTAGGAGAAGTTGATTCGATTATCTAATATTGAGGCGTAAAACCCAACATACTATTAATTAACTAAGTCAATAAAAATAGTGAATTATTTTCCCTAAACAGGACTATAGACCTCTCATAACGGAAAATGACATCATTACGGCAGGGTTTCTTCGCGATGTTTTCCAATTTCCTTCACCGATTGAATATAAAATCGAAAAGCCACTACATGTGGCTCACTATACGTGCCAGACTTGCCGTGCAAATAACTCTATTACATCATTCTGAAAGTAACAAACTCAATATTCATTTATAAACAACCGAACTAAACTAATAAGTAACAACAATGGCGTGGCTTCGCTCGTCTAGGAATTTCATAACTACATTTACACAAACATTTCATTTGTATTTACTTTGAAACTTAAACATTTACAAGGGATGCTAACTCGATTTAAATATGGGTTCGATGGCTGAATCGTTAGTGCCGAGATATATCTTATGATAGCCCCGGGGGCGTCCAAGTACATTACTATTAAAAGAGGGTTATCCATCATCCCTGCTATACCGAGTGCCCCGGGCGAATGTTCACTCGATACAAAATCGACTAACATCGGTCAAACGCGATTCGGTTAGACGCATTTCCCTATTCGTATCAATCACTTTTGTTGACCGGACTTTCAACGCGATGAGGAAAAACTTGAGGAAATACAACACGACTGAAGGATTTCGAATGTTTGAAATTGCTAACGATTTGTGCTTACGCAATATTACAGTAGGTACAAATCTTTTGTAATTTAAAATAGGTAGGATGTGCAAATCATGATGATTTTACAAGATCTAAATACATCAAGTGATTTGGATTCTTACAACAGACAAAGAGGTTTACCTGCAGTAAATTTAGCAAAGAATACGCAAGACTACAAACTGCTAAGAAAGAAAGTTAATAAAGAATGACCAATTAATAAAATTAAAGTCGGACTCAGACAAACAGCAACTCTTCGCAGAGAAACAAAATAAAATTTTCAAGATAATAAGTACCTGAAAAGTACATAGTATGATTTTCTTTGACTTTCAGAGAAGCGAGCTACTTGGGATGGATGAACCCTCCTTTATTTAACTTTGACTTACTTCCAAAGCAAAACAACATTGATAAAACAAAGGCTTTTGTAACACACCATTGTTTGTTTCAAACATAGATAGAACTGGAAAATGCAGAGAGCATTTTTGGTATACCGACTTGGATTGTGAAAGACGAAATATTGTCAGGCATCCATTGATTTATTTATTTTAAATCTCCGTTTGAGAAAATCTCATTATAGAGCACGTGTCGTCTTCGGCAGACAAAGGGGAGAGCACAGATATTTGATACTGTGTGTTTGAGAGGGCGGCGGGAGGGCCGCTCAACGGATAAATCCTGTTTGAGACGTGCCTTGCCGGTCGCGCCGATAGATTGTCTCGCTGACTGTATCTATGTGGTAGGGCTTTTTAGTATTTATGTGATTGCACGATTGAATTTACAATCTATGAAACCAGAGTAAGTGTATGGGTGCATTAAATTAGTAGCTTTATTGTGTAAGAGTGATGCAATCACGTGGGAAGATAAGTCCTTGTAAACCCCTATTTTACAGTAAAGGTGTTGCCAGTAACATCTGCACCCTTTACTTTAATATCAACCTCATTTATGACAATGGACATCAAACAGCTGAAGCATTTTTAATATTTTCACTTTGCTAATTTTTTATGGGGTTTCCCTAGACTAACTAGATGCAGTAAATAAATAAATATCGCTGGACAATACACACAGCGCCATCTAGTGCCACACTAAGCACGGACACCAGGGACACCAGATAGTTGATATACTACATAGATACTTTTTTGTTTGTAAATACATACTTATTTTAAATATATAAACATCCATGACTCAGATACAAATGTCCATGCTCATCACACAAACATTTGCTCCTACCGGGATTCGAATCCGGGACCCTAAGAACGTAAGGCAGCCTCACCTGCGCTACCGCTGCAGCCTACCGCTGCGCCATCGAGGTCGTCCGTAACATGCACAAATAGACTATGGTTCATAGTGCAAATGTTTTATTTGTAGAGTTCTAAAAGACAATAAAATTATCACTTCGTTTTATTTGTCGTCTCCGAATGACGTCACTATGTTGTAAACAATTTTATTCCTACGATTATGGCTCGCTGCGATAAAACTTTCCTTTTAGAACATTTGCGCATTATTCGTGGAAAACGCATTTCGGTTTTTCACAACAATGTTTACTACACAGTTACGCATGTTTACGATTCCAGGGATGAAAAACGGTTATCCGTAAAGAATGAAGTAGAGGAACAACCCGGGTGATGTGTGGTGACATTGACAAACTGCGTTAAGCCTCGGCTCGTTAAACTGTAACCATTTTTAACACGCGCACACACAGATACAGACGCACACAATTGGATTGACTCCATCCGGCTTTACGGAGTTTTTAACGAAAAGGTAGGGTCTGTCAGTGTATATCAGCTAGTTAAAGTTAGAAAAGTTTCGGTGGACGTAACGAACGGCTAAAAGGAGAGTTTTTGACAGGATCCCGTGAAAATATACTTCACAGTCACGTCACTCTGTGTGTTTTTAAGCCAAATGTTGCCAAACTCGATTTACGTTTATGTTAATCAGTATCGCAAATAGGGGGCTCGTCTACGATTTATTACATCACGCCGCTAACAATCACTGACGCACGCGGCTCCGGACAACACTCGAGATCCACGTCGTCGCGTCGCTTGCAAAACAAACTATTGAAATCAGATTACAATTCGACGAAGATTATGAGTCAAAGATTCTAAAAAAACCCAAGAGATTCGACGCAGTTGCATAATGTTTTCGTAAATATACTTGTTATTGATGCATGAGAAACAGAGGAATGTCGTGGTGGCCCCGAATGTTTCCGGAGCGACCGGAAAGCGGATTTTTTGGTGTCGCCCGGGGAAAGACCGATTTGTGGTATATACATTAGACTTCTGGGAAATTTGAATGTTAATGAAAACAATGCTTGTAGCTAACCTAAATGACATGACATACGAAAGAGGTTTTTTTAGCGGCACCTACAAACAAAGATGATTTCAATATTATGAATCAATATTATCATAACCACTATACAGGGTGGAAGAGAAACCGACGATAGAACGGTTACCTACCACGGATTTAATTCTGAACAGAGTAAAGAAAGAAACACAAAAACTGACGAAATTTCTAGATACTTAGATTTTTTTCTGAATGATGTCCTGAATCATGGTAACCGTTTTAGTCTGTCTTTTCCACCTTGTAGGTATATTAGGTGCACACTAAAAACAAACAGGTATGCAAATCCATACAGGTGAAATATAAGTTTGCTGTAAGAAAACCCATTTCTGGGTTAAGTTCGCCGTTGGATATAAGTTTTATTATTGCAATTTGTGTGTACATTATTTAATTTTGTGTTCTATATAGAATTATAATAATAATAAGTAAGTAAGTACCAAAATTGCTCACATAATTAAAACCATTTCAAGATATTATTATAAGGCCGTTAAGCTCAGTAAATAAGCAAATAAGCACGAAATTAACCAGCTACATAGGTAGAGCCTAGTTACTTAGTACTATAAATAGCAATAATCACCTTGCTATCCTTAAATGCTATATTCCAAACTGCACAAAAATACCATAATAGGATATTATACGGCCGTCCTTAGTGACAACAACAATGAGAAATCAACCGATAATATTGTCAAATACACAGGCAAAGTAGATGACAGCTGCCCACAGATGTTATGTTTTGAATTTCGATAAGCTGCCTCTATGGTTCTCATTGCTGGGACGCCGCCGCCCGGTCTCCTAGCTGTGAGAGAGACACGCCGGACCCTGCGCAAATTGTTGGGTCTCACACGTCTTCCTTTTGTCCGGTTCTGGGTCATTCCGGTTACCTCACGATATTTTCCTTCACCGTGTTACCTACTAAAAACTATGCAGTAGGTTATCAGTGCCTTGCACACGTTACAATAATAAAATTACTGCATTTTTAGGGTTTTACTATCACATTTTTCCCCGTCAGTTTCTATTTGGAAATTCCGATACAATAATCGTGGTTAAATAAAACTTGACGATGTTATGTAAGAGGTAAACCGCAGGTCACCTCCTTGGTAACTTTTAAAATGGAAGGTTACTAACTACTCTCGGGTCGATAAACTGTCGCCTTTGCTATCAATCCATAGGTCGTAGAAGGAAATTGGAAATCATTATCATCAATTTAGTACTCCACTATGCATAGTCGTACGTACAGGAATGTGCAGTTTTGGAAAGCAAACAAAGTGAACCTGTGACCAGGTCAGGTGATAATCGCGGGAATCATCGTTTACTTGCCCTTATCCCAATTCATTTGGGGTCGGCGCGACACGTCTTAATCTGCTGGATATGGAAAGCAAAACACCGGACGATGTGATGACTCTTGTTGAGGAAGGCCGGGACGTGTTTCGGCTGTTATGGTAATCATGATGTATGCTTGTGGTTATTCTGTAAACTGCTACTGAGGTCGGAATACCTGTGACGTCTTCCGGAAGTCATACTTATAGCGTCATTGTGTTAAGTGCATCATTGTGTGCAGCTCCAAGAAACAGATGTGGTGAACCGTGACGTCTTGATCAAACAATGGTGCATTATGTCAAACCATTATAATAAATGCGAAAGTAACTTGGTCTGTCTGTCACCTCTTCACGCCTTAACGGCTAAAACGATTTGGACAAAATTTAGCATACCGGTAGACCATGACCTGGATTAGGATATAGAATACTGTTTATCGCTTTACTGCATCTCCATGGGGTAATTTACGACCACCACGGGAGCGAGCCGTTGGCAAATCCTAGTCTGAATCTAAGGAAACATCATTACAATCATCGAAAAATACGCATTATCCTTCTGAGTCATGCGAAGAACAATAGATAGTTTGAATGCGTGTTTGGGTCGCCTACGCCATTTTTTTTCCTGTAATTATGAAACTATGAAATGGTTTGTCTTTACATGGGATGTTGCATGAAGGTGCAACAATGTGTTGGAATATAACTGACAGGAAGTTCATAAATATTGGATACTAGCTTTTCCTCGCGGCTTCGCTCCCGATAGGTACGGTAATTAACCCAAGGGAACGTTTTAAATGTAGCCTATAACATATAGTGTAGCTTCCCGTTAGTGATAGAATTTTCCGAATAGGATCAGTAGTTCCGAAGATTACACACTAAATACAAACTTACAAAATAAATACCTCTTCATAGTATTAGTATAGAAGTATACAGGGTGTAAACAGACCCTTCACGATCAAACTAAGTAACTTTACGCAGAAATTAGCGCTGGAAAACTGTTTTTTGGCGTGAAAAATCACGTTTTACGGTAAAACTCAATGTAACGCACTCAAGACATTGTGCTATTGGATGGATTGAATAGTACGGGGGTCGCGGAGGTGTTTAAAGTAAAAATCTTACAATAAAATGTAAAATGATATGGTCTAGAATCTAGAACAAAAATAATGATCGCAATGACGGGGAGAACAAGTGCCTTTCGACTTCGTTAAGGGTCTTTTTACACCCTTTAGTAGATATTATCAAATAGTTCATGGCTCTTCTTTATTGAGTTCTTTAACGTCATAGACCGTAAAAGACCGTGCTTGCAGTCCAATGTTTGAATGACAAATTGTGGATGTTTGGAGTTTCCCATTGGCAAAAATTACCTTCAATATTAAAACTTAATATTCTGTTTTCCTAATTGAATAATATATCCTTCCGTAATGTTCACTTACCTTTTATAAGGTTGGGTGTTCAAAACTATTACTCACTGTCTGTATAGCTGTAACTTTTCCTAAAAATTAAATAATTAAATAAATGTCATGCTTTCTAGAAGCTAGAAGCATCCGGTGAAGGCGGTGCATTGATATATATAATATTAATAAGGAGGCTAGCCTACACAACACGGTAACAACTCCCGACTCGGTTGCCGGACCTGGAAATCTAACTCAGGACCTCACACTCACGTCTGGCTACGCCACACGATAGCGTTTACTCTTTTCACCTCGTTTTATTTTTGACGTAATTAAAGTTTAGTTAATGCGTAGTAAAAACCCAATGTTTTCGTTAAATTAAACGCGGTAACAAATAAATTAGGTAATTACGGAAAAAAAACAGCACAGAATAATACTAATAGGAGTTTGGGAATCACTGCAGTCACCTAAGTGCGCAATGCGTACTATACCTACTACCTAACGTAAACATTTTAAGAAACGGTAACATTTTATTAATTACATAAATATCTGTAATTGACTATGGATTACTTATTTGCTGCTGTATGTGTTTCTACAATTTTCATATTTATTGAATTTTCGGTGCAGCGGAATCTTGAAAGGCTTTGGCAACCCTAAGTAACCTTATACTCGCCCACAAGCAGCCCCCATCCTGTAGACATTCCTGCGCTCAGCAGCCGCTACCGGATCAATGACCCGCTGTAAAAGTTTATCCTGCTAAGAACGAGCTCAGTCTATTAATAGAAACATAAAAAGTCAGGAATAAGAGGTAATTCGTGTAACTCTCGTCTTGCACGAAGACCGATGAATATATTTTACTTGTTTATGCACATTTTGTATATCTAATACTTTCTCTACGAAACATAAACATGAATAAACAAAACTCAACATTTTCCTGTTATCGTTCAAACGTCGGGATTATTAAGGGTTTCCCGAGTATGATAAAAATACTTCAAAACTTTTATCTATTGGACAAACCACAGCACACAGGGAATTTCCGGATTCCCACATTATATTATTGTCTTTATTAAGCATCTATATAATTCCGTTAATAAACCCGCTTCTAATAGGTACATACCTAATTAAAACCACAAAAATTAGACATAATTGGGAAATCCGCGATGATTTATGATGTGGTAAAACTAAAAATAGTTGTCTAACATAGCAACCCACTTTGCCAACAAAACCAGAACGAAATTAAATTTTTAAACATTTGCCTGTTTACAAATGGACTGGGATTCCCTGTACCTACGAGTTTTTTTAAAGCAGTTAATTTGAAAGTGGTTAATCGCTTCTATTGTAGGCTTTTATTGTGTTTTAACGGGTCCATTGTCGGGACATAAATGTTTAGCCCTTGTGACTTGGGTGCTTTGTTACTGTTATAGGTAGGTTTCCTACATTGCGAAATAGTTGTGAAATAATAATCGTTTACAAAAATGCTTTTTTGTTTCTTTTAGGATGCTGCAGGAAAATTTTGTCCGCACGTAGTTAAGTGACTATGTACTGCAAAGGTCTTTTGTGGCTCGAAATACGTTGTCAGGTTCCGTATTAACATTAATTTTGTCAATCTGTGTTGGATGAGAATTTACTCCGAAGTCATAAACTCTTTTGATACTAATATACTCTATGTACTCTTTATAAGTAAAGACGGTCATGTCACTTTTTATCAACAACTGTTGTAACCTCCTTAGAGTATATAGTGTTCTGTGGTTGTAACTAGGGCTAGAAAACAGCCGATTACATTTTACGTGTTTTACAAAAACCAATCTTTTATTCACATCTCAACAGGTTATGGGCCCAGGTGCGTAAAAAAAAACGATCTTTATGTGCTACGGTGAATAAAAGTATGGGTAAGCAGCGATAAATATTTTTCCGTAAATCGAAAATAAATTGTGAAAAAGTTGAAGAAACTTACGTCATGGCTGCGACTATAAAAATTAATCCACTCACTGGGGAAAATTATGATACGTGGAAGATTCAGATGCGTGCGATTCTGAAGAAGAATGATTTGTGGGAATATGTATCCGGGATACTACCACGCCCGCCTCGCTCCGATCCAAAATATTCAGAATGGATCAAAATGGATGGTAAAGCTGAATCGGATATTTTATTAGCAATTAGTCCAAGCGAATTAAGTTCTTTGGATGGCTTAGAAAGCTCAAAAGCTATATGGGACAAGTTGTTGTCGATGTATCAGTCGAGTGGACCGGCGAGAAAAGCCTCGTTATTAAAGAAGCTTGTTTTAACACGTATGCAGGAAGAAGATGACCTGCGAAAGCATATCTCGGATTTCTTCGATACCGTAAAGAAATTGAAGGAAATCGGTTTGGTAGTCATAGACGAACTACTGGCCATTTTACTGCTGTACAGTTTGCCAGACTCCTTTGGCATGTTCCGAACGGCAATAGAATCGCGAGACGAATTACCTACAACAGAAGTGTTAAAGGTGAAGATCCTCGAAGACCACGAAGGTCGGAAATCGCAAGTGGTGGACCAGGGAGCTATGCTTGTCAGACGCGCCAAAACAAATGCCAATCAGACAAAGTCAAATGACGATCAAGGCCCTAAAAGGACGATAGATTGTTATCGTTGTGGTCGTCGTGGGCATTTTGCAAGAGAGTGCCGAGTGAAGAATATTTATAAAGGAAAACAAAGTCCACAAAACCTGGATCGATCAGATCGTCGATCAGATCGTAATCGTGACCATGTACAAACGTCGAAGGTGTTGATGTCGATGAGAACCACTGAAGAAGTGATGTTGAGCGCACAAGGAAATGATATATGGTGCATTGATAGTGGTTGCACGGGACATATGTGCAACGAAAAAAATATAATTAAAGAATTCAAGACAATGGATTCTGAGCTGAACTTAGCTAATTATGGGAAAACCAATATTAGTGGAACCGGGAAGGTAAATATTTCAGTAGATACAGGCAGTGAAATGCGAAACATAAGCATTGAAAAGGTGTTCTATGTATCAGATCTGCGAACTAACCTCCTTTCAGTGGCGAAACTGACTGATGATGGTTATGAAGTTAATTTTAGAAAGAAGGATGCTGTTGTCATAAAAAACAATAAAGTGCTTATGCGTGCCGATCGCATAGGAAATTTATACCATGTGCGTATGAATGAAAATGATGTTAATAATGTGGAAGTCAAGAAACCCATAGATATATGGCATGAACGTCTGGGGCACTTGAACGAACGTGACTTAAAGGCCATGGCGAAAAGCGGGCTTGTTCACGGAATGAAGCTGGATGGTGGAGACATGTCGGAGTGCGCGATATGTTGTAGCGAGAAGCAGACCTGCAAACCATTTCCAAAGGGTAATGCAGATCGTACCAGCGAATTATTGGAAATAGTACATACGGATGTATGTGGCCCCATGAGACATGAATCATTTTCAGGTAAGAGATATTTCGTTACGTTCATAGACGATAAATCTCGATGGTGCGAAGTTTATTTTGTACGTAATAAGAATGACGTGCTAAATGTTTTCAAGGATTACAAAGCTGAGGTGGAAAACTTCACAGGGAAGAAGATTAAGTCTTTGCAATCGGATAACGGGCGAGAGTACATTAACAAAGAATTTGAAAACTTTCTGAAGAAGAATGGTATTGTTCGAAGGTTGTCGGTTCCTTATACACCACAACAGAACGGGGTAGCGGAGAGGAAAAACAGGACGCTAACCGAAATGGCCCGTTGCATGATGCGACAAGCTGGAAGCCCTCCTAAATTTTGGGCAGAAGCAGTTAACACTGCGAATTACATTCGGAATCGATGTCCGACTGTGGCTTTAAAGGGTGAGATACCTTTCACTGTATGGAAAGGAAAGAAGCCTACTGTTTTATACATGCAAGTTTTTGGATCTAAGGTGTATTATAAAAACAAAGGCGCGAATAAAATCAAAGGGAAGTTTGACTCAGTTTCTGAAGAAGGAATTTTCATGGGATATGACATGCAATCCAAAGCATATCGGATTCAAAATCCAAGGACAAGAAAAATTGTTGTGACTCGCGATGTAAATTTTATGAATGAGAAGGCATTCGGGCGTGAAGACTATAAAGAAATACTTGATGAAGAAGAGAGTATTGATGAGGTGACAGTTCAGTTAAATATACCTGAAGTCAGTCATGAAGATAGAGAAAAACACAGAGTACCTCCGAGTGATTCTTGTCATTCATCACTCGAAAAACTAGAAAGTGAACAAGAACCTGATGATGCAAATATTCAGAGAAAGAATTTAGTCCCATTAGTTAAAAGGGGACGAGGAAGACCAAAATTGATTAGAACAGGTTCTGTGGGAAGACCACGAAAAGTATATACACCAGCCAAAGATAGGGCTGACAGTGGAACTGACTCAGAGTATGAAGATAGTAATGAACAGTTGATAGCGGGAATAGCTACTGCTGACCCAATGACATGGAGTGAAGTTGAAAAAACTAACGATGTAAACGCATGGCGAAGTGCCTTAGAAGATGAGTATTTGGCACAGATTAAGAATGGCACGTGGGAAATTGTACCGCGGCCATCTAAACGAAAAGTGATTGGGAGCAGATTTGTTTTTCGTACTAAAACTACGGGGAAGAAAGTACGACTCGTGGCAAAAGGATGTTCTCAACGGCCAGGGGAGGATTTTCACGAAACCTCGTCGCCAGTCGTGAGATCGTCATCGGTAAGGATTATAGCTGCAATATCAGCGGAGTTGGGATTAGAGATCCATCAAATGGACGTTGTGACCGCTTACCTAAATGGATCACTTGATGAGGAGGTATTCATGGGAATACCAGATCAACTAAGCGATGTTTTAGAGAAAGTACTCGCAAACCAAAAAGTCGGCTCAAAGAAGGACGTCATAAGAGACAAGAAAGTACTTCAAACAGCTAAACGCTGGAACAAAGCATTGCGTGAATGTGAGAATAGTGTATGTTTGTTGAAGAAGTCTTTGTATGGTCTGCGTCAATCAGGACTGCAGTGGCATAAGGAATTGGTGAGTAAGTTGACGAATATTGGTTTTGCAGCTTTGCCACAAGATCCGTGTATGTTTGTTGCACGAAAAGGTGAGCAAATGATGTTGATTGCTATTTATGTCGACGATATTATTCTGGCAACGAATGATATTGCGTGGTTGTGTGACGTAAAAAAGCAGTTATCTAGCGCATTTGAGATGAAAGATATGGGAAAAATTAATGTTTGTTTAGGCATTGAATTTACTCGTGATGCAGAGGATAGAGTGTACATGAACCAAAGTGTGTATTTAGATAAAGTTTTAGAACGCTTTGGAATGTCTGAGTGTAAACCTGCAAGAACCCCTATCGATGTAAATGTAAAGTTACAAAAACCTGAGTGCGTTAATGAAGATGTTATGAGTACGCATCCGTATCAAAACTTGATAGGTGCCTTAATGTACCTGGCTGTATCGACAAGACCAGATATAGCATACGCTGTAAATTATTTAAGTCAATTTAATAATAATTACGGAATTGAACATTGGAAGGCGGCAAAACGCATATTGAGATATTTAAAAGGCACATCAAATTTTGGCTTAGTCTATGAGAGGACAGGTAAACCGTTGTATGGTGTGGTTGATGCTGATTGGGGATCAAACGCAATCGACCGCAAGTCTTATTCTGGTTTTGCATTTATTTTAGCAGGTGCCCCTATAAACTGGGAGGCACGAAAACAACGGTCTATAGCTTTGTCCAGTACGGAAGCAGAATACATGGCACTTTCGGAAGCTACCAAAGAAGCTATTTATCTGCGTGATATGTTGAATAATGTTGGTGTTAAGTGTGAATGTGTGACATTATTCGACGACAGTCAGAGTGCAATTAACCTTGCTCAGAGCAGGTGTTATCACGCACGAACGAAACATATTGATGTGAGACACCACTTTATTCGAGATATGTTGGAACGAAGCGTGATTGATCTGAAGTATATGAGTACAGACAAAATGCCAGCTGATGTTTTGACCAAGGCTTTGAGTGGACCGAAACATCAAGAATGCTTGCATGGCTTAGGCATGTCGGCATGATCGTGAAGATGAGTGAAAGAAGCTTATGTCTTCGAGGGGAGGTGTTGGATGAGAATTTACTCCGAAGTCATAAACTCTTTTGATACTAATATACTCTATGTACTCTTTATAAGTAAAGACGGTCATGTCACTTTTTATCAACAACTGTTGTAACTAGGGCTAGAAAACAGCCGATTACATTTTACGTGTTTTACAAAAACCAATCTTTTATTCACATCTCAACAATCTGTTTAAAATTGTGAAATTAAGTACCTAACAGGCTAGTTTGCCATCAATAAATATTGATGGTGGAAAAACGCATCGAAACTCGCACTAAAAATATTATACCACGGCGTGACGTATTAAGAATTTTATAAAAGCGTCGAATCTTCGTAAGTTTTGGTTTACGGAACAAAAGAAAAATTAACACATTTTTTTAAATTAAATTAAGGTCATGATAATTATACTCGTACTGTTTTAAAATCCTCATGATGAGCCCCTTAATTCTTTGATATCCATATTGCAGTATTTAATCATTATTATATAAATGATTTTAATAAATTATTTAATTTTACACTAGCCTATGTTACACAAGGATTCTAAGAATACCACTTAGGTACATTGAAATCCTGTTTAGAAGTTATGGTGGAATAAAGAAACTCACAAACATACATACATGCATGTCATTATCCCTGAAAAATACGGGTCAAATATTTTTGATAATCTAACTGACGGAATTACTTAATCGATTTTTTTAATTGACAAGCCTATTGTGCTGAAAAAAGAAAAGGCGAAAATATCCATGCAGGTACAACTATTAAGTAGGTACATAAAACTTACGAGCGACAGGGCGCGGATAAAAACCTAATCACTATGAGTAAACTTAGAAACGCATCACTTTTCCACTAAGATGCAGACCGCATTTTTCAAATATGGTGATTATATTTATGAATGCGTGGTGATTGGTCTCTGATATTATTCCAATAATTAAGTGCCTAGGTACTACGTCACGGAACCGTTTACAATCGTATCGAGAAATTGGTTTCTTATGGTATGCAGTTAATGCAGTAGTAGACTGCCAGTATGGTGCCGATTCAGGGTAAGGGGTTTTTTTACGTTCCCATTGTGTCAGACTGTCTTGGATCTGAACTTGTCACACTCCTACTATGCGGTAGTCGGACAACTTCATCAGACATCATTAGGTACATTCGTGTTATCAAGACGTGTAGCTGTAAGTATGTCATGTGTAGTTTCGGAACGTGACGTCACACACGTTTCTAAATAATCTGTTTTTGTTGGGCGTCATTTGATAGTGAAAGATTATTATTTTGTGTTTTGCTGATACCATTGATCGCTGATTCGAAGAAAATCGCTATGACGTAAGTACCAATCACTCCTTTTTTATTATTATCAAGGTTCTTACAGATTTTTCAGGATGAAAACATAAAATGCCAAATGGTTTCTTAATTAATTCTTGATATGAAAAAACTGTTTTGCAAAAAATAAAACCGACTTCAAAAACACAACAAAGTGAAAAATTACTTTAACTTCAGAAGTCGGCGACTTCTGTGTGTTTGATTCAGTTTCTTTGCTACCGACTTCTGAAGCTAAAGTTATTTTTCACTTTGTTGTGTTTTGAAGTCGGTTTTATTTTTTGCAATACAGTTTTTTATTTTACCATTTTTAGTTGTAAAATATTAGCTATACATTTATTTTAACATAACATAACATCACGCCTGTAATTCCGAAGAGTTGGGCTGAGGTGTACCTAATTAATAGGACCTACACCCACATTTCGCCAGTTATGTTTAAGTCCAATGTAATAGGGGGCGAGCGCTGGCGCAAATCCAGACTCCGTGGCTGCTACTGAGAAATTCCTGATGGAAAAACCCAATAACACTTTGCCCGACCTGGGAATCGAACCCAGGACCTCATGCTGAGTAGTCGCCACCACTAGATCAACGAGGCAGTCATTTATTTGATATTGTTAACAATACATGTCATGGTAATAGGCTTATCCCCAATAAAATGGAACCTAACAGACCGAACTGTCGAAATCTAGGTGTACCGTACACATCTGCATACCTCCTTAGAGCATACAGGCGTGATGTTATGTTATGATTTTGTGAAAACAACAAACATCCAAGTGATTGCAGCAATCACGACCGATTTGCTGTCTATAAATAATTGAAGAGTTCCATTGCCGAAGATCACCATCAGATCTTCACCAAATTTAAACGGGACCACCACGAAGTAATTTTCTTCCAAACAAAAAAAGAATCATCGAAATCGGTTCACAAAAAAAGGCTGAACATACACACACAAAAAAACAGATTCAAGAAAAAAAACTGACGATATGATAACCTCCTCTCTTTGGAAGTCGGTTAAAAAAGCAGACTGCATTGATGAGAATTTTGAATTGACTGGACACATTTTCCCAACCCAATAAGCTAATTTCCGAACCCCTGCTCTTTAAATAAAGCATCTTTTTGTGTCCCGACATTTGACAGATACCCCAAACCATTGGCTGGACATTCGCCCATTTATCAAAGCTGCTTGATAGTCAAACAGTACCACAAGAACCTAAGTAAGAGAGCTGTTTCATCATAATTCTTCGCACAGTAGCTTTCTACTTTGGCACAGGTCCAATCTGAGATGACGGTGTGACTCAGCAGTTCTCATCCTACTGGCTTGCCAACTGATCGGGACTTTTTCCCGTATAAAGAAAATAACTTTACTGAATGTAAGCTAACACGCCCTTCTTGGAAGTTTTGCGGGTAGGTACTTAGACTTTACTTGGCCTCTTTTCAGGGTAGGTATTGTGAGTACGTGCCTCGGTTTGTGGGTAGGTAAGTACACTAGGTACGATATTTCTAGGTGTGTGTGCCGTTTGCGGCTGAAGTAATTGTTTTAAAACAGTATTTGTGTATGATTTGCGGTGAGTTAATTGAGGAAGATGAAATTGGGACGCGTACCTATTTGGTAGAGGGGAAAGTCCGTGTTACTGAATAATTTTTGGAAAGTTATTTTACCCAGCCTCGGTAGGTACTACACAAGTAAGTCTTTACATCGTAAAGGAATCTTAATGTACAGGAATACCACCTGTACCTGACTTGATGGCAAAAATTACCTTTAGGGCAGGTTTACAGGTAACGGGCTAAAATGGTGTTCGTGGGAGGACGTTATTTTAAAAACTGTCCGTCTAGCTAGGGAATATTTTTCACGTCATGTCATCATACTTGTATACCTCAACACCTACCTACAGTTTTAACAAACAAAAAGTCTGTTTAAAAGAAGTCGGTTAATAATGAATAGGTACTCAGAATGTTGGTTCTTCATAAATTATTAGACACCTACATAATTGTGTATTAAAATGTATAAAGGAATAATTATGTAACAAGCTTGAAACACATCACACGAATTCGCTTCGTTATGTTATGTTATGAATATGATCCTTAATTATTGAAGTGCCATCACCATTATCATTTTAATTAATAACTTGTTGTTTGTTGTTAATGATTTTCGTAAAATGCTAAGCAAATACGCACTTTGAAATATATGGATAAGATAATATTAAAACAAAATCTTTTTCTGCACAGTTAAGTGAAATACCTACCACCATTTTTTGAGCCTAGCTCAGCTCAGAAAAACGGTGTGGCTTTAAAATACACCAAACCAACTGCTTTTCAGGCCAGTTTGTTAATTAATATCCGTTTAGCTTCATCTACGGCCCGACGATACCTACTAGTGTGTAGGTGAGTGCCTATAGGTCTCTATTTGCTTGTGCCAAGCTTCATGTTCCTGTTTAACTTAGTTACATACAAATTTATCTTACCGTGCATACATCACGTGAATAAAGGCTTTAGTTAAAAATAAATGCGCTGCCACTGTCGAGCGTCGACGGCGACAATTAAAGCACGTAGGTATATATGTTAAAGCCTCTGTAACTTCATCTGCGTTGTATTTTATAGCTGCGTTAGTGCGAAACAATTACCTTTTTAAATGATGCTGCACTAGCCTTTGATCATGGTAGTTTGGGAGGCTTTACAAATAATTGATACTTACCTATGCTAAATCTAAGGTTTTTACTTTATTATGTTTACCATTAAGAGCCTATACTACCTCAAAAGTTCAAACTTCGTTTGAAATACTGTTAAAATAAAGTTCTAATAAGCTTGCACTACAAAGTGGTTGTTACGTCAGTCACTGCGGGCCGAATAGTGCGAAAGTAGTGGTTTTTTGCGATTTACAAAAAATTTATTGATTGGACTAAAAAAATAAATAATATAAGACCTGCTTTATAGTTAGTTCAGTTAGTATAAAAAGTTTCATGATTTAATTTGAAGTATTTTATGATTGCCTGGGGTTTTTGTTCAGTTTAGAGGTAACTTTGGGTTTTTTTTCTTTCGAGAAAATTTTATGGAATCGTGTTTTCGTCACACATAGTACTTAGCATTCATCCTCAACTTTACCATATATTTATTTCAAAATTAATGCTGCAGTATTTTAGGCGTAACGGAGGATCATGCTAAGCCATTTGAGGTAGTATAGGCCCTTAAGTGCCAGAAAAATCTAGACTTTAATTGAAGTTAATGTTTTGGGCTGCTGGCGTTACAACTAGCTATTACAAAGGGTGTAAAAACACCTCTTAACGAAGCCGAAAGGCACTTGTTCTCCCCGCCATTGCGATAATTTTTTTGTTCTTCCCATACCTGGCAACCTCCTAGTTACGGAGATATTTGGTCAAACTTTTTGACAAGTTTTTTTAAATACAAGTTTTTAATGTAAGATTTTTACTTGAAACACCTCCACGACCCCCGTATTATTCAATCAATCCATCAGCACAATGTTTTGAGTGCGTACCATTGAGTTTTACCACAAATCATGATTAACACCCCAAAAACGCTGAAAGCATGCGGAAGTTAAAGCTCTAATCGAGCATACAATTATTATTATTATATTATAAGTTTTTTCAGCCAAAGAAAGACTTCGTTATGTTGCGAAATGTTAAAAAAAATAAGTAAATTACCCCCCCCCCCCCCCCTGAATTGTCACTACCTACTAGTAGCGAAGAGTCATTTTTTGTAAGAGATAAGCCAGAGTACATAATTATATTTAATGTGATATTACTATTTGTCTATAAAATACTGACTATGTCATTTTTCAAAGGAAAGCCGGTAGGAATCGAGTTGTATTGAACCTTCGCTACTGCTACCTACGCCTGCCTGCGGCCTTTAAAACTTCTCCCTCCATATAGCTTTGACTAAAAAAGCAATAGACGGATTTTCTACGTTCTTTGTCTTACAACCGAAAAATGGTCATGTGTTTGAAGACTGCGATCCTCAAATTAACGGGGAAAAGAAAAGAGAAGAAAATGACAAGATTTAGAGTACCATGATGTATCGATGGAATCTATTGAAATAAGGACATGAGGATGTAGACCATAGCGGCGCATACCCACCAGCCCGCGACAGTGAAAGTTACTATAGAAATCGTGCCATTGTCATTACTAACCACGATCAATTTGCAGCACCTTGCCATTAGCTGAGTCTTTGATTATAGTGCGTTTATGTACTCATGTTGTGAATCATAAAATAGTAGGTACCTACCTACTCTTGAGTGTTTTTTACAATTTTCCAAAGACTTGTTTATGTAATTGTTAATAGCAAGCTGAAAATCATGCAAAATACATTCATTTATTTATACTTGAGTGACCACTTTACCAATCATTTTCACCAATAGTTGGCGAAATCTAAATGTAGGTATACATTGTTTTATTGCACGTTGGATTTTCAACTCGCAATGTTAAGCCCAGCGTTGAAAATTTAGCAGGACACGATAGAAGAGCACCATCAAATTATACTTCTCTGTATCTATTGAGTGCACTTTATTGAACGCAGTTCTCAAGACCAAAGACGCACGTTTGATAAAGATCTTCATCTCAGTAATTTCCCTTCTTATATCATCGTTTATGTTAGTCTTGTGACTATATTTAGATACTTATCATAAATAAACATTACATTGATAGTTTATCAGTCATCAGCTGTCTGCATTATCATTTAACAATCAATCAATCTGCACATTTGCATCATATATATTGGTATCGCTTCTCACGATACTGCGCCAGTATACAGGAAAAATGTGTGTAAATAAATACTCGTAGGTAATACAAAAAGGCGCGCTCAATTTCAGAGCAATTTGCCGAACTATGAGTCAATATCGTCGAGAGAACTGGTCGAGAATACTACGGATTAATACTACTATCGGTTTACAAACAATGGATGAGGAAAACACTTGGAAAATAATTTGTACTAACACACACACACACACACACACACATACACAGCACATAGTGCACACATTTTAGACGATATACTATCTGTAACCATACCTATGTTTCACAAAATAAATGATTGATTGATTGACTGATTAAGTATGAAAAAAAAACATCCTATAAGCCTGCAGTCCGATTCTCTATGCTTTTGTTAGGAAAATGGTGCGTAGTTGAATTTGCCCACCTAGTTTTATAATCCTTCTGTCTACAAGCACGCACTCGTAGCTCCAGAATCGGGCAAAGTGTTAATAATGTTAATTAAGGCCGGCTACGCCAAGAAAAGTAGGTATTTAACGCTACCTACCCTTTACGCGAAACGAGACGTGCGCACGCGTCGCCGACTTGAACTTACGAGAACCCAAAGCTGAGCGAAGTGTCACAGTATAGGTAAGCGTGTCGTATAGGCAGTACATCAACTTATTTTATTAAATTGTCAGCTTGATTTATTATAATAGGTAGCAATTGCGAAAACCTAACATTTAAATGTAAATAATTAATTTATTCAATTATTTGACTAAGTTTCTTACATTGTTTTTATCTCACGAAGCGACGCGCGCTTTATTTGTTGTATCTGTCACCGTAAAATTGTAAATACCGTTAGATAATCTAAAATATAATAAAATCTAAACTCTCGAAAGATTGTGAACCTGTCCCTGATTGATCAGTTTTACAGTAGGCCGTTCTGATTGTTTTTTTGGTAAATCACAGATTCATTTTACTTCCACAAAAATTTCATATAACTAATTCTAAAGCTGTGAGTTATTTTCAACATGAAATCAATTTACTATCACCAAAGCACTGTTCGTTTACATTCGACAACAAACGAATTAACAAACAAATATGGCCGCGCGGGGCACATGACGTTCAACCACCTACCTACCTGTACCTTTTTACCCGACTGCGGTGAAGCCCAAAAGGAGGGTAATGTGTTTGACCTGTATGTATCTATGTATGAATGTATTTATGTATGTATGTATTTATGTATGTATGTATGTCCGTTTCTTTGTTCCCTCGTAACTCCTGAACGGATGGAGGGATTTGGATAGGTTACATGTCGTTAGATTGTTCTTGATGGCGCGAGCGATTTTTTTTCTTCTTCTAATACCATAGTCTGGGGTATCAAAATGAAGGGTTGTATAAGGTGATTACAAAAATATATTGTATTGTATTGTATAACGGGCTGGTGTCCGCAACTCCACGTCAAAGCGCGTATTTTGCGTAAGGGCTATAATCCACCACGCGGGCCCAGTGCGGATTGGTAGATGTCACATGTCTTCGAATTTTTGGTTCCAGGACATGCCGGTTTCCTCACGATGTTTTCCTTCACCGTTTTGAGAGCAGTGGTGATGAAATGAATTACACAAAGTAATGTGCCTGCCTGGGTTCGAACCCACGACTCACTGTTCGTAAGTCGGGGCCGCCACCACTGGGCCACCGCTGCTCTCCAAAAATATATTTTATTCAACTTATATGTTTGAATGTAATTCGAAATGACAAATAGTTTCTATGTAAATAAAATTCAAATGTTTAGCACGCTCTGCAGCCTGAACGGCTAAATGGATTTTAGCTTTAGAGGTGTCGTTAGATTCGTATTTACCGTGAGAGTGACACTGGGTGTATCAAAATAATAAAAAAAAAAATTGGCGGATTTTTAGCGTCAAATTCAAATGTTTGGCACGCTCTGCAGCCTGAACGGCTCGATAAAGGGTTCATCAAGAGGATTAAAAAAATGGTATAATATAAGTAACTAAAAAGTGTAAAATAAAAATTAAAAAATTAAATAAATTAAAAACCCGACTGCGTAAAAAATAACTTTAAAGAATAAAACAAGTTCAGGAGACAGGACATATTGATTGCAACAATTGGGACCCATATTGGATGTAATGACACTCAGCCATTCATAAACGCAAACACATAGGTACACACACACGCATACACACCCACACCACACTCACACGCTCACTCATACAATATGATCTTACTCACACTCACGATAGTAATAAACAAATTAATAATATTGTAATACTTACATTTGCACCGCACCGCACTTGTAATGGCAGCTCGATCACGGTGGTGACGGAAGTAACTGGTGCTTATAGCACAGGAGTCCTCCTAGTTTAAGCCCAGTTGCACTTGTCTTGTATCTTGCCACTGAGTTAGACTAAATAAGGTACAATAATTGTAAATAGGTTTAAATCTTGAACAAATAAATGTTGTTTATTGTTTATATTGTTGACCTACGGAACATTAACATAAATGGCCAGAGACCTATGGCTACCCTTAGGAAATACAGGCATGAGAATACATAATTCGGGGTTGCGGGACTGTTCGAAAGAGATACCGTTACCCCGGAACACAAAGGGCGATGAAGGAACATGGATGGGTTTTAGTCAGTAAAAGTCTGACACTCCCTCCTGCTCCGCCCAGAGCGGGAGAAGTCATTTGATGATTTTACCATCCGAAAAAAAAAGAAAAAAAAAAAAAAAAAAAGAATACATAATTCATTTAAGGGATGTGTATGAAGAGGATATAGGGGTTAGTCTTATAATCCCTAGTTGCTGGCATATAGCACCCTTTACGGCATTTTGGGACCGATCAGTAATCCATCTGCCTAGCGGAACTCGAATGTCCCGGCAACGTATAAATTGTGTCTGAATCTGACAACGGGACACAAATACCAGGGATTCAATACATTATACTTGACCCCATACCATAACCCCTAGTACTAGTCTAGTATCATGTACTCAATACAATTCTAAACGTCAATGCCCCATGTAGGCTTGGGCAATATGGACGTACATACTTATGAACGTTTGTCACATTGATAGGACCGTCCTGTTTAGCAGTTGACTATCCGGGTCATGACCTACGACATTTTAACGATAACCAATTACTTGTAAAAGTTACAATAACAGGGAAAATATGTATTTTGTTCTTGTTGTTTCACAAAAAGGTTTCACCCAAAATGCATCAAGTACTCGTACCGCCGAGACATTATATTCAACTAGGTACATGCAAGTGACTGGGTGTCGAAAATAATGCAGTGCTTTATTTATGATCACTGACTCTTGACTGGTACCTTTGCTTACACCCTGTGATACCTTATACTAACCCTCATTGTACGGGAAGGTACCTCACCCAACTCCACAATCAAATTCTCGACAGAACTTTCCTAAAGAAATACAATCCCCAAAACAATGCATTTCCAATCTATACAAAACTTACTGAACAAACGGAAGGCTGCGAAAAAAGGTTCGGGCCGCCATACTGCAATCCCGAATTGATTCAGAACGTCCCGTCGCGTCGTTGAAGCTGCAGCATTCAATGGTGCTCTACTACTCTCGAGTATGTCCTACTATGCTCCATGCTGGCCAAAATGTGAACAATGGCGTCCCATAAAACTTTATAGGTCCTTACCATCGTGTCGCTCGTAAATCGCTTAGCGTGCGCCGTGCTTATAATAGCATCGCTTTGCTTTATGATGCCTTGGTATGATTTACACGAGCTTGCTAAATATGATTGGGCGAGACGCACAATATACGTATTAGATTTATTAGACGATCAACCAAGAACACGTGACTTCGTGAAGTCGGATGTTTAATGAGATGAGGATCTGATCACCCGTTTTAGTCATCTTCTTTCACAGTGACACACACAACAAAAGAATATAAGCCATGCCAAACTTGGTAGCGATGCAATAACAGGGTTGACTCCACGTCCGAATCGCGTATTTTGCGAATATAGGTATGTACTACATACGTACATGTAAGTACCACCACTATTAATTTTTATTGCCAGCTATTGTTGTTTAATGTAAAGAGGGAAAATTGGAAACAAGGACAAGGTCATGTCATGGTCACTGTGAACTTGGAATTCCCTTCGATTTGTTTTGTAGATAAATTGAAGTTAGTTACCAAAGATACCATCTCATTTCAATCAGTGAGATTTTGAAGAAGGTATTCAAAAACTATTTTGCAAAAAATAAAACCGACTTCAAAAACACAACAAAGTGAAAAATAACTTTAACTTCAGAAGTCGGTGACTTCTGTGTGTTTCATTCAGTTTCTTTGCCACCGACTTCTGAAGCTAAAGTTATTTTTCACTTTGTTGTGTTTTTGAAGTCGGTTTTATTTTTTGCATAAAAGTTTTTTATTTTCTGGTTAAAGACATTTCACTTACCACATGAAAACAAATATAAACAAAGTATAAACTAATCATTATCTTTCGACACTCGGACTTACAAATTAACTTGACGTATTTGATTGCAAATTACGTATTTAGGTTCGTGGGTACTCCCAAAAATCTAACACTGGGCCATTATGCGTAATTACCCTGCCTTGACAAAGAGTGCGATCCCGTTGTCACCATTTTTTTTATTTTTATTTTACCATTTTTAGTTGTAATATAGCTTATACAAATATTAGCTATACATTTATTTTAACATAACATAACATCACGCCTGTAATTCCGAATTCCGCCTGGAATTCCGGTGTAGGTACTATTGGGTACACCTCAGCCCTACTCGGGCTGAGGTGTACCCAATAGTACCTACACCCACATTTCGGCAGTTATGTTTAAGTCCCACCCATGTAATAGGGGGCGAGCGCTGGCGCAAATCCAGACTCCGTGGCTGCTACTGAGAAATTCCTGATGGAAAAACCCAATAACACTGCCCGACCAGGGAATCGAACCCAGGACCTCATGCTGAGTTGTCGCCACCACTAGACCAACGAGGCAGTCATTTATTTCATATTGTTACAATACATGTCTTGGTTATTACCATGACATGTATTGTAAACAATATGAAATGTAATGAATATTTTTTTCATTTTCATTTCTTTTGGGGATAATTTAAGTCAATAGACTTATCCCCAAAAAAATGTAACTTAACATACCTAACTGTCGAAATGTGGGTGTACTGTACATATCTGCATACCCCTTCAGAGCATACAGGCGTGATGATATGTTATGACGTTGTGAAAACAACAAACATCCAAGCGATTGCAGCCTTTTTTTTTTTTCTTTTCGGATGGGTAATCATCAAATGACTTCTCCCGCTCTGGGCGGAGCAGAAAGGAGTGTCAGACTTTTACTGCCTAAAACCCATCCATGTTCCCTTCATCGCCCTTTGTGTTCCGGGGTCACGGTATCTCTTTCGAACAGTCCCGCAACCCCGGCAGGCATCGGTCCTTGCGGACCCCTTCCTATTGCTGACTCTCTTTGGAGGCGCGCCTGGAACACGAACGCGCCGTCGACACGGCCTGTCGTCATGAGACGGACGGACGGCGAGCTAGCCCATAGCCCACCGTCCACAGGCCCGCGCCTACGGTGGTCGGGGGCCACGTGGTGGCCCCCGACGCCCGGGGTGTCTCCCGCGGCGGCCGGGACGCTGTGAGGTTCTCTCCCTCTCACGTTCCGCCACCTCCTTCTCTAGCATTACTGCTTCGCAGAAGGAGGTGACGGCGTCCTATTCCGTCTCGCTCCGGACCATGGCTTGCACCAGTGCCGGACGCGAGAGGTCGCCGCCGCCAATCGCCGCTTCGAGGACACGGCGGTGCTCCGCCCACGCGGGGCACACCTCCACCGTGTCCTCCGGTCGATCGTCGCAGTGGAAACACCCGTTCCTGCACCGAATCGGGCGTTTCCTCCCGCCCGATTCGGTGCAGGAACCTCCCGAAAACACCGTGTCCGGTGAGGACCTGCGTCAGGCGGAAGGTTAGGACTCCGTGGCGTCTCTCAAGCCACTCCTCAAAGAGGGGACTTATCGCCACTATCGTCGTGTGTTTGGAATCTCTAGACTCAGCGGTTTAGGCTGTGCAATGATTTTTAGACCTCGTCACCCCATTTCCCCCTCTTAGGGGTTGAATTCTGAAAAACCCTAAAACCCGTTTCTACTCATTTATCAAAAGGAGCACTCCAATAAAACAGTCTAACTAATCTTGTTTCCCCATACAAACTTTAGAGCCCCGTTTAACCCCCTTAGGGGGTAAATTTTGAAAAATCTGCACCCCTAGACCACATAAGGAACCTACTTGCCAAATTTGGAATCTGTAGACCCAGCGGTTTGGGCTGTGCGTTGATAGATGAGTCAGTCAGTCAGTCAGTTTCTTCTTTTATATATTTAGATTGTGATATTTTTTTAACAAATATAGTTCCATAAGGCTGTATTATCGGACTTAAGGTTCTTTACCTTTGAAGTTTTACTAAATATTGTGCCATACTCTTCATTTTCAAATTTTATCCACACTATTTCAGAGTAAGGCACTGACTGACCCATTTCTCTTTTTTGCGGTGAATAAATGGCACTGTAGGGCCTTCTTGGATATTCAGTATGCTTTTAAAATCTTCACTTGACATATTTATAACTTCAATTGGGGCCTTATCTGAAGAACAGGACCGTATGAACTAGTGCCATTCCCATGGGGTCGTTATAGATTATTGTTTCATTTCATTGCTATTACTAAAAATTTAAAAGTTCAAAGATTTTTGTTTTATTAAATAAAAAATATTATGTATAATGTTGTTTCAAAATATGTTAAAAAGTTTTAATCACCTAAGAAATAAGGTCATTAAAACTTTTTAACATATTTTTTATTTTTCTATACCTAAATTATTTAATAAAATAAATTTAATATACATTAATGATTCAGATAGACGTAACTACCGTAATACATTAGATATTTAGTAAAACTTCAAAGTTAAAGAACCTTAAGTCCGATAATACAGCCTTAAGGAACCAGATTTGTTAAAAATATCACAATATTTATTTTATTTTTTTATTCAAAACGTTTACACTAGGAATTTCTCCTGTATCGTGGGTGCGTTTACAAACATTTAAACTCACATCACAAAGAGCCAGACTCGGAACAACTATCTGTAGGCCATACAAATATTTGTACCGTGCGGGGATCGAACCCAAGACACGCAGCGCAGCAGCCAATCGCTCAACCACTGCGCCAACCGTTTCGTCAAATAATAATGTGCCGTTTAATATAATAGTTTAAGTAACCATCATAGTCGTACTTTTTTTCGACAACGATACGCTATTTATTTTTTAGACACGGTCAACTTTAATATCTAATCTCGGGTATGAACATCTTAGTTTTTGGTACTTAAACATAGCTGATCTTCACCC
This sequence comes from Xestia sexstrigata, assembly GCA_941918905.2. NCBI lineage: Eukaryota > Metazoa > Arthropoda > Insecta > Lepidoptera > Noctuidae > Xestia > Xestia sexstrigata. The sequence continues at coordinate 21,453,240 of OW799211.2, forward strand.
GCCCAGTCTGCCCACCCAGTATTGAGTTCTTTGAGCTCTACTGAAAATTTTACAAAATTTGACTTAAGGCCCTTCACTTTTCACCTACAGAAATAGTGAACAATATTAAGTAACCATACGATCATTCACTTTTTCACGCTTATGGACTTAATGTCATTTATAATTTTACATCTGCGAAATTTATTGGCTGTAGGACTTAATGTCTTTTACCATTTGATCAATTCGGGTATTCTGAATTAAAATCATTAAAAACACAAAAATGCCAAAAAATGGACTTAAGGTCCTTTAGCTTTCACCTACAGCATTGAAGAGTTCCATTGTGTTTCTCCGAAGATCACCATCAGATCTTCACCAAATGTAAACGGGACCACCGCGAAGTAATTTTCTTCCAAACAAAAAAGAATCATCGAAATCGGTTCACAATTGGCGAAAAAAAGGCTGCACATACACAGAAAAAAAAAAAAGAATTCAGACGAATTGATAATCTCCTCTTTTTGGAAGTCGGTTAAAAAAAAAAGATGTTATTTTAAAGCTTTCTCAGAATGACTTATCACATTAGATATTCAGATCACGGGTGTTTTTAGATAGTTACCGAAACTATTTGCTAGCAGATGCAGCTAGCATCGAATGCAACATTTCATCATGCATTGTCATAATGTTAAACTTAATTTTATTACAAAAATCATCAAGAATTTTCAACTCACACCGGTTGTCTTATTGAGAGAATTTTTCAAACTCTACTTTAGAATTAGCTATATCAGATGCTTCCTTCAATGTAATTAATTTTTTGCAAAATAAAATACATTGTAACTAAATGAGTTTCAACAAAATCACGAAGTACTTCTTGCTAAAGTACTTATAGAGTTTGACAAGTCCTCGACATCAAATTGACAGTTCAGGCACCAGGTTAACGACTCTCTTATAGGCACTAAATAAACATTCATAAAATATAGGTAGATTACCTACGTAAAGTTAACCACGATCTCAAAATTGCGGTTAAATCCAAAACTTCAGAACAATGAGAGTGATAAACTTCACTGAGTACAGTTCTCCGTATTTGGTCCGATGGCCGTTACCCCGGGTCAAGAGCAGGATGTTACGAGTAGTTCGGTTTTCCCACACATCAAGAGCTATAGGGAAAATGGCTGCAAAATATTTATTATGGTCGGGCGGTGTGATTTAAGGGTATAATTGTTCACACCACCATTTTTTTGAAAACGAACTTTATTTCCTTACATTCATTTTTGATTAAATATGGAAAGGTGTTATAAATACGTATTACCAATCTGCTTGATTTGATGAAATAGATTCAGGCCAACGACCAACAACGTATAGGTGCCTGCTATTTTCAGTGTGGAAGGAAAAAAACAATGTTTATGAAACTCCCACCCTGCAACAAGTGTGATATGGATTTCCCCCGTATCGTGTGTACATGGTACGTGCCAAATCATTTATATCTGAACTGGAAATAGTCTGACATCATTAGGTATCAGGAAAAGAAGTCTTCAGTTTTCACCAGTCTTTGATCGAAGGGCTTTTTTTTTCGGATGGGAAATCATTAAATGACTTCTCTCGCTCTGGGCGGAGTAGGAGGGAGTGTCAGACTTTTACTGACTAAAACCCATCCATGTTCCTTCATCGCCCTTTGTGTTCCGGGGCCACGGTATCTCTTTCGAACAGTCCCGCAACCCCGGCAGGCATCGGTCCTTGCGGACCCCTTCCTTTTTGCTGACTCTCTTTGAGGCGCGCGTGGAACACGAACGCGCCGTCGACACGGCTTGTCATGAGACGGACGGACGGCGAGCTAGCCCATAGCCCACCGTCCACAGGCCCGCGCCTACGGTGGCCGAGGGCCACGTGGTGGCCCCCGACGCCTGGGGTCTCCCGCGGCGGCCGGGACGCTATGAGGTTCTCTCCCTCTCACGTTCCGCCACCTCCTTCTCTAGCATTACTGCTTCGCAGAAGGAGGTGACGGCGTCCCATTCCGTCTCGCTCCGGACCATAGCGTCTTACCCAGTACTAACTGGATTGTGGAAATCGCTCCATATAACATACTGGTATACTGGATACAGCTGCATTCGGTTAAACTGGAAGCCGACAACAAAAAAAAAGCTATCCAGATGATGATTGAAGTAGGTAGTAGGAGGTAGATTATACATTCGATTATACATTAATCTAATGTATAATCTTATTATATTCAAAGAAATATGATAGACTCCTGGGCAGACCTCAGACCTCAGCAACTTTTCCATTTCTTTTTACCTGTTACTCACTCCAGCCAATCACAGAGAACACCAACTAGATATTCTAATAAGCCTTTAAAACCCATCAAAAGATTTTTAGATAAAGTTTTTCATTAAAACTTCAGCGCAAACAAGAGACATCACAGTAATTAATTAACTCTCATAAACTTAAGTTTGAAATGACAAGGTCCAAGCTAGGCGACCTAGCACTTGACATTAAGCTAGATAGGAGCGAGAGCTCCTTCACAAGGAAACTTATTTATTAAAAGAGTCAACAGTTGTGAAAGTTCAGAGGTTAAACTGATTTATTAAAAAGTTACATTTCATTGAGTTTCAAGTTGTCTTGAATCTGTCCGCATCGGCTGGTGAACTCAGATTTGTAGGCCTATTAGGTATCTTTCTGATATCCAGTGACTATCAAGCTTCGGTTGTACACCGAACTTTGATGACAACCAAGAATGTCGTATTATTGGTATTACGTATCGCACTGAATGGATATCACTTTACGGTGACTAACAGCCCGAGTACGGTGTAACGTCTTTCGCGAAAGCCACTCAGTTGTCATCAATTTGTTGTCCACTATGCTTACATTATCGAAATAATATAAGTATCGATACGAAAGCGTCTGTCAAAATGAGTTACGGTGACTATTAGCCACGATGACAACCAATGACGTCATATTTGATCGCGACTGGTCATACATAATACGAAACTAACCTTTTGACAGTTAATTGATGGACACTGAGCCCGGTTACTATCATTTCGAGCTGTCAAGAGAGATACGTAATAGCCCTACTGAAAAGAAGTTTTGGAAGGTCTTTCTTATGCATATGTTTACCTACAATATTTATCTAGCTTCTGTTTTAATTCAGTCAAAAAAGTCATTTAACACTAACGTATATACATAGTCTTTAATCCCTACCCTCCCATCCCTAAAATTTCGATTAGGTAAGTGCGCCTGGCTAGTGCCACTGTAGGTTCCTTATTTTGTCCAGTCCATACTGTCCCACGCTTGGTAAAGGCCTGTCCCAAGTCTTTCCAAGAGCTCTTGTCCCGCGCTACCTCGAACCAGAGCGTAGTGCATATGTCGTGCATGTAAAGGCGCGCCGGACAGCAAAACGTCGCTACTATGCAATGCGGCGTCTTCACGTTCAGCCGGATTACAATTCGGCTGAAATAAAGTACGCCACATTGAATGAGCCCTTCGCGTTCGTCAAAGTGGCGTAAACTTGCCGCCCAAACACAAACGGGCGCATCGTCGATACGTATCGCGAAGCGAGCTCGGTAACCAAACCTAACGTTTGGTAAGGTTACTTTAAACCCTGCAGACAGAAATAGGAGCTACTACGCGTTATAATTTTCAGAATTTTCAGTATTTTATTCGGTCGTTTCTTCTTGCTGACAATACGGGTAAACGTTGGACGCCGCTTTGTCGAACGTATAGCCACCACAATCCGGCTGAACGTGAGGACGCCGCATTACATCACGGCGACGTTATTCAATCATGTAATACGACGTGTTATACGAATTGGCTGCGACACACATAATTATTATTATGCACTGAAAAAGTTTGGGAACCCCTGTTTAAGGTTTGTGACCACAAAAAATGTGATCGGGATGTTTGATCGTTAAGAGTAGGTAGGTAAGAATATATTTTAATACACCAAAATTTAAACATAACTGTTTTCCATTATTACTGATTGTATGGTTAAAATGGCGGTCTATATTCCGATTCTTCTTCCTTCCAGCCCGAGTACCTAACCTATCCCATTAAACTCAAACTCAAACTCAAACTCAAAGCATTTATTTCAATTAGACCATTACGGCACTTTTGAATGTCAAAATTACAAATAAAAAACAAAGCTACAGTCCCAGTCACAAGGCATAATAACTTGAGAAAGTACTGTAGTTGCCCATTCCCTAGCGTAGATCTCTATGGAGAAGAACGGGCAAGAAATTCCATGGACACTCTTTTGAATCAAAATATTGTTACAAAATCTTGGTTACATCATTAATTTTGAAATTATACATATATGTGAGAACGATATTAACTTGGTGTTTTACATTTCGCTCCTATGAGTAGAATCTTCTTGTAACCACGACCGCACTGTATGTAGTCAAACATACAATTAATAACAAACATCACGCCTGTAATGCCCGAACGTATAGGCAGTGGTGTACCTACCTAATACTATGCGGGGTTGAAGGGTCACCGACGTGAAAACGGCTACCAAGTATTCAGTACATCATTTCTCATTGGTTATTAAAAAAAAGACAAATAAGGGGGCAAGCGTATTGCTACCAACCGGGCACAAATCTGAACTCCGGGACTGATACTAAGAAAGTCCTGATGGAAAACGCCAATACCGCTTTGACCGACCTGGGAATCGACCCTAGGTCCTCATGTTTAGCAATTGCGTTGATCATTACTAGACTAACGAGGTAGTCTAGTGAAAATTGTAGCATTACGGCATTTTACGGCATTTTAGTAAACCAATACAAATTGTAGCATTACAGCATTTTAGTAAACCAATACAAATTGTAGCATTACAGCATTTTAGTAAACCAATACAAATTGTAGCATTACGGCATTTTAGTAAACCAATTGTTTTATGACCATAAAACACACAGTTTCGCATCAGATCGTTATCACGAATATCAGGTAGGACCCTAAACAAACATTACTCTTAGAAACAACTTCAAACATGGACACAAACTACAAACCCTCTTATCAGTAGGGTAAGATAATAAACCAAATTATCTTAAACACAAACTACTAAAAAACCTTACATGGTTGGTAATATCAATGACGGCCTTTGGGCCTGACCGCAATCAGCTGATTGAGTTTTTGTACGAATCAATGACCTGAGCGAAACGTCACATCATGATTAAGGTTCCGTAGTTCTGACAAGGAACCCTTATAGTTTCGTCATGTTGGTTTTGCTCAGAGACTGTTAGTACTAGAAAGCTGTAATTTTGTAGGGGTGTGTATATCAATTACGCCGACAAAAATGGTAAAATAAAATTTGGGAAAATATTATTTTTAGGGTAGCTCCCCTACATGTGAAGAGGGGAAGATTTTTTTTTCGTCGTCTATCCCATCGTGTGGGGTATCGTTGAATAGGACTTTTAAAATGACTTAGGGGTTGCTACTATTTTTCGATTTAATGCTCCATTTACGAATTATGAAACTTCAAAGTGCAAATATTTGTCCCGTCCCCACCAAAAAGCTAAACTGCTGACTTGAAAAATCTGAAAAAATTCATAATGATAGTACATTTCATGAACTTGAAAATAATATTCGTTGAACTTAGGTGTTGGATAATTTTGTACCAAATACAAAATCCTTAGAATAAATCCTTTATAGTGACTAAGAAAAAATGAAACATAATAGATCAAATTTGACATGTGTCAGTTTAGCAACTACAGCAAATAATTGCTAAACTGACACATGTCAAATTTGATCTATTATGTTTCATTTTTTTTTATTATTATTACGGGCTACTGCGGAACCCTACAATGCGCGTGGCCCTACACGCACTTGGCCGATTTTTCATCAGAGTTCTATTTGAGCAGTTTATGATAACGGTGTTGTACGGACTTTTACTACTTATGTTGCACCGATTTGGAAATAGATAGAAGTGAGATAAATAGGTACTAAAAGTGAATTTTCAGTCTATGCTCTATTTACAACGAATCTTTTACGTTTGTGTACAAATTACAGCATAAAGATTACGATTTGACAATTTTATATTTCCGTTCGTCCAAATGAAAGCCGGAACCCTTAAAGGACAACTCATGGGACCTATATATTACGTTTATGAGTTGAGTGAGCTCCTATAAGCCTAGCCGCAAAACGTTCTGAGAGTTTAATTCTTAAACATAGCTAAAAAATAGCATAGATAAAAATACAGGGTGATTGGTAATTGGGTGCAGTCCTTGTAATGGGTGATATTAGAACTTACCTATTTGCAACAATTTTGACCTCGATAACTTGGGATCCAAACTTGGTGCTTTTTGAGAAATCGATCTTTTAAAGTTTTTTTGAAATGTTTTCACCTCTCCACCATACAGTGCTGATTGCGAAAAATCTACGCCGTTCCGGTTGTTAAACTGGTAGTTTTTTGATAGCTCATGAACGAATGTATCCTTCGAAAACCAATTTGTCAAAAAAGTACATCTGCTTTTGGTAAATAAGCGCCATAAAGGTCATGTTCTGAAAATTGCTTCAAACTTCCCTTGTTTTCCAAGGCAGGTTTCTCAAAATAAATGTATGACACTGTCATGCAAGATTAAAATTTTAGCAAATAAGGTGTGTAACACTCATTTCAAGGCCTGCACCCAGGGGCGTAGCTACTGCCGTATCAGTCGTTTCAATGATACGGGGCCCCCAAGTAATAAGGGCCCCTGATGAGGAAAAAAATCACTAAACCGTTTCCCAATCTCAAATATTCTTCTCGATAAAAGATCAAATGAAAATATAACTTATCGCGGTCCAGAAAGCTCCAATTTTTCGAGCTCACTTCGCTCGCTCTTTGATGAAGGCTTCACCAGTCGTGCTCCAGAAAGCACCAAATTTTCGAGGTCGCTTCGCTTGTTTTTCGATGAAAATTTATACCCTTTCAGGACGCTGTAATTTTAAATTTTTTAACCGACTTCAAAAAGGTTCTCAATTCGATTGGTATTTTTTTTTTTATGTATGTTCATCGATTACGCTGAGATTTATGATCCGATTTACGTGATTCTTCTTCTAAAAATGTAACATAGTTTGGCCCAGTAGTTTTTTATTTTATGAACATTTTTACTTCAGTCGTGTGGTCTAATTTGATCATGTTCACCGATTTCTCCCCATTTGTGGAGCGATTCTCAAAATTATTTTTTTATTTGAAAGAGTATACTCTTGTGATGGTTCCATTTAAATTTGGTGAAGACCGATGCTGATTTTCGGAGATATACAATGGAACTCTTCAAAAATAGACGGTAAATTGTTCGTGATTGCTGCAATAGCTTGGATGTTACAACATCATGACGTACCAACACGCCTGTATACTCTGAGGGATACGCAGATGTGTACAATACACACAAATTTCGATAGTTTAGGTATGTTAAGTTCTATTTATTGGGGATAAGCCTATTACCATGACATGTATTGTTAACAATGTAAAACAAATTCATAGCAAATATTTGTATATTACAAATAAAATTGGAAAAAAAAACCGACTTCAAAAACACCAAATACAAAATAGTGAAAAATAACTTTAGCTTCAGAAGTCGGTGACAAAAAAAAACTAAGTGAATCAAACAAAGGTCACCGACTTCTGAAGCTAAAGTTATTTTTCACTTTTTTGTATTTGGTGTTTTTGAAGTCGGTTTTTTTTTTTGCAAAAAAGTTTTAGTTCTTCACATGTCATAACCTATGCTAGTCATGATCACAGTTACACATTTTTTGTATCACTTTGCTCGCTCACACATTCTCTTAGTAGGTAAAATGAATGACAGCTAAATCGATGCAAGTCAGGATGCTATTTTCTTAGTTTTGCAAAAATAATTTGTGATTTTCTCCTTTTTTTTGGGCTTCGCCTCACTCGGGTTCAAAGGGCCACCCAAATAAAATTGATATGGCCCTGCCCTACTAGGACTAGCTACGCCACTGCCTGCACCCAATTACCAATCACCCCGTCTAAAGTATCTAAGAAAAACAGATTTTCCCAAAATGAACGTCCATTTAATTAATTAATTAAACACTGCAGGCAGATAACACAATTTTAAATAAAGTTTGAATATTTATAACAATGCAAAACAAATTAAAATATAAGTAACTTTATTTAACGTTTATGTACCTGCCTAAAAGCTCATTTTTATGAAACGCTTTTATAGTTAAACAAAAATGTAAATTAAACACAGATTTTTTGATATAATCATAAATCTTTATTTTTCTCGACATCAAGAATTACAGACGCCTGGTTCACACATGCAGAATCTTAATAGTGAAAGTTGTTTGAAGTAGGAAGGTCCTGAGGTACCTACAGCAGATCACCTCTTTGGCTTAATAAATAAATAATAAAGATACTTAAAAAGTCTGTCTAATAAGTTATTTATAAAATATTATTACCGAAAAATATTATTTGCTAAGTATATCTTGAGTAAGCACTTGAACAATTGAGAAAAAAGAAACTGTTTATTTGAAGGTTTTGAAACGAAAATGGTAAATTTTTATTGTCATCAAAACTGTCTCGGCTGGACAATGGGCATAAAAGAACATAAGTACTATTTTCTACTCGCGGCGTTGTCCTCGTAAATTATATTTTTTACACAGTATCTTAAAGGCCTATGAGTTATCCTGACGACCCAAACTTCGGCTTCGGCTTGGGCCAGCTGCTCCCAAAAAAACACTTTCGGCTTTGGCTAAAATAGGCCGAAGTTTTGGCCAAAGCCGAAGGTTTCTGACAAGCGCCGAAATTTCATGAACTGACGATGGAAAAGGCCGCGGGAGGTAGGGGTCACACATAATTTTGAAGTGTTGACCAGTTGAAAGGTAATTTTAATCATCTCGCAAAGATGTTTAACGATGGTCTTTTCATTCATATAAGATAAAAAAAAAACACAATTATTCTTTACGTTTAGCAGTTTTAGCTAATCTTGATCCCAATTTATTAGGGTCGAACCTTCGGTTCCGGCCGAAGATTGTGGCGATAGCAGATTGGTCGGTTCAGGCCAGAAATTGACTTTCGGTCGGACACTAAAATACGTTGAAGACTCACCTTATAAAGTACATAATTACAAATGTTTACAAACAATAGCCCGTTGTGAACGTCATTCGAACCCATACAAATCCTTGTAGCACTGTCTTCAATGGTATAGCTACCATTATTCCCATTTATTTCATTATTTATTTGTTTATTGACTGCCTCGTTGGTCTCGTGGTCGCCAGCCAGCGCGACTGCTGAGCTGGCCCTCGGTTCGATTCCAAGGTCGGACAAAGTATTATTGAGTTTTTCCTTCAGCAATTTCTCAGTAGCAGTCACGGAGTCTGGATTTGTGACGGTTGATGGCAATAGGCTCGCCCCTATTACATGGGACTTAAACATAACTGGGGAAATGTGGGTGTACCATTAGGTACACCTATGTCTAAACCTTCGAGGATTACAGGCGTGATGTTATTCAAATTCAAATAATTTATTGTGGATCATAGAGGTTCATATTAGATGTTGTGTTAAATACAGATAAGTCTGCTATGTCCCACCATTGAGGCATACAACATTCATGTCACAAGTTCGGTAAATATATGTTTACAATAAGTACATCCAATTGTCATGCAATACATTATGAAGTTATTCTCTTTATTTTTAAAAATGTAAACAATACGACACGTAAAAACACAATCAATAGAGCTTAGATAGATATGATTGGAAGATAGATTTGTGGATAGACTACACGTGCCAGCATTACCTGAATGGTATCTGTTTCCTATCAGTAGCGTTTTATGGCTGTAAGCCATATATGTAGATAATTAACTATTGTTGTCTGAAGATACTGGTATTAATACTATTTATTTAATTGAAATGCGACGCAATATTTTCATGGGCCTGCCTTCGATAGCTTGCTTTCTTTATGCGTCACATCATAGGGTTATCTATTGTATTACCTAACTTTTTTATTCATAATTTAAAGTGCCATAACTTTTTTGTCATCATCATTTGTCCGAATGATAACTTACCCGAACTTAATATCACATGCCGTAAAATTGAAATCCCTAAATGTAGCCCTAAATCCGTTTGTCATAAATATTACAATCAATAATATACAAAAGACTTAAAACCGTTTTCAATAAAAGTTATTAGTCCTAAATCCGTTTGTCATAAATATTACAATCCTATAGGTAGGCCCTAAATCCGTTTGTCATAAATATTACAATTAATAATATACAAAAGACTTAAATCCGTTTTCAATAAAAGTTATTAGTCCTAAATACAAATTATTTAATTTTTATTTAGAATAATAATATTCTTAGAACAAATTTGTATTACAAAGCTTTTCAATTGGTCATTCGGGACTCACACGATAGGTACTCCACATCTAAACCTGGTGCACTCAGAGCAACACTTCCATGTAATAACCCCGGAAAAGAGTCAGCAAAAAGGAAGGGGTCCGCAAGGGCCGATGCCTGCCGGGGCTGCGGGACTGTTCGAAAGAGATACCGTGGCCCCGGAACACAAAGGGCGATGAAGGAACATGGATGGGTTTTAGTCAGTATAAGTCTCACATTCCCTCTTGCTCCGCCCAGAGCGGGATGAGTAATTTGATGATTTCCCATCCGAACAAAAAAAAAAACGAAAAAAAAGCGTGTAATTTTCACTTGGGTCAAATAATTTACAGACAAATACAAAAACGTGGATTTCAGACATTATACGGAAAAGATGTAGATTTTGCTAATGAAATAAAATGTTTGTTGGCTCTTACTTAACTGGCAGCAAATGATGTACCAATTTATTTTGAGGAATGGGAAAACACCGTTTCAGATGAAGGTAAAATAATAGCAGAATGATTCAGTGAAAATTAACTACTCGGTACTTGTAGTTCAACGCCTAAATATGATTCAACATTGAACACAAAATTGCGCAGATGCTCGGCATAATAGAATCAATCTACTCGTGAATAAGCCTAAAAGAAAAAATAATTGACAAAACAGCAAGAAAACATATATACAAAATGTGATTTTTTGAAGGCAATCGCAGCTAATATAACATTAGCTTAGAATAGGCAAGACGACAATAAAAATTAATTAGTCCGTCAGTTAGGTTATCAAAAACTATTTGACCCGTGTTTTTTCTTTTGTTACGTAAACCAAAATTGACGAAGATATGACGCTTTTAAAATTCTTAATACGTCACGCCTTGGTATAATTTTTAGCTAGTTCTGACGTCACGAACCCCCACTCCCGAGTTTTAATGCGTTTTTTCTTTGTCAATATTCATTGATTTACAAAAACAAAAAATACGTATCCATTAATTTCCAATACTTCTAACTGACGGACTAAATAGATTTGCAATTTTTTGATACTGTCGTCATGCCTATTCGCACACAAATTAAAATTAGTCATTATAATTACGACTAAATTATTTAATAATTATTGTATCTACGTTGAGGTATCTTTATTTTATAATTAAAAATTATCTGATTTTGCATTATCATTTTTTAAATAATATTTAAAAATAATTTTAAATAATATTTAAATATTTAAAAATACATATCTATGTATTTATTGAGTACATCTGTACTCAATAAAGCAGTTGATTGTGAAAATTTGGTTTTTATTTCCCCGTAAGAAGCATGCAAACAAACATACACCATGCATGCAGCATGCTTGCTTGCATGCTTGGTAACATTAATTTTTTTATCAATTTCTGATATTGAATATTTTAACTCAATCTTACGATAATTTAACAAATGATAGAAGCCTGGTTTAGGCTTATTTACGAGAAGATTTATTGTATTACGCCAAGCTTCTACACAATTTTCACTAATTCTCAATGTCTGAAATCAGATTTTGTATTTGCCTATAGATTATTTGACCCAAGCAAAAACTACACCGCTTGATTGCAATGTTAGCAAAATATTTTTTTAAGCTTGCTTGTTAGCAAGCAAGCATGCAGCATGCAAGCAAGCATGCAAGCAAGCATGCAACATGCAGCAGGCATAGTTTCTGTCACGGCTCCGGCGCTGCGGGGCTCCAGCGGTCCCACGCGTGTTTACCGTTGCAGATGTGTTTAACGCTCACCAGTGTCCCTTCGTGCCTACGCGATTTTAAATTACACTCTACGGGTAGGGCAGACAAGATTGCGTGGAGTTAAGAGGGCCCTTCCCGGCCCGCCTATCCTCAACGCGAGCATGGTCGAAAAACTTGTTGTTTCATCCAGAGCCATCGCGGCGATATTTTTTCAACTGCCCTGCCTACCTACCTAGCCCCGACCCCGCACTACTATTTTTTGCAATTTTTTAAGACCTAAAATTTTATCGTAAATAATCATGCGGAATAATACACATTATATAATACAATACTTAGGACATATATGACAGGGTCATGTAAAATTAGGAGATTCAATTATTATAGTACTCGATATTATGACATAATACTTTTAGAACGAAAGATAATTATGTTAAACAATATTTCGGGATTTTGAACATTATGGTAACTGAAGTTTATAGCACACGTGCTAAGGATAATAATTTTCGGACAAATATGTTTAGGAGAAGTAAGGGAGTACCCACATAATAGGTGTAACAATACCCCTTAAACGAAGTCGAAAGGCAGTTTTTTGTTACGGGGTCAAAAGTTACAACTTTTTCACATGTTTTTTTATATATACAAGTTTTTAATGTTATAACTTTGCTTTGAATACCTCTACGAACCCGGTACGACTCGAAGCATCCATCAGCACAACGTTTTAAGTGCGTTACATTGAGTCTTACCGTAAAACGTAATTTTTCACCCCAAAAAAAGTCATTTATCAGCAATAATTGTAGCGTAAAGTTACTTAGTTTGATGCACAGGATGCTTGGTTGACGGGTTCGTGAAGGGTCTGTTTGTGTCTGTTCGTGACTTTGTATCTCAGCACGATGTATTCAGTTGGTTCTAACTGATGCCTTCCACCACAGATCTTGGCCCTCCCGCTTTCTTTATATCCAAGAAATGAGGATTAGCTCCATGATGACTTTTAGACAGTTCAATGTTCCAGAAATCTTCACGGTCTCAGGTGGAAGAATATTTGGTTCACGAGTACCTAACTCATTGGCTTATACAATGCGTTCGCTTATGTCTTCTGTTGGTTTGGTAGCCATGGCTTCTGCTTGTCTACTTTTCGCAACATACCTACCTAGACTATAATTACAGTTTATCTATTAGTAATTGCTTATACTGTACCTACCTAATGGATCTTTTACTTAATGCAATTATAGTCTAGGTAGGTACCACTAGGCATTACAGTCTATGTTATGTCTCGCAACATACAAACTTACCTATGTTGCGAGAACAATTCCTCACATATCTACAAGTCCAGTTTGGTTAACAGTTATTCAAACCTACGCAACTACAACTAGATACTCGTATATGTTAACCATTCAAGTATTTGTTTTCAGCGAACATCCCGCCAGCTGCAGAAAAAACCCGATCATTCACCCAAAATCATCAATCAAGTTTTACGAATCACATAGGTACCAACCTCCGCCCTTATCTATCTCCCTTTAATGATAAAAAAAAACATGTTTAATCATTCGCCAAACACTATCATCAGCGAGTGAATTGTTTAACATTACCTTCAATTTGTTTCCACTATCTCTGTTTGATTACCTACATTCATCGATGATAATGTGCTGGGTTTTCCAGGCTGGTTTTACCCACAACTGCTGCGAGCACTGGTGTGGCCGCTCGACCCTGCGATTGTTTATCTCAACAAGAATAAACGTTCTAGTTCTGTTGAATTGTACCAGACGTTGGGAAATCAGAAAAGTGAAGCGTGAGTTATTGGTTGTTGCTAGAGTTCCTTGGCTTAGCTATGATGGAGGATGATGATGCGCTCATTCAATTAGGAACAGCCATATTCTATCTGTTCTTACACCCTACTACTGCTCTGACCGCCAACAATGTTACCTACTTACAACCAAAAGTATCAATACCAAATATACCAAAACTGTTCTAGTTAGCTAGTCGCAACAATCAACTCGCAGCTGCTCTGAGGGTCTGAGAAGAAGATAGGATGAAGTTCATTTGACCCAACGAGACACTCTATTATTACAGCTCTCTCTGTTATTATGTGTTAAAAGGAAACAATCAGGCTATGCACCGTAAATCGGCAAAATAGAACTAGTTACCGACATTTATGCCATCTGGAGAATTGAGGGAGTTTAGGTACACTTTTAGCAGTCAGCACTGCTCACCTAAGCAATCAACATGATGATTGGTTAGATAAGACGTTCAGCTGACCAGAAGTTGCAGATGCAGTCAGTTCGTCAAGGTCTTGGAAATATGACTGAGAAAATAGTAAGTATTCAAATATTGGTCCTTAAGATATTGGCCACCTAGAATTACTTATTTCTTAAAACCCACAGATCCCTAATGAGCACGTGTGTGGCATCGGTCGTAAAATGTTATATTTATCGTCGGGAAAAACCTAATTTGAAGTAGCATTCTCCAACATGTGCCGTGAATCACAGGTCATTCTGCAACTTTATGTTTACGTTAGGTATAAAAACATGCTTTTCTTAGGGAGCTGTTCTTTTCTTGGAGCAACTCATCACTGTATTTGTCATGTTTCCTGCTTCGAAACAGTAGGCACTGGTTCAAAAATAGTTGTAGGGACTTGTATTATTCATACTAAGGAATAAACAATTTTTATTGTCGCTTACACACAGTCATCGGGAATCTCGCGGGAAATACGAAGGTGAGGGAATTTATAAATAGGTAGAAGCAGGTACCTAGGTATACTCGTATCGTGTTTGAAAAACAAGCGAGCAGTCATAATGTTTACTTTTACTCAAAGTCTCAAGTCTCAAGCGAACATATTATTAGGTATTCATTGTCGGTATTCCAGTTACTGAAATTCAACAGGTAATGCGGTTTTACCTTAGTTGTCAAACTTAAAGTTGGCTGAATTGTAGTTCAAGTGTCCCCTCTGGACTTGGGTGTTGAACTGTTGATGGTGATGATTGATTAGCATCGGGCGACAGGCGATGCTCAAACACTCAACCCTCAGGTACCTAATTCAAATCATCAGCAGCCCACTGCTGTACCTACAGACACCTCTCTAATTGCTGATCACTCAGCTTGATCCTCGACATCTCTTATCCAGCTGCTACCGGCCACACTGCTGCGGATATCGTCGCTCCACGTACTCAAACTCGTCGCTCAAATACTTTGTTTGTCATAAAAACCTTTAGAAATAATACCTTGAACTTGTAGTTATGGATAGATCAAAGACCAAGTTATTAACTACAATGCACCAACATTTACTACTCGGTCCGTCAGACGTCAGACGAGATTAAATTAATGCGTATTGAGTAGGTATCATAGGTATGATACCTTGGCAGCACAGTCTCCTGGACGCGGAGATGGCCGATGGAGCAAAGCTTTGACCAATTGGTGGCCAAGGTTAGCTCAAAGAAGCCAGGGCCGTGCAAAAGCTCGTTGGCTTGACGGTATCGTCAAAATAGCGGGAAACATATGCATGGATGACGCATGGAACCGGGAAGTGAGGCTGAAGAAAGGGGAGGCATATACTCAGCGGTGAGTGATTCCAGGCTGAAATGATGATGATGGTGCCACAGTTTGTGGAGTGAGGTCTGTGTGGTGTGAGGTCTGTGTGTTGTGACGTCTGTGTGGATTGAGGTCTGTGTGGAGTGAGGTCTGTGTGGTGTGAGGTCTGTGTGTTGTGACGTCTGTGTGGATTGAGGTCTGTGTGGAGTGAGGTCTGTGTGGTGTGAGGTCTGTGTGTTGTGACGTCTGTGTGGATTGAGGTCTGTGTGGAGTGAGGTCTGTGTGGTGTGAGGTCTGTGTGTTGTGACGTCTGTGTGGATTGAGGTCTGTGTGGAGTGAGGTCTGTGTGGTGTGAGGTCTGTGTGTTGTGACGTCTGTGTGGATTGAGGTCTGTGTGGAGTGAGGTCTGTGTGGTGTGAGGTCTGTGTGTTGTGACGTCTGTGTGGATTGAGGTCTGTGTGGAGTGAGGTCTGTGTGGTGTGAGGTCTGTGTGTTGTGACGTCTGTGTGGATTGAGGTCTGTGTGGAGTGAGGTCTGTGTGGTGTGAGGTCTGTGTGTTGTGACGTCTGTGTGGATTGAGGTCTGTGTGGAGTGAGGTCTGTGTGGTGTGAGGTCTGTGTGTTGTGACGTCTGTGTGGATTGAGGTCTGTGTGGAGTGAGGTCTGTGTGGTGTGAGGTCTGTGTGGTGTGAGGTCTGTGTGTTGTGACGTCTGTGTGGATTGAGGTCTGTGTGGAGTGAGGTCTGTGTGGTGTGAGGTCTGTGTGTTGTGACGTCTGTGTGGATTGAGGTCTGTGTGGAGTGAGGTCTGTGTGGTGTGAGGTCTGTGTGGTGTGAGGTCTGTGTGTTGTGACGTCTGTGTGGATTGAGGTCTGTGTGGAGTGAGGTCTGTGTGGTGTGAGGTCTGTGTGTTGTGACGTCTGTGTGGATTGAGGTCTGTGTGGAGTGAGGTCTGTGTGGTGTGCTTACAATTTCATCAACAGATGATGATGATTGGTATTCTTTTATCAATTCATTAACTTATCACACGTCCTCGACTATCATACAACAAAAATGCCAAAATCTTGCAACAGGCCTAAGATTTGGTTATCGGGTAATTACCTATTTCCCAACACCTAATAGGTAATTAGGTCATAGGTAATTAGGTCGTGGAAAAACCAAGTCTTCTGTTATTGTGCCAAGTAAGATTGATACTACCTTAGCATAATTATATTATCTAACACCACAAGGATTTTATTTGAAAAATGGCTAAAACACAATGACAGTCGCCTCTATAATGTAACACCCAAAGCATAGCATTCCGCGATGGAAGATTAAGTTGCTTTCAACATACCTACGAGTATTAGCAAGATCCACTAACAGTGTGCTACCTTGGTCTGCCATGCCATGCAAAACCTTCTCGTGTCGGCGTAATCAGAATGTGAAAGATGTGCTGTTTGAGGATATTCAAGGCCTTAGATCTATAAGACTACAGCACCCTTTTTTTATTTTATTTTTTCGGATGGGAAATCATCAAATGACTTCTCCCGCTCTGGGCGGAGCAG
The DNA here is from genome assembly GCA_941918905.2 of Xestia sexstrigata. Taxonomy (NCBI): domain Eukaryota; kingdom Metazoa; phylum Arthropoda; class Insecta; order Lepidoptera; family Noctuidae; genus Xestia; species Xestia sexstrigata. The sequence goes on from OW799211.2 coordinate 21,470,274, forward strand.
GAGGCAGTGTCAGACTTTTACTGAAACCCATCCATGTTCCTTCATCGCCCTTTGTGTTCCGGGGCCACGGTATCTCTTTCGAACAGTCCCGCACAACCCAACAGTCCCGCAACCCAGACTACAGCACCCTTAAATCGATTTCGATGTACCTAATCATTCAATATTCATGTGACAAGTAAGTAGGCACCTATAGGTCTCTAAGTCTCTCTCTATGTTGTCTTCCACATCTCTATCCATTACGAGAATAGCATTTAGACGAACACAAATCGTATTTTGCCAACATTCAGGAAATATTTTGCTATGAAAATAAAGGAAAGCAGTCACAAATACAATAACTCCGCCGGAGCCCGGAGCTCACGAAGCGATCCCTGGCTGCAAACCTTCGACTGCAAACACTCAGTTATATGGTGTCAAATTACGTATTCCTGTATCGCGTCCATAAAACGGCTCGTTACGTTATGAATCAAAAATCCATTTGTGCAGCTCTGCAGCGCTGTTTCGTCCATTCTCGCACATTCGTACCATATTACAGGGCCCGGCGGCGCGGCGGTGCAGCGGCAGGCGGGGCGCATCGATAACTACTTTATGACGTCACACGCCATGTCCATAATAGCACAGATAATTCAGCCGAATTGAAATGTAATGCTGCTCTATTAACAACTATGCTATAAAACCAATTATACTTAGTGATGGGGATTGATTTATGTTCACGTGCAGTTTTCAATATGGCGGCGTAATTTTATTTAACGTTTGTCACCAGTTTATTAGATGCTTTGCAAAATGCATTCTGAAAGATAGATTTATTACCTATCCTTAACGTAAAGATGACGATGTGTCAGATCTAGAACTATGTTCTAAGTAACAATCAGGTACCTAATACCTAGGCGAAACATTTTTATCGAAGTAAATATTTTGGGATTGTCCGAAATTGATGTGATTTTCGGACTGTAGGTAAGTAAGTAAGCCTATCTAAAAAGACAGTTAATCACGGGGCAAAGGTTAAGATTTGACAAAACGAAATAAGTATTCGAACAATCCTGGAAATTCCTCAAAATTTCCCAGGTCACAGATGTGAGATGACACAGATAGATCATGAGTCATAAACATGACTGTAGACCTATCAAACGAAAATTATCATACAGCTTACCTACCAAATCAGACCATATTTACTCACCGTCGAAGTACAACTAATAATTAATTATGTAACAAATAATGTGTCAGTACCTAGATAAGTAGGTGTATTCGCGAGAAGCCTGACGTCAGTGCAGTGACCTCATCTTGTGTCGTCATTGACTTCAACAGACGAACACGCTGATCATACGGGCGTTGACCTCAGACCTCAGACGTCACGTCACCTTATGATGATGACGTTGTGTGGACTGAATCGCGGAGAGAGCAGGATGTTTCAATCAATTCGACCTATGGCAGACCACTGCGGGACCCCGCCTTCAGCATTGGTCTGCCCCATCCGCGTCGTGGGGCGTCCTGATTTATTAGCAGGACAAGTTTCTTTCAATTAGGGAGGGAGATAACTGGAAGGCGGCCTAAGGCAGCTATACCGTCACCGACTTGTAGAACTGGCTGGCTAGATTTGAACGCTGCTGTTCCTGCTTTTGCTGGGGAACCTTTAAATTTTATGGATTACCTAGATAGGTAGTACCTGCAACAATAAAATCTTTTATCACTCATTGCACCAAATAGGACTAAGGAGGATCATGAGTAGCAGTGAACCACACAAGTTGATCAGTCGATAAATTTAACAAAGGATTATGGAATTATGGAAAAGGCCACTTGCGTCAATAGATACACAAGTGGTTATGTGCTATCATTTCCTATTTACCTAATTATTTCAAACCATATCTTTCTGTTTATTTACCAACTCGCTCGGAAATACCCAAATTACCTCCAAGTATGTATAATATTGATCAGATAGACAGGACGTAGGTAGGAAAGCGCCTAATTTGAAATTATAGATATTTCCGGTGACTTAACTTAATTCTCAGTAAATAAATACAAATCACAAACGGTTAGTAAGAGAAACGGTAACAGCTCATCAGAAAGACCTGGACTTTTCCCGTCGCAACCGATATTCACTATTTAGGAAAGACCATTAAATACATCATACGGCCGGAAATTCTTCAAGAACGTTAACAACACTAAAATAAATGCCAAATCGCGTGCAATAAGTATTTCGGTGTACCTACTTAGCTAGATATGGGGTTTTATTGGATAAATTAATAATGTTATGGATTTTGAGTGGGGGAAAACGAAGTAGTCTATATCGCAATAGCGGGCATTGCCCTTTCCCTAATATCTCTTCGTACGAACCAAAACAAGTGAACCATGTAGGTATCGTTTTTTTATCAATTCGACTGCATTTTCTTTTTTAATGTTTTTTGGTTTTGGAAAAAATCGATGAAAAAACCATAGGTATAAATTTGCATTAAGTATGTGCGCGACAAATGGACGAATAACTCAATATCACGGTAACCGATTTCGATGATTCTTTTTTTATTGGAAAGAGTATGCTCCTGAGATGGTCCCATTTAAATTTGGTGTAGATCTGATGTTGATCTTCGGAGATATACAACGGAACTCTTCAAAAATAAACGGCAAATCTGCCGTGATTGCTGCAATCGCTTGGATGTTTATTGTTTACAACATCATGACGTAACAGCACGTATGCTCTGAGGGGGTACGCAGATGTATAAAATACATTAGGTATGTTCAGTTCCATTTATTGAGGATAAGCCTATTACCATGACATGTAACAATGTAAAATAAATTCTTGGCAAATATTTGTTTGGGAACTACTAAAAATTGAAAAATAAAAAAACTTAGTCGGTGACCTTTGTTTGATTGACTAAGTGTTTTTGCCACCGACTTCTGAAGCTAAAGTTATTTTTCACTTTTATGTATTTTTTAAAGTCGGTTTTATTTTTTGCAATAAGTTTTTTTCATTAGAAAAAATGTTGAAGATCACGATAGATGACGATTCAAGACTTGAACAGGCTTAATTTTGGATTCCAAAGTTAAGAACTTTAATAAATGTAGGTGGGTCAATTACCGCTATTGCGGTCTTAACTGGCAGCAACTAAAGTTAGGTATTTTTTGCAAGAACTAAAAAGGTCAGTTTAGAAAATTTAATACGATTTGAGGAACACATTGACCAGATTAGGTACGTAAGTAACTAAACTATTTAGGTTTTTCCAAAGAATAACAGCCATTAAGATGTAAGCGTTATTGTATCGATGATTTTAATGGTTATAATTCTGTAAAGCCATATATTTTTACGGCCGTGAATCATATTTTAATCAACATACAACCTGATCTGCTAATTGTAAAAAACGCAAGAGAATTTTAATTTCGTAGGCTACGCTGGCTTCCCCTTTATGGTTTTAACCATGTTTTAACCGTTAGTTAAGGGCTATATATCCCTCAAATGGCTTAGCATGATCCTCCGTTACTCCTAAAATACAGCAGCATTAATTTTGAAATAAATATATGGTAAAGTTGAGGATTAATGCTAAGTCCTATGTGTGACGAAAACACGATTCCATAAACTTTTCTCGATAGAAAAAAAATCCAAAGTTACTCCAAATCGAACAATAAACCGCTGGTATTCAAAAAGTACTTGAAATTAGATCATGAAACTTTGCAAACTAACTATAAAGCAGGTCTTATGTGTTTTATTTTTTTAGTCCAATCAATAGATTTTTTGTAAATCGCAAAAAAACTTCGCACTATTCGGCCGCAGTGACTGACGCAACAACCGCTTTGTAGTGCAAGCTGATTAGAACTTTATTCTAACAGCTTTTCAAACGAAGTTTGAACCACCACAAATAGAGTTGCTAATGTTAGGGTTAGAAGCCTAAGCCCAACCAATTAGATACTGCGTTGTTAGCAAAATGCTTTAAAAAACTAAAACGTAATCGGTCGTCGTACTTAGGTCTAATACTCGTCACTAATGCAGTGAGTGTACATACCGATAAAAGTATATTTATAGATAGATGAATAATCTATTTTCACATCTTTAATTCACAATTCGATTGACGTACGAGTTTGTAGATCTCTGCTACATTCGACGAACTCCGACACAAGCCCCTAATCACTTTTACTCGTATCTTTTTTTTATCTTCACTTTTGGGGTTTTTGACAGAAAAGTGGTTCGGAATTTCAGCGCTGATAATGTCTGTGAAATGCACTGAATTACTTGCAAGAAAATATTTTGATGTTTTTTCTGATAGAACATAAACGGTTTTTCTATAAGTAGACGTACGTACATGAGTGGTATTTAGATCATAATGAGATCGTATGATCAGATCTTTGACGTAATGTTATTGTGATTGCTAACTACTTATACTTACAGAGAAACAGGAAAGTCGCACGATGAATGATGATGACACTAGTTGAAGCTTAATATGATTGTGTGTTTAATTAATTAATAGCTTGTATCTCATACCAATCCTCATAAATCTTACTCATCGTATTTGCATTCGTCTATTCATTCGTATTTGCCAGCGCTCTACGTTTAAATATCTATCTATTGATTAAGGATTTTGCTCCTCAATAAATATTCATAAATACAGAACTTCGTTCCGATTATATTGCGAATTTTTATCCGTGATAAGACAAGAGGGAACTGGACTTATCCCGGTTGTATATGTCACTTTGTGTCCACAGGCCTAACTCTGTCCTGGCTCCTGCTTGATATTAAAGTGAAGACCGTTTTCTCTTACTCCTCCGCGATTATTTTCAGATAAATTTAGTTCCGGGATCTAATTAAGACAGTTTATTCTCCAGGATTCGTCGGGGTTCATTGCTTCGATGTGATTTTGGAGGTGGCCACTGTTGATTCTGGCTTTCAGTTTGAGTGGTTTGGAATAGTGTGGCGGGGTAAGTGCTCAGTCATTTGTTTCTTCAGCAGGTAAGCACCTTCTTGGTTTAATTTTGTTGTCCATAAAAGGTTCCTAAAACTTCCTAATCGAATTTCCATCTATAGTCTGCTCCAGATAAGTAGGAATTAAAGGTCATTAACCCGCATACATTTATTCAAATACATAATTCCGAAAACAGAAATAATGACATAAACTTGTCCCGAAACTACCTTTATCGTGATCCTTGACTTTTTCTAGTAATAAAAAACGATTCATAATGTATTGTCGGGGTACATACGCAGAGAAATTAAGGAATGAGCAATGACCTTTAATTCCTACTTAACTGGCGCAGACTATAAGTATATCCGAGAACACCCTATTCTGTGGTAGCTCCACAGAATAAATAGAACAAGCTTCGAAGGATCAGAGTCTTTACTGCCTAGTTTGGTACTTAACTCGTCAACACTTAGATCTCGATACACTACAAACTTGCGGTAGCGATATCAACACCCTAGGCCTAGCACTACCTAGTGTCTTCCTTCCTACTTACCAATAGAGATTAGTAGTAAAGCATCATTCTATTTTGAGGTCGGGGTCGTTATTTCAATGGACATGCGCCAAAGGAAAATCCAGTTCGGTGTAATTGAAAATAAATATACACCCGGGAAATGTGTTGGAAAATCCGCGCAAAACATACCTAAGCCGACTGAAATAGTCTGACACAAACACATATATATATATATATATATATATATATATATATATATATATTTTGTGTGTACATAAATAAATAAATAAATAATACGTTTACCTAATTATTGTTTATGGATTTACTGTTTAGCCATTGTCTATAATAATATCTAACAGGTAGTAGCCTGGTATATGAGATTTTTTGAATACCTACCATACCATACATAAACTAACGCCTTTTCCCTATGGGGTTAGGCAGAAACTACATAACGCCACCTGCTACCATCCGTACATACCAGCTAGGTACGTACCCCTTTTGTTTTGTCCAAATTCAGTCGTTCATACATGTCATACCACAATATTTTATTAACTAAGTAACTTGGTTCATTTCACAACGCGTCTACTAACCGGCCTGTTTCTCAGCCAAATATAGTCTAATCAACTACTTACCTACATATTCAAACTTAGTAGGTATTCAAATTACATTATTTAAATTACCTAGTGTAAAGTGTAGGTAAATCTGTACGTAGACTAAAGAGGTGTTAGAGAGAAAAGAAAGACCTACAGGATGGGATTGTAACTTCGCACCTAGTTGTTCCATTATGAATACAAAAAGACGAAAATAAAACTAACATAATTTTATGTAATCGTAGTAATTACAAATATCCATTGGGTAATGATGCGTGATTCGTTCCAGTTAGGTACTTACCTTAATTATTCCCACATGATGCACGCACAAATCCACCGTAACTTTGATGAGTAAACAATTCGTCATCGACAGTGCCTTACGATAATTCGCAGAGCGACTGACTAACAATAATTAAGTAATAATAAATTCCCATATTCGGTCGGGTTTTTTGTGTGCACCGCTTTTGGAAAAACGTTGGTAGTATTGATACAGACCCTTGTCTGCAGCAGGTATAGGTACATTAGGTACCTTTTGTCTGCAGGCTGGGTTTCTCCCTGTGTGTCCAAATATGTAGGCATCCGGGGATCCCGACATCAATCGATTATTTCAACACAATCGAAAAATTATCCGCAATATAGGGTCGCGCCACATCTGCGGAACGTAGGTACGGCACCGAACGTTCGGTTGAACACGCTCGCAGTGTTTTTCAAGTTCCATATTTTATGACACATCAGCCGAACGTTCGGCGTTGATACCTACTATGACCGATAATTCAGTCGCTGAAGTGTCGGCGCCGTACGTTTTGCAGATGTGGCGCGACCTTTAGAATATAATACATATAATATTGCGGTTAATTTTTCGATTGTATACACTTGATTGTGACACTCAGGTTACTGACCCGCTTAGTTTTCCCGTAAACCTATCCTACTGGACTCCTGAATAGTCCATCCTAATGTTTTTGTGTTTTTCATGACATGTGCAAGTCTCCCAATTTATAAGAATTTCGATAGATAGGTAGGTATAACTTTTTTTGTTGCCTACATTCGGATTCACTCCATTTGGGTAGGTCTAGGTGCCTATGTAATGAATACTTATTAAAAATTAGTAGCCTCGTTGGGTTTTTAATTACAAGTAATAAAACACGATAAACTTTGTATGGGTATACTTAGGTACCCACTTAAGCAAGCAATATGTTATTTGTAGGTTTGTCCAAAAACCTTCAACTAACGAGGGCGGGGACTTGTTCATATTTGCAGATAACAAACTTGTAGATCATAGGGCTTAGGTAGGTATGACTACCTAACGGAAAATTACCTACCACTTAATATTTTAATGAAGTTATTTTCATTGACCAACCCAATGAAAAATAATTCAGAAACATCCGACTACAAGTTATCTACACACTAGCGGACGTCACGCGGTTTCACCCGCGTAGTTCCCGTTCCCGTGGGTATGTACTCCACCTACGGGGATAAAATATAGCATGTTACTCAGGGTGAATGTAGCTTTCTAATGGTGAAAGAAATCAGCGCAGTAGTTTTTGAGTTTATTCATTACAAACATACACAAAAAAATACAAACTTTCCTCTTTATAATATTAGTGTAGAAGCGTAGATTTAGGAGCCTATTATGTGCCTGAATAGAGACAATTTGACATTTACAGACCTCATGGACATTGCAAATGAGTTTAACAATTATTTTATTGACACAATTGAGAATAATATTAAAGCCGACATCACATCTAATAATACACAATTAAATAATTAAACTTTAAATTCACTATTTACGGAACCTGTTAACATTGACGACATAATAAAAATAATTTGCAACCTTAAAAACACGAATACTGTTGTAAACGATGGAGTTTCTACCAAAGTATTAAAATTTACGAAAGAAATAATAGCATCTCCATTAGCTCATATAATTAACCTGTGCATAGCTGATGGCATTTTTCCGGACAAGCTCAAAAAAGTTATTATAAAACCTCTTTTTAAAAAAAGATGACAAAACTGATTTAAAAAATCACAGACCTATTGCAAAAATTCCGACTATTTCTAAAATTTTCGAGAAAGTTATCTATAACTCTTTAAATGCCTATTTCGAAAAGTACAAACTATATTTTGCGAAGAACAAATAGGCTTCCGTAAGAACACTACGATTAATATGGCATTGTTTGACTTATTAGCTAATGTCATGTCATCTGTAGAAAGGAAAAATCCAGTCTGTCCAATCTACACTGACATGAACAAGGCTTTTGACTATGTACCTACATAGCTACCGTACAAGAGGGAACATTTTAAAGTTAATACAATCATACCTAAGTAATAGGGTTCAATGCTCAGAAGTTTCTAGGATATGTCCAAAAAGCAAATTGGAAACCATATTATATATCAAAACCAAGACAGGTAAAATATGGCGTCCCACAGGGTAGCGTACTGGGTCCACCGCTTTTCTTAATATACTGCATAAACGATCTCCCGAAAGCAACAACGAACCAAATGGTTCTTTTTGCAGATAGTACAGCTATAATAAAATGTACTGATCCAAATAATTACAAGAATTACATCAATACTTGTTTAAATGACATCCTATATTGGCTAAATAATAATAATTTGGTTATAAACCTGACTAACACTAAAGTCATGCATTTTTATCAACGATGTCTAAAACCAAAAGTTGAAACTTCCTACAATGGCTGTGATATTGAAGAAGCTAATAAAGCAAAGTTCTTAGGTATTATAATTGACAGCCAACTTTCATTGAAGCCTCATGTTGAAGAATTATGTAAGAAACTCAGCAAATCCGCATATCCTCTATTTCAACTCTCAAACAAAGTTAACGGTCAGGCTCTTATAGCTGCGTACCATGGACTGGTTGCGATATGGCGTTATTTTCTGGGGTCACTCCACTGTTATGGAGCTGGTATTTACATTGCAGAAGCGATGCATCAGGTCAATGTGCGGTCGCTGCGTGCCCTATTTTAAATCATTAAACATTTTAACTTTACCTTCTTTGTTTATATTAGAAACGGCTTTGTTTGTGAAATGTAATTCACATCTATTTCAAAAATTATCAGAGGTCAGAAAAAATCCAATACGCATTCAATACGAGGGATTTAAGAGGGCCCTTCCCGGCGCGTCTATCGTCAACGCGAGCATGGTCGAAAAGCTTTTTGTTTCATCCAGAGCCATCGCGGCGATATTTTTTCAACTGCCCTGTCTTACCTAGCCCCGACCCCGCACTACTCGTCACCCGCGCACCTCATACCGACTAACGCGAGGACATTGAACGAAAAATAGTGTTGGAAAATTTATAAAAATTGTTCCAGGAAATACGTGTTTTTGAATAAGTCTTACAAGTTCGTGAAATAAATATTTGTTATTTAGAATCTCCACATTTGCAAGGCTTCTATCAGGATATCTTCTTTACATTTACAATTTATGGGTACATTATGAACGGCCAAAGTTGAGGTAAAATTAGTGCAAAACAGCAATTTTTGGAGGCTTATACTGAATTTGTTCCTACAATTTTTTATTTTTTGCTTCGGTAGAAGCCTAGATATAATGAACAAGATACCTATCCGTTCAAAAAATTTAAAGATAAATGTGTAACAAAGGCATAATCACGCACGAGCATTTGTCAAAATTCTCGCTAAAAGTATGGCGGGTTGGCCGCTCTTAAGTTCACCCAAGACTAAGACAGCTTTATCACCGAGGAAAATACTCTACTTTTCGTACCATTTGCGAAAAAAATAACACAATAATAATATGAGATAAGCATTTATTAAAAATAATGACAATAATTAAAAGTAAAAGTTAACATTCGAAACATTGGTCCAATTATTGATAAAGAGAGTTACATTTTTGTTTGGTACATTTATTGTTGATGAGTTGATTTGAGTATTTTAGGACATTAACTTATTTATAAAAATTAATTAAAATATTCTTAACGTTTATGTATTTGAAGAAAACAAAAACGCGGCAAATTCCTAGACTAATATTTTTTTGTCGGAAAAGCAAAGGAATCAAGCTCATACGGCCTCGTCGGTTTTTGTAATTTTATTAATCATAACTGCATAATAAATGCGTATTCCTTTTTAAAAAAGATGTATAATGCTCTAAATACAAACTCAATGGTGTAAACACAGATGTAGATGATGATGATGATGTGATGTGTGTGTATTTCGGTAAGTATTCCAAATTTAAATCACATTCTCCCCCTAGAGGATGAATGAAATTCAGTACAATTTTCATTCCGTTTTTAACAGATTAAAAATGACTATTGTTATGTTCGCTCTTTGTGGCATAGAATGACTCTTTTTTGAGCTAGTGGTACGAAAAAGTTTTTTTGGTATTGCATAGCAGTACCTCCCATCAAACTGTACGAGGTTCCCTTGGTCAGAGTGGACCATATCAAATACTTGGGGCATGTAGTAACAGCAGGTCTCAGAGATGATGCTGATATCGAGAGGGAGCGGAGGGCTTTGGCTGTAAGAGGTAACATGATAGCTCGCAGGTTTGCGCGTTGTTCAGTGTCGGTCAAGCAGACCCTTTTCAGGGCTTATTGTACCTCTCTGTACACATGCAGCCTGTGGGTGAAACTCAAAAAGCATACGAAGCCCTCCGCATCCAATATAACAACGCATTCAGAGCGCTGATGGGGCTGCCGCGACATTGTAGTGCCTCGGGCATGTTCGCCGTCGCTAGCGTCGACTGCTTTTATGCAATGATGCGTAAGCGGTGCGCGTCCCTGGTACGCAGAGTTCGCGGCAGCTCCAACAGCGTACTGGTGATGAAAGCCGACAGGTTCGACTGTCCATACATCAGACGCTGCAGTGACTTGCACGTCACCTACAGTCGTCGGCTGTCAGTATAAATATGTTTTGTGTGGTGATTGTTTCGTGTTGTATTATCTCATTGTCCTATTTTATTGTTTAATGTATTCTGTGTTTTACTGTATCATTTGTGCTATATATTTAATGTCTGTGTATTAATGAGTCCTTGTTACTTGTGAAATAAATGAATTAATTAATTGCCCCACGCATATATGATAAAGTACTGTTATAAAAAACTTCACTGTCTTAAAATTCAAAAGGGCGCTAAACTAAATTTTAATTATTTACAGTTATTATTTTATTGACGACTTCCACTGACTGATTGGTATACTTACTGTTACGCTATACACCTACTGTTATTGACTGATTTATAATTACCTACCTACAGTTACTCTTATTGACATATTATTGTTATTCTAGTTGGCATGATGTTATTAAATTCCGTTTGACATTATTGAAATTAGGTACTTTGACCATGTTGACATTTTTAAATCTTTTATTAGGTACTTTGACCATGTTGACATTTTTATTTTTTTATTGTATGTAATTCCAATGACATGCCACTTAATTTTAAATTTATAATTTTATTCTAAACCAATTATTTGCATGTGACGGCAAAATTGGGGAACTTTATCATAAATGAATGAACATCTATGTACCTATTACCCATGTTTGCAAAGAATAAATGATTTTATTTGATTTAGACACCATGCAACATGCAATGCAATGGTGCAAGATATTACCTACTTTTGAAATCTGAAATTCTCAATTTCTCATACGACATATTAACAAAGTCATGGTGGATTCGATCGGTACAACATCGGTACCTAGATATCGTATCTAGGTGCGCATGTGCAGGTAGGTAGGTACAACCGTAACTTGTGCGGTTGAAATAATATATTTTATGTAAGTAGGTACCTATTTATTTAGTAAACGTTTTAGTTGTGAGCAGTCAATAAGTATGTGAAAATTGCCACGGGGACCACGTGGGTAGTACGTGACTTTCGGCTCGTCCGTATCTTACGGGCAGCCGTGTTTTCCATGTCGCCTTGTTTATCGATCAATACGTGTCGGTAGGAATGGTTTACCTTAGGTACTACCTATGATCTAGCATGGTATGACTAAATTCCTCCCTAGGACTAGGTGGGTACATATAGGTACCTAGCTGTTTTTACAGGGAGTACCTACCCGAACTATTCAGCGCATGGAAGGATTAGCTATATAGAATCGATATTATGGCATGTGCCTCTGCATAAATGCATCAAGACATTTTCTATACCTAAGTACCTACTTATTTAACTTTGTTATAAACTGTTTCGGGACCCAAATAAAACAAGTAGGTACGTAGGTAAATCGGCACTAGAAATAAACGTAGGTAATGCTATTGCTAACCTAAGCCGAAGTATTATATTATCTGTGCCTTAGCCTACCTAAAAAAAAACGTCAAGCCTACCAGCGTAAGCCTCAAAGCCTTAATTTGGTTTTGACGCAACAAACTTCACAAGAGGATTTTGTTTTTCAGTGATCTAGGTACCTACTTGTTTTTACATAAATCTTTTTACATCCCTTCGGCGTAAGTAGGTGGTTTCGTTTAGACTTAGAATCTAGCTAGATCATACAAAGTAAAACAAAAAAAACCACAAAGTAGGTCACCACCCTACGTAGTGCCGTAGCACGAAAAAGAGACAACGATTATCTAGTAACGCGGGCATAGCTCAAGATTTCACAAAACAAATGTGGTAAAATGCAGAGTCGATATTATTAAGCAAGGCATAACTAACTCGAGCCGGAATACCAGCATGGCAGTAAATTTCAGAATTTGTCGATGTAAGCCGCATGCACCATGTCTAGACCCGGCTCCCCGGACGGCGCTCCAGCGATCCGGGCGATCCGGCTGGTACGCGGCTTAACGGACCCATTGTAATCGCCCACTGAAAGGCGGAACATATTGAAACCTAAGGAAAACGGTCAAATAGGTACGTCGCCGACGTAAAGCCGGCCGTTTCGACGGTTTAATTAAAAGTAAGCCTAAGCTACGAAGGTATAGGGGCGGCAATGAAGATTGCGGCTTAGATAGGCAGCGGTGACAGGATTACATGTACGGAGATATTAAAGAAAGACACGACTGAGCCGCTGGAAATAGAAGTAAATTGTTGTTCCTGAAACTGAAGGTTTTAGGTACTTACTTATTAAGTGAGCTCTGAAGAAATCTTTCAGCACAGTCCTCAAGTTTAGTTGAACTGAACGCAAATCACGGCAAAAAACATTAGAACCTGTCAAAAGAATATAAACTTTTCACGAAAATCAACGTTTAGTTTGCGACTCACGAAATACAAAAACGCGCTAAACGCTGTGACTTTTTGTACATAACGAAGTTGGCAAGCAGACGGGCAACTGTCACCGCCAGCCGGTTCGTGGGGGTCCCAAAAAAACTTAAAACTCAACTGGAAACGGAATTAAAATGTGCCAAGAATGAAAAGCACAGGTTGGCTGGACGAACCCAACTGAATAAAATACAAACTGAAATACGATTGTCTCTTTATTCCTTTAAAGTCTGGAAGAGGTCGACTGGAGTAAGTACTTTGTTTGAATGGTTAAAAATACTTTTTAGGGTTCCGTACCTCAACAGGAAAAAACAGAACCCTTTTAAGATCACTTTCTTGTCCGTCGGTCAGATTTGGATGAACCTAGCAAGTTGGTTTATACCATATACTGAGGTCTATATTCCCTATTAGGTGTATAAAAATCAAGGTCCTGGGTCAAAACGATAAAAAGATATGGGCAAATTTAGATTTTCGCGAAAACTTGTAAGTACTAAAATTTACCTTAATTTTCAACTTTTTTATTTTTCGGATTTTCCGTTTACCCTTTACTTTGCTGTAAGACCCTGCTTTTAACCAAAATTGACAATTCTAGGTCAACCGGAAGTACTCTATATGTTTTGGGTCGAAAACTATAATTATGGTAGTTCCCGTTGTCCAAGAATCACGAAATTTGTCAAAAAGCAAGGTCTTACAGCACATGTAAAGGGAAAAGTCTGAAAAACGTAAATATGTAGTTAAATAACAAAAAAAAAAACGATTTTACAATTACAAACTTATTATTTGCGGTTGGAGCAATAGCAGTTTCTAGGGATCGAACAGCAAAGTTAAATTTGTCCTTTAAAAAGTTCGTACGGAACCCTCGGTGCGCGAGTCCGACTCGCTCTTGGCCGGTTTTTTTTTTTTCTTTGAAACAGTTTTAGGTAGGTACGCGTAGTGAGAATAACCGCGCCGCCTGGAAAACAAGCGTGCATAGGTTGCAGTAGCACTGTATGGGCCCGTAACCGATAATAAGGCTGCATAGACTGAGGTCAGAACCGGGATCCCGAAATCTGAGCCCTCTGGGGCAAATCATTTCTTTTCAGATTTCTCAGCTAATTAGTCTCGAGTAGGATGATAAATAATGATCATGATCAAATAACCGAATAATGGGGTAGATGACACACCAATCAATTGAGATACTTTAAGAGCTGTCAAAACGCGGTCCTCTCCTATATTTTGTATGGCAATAGCCAACTGTGACGTCACTGTTTTTTCAACTCAATGACTAAACTATTTATTGATTTCAAAGCAACTAAAAAAATGGTGTCATCTACCATATTATAATCGTAACTAATATGAATGTGAAAGCGAGGCGTTTGTTTTAAGACAAACAAACACCTCAAACTCTGTTCAGCCGTTCTTAACACGTTAGACACGTGTCTTAACGGCTGATCGGATTTTTAAGAAAATAAATATTCTGAGATAGACTATACTTAGACATATTTTGATGACTTAGACATATTGGTATGACGCTCCCGTGGGATAATTTCCGACTTCCACAAGACAAATGTTACTGCTTATTTATTATAGACTATGACTACTTCTGTCTGAAAAAACATACTCGCCGTTCAATATAACAAATCAGTAATGTAATACCATTTTTGAAAAAAAACCAGAACTAGATAGTTGGCAAACCGGCAGCGTTGGCAGGCCGGCCGCGTCGATTTATCTGCGACACACTTTAGTGTCACATAAAATTAAATAATGGTCAAAATTGCAGTATCCAGCATTAGAGTAATGCCTGGAATGTTTGAATGACTGGGTTCTCTATATGAACAGTTTAAATTGTTGTTAAAGATTAGCTAGTAATATATTTGAATCTTTGTTCAAGGTATTGATAGCCTTGTTGGTACAAAAGATTGCATAATTATGTGACTGCAAGGTTCTTGGTTGTCCCAGGTTGGATAGTGTTATTCAGTTTTAATAATGGCCCCATGCTGGTGCCTTTTTTTTTTTTTGGAGTTATGATTGGAAAGTTTCACTCCCACCCAAAATACGCAAATTTTACATTTTTAATTCATGTAAATATTAAATCCTACAGAATCAACCTAAAGATTCTAATTCCATGTCATGAAAAATATCAATTACAATATTTAAATTAAAATAAACAAAGAACTTTTTTCAAAAATATTATACAATTAAAACAACTACTTATTTTACTTACATTACAAATACAGCTACAATAAAACAAAGATCATGTGATTTGTTGCAATATTCCCTGACGGATAAGTGTTTGGCATTCGGAAGTCGGCAAGAAATGTCTGCTGTTCTTCTTCAACAAGATGACATCACCATCTTCCAACTCCAGCTTACCATAGTCAGCCATACAAAGAACTTCTATATACAAAGATTTAGGGGGCTTAAGGTTTTCTGTTAAGTCAATGCCATTATAGCCTATATCCTGACCTAATGACCTCATATATGAAGCCAAATTCATGGAATATTTTGAGAACCACTGATATTCGTCATCTGAGAGAAGTTCTCGCACATCTGGAGGTAATATGGCTCCAAATTCCCATCGCAAGGTCTTAATTTTAGCCATTCTGCTGTAGAGGTAAGCAAGGAGGCAGCGTTTGTTCCGTTCTAATGCTGAGTGTCGCACTTGTACTGTTGTCCAGAGGGTTTTATTTTCCATGGTCGCATTACTGTAAAAGATTTCTTACATGTTTTAGAACATGATTTGCAACACCTCATGAAAAATGTAAAAGCATAACCTTAGCATACATAAAATTTATCTAAAAAAAGTAATTCTACTAACTTCTGCAGAAATTTTTTAAAACACTGTCTAGGTGTCTACTGAAATGGTTATTTTGTAGGGGGGGGGGAAGTTAATTTCGCTAAAACAAGTAATGTTCTCAAAATATTATGACTTACGCATCGTTCATATTCATCCTAAACAGCGAATGCATTTCCTCTAATATTTGCCGTATTTTATCATCCTGAAAACAACAATTTAGTTGTACTCCCAAAAAGTTAGCTTTAAAAACTAGTTTAAACAAAATATTATGTGACAACAACATACATTGAATGGGTCAATAGTAACAGGGTTTCTTTCTGCTTCCTTTAATAATTCTATAACTTTTTCAGCAAACATTATTAAAAAAACTCGGTTGAATAATTAAATCGAAAATCCTAGTTTCCACAATCTATAAAATTGTTTTAGACAATTAATCAAAGTAAATAAAGGCGGCAACTGAACTTAATTCACCAAAACTTACATTTGACAAACAAAACTACAAAACTGACAGTTCATTCGTGTCGCAACAAGTATTTTTGGATACACAGTACGTACAGAATCAACAATCGCTTTATAAAACCAATATTTCATTTTTTTCCGATCTTTTACTGATTTATTAGGAAGAAAATTGGCAGGATTGCCTTGGTTTTTTTTAATAAGTACAGATTTTTTCATGGTTGGTAGATATATTAGATTATTATTTAAAGGTTTTGCTAAGTTTATAGCAGAGACCAAGATGGAGAATAAAAAGCGTCGAAATCTTATTCACAAAACGAAATTATCTAGACCTAGTACGATGCAAAAAAAATAATTTATCATGATCATCGTTCCAGCCGAGTTCGCCACATTGGCTGGGTTAACCCAGCGTTATTGTAGCCTACACTGGCGACTCGCAGTACAGCTGCACTGCGAGTATATAAGGAAAAACTCGTCATAGATGGCGTTCAGTTCGCTTTACAACAGTCAGCGATACACACGTGTGTTTATCCGAACGCACTACAAAAGCTGTGTAGACGGGAGCCATCGTAGTTTATCATTGTGAGTGAATTGATCATTCATTGCGCATGCGATTTCATTGTGGAACGGTTGTTTACTACGCGACAATTTTTTTTCGTTAATAACATGATTTCGCATAGTTAACGTTATAAAACATACGTGCATACCAATTTTA
This sequence comes from Xestia sexstrigata, assembly GCA_941918905.2. Lineage (NCBI taxonomy): Eukaryota > Metazoa > Arthropoda > Insecta > Lepidoptera > Noctuidae > Xestia > Xestia sexstrigata. The sequence goes on from OW799211.2 coordinate 21,487,355, forward strand.
AGTGTTTTAAACTCAAGTGTGACAAAATAAAAGCAACAAAATGAGTGCAAACAAGAGGAGCGATTTCGATACCAAGATCACGGAGGACGAGAACATCGACTCTGGTTTTCTTTCGGGACCTTTGGACGTGTACCCCGGTGACGAGTCGGACCACGAGCCCGAACCCGCGAGTGAGGATAACAAAGTGAAGTGTGACAGTGCAGTGCTACAGCTACAGCCCTGCGATAACGAGTACGATAGTGGCATTCTGTCCGAATGCCTCTCGGACATGCAGCTGACTGACACGCAGACCCCACAGATCAACATACTACCGCCAGAACAAAAGAACATCCCACCTATTGTCATATTCTTCCAACAGGACGCAGATGGCGATACGTAAGTATCACTATTGGCATAAAAAGTTTTACAACCAACTGAACTGTCATGTGTGTATGGCCAACATTTGATCAAACGTCATGGTAGAATATTGCAGAAAAGGCTAACAAAATCCACCAAAATAAAATTGCTATTGAATGTAACAATAATATTTAATAGTTATCATGAATTCCATTTTATTTTATTCTTATCAATAGTTTTTCTTACTATGTTTGTGTGGAACTGTTAATTCATATTTCAAGGTAACGGGCTCTGTTTCTAATCATAATACCTTCAAAGAAGACCCACTGACGAAAATAGATCTGATAATATGAGTAAACATGCTAAGTACCTAGCATTTAGCTGAATTTATTTCAAAAGAATGTTCTGTTTGATTTCAAGAGACACTAAATAATAATTCAGTAAGTATTAATTGGTAAAGAACTTTATGAAGCTTGCAATATAATGCTGGCCAATTTTTTCATGTAATCATCATAATTAATTGACTGTAACATGAGATGTAGCTTTATCAAACCTATGTATCTACATAGGTTTGATAAAGCTACATCTCCCCAGATACCTTCATGACAATATCAACAATTACTCTGAGAAATTATCAATTAATAAACACATATCAAACAAAAGATAATGTGAAGATAGCTTCGTTATATAAAGTGAAAGTTAAGGTCTCAATAGTCTAGTTTAGATATATGGGTCATTTTCATTTACAAATTCCCAGTGTGAGAGTGTATTTTCTGAATTGTGTTGGGATTTAATTTTTTTATAAAATATTTAGGAGACGTTTCTTCAATGTCTTATTACCTGTGAGCAAAAATAATAGCAGAATCTATAATCTGTCTAAAGGTAAAGAACATTTTTCGTCAAAATGTCACGCAACATGGTATGTGAAATCACCATTTTTAAACGTATATCGCCCGCCATAATTTTATTCTTCGTAAATAACTGTGGCCTGCGTTTGTAAACGTAAGATGTATATCCATTCTATAATAAAAATATGTAATATCAACATAACCTGACCATGTGCAGCAATTTTACGCTTAATATATCTTGTGAAAAAATATTCTGTCACAGACGTGGGTTTGTACATTTTTGCCAATATGTTGCTATCCAAACTGAGTTATTGTATTGGTAACACAGAGATTAAAAAAAAAAGAATCGGCCATTTTCTCTGTGACGAGGACCGGGTACTGGAGCTGTTGAATAATAAGGTATGATATTTTTTTGTTTCTTGACTAAAAATTGTAAAGCATAACACGTCAAAGACGTGGTTACTAGTATCAGTTTAAACAAATAATTGTGCGGTTGATTTTCATATATTGGGTAGAGAATGTTTTGAAAATGTCCTAAGTTTAATGGCGTGTGAATGCCAAAACTTTAAGGTTATGTTATGCCGGCACGTTCGAAAAATGTCACAAACGTGGTTACAAATTAAAGTCACAAACGTGGTTTTTTTTGCCACGTTTGTGACGCGTAACCACGTCTGTGAACTATATATCGTATCTCAATCGATCTTTGCGGAATATAATGGTGTTATTGTTGCTCTGTAGATGGGGAGAAAGAAGAAGACTGAAGAACAGATAAAGAGTGCTAAAAGAGAGGCGGAAAGAAAAAGGCGTGCTCGCATTAAAGCTGATCCACTCAGATATGCCCAACATAAAGCAAAGGAAAAGGAAAGACGCCAAAGAAGAAAAGAAGAAAAGAAGACTAAGAGTATAGCTGATTTAACGCTTAGAGAACAGAGAGTTCAAAGAAAGGAATGGCGTGAACGAACAAGGAAAAGTAGATTAGAGAGAAAATATAGGGAAAGATTTTTAGAGCGACTTCGAGAAGACTCTCCGCCTACAGACAGCGACGCAAGTATGGTTGGTGATTTAGCACAAAATGTTCAAGAACAATCAGCGTCCTCAAGAACGCCCGTTCAACAAGCTCCGTCTCCATCAGTATCATCTGTGAGTAACTCCAGTATTCTTAGCAGACAAAAAGTGACTGGCCTGAAAATTGCCAAACAAAATAGAACGGTGAAGGATAAAATTATAGAAAGGCAAAAAAAGACTATAGAATCAATGAAGAAAAAGATTCATGCTTTGTCTATGAAGTATGCAAGACTGGATAAGAATATTAAGCAAAACAGGGTTTCACTATCGCCAAAGCAGCTGCGATACTGCAGAAACAAGATAGATGTTCAACGTTTTTTAGAAAATGAAGAAAACAGCAAATTATGCCCTGGAAAAAAAGATACAATCACACGAAAGGGCAAAAAGAAGCAAAAACGCTATTTATGTGACACACTAGAAAATCTCCACAAAAAGTACAAACTGGAGTGTAACAAAAATATTAGCTACACAACATTCACTAGATTCCGTCCATTTTGGATTGTACCGCCGAAAGTTTCTGAAAGAGACACGTGCCTCTGTACCTTACATGAAAATTTTAGTTTAATTACTGAAAAATTAAGACAGCTTAATTTGATTGTAGAAAAGGCAGACGAGATTATAGACTCAGTAGTTTGTAGTAAATATAACTTTGAATGTATGATGGAAAAATGCCAAACATGTGTGAACAAAATGTTAAACTTTGTAACATTTGACAATTCTGACAAAATAATTTACAAACAATGGTTGGTGAAAACAGAAATCAGAGAAATTAAAGGTAAAGAGAAAAGTATCAAAAGAACAGTCAAAGATTCAATTGAGTGCACTAAAAAAGAATTAATTGAAAAATTCCTGGACATGTTACCAAAGTTTCTAAAACACAAATTTAACATTTGGCACCAATATCAAGCGATAAGTCAATTAAAGAAACGTTTGACACCGAAAGAAGCTTTGCTACATGTTGATTTTTCAGAAAATTATCAATGCAAGTATGCATCAGAAATTCAGTCGGTTCATTTCGGCGCGTCAAGACAGCAGCTCTCCTTACACACGTGTGTCTTATATTACTGTGATGCTCCTGGATGTGTTCAAACTATTTCTTTCTGTTCCGTGTCTGAATGCTTGCGCCATGACGCAGCAGCGATTTATGCCCATCTAAAAAAGTCACTAAAAGAGCTCTGTCGTGATAAAAACTTAACGATCCGTAAATTACATATGCTTAGCGATGGTCCATCCACTCAATACAAGAATAAAACCAACTTTTACTTGTTCAGCCAACATTTAGTTCATCGCCTAGGGATAAAGTGCGCTACCTGGAATTTTTCTGAGTCAGGTCATGGCAAAGGCGCTGCCGACGGAGTAGGTGCAGTCGTCAAACGAACAGCTGATTCTTTGATTGCTCATGGGGAAGATATACCGGACTTTTTGACGTTCGTTACTAAAATGCTTTGTCGCACAAATATAATCTTAATCACTGTGCTAGAAGCGGACATCAAAGAAGCTGATTCATTGATTCCAACGAACTTAAAGACGATTCCTGAGACTGTTAAAATACACCAGGTCACATGGAGCCTTAATAATCCTCGAAAACTGTTTTTAAGACAATTGAGCTGTACAGAATGTTCTTTGCAGGCCATGTGTTCTCATTTTCCAACAGCCAAAGGTTTCTTTGAATATCCAGACGCAATTAGCACTTTCGATCTGGATTTGGTGAACGCAGAATCTCTTCATAACAATGAAGCTATGGAACAATTGACCGCATCCCATTCCGCATTCACGAAAAATGGAGCTTCCAGCACTTTGGCTACAAAAGGTTGCCAAGAAGATGACATTAAAACATCTGCTAAAATAGGTTCGTGGGTATTAGTCCAATTCGAAGGGAAAAAGCACACGCTTCATTTTGTTGGACAAATAGTGTCATCGGAAAACAATAATCAGGTTTTCGTTGTAAAATTTTTAAGAAAGAAGTGCTTGGAGTCAGGGTTATTCGTATGGCAAGAACCCGAGGATGTGTCGTTGACTGTAGCAAATGATATAGTTTGCATTTTGCCTGAACCAACACCTACCCGACGAGGTGAATTAGTTTTCCAGTTCGATTTTGGCAAAAAAAAATATTTTGTTAAGTGAGTTTTTATTCCATCCTTTAGGTAAATTATGTGATTATGATTAGACTGATTACTCATTAAGTGTTAAGATCTCAGAAAAATAATTAACATAAGAAAATTGTTGCTGATTTAACTAAGTTTATAATTAATAATAAAACATGATTGAAATGCACTAGTTTTAATTATAAAGTCCTAAAAATAACAGTCGTGCTACAATAATTTACCCTTATAGTCACTAACGTGGCGAGGTTGTCACAGACGTGTGCCCTAATAGTCACTCACGTGGCGAGGTCGTCACAGACGTGGGAGCTCATTTTTTTCAGATGTGTTTTTTCAGGCTTTTAAAGGATTCTAAGCTCAGTCATTTAAGTCAGTAGACATATAGAAAGCTCATCTACATAATGTAATTAAAAAACTTGAGACTTTCATTTGAAATCTTTTTTACATCCAAAATGAAAATGACCCATATAACTAGGTTTTATTCACAAGATTGGAAAATATCCCATGGGACCTACAGCAGATCTTGCTACTTGTGTGCCAAATTTGATCAAACTCTATTTAGAAGTTAACATAACAGATGCAGAGACAGATAGGCAGACTGATTTACTTTCTCTTGTAAAATGTTAGTATGGATTTGGTCAATCTTCTTTAGTCCTGTTGGGCCTACTTTAGCATGAATAAAAGCATTTTATTTTACCTTCGACTCCAACACACAAGTCCAATTGGACAATGTAGGGGTACATTGTCCAATTGGACTTCAGACCTTAATAATTTTCTGGTAAAGGTATGTTTTATAAATGACTTTAAATATACCATAAAAGTAACTTATTTGCTGATTTGTAACCATAAAAGCATTCTTGGGCAATTCCATATTACAGCAAAATGTAAAGTAGAGCTTCCTTAATAAACCAATTCATATTATTAGACACTGGCAATCAACCCAATTGTCATAAATGCTACATAGTAGTTTCATACATGTTACAATAAAATAATTATAATAAGTCCATTAAAATCCAGTTATCAGAGCTGTGTGCTGTTTAACTAAATACTGATAAAACAGGGAATAACCCACTGTTTAGATTAAATAGTTCATGTTTATTAGGGCTGATAACATAGTGGCAGTCATTTTACAGCCAATTGTATGATTTATGTCCTGTAAACACTCTTCCATCTTATTCCATCAGATTGCAATAAGGTATTCTGTAATGAGCTATCTAGCTATCTCAGTATATTTACACAAATACAAAATTTAGCCACAATATTTAAACAAGCCTTTATTCATTATCCTAGCAGAACATGACAGTAAATTGCTTATAGGATCAATGTTGGTGACCTCCGGGCAAACCCCAATGAGCGACCCTGTTCGCAATATCCACACATACCCCCGAATACTGAAATGTCACTCAAAATTTAAGTAGCACTTATATTTAACAGATACTCAAAAGTGACGTTTGGCCATACGAAATTTAAAATTTATGGGCTGCTCAAATGTTAAGCAGGCCTTAAATTTTGAGTGACGTTTCAGTATTCGGGGGTTAGTCTAGCACATTTTACAATTATTTTTCTTCCATTACAAATTCTAGTTAGTTGTTAAACTCTTTTTGTTAATTGTGACTCCACTAACTGTTAACAGACACTTGAATCTTATATTACATCATAAAAGCAAAGTGGGAGCATAAAAACTTGGTCAAGTTTTGCTGAACTGGACCTTTTAGAAACCACAAAAAGTATTTTTTATTCCCTCTAGTGTTCAGATAGAGACTGATGAGTGTTGATGACGCAGCTATACTAACTTCGTTTGACCTAATGTCTACACGTAATCAGTGAAAACGTACTAGTAGGTACCTACTAGAAATACGCCTACTTCTTGCATATTTTTCAACCTGATGCCTAGTCTAGTTTCTTCTACCAAATAGCTAGATTATTAACAAATGATTTGAGATTAAAGTTCACCAATATACAATATTATTTAAAATACTTCTATTTAAGAAAAACAACTATTAACTTAGTATATATGTTTAAAACAAACAAGTAGGTATTTTATTCTTGTTTCGTATGAAATTAATTACTTATTTATAAACATGAGGTCATTGGTAGCAGGTTTGCTCATGTTTATGATTCAATTTTGTTAATACCATACACATAGGTTGTCCCCTAAGGAAGTTTACACTTCCTTCACATAAAACATCATTAGCATTCTTACACAGTTCCTACTACACGCGCGTAGATAAACAGAACCACGACGCATGCGCCGTCTGTTAACATGACATATTTGGCGCCTCACTGATTACCCACAGTCGCGTTACCAGCCTTTCGCAGTAAGCGCATCGCTTTCTGGTAATCAAGACGAAATGGGAATACTCATGACTCAGTTGTTAAAGCTTGAATAAAATCGGAATGTCATTAAAAACAGGAAATATTTGCCTCATCGTGTCACGTCTAGAGAGGTCTAGAACGCTGCGAGCCTTTTGGACAGGTTTGTTGTGTCACGCGCTAAGTTTACGCGGGCCCCACTCACGCACCGACCGGTCTGATACCGTAAAGGTCGCAAGCCATCCCATCATACCTACTCTATATTTAGAAAAATAAACAACAAACTTGATTTAACAAGCAATAGAAGCCTCATAACCAGGTTATTCTTTTGTTACAGACAATTACACATAGCATCAGTCCACGGCTGCGAAAAATCAGTAGGAACACTCATCAGGGTGTGTCCTAACAAGGCGCTTTTAGACATAGCTAACGACGATGGGCACACACCCCTACACCTGGCTGTGATGAGCGGGAACGCCGTGGTGACCAGGATGCTGGTGCGCGCGGGACTGTCCCTCGCAGCGAGGGATAGGGTTGGAGAGACACCACTACACAAAGCCAGTTCAAAAGGACACGCCGAATGCCTACAAGCGTTACTCGCGCCTGTGCCAGAACTCGCCCCTAGGAGGCTACCTTCAGCTTCAGTACTGGACCAAAAGAACTATAATGGTAAGTACAAGTTCTTGGATTATCTACATTGGTCCTTTGAGCGATGATCTCAGCGTTATAGTTAATAATCTTACACTGAAATTCCATTATCAATAAGTTCCTCATAAAGTAGGTAGGTACATTTTTTCCATTCGCACCATCTGGTGCTCTAGGCATAGTGAACAATGACATCATCTGCTTGTTATTAAGTCTTCTCAGGCATGGAAGAAATGTTGGTGCTAGACAAAATTTCGCGCATTTAAATATTCCACAGGTGTCTACAAGCATGAATATCTATCTAATTCTTGTATTAGCTTCTTTATCCGTGTCCTCTGGATAACCTACAATGTTATGGTGTGAATGTATCGCTTTACGACCACTGAGACACAGTAAAAAGACTGAGATCACTGACATCATCCATTGCGATGACCTCAGGCCTTTTGATTTTATTTGCCTCTTTAAGTTCAAGCCTTTCGTTCAATGACTAGGAAAAAAGCAAAGTACGGCAGTTTTTAGCGATAGGGTTTGTGATAGGAGCCAGATAAATCATGATGCGAGGGCCTTGGACCTACTTCCAATTCTAAAACTAGGATAGAACTGCAAGCGCTTTTGGCAAAGCATCATTTGCTTTGAATTAAATAGTAAATATTAATAAACCTGTTCTGTTACATGATTAAAACCAACATCAATCTGAAGTTATTATATTATAATACCTACTAACATAGACAACATTTAGGTTCACAACAGTTCATCTGAATCACGGTGTCAGTAAAAACCCGCTCAACGGTTTTCCCAAGTACAGCCGTACAGGCTGTGGCAAATGTTTTAACCATTGTTCATAAAAATATAGATTTTGATCCATATGCAATTTATGGTTTGTTCAACTTTTTGTTTATTGAATTTTTCGGAGATGTTTTGCACTTTTTATCGCCTTTATTGCGCTTGTCGCTTCGGTCTTTATTCTGATTATATTCATTATCTTCTATCCGGGTCATGCCCTTAGTTGGATTATCACCTAAAATTGTTATCAATCATTGACCAGAGTAAGTTGACTTACAACTTTATTTTCAGTAACTGTGCACTGCGAGTGCTACTGCTTCCGTGTTCTCATTAGAGTTATTAAAGTTTATGTAAGTAATGTCATCCGTAATGCCTGTAAACTAGTTACCCTTCAAGTGCAACGGCATTGTCCTTGCAGTGGCTAGTAGCTGCGTCTGAATCCGGACATGAGTCGGCACGACATCACGTCACGTGACTCGTACTGCAGAAAAAATACGGAGCTTCTCTAGGATCTCTTGAATTAAGTCGTGTCTAGGATCAACTAGAACCTGTTTACTATGCTAAACAAAGACACTGTACATTGTTTACGTGTGAACGCACCGAGCCTACTTGAAGCTGCTTCTGACGACCGTCAAGGTCTTGATTACGCTCAATGCCATTAAACAACTCTGAGCTTCAGACAACCCGCCATAAAGTACGCCAGTCTTTTAAAATATTCTGTCACGCCTCTAATACACAATAAATCTAATTAGGAATTCCCTGCCTCTGTAAACTGCATTATAAAGATATTAGCTTTACGCTCTTTATTGTTTCTGGTTTTCCCGAGCTGGCAAACAACACATCTTATACCAAATGTAAAAGAATTTCGGTTCCACCTCTGTCGCGCATTTACATATGAATTTATCTGATATTTGACCTTGTGGAGATTGGTAAACTATCTAGGTATAAAGCCCGAGAACTCACACATTAATAGTGTTGGGGACCGCAAGGGGTCAACATTTCGCGTTGGCCCAGAGAGATCGTCGAAGTCGGGTGTGAGACCGAGTCGGAGGCTGCTGTCGGCGCTGCCGCGCTGGCTCGGTGGGTATTCCCAACGTTACGAGGAGCCGGTCGCGTAACGAACGCGGTCGGCCGCTCACCGAGTGAAAGCAAACTTTTTGACCGTGTAACGCTCCCAGACGAGCGCTCCGTACACACGGTTTGGGTTACCCCGCCATTGTTCGCGCGCTAATTGAAAAGCCATTACGAGTATGCTAAGTAGGCGGCGCGGCGAGATGGTTTTTCCTGACGAGACAATTTCAATATCTTATGAATGTCGTAGAGCCAAACATGTACGCTATTTGTATATTTATCGCCGTTTTATTTTTGTACGGCGTAGGACGTCTCTTAAAACTGGTGTGTGGATGTTAATTTAACATCCACACTCCAGGTTTAGTCTAACTCAGTTAAATTCAGAGTTTGTCAATTATTCACAGAGCCCGTAAGGTTAAGGAAGTAATATATAATTAAAAAGCTATGCAGCGCAAGCCATGCGCCGATGTCCAAGGTTAGCATTTGAGCAAACCCCAGGAAAACCGCAAACGTTTGGCGTGGCTCACGTTGAGGTCAGAACTTCGGAACAATGGTGGCTCTTGTGATGATGATGGCCTGGGCAATACCCACGTGAAAGTGTGCCTCGCCACGGTTACATACGGACGGAAATCCCAAGCGCATGTATTATGAACATGTTACGTGGGACTGAGCGGGCGCACTTTCTAATTATATCTCCACCAACTAAATCAACTCTTAAATTAAGTCTCTTATCTGTCTCTGACATCGAGTTGCCTATGGAACAGCACTGTTGCTCGAACATGTTTGTATACTTGAATGTTATGCCAAAAGCGTCCGCTGCGACCGGTGAACGAGCAAATTTTTGGGAATTTTGGAGAATCCGGTTTTGGAATGCCTCGGTAAATATGTTAGGTAGCTAATTTGGAGTGCTGTATTTGTTCTAAGTTTCTTTAGGTTGCACACCCAAGGATAACAACTCTAATTGTTGTTTTATTTGGTTTTCCCATAGACGTAAATAGCAGATTTAAATAATAGTTAATAATCATAATAGTGGTGTGGTGTGAATGTGTGATTGCTATGTACGAGTACGTCAATGCAGTAATTTTCTATGCTATAGTTCAATAGTCGCATTCATTAGGAGTAAGAAAACATGCGTTGTATAGTCAACTGATTTTGACATAACTAGACCAGTAGGGCTATTACGTATCTCTGTTGACTGGGCTCAGTGTACATCAAATAACTGTCAAAAGGCTAGTTTCGTATTATGTATGACCAGTCGCGATCAAATATGACGTCATTGGTTGTCATCGTGGCTGATAGTCACCGTAACTCATTTTGACAGACGCTTTCGTATCGATACTTATATTATTTCGATTATGTAAGCATAGTGGACAACAAATTGATGACAACTGAGTTTGAAGTGGCTTTCGTGAAAGACGTTACACCGTACCCGGGCTGTTAGTCCCCGTAAAGTGATATCCACTCAGTGCGATACGTAATACCAATATTATGACATTCTCGGTTGTCATCAAAGTTCGGTGTACAACCGAAGCTTGATAGTCACTGGATATCAGAAAGATACGTAATAGGCCTGCAGTGAGCAATACTCTTCAATTAGTCCGAGAACATTACCATGATATTGAATTATTGTTATTATTCTAAAAAAAAACATATATACAAATACATAGGACACTTTAATTAAAAATGTACCTATCACTTTAATTTCTTTTACACTCATGTTTGGAGAATTGTTATCTTTGCGAGAGCTCGTAAACCATCGCTATCTGTCCGTATTAAACACTCGTACCGTTGTATAAAGCCTGGGGTTTTCCGACGCTCAACCTGGTTTTTCAATGTCCTCAGACGCAAATTATTATCATGAACATTTCAGCACCACTCGACGTCACAAGTAGTTGAGAACCGTTCTTGTAAACATTGTTCACACTTCAGCCGTGTACTCACATTTGTGGACCTTTATGGTTTTTTCGTTCACCGTTTAGCGTATATTACTGAAAACAATGACTTTTTCTATCATGACTGAAACCTCGTTTTCTTAACTAAAACTTCTAGCCTCTTTTGAGAATTTTGCAGGATGTATCGAGCTTTTTACCTGAAAGGAAATATTTATTATACTACAACTGGCAAACCGAGCGGTCATCATAATCTGTGCACTTATGTATAATCGCATGTCTAGCGCCTTAATTTCAACAATTTGGAGCTGCACCCATGAGGAAAACTTTAACAAAGTCGTGCTGTTCTAAAAAATGTTTAGTTTATACTTACGGAAGGTTAGTGAAACTGGCGCCCCCGTTACAACAATAATTATGCTAGGTCCAATCACGAGCATGACGCGTGCAGCAAACGGAACACCAACCTTAGCTTTAAAAGTCAGAGTGACGTCTGTCAGATTGCGTGTGCGCATGTTCTGAGCATTGTTTCCTAATTAGCTCGCTGTAAACAAAGCTGGAAGTGCTTACAACGTTCACATAACACGTTATTCCCCATACTTAATATAAAATAACCCAAACAGGCAAACGACAGCTGCGGCACGTCAATTTATTATATTTATGTAGAAAATTTAAAGTTGAGTCTGCTTGCGAGTTCTGTCCGCAAGGCTATGGGTTTTTACAAGAAAACCAGTTAAAACATCCGAGCGGTCAGGGTTCCGCATGGACTTTTTGGAAATGTTACAGCCTCGTGAAAACTAAAAGCTGCGAATGATGCAGGTGCTATTTTTAGCGGATGCACAATTTGCATGAGGAACTCGGGATCTATTATTGGTGCGTTAGTGAGTGCAGCTAGACGCGTATATTCGTATGACTGCAATCTAAAATAATGTTGATCAATCAACAGTTCCTATAATTCTTAATGGGCTTTGTAATAATAGGTTCCACGCTAAGACATCTGCCAACGCATCGGCAATACCCTGGGCCCTGTGTAACGCTGCGGTTAGCACCTACCACCAGCACTCGTTAACTCCCTCGTAAATAAGGAAAAAGTGTCGTTCCTCTGTAATATAAAAACTTACGTAACCCTCTTTTTATTGCGTTGTTATAATTTGAGAATTGACACCTGATAAAATTCATTGTGGGAAAATACCGCGTATATTAACTAGAGTATAAAAAATTCCATCGTTTGATCGATGCCAATGGGCAGTTAATCGTCATGGAAATTAAGGATTCTAAAGATTGTAAAATCTGTGTGTTATACGGAAATAGTGAAAATACATTGGAGGCGCGCCATATTTGGCGAGGACAGTCGAGGCGCGTGCGTTGCCAGTCGCCGCGCCGCGGCCGCCACATTGTTGGGAAAACCCCATCAGGTCGGCGCGCCCGCGCCCCTCGCCCCGCGCCCCCACGCCCCGCGTGACGACACCGTACACATGCCACTACAGAGGTACTCTGTCGGTTGAAATCCGTCTCGCTGTCACGTCAGCTGTCGTGCACACTGCGTATAGCGACTTCAATGTTTTGATTGCGTAGGTACTACTTTTTTCAGTTCCCACGATTTGGTACTTAAGAAGTTTGAGTGGTGAACAGCGGAATGAGTTCAACCGAACCGCACCTTTCTCGGTTGAGCTGTTCCGTGTTGAGGCTGTGAATCTATAAATAGTTATTTCTAAAACGGGATAATTTGGAAACTTCTACCAACTGGTTTAAACATAGATATACTGTTTACTAGCTTTACAGATTTCTAGAACGGCCTACCTTACATCATTTATATTCATGGAAACTGTTTTTATAGGTATGTAACTATTTACCTGTAGGTATCTGTATTTCTGAATACAGCGCAGTGGTTGTATGTCAAGGTTTCTGGGATCCCCGTAGCACCGACATTCTTGCACCCTTGACATAATAGGTACCACCATGAATTTACAATGACGTTTCCGCACTAAAAAATTCCACCCATAAAGTTTCCACAATATCTTCTTCATAATTGTCTGCATAATGTCTCAATATAAATATTCTGTGATAATGTGCACAAATTGTCTATTACCTTATGCAAATACGGGACTTTGTTGTTTACCATGCCATAAATTTCATACATAAACGCGGGGAAATATCGTCATAAATTAACGAATTTATGCTCAAGTGGATAAATGGTGACCGGCATGACGAGGCAGGTGCGCAGTGAATTACTACCTTAACAAAGTTTTGAATCTAAACTTAATTCAGTCAGTGGTAAGTAGGTACCTACTAGGAATTCCCACTTGCACTTTGCTCTCACACTGATTGGATGTCAGTAGGTACTTATTCATTTTATTCGTAAACCGTACATGACTGTGTCATTATCCTAAGCTCGATACTTTACTTGTAAAGTGTTATTGCAAATACTTGAAAAGTTAGCAGTTACGTTAAACTGAGGTGTTTATTTAGTTTGACCGTTCGGCACATCTTTCTTGTTCAGTTCAAGTCGGTGCTAGGCCGAGAGGCACCTTCTGATTGATTAGTTACGATATGAGATCTCGTTAGCAAACACACACCAAACTTGATGGTTATAAGCATTCATCGGATAATCTTTGCCTTTAACTTTTGCTCTTTCAAATTCTTTATGTAAGTAGGTACCTTTCGCTACACGTTTTCGGAATGACAATATTAAGGTCTATATCAAATCGTCCCACAGTACCAGAAAGGATTATATTCAGCTAACCTAAATTCTTGAGCTTTAAAAAGCTCTCAGCCGTTTTAGCTAGCGATCTATTTTAGATTCGTTTTAAATACATTTGGATCGGTTCCAGAGACGCGAGCGAACCGCGTCGATCATTATGGACCATTTTCTATTAAACAATGTTCTCAGTTTTTTCATTGTGCTCGCTGCTGACTGTTTGCGTACCAATCTCGACAAAATATGTATTATTTAATGAAGCTTAGATAAAAAAGAATTGAATGATTTTTCTGCTTTGTTGTGGTTTTAATTTGACTTTATGATACGGTCTACATTTGTTATTCATGGTTTTCAGCCAGAATAGATTACACTCGTATTTTCAGAAACTATTTAAAACATTTATAAATGTTAGGTTTTTTTTTTGTAAGTATTCCGTCTATGACGCCATGTTCTTTTATAATTATATTAAGTATGTAACCAGTTAACTGCGTGTGATTATTAAAGTTATAGACTGATGCTATGACGTCTGGTTTTTGTAAAGGTTATCCAACTATTATCATCTCAATATTTTACTTAATTGGTTGGAAACGAGAGCGTTCTATATAATGGAACTCAGTTCAATGAAACAGAAACAACAGATTGTTATTTCTCGAATTCTCGCACAGGAATTTGTCATTTTGTCAAAATCACCAAGCAAACAAAGTGTTCTTGGAATATGCTTTTCTCGGGGTTAGTTTTATTACTACCTACTTGCTAGTTATACAGTTATGTAGGCAAGAATCGGCTCCGCTTACGTCGAGAGTACTAACTTGTTGTAGGTACCTACGTGGTACACACTGCGTCACGTATTATCGCAACAAATTCCCCACAATTATTTACTTAGATTATAATTTACTGATTGATCGATTAAACGGAAATCAGCATGTTTTGTACTTATCTGTCTTAGTATGTACGCACGAAGATGACCTTAAGTACCTATAACAATTTTGTCAAGTCCTAAGTCCAAACGAATCTTGACTTGGATACTCAGTTCATAATGAGTCTCTGTCCCATCTGGACCTCTTGTTATCCGGGATACTATTGGTAGTGGAATCAACCCGCGAGGAACCAGTGACATCATTTCTGTTTTTATTTTATAAAAATGTATTGTTGTTTGTTACAGGACAAGCGTGTGTGCATCTAGCAGCATCAGCAGGACACCTGGAAGCACTCCAAGCCCTGATCTACTACGGAGCCAATATCAATTTAGCGGTACGTACCCACTGTAAATACTAGAAAAACTTGGGTACTTACTTAAGTATTCAAATATCCTTCAGAAAAACCATTCCAATTTCCTTAAGCTTTGGTCGTCCAAATACCCAAAGAAACTAGGTACAAATAAAAGGAAAAGTAAAGTTTAGTGTGATTTGTACTCGTTGTGCTGCGAGCAGCTAGAAGCCTAACCACAACATGAGTCAACGCGGACTCGGACTGGCCCCAACACACTCGTTGGACACGTATTCCGGAACGCAAATAACTCGATCATGGGACAATCCGTTTTAACTAATTCGCGGTTATGATTCTTTTCACAATAATCACAATGACGGGAAAAAGTTATTAAAAATAAAGGGGGAACACGGTAATGAGTCGACCAAAACACTCATCTAGGCAGCCGAAATACTGAGAACGACGGAAATAGACGACAGAAATAATAGAATATGAATCAGCTTTAGTACAGATTCAGTGGAAGATGTGTTATTTATCTCTATCAAGGATGTTTTATTGTCTTGCGTAACAACGCCTGAAGTAGCTGTTATAGCTGTAGATGCTTAGAACTGCTTTTCAGATTCTGATTGCGGAATTCGGTGATGTGAACTAAACACAAGTACACTCAAGTGCGAGCGACCGCACCAAAACCTATTTACCTACATTTCCTGACAACATCACTGGCCCAGTTGACAAATAAAATCCAGTCGACACTCCGCTTCATAGTCAACAGTAAATAGTTTGAGCCGAAGCGAACAAACTCCTTAGTCATTACATGTCTCCTCGACGAGCGCTAGAAAACCCATTGCCATGCCATTCGTGTTAATCTGCTGATAGTGGCATATCTCTTGCGTCGGGGTTTTTTGTGTTTGTGCACCCATTTGTGTTCAGCAAACAATGTGCGCCTCTATTTGCCGTTGCCTACAAGAGAGTAGTTGGGGCGTGTGCTGTGCTGTGCAGACTTGTCGCATTGTTGCCGTTTCAGGCTCAAAGTGCAGGATTTACCCTGTACCGATAATGGGTTAACAATGCGACATCCTTGTTGTTTTATCGAGCACTTAGAACCCGAAATAAACTGTGAACATTGCAATTAATTATAAATTAAAAGGTTGTGTCGACATCCCTTTCCTTTTCAAGTCTACAGCATTACTGATGTCTATCTCTCTTGTCAACAGGAAAACCTAGCGGGCTGGACAGCTCTGCACATCGCCGCTCGACGGGGCGACGCGCGTCTAGTACAGTACCTGCGTGAGAAGTGCCCGGGAGTCACGAGCAACGCACGCGACTACGCCAACAGGACGCCGCGGCGCCTCGCCAAGAGAACCGCAGCAGCGCGCGCATTCGCCAATGTCGCCGACGACAGCGACACAGACTCCGACTCAGACGATGATGTAAGTTTCATAGCTATCTTGGGGAAGCCCACAAATATAGGTACCCACATTCCCTTATATTTTGACAATCTTTATTTAGCAGATAAGTTTATTTATACGGTATGAAGATTAGGATACTTATACCTTTTGTTGGAAAACCCCAACTTTTCGTTCTCAAGTCTTTGTTTGATATTGCTATTGAAAACAGTTTTATTGCGATCAGCGACAATATGAATTATATATAAATAAAAATATTGACGTCTGTCACAAATTGCCAATAACTGAGCTATTAAGTAGCCAGAAAGTAATATTAATACGCAGTTCCCATAGTTATCGCTATTGTGGAAATAAATAGGCTTACAAGTTATTTATAACGCCGCATACCAACTATTGGCAGATTTTTTCCTGTAACCTTACAATTTAAATAAGCGAGTTGTAAAACATAATTTGAAACTGCTCAGGGATAAGTTGTGTGTTTTATCAGTGGCTGTCTGGCTTGTTATCGTCGGCGGCGTCCTGTCAGCTACAATATGGTCCTATATTAATGTATGGCTATCTTCCACAGATGTACGACAGCGATAGCGAGAGCGTGTTCGAGGCGCTGACGAGGCTGCGCGGCGAGAGCAACAGCGCGCTGACGGGGTGTTGCTAGGCGACGCGGCGTGACGCGGTGACGCACCACTCGAGACAGCTAGCGCCCGGCAGCAACACACCGCGCCAGCTGAGCCCGCACAACACGACCACTCTGGACAACACTCAATCAGCGCTTAGTTACCATCCCCCGTCATGACCCGACATGTCATAGACAATGTTGTCAAATTGTTTCAAGGTTCCAACAAACAGATCTGAACATTATTTCCTTGCCTGCTACCGATACAGCAGCTTAGACTATTCAAAACTAAACTGGAGTACAAAATAATGGTTGCTATTAAAATGATAAATATTGCCATAAAAATAGCATAGTAGCCTATGATAAGACTAACAGTTACAGTAGAACTGTGCTTAATTGTAACCATGCAATTAAATGCTACAGGTTTTTCCGACCGTAACTGTAAAAACACAACAATAATTGTTATATAGTTGTGTACCTAACTACTAGACCGAAAGGGCAATGCAGGGTTGCCTTGAATAAGAACATACATACCTTGACAACGCTCAGACAACTAAGTTTTCTTTTGTTCGGTCTAAGCTCTGTGTCGCGAGGATTTAGTCTTCACTCTCATTTGTAAATATAACTGAGGGGAGGAGAAGATACGTTGACGAAACGGAATACGGTCCGCGGTACACAGCGGTGGGAACTTTCCGGGAATTATTATAATATGAAGTCATAATTATACGGATTTGCCCTCTATTTGTTTGACGGGACAAATGTAGTTAAATGTAAAGTGATTGGGAATTTTAGACTGTTCAACACAAACATGGAATAACCCAACACTGTGTACAGTGAATCCCAAAGTAGTTTTAAGTTATTTGTAAGACTCATGTACAGTCGTGGAAAGAATGTTAAGTTTAGAAAATTATTTAAATAGTTAATGCCTGTAAAAATCTGTTATTTGTATATTTATTAGAGTCGAATAAATGTTGTTTACAATATAATTTTGGTATTTTATTGTTATGGACTCCTACTGATGTTCTTTCCGCGACTGAACAGGTAACTGCTATATTGATAAAATTTTGCTGCACAACTTTAATAATTGAGGAAAAGGTGTATTTTTATGAATATTGCAGCTATAATTAAGTTAAGCTGAATAATTCAGCTTGTCTTTGGGTATACAATCAGGGTTCGAAAATATCGTTGAGCCAAAAACAAGTCCATTGTAACAGGTTAATGTTCTACTATTGAACTTCGAACTAGCTGGGTTTGAATGCAATGTCTTCCTTTAGTTATCTTTATTTGTTTGACAATGTCATTAAGAAGGTTATAAACCTCAACAGTAACAGCTTTGATAGAAACATCCAAAATGAAATTATCTAAATATAAACATTTCTATTTACATCAAGGTAGCATGAAGAATTTGACAAGTTCCTCACAACAATGTGGTTAGCATGACCAAATGTCATGTCGATATAATTATTACGTTCAAAATAATATTTTTATCGAATGTAAGATAATTAATACACATTATTATTATAGTCTTGCCCAAACTTTCCAGTGAAAGAAGGTGATAAGACTATTGGCTGTCTCTACTTCGTGGATATGGTCGGTCCGGTCATGTAACAATCAACATATTTTATGGCCTTATCAGAGCCTCATTTAAATATTTTATTTTTAATTAGACTGTAATCAAGTGGTACTCAATCTGGCACAGCTTTAACGCTGTGGTTTTCTGTGCGGTTTGCAATAGGTAGTATAATTTTTCAAAACACGTGTACGACATGGGATTGCACATGACATATAGTTTGAGTACCGCTGTAGTAACGTAATCAGCCGAACTTCCGAACTTTATTTGGAATTAGAGGCAAAATATATTCTTATCTAGTAATGCATGTTCGTGATGGCGCCACGAGGCTCGATCGTCAAATAAGCAACACATGCCAAATAGAGATAGCGTATATTCGTAGAGTAAGGACAAATATATGTAGGTCGAGAGCTGCTGTTTGACGCTCCAGTTCCCGTGACACGATACACGTCAAACAATATTTTACGCAACTCAGCTGCTGAATGTCTGACGGTTACGAGCGAGTGCAGTTAACGTTCGGCGACGACCGCTTTAGTCTTTAGCTTTCGGTAACTATATACACTTCGTTTTGTAATGTCTATGTGTATTGTTATATCTTATTGATACTCGACAGTACGCAACGTAAAACTCCGGCTGTCAGCTCTTACTAAACTTCGCTAGTCTAAAAAGCTGCCCAACGATTCTCCCAAAGTAGAAACGACTCTGTGATATGCTTTTATAACATTTTGACGTTTTTTTCTTTATTATATTTTATCAGTAAGTGCGTGGTAACAAGGTTCAGTCAGACATTCAGTATCTGAGACTTGCTCTACTATAATTTATTAGAAAATAATTAGGTCCTATACCTATGTATAATATTTGGATACCCTTCATGTTATAAAAAAGTATATAATAATAAATTAGCGTAGCACTAAGCGCATTACATATTATAAATTGTTGTCAGTTTATATATTGATAAATACAAATTATAACACAATTTGGTTGTTTTATTGAATCTTCCCAGTGACTCTTTTTATGGTGGATAACAACAACAACAACAGCCCATAACGTCTACTGCCTCCTTGCCGGATTGCCGCCATGGGATCTGGAGGCGATAGTCCTCGCGCGCCTGCATGAATGGCGCGCGGAGGCGCTTCGCCGGGGGGAAACTCCGCTGCCGCGACAACTTGTCGCTCAGCGGACAGACTTCCGGCGGGATCTCATGGCGACATGGAGAGAGCGACTGTCGCAACCCCGTGCAGGGCACGCCACGATAGTGGCGATAAGTCCCCTCTTTGAGGAGTGGCTGGAGAGACGCCACGGCGTCCTCACCTTCTGCCTGACGCAGGTCTTCACTGGACACGGTGTTTTCGGGAGGTTCCTGCACCGAATCGGGCGGGAGGAAACGCCCGGGTGTTTCCACTGCGAGGATCGACCGGAGGACACGGTGGAGCACACGGTGGAGGTGTGCCCCGCGTGGGCGGAGCACCGCCGTGTCCTCGAAGCGGCGATTGGCGGCGGCGACCTCTCGCGTCCGGGCCTGGTGCAAGCCATGGTCCGGAGCGAGACGGAATGGGACGCCGTCACCTCCTTCTGCGAAGCAGTAATGCTAGAGAAGGAGGTGGCGGAACGTGAGAGGGAGAGAACCTCACAGCGTCCCGGCCGCCGCGGGAGACGCCCCGGGCGTCGGGGGCCACCACGTGGCCTCCGGCCACCGTAGGCGCGGGCCTGTGGACGGTGGGCTATGGGCTAGCTCGCCGTCCGTCCGTCTCATGACGACAGGCCGTGTCGACGGCGCGTTCGTGTTCCACGCGCGCCTCAAAGAGAGTCAGCAAAAAGGAAGGGGTCCGCAAAGACCGATGCCTGCCGGGGTTGCGGGACTGTTCGAAAGAGATACCGTGGCCCCGGAACACAAACGGCGATGAAGGAACATGGATGGGTTTTAGTCAGTAAAAGTCTGACACTCCCTCCTGCTCCGCCCAGAGCGGGAGAAGTCATTTGATGATTTCCCATCCGAAAATAAAAAAAAAAAAAAAAAAGTCTCTCCCATGATGGGAGGAATTTGCCGTAATCTCCACGCTTGGCAGGCGGATTGGAGATCGCAGTGATGCAAGACTAACAGAAAACGCTGCTGCCCATTCTCTGGCCTACGGAGGCGCAAGGTGTTCTGCCTCAGACATTAGTCGCCTTAAACGACACCCGTGAGTGTAATGGGTTGGTTCTATTCTACTCTGCCGGATACCACACGGCTATGGTGGATAAATGATGAAAATTCTCTGGAAAAATACAAGGGTCAGCGGCGCTAGCGTATGGCGCCTTCGTTTTAACATGATTCAGCCGCCCATCAAAACAATTCCTTGTATGATCTATTAAAGAATCAGATATAGTCACAACTTTTAAATATAATTGGCTACTATGATTCACCGTATTGTGATGTAGGTAGGTAAGTACCTATGTTTAGTACGTACTGTACTATACCGAGGTGATGTCGGAGACTCGGAGCATTAATTACGTATAGGCATCTATTGCACTTTTATCTAATGACGAGTGCCACTTCCTTCCTCTAATCTTAGGGCCGTCCCCTTTTCAGTAGACACAGTTTTATGGCCAAATCAGTCTGTAGGAAACTGGTGTATCCCTCCCTATGCTATCAGACAGTCAGAGCAGTAATTTTATTCTGTTAGATCATCGTACCTAGTTCTCGAGGAAGTGTACGTATTGAAAAAAAATTCTTCATCAGAAGTTTGGGAGTTTTGAATGATGTATATAATAATACTAGCTGTTGCCCGCGGCTTCGCCCGCGTAAAGTTTGGTAACCATCCCATGGATCATATTAAAGGGATAAATAGTGTCCTACGTGTTAATCCAGGTTATGAACTATCTATGTGCCAAATTTCATAATCATCACAACCACCATTACTATCACAATCACCATCATTATCACAATCACCATCACTATCACAACCACCATCATTATCACAATCACCATTACTATCACAATCACAATCACCATCAAAATCACAATCACCATCACTATCACCATCACAATCACCATCATCATTATCAACGTAATCACGACCATTATCATCGTAATCACAATCATCATCATCACAATCTCCATCCTCGTTATCACAATCAACATTATCGCTATCACATTCATCATCATCCTTTTTCCTTTACATTTACTTAATAACATTTTATTAATGACACTTTTCCACAAATACAGTAAAACAAAGTAAAAAATTAAACTTCTTGCAGGGGGGGGGGTACATTTTGAAAAATCCTTTCTTATTCACCCCTGTTTGACTTTGTCACCCCTCTTAGGGGTTGAATGAAAAAAAAAAAAAAAAATGGGTTGAATTCTGAAAAAACCTGAAACTCATTTCTACTCATTTATCAATAGGAGCACTCCTGTGAAGTTTCGAATAAAATAGTCTAACTAATTTTGTTTCCCCATACAAACTTTGGAGCCCCGTTTAACCCCCTTAGGGGATGAATTTTGAAAAAAAGCTGAATTGAGAAGTTGTACTTAAAATGTCAATTACGGGATATCTTCCGTGATTATTGTTTTTTTTTGAGCTCCCGATATTTCGACACTGTTGCAAGCGCCATGATCGCGGCTTGACTGGAGAATGCGGGTGGATAGAGAAAATTGACAGGAGCAGACAAATCTGTGTACCCTCTTTCTTTGTCTTTTGCTACGCGCACTACTGGAACTCGACACTAAGTCACGGCAAAACACACTCACAGTACCTATCACTAGGTTTTGTGAAGTCCTTATTATGTTTCTGGCCGCTACTTTTGAGCATACTCAATACCTACTGGATTCCACGTACTTGACAATTTGAAGCCATCCTTTCGATTTAAATTTTTGTGTTTATAATCAATAATCACGGAAGATATCCCGTAAGTGTCATTTTAAGTATAGATACGAACCGTGAAAGCTTAAAACAGTGATTGAAAAGTTGGGCCATCAGTAGTAATTGAGTAGCGAGCTGCGAGAGACGCCACCGCGCGCGGCCGAATATGCGTAGGTACATACGCATCACGTTCGGATTTAGATGCGTGTTTAGGCGCGTTACGAGTCCGTCAGAGCTTATATACCCTTTGTTCTCATATTATTACATTCGCAAAATATGATATTCGCAAAATATTATAATAACGAATTATTATATTCTCAAAATATTACACAAAAAACAATCACATCGAAATATGTTTTTTATTTGAGGGAAATAATAATAAATATTTGACATCATCACATAGGTTATTCATCACATAAAATTACGTTGGTCTGAAACCGCAGTTATAAAATACAGAAGAATTGCGCAGTTTTTCACAATCTACTGACACTGACATCTAAGTAATGATACTGACAGTTGACACAAATGATTCGATTACATCAGCAAAACTACCAAACTTTATCACCGATGAGTGCCTCTTGCTTGACCCAAAAGTAGTGGTACCTTCCAATATGATTGCGACATAAGAAATATTCTTTTTTACAATCTTAGGTTTTCTAATGCAAATCGTTAATAATAAGGCAGTATAATTTAATATTATTACAATGTAGGTATCACAATATGGTCGACAGTAGCCCCCTTCCTTATTATTATTATACTCTTTGGCAGCCCCTCTCGAACTACGGTCATCATGATCATCTGCCGAGCCTTTTCCCAACTCTGCTGGGGTCGGCTCAGTCTAACCGGATGCAGCTGAATACCAATATTTCACATGGAGCGACTGCCTATTTGACCTCCACAACCCAGTTAGTACTGGGTAACACGATACCCGTTGGTAAGACTGGTTGTCAGACTTCTTGGGCCACTGACTACCTGTAACGACTGTCAAAGATCTACAAATGATGGCCGGGACCAACTGCTTAACGAGCTTTCCGAGGCATGGAGGAAACTTGGTATGTAATGGGTGGTCACCCATCCACAGACCAACCTAGGCAATCACGGCTTAACCTAAAGATCGACCCGAGCGACGGAGCTTGGTAGTAAAACTACCTCGTATATAATGGGTCATTTTAGCCCCTTGTATTACAATGTACTATTGTTATTGTTGGCCTGGGGTCACGATATCCTGGACCCTTTCCGCCAGGTCTGCTAATCCTTCGAGAGAAGTAAGTGGGTTGTCTATTGTTTGCCCGAAGATTATATGCCATAATCATCATTTTCCCGAATTTCATTTGCCCGAATGTTTCATTTGCCCTAAAAGACATATGACATACTTTTAATTGCCCGAATTTTAGATACCATAAGATACGAATGCCATAAGTATTGTTTGCCTTATTTTTATGTGTCATAATAATTATTAGACATAATATTTAAATGGCATAACAAGTATTAGACAAATATTTAAGCCCCGTAATAATCATTACATTGTTGATGGTGGGTTAGGTCGACGGAGCCCCGCTTCGCGGGGCTCCTACTTCTGTGTGGTTTATAAAAAAATAACCACGAAGAATTTCTCTTGATATAAACAACCGTTACACACCCGATGTCGATGGCAAATTATGTTATGGCATTTCATAATTATGGCATGTGATAATTAGGGCATGAGATAATTAGGGCTTACAATGATTATGACAAATAAATGATGTTATGGTAAGTGACTTTATGGGAAACAATGATTCTGGCACGTGACTAATATGGAAAATGAGAGTAGGGCAAATGAGTATTATGTCGTATGATATTATGGCTGTTGACTATTATGGCAAATGATATTAGGGCAAATAAAATTCGGGTAAACGGCGGTATACCCCTCATATCCTATACCTATATACTCGTAAGTACCTAAGTTACGTTCTTATAGTTCAAATGATTTTCTATATTGAATGATATCTGGTCTTTTTCATAAACTTATGGACAAAATAAAAGAGGCCGTGTTGAGAAGCAAACATGAGTAGGCCTACTCATTCAGTAGGTAGCTGCCAAGCTAAATGATAAGCTTGTGAAGCATCACGCTGGAGCGGTGTCTACTGGTCAAATGATTCGGCATTATCTATAAAGCGGCTATTTATATGATCTCTTGTTTGCAGTATATAGCAAGGGGTCACAAGGTCCCTGCGTGATAAGAGCGTTCGAGATTAATACATACTTACCTATTTAATATACACGGCGGTGCGGCGCCATAATTTGGTTATCTTAAAAAAGTTTTATAAATATTCCTCATTCGTTATCTTAAAAAAGTTTTATAAAAATTCCTCTTAAGGTATCATATAGGTACATAAAGGGTGTAAAACACCTCCTAACGAAGCCGAAAGGCACAGTTTGTTCTCCCCGTCATTGCGTTAATTTTGATTTATTTTTAATTTTGTTCTACACCATACCTGGAAACCTTCTAGTTACGGAGATATTGGGGGTCAAAGTTCCAACTTTTTGACAAGTTTTTTTTTTATACAAGTTTTTATTGTAAGATTTTTACTTTAAATACCTCCACGACCCCCGTACTATTCAATCCATCCATCAGCACAATGTTTTGAGTGCGTTACATTGAGTTCTACCACAAAACATGATTTTTCACCTTAAAAAAGAAAGTCGTTTCTCATCAATAATTTTTGCGTAAAGTTACTTAGTTTGATGTACAGAATGCTTGGTTGACGGCTTCGTGATGAGGTCTTTTACACCCTTACCCTGACCCTGACCCACCCTGACTTTTTTATCAATTTCCAAAAAAAAGGTTTAATAGGTGACCGGAGTAGGTGTATTGTTAACAATGTAAAAAATGCATAGCAAACATTTGTATAGGAAAAAAAAAATGGAAAAATAAAAAAACTTTTTTGCAAAAAATAAAACCGACTTCAAAAAACACAAAAAGTGAAAAATAACTTTAGCTTCAGAAGTCGGTGACCTTTGTTTGATACATTTCGTTTTATTTTTAACAAAAAAGTTTTTTTTAAATAAAAGTAACCTCTTCAAGTTCTTAACAGCACAATCAGGCAGGAATCCATGGTAATATACCTAATATTAAACATGCATACGACTCATCATCCTACACTATACTACACACATCAACACGGTCTAGGGATATTTTTAAAAAAGCGAATTACTATCAATGTGTTAATTATTTATATGACATGTATATATTTAAAAGATACGTTATTTAATATTCTACCATTTTTTAATAATGGTTAAGGTATAGATTAAAATTTCAGGATTTTATGGAAAAAAAATGAAGCATAGACGGAAACCGTATATGAATGAACTTTTAATTTGTGAGTAAAAACTGAAAAAAAAATAGAAAAATCATTTAATTTGTGTTTATAAACTTGAAGTTAGTAGTCTGAGAAAGCGCCCATGATGTTCATAACACATCGGCAACCATTCGGCATGCTCAGAACAAGGTTGTCAATGTCTTGCTGCGGAATATTGTCCCATGTCCTTCTGAGGTGCGCAAAAAGTTGATCTTCTGTAGCCAGATTTTCAGGAACTTCCTTCAGAGCTCTTCTTTGCAGCATATCCCACGCATGCTCAATGGGATTTAGATCTGGCGATTGAGCAGGCCAGTCTAAGGCCCTAACATTATGTGTATGTAACCAAGCTGCTACCGTTCTCGCCGTGTGTGCCCGGGCATTGCCGTGCATGAGCAGGAAATCTTGCCCCATTTGTGTTCTGTGGGGCAAGATTACGGGCCCCAGCACCTGTTGGACGTATCGTTCTGCCGTTATATTGCCCCGCACCCAAACGAGATCCGTCCGTCCTCCAAGACGAATTCCTGCCCAAACCATAATTATTCCTCCTTGGTATGGGTGAACTTCCTGAGGGTTCTGGAGACGGCTCCATCGTCCAGGAACTCGCCAAACACGCGTCCTTCGTGAATCTGGATGGAAGCCGAACCTGGATTCATCCGTGAACAGCACATTGGACCATTGGTCACGGCCCCAGTCCACGTGGTTCCGAACCCATTCTAATCGTCGTCCACGATTGTCTCTCCGTAAAGGTGGGACCCGGAGTGGTCTAGAGCGTAGATTGCTTTCATGCAGTCGCCTTCTTACAGTTTGGTCACTCACAAGCACTTGGTGTTCCACTCGCAGCCTTTGGACCAATTGAGTCGCCGTTGCATTTGGTTGTGCTCGCGCAGTAATTTGCAAAAATCGGTCTTGTCTAGGGGTAGTGATGCGACTTGGCCCCCGGTGCCTCTCCGCTACTTCACCTGTGGCACGATAGCGTGTCCACAATCTTGAAATTACATTTTGATCAGTCCCTATGGCCTCAGCAACATTACGCTGAACAGATCCAGCTTCCAGCATTCCCACAGCTCGTAACATCTCCGCCCTCGTCAAATGTCGGCGTTGCATGGCTACAATACCTCAATTTTAACTTTATCTTTCGTTTAAAAATGAAAAAAAAACTGTAACTAAACGTAATTCGTATTGTTTTCTAAATTTCGCACAAATGAAAATTCCCTTTCCTATACATCAAGACATTTTTATGCCACCGAAACAAAAGAATTTTCAAAAATTTGAATTTGGAATTAGTCTGAGATAAATTACAAACAAATCGGTGTATAAAAGATTCCAATGCAGCCAGTACTTTTCGAGTTATTTAATTGAGTATGAAATATCCCTAGACCGTGTTGATGTGTGTATAACAATCAATTTTGTTAAGTTTATAACTGCCATTAAAAACGACTTTATTCTATTATCATAGGTTAGCTCTTAGTCAATGTTAGGCCAAATTTGTTTTTTTTTTAACCTTCTTGTTTTTAATTATTAACAGGCTTTGTGAAATGTTTTCACATAAACATGGAAGAGGGAGGTCTTCTGTTACAGGTATTTCCATACTTAAAAGAAGGCCTCTACAATGTATCTGATAAAACCTGTTGATTACGAAATAAATTTTATTACTTTTATTTGTTAGTTCTATTTTGTGGTCAATATACCTAACTATAACTTATTGTCTTTTGTGCTAGGCACAAGTTCAACAAATATTAATACTTACTTACATAAAAATACTGTCTTTATAATTACATGGCTTTTTGTTCACTCTTAATGCTAATGAAAATGCCTCTAGTTAACGTTACAAAATGTAAAAAAAAAAGTGTACAAAAAAAGACTTTTTTTAAAGCAGATCCCATATTGTTGTTTTCAAGGAACTATAACTCGACAACTATCAAGATTCACGGAACATACAATGATGGGGTATTTTTATTTTCGAATACCTCTGGGCATGAGGAGTCAATTTTGTTAAGACGTCACTATTTGGACCACCCTGTATCAGGCACAACCAATGAACGAAAAGACCAAAGGCTACGATGGATGGACGGGACTGTATGAATATGGTTAGACAGGGAGTGACTGCTAGGCAGATGGCGACTAGTGGAGAAGTATAGATGAAGAATGCTGTGCCTAACTCAAAATAAAAATTATGTGAACTGGGATACCTAATTATAACTATAGACATATTGTAGTTTAAAACAATCCGTAATGCTGGGTGGCCCAGTACCTACAGTAAATAATTAAAATAAAACCCACCGCAATATATGAAACAGAGGTACTATTTTTAACCGACTTCAAAAAGGAGTAGGTTGTCAATTCGATTGATATAATTTTTTTTTTTTATTACACCGATTACTTAATACGCTGGGATTTATGATCCGATTTTCAGGATTCTTTTTTAGTCTGATGCGGAATAGTTGCCATTTGGTTCCATATTTTTTTAAACCAATTTTCCCTTTTTTCTGTTTTTCTTTTTGTATTTTTTTGAAGTCGGTTTTTATTTTTTGCAATAAAGTTTTTTTTTTTTATGAATCTGGACAAATCAATGTTAAAACCTACATATTAAGTATTTGGAGAACAATACACCGTTTAATGGATATTCCAACCGATTATTTCGAGGGAAACTCGCCCTACCAGTTTTCTAGTTTCCCATAAAATATACCTATTTGAACGCTGGAATATCCCAAGCAAATGATTATAAAATTAATCTGTATATTAGTTGCAGTTTAATGTAGGTACCTAAGTATATTAAGTAATAGCATTGGGGTTTTTCAAAAGGGGAGTTCGGAGAATTAATCAGTTAAAAAGCATCAAAAGATGACTAGGCACTGGTAGTTTAGCAATTAACCTACTTATTTACCAATACCATATTATTGGTAGTTTGGTATTAACGACGGTATAACTTTGGTATTAACTGACGATATCTCTCTGGTCACCTCATGGCAGAACGATGACAATATTAACGCTAAATGAAATTCCCTTCTTTCTACAGTTGTAAACTGGATGGATAACCATAACCTAGAAATTAATTTCACCAAAACAAAATTAATTACTTTTCATCCACATCAAAAATCTCCTTTAAAACTAAATTTCAATTTTTATAATGCAAAACTGGAACAAGTAAATGAATTTACTCTCCTTGGTTTGTCCATAGACACACACATAAATTCAAAATCCCATATACAGAAAATAAGAGCCCAACGCGAAATAAAAAAAAAACTACCAACTTTCAAACAGCGCTTGTCACGTACTACGCATACGCTCAGGCATGACTGAGCTACGAGTATGGGGTCATGCTGTGGGGAAACAGTAGATACAGATTCGCAAACCATATTTATTTTACAAAAGAAGTTACTTAGAATATTAACAAACATTGAACAAACAGATAGCTGCAAACCAAACTTTCAACTCCACACCAACTTCCAAAAACATAAAATACTCACAATTCCCTGTTTATATATTTTTGAATTACGTAAATTTGTCAGAAAATACCCTGATTTTTACACCATTTGTGAAGAAACATAAACTAGATACACTTTTCGACACAACAAAAACAAAATAAACATACCTCAATCCCGACTTAAAATGCACTCAACCGGCCCTTTAGTTATGTCCACAAAAATTTATAATAAATTGCCAAATGACATTCGAGAAGTAGACAAAACAAATGTATTTATTAATAAATTGAAACAATTTCTGGAATCCAAGGCATAGGTACTACTCAGTAAAGGAGTTTATAGATGACAAATTGATTTCAAAATGAAATTATTCGCTCTCATTATAATATGAAATGTTCCTACATTTCATATACATGTCATATCACCAAATATGAAAATATAAATACATAAACAATAATATAATTTAATATTAATGAAACATAGTTCTAATAATTGCATAATAATTAGGTATCAAGATTATTCTAATACAATACGTAGGTAAATAAAAAAATATTAATGTAATATATTATACCTAATACCTACACAGATCTAATAATTTATAAATTCATAATTTTACAAACAATAACACACATATAATAAATAACTTATAATAATATTATTAAATTGCTACTTAGCCCTCTTCCTCTCTCCTAATGTTGCTGTGCCCGACAGGGTCCATATTGATATTTATTATTTGATTACACCATCTATGTATTACATATGGAATGCAATAAAGATTTGAGATTTGATTTGAGATTTAACATTTGGAGTAATATGATTGTGAATCATTTTCAGCCTAATTGTTCCAAGCTTTTAGCTAGCAACCTGTTAAAAATATTAAAGTCTAATCCAATGTATGTTTGACATAAATCCACTTATACTTATGAATATATCAGCTATTAGATAGAGTAAATTTTGTTGATTTCAAAACAACAATGAAAAATTCACCAAAATGTTTTAAATTGTAGCGCAAATTGAACTTTATTTACATATTTGGAAACGAGGTCGCGAATGCCCAACGGCTTAAACAATATAATTATGAACGCTTCTGAACAACGCGCTTCTATAATAAACGTTCTTCTGCGGTGGTCCTGCGCCGGATCTACCGATCCGGTCGTGCCGGATTACCGTCGCGGGTGAAGTCTATGAGAGCGAGGGAAGAGAGCGTCTAACTGTGTCTGCGCAGACTTGTGCATTATAATATCTTACGCACCGATGGCTCTGAGATTGGTGTGTCGTGAACTCTTGACCAAAGTTTAACGACATTTTAAGACATAATATTAGTCTGGAACTTAGACAAGGGTCAGGAGGACTAATATTATGTAGGGATAGGTACTGGGCACTCCAACAGTCCAACCAGTAACCCATTGTCAGTGATTTAGTCGGACAGCACTGAGCACACTCGCAGTGCGTGTTGGAAAAAGTTGTGCTCATTTGTTTACCAATACATCGTGTTCACGTGGCAACTATCATCAATAGTTTGTACCTAAAACCGTATAGATACCTACTTAGTTGTACTTATTAAATTTTATTTCAAACCTTCCCTCTAGAATTTGTTCAGTAAAAAAACCCATAGAGGTACCTATAGGATAAGCTATAATTACATAGCAAGCGATGTGCTATGTAAATGACCAGCAATTTGCCGTTTATCATCATCATTATTTTAATTTTTTATGTTAATTAAACAACAACGAGCCATAATATGGAGCGGAGCGTGCCCGGAACACAATACTGAGCTCCAAAACAAATTATAGCTGCCGTGGCTCAAAAGGACAAACTGTAGGCCAAAATAGCTTAAAACTGGTGTCCTGGGAACTGAGGCGTGGTCGCAAGCCACGAAGGAGATGCCGGAGCGAACTGGTCAGGTTCCGTCAGATCAGAACTGGAAGAACGGAACAGGATAGAAAAAAAACACTAGCAAGAGATTGGATTGGATGGATTTTATTGCGTTGCTTAAAAATCCGCCTCCATCGCGTCGTAACAGCGTCATGCGAGCGAATATAAAAACATGTAAATCTTGACCAGGTTTGCGGTTAAAAGATGTAGTGACAAAATAGTACATTATGGTACAAGTGTGTAATGTTGGTGATTACCGCTGAGGCGCGATTGAGACCCGAGCCGTTAGGCGACGGTCTTAAGAGAGTCGAGGACGGTAATCATCAATACACACGTGTGTCATACGACGTTTTTCAACTTCATTTGTGAAGAAAATAATACAAAAAAATCATTTTATTTAGTAGAAAATAGATATTTTTGTCCTTGGAGTTTTCAGGTAGTAAACTTTCCATAACGTTTCACATCTTATAACGGGCGGTGTACAACATAAATCATTTTCTTCAAACTAGTTTTTTTAGACATTTTTTATTCATAAATAACTTAATTTCAACAGTGAAAACGAGTAATGAAAAGTTTTTCACATCGGCGGGAAAATTTAATCAGTTTTCCTATGCGCGCGCATCTAACAATGGCGATCGGCCATAGACTAAAATAATGAGGTTTGTTTTTTTGGCTTTTCGCGGATAGCGAATCCACGTACAAAATGGGAAATTCAAAGTTTTCTTTATAACAGAGAAAACAAAAGTTACATTTCAGTAAAATGAGCAAGCAATAGGTACATTAATTTATTTGTACTATTGAACACAATTTTTTTATATAGAAACTTTTGTAGGAACAAAGCTGCAAGCACCTCAGCCAAAAAAAACCCTATAACTCACTTGTGAGTGTGACTAATAGTAATGAAAAAGTCACAGTTTGATTATAGGTGTCATTATGTGCCTAATTGGGGTGAAATTAGAGCCATTTTATGAGCAAGTGTTTTGAAAAAAAAAACATATTAAAAACAAGCTTTTATAAAATGCACTAAAAATAACAAAACAAACTTTGGAGTAAGTGAACATGAAAACGTTTTCTTAAAAGCTTGTCGCGTATGGGTTTTAAGAGTTCTGTCATGAGGACTGGATCCTGGCTGCAGGATCAGGTCATGTTTGTCATAAAAATGTTTTGTCAATAGAGCCAAAGGTGTGTGTGTGCAAAATTTCAGCTCAATGGGAAACAAGTGGCATTGCCGCTAGTTTGCATTTAGCGAGTTTTGACCAACTTCCCCAATGAGAAGCGGGTCAAATATAACTCGCATGATTTCTTTACGGACACCGGGACAGGTGAAGCTAAATACAAACTTGTACTTAAATTAAAAGAACATGCTTGTTTTGTAAATCGATCTATTACACAGCTATGCTACGCTCACTCTTTGTCTTGCGCCTTATCCTGTTGCCAGATATGTTTTCGGGTTTATCCACTTTTAATATCATATTTTTAACCTCTGTGAACCCAGAGTCGCAGCAAAAATAGACATAACATAACATAGGTATTTTCGAAATGTTAAATAAAATAAAATCGATTAAAAAAAAAACTGGCCAGGTACGAGTTTGACTCGCGCACCGAGGGTTCCTTACAAACTGTATGTTGATGGTTTGTCCATCACGGAAATTAGGTGTCAAAGATTCAAGTTCATGAGCTCATAAGAAAAGAAAAATCGGATTGAAGAACAAATTTAATTTCACAGTAAAAATATTAAGTAGTGTATTTGATATTAATTC
This sequence comes from Xestia sexstrigata, assembly GCA_941918905.2. Classification (NCBI taxonomy): domain Eukaryota; kingdom Metazoa; phylum Arthropoda; class Insecta; order Lepidoptera; family Noctuidae; genus Xestia; species Xestia sexstrigata. Next base: position 21,520,131 of record OW799211.2, read on the forward strand.
AGACGGGTGTTGTGTCTGAGGGGCTGCTGCCTTTTTACTATATTATGGTCTTAAGTCGCGGATAACTATAATAGCGTGATTTAGAATGTTGATGTTAGTTTTTCATCTCTGTCATAGATGGCGCTGTAGTACTTTTAGTACTATGTTGCTGTAGTACTTTTTGTAGTGCCGCTACAATACCACCACGAGTTCTTGAGAAAAAGGGTCTTACAGACGGATAGACAACGAAGTGATAAGGGTTCATGTTTCCTTTTGAAATATGGAACCCTAAAAATAAACTTCTAAAGTCATTAAACATCACTGACCCATGACCCAGCCCCCAGCTCCGATAACATATAACCGTACTTTTATCACAGAAAAATACAATCGACGTCAGAAAAAAAAGGACAAAATAACCAGATGTTGGCAAAAAAATTGAAGGGCAAATAACCTTACTTTTGAAAATCGGTGACAATATGCGGCGTACTTCTTGTACCTGCGGACCCCAGAAGTCTTTATGTATGTTCATACCCACAAGTCTTTCACCGACTCACTGTAAGGAATAACAGAACCTTCAAAAACAATTTAGGGATGCTGCAACCAGTTGACTCTTGAACGGGTACCTAATAATTTATCATTTCTTGCCAGCATTTTGAATGGCCGCGGTATTTTATGTCACATCGTCTTATCATGGAAACTACATATCATTTTATGCACAACCTCTGATAACGGGCTGACCTCTATGACAATGCAACAATTTTACATGACATACAAATAAATAAAATTGAAGTGTCTGTTTGTAATTTTGCAATAACAGCTTTTACAGAATGCATAAGAAAGTATAAATGGTACTTACAACAAAAACATTTTTTTTTTCTGTCAGTCTGTTTGTTCTTAATCTCCGAAACGGCTGCACTTATTATGACGGGAATATTTCTGGTAGATAGCGGATGTTATAAGTAACTTACCTACTGTTATTATAGAAAAAGGAGTGTTTTAGGGTACCGTGCAAAAATATTTTAACCCATGAAATTGTTGAGAAAATCCGATTCAAATACGGAAGTAATATTTTTATAATAATTTCACGCGGACCAAAGGCTGCGGCCAACAGCTAGTTCTAAATATAAATAAGTTGCCATGTAGCTATCTCACACTACAGATCCGTATTCGAGTAATATCGATCATTCTCTTACGATACGTGGTATTTTCTAATAGATCATTTTCAAGCGATACATAAGAATGTAGTAGGAATCTTGTATCCAACTGGGCTACATATTTTAAAAGATATTTTGTGATTGACCTATCCAGAATTAGGAGAATATAATAGGTAGGAAGTGGAGCTGAGTTTTTAATGATAGATTATTTACAGAATAAATATTAAATATTTATTTTAATAAAAAATGTGCTTACATTAATTAAATAACATAATAAATCAAAACACTCGTTAGTCGACGTCGTTATATATAGGTATTTCAATAACATAATTCCGTACTGGAGTGGGCACGACGCCTGTCGACATATCCGTAGCAAAATAAAATACATCTCATATAACTCTATTCATCACTTTTGCAGGCACTTTGTATCCCCTCCTTATTTCTCACAACCTAGTTATATTGTGTTAGTACTGGAACTTTAACAACGATGCTAAAACACATCAAATATATGGCGTTATTGTTAATTAGACAAAGACAAATATAATAATATCATACATTACGGCACTGTGGGCTGTTATTATTCTGATAATTAATATAATATAAAACAGTTTCAGTGAAATTTTCCAACGCCAGAATCGGCTTTTCTTACAACTTTAACAGATATTGAATAAACCTAGTCTTAATTAACGGTAAAATTTCAATAAATTGAATATTTTAAAATACAATCATCTCATTTAGCCTCAACCAAGAGAACTTCTTAATTTTTCATTTAGGTACCTAATTAGTTTAAGTTTAAATATAACAAGCTCGTGTTTTACTTTCTATTTAAACATTACTTGTGATGATCTACTACATTATCTAGATGAGCATGAACGAACGAACCTAGATCTATAATATCTGTGCTTGACTACAAAACATTTTCTACTTCATCGTTGCATAAACTTACACACTCATGCATAACTGATCAATTTCGTTAAAACCGTCATAATAAATCAATAAACAAAGATTCACGCTTTATTACTATTATTTCAAATATCAAGATTTTCTATTTTAATTAATTCATCAATCATATTTTAATTTTATGCTGTGCCACCTACCGGTGTACAAATAGAAGCCTACTGTCCGTGTACAAATTATTTCAATATATTCGGTAAAATAACTATACAATTAAAATTATTGGAGACTTGTAATAAATTTATTAATTTGCGAGCGACAGTGGCTTCGATACATCACCAGCCAGCCGAAAGATGTCATCTGGTGAACATAGGCCTTAATGATTATTAGTATCAATCTTTCGGTAACCATATTACAAACAAACGATCCGTGGTATTGCTTGCGCCTAGGTTAAAACATAATATCAATTAGAAACATAGAAAATAAACATTAATTCGCTTTTATCATATCGTGGTGCACGACAAATACACAGGCATTCAAGTATTGCTTATTTGCTTTGATCCAAAAATATTCATTCATTCTACATTCTAGAAATTACTGTAGGTAACAATCATTAATAAAACTGAAGAAATTCTATACCAAAGTACAAAAAATTCCTACGCTATCGCACCGTATAGAGTCGCCGATAACCACGCACCATCGCATAAGACTCCGCAACACGTAACAATTAGTCTATAACGACTAGTGACAACTTAAATCTCAGTATAGTACGTGGGCCGGTTGATCTTGAGTAAGTCAAACACATTGGGGAACACGTAGGTTGTGTTGAAACCTATCATGCCGTAAGTGAAGTATTTATAACTCAGTTCCACAATAATTTTGTTCTTGTTGTCTAAACTATTTTCGGAGTTTCTCAGTTCGTTTTTGTCTTTGCCGAGCAGAGCACATACGAAAGCGTATGACACAGATTTGCCTATGGCCCTAGTGGCGAGTACCCCACAGAATCCTAGGATGGTTCGGAGGATGGTACAGCCCAGCATCTCCTTGGAGGGCCAGATGATCTCGTAGGGCGGGTCCAAAGGGCTGGCCACCATGTTGCCGAGCTGGTAGTTGGTCCAGGAGCCGAACAGGATGCCGGCACACACACTCACTATCATCGTTGTGTCACCTCTGTCAATTGAAATGGGAGAACAGTTAGATATTTTACCATTTTTGTCTTCAATCGTCAAAGGTCCTTAGGTACATAACATACATATCATCACGCCTGTAATCCCCAAGAACTTAAGCAGAGGTGTTCGACGCCTAACCAGGGCAAGCTCTGGCCTGTCGAATGTCCGCGAATCGCGGAGCCAAACTAACAATACTCTTGCCTTATTGGACTTACCTAGCGCTGGATGATGTCTGGCCTGGAGGTCACGTCGTTTCTGTGTATGTAGGTATGTGTATTTGTTTGTGTAATGAGTGTGGAGTTTGATGTCAGATCCGAACGATATTCCAAGGGACGCTGGTCCGTACAGCGTGTAATGGCTCGGAACGCACCACAACTATTGAAGAAGATCACAAGCGGCTCCGGGCCTGAACTAAATCGTTCACACTCCTCACCAATGTCTTAAAAGGAATTATGCTTCCACGCTCGGGGTGGAACCTCAAAAGCGGCGTTTGTCCAATACACTAACTATCCCGGGTAAATACGCGCAAAAGGGGTGTTAGGCTCGATAAACTCGAATTTAAAACAATATGTCCGAAAACAACTCGGATTCAAAGGGATTTACAAGGTTTTGTTCAACGAAATTCAATGGAAACGATTCGTGCAAAAAACCAAGTTAACTGCAATGACATTACAAAAAAAAACATGACAGTGACAGCTGCCCAATCCGTCACAAGACCGCGTTCGGAAACGAGTGTGGTACTAAACATCTACCCCCCCCGGACGGGCCTATCCGTCCGCTAATCAATTGGCAGTCTTGATAAGGTTGCGACCGCTCTCCTCATGACCGATCCGTCCACCAAAACCTCAGCAAAACGAGGGACCCCGTCGGTGCCGGCCACCAAATTGAGAATGCGCCCCCTGCGCCAATACAAAGGCTTAAGGTTGGCATCCTTAATCAGGACGAGGTCTCCGATCTTAGGCGGATGCGTTTTGTCTGTCCACTTGACGCGCTGCTGGAGGATGTGCAGATATTCTAAGCTCCAACGCTGCCAAAAGCTCTGAGCGAGCTGTTGCACCAACTGAAACCGCGAGAGCCGATTTTGGCTCACATCGACAAGAGGGTACTCCGGCAGGGCGACAAGCGGCTGTCCAATCAAAAAATGGCCCGGGGTAAGAGCCTCCAAGTCGTTCGGGTCCGAAGAAAGCGGGCACAATGGACGTGAATTTAGTACAGCTTCAATGCGGCAAAATACCGTAGCTAGTTCTTCAAAGGTGAGAACGATGTCTCCTAACAATTTCCGCCAGTGTCCCTTTGCCGCTTTCACCGCGGCCTCAAAAATACCCCCCCAATGGGGGCAGGCTGGCGGGTCAAACAACCAAGTGATCCCTCGGCGGGCCAATTTGTTACCAATGTCAACCTGGCTCTCATTAAGGAAGGCGTATACTTCCTTCAAATAATTATTCGTACCCTTGTAGTTGGTACCGCAATCAGACCTGATCAAAGAAGGTAACCCACGGCGAGACACAAATCTATCCAAGGTCGCCACAAACGCCTCTGTCGAGAGGGAGGTTACCAATTCCAAATGCACTGCCTTAGTTGACAGGCAGACAAATACACACAAATAAGCCCTGACAATTTTACTATTACGAAGGGTAGACGTCTTCACCGAAAAAGGACCAGCAAAGTCCGTTCCGACGCCAGTAAAAGCCCTCGCCTCATTGACACGATCAGCCGGCAAGTCTCCCATTAGGGGTTGCATAGTGGAGGCCTTAGTCCGATAGCACGGCATGCAACGGAAGACGATGCTACGAATAGTACGACGAGCCGACAAGATCCAAAACTCTCGCTGCAGAATGGCCAACAGCGCATTGCAACTGGCATGCGAGTTCTTAATGTGACGATCAGCCACCAACAATTGGATCAAATGGCCCTCCTTGGGCAACAAGAGGGGGTGACGGGCCCCATAAGGAAGACTAGAGTGCCTCAACCGTCCTCCAACACGCAAAAGACCCGTCTTATCCAAGAAGGGATTCAACTTGCTAACGGCTCCCGACAACTTAACCCTACCAGACTTCAAGATCTCGATCTCCCTTCCAAAGTGTGCAGCCTGCACAGAGCGGACCCAAAGGAGGAGTGACTCCTGTCGCTCTTTAGGAGAGAGGACCGGTGACAGGCACTTGCCCTCTGGATTCCTAGAGTTGTGACCAAAACGCCTGATCCACGAGGTAACGTTTAACAATTTGTCGAGGGAGCTGTATCGATTCAACAAAAAATCAGGATCAAACGGAGGGTCCTTCGTCTCAACAGCGAGCACCTTAAGCCCGGGCAAGGAATCCGACATCAAGACTGGCGTTCGAGGCCAGTCATCTTCGGGGCGAGTTAGCCAGTCTGGTCCCCACCAGAGGGGGTGGACAATCAAGCGGGGGGCCATGCACCCACGTGAGGCTACGTCGCCGGGGTTCAGGTCTCCAGGCACGTGTCTCCAAATCAAAGGCGTTTCAGAAATTTGTATCTGTGACACTCTGTTCGCAACAAATATCTCCAAAGAGTGGACGGACGTTTTCAACCAACACAAGACAATTTGACTGTCCGTCCAGGCGTAAGAAGCCCGAATGTTAACAGTTCCGCCCAAGGTGTGAGCAACATGGTTTAGAAGGCGCACAAGAAGCGCCGCCCCTGACAATTCTAACTTAGGGATGGTCAAAGCCGTCCGGAGGGGGGCCACCTTGCTCTTGGCCATGACCAGTGACAACTTCACCTGGCCTGTCGCGCTGACGGTGCGCAGATAAACAACGGCTGCATAACCGTGCGAAGACGCGTCACAAAACCCATGAAGGGTAGCAGTATAGCTCCCAGGGGGGAGGATAGCGCGTGGTAGCGCGACCTCGTTGACCGCAGGAAGTGCGGATACAAATTGGAGCCAATCTTCCAACAGGGTTTCCCGAAGTGGCTCATCCCAACCAAGTTCAGCTGTCCAAAGGCGCTGGAGAAAGCATTTCGCCCAGAACAATACCGGGCATATCCAGCCATTTGGGTCAAAGGTCCTCGCGACAGTAGACAACACCAGTCGTTTAGTCCAAGTGTGAGGTGACTCCAAGTCGACATCGTATGTAAAGGTGTCTTGGACTGGTCGGTACTGAACGCCGAGAACGGCCATCATAGCGGGGTTGTCAATGTTTTCAAACAAATGAGGATCCTGCCTATGATCCTCCAGCACACCTTCCAATAGCGCTGGCGAGTTGGACACCCATTTACGTAACTCATAGCCAGCGGAAGCCAGAATTTGAATCAACTCGTCACGCAACAGGATAGCTTCCTCAACTGTGGGAGCTCCAGTGCAGACGTCATCGACGTATAGGTCCGTTTTCAAGATGGCAGACGCCCGAGGGAACTTCAAACGCTCTCGGTCCGCGAGCTCCCAAAGCGAACGAATAGCAACAAAAGGGCTCGATCGAAGGCCGTACGTATTCGTGTTGAGCTCGTATACAATCATGGGGTCTTGGGGGTTCTCTCGCCACAGAATCAACTGATAACGTCTGTCATCCTGGTGAATAACCGTTTGCCGGAACATCATTTTGATGTCGGCCACAAAGACTACTTGATGGCGACGAAAAGACGTGATGACGTCACAAAGATCTCTCAACAATTTGGGACCGGAATGTAGGCAATCATTCAAAGAGACACCAGAACAAGTCCGCGCAGACCCATCAAACACTGTGCGCAGTTTACCGGTGGATGGTTTGAGGACCGCGTGATGCGGCAGGAAGAAATGCTCGACTGAGCGCCAATCCAAATTTGACACCGACATGTGTCCCAAGTCTGCGTACTCACGCATGAAATCCACATATTTCTGCCGCAGCACCGGGTCCCTGCTCATGCGGCGCTCCATCGCCAGCAACCTCTTCTCAGCCGTGAGTCTGGATTGGCCGAGAGGTGGTCGCACCGCAACAAAAGGCAGCCGTGTCACAAGCCGACCGGAACGGAGTCGACCCGTGTTGTTCTGATAGAACAACTCGCACTCCTCGTGCTCCGGGTTCAAGCGGGCCACCTGAGGGGGCTCCTCAACCTCCCAAAACCTCTGAACGGCGTCAGAGAGAGCAGAGCCGGACGACAACACAACATCAGGCTCAGGTTGAGGGGCAACCTTCAATACGAGGCCCATCACCGCAAAGCCAAAGATGGTCGAGACAGCCACCAAGCCTCGCTCGTGCCGCCGCGGGGTCTCCGGCTGCAAGACCTTTATATTACCCAACATTATTCTCCCTAGCACATCGGATCCCAACAACAAATGCACTGTACAAGGGGAATCAAACCGGGGGTCAGCCAAATTCAGGTCCGACGTCAACCGTAAAACATCTAAAGGCAGCTGACCTTGAGGATGGTTACCCAAAATATTCGGCAGAACAAGGGCCGGAGCACCAATTTTAGGGTACAAACCACTCACAGGAGTAATTTCAAACCAAGTCTTTCCCTCAACAGTGGTGACAGCGGTTTCACCCACTCCTTGAATCTTGCCTGAAAAGTCATTCACATTCAGGCCCACCTGTCCCACTAACCAGGATGACAAAAGGCAACCCTGGGCTCCCGTATCCAAAATGGCACGGACCACAACAGAGTCACCCAGGGGACCCCAGACCTTGACCGATGCCGTTGGCAACAAAACCGTCTCGACCGGGGGGGATCCTTTAGCAGGGCAGGCGCCGATTTCCTAACGATGCCTGGGCGGCGTCCGATCGCCGCATCCAGGCTCTTCCTTTTCACAACGAGGGTAACACTCGAACGCTTCGTCCGCGCGGTGTCCCGAGCCGCGCGCCATAGCTGGAGTGGCATATCCCACCATATGCCTGAATGGCGGGGGGCGCGACTCCAACCGGGGGCGTTCCGCCAACGGAGGCGAAAGAGAGCGGTGCTGGTCCGGCCAGTGTTGCCTAGCAGCAGCCGCGCAATTACCCTCACGAAGGGAGACCAAAGGGAGTTCGCGCGTCTCCCGTTCAACGTGCGCGGGGGGTGGAGTGCAGCCTTCAAAATTGCGGGCCTCTAACCGGTTCGGAATCGGCGCGCCAGAAGCCCGGTGCTCGTCTTCCTGATACCCCCCCCTGCGCGAACCCTCGTCAGACGTTGATCTGCACGAGCGGTTCGCGTTGGCGCACAAAACCTCAAGATGAGCCCCTTCACAAATTCTACACGGGCGGGGTTTAGGGCAGTCCCGATGGAAGTGAGCCCCCAAGCACGAGAAGCACAGGCGGCGTGCGTTGGCAATTCGGCGGCGGGCACTTACGTGCAATTCCAAAAAGGCCGCGCAGCTTGCCATGCCATGCCCTGTGGCCTTGCAAAAGTCGCAATCAAACCGAGTCCGGGTGCCAGCAAAACGGGGGGCGGGGCGACTATCAACAGGCCCCTTGGCCCTAGTCCGTCCCTGGTCTCTTGGCCGGGAAGGCGATTGGCGTGACCCCGTGGCGGCACGAGCGTTGTCTAGAAATCGGCACTCGTCTTCCAAAAATTTGACGAGGTCATCAAAGGGTGGAAGATGGGTGGCACTATCCCCACCATACTTCTGCTCAAAGCGAGATCTCAAATCCGCGGGGAGCAATCGCAGCACTATATGCACCAACAGGTAAGACCAATGGTCCACCGGCAACTGCAATCGTCTCAAAGAGTTGGTCGCTGCGACTAACGGGTTCAGCAGGTCCGTACGCAATGCTGACACTCTAGTGATGGCCGGTAACCCCAAAATCTGGTCGATGTGAACATCAGCCAAACAGCGTTTGTTCTGGTACCGCCGAGAAAGTAGCTCCAGAGCGGTAGGGTAAGCTGAGTCAGTCACCGGCAAGTGCTGCACCAAGGCTCTGGCCTCGCCTTCCAGGACCGACAACAAATAGGCCAACTTTTGGGCGGGTCCGAGGTCCGAGCGGGCGTCAACCAAACTTTCAAAAAGATTCAAGAAGCCCAGCCAGTGGTCCAAGCGACCGTCAAAATGTGGCAGTTCCAGGGTGGGCAGTCTACTCAACAGTCCGGGGCCAGTAACAAGCGAGGTCTCCGGCTTGGCCTGGACAGGCGCCCGGCTCTTCGAAATTTCCCGGGCTCGTTGGCTGATGACATCCCCCAGGTTCAAAATCTGGTCGTAGTCACCAACCACCTTATCGCGGGCTGCCTGGTCCAGCACTTCCAGGTCGACGTCGACGATGAACTCGTTAAAGCGCGTGAACAACGCGTCTACAGCACTTAGTCTCACGTTCAACTGCTCGGATCGAGCAAGTGTGACCTCTTCGAGATCCGAGCGCTCAGTGGTCGCTGCAGCTGAGGTAAACCACCTTAGTTGTGAAATCAATCCAGCAGCAGCCTCCCTTACGGCCTTCAATGGGGCCATCGTGACAACTAAATCAAGATAACGACAATTGTGAATCTAATCCAAACAACAAACAATGAACTGGTAACAAATAGTCACGGTTAGTACAGTTGAGAAATAAAACTTAAATTTAAATTTATTTCAAGTCCAGATCCGACCCTGTACCTATATCAATGTAAGCCTGCCTTACCACAGTTTGCCTATGACAGGTCACCAACAATTACATCATGACAATAACAAACAACAACATAACAATTCCAAATGAGTAGTATACTACTGTTGTTAACCTCAACTACACGTCAAACTGTATGACACAACACACATGTATTTCAACAAGTGAACACCAATGATGCTTAAATTGCTAGTCTATCAATCACAAGGGGCTATAACATATGTCAACCAATTAACTTAGTTTAATAAGTTCCAACTTTGAGCCCGGCTGACACAGCAACAAACCAGGTTAATATTCAATACTTCCAATTGACCAAGCACTAAGTAAATTGTTTTTATATATTAAACCACGCTCTGCTACCAATGTTCGACGCCTAACCAGGGCAAGCTCTGGCCTGTCGAATGTCCGCGAATCGCGGAGCCAAACTAACAATACTCTTGCCTTATTGGACTTACCTAGCGCTGGATGATGTCTGGCCTGGAGGTCACGTCGTTTCTGTGTATGTAGGTATGTGTATTTGTTTGTGTAATGAGTGTGGAGTTTGATGTCAGATCCGAACGATATTCCAAGGGACGCTGGTCCGTACAGCGTGTAATGGCTCGGAACGCACCACAACTATTGAAGAAGATCACAAGCGGCTCCGGGCCTGAACTAAATCGTTCACACTCCTCACCAATGTCTTAAAAGGAATTATGCTTCCACGCTCGGGGTGGAACCTCAAAAGCGGCGTTTGTCCAATACACTAACTATCCCGGGTAAATACGCGCAAAAGGGGTGTTAGGCTCGATAAACTCGAATTTAAAACAATATGTCCGAAAACAACTCGGATTCAAAGGGATTTACAAGGTTTTGTTCAACGAAATTCAATGGAAACGATTCGTGCAAAAAACCAAGTTAACTGCAATGACATTACAAAAAAAAACATGACAGTGACAGCTGCCCAATCCGTCACAAGACCGCGTTCGGAAACGAGTGTGGTACTAAACAAGAGGTGTGCTGTGATATAGTGTCTTGGTACTTATAACTAGCTAGGGGTGAATATCACAGGGAGCTGCACTAGTCACATACTACGCGTATGCCTGTGCATGGCTGAAATACGGTGTCTTCTCATGGGGCAATAAAACAGTCACGGGTATGTCTATGTCGGAAGCATTAGGTATCAATAATTCTGACATGAAACAATCGGTGAGGGAGCGCTTCTTTGGGCGCCTGAATAAGGTGCTGAGCAGTTTTTTGGCAGGCGGAAACAAGGTGCGCCTTTAACGGTTGGGTCATGCGGGTTTTGATGTAGTGGCTTCTTAAATGCTAAGACCCTGCACACCTGTGAGGTATATGCAGTTTCAAGGAATACTTCCTAGAACCCGACGTGGGGATCTGGAATGCCCAAAGATGTGGTCTCAGTGGACAAGGGCCTTACCCCGCTCTTCCTGGCTAGCGAGAACTTGCGCAAGTCTGTTGTGTTAGACCCTAATGACCGCAGGAAGGTATGGCAGAGCCATGAGGTTTACAGACGCTTTTATCGGGCACTACATGGGCCCGATGTAGATTGCTTATCGTCCGTAAATAACTGAATCTGAGGCTCCGGCCCATCTAAATAGGGTGGCTGAGATGATATTCTATTGTTATTATTGTTTTGTTGAAGTAAATAGTTCGTTTTTATCAACCTTTATAATAGTTCATAATTATGTATTGTAGTTACTAAATGAAGTGCGAAATTGATTATTTCACCTGTATTATAATACTACAAAGCAATTGATCTGATTTCACACATTAATCTTGTATTGAGACATTAAGATAAGCAACCACTACAACAGTTTTTAGGATGCTGCAAACTGAAGTTGAGTCGAAGATAGCATCATCTGCCTAGCCTTTTCCCAACTATGTTGGGGTCGGCTTCCAGATTTACCGGATGCAGCTGAATACCAGTATTTTACATGGAGCGACTGCCTATTTGACCTCCACAATCCAGTTAGTACCGGGTAATACGATACCCCTTGGTAAGACTGGTTGTCAGATTTTTTGGGCCTCTGACTACCTGTAACGACTGTCAAAGATCTACAAATGACAGCCGGGACCAACGGCTTAACGTGCTTTTTGAGGCACGGAGAAAACTCGGTATGTAATGGGCGGTCACCCATCCACAGACCAACCTAGGCAAGCACGGCTTAACCTAACGATCGATCCGAGCGGTTGTTATTATTTATCCACGAGCTCTACTTGAGTTGAAGATAGCATCTTACATAAATACATAGATACTAGCTTTTGACTATGGTTGCTCCCGCGTAGACTTCGGTAATTATCTTACAAGAATGTACTACCGCGATAAAAAGCATTCTAATTCGTAACACAGGCTTGGTTAACCTTCCTGGTCAACAAATCCTGGTCTGACACTTGAGCCAAACTCAAAAAATAAAAGAAAGAAACATTCATCAAAACTACAAAGTTACTTTTGCATTTATTAGTACAGATTCGCTTACTACTTCTACTTCTTAAGTATCAGGAATTATATGTATATGTAACTACAATACCAGTTTGTATCAACAATATTGTAGTTACATATACAGTTTGAAAATAAACACTAAGTATCAATTTAGTGTTTATTTTTGTTAATAAAAGAATAAAATGATAAAACATTGAAAACAAACATAGTAAGTACTAGTGTTTACAGAGTGAGTAATGTAGATTGACATAATTCCGTGATTCACCTGTGAGCACCCTCTACATGACGCAGTAAGATGACCAACGATATAGATATGGATAACAAACTACACATTTTATGTATACCTATTAGTCATTGTTTGTATTGTCTGGGAAATACATAAGGAAAGAGATTCTTAATAGGTAATTAAAACTAAGTAAACATTACCGAGGTGCGTCTTTAAGTAATTGTGATAGGTACGCCAGCTTGCTATGTAAAATTACAAAAACTAAACCTTGGAACAAGAAACTCAATGTCATAACATTCAAGACTTTTGTTTTTATTTTATTGTAACCAAAATGTCATAGAACCGGCATAGCAATCGCCTTTTTGATTTACCTCAAAGTTGTGGCGCGCACGAGTTACTGACATTCAACAAATCATGGCTGTCCAGGTATATTGGTATTTGGTACCCCAAAGAGACATGATGCCGAACTTTTTGGAGGTTAAAGTTCTAAGTTGCGATATTTGCCGCCAAATAATTACAGCAACGCGTTTTTTATATTGCAAATAAACGCCATTATATATTGATTTCCTCACCTCGTAGGCGTCCACTTATCCGCGTTAGGATGGAACACGATGACGAGAATTGATGCAGCGATGACGAGGAACGGCGACAGATGCGACGTCAGCAGAAAGCCATCCAGCCAGTCCACCAGCGGGATGAGCACAGACACCAGTGCGGTGGCCAGGAGCAGGCCTGCTGCTATGTCCTGGAATTATCACATGGAAGATACGTTAATAAGGATCATTCAACTCTATATTCCCACAAATGGAAGGAACAGGTAAAAACTATTTTTAATTTGTATCTGTCTGTTCTGATGGCTAATCTCCGAAACGGCTGGTCCAATAGATTACGTTACAAGGAGTTAGGCTACTTTTATTTTAGAAAACAGATTAGGATTCCGTGCAAAAAATAATTAAATTCGATTCAAATTTTATAATAATTTCACGCAGACGAAGGTCGCGGGCAACTCAAACTCAAAGCATTTATTTCAATTAGACCATTACGGCACTTTTGAATGTCAAAAATACAAAAAAAAAAACAAAGCTACAGTCCCAGACACAAGACATAACAACTTGAGAAAGTACTGTAGTTGCCCATTCCCTAGCATAGATCTCTATGGAGAAGAACGGGCAAGAAACTCCATGGACATTGTTTTAAATCAAAATATTGTTACAAAATCTGGTTACATCATTCATGTTGAGATTATAGATATATGTGAGAACGATGTAGAAAGACGTGCACATTATGAGCGTCCAGAGTAAAACATTAAATCAACAAATTAAAAATAAAGTAATTAAAATGAACCGTGGCAGCTAAGAGATGACCAGTCCCAACTGACAGCGCCCGATCACGAACAAGACGCGTGTATCGGCGCCATTCAACTCGACCATATTGAAGGGAACTAAATGACCCGACACACCCGCCACCATCAGCGAGACATTTGAGTGAGCATGACTTTCTCTCAGTGCAACAACTAGTTACTAATCTATACTAATATTATAAAACTGAAGAGTTTGTTTGTTTGGTTGAACGCGCTAATATCAGGAACTACTGGTTTGAATTGAAAAATTCTTTTAGTGTTGGGTGGCCCATTTATCGAGGAAGGCTATAGACTATTTGGGACGTTCTTCTTTTTTATCGACAATCTGACCGGCAAACTTTTATATTTGTTAAAAAAGTAAACATGTGATTTGTTTTTTTTTTTTTATTTTTGCTCCGTATTGTAGATTTGAAATAGTATATTTCATTACAAGTGCGGAAAGGCTGTCATTGCAAAGAGTTCCGACAAATGTCTACCCGAGCCGAGGCGCAGCCGAAGGCGAGGGTTGACAGTCGGAACAAGTTGCAATGACGGTTCCGCAGGTGTACTGAACGACTATTTTTAACACAGTTGCGAAAAAATTAAGCAACTTAATAAAATAATTTGACTTTTCCGGTAAAATGTTCTCCGAAGCATTTTGTGCAATTATACTTTCGAGTTCCGGTGGTGTTAATTCAAAAAAATAGGGTCGAAATTACTCATTTTGTGCAACAAACCACTAAACTCGCAATGAAAATTTCTGGAAAATGGCGCCAACCGTAGAATATAAGCAGAGTTTTTTTTTTCTTCACCCATTTTGGTAGGCAAAGGGAACTATCCATACAGCTTAGTCTTTAGAACATTTTTTTTATTGATATGAAATGAAAATGAAATTTAATGAGATGAAATGAAATGAAACCTAACCTAACTCATTCAATTAAATCATTAAATCTGATTTAATCTGAGAGCAGCGGTGGCCCAGCGGTGGCGGCCCCGACTTACGAACAGTAAGTCGTGGGTTCGAACCCTCACAGGCGCATTACTTTGTGTAATTTATTTCATCACCACTGCTCTCAAAACGGTGAAGGAAAACATCGTGAGGAAACCGGCGTGTCCTAGAACCAAAAATTCGAAGACATGTGACATCTACCAATCCGCACTGGGCCCGCGTGGTGGATTATAGCCCATACGCAAAATACACGCTTTGACGTGGAGTTGCGGACACTAGCCCGTTATACAATACAATACAATACAATAAATCTGATTATTAAATTAGTAGCTTCTTTTTAGAAAAAATATATGTATTTGTATGAATCACAAAAACTCTTTAGTAAAAACTTCATGGTTTGTTTTTCTTTTTATTAGACATTATTTTGACAGTTGGGAAAGAGAACGCACGAGTTCGGGAAAGGTAAAAAAAGCACTAGTATGTAATAGCCCACACCCCGAACGCTATACGTCCCTGCAATACACCACTTTTTGAGCAACTGTATTAAAAAATATATAATGCATTGAAGAAATACTTGTAAGTTTTGTTTTACTTCAAATTTTGTAGGAATGGTAACAAAACATTAACACCTCAGTCACAAAACTGTTTTAATTTTTAATTTTTCATGCAATATCAGATCTTTAGTTTCTTTTTGCTTTCGTATTAAGAATACAAACATTTATTTTTAGCTAGCTCCATGGGACGGAATTTTTAATATAAACATTAAAAAAAACAGACGAATTGATAATAACCTCCTTTTTTTGGAAGTTGGTTAAAATGTTATCCAATACCACTCTGTCACATTTTTGCTTCTTATGACATAAAACTTTTTAATATTATAAAAGTCTTCCAATAAAGTAACTTGAAAATCTGGTGGACACCTTTATTGTTTAGCATGTAATACTAGAAAACGTTATTTTTGTAACTATTACCAATAAACTGGATCATACAATACTTTGAACTTAAATTATAAGCGGGAAAATTATATCTATCTTTCCGCTTACTCTACTTTTCAAATACTTATATTGGTTTATCGAATTCGTTAAACAAGCGTCTTCCTCTTTTAACTACCTTAGCCCTTGAACCGTTGACGCTATTTTGCGCGTTTTTGCACATAGGCGTGGCCATTTTGGGCAAATAAATGAAAATAAAAAATAGAAAAATGAAAGTTTTAAACCTGTTGGTGGTTAAGTACAAAATCGAATGAGAAAACAAACAAAACAACCTTTAATTAACAAAATAATCGACGATATAATAACCAACATAAGAAAACTAACAATCATCAATTATGAAAATGAAGTAAATCTCCATACAAAAACGACCACTCCGTCACGAGTTATACCATTCCGTCACATTTTTTGTGACAGAAGTGCCTTGTGACAGAGGTGTAAAATAGTAAGGTTCGAGATTCTCAGCATTCGCCTAATTATGATTTACGCATAAAACTATATATATATGAAATATTTATCAGGAATCAATAAAATAATATTAAAACACAGAAATTACAATAACATTTGGAAGTAGTAACTTATGTGACAGAGCGGTCGCGACTGACTGGTATTGCCGGGATGTAGCCCTGGACGCATAGCGTGGGTGGAGGACTATGCTCTTGTCTAGTGACCGGAGCATCAACGAAAAATGTCTCTCTCTTACGTGACGCAGACGAAGTTGTGCGGATCACCTATATTAAAAAATGAAGGGATCCCATTCTCAGCACTGAACTGAATAGGCTAACAAAAAATCTATTGTTGGCTAATCGTAGTTACACATCTATACAAACTCCACGGTAAGCCGTACTTAAAGTTAAACATTGTAATATGAACCATATACCACATTCTATACAGTAACATTTCATATAATTACGAAGTATGCGGTCTTGGCTTTTTCGGAAGTATAATGGGGTCAAGTAATATTCCAACTAGTTGTGGCTGAGAATCTAATTTTTTGTCCAGGACGGCTGACAGCTGATGTTTGACCTCCGCAACCCAATTAATTTTAGATTAGGTTCGAGTTTGTCCGCCTTTCGGTCGTCTTTTTTAACTGGGCCGTTCGTGACTACATAATTATACACATGAGTGTATGAATTTTATCTAATAATATCACAACTTTCTCTTCACTCTTATTTATGTAATTGGCAAAAAGCCGTTTTGCCAAAGTAAAATCATTACGGCGGCATCTGGTAGATGATATTGTTACCACGAACCCACTCGTATGCTGCAGTAAATACAATAAAATCTCTATTGTGTGCGGCGACGTACGATAACACGAGTTTCAATTAAAATCACAGCAAGATGTTTTATTTTTAAATGGGAACTTGAACCCCAAACTGCTCATCATCTGCCCAGCCTTCTCCCAACTAACGTTGGGTTCGGCTTCCAGTCTAATCGGATGCAGCTGAGTACCAGTATTATGGAGCGGCTATGTGACTATATGCCTATGAGATATATCTATACGACTATAAGCCTATGTGACCATCACAACCCAGTTAGTAAGACTGGTTGTCAGACTTTCGGGCCACTGACTACTTAACGACTCTCAAAGATCTAGAATTGACACCCGGTACCAACGGCTTTTTTAAAGCCCGCCACACTGTTCCCAAACCACTGTAACTCCTGAAAGCCAGAATCAACAGTGGCGACCACCAGAAAAACGCCGAGGCAATGAAGCTCGACGAAGTCCCAGAGAATGAATTTAACTGTCTTGGATCCCGCAACGAAATTAATCAGAAAAGTATAGTGGAGGAGTAGAAAAAAACCGTAATTTCCACTTCCCTCCATTTCAGCAGGAGACAGAACGAAACAAGGCCAATAGGCAAGCACGGGTTAACCGGATGATCGACCCGAGCGGCTCTTATGATTTAGCCACGAGCTCCCCATCCTCAAAACTGCACATGATTATTATTGACGTCATAATATAAAAGATGCCATTATTCAGATATCCTTTTCATAACAGTACCTACGTTTCTTTTGAAACTGATCTTGTACCTTCCTTAAACAAGGAAAATCCTGCATGCATCATACTGTGGGTCGTTCTGTCGTGTGGGTTTACCATTTTATGTGTAAGATTTTCCTTTTTGTAACAATAGATCAAAGACAAAACCTGGTACTTACCTACAATGTAACAAGTAGGAAAACAATAATTTTATGCCTACCTAATTACAGCAATTTAGGAATACTTTAAGCGACTAAAATTGATTGATAAGAACGTAACTCACGTTACATTTGAAGAGAAAATAGTTTATGCATAAACACCCTAGCACTCCTTTATATTCGACTAGCTTACGGCCGTGGCTTTCGCTAATCGCCCCACGGGATCGTACAACCGGAATAAAACGTTTGCTAAGTGTTAATCCAGATTAAAACCATGTGTGCCTTATTTGATGCAAATTATTTTAGTAGTTTTTGCGTAAAGGAGTACTCCTTTACGCACTAACAAACATCCATCCATCCTCACAAACTTTCGCATTAATACCTATTAAGTAAGATTTTACCACCTGGTATGACTGGTGCGTGGCCACATTATTTTGGTTGAACGAAAAAAGTAAAACAAAATCTTACCAACACGCTATGCATCCCCAAGTAGACCCTGCTGACACAGATGAGCGTGCACCACGACACGGCGATGATTAGCCCCCAGTGTATGGGGTACTGGTACCTGTCCATGGTGTACAGCAGAACAGAAAACGGTATGGACACTCCCACCATGGCGTGCGTCGACGGCATCCCGTACTCGACCGCCCATTTCGTTTGCAGCTTTTTGACTGGATAGCCGGGACGAGGCCAGCGGATTATGTCTTTGAAACCTTGTCCTGGAATCAGAAAACATCGTGATTTCAATAAAGGTTGGGAATAGCCGTCGTTCGTCGCAAATACGACTGCAGAGCGTGGCGTCCTGGGGCCGATGCTCCGATCTTTGTGCAAAGTTTCAATGGATTTTTGTTGAAATGTACAAAGCATTTTAAATTAAGCTCTCACAGAATTTGTCTGAGTTTGACACCTTCACTAACGTCTCATGTCTCCATTGGGACATTTTCAGTTGCAGTCCAGTTTACGACAAGGCTCGCCCAAATTACAAGAGGAGTGGGGGACATAAACACAACTGTGCGAGTTTACTAATACTGTCTAGCATTTCCAGCAGAAATACAGCCGTGATGTTGTTTAAATAAATCTGTATTAATGAACTATAACTTTGTAATTTGTTTTGTATTGCAGTTATTATTGCCTTTTCCTATAAGAAAATGCTTCAAGTCATCAAGTGTATACCTATGTAATATCTACTTTGTCGTATGAGATAAAGAAAATCGAATAAATTATTCTGAACCTAAGGCTATTAAGCACTAATAGAAGTCAAGGCTTATCTACTTATTTATATTGGAAACGCGAAATTATTGCATTTTGATCTCAGATAAGCCGGCTGCGGCGGAGAAAACTGCTTTAGAAATGCTTACTTAATCGTTAACTTAAAGAAATGTTCATTCTATTTAATAGTATGATGTGAGATTCAACTTGAGCCCCGAAAATACGTTATCGCCTATCTCTGTTTAATTTAATTATAACTGCAAGACAGCTAAGTGCCTACAGTATCGTTGTTATAATCACTTGAAGTAAATGATTAGATCATTGTAACATTACATCAACAGGAGTCATTTATAATATAATCTGCATCGATTATGTTATCATTACTTATATAATTTTATTTTAGTCGGCCAAATTATATTAAGGAAATACAGAAAGTTTTAACAGGGTATGATTATTAATTTAGACATTTACTCACACATTCTTTACCTATCTTAAATTTTATTGTATCACTGATAACGC
Source organism: Xestia sexstrigata (assembly GCA_941918905.2). NCBI lineage: Eukaryota > Metazoa > Arthropoda > Insecta > Lepidoptera > Noctuidae > Xestia > Xestia sexstrigata. Next base: position 21,539,637 of record OW799211.2, read on the forward strand.
AATTCTGAAAAGAGGTTTATTCATATGGTTATTTTTAAAACTTTATTGTTTAGTCAAATATACCTCGAGGAGCTCGCGAGTGGCTATATTATAACAGCCACTCGGGTCGATCGTTAGGTTAAGCCGTGCTTGCCTAGGTTGGTCTGTGGATGGGTGACCGCCCATTGCATACTGAGTTTCCTCCGTGCCTCGGAAAGCACGTTAAGCTGTTGGTCCCGGCTGTTATTTGTAGACCTTGGACAGTCGTTAGGTAGTCAGAGGCCCAAAAAATCTGACAACCAGTCTTACCAAGGGGTATCGTATTACCCGGTACTAACTGGGTCGTGGAGGTCAGATAGGCAGTCGCTCCATGTAAAATACTGGTATTCAGCTGCATCCGGTAAAACTGGAAGCCGACCCCAACATAGTTGAGAAAAGGCTAGGCAGATGATGATAATGTTTAGTCAAATATACCGACTCTGGAAGATTTTCTTTTTCTATTAATGGATTGTAACCTCAATCAGCTGCATAGGCACTTTATTCATTTTAATTGAGAATGCCCAAAATGTATCTGATTTATATATGTAGGTACTTAAATTATGAGTTCCAATGTTCTTAATGAACAATAGAGTAGTGAAACATTCTTAATAGGCAAGAATGTCAATGCCATTGCATTACTAACTTAAATGACCTTGTTTCGAGTACTGTACTTAGTTTACATAAAAACATATACAATGGTTAATCTAAAAGTACATAGGTAAATATTTTATATTTAAATCTTTTGTTCAGGATAAATAAAAATAAATTAAAGTCATTACATTTTTTACATTATTAAAATTTTCTTGTTTAAATAGCCTGTAATTAATTTAGTATAACTTTAAATATTATAACCAAGTACATACTAGGTTATTTTTTTTAATTTACTTGTTATTTCCTTTTTCACTTTCTTCCATTGGTTGGTAAAATGGTTTTAAAGAAAAAATGAAAAAAGAAAATTTATTTACATTTTTAATTTTTTCTTTTAAACCATTTAAAATATTAAAAAAAATATTTACTTGATTATTAAATTCCAAATATTAAGGATTTTAGCTTTTCCTAAATAAACTTTATTTTGTGGCCCAGTTAGTCTTACTTCTAAGCTACATATTCATGAGTTCATGGTGAATGATGTCATAAGAGAACATTAGTATTACAACCATGCCTTAAAATGTAAGCAAGCTATAGAACTACACAGTGTATTGGATTGTTGATTTTTATAATATTGTGAGAATAGACTTGATATGACTGGACATCCACTTATTACTTTTAGTGTTTATTTTCATACATTTTTCTTAGTAATGCAGAACAATATCAGAAACAAAAAATTATGACAGGATAACAAGTTTATCTGGAGACAGACTTATTGATAGCATACTTTTAAAAATACCATTCATTTCAACCTACATAGTTGCAACTGTGTAGAAAATCCTTTAAGGCTGATGCTCCAGGGTAGCCCGCGAAATTCAAATTTTCTTACGTTTTTTGCAATTTGCAGGCCAATGCTAGATTGTATGTTGATTCAAATATTGTTCGCGATTGTAAGACGTATGTAGTTACAGAATTATAATAATCAAAATCATCAATACAACCCTCCAAGTTCATAAAGGTCGAGGAACGATTTTTTCAAAGTCAAAGTCCGCCCCTAAGACGACCCACTGACCGAGTACCTTCCTATGACGTAACGGTTGAGTTAGACGGCATGCCGGTGACAATGCAGGTGGACTCCGGTGCTGGAGTCTCGCTAGTAAACGAAAGTACGTGGAGGAGGCTACGACTAGCGCGGTCACGAGATGCCGCCACTCTTCGCGCCGCGCCGGCCAACCTACATACATGGACAGCGACGCCCATATCTGTGCTTGGCCAGACAACCGTGCAAGTAACGTTTAGAGACATTAAGAGGGCCCTTCCCTGCGCGTCTATCGTCAACGCGAGCATGGTCGAAAAGCTTGTTGTTTCATCCATAGCCATCGCGGCGATTTTTTTTCAACTGCCCTGTCTTACCTAGCCCCGACCCCGCACTACTCGTCACCCGCGCAACTCATACCGACTAACGCGAGGACATTGAACGAAAAATAGTGTTTGAAAATTTATAAAACTTGTTCCAGGAAATACGTGTTTTTGAATAAGTCTTACAAGTTTGTGAAATAAATATTTGTTATTTAAAATCTCCACTATATTTGCAAGGCTTCTATCAGGCTATTTTCTTTAGTTTTACAATTTATGAGTACATTATGAACGGCCAAAGTTGAGGTAAAATTTGAGAAAAACAGCAATTTTTGGAGGCTTATACTGAATTTGTTCCTACAAATTATTATTTTTTGCTTCATTAGAAGCCTAGATATAGTGCATAAGATACCTATCAGTTCAAAAAAATTAAAGATAAGTATATGTGTAACAACTTCATAATCACGCACGAGCGTTTGTCAAAATTCTCGCGAAATGTATGGCGGGTTGGCCGCTCTTAAGTGTGTTTTGAATGTTATAGTAGCTAGAGGGTTAGGACCAAACTTAATTGGTCGTGATTGGTTTTCAGCTCTTAACATAAAGGTATGTATTAATGCTGTCTTAGATTTCCATATGTCAATTTACAACGAAATGTTAAAAAAACATAATGAAGTTTTTAAACAAGGTCTACGTAGGTACTTACCGAGGTGATCCGGTTACAATAAATTTAAAGGCAAATGCTAAGCCTAGGTTTCTTAAGGCTCGCCCCGTTCTGTTTGCGATTAAAGACAGGGTTGAGAAGAAAGTTGACCGCCTAGTGGCAGAACGGGTACTTAACTCTATTTGTGGTGGTTCAAACTTCGTTTGAAATACTGTTAGAATAAAGTTCTAATCAGCTTGCACTACAAAGCGGTTGTTACGTCAGTCACTGCGGCCGAATAGTGCGAAATGAGTGGTTTTTTGCGATTTACAAAAAAATCTATTGATTGGACTAAAAAAATAAAACACATAAGACCTGCTTTATAGTTAGTTCAGTTAGTATGCAAAGTTTCATGATCTAGATGTAGGCCATAAAACCAGTTTCTCTTTCTCAATGGGCGACACCAGTCGTACCTATCGTTAAAAAATCGGGAGATATTGTATACAATGTATCTAACGGAGCTAAATATGTTCATTTAACAAACGTATAACCCACACTATTGTCCACGACAAAAAAAAAATACTAAAAAAAGGAAAGGAACGGACGGTCGCATATTAAAATTATTAATGGAAATAAGAAAGGAAAAGAAAAGTAAATTATGAAAGGTTGTCGGTAAGTATGGCTATAGCCATTTTTTTAAATCGTGCAGGAGAAAACGCAGTAATATCGGTATCAGCAAAGTGTCTGTTATAAGTTACTACAAGGCGACGGAGAGGTGCCCGCTCACCGGCGTTTGTTTTGCACTTCTCAGTGTGAAACAGACGAGGAACGCGCACCTCCCGCCGTATAATACTTCTAGGTACTACGTAACATAACTTATTGGTAAGTTCATTACAATCAAACTTATTATTACAAATGCCATGCAGCATCATGACCATGAGGAGCGTACGCCTGGACTCCAAACTCAAGAGATTGTGCTGTTTGAGTAGTTCTAAATAAGAAATTCTTGAGTAATAAAATTTATAGGTACTGCACAAAACGTAGGATTTTTTTTGGACTCCAAATAGGAACAGCATATTCTAACTGAGAGCGAATCAGGATCTTCTATAAAAATAAGAAAGTTTTATTAAAGTCCTTGGAAGATCTCATGACGAAACCATACATCCGAAAGGCTTTATTAATAACATTATCGATATGAATATCGAAGTGTAATTTGGAATCCAGCAATGTTCCAAGGTCTCGTGTGGACTCAACTTTTTTCAAAGGAATGCCATGCAGGGTATATGTGAAATGAATTGTATTTTTATTTTTGGTAAATGATATAGAATTACATTTAGGTATGCTGAGTTGTAACTTGTTATCTAGGCAATATTGAGAGAGTCTATGGAGATCCTCTTGAAGCAGTAGGCAGTCATGAATATTCAAACAAGATTTATAAATTTTATATCGTCGGCATATATTAGGAAGGCTGAGTTAATAAAGCAGGATTTAATATCATTAATGAATAGAATAAAAAGGAGTGGGCCCAACACAGGTCCCTGGGGCACACCAGATTCCACGACAACATAGTCTGACTCGTACCCGTTTATAACAACTTTTTGAGTTCTATTAACTCTCTGATGCCGTTGAAAGCAATTTTATCAAAAAGCAATTTATGGTCCACCTTGTCAAAAGCCTTTTGAAAATCTGTGTACACAGCATCCACTTGGATGCGGTTGTCCATCTTCTCAACTAAGTAATTTGTGAAAATCATAAGATTTGTGGTGGTTGATCGACATTTAACGAAACCGTGCTGTTCTGGAATGATAAGATTACGCAGATAAGGAAATAGCGAGCTATGCACAAGACCCTCAAAAAGCTTAGACAAAGTGGACAGTATCGAAATAGGGCGATAGTTTTTAATGTCTGACTAATAAGGTATTTATAAGTACCCTACACTTGCTTTTTGTAAATCGAGTACAGTGCTACGAGTACCTAAGAATAAAACAAATGTTACCTACATATTGCTTGTTTTATTGAACATAATACTTATACATCTTAATACATTACTCCTTATAACATCAAATATCTGCCAGTAAAAGTCCTGTCAGAAATGGTCCAGCCGTTTTGGAGATTAGCCAGAACAAACAGACAGACAGATTTAAATAAGTACTTAATAGTATTTAGAAAACACAAAAAGACATTTCTATTTTGTTTATTTGTATAGATTATCAACTTCTAGGATTTGCACCGTCAATCATCAAAGCTGGATTGAATTAATTTATTAATTAATAATAGTAGGTACCTACCTACTTAGGTAACATTTATCCATCTGGAAAATTGTAAATAATAAAATAAATAAAAAGCCTTTTATTTCTAATCTCGCTTAAATTTACACACTTTTTAACATGTAATTATTCATAATTAAATGTTAGTTGTGTTAGTCTTTAACTTGAGAGCAGCGGTGGCCCAGTGGTGGCAGCCCCGACTTACGAACAGTGAGTCGTGGGTTCGAACCCAGGCAGGCGCATTACTTTGTGTAATTCATTTCATCACCACTGCTCTCAAAACGGTGAAGGAAAACATCGTGAGGAAACCGGCATGTCCTGGAACCAAAAATTCGAAGACATGTGACATCTACCAATCCGCACTGGGCCCGCGTGGTGGATTAGAGCCCTTACGCAAAATACGCGCTTTGACGAGGAGTTGCGGACACCAGCCCGTTATACAATACAATAGTCTAACTTATCCTAGTTAGTAGTGTTAGCTTTTATAAAATGTTGGAGATGGATACCCGTAATGGGGCTACCCATTACGGGTATGTAAAGGCCTCCTCCATCTCTTTCCACTTCTCACGGTCCTTGGCAATATTTAGCCAGTTTGAGCCAGTGGTCTGCGCTATATCGTCAGCCCATCTTTTAAAGGGTCTCCCGACCTTTTTTTTTTTAATTTATTACAATATGGGCCTGCTCTTGACCTCGATCACGCCTGATGGAAAGCGATGGATGAGATCTATGATGGAACGAGCGTGCCCAGAAAATGCCTGTTCACTCTTGCTTTGAAGGCAGGCAGGAAGGGGTTAAATGTGGGTGGGAACACAGACGCAGGCAGAGAGTTCCAGACTTTGGCTGTGCGCATAATAAAAGTGGAGGAGAAGCGCTTAGTACGACACATCGGGATGACAACCAAGTGCGGATGGTACGCCGCAGTACGTCTGCTAGTCCGGTGGTAAAAGGGTGATGGTGGGCTCAGGTCGTGGAGCTCCTGCGCACACTCACCGAAGTACAGTCTGTAGAAGACCAACAGGCAGGCAACATTACGCCGATGAGCCAGGCTGTGAAGCGAAGCTGCCAACGTCTCGTCACCTATAAGTGCTCGGCCAGACTGCAAATGCGGGTGCGGTGCGAGCGCGGTGCGACGAGCTCAAACATATGAACTTCATTGGAGTGTCCATAGTGGGCACGCGGGCGCGGCCTAGTTAGCGCGGGCCGCACGCGAATCGCGCGCGGGCAGCTCAAGCCATAGCTCGTTCATACAAGTGGCCGCAGTGAGGGCGCGGGCGGCAAGTGCGGGAGCCAGGGTTACCAACTCCTAAAAATATTTACCCAAACTAAGTCAAAATTCCCACAATTACTTGAAAATCCCCCTTTTTTTTTCGGATGGTACATCATCAAATGACTCCTCCCGCTCTGGCTTTTACTGATTAAAGCCCATCCATGTTCCTTCTTTGCCGTTTGTGTTCTAGGGCCGTGGTAACTCTTTCGAACAACCCGCAGCCCTGGCAGGCATCGGCCCTTGCGGACCCATTCCCTCTTGCTGACATCTCTTTGAGACGCGCCGTCGACACGGCTTGTCGTCATAAGACGGACGGACGGTGAGCTAGCCCATAGCTCCCCGTCTACAGACCCGCGCCTTTTTTTTTTAATTTTTTAATTTATAATTTTAAAATTATAAATAAAAAAATTAAAAAATATCCCGCTAAAATTAGAACGCCCCTAATAAATCACATTGCTCTTATTTACCCCTAAATTTGGGGGGAAAGCCCCTAAGTTGGTAACCCTGGCGGGAGCGGGGATCTCCGATACCGCGCCGCTCGCCGCACCGCGCTACCAGTCTGGCCGGGTAGCCGCTTTTATTGGGCATCTGTAAGTTTTGTCTTTTTCCTAATGTTCGCATTTTTTACTTTTTGTATTTTTCTTAAGCCTAATATGCTTCTTTCCATCGCTCTGTGTTGTTACAATTTTCTGTTTAGTGTTAGTGTGAACCCTTGGGTTCACACTAACACTAAACAGAAAATTGTAACAACAATGGACAACAACAATGAATGGGTGCCAGACTTGTCTGGCACCCATATAATAAGGAACTACATATGAAAAAGTTAGACAATTTGGATTCACAAATGCAAGTCAATAGTGACACCAGGACAACAATCTGTCAAGACAAGTCACAAGACAAGTCTGATAAAAGTCCAGGGCCAGATGGCATAATAAATGAAGCCATCAAACTAGGTGCACCTGTTTTACTCCACCACTTGACCCAGCTATTCAATAAGATTCTAGATTCCGAAAGGGTGCCTCAACAATGGTGTACTTCGGAAATTATACAAATCTACAAAAAAGGAAGCTCTATGGACATAGGAAATTACAGGCCAATCAGCTTAATGGCGAGCATATACAAACTCTTCGCATCGATTATCCTAAGCAGAATATCACCTGAGATTGATGGTTCACAACCTATAGAGCAAGCTAGTTTACGTTCAGGTTTCAGTACTACAGACCACCTACAAACATTAGAACAAATAATGGAAGAAGTACACGGAATTTAACAAAAGCCTATATTTAGCATTCATTGACTACAGCAAGGCTTTTGATTCTATCAGTCACAGCTCAATCTGGGAAGCACTGAAATTCTTCAAGGTCAACTATAAGTAAATAAATATCCTGAAATATATCTACGCCCACAGCACTAGCAAGGTCAAGCTAGAAACAACAGGTGACCCCATCAAGATCGAAAGAGGCGACAGACAAGGAGACCCTATATCTTCAAAACGTTTTATTGCCATTCTGGAAAGCATATTTCAGAAACTGAACTGGACTCGAAAAGGCATAAAAGTAGGCAAAGTTGTCTCAGCCATCTCAGGTTCGCAGACGATATAGTCGTGCTGACCGAAATACCGGAAGAATTGGAAGAAATGACATGCTCACTTGACAACAAAAGCTCCATAATAGGCTTGGAAATGAATGCAAGTAAGACCAGAGTAATGATAAACAGCTTCAAAAAACCAGTATGCATCAAGGGAACGAACATAGAATATGTAGAAAACTATATTTACCTAGGAAAGCAAGTGTCATTTTCCAAGACGAGCATGAATTAAGAGATACAGTAAAGAGCAAACATCACTTGGAAAAAATTCTGGTCTCTAAAAGAAATTCTAAAAGGTAACACTTTAAACCTTAAAAAAGTAGTGATGGAGAGTTGCCTCTTAACAAGCTTATTACATGGGTGCCAGACTTGGGTTCACACTGGAAAATTATATGTTAATAAAATTGCAACTCCTGTACAGATATGGCAGTACATAAGTGGATGCTTATGTGACCGTGTTGTGAATGGTATTGTTTGCATTCCTCATTGAGATCAGGTTACATGACACCACTGCAGAAAGGAGAATAAATACCTATTGTACAGCGGGGTGGTGTCCGCAACTCCACATCAAAGCACGAATTTTGCATATGGGGTAATAAATACCTATAAAATGTATTAAGCTATTATATTTTATGCATTGCAATGCCTTTTTTTTCAGATTGCTAAATTTCTTCAAAATCGTTTCTGTAGTTTTGTTGGGAGTCTAAAGGGTATGAAGAGATATTAATTTTTATATAAATGTAGATTTATTGGACTGTTCAACAGCTTATGGAAGCATTAAATTGAAATTAATAAAAACCATGTACTTTTACATGCTTCTGAAAATTGTTGTAACAATATGAATAAAAGATGAATTTCAAATGAACCATTAATAATGGAATAGGCATACTTACATCATACATGTGTGCATGTAAAATGATTCCTAAAAGTTTTTCTTTCCAGATTAACTGTCTTCATTTTCTTTCACATGCTTTTCTCTCTTTAAATCTTTTGTTAACAAATGTTACAGGGAATAGATCCATACAAAAAGTTCTTACTTTCTTCTGTTAAAACAAAACAAATTATTTGAATGGTTCAATTTGAAATTTCTTTCCAAATTTAATTTATTTACAACTTATTACTGGGTGATGTAACAACTGGCTGGACCTTCAGTACTTCAGACCTTCAGTCTTTTAAGTATTACATGAAGATTTTTTAGCAAGAACCAGACTGACTGTTTGACTAAAAATTAATTAACTCACCAATATACATGACAACAGTCCAGACGAGCACCACTCTGCGGCCAACAGCACCATCAATGTTCCAGAACCAGAAGGGGATAAACGTCGCATAGAAGATCTCGTCGCCCAGCTCTGTGCCCAGCACGAACAGGTAGTACCAGAACTTGTTGTTGATGCTGAGCTCCACCGCATCCTTCCCGCCGCTGTCTCCGGAACTATCTGTGTCGTACGACGACTGAGAACTACTCGATATATTACTAGGAACCCTCTTATGCTGCTTGATATCAGACTCCTCATTCACTCGCTCCAATCTATCCGAATGTAACACTTCTGATGATTCATTTTGATCCGTGCTTTGATTACTTTTATAGGTAACACCGAAAAAGTTTTGCACTTTTATCACTAATAACGGATCTTTCAAATACTCTATTATCTGTTCCCACATGATTGAACTACTCTTTTACACTAAGTCTCAAGATATGTGTACACCACACACTTCCTATTCTAAACGCGAATCATCAAATCACAAGTTTTCTCGCCAGTTTCTCGCGTTATAAGTTTTCTGACAGAATTGACAGAACAGATTGACAGCTGACGAGCTTGCGACAGTGACGTTTGGAATATTATTGCCCCATAGAAAATGATGAAACTCGGCGGTTTTGGTTGTTTTTATCGAGATTGTTACGTCTCACAATAGAATGAGAGAAAAATTTAACTTAGTTAGATAAATACACAGAAAGCATTTTTTTATTGTTTTATTAATCAAATTAAACTTAATTAGACAACTGACTTTGTACGCCGATGACACTTGTCTTTTCTACTTCGGTAACAACCTATACACCATTGTAGCCGACGCTCAAAAAGACTTGGACATGCTGTATAACTGGTTTAGCTCCAATTACTTACTATTAACGCATCAAAAACATCGTACAAGATATTCTCGGCTAAAAATAAAAAAATCCCCAGCCACCCAAACTTACACTTAAACAACACTAAAATTATTAAAAGTAACTGTGAAAAATACCTCGGACTTAGGTTAGACAACAAACTAAATTGGCAAGCACACATTGATTACATAAAATCAAAAATAACATCGCTAATGGGATCAATGCGCGGGTACATAAACAACATCCCAAAAAAAATCCGCTACAACATTTACAACTCATTAATTCGCTCACACATAAATTACCTAATCGAAATCTGGGGATGCGCCACACAATCTACAATTAAAGATCTACAAATAGCACAGAATAAAATAGTTAAACTTCTATTCAACTACGATTATGACACACCCACATCCGAACTATACAAACATACCAAACTAATGAGCATTTATCAACTTTACACATTCAATTCCTGCGTTCTCATTAGAAAAATTCTTAACAAAACCATACACACACAGTTATCCTTCAACATGAAAACATCGAAATACAGCCAAAGAAACCCTAACCAAATACAGACACGCCCCCCGCAAACGCAATATGGCAGGAAAAATATAAATTACGAAGGTGTCCAACTTTCAACCTACCGGCAGATGTTAGGAGCACATCTTCTTTCAACTTATTTAAAGCTAAGCTCAAGCAGTACGTTACAAACAACGCAAAACTACTAAAGTAACGATATAAACACGTCTGTCACACAATAATAAATGTCGACCTACCTACATTAAGAGAGCAAAACTGTTAACTACTGGACTATACTTTAGTTACGTATTTATACAATAAGTGAACAATGTATGTTCTTTTAGAATAAATAAAGAATCTTTAAACCTAAACTAATTTTCCGAGGAAACGTCATCGTTTTAATTTAGTAAACAGCTGATTTGAGCTGATTAGAACATCACTAGAATTGTCAAAGTTGTCAAAAAGTTTTATTCAAGAGCGAGGTTGTTTGTTTGACCCGCAAATAATTTTTCGAAGTTAATATCATTAAATTAACTTTATGGATAATAATTACTACAATTTGATGTTCGCTAACATTTTGTAATCGAGCCGTTAGCAGACTTGTGATTTTGAGCAAGTGTTTGATGTGAGTGTTCATTCATTTGTGACTTTGTTATTCTTGGAAGTTTTTATTTATCTGTTTATCTATTCTAACTATTGTTTAGTTACAGCTTAAATCTTTACAATGATTTCTCATGAAAGATTAGTTTGTTGTGTCTACTAAAATCTCATTGGAGATCCAATCAAAACATTAATTTCAGGGAATTTATTAAAATAAATTAAAATAGGTGCTTAGGTCAATGCTAGTAATTTGAGTCTGCCTTTAAAACTTAAGCAAGCCAGTAATCAAATGTGGCAATATACTCATCAATGCCAAAAATACTAAAGAATAATGTAAAACTACTTTTAAAATCAACACATAAAAGTTTATGTTAACATTTTCCTAATTATAACAACACATTTTGGTAGCTAAAGTATTAAAAGTGAGCAGAACGACACGACGACGACGTCGTGACGTGATCTATCAACAATGAGTTAACAAATTTTCCTATCTTTCTGTATTTTGATTATAATAATGGAAAATGTTTCGTAATCTATGACTTCTAATTAATAATACAGTTATAGTTAAAAAAAAAAACAAAATAGTATTACCTCAATAATATTTTTTTTTTTTTTTTACTTCATTATCATCATCTGCCTCGCCTTTTTCCCAACATGGTTGGGAACCTACTTTCAGCCAGTAACAATGACTGTTGCTAAATAATTGTCCTATTTAAACTAAAATATTATTTTATAATCATTCAGGTTCATGCTCAAACTAAAAAAGAAATAGTCTTATTGCTTTATTCATAACTAGTAATATTAGGTCCCCAGTTTTATTGATCAGGAAAATCCCCATCAATTAATGATAGATTATCTGGTGATATTAGAACAAAATTAAAATAATTTCCTGTTGCACTTGGACCATTTCCTTCTCAGAGTCAAGTATGTGTGTTACTGGAATCCCATAAACAGATTTTTCTGTCACTAAATAATCTAGTTCTCCTGCGTGCATCCCAATTTATTTTGAGTTAGCATAGTAGTTCTGTATCTTCTGTAATTCTACATATATTACAGGTCTAGTCCAATGTGTTTTGGTCTCCTCTTATAACTAACCACCACCACCACCAAACCACCACCACCACCACCACCTAACTCTAGTAACCATCCACATTCATATTCAAAACTTCTGTAATGTGACACAACAAATCAAATATTTACTGCTGAACTCAGTACATGTAAATACATTGCAAGATGTTGCAATTAAACCATGCAAAATTATAAATATTCATAAAATGATTAAAATTGAATATCACTCAAATTTTATTGATTTACTATGCATTGCATTCACAATGCCATTTGGTCTGGATCATCGAACTTGTTTAATTGTTCGAGTGGTAGTAGTGTAAAACTATAAAAAAAACCGGCCAAGAGCGAGTCGGACTCGCACTCCGAGGTTTCCGCACAAACTTTATTGAATGAAAGGTAAATTTCGGTTTACGATTTATGACGTTTTAAAAAAAAACTACTTACTAGATCTCGTTCAAACAAATTTTCGGTGGAAGTTTACATGGTAATGTACATCATATATTTTTTTTAGTTTTAACATTCTCTTATTTTAGAAGTTACAGGGGGGGGGGGGGGGGTCACATTTTACCAGTTCAGTTCATTCAGTTTAGAAATAAATGATATTAGAAACCTCAATATAATTTTTGAAGACCTATCCATAGATAATCCACACGTAGGGGTTTGATGAAAAACAAAATTGAGTTTCAGTTCTAAGTATGGGGAACCCCCAAAATTTATTGTTTTCTTTTCTATTTTTGTGTGAAAATCTTAATGCGGTTCACAGAATACGTCTACTTACCAAGTTTCAACAGCATAGTTCTTATAGTTTCGGAAAAAAGCGGCTGTGACATACAGACGGACAGACATACATGACGAATCCATAAGGGTTTCGTTTTTTGCCATTTGGCTACGGAACCCTAAAAAGTTAGTAATTAACTTAATAAAATTATGAATTAAATCCTGACAACAACAAAACTTTCCCATTTCTGTTATCAGTAATAATCAATATGTCTGTGTGTGTGTGAGATTATTTCATTGTAACACACACAAATCGGCAGACTACAGGCACATATATTGTTAATGGATCTATTATTACTCAGATAACAGTTGTGTAATGTGATGTTTTATCTAATTATTTCATTCACTAGTCAATGTGCTTGTTTGATATTGAGATACTTTTAAAACTAAGTTCCCTTATATGTCTAGTCTGTTTGATAAATAGTTCCCAGCTAAGCAATATACCTTATATGTAGGCCACCTAAATAAAACAGCAGACACAAACCTAAAACAGAAGAGAGAAGCAACTAAAAGCTATGCTTGTGTTTTTTAGGGTTCCGTTTTCAACTAGGAACCCTTATAGTTTCGCCATGTCTGTCCGTCCGTCTGTCCTTCCGCGCTTAATCTCTGTGACCGTTAGCACTAGAAAGCTGAAATTTGGTACCAATATGTATATCAATCACGCCGACAAAGTGGTAAAATAAAAATTGGAAAAAAATGTTTTATTAGGGTAGCCCCCCTATATGTAAAGTGGGAAGTGATTTTTTTTTTAATTTCAAACCTAACGTGTGATATATTGTTGGAACGGTATTTAAAAATGAATAGGGGTTTCCTAGAATCATTTTTTGATAATGTCAATAATTTTGGAAATAATCGCTCCAAAAGTAAAAAACAACGTGTCCCCCTCTAACTTTTGAACCATAAGTTTAGAAAATATGAAAAAAATCTGAAAAGTAGAACTTTATAAGGACTTTCTAGGAAAATTATTTTGAACTAGATGGAAACAACAGTTTTTGTACAAAAAAGACAAAAACTACGGAACCCTACACTGAGCGTGGCCCGACACGCTCTTGGCCGGTTTTTTTTTTAATTTTGCTCCCCACTGTGAATTTAAGTATCCTGTTTTGTGGATGAGTTTACAAACACAAACAGCCAGACCCGGAAAAACTACCTGTACCTTGGCCATGCAAATATTTCTTCGAATCGAACCCGCGACACGCAGCGCAGCAACCAATCGCTCAGCCACTGCGCCAATTGTACTGTCGATGTCCTCATTATTTAAAAATAAATAATGTGGACATCTTGCTGATATGATGATGATGATTATTTTGGTATTAGACAATGACCTGTGCATTATTTACTTTGTAAATAACTATATTGCTTATTGAGAGAGTTGAGTCTAAATAAAAAAAAAACAATTCACGAACTACGACTCTATACTAGTTATAAAACCATATATTCATGTCTAGTTATAGTAACACTAACAGGAAAATCTATTGCCCTTGGGTTGCACTATGGGAATGAACCAATTGTAAGCAATGAATTATGTTTATCACTAAACGGTTCTTAATTGACGTCTTGTTTATTGGCAATCCGTGATGCAGGCACGCATAAAATTGATAGACGTTTTTGCAGCCTCTTACGGATAGGACAACTCACAACCTGTACCTATACTTAGTAGAAAGCTTAAAAATCCAGCCTAGGTATAAATAAAACAAAACATCAGTGTGCAAAATCGTGCGATGTAAAAAACCAGCTTTAACCTAGCATTTTCTGAGGAAGCTCTCTATCATAATTATCTTTAAATTCGATCAGAATACCGAAAGGGCATAAACTTGGGGCAAAAGACTTATTAACCATCTTCATAGTAATTACTATCTACTCATACTCGTAAATGAAAACAGTGCAACACCCAAGAGCAAACACAACTATTACAAAACCGTACAATTCGAGCCACTATCTCAACTCAACTCAAGTCAGTCAGTGAACTATCAACACACGGTATCAAACAGAAGCTTTTTTAAAACCTATCACTGCTGATTAGATTCGTAACATTTGTTTAAAACATAATTACTTGTAGCTACATCGTTGAACTACATGTGAATCTTCAGACAGATAATGGCTTTACGTTAACAGTCGCTGTTATCAATTCTTCTCGTCTCCAATAAATAATGACCGGTCGGATAAGGGTGGTGTACTCACTCAGTCAGTCGTCAGTCATACTCGACCGGTCACTATGTACCTACGTATTGTACGCAAATGTGGACTATCTGTGCTGGAATTACAGTGCTGATTCTTGGATTTACAGTGAAAGGATTAAATATGAGTGTTGTTGTTAATTGTATGTGTTGTCTTGACGGGCAATAATTTAGTTGAAGTGTTAACTAAGTGGTACGTAGCACATTATCTGTAGTGGCACATACAATGGAAATCTGCATAATGCAATACTAGTGTTTCTAAAAAACGTCCTCTTATTACTTTTCGCTATAATATGTATAGATCTATATTCTACACTTTAATAAATAATATGTCTACTGCCTTTACAAATGTTATAGTCAACAAGAATTACTTATAATTTAATATAGAGACTGTAGTGCCCGAAATAGGCATAAAATACCTGTGTTACTTAATGTTACAAAATTAAAGCGAAGTTTTTATGATACAAACTATGTCCGGTTCCACACACTATAAGCGCCTGAAACTAAAGGTGATGAAAGATTCAATAAAATGTTATCATTGAGCAACTTCACATATCCCCTTTCCTCAAAGAAGCTCGAAATTTGCAACAATTCATCAAATCACACAGGATTCCAAAACATAAGGGAAAAACGAATCTGTAAACGAAGTTTCAGGCTAGTTTTCCCGCAAATACCGCTCAAGTATGTTTATAAGTGTATCTGTAATGCGCGTAAATCGATCGTACGATCCGACTCGAGGCTAAAGCTTATGTACTTAGGTACATATGCATGGCTTCCCTAGATCAATCATCATAGATTGATAGCAATTTGATCGTTATCTCCATGCCATAGGTCGGAAAACGACACGAATGGCGGCGGAGGAGGACATCGACACTCTCAAAATTTACTGGGATCACTTCTTCAAAGCGGAGACTGGCACTTATGAGGTAAGCATATCAGAAATGGAAAAGTTTGCTACATCACTCACACAGCACACTCATTTAAAATACATACACACGAACATAAATAACCTCCTCCTTTTTTGAAGTCGGTTAAAAAGCACCATCCATATGCGACCCATCCGTGGCGGATATCATAATAACACGATATCCCTGGGTAAGAATGGCTGACAGACTTGGGTTTTCGACAACCCGTTAAGACTGCCAAATATACGAATGACAGCCAGCATCATTCATTCATCAACGAATTCTAACTCATAGCAGTCCACTTGGTGGACAAGGGCCTCTCCAAAAGCGCGCCAAATCGCACAGGCACTGGTTAAAATGGCGTATAATCTGTGTCTGATATTTGCGGTTTCCCCCTCAAACTAACGCATGTTCCAACGGTCATTGAACCTTCCGATTATCTTGCTGAATACGGTAGTAATGTAGGCTAATCTATGACCTTGTCCACTTATGTCACACATTACGAAACTTGTAAAAGAAGATCGCGAAGTTTTGACTTTAAACTGTTTTCGCGTGGAAGAAATTTTCAACCATGTGTGAGTGTGCCCATGGCTGATGATCCACGCCACTTCCCTTCATCCACTACTGGACAAAGGTCGCTCTGTACTCGTACCCATGACTTCCAGTTCTTTCTATCCAGGGCTAATTTAGACCACTGGTAAGAAGTTAAATTGTTATTGTCAAACTCGTCCCGCCATCTCTGCACGACGCCTTCTGCCTTTGTCAGGACTCCACATAGTAGATATTATCATTATTTTTGTTACTTTATAGATCTCCATCTGAAGCCAAATAAAACGAATGACTTTACCAACTACACACTTCAAAAATGTCTAGGGATCAAGCATTTTTATGCGGATTTCTTGAGATTGAGATGTGGCTTTGTAATAAATTTATGATTTTATAAATTTATATGGATCCTTTTTGGTGCATTTCATAATTTGAATCAGGAACTCTCAATCAAATTCGAGTAAAAGATGAAAATAAGCTGTCAATATTTTCCCTATAAAAACATACAACGCATTGAAGACATTATTAGTGCTACTGTTTCCCTACTACTGATTAAAACCAACGTTATTATGGAGCGGCGACGTCATTTAAGCAGGGAAGAAATGCTCAGAGCCGTGGGAATGATAGAAGCTGGTTCCCGGCAACGTAGTGTAGCTTTAGCTCTGAATACAAGTCAGAGTGTTATCAGTCGACTTTGGACACGTTACCGAAGCACTGGTACCGTGGCTGAGCGCCATGGAGGACGGTATCGCTGCACCACACGGAGACAAGACCGATACATTCAAATCTTAACTCGAAGAGCTCCAACAATAACCGCCATGATGTTAGCCGTGAGGCTTCATCACTCTTCAGGGAACTTAATTAGCGACCAAACAGTCAGAAACCGCTTGCATGAAGTGAACCTTCATTCCCGAAGACCGCTACGGGTACCACCTATAGCAATGCACAATCGTAGGATTCGATATCAATGGGCTCTTGAACACAGAAATTGGGCAGAAGAACAATGGCGTTTCGTGTGCTTTTCTGATGAGTCTCGTTTTGGTATGAGACCGGATACAAGACGTATACGACACTGGAGAACCCCTGGACGCCAACAGCGATTAAAATCCTGCCAGGAAGTCCATCCTTATAGTGGTGGAACCATCATGGTATGGGCGGGTATTTGGATCGGCGGAAGAACTGAGTTGATTTGGATCAGAGGCAACCTCAACGCTCAAATTTATGCTGAGACGATTGTATCAGACGTCATCGTTCCTCTACAAGTGCAAATCGGTCCCTTATTTCAGTTAATGCATGATAATGCACGACCGCACACCGCAAGAGTTGTAAGACAGACTCTCGCCGCAGCTAACATCAATGTCCTGCCCTGGCCTGCTCAGTCGCCAGACTTGAACCCGATTGAGCATGCATGGGATATGCTACAGAGAAGAGCTCTGCCGAATATGGAGGGTATCCAGTCGCAAGAAGACCTTTTTTTGTTGTTGCAACGAACATGGGCGGCCATTCCACAGCGTGATTTGGATGAACTCATTTTGAGTATGCCAAACCGATGTTCTTGTGTTGTTAGTGTTCGCGGTAGAAACACGGATTATTAATTGTTTAAGTTACCCAATAAAATTTTAAAGAAAACTGTTATTTCAGTCTTTTTTTCGAACTTTAATGTTAGTGGTTCAAATGTCAAAAATCCCTTTATTAGGAAAATGGCAAATTTCTTTATTAATGCAAAGGTGACTTGGTATATCGTTACTGTGACAAACGAAAACACTTTATTTGATGAATCCTTAAAGAAAATTTTAATTAATATCAATCAGGAGAAAAGTTATTGCAAAAATATATGTTGATCCCTAGATACTTTTGATGTGTGTACATTGATACAGATAGATCGATAACGAATAAAATCGAGTTAATGCAATTGTAGCGCATAAAGTAGCTCGTCGACCACGAAATACGAAAGCAGCCAAACTATTATCCAATTGTGTTGCGGTCTCGCTCCACTGGCCACGCTCAAATGATTTATTGCACACAACATCATGCTATTCACCTATGCGAGTTGGCAAAAACCAAAACGCCTCGTCTGTGAAAAATTTCGCGCAGACTTTATAAAAGCTGTTGTCTTACTAACTTGTCATGCTAATTTCAACCATAAGAACTCTTGTAAGCCAGGACTGTGGTGAATACAAAGACATTCAAATATTTTGGGTGAACACAATAAAAGGGCTGAGATTAATCTTCTCGCCAATTTCCACAAAAATGCTGTAACTTGCGTATTGGGGAATTGCAATTACCAAGTGATCCTAGCGACTAGCTACTGGAAATTATCAATACCAACAAATTTAAAAAAGCTTTGAGTATGTCTGAAATGTAAAAGATTTTTTTCAATTCACTTCTTCGAAAACTGGTTCACGATTAGGTTCAACGTGCAATGTATTATTTCACACGCGTGCGATTTTTAACATTTTCTAACACGTGTGCGGGAATGATGCCTATACTTAGTCCAAATTGGTTCAATGCCTTTAGTCGGAGGTGAATGTTTTTTTTAATTTCGGCAAAGCATTATTGCATCTTTATGGCGTAAATATTTTTTGAATATTTAAATTGTGTTCATAAATAGAATATCATAGATTTCATGATTATTAAAAACAAACATTTATTTTTATAAACAAATTAACATTTATTTGTGTTCAAAATTCAAAAATGTAAAAAAAAATACTATTTTTTATAATAGGCTGTATAGCGGCTTCATACCTTTGCTTCTCCTTCAACCTGGCGAAAGCAAAGCGCGGAAAAAAAGAAAATTAAAATCATAGTTTCCTAATTCATGACAAAAATATTTTTAGTTCTTTTATTTTATTTCTTCAAAAGTGTATTGAGAAACGTGGTTTGGTACACGTGGACATTTGTTATTGCAGTTCTCGGCTCAAAAACACCTTCGCCTACCTACGGCTAGGGAGTTAATTCCGTCTCGGTTGCAATAACAAACTTTCTCCACTTCTATCAAAACGTACTATTGTAGGATATTTGTTTTAAATTTCTTTTGAATTATACGCCGGGTAAAACCTCGGGCACACCTAGTTATTAATATACCGTTGTTAAGATTGACATTGATTGCAGAAATCGACGTGGCTAGATCTGTTCCTGGCTGAGTTCCTGATCCGCGTCAACGATGGCGCCAACCCTAAGGAGCTGATCAAGTTCTGGTGAGGAAAAGATAAGACTTATCGATCAATGATAAACATTTGTTATGTTTGGTCGGAAGTGCCAGACTGTCTAAAGACATTTTCCCACGTTTAGGACCTTGAATTAATCTTCTTATCTAGAAGATATTCGTAAAATTTGCCTGTCTGATCCGATTATAATTTCAAATTGATGTTTTTCGAAATCCGAATCATAACGGGTTCAGCGTGGCCACAGCACTTCAATTAAAATGTACCACACGTCTGAATATGCATTGAAATTATAATGCAAAACAATAACCAAATACAAGCACAGCAACATCAAACAACACAAAGGCACACTGCACCAATCCTAGTGTGAAGGAGAGCTTGCTTCTCCAAGATAAAAGACGAGCACGAGTAAGAAGGAGATGGAGAAATACGGTACAGCTTCTTCTCTTTCTCAATAATTGTGCTACACGAAGTGGTCCCTTGATAGCCATTAAACATCTTAGGTTCTCAGAATCAGAATAAAGATCTGTTTCTTATTATCGTCTTTGTCATCGTATTCATTTCGTCATAATATCTTGCCATTTTGTTCTACATCAGTCCAGTGAGCGGCGTGGTGACGCTGGTGGGCTGCGAGCTTCTGTGCGGCATCCACCGCGTGACGTCGTCCATCAACACGCACTATTCCGTGCCGCTGGCGTGCCTCGACGCGCATGCGCCGCTGTCTGATCCCGCTCTGCCTCATATTGAGACTCACAATGATGCTGGATGTAAGTATTGCAGAATATACTTCGCTCTTCAGCCTATACAATTCTAAGAAGAAAATAAATGCTTAGTCACCTCCTGGTGCTACGAGATAGCCAGATTCCGGCCAGATTCCTCTCACATATTCACAGATTTCATGTCATAAGCCTAACCTAACTTGGTATCAACTCCTTTGCAATTTTGACAACAATTTACATCCAGTCTTAAAAAATCGTCATCAGCCTTTATCAGTTGTCTGCTGGACGTAGGTCTCTCCTAGTCGGTTATCGGATTATATTGTCACCCAGCTGCTACTCGCTAACCTGCGAAGACTGTCGTTCTAGCTAGCCTGAAGAACACACCCTAGAACGTGGGCCATCAGTTTAAACAGATTCACATCTTCTACTACTACACAGGCACAGAACAAAAACCTGAGGAACATAAGGCGGGTCCAACAAGTCTATTCACTCGCATCAACACGCAGTCATCGGAACAGATCCTCAGGAAGTACCTGCTGGGCGGCGTGGCCTGGAGGTGCCTCGTGCTGCTCAAAGCTTTAGGAGTTGAGGTAAGGAACCGCTTGTGATGACCAGCCTGGGCTTTTCATTTCATAGGACGCATAGATATTATTCTTTTTCGTTCATGTATGTCATGGCTTGAACATATGACATGAACTGTAGGTATTAACTCATCTACCATTTGCTTGATTTTGTTGTCCAACAGTGCCGCGAGGTCTATAAGTACCGAGTGATATGGATTAACGGCTTCACACATCCTGTAAGCTAGTGATTAATAGTTAATTCATATTAATATGGATTGTTGAAGAGTAGATTCGCCCAGTTAAACGATTGAGTAATAAATCTAGCTATACTGACAAGGTTGAGACATCCGTTATTTATTATTGACCTGAGATAATTATAATTGTTTATTACTGCGTTTTATTGATTTTCATTACGTAGATGATTTATTTCAATTCTGCTCTGATTACTGTGCCAGCTTTGCTGATGACCGCATCACTCGGTGCATGTCAACCTACGACTATACTCCATAAGTCCAATTGCGGCTATTTCCACATAAATTTATATCAACTTTATATGTTTGTGGGTCGATTTTTAAGTTAAGGCGCGCTTGCCTAGGTTGGTCTGTGGATGGGTGACCACCTATTACATAACGAGTTTCCTCCGTGCCTCGAAAAGCACGTAAAGCCGTTGGTCCCGGCTGTCATTTGTAGATCTTTGACAGTCGTTACAGGTAGTCAGAGGCCCAAAAAGTCTGACAACTAGTCTTACCAAGGGGTATCGTATTACCCGGTACTAACTGGGTTGCGGAGGTCAGATAGGCAGTCGCTCCATGTAAAATATTGGTATTCAGCTGCATCCGGTTAGACTGGAAGCCGACCCCAACATATTTGGGAAAAGGCTAGGCAGATGATGATATGTTTGTGTTAGTTAAGTTGAATTCGGAATGATTAATACTATTGAAATGTTTAAAATTGTAGCATAAACTGAACTTAAACTGTGGTATTTAAAGTTGTTTACCAAAATCACATATTTCTTAACATTTTTGGATAGAAACGCACATCTCTAGTAACCATTTTTATTTTTATTTTATCACAAAATGGGCCTGCTCTTGTCCACAGTCACGATCACGCCTGATGGAAAGTGACATCATCTTATTAGTTTAAGCCATAATTATCATTTACCACACAAATTATGTGGACTACATGTGACTGTTCCTAAATTACCCTTACAGGCTGATAAAAATTTCCTTTTTTCCTAATTCTTGATAATATTAGTATTAAAGGTCACTTTCCCCCGGAGGTGAAGGAGCCGTGCCCCGCCATCCGCACGGCTCTGTGAGGCTCTTCCTAGACTGGCCAAGTCTATCTAAAACTATTATTAATATAGACGGTTATTTATTTGAATACACACTTTAAAAAAAGTTTGCGATCACTTTGAAAAATCGAAATCTTTTTTGTTACGGTAGATTATAATATGATTTCTTAGTTTTCTTAGTTTTATTTTTTAATTTCAAACAGGGTATTTCTATATAAAGAAAAACATAAAAAGATTTTTTCTTGATAAAGTTCAATTTAAAAATATATAAGTATCAGCTTATACTAGTGATCACAAACTTTTAGGTAGAAATCGTCAGAAAAATCTACCTATTGGTCTTGCACCTAAAGTCGAGTTTTCCGAAAATTTCACCATAGGGGGTCTAGTTATGACCCCTAGAGCCCAAATCAACCACTGGTTAAAAAGTTTATATACAGGGTGTTTGGCTTATGGACCGACACAATTTTTCCAGGGGTTTCGGAGGTCATTTAGCTAGGTCTACCCATACATACTATGTCCCAAATGTCACGGTTGGTTACATATGTTATTTATTTTTTATTTAAAAAAAATCCCCAAAATGTTTCCTTTAATTCGAAATAATTTTTACGTTTGTGGCACAATGGCACAAAATAAATATTGGGTTAATTGGATCAAATTTGAACAAGATTTATAACTTTAGTTTATAAAAACATAATAACCTTAATACGTCTTTTCTTAACCCTGACTCTCCTAACTAATATTTTGACTACTTAATTAATTGTTTTTTGTGACTTGTAGCATACAGTTAGAAAGGGTATCAACTAAAGAACTTTTTAAAATAAAGCTAAGTTCAAAATGGCTTTTAGTTTTTTTTATAATAAATTTAGAAGTTGTAAAATTACATTCATTTAAAAAACAAAATAACTTTGGTAGCTCGTAAGATATTTTCTTGAAACCAGTTCTATCAAACAAAGATTTACTTAGATTTAAACGACTTTGAAGAGTACAACAAAATTTATTTTGTGCCATTACACCCACAAACGAAAAAGTTATTTGGAATTAAAGGAACATTTTGGGTATTTATTTCATTTAAAAAAAAAAAACATATGTAACCAACCGTGACATTTAGGACATAGGGTGTCTGGGTAGAACCTAGCTATTGACCACCCAAATCCCTGGAAAAATTGTGTCGGTCCATAAGCCAAACACCCTGTATATATGTATACGTATGTAAGTGGGGCGCCAAGCAAAATTTAGCCACACTCTACAGGTCGCAATTATGCACCGATTGCTTTCAAACTTGGCCCAAAAATCTAAAGGGTCATAACTTAAGTTAAGTTCGTGAATGGGCGGAATTCGTCCATGGGGGGCGGCGAGGGGGCGGTTTTTCGAAAATCAGTTTTTTTGCCATAACTTTTTTCCTTTGGAAAATTTTTGAACCGTTTAACATTTTTATCATTCAGAATACGACAGAGAATACGGTCAACTTTTAAATTTTAACTTTTTTGATGCAACCCCTATCTTGGGTAGGGGTCCCGTATGTTGTTTCGAACGCCGCTGTTGCGACACACGCTGTTGCGAATTATTTTTCCACTGCCTCACAGGTTCGAAAGCTCATGGACTCGAATGAGGAGGTCGAAATTTCCAAAATTTTTAAACAAAAAAATTTATATATCCGAAACGATTTTTTTTTAAAGCAAATTGTTTATTCTACAATTTTTACTTTAAAGCTTAGCGATAAAACTCATAGTTTTTGAAATAAAAAATAATAACTGAAAAATTAAGGGCGTTTCCATGCCGCCTCTTATGGGAGAATTTTAAAATGTATGACGAGTAACCATTCATAACCATTAAGACGTTTAATTGTCAAACGTCAACAAAGTGACTATGACGACCAAGTCTTTTGGCTTCTGACGTATTCATAAAGGAGGTAAGTACTTCTAACAAAAACAAAAAAATTCAAACAAAAAATCTTTAAATTTTTTTGATGTGTGTAGATACTACTTTTACCGTTTAAGATTTTTTTTTGTTGCCCACGATTGGTTTTATTATTTAAAAAAAACTGGCTAGATAATATTTGCACATCTGTTTCGAGATGCCACTAATTACTGATGCTAAGATAAAAGTTAATTTGTGTTCTCCTAATGCAACTAACATTTACAAGATTTTTAACAAGTACCTAATCGAAAATAGAGCTTTTTAATTTAGATATCGCTAATCTCGTCAAACACGTTTCGTGAGCATTAGATGTAACAAACCCGTCTGTGGTTTTCGTAGAATTTAGCTCCTTGTTCGAATCTATAGATAGCCAGAACAGAACAGAAAAACAGTGTGTCCCTCAGTTGAAAAATATACCGTTAATTATGTCTTTTAAACCGTGCCGCATCGGCTACATATGTTTTTATTAGATTGATAACGTTATCTAAGTGTATATGATAAATCCAGATGTTCTTAAATTGCCCAGCACAGAACTTCCCGTCATGCATGATGGGCCTCTTGCCTTTTATAAACTATGTCTAGCTCTAGCTAGACTACCAGCGCGAATAAATTGTATGCACAGGTATTTGTTCATCTAATGATAATGCAATGAGCTTGTAATCCGATTGTAAACGTATCGATCGAATGCAAATAGAGCTTTTTTTTTTTCAGATGGTTTAGGAATAGGTTTAGGAAAATTAATTAGTAACAATCTGAGTCATTCTTCTCAAAATTATTGTACACCTCAGGCTTCATACAACCACATAATGTCATCCATAACTCGGAAGGAATTAGATCCTAATGCCATAGTAACTGTACTTGTAGGTAATAGTTCGAACGTAACAATTGACGATATCACTGACAATGTCACTCAACTGTTAAAACTAAAATGTAAGAAAATTATTCTGTGCGCATTCCCGTACTTTAAGAAATTGTCTAGCAAGCAAAATCATTATATCCATAAATTAAACAATCATGTGCATTTTTTAGTTAGTCATTATAGTGACAGGTTGATATTTTTCGACACTAACAGTTTCGTTCAGAAATTGAAGTCAACCAGGAACAATGCGTACTTGCCTATTAGTTTTAGACGTCAAATAGCTCGGCTATTAGCTTTTATTATAAACTCAGACATAAGTGGTATGTCGCAGTTTTTTGTAAATAGGTCTACAGAAATTAGTAATTATACTAATTGTAATTATACAAATATTAGCTTAGATTTAAACTAGTCACTAAGACAATAGAAGGTACGAGTGACAATTTAGTTAATCTCGTCAACTTCGAGGTATCTTCTAGCTCTCAATCAATTATTTGTAAAAAAGGGGCTGAGCAGAATTCCTTAAAATTGTTTCACCAGAATATTCAGGGACTTTCTTCCAAACTACTAGAAATAGAACTATTTTTAGAAAAAACCAAGTTTGATGTTATCTGTTTTACTGAACATTGGATGAAAGATTATGAAGTAATGCAAATAAATTATGAGAATTACAATGTGAGCAGTTGCTTTAACCGAAAATCTAAGATGCGTGGGGGTTCATTAATCCTAGTCAAAAATTGTATTAAATCTAAGTCGCGTAATGATATAGTCGGTCTATCGGTTGAACATAGCATTGAATTGTCTTGTGTTGAGCTGGATAAGCATGTAATAGTGTGCGTTTACAGACCCCCTAATTACCTGAACTATTCTATCTTTGAGTCAGTAATGGAAGATGCTTTGGCAAAACTTGTAACTGGTAATAAACCAATAATTATCTGTGGTGACTTTAATGTTAATATCATAGAGAATAATGTGATTAGCAGTAGATTCTTAAGTCTCTTTAAATCATTTAATTTGTCAAATGTGTTTTCAGAACCAACTCGAATTACTACAAATACTGCTACATGTATCGATAATGTTTTTTGTTGCTGCGATTACTTAGATAAATCCATCGTAAATTACCTGCCTTCAGATCATAGTGGTCAGACCGTTACTTTCGCGTACAATATACAATTACAAAGAATTCAGATACAAACTAGACAAATAACACCCAGCAATCTAGACAAATTTAATAATAATTTAATTAACAAGTTAAGTATACCGGGTCATATTAGAAACAATGTAAATGTATTTTATGAAGAATTCTTTTCGGTAGTGCACACCGAATTTAATAATACTTTAAAAAAGAAATCTAAAACTATTGGCCCAAAGTTTATTTTCAGTGACTGGGCAACACAAGGTATTAGGAAAAGTAGGGAACGATTGTTTGAGCTGTACGGCCTTAAGCCTTACATCAACACTGAAGCTTTTAATAAATATGTAGCTACTTTCTCGAAAAATTTTAAAAACACTTGCAAGGTAGCCAAATCCTTATTCATTAGCAACAAGATTAAATCAGCCGACAACAAAATAAAGACGGTTTGGAAAATTATCAACAATGAAACAAATAGAAATAAAAAACAAGGTAATGACTTCACACTAAAGACATCGCGTGGCCTTGTGAGCTCCAACAATGAAGTTGCTCAAGAATTTGTAAATTTCTTTACCAGTATCCCACTTAAAACTACAGAAATCTTAAATTCCTCTGCCTTGCTCTCTATTGATTTATTGAAAGCGAACGTTTCAGCCTGTCCAAATGAATTTAAATTTCAGCATATAAACCCCTTAACAGTCATAAAAGGTTTTAAGCAAATCAAGATCAAATTAACGGAAGATCTATGGGGTATGTCTATCAAAGCTTGTACCTCAATTATTGAGACTGTAGCGCCGTATTTAGCCTCAATATTTAATTTGTGCGTGGATCAAGGGGTCTTCCCAGATCTAATGAAATTCAGTAAGGTAATACCGCTTTTTAAATCCGGGGACAGTAAGGACACCAATAACTATAGGCCCGTATCCGTGTTGCCGGTTTTCAGCAAAGTGTTTGAAAAGATAATGCTCAATCAAATGCTTAACCATTTCAACACCAATAAAATATTACACGAGCAACAGTATGGTTTCACCAAAGGACGTTGTACAACTGACGCCGGTGTCACTTTATTAAAACACATATTTACTGCGTGGGAAGAGGCACAAGATGCCATAGGAATCTTCTGTGACCTTTCGAAGGCATTTGATTGTGTAAATCACGAAACCCTGATCTTGAAACTTGAGCATTACGGTTTAGGTAAACTTGCGCTCAGTTTAATAAAATCGTATTTGAATGATAGACAGCAGCAGGTACAAATAAATGGAGTCAACTCAATGGGTTTAAAAGTAAAAATGGGTGTACCACAAGGTTCGATATTGGGTCCCTTCCTCTTTTTAGTGTATATTAATGACCTACCCCATTTATTTAACAACCATCCGCATATGGTGTTGTTTGCTGACGATACTTCTTTAATATTTAGGATAAACAGACGTGCCACTAATCATGACGACGTAAATAACGCCCTACTGCAGGTCCACAATTGGTTTACCGCCAATAATTTAGTACTAAATGGAAAAAAGACTAAGTGCATTAGATTTGCTCTACCAAATGTCAAAAGTAGTGATTGTGACATAATATTGAATCAAGAGAAACTAGAATTTGTCGATAAAACGGTTTTCTTGGGAATCACGCTCGATTCAAGGTTACAATGGGGTCCTCATTTAACATCTCTTGCAGGACGGCTGAGCTCAGCAGCATATGCTGTTAGAAAAATCCGTCAATTCACTGATATTGATACCGCGAGGCTAGTCTATTTTAGTTAGTATTATGTCATACGGTATTTTACTATGGGGACGGGCTGCAGACATCGAGTCTATATTTATTCTGCAGAAAAGAGCCATCAGAGCCATTTATGAATTACGTAGACGCGATTCTCTAAGAGAACTGTTTAAGGAAATTAATATCATGACAGTACCTTGTCAATACATCTATGAAAACATTATGTACGTTAGGAAAAATCGGCATTTATTCAGTAGAAGAGGTGACAGACACCACTATAACACTAGAAATAGGGACCAACTAGTTCAGCCAGGTTTCAGGCTTGCTAAAGTAGATTCATCTTTCATGTCTGTCATGTCTGTTTGAAATGTTACAATAAAATACCTCCCCACATTCTTCAAATGAACGAGACGAAATTTAAATCTTGTATAAAACGCACACTATGTAGGCAAGCATATTATAAGTTGGGGGATTACATTGATGATAAAAATGCTTGGCTAAATGCTGGTCCTGCTCCACAACCATAGGGAGGGGGGCAAATTAATCGATTGTTTGGGTCGGGCATTATTTGAGTCCATCGACACGTAAAGAAGAAGATGAAGAATTGATTCCCATGTTAATGTTTTGTGGAAGCTGCAGAAGATTGTAAAAATATACTTGCATTATATAGATTCCAGTTCATAATATTATATAATTGCATAGCACATGTGTGAGTACTTTGTACTGTTCAGCCACCATTTACATTTATTTATATTTCATTGTCTTGAATATGCCTTGGTGGCTGAGAGAATGTCATGCTCACTTAAATGTCTCGCTGATGGTGGCGGGTGTGTCGGGTCATTTAGTTCCCTTCAATATGGTTGAGTTGAATGGCGCCGGTACATGCGTCATGTTCGTGAACGGGCGCTGTCAGTTGGGACTGGTCATCTCTTAGCTGCCAAGGTTCATTTTAATTACTTTATTCGTAAACTGTTGATCTAATCTTTTACTCTGGACGCTCTTAGTGTGCACGTCTTTCTACATCGTTCTCACATATATGTATAATCTCAAAATTAAAGATCTAGCCAAGATTTTGTAACAATATTTTGTTTTTAAAAGAGTGTCCATGGAGTTTCTTGCCCGTTCTTCTCCATAGAGATCTACGCTAGGGAATGGGCAACTACAGTACTTTCTCAAGTTATTATGCCTTGTGACTGGGACTGTAGCTTTGATTTTCTTTTTTGTATTTTTGACATTCAAAAGTGCCGTAATGGTCTAATTGAAATAAATGCTTTGAGTTTGAGTTTGAGTTTGAGTTTGCTTAACAAGCATGATCCCTGGATCGTGCGGAATTGTTTTCTACCTTGTACCTATGATTTACATTGTTATATCTTACAAGTTCTGTGTTGTATGGCTTACTCTTAAAATAGATGCTAAATACAAATAAGGTCTTCTACAAAATACTTAATTACCTGGACTAACTTTAACTGTGCACTGTAGTGATGCATAATCAGATCAAGTTTTTCTTTTTAATATCGCCAGCACGAAATTATTGATTTCGTAGATTGACTGCTTAGTTTGGAGCTCTGTGCCCTAAAACCCTGCTGCCGTTTCGTCGAGGTAGTCCCACTTTACAAGGTTGGACATCTCCCAAAATCAAGTTGGACACTAGTAATGTCGACCTATAATAACAGTTGCAAGAAGACACATGTAGATCGAGTTGAGATAAATCTTTTTAGGATAGTCGAGTAGGTGTGCAATAGTAGTTGCAGGAAACTTGATCTACTGTGATCAAGTTGGGATAAGTCTTCACAAGATAGCAGCAGAGGTCTACCACAGATAGTGGTTGCAGAAAAAAATGAATGGGCTTATTGAAGGAGTTGTGATAGGTCTTGCTAAGACAGTAGAGTAGTGTTCTACAATAAATACATTAGTTGCATTGTGTGACGTTACTCTAGCTACATAATAAGTTATCGGCAGGTCGGCACCCTCGGCGGAAACATACTGTTATCAGGACGCGCCGCGATCTGCGTCGCTACTCGTGTTATGAGTATCTTTGCAAGATCTATTCAGTTTTACAAATGCGTCTCTAGTTTAAACAAACACAAATGTTTGAAAGGGAGCAATTGTGCAGGCTCATTGGTATCGAACCCGACTATCGAGTTGCAGGCGTGGTTCGAACTCAGGCAGACGCGTTACCTTGCTTTATTTGTCCCTTCAACTGTAGCGAAGTAGACACAATAGTTAAACAATGGCGTCCCGACAGCATCACAGACGAAGGTGGTCGTTTACAGTCCTCTTCCTTACACAATGAATTAGCTCGTGTGATCGTGTCCCAGGAACACTAAGGCTAAGGCTAATTAATTATTATTCAATGACTATATAGGTACAGCAAGCACATCAAGCTACCCGAAACTGACGATTTTTCCTTAATTAACCTTGAACCTAAATACTTTAGCGATAAAGTTGAAAATCTATTAAATAAATTTGACAGATTATAGTACCTTGATTGTGAAAATGGTCTGATTGGTCCATGGTCCGTACTTTCATTTCACAATCAAATGCACTAGACCTGTAGTTTAATAAACAACGTAGTTACATAACATCTTAGCGTGGCATACGACTTCACGTAGCATTGTAAACATAACCGGAAATCATTATATTATACTACAGTCAAAGTATCCACATTATTGGTTATGTGTATGTACGAGAGGAAATATTTAAATAATAATTGTGCTTTATGTCACTCTCTGGCTATTATAATAATAAATCAGAAAAAAATACGTTATTTTGTTCCACAGTTTTTTACTAAAGTACTGCTACTCCGCCCGCCGCTAATTAAGATAATTTCATAATAAAATTATACGATTACTTATTTTGTTTTATACTTTAACCTAAAAATATGTTGCTGTTGTGTGTGTATACTGTTGTTGTAGCTATCTTGTTACGCGTAGCGTGATTACTGAGATAATTTTACGCACGGTAACAAGTGTGTTTGAATGAAAAAATAAAGCTAAAAGTTAGATAAGTGAAAATATCAGTCTGTTTCTACGCACGTATCAAGGAGATATTAATATTTTCATTCATTCATAGTGTCACACTTTTTATTGTTGACTGATGTAAGAGGGCAGCCTTATGGCATTTATCAGGTATAGCCCCAAGTACTTACTGAAAACCTAATAGAAAAGCTAAACGCGGAATTGAACCCACCAAAAATTCCGCCTAAAGTTATCAATTTGGTTTTTCAACTTTCGCCGCTGTGTGTGTGTGTGTATGTTTTCACTTATGTAACGCCTACCAGCCTAATATTAGTTAAAAGGGCAAATAAATACTTAGTTGTCTGATTGATAACAGATAACACAGTGCGCCTGCGCCAGTTATCAAGTAGTGTGTACAGCTAATTGTGTTTAACTACTGCGTGTAGTCGTTGAGATAGCAACGTGTTCTTACGCACGTAGACTATTAACATGTTAGGAGAGCCCTACTATCGGACTGTTTACTTACTAAACTCGAATCATTTACATTGCCTTTTACAAATAGGTATTTACAAAACAACCTGTAATGCCACCTTTACATGCTTTGCCAATGCTCGGCAAACGTCCACAATTACAAGCGTGTAAAGAGGGCGTTTGAACGAAGAGAGTTTATCGTTTCTGGAATATTACCAGAGCGAATCGTCGAGCTTTCCTTTTTTTTGTTTTACTTTGCTTGTATTTCAAATAAAAGTATGTTAAACCAAACGCAATAGCCAACACAAGTTCGGTGTCCGCCATGCTTGGGTGTACGTAGCACACTGACGCATTCACAAGCAACAAGCATGAAAACGACTGACGAAACGAACCGAAACCGAAACGATTGACTTCACTTTAATTTCTGTTTTGTTTGGTTGACATTGTTTTGATTTTATTATTATTTTAATTTAAGTAATCATTTGCACGCCGTAAGGTAGACTGTAGCCGATCTCATTAATTTATGTACAATATCTTATACCTGTACTTACATTCAAAGACAATAAAGATCTGATTCTGATCGACTTCCAAATGCCAAGAGAGATTTGTGGACGTTTGGGGCTTGAAGACGTTTGCCAAGGCTTGGCAAGCATGGAAAGCACCTAATAGGCAGTGAAACTATTGCCATCAACGGGACACAAATCCAAACTTCTACGGAGAAATTCCTAATGGAACAACCCTCACTTCATTAGTGCCCTCGATCTGTCCCTTGCTGCCCTCCCTTCAATGACGCTCTAAGCCGAGGTCCGAACACCACACGTGGTGACTTCAAATGAATTTAAAGCCCCCCCCCCCCGGGCTTTAAATATTCATTTGAAGTCACCACAGAATAGTCCGGTTGAGCAGTATTGCAACCTTATTGGCCCTACCTAAAAAAAAGAAATCTCACTATGCTCGACCTGGAAATTAAACCCAGGTCTTTCAAGATCAGCAATCGTGCAAAATATAATTACTAGACCAATGTACTACTAACTACCCAACCTTAGCTTGATGTTAAGCCACAGCTCTTACGAAACATTTGGCATGTGTCATATGAATTAAAATAAAACACCGGCAGTATGGACAATTGGACAGTTATAATTAGCTGCGGAAGTGTTTGTCAGTCTGATATGTTTGTTGTAACTTGTAATTAGAGTTCGATAACCTAACATGCACCCCGCAGTGCGCGGCTGATATGATGTCACAGCACCAGCCACCCGAATGATAACGAAGTACATGTATGTCTGTTTGTAGCTAATTACGGTTTGATTGGTGTTTGTTGCCTGTGACCTCGTGTTGGTATAAAGAGGAAGGAAAGTTACCTAGTACTAGAAGGTATCCAGCAAAAAACCATGATTTTTTCATCGCTTACCCTTTTGAATAGAAAATAATAGGCTTTTTCATTGAAATAAATATGATATTAATCTTAATGCCAATTAAACTCTTTATCATCTGCCTAGCCTTTTCCCAAGTTTTTTATTGGGGTCGGCTTTCAGTCTAACCGGATGCAGCTGAATACCAGTATTTTACATGGAGCGACTGCCTATCTTACCTCCACCACCCAGTCAGTACTGGGTAATACGATACTCACTCAATTAAATTCTTAAGATAAAATTTATGAATCGTTAGACATGATGATATCCAAGATGCTGTGTGAATCTACTGTCGCTCACAAATAACATAAGAATGATGTTAAACCCACTGCCTTACTCAGCACGACAGTCGACACCGGCCATCATTCAGCAATAAATGCTGAACTGGTATTGCTCACTCATATTCCAGGAATTGAATGCAATTAAGTTCTTTCTTACAAATGATTATAGCAGTGTCAGCACCATACTTTCATACTTGTTTTTTTTTAAGTGTTAGAAAAGTGTTTTGCCAAATGAAGTGTTTTGCAGAGTCACTATAGTACAGAGTAAAGTATTGTTTTTTCCTCTAAATCCAGGGTCTGTCATGCTGTCGGCAGCTGAGCTCCGTACTCATCTGGTTGTTTGGCGAGCTGAGCGGAGCGAGCAGCAACGCTGGCACGGATGCAGCACAGCCGGCGACTCCGCGGACGCCGATGCATCAGCTCTTCTCAAATAGGTATGCATCATCTGGTTTAAGGGTTTTAAATAGAAAATCTCTCGCGTCGTTGATATCTTGTCTAAGAAAGAGTATTCTGCAAGGTAGGCCGCATCCGCTGAAGTATTGACGTACGTACCATTGCTTGTGAAGTTTCAAGAAGCAGTTTCAGTCTTGACAACGACAGCTATCAGACCCGACTATCTGGTCGGGTTGTATAATGTATGGGATGAATGCTCGTTTTCAGTAACACTAAGAAATAACATAAATGATCACCTAAATATTATAGCACAGTTGGAAATTCAATTCTCTGCGCTAAACTGAGCATTGGAAATCCAACAGTCGCTTTCATTTAAGTGTCACGTAGTGTTAGAGAGAACGGGCATTAACCGTGTAATTAACTGATAACATCACGCCCCGAATGGTTAGGCAGATGTTTACCTGATAGTACACCCACATTTCGCCAGTTAATAGAATAAACCTATTTGTCGTGTTGTAATATTGGTCGGGCAAAGTGTTATTTTTTTATTTTTTTAAACAACACATACAGCTCTATTATCACAGGTTTAGGTACCTAATACAATAGAGTAGTTATAAGTTTACAATAGTTTACCGAGAATAGAATAAATTATTTTGACAACCAAGAGTAATTTTGCAAACTGCGTTTTTTTTTTTTTTCGGATGGGAAATCATCATATTACTTCTCCCGCTCTGGGCGGAGCAGGGAGTGTCAGACTTTTACTGACTAAAACCCATCCATGTTCCTTCATCGCCCTTTGTGTTCCGGGGCCACGGTATCTCTTTCCAACAGTCCCGCAACCCCGGGAGGCATCGGTTCTTGCGGACCCCTTCCTTTTGCTGACTCTCTTTGAGGCGCGCGTGGAACACTCCTGCGCCGTCGACACGGCCTGTCGTCATGAGACGGACGGACGGACGGCGAGCTAGCCCATAGCCCACCGTCCACAGGCCCGCGTCTACGGTGCACGCCCGGGGCGTCTCCCGCGGCGGCCGGGACGCTGTGAGGTTCTCTCCCTCTCACGTTCCGCCACCTCCTTCTCTAGCATTACTGCTTCGCAGAAGGAGGTGACGGCGTCCCATTCCGTCTCGCTCCGGACCATGGCTTGCACCAGGGCCGGACGCGAGAGGTCGCCGCCGCCAATCGCAGCTTCGAGGACACGGCGGTGCTCCGCCGTGTCTCAGTCAGCCGTCACTCAGTGTACAATTGAAGCAGTCAATCTGTTGTGACACCATGTTGAGTATACGCGCTGCTGCAAGTTGGTGCGAGCGGGCGGCACCCACAGCAGCGGCCCACGTACCCATCAGGTACACACAACTCTACCGTGCGCGAGAACGCCTAGGTTGTGTATTTTACCACGTATAATCTTAAATAAGTAAGTGGCGAGAGCTACCTCCCTTCTTACTTCTAGTTTATAATAGCCTACCATGCCCAGCACAAATAGAGTAGGATATAGCAGCAGATACCCTGGATATACACCATACAGCTTTAAGTACAGGAATCTCACAAACTTGTTCTGGATACATTCTAGCATTAGTTTGTACTTGGCTTCATGTGGCGACCATACGACAGCATTGCATTCCAAATGTTTTTTTACAAGCGCTTCGTACAACGATCTCAGAGCACTGATGTTCGTGAACTGGTTTCCTAGCCGTAAGACCAACCCTAAATTGCGGTATGCTTTTTTACAGATATCCGTGGTAAGCTTACGGAAATTTAAATCAATTGTAAAGCGCACGCCCAAGTCCTGCAGTCATACAGTCAACACATTGCAGTCGGACTCCATCCATGCAATATTGATAATGACTAGGGTCGCGGGCACGGGAGTTATTGAGTTAATGAGTTATTCTACTAAGAATTTCCAATAGAAGCCTGGATTCGTGCCCGTTTGATGGCAATAAGCTCGCTCAGATTACATGGGAGTTAGCAAAAACATAACCGAAAAATGTCAGAGTATTATGGAGTATACCTCTGCCTAACTCTTCGGGGATTACAGGTGTGATGTTATATTATTGTATTCGAAAATTTGTTGCTAATAATACATCTTATTATTACATAATAACATTACATATTAGTATTATTAGGTCCAAGGATCCGGCCTAAATTAATTACCACTACAACTTATACAAGATTCGGGACTATTTTATCGAAGAAACTGAGTACCCTCTTCCCATTTATGTTGGAGTCAGCTTCTAGCTTAAACGGATTTAGCAGCATTACTTGGAGTAACTGCCTATCTGCAATGACCTCCACAATTGCCGCACATCAGTTACTAGGTACTATGATACCCCTTAGTAAGACTGGTTCTCAGACTTTTGCCACTCTTATCCAATAACTGCCCAGTGACTGCCTCGTTGGTTTAGTTGTGCGGAGCATGAGGTCCTCGGCTCGTTCCTGGGTCGGGCAAAGTGTTATTTGGTTTTAAAACATTAAAAATAAGGTTCTTATCATATTGTTATGTCGTACCCGTACTTACCTACAGTTACGGTAGTAGGTACCTACAACTAGGTAGGTAGGTAGTAGTAGGTAGGTAGAACGAGGCTCGAATTATGTAGGTACAAATTCGCAAACTACCTACAAAAGAACATCAGGAATTGTCATTGTAATTTCGACCGTACGCCGAGGGCATAAAGTACCTACTTCTTTCCTTTGTACAAGTTGTGGAAGTTTCTCGAAGGACAATGACCCACAATGGAATGGAGGAAGTCGTGGATCTTTCTCGAACGTTCGGTCGCCATATAAATAGTCGACGTGCTTGCGGGAGCAGGCAGTCTGATTTTGGCTACACAACGAAGCGAATCGATGTGAATTAGAAGTGCGATATCTAAACAAATAGTGATCAGTAGTGTATTTGTGATTGGGTTATAAGTGTTTTGTAATTAAATAAAGTTATTTGTTGTTTACTCGGTAGCAATTAATTTATCCCATACCCAGCTTGT
Organism: Xestia sexstrigata; assembly: GCA_941918905.2. Classification (NCBI taxonomy): domain Eukaryota; kingdom Metazoa; phylum Arthropoda; class Insecta; order Lepidoptera; family Noctuidae; genus Xestia; species Xestia sexstrigata. The sequence goes on from OW799211.2 coordinate 21,575,906, forward strand.
AACAATATAAATTAAAAGTAAAAATAAAGTAAAATTATTTATTTTTTATTTTGGAACATAGTCAGTTGGAATATATACGTAATATCAATTCGAATAGGTTTTCGTAATCGGTCAGTTAAATTGTGTGTTCTGTTTTTATAATTGCGGCTTAATCAATAAGCTTTGGTGCCAATGCAATTGTATATGAGAAGATTATTTAATCAGGCGAATAAAAATTTTATGACTGACTAATTTGCTGAATGGGCGACTAATATTAGTAAATATTTATAGGAAATAATTAATCAGGCGAATAAAAATTTAATGGGCGACTATTGTACTAAGTGAGTACCTACCTCAAATGGCTTAGCATGATCCTCCGTTACGCCTAAAATACTGCAGCATTAATTTTGAAATAAATATATGGTAAAGTTGAGGATTAATGTTAAGTCCTATATTTGGCGAAAACACGATTCCATAAAATTTTCTCGATAGAAAAAAATCCCAAAGTTACCTCTAAACTGAACAATAAACCGCTGGTAATCATAAAATACTTCAAATTAGATCATGAAACTTTTTATACTAACTGAACTAACTATAAAGCAGGTCTAATATTATTAATTTTTTAGTCCAATCAATAGAATTTTTGTAAATCGCTAAAAACCACTAATTTCGCACTATTCGACCCGCAGTGACTGACGTAACAACCACTTTGTAGTGCAAGCTGATTAGAACTTTATTCTAACAGTATTCCAAACGAAGTTTGTTGAACTACCAAATGTATAGTTGCTAATTTGAGGTATTATAGGCTATTAACTATCTATCCGGTCATTGCGGTAAGGAGAACATAGGAAGCAAAGCAAGAGCGAGCGATGCGAGCTCGGCACTTGCGAACAGAAATAGGAGTCCCACTTTAATCTATTGTATCGTTTATATTATATCCATCCAGGAAATAACCAGCTCGCATAAGAGGAATCGACCGTGAGATAGTGTATCAACAATAAGTATAATCAGTAGCATCTAATCGAAGCCAGTTAACTACTTTATTTAGGGTATATTACAGACATGGCCTGCTCTCTATGTAAGAGTAAATAAGACCATTCTAGGTACAATGTCAACAAATTACTTATCTCGTAAAGTATAAAATGTTATACCCTATACCAAAGAATAAGAAATACATTTAATCGGAATTCTCGCTTAGAGCATTGAAAAGTATGCACGAAAAGCATCCGATTCGTAAATAATGCTCGAATTGTATGTTCCCTTTAGGCACGACACTAACCCTACAGTACGTATGTACGTTTACAGATATTTTACCTTCGCCCTTGAATCGCTGTCAAAGTCACTGTCACGGTGTAGAATACACAGTGACAGTGACTTTGACAGCGATAAAATGAACCTAACAATAATGTACTCAAATCTTTATTTGCATTCAATCATTTGTGTAGCTGTTGCTGGGTTGCTATCACTGATAAGTCTGTATAAATGATATACTACTCTGTCAAGAAAGTACCGGGAAAAGATCAATAATACACAAAATGTCTGTTATTCATCCAAATTTATTTTATCACCTTCAAAGTATGCTCCTTTAGAAACGATACACTTGCGCCAACGAATAATCCATTCATCAAAACATTTTTTAAACGCTGTTTCCGGAATTGAGTTCAGTTCTCGCCGCGAATTCTCCTTTATGTCTTCTATCGATTGAAAACGGGTGCCACGAAGTGGTAATTTGAGTTTAGGAAAAAGAAAAAAGTCAGCATAGCCTTGTGCTTTCTTTCCACAAATCTGGCCTTTTTCGTCGAATTTGCTCTCTTAAACGCCGCATAACGCTCAAATAATATTCTTTATTTACCGTTAGACCTTCCGGTAAGAATTCAGAGTGCACAACACCGCGATAGTCAAAGAAAACAGTCAACATGACTTTGACTTTTGATCGACTTTGGCGTGGTTTTTTCGGTTTCGGTTCAGTTGGAAGGCGCCACTCCGAAGCTTGTTGACTAGTTTGCATGTCAAACTCGTAAACCCACGTCTCGTCACCAGTAACAATGCGTTTCATGAATGTTGGGTCCGAACTGACTCGTTCTAGCATGTCCTCAGCGACTTTCATGCGATTGAGTTTTTGGAGAAAATTCAGATCTTTTGGGACTAGCCGAGCAGCAACATGTTTCATACCCAAATGATTAGTTAAAATGGTACGGATCGACTCGTGAGATACAGAAAGTTCGGCGGCTATCTCGTTCAGAGTTGAATGGGGATTTTCAGTCACTATTTTCTTCACTTTTGCGATGTTAACTTCAGTTGCAGACGTTGACGGCCTACCAGAGCGAGGCAAATCTTCCATCACATCTCGACCGCTTTTGAACGCTTTGAACCACTCATAAGCACGAGTTTTTGATAAAGTCGATTCACCGTAAGCCTTCTGTAACATTTTCAGTGACTCCGAACACGAAATTCCATTGGCGATGCAAAATTTAAGACAAACTCTTTGTTCGATATTTTTGTCCATTATGAAATTCGCAATACACACTATATATGATATTACTAAAACCAGCACTGTATTTAATATAAATAACAGATGCAACTCAAACTCCGCGCCAAAATGGAAAACAGTTGTGCCAATCTAACATCTACAAAAAAACAAAAATTTGAATTTGGAACCATAAACAAATCATCCATTCCCGATACTTTTTTGACTGAATGTACAGCAAGATCTTAGGGCCGCCAGACGTTACTTTTATTTATTTATAGTTAATTAAAACGGTAAACACCAATTACAATAATTAACAAAACAAAAGTAAAAACATCCAGTTGACACCATTCAATGGTTTGAATTAAATTACTAACTAATACTAACACGGAACAGTGGACACTCTTGCATACTTTCTCTCACAGAACATCAGACATATTCGCATAACCTTACTCCATTCATCCGCAAACACATCACATTCAGGGTTGGCAATCAGAAGGGCGTTGAGCGTCTTAACAGCACGACATACCGGTGATTCAGCTCTGGCGACAGTTTTAGATGACGGTGGGGCAAACAGATTGTGCCGGCGGCACTGGCGGTGTCCGATATATTTGTCGGGAACAAATAGCCGGCAGAAAAGGCTGTGGAGCTCAGGGCAGTCGATTAGTCCCCGTAGGATCTTACAGGCTACCGTGAGCTGCTCCGAACCTCTTCTCACCTCCAGTTAAAGCCCAACACTCCTAACAGGTAATTGTTAGGGTGCACCCTAAAGTTGTTACAGGTAGTCCCGAAAGTCTGACACTTTCGGGACTACCTGTAACAACTTTTAAAGATCTACAACTGACAGCCGGGACCAACGGCGTAACGTGTTTTCCGAGGCACGGATGAAACTGGGTATGTAATGGGTGGTCACCCATCCACGGCCCAACCTAGGCAAACGCGGCTTAAGTGGAGAGCGATAGGTTTTGGGTCTCAGTAGCATGAAACGTACAAGAGTTTCGCTTCTAGTTATGATATTCTTTGCCGATACTTTATCTCTGCTACAATGTAAATAAGTATTAAATGTAATCTTAGCGGGAGGAGCCGCAAACAGACCTTGTCTGCCCTTGACACCGCGACACAAATCGAAAATAGATGGAATACCTTCTGCACACAATTATACATAATTTTATTGCCTGTTTACTCTAAATGATAATGTTTTATGACTTCATTTCATGTCGAGAGTAGAATTACTCTCTATTTTTTTAGATTTAAATTGCCTATAATTTTTTTTGTCTAATGGATGGTACTTATAGATATAAGTGAATGGACCACATTTGTTGCGGTAGGTTCCACAAGATTACACACGGTAAATAAATGACGGCAACTTGCTATGTAATCACTTATTAGTATTTAAACGCAGTCTTGTCTTTTGTTTGTCAAGCGCAGAAGTATGCTCCGATGAACTTTAACACAGTGGTGATAAGGACTGTAATTACCTAACATACGGTACTCTAAATTATGTGTTCTGTTTCAGAATATGGTCAAAACAGAAGCCGATCGGTGGGCAGACGTCGAAGGTGCACTCCGCCGCCTCTTCAGAAAGAGGCTCCGTTACAGGGAGGTAATAACCACAAAATACTTTTCATTTGCAAGTCGGCTATCTCTATAAATAACTGTAATATGTGCCAAAGTGCGGTGGAAAGAAATACACTGCAGACAGCATAAATTACGTATTGCCATTTGCCATTGAATCATTTTCCCATTTCAACAGGTCGAGACACTCATTGCAGCCCAAGTTCGACTCCTTGGAAAGAACAAAGAAGAGGCTTTCTAAACACACGGACCAGTCATCGGAGTCAGGAGACTCAAACGATGACCTGCAGATCCTCAACCGCTCTCTAACCATCAAGGTGTGCACGCCCAATGACGACTTCGAGTACTTCAACAGCACCCGGTCTTCCAACGAGTACAATAACGATTCCTACTACGACCCATTCTTCCCTCCAAGGAAAGCCAAACCCAAAGCCGACGATTACATCAATGATAAGCACAGAGAAATCATTAACTCTGAAATCACAACATTTCAATTTACTCTAATTATAACTGATTTACTCCAAGAGTTGTGCAAAGCTGAGAGCAGTCTGTCCGGCTCAGAAGGATCACAAATCTCTATGCAATGCATAAACTTTTCGTTAAGAAATTTGTGCTCGTTACAGTTTAGTTCAGTGCCTCGGTCACAACAGGATAATACTCAAGAAGTTTCCAAAATAAAGGTCGCTTTAACAGAACTACTGATGGTGTCACTGGACCAGGTTCTAATCCACTCGGACCTTTGTGCCAAACTGATCAACAACGGAATTCTACCCATGTTGCTTCGGATATTAGAAGACGTCATCTCCAAGTGTCGACAAAACAAACTCGAATACCTGAATCGTAAAGAGGATAAGACTGAATCGGAAAATTTGCTCAAATTCGTGTTTGGTATCGCGTATTCTATAACTGCGTTCTTCCACTGTTTGCTGATGCAATGTCGGAGTGTGGACAAACTGAGAGAGTTCACAGATCAGTTCAAGTTGTATGGAGAATGTTTGAAAGGTGGTCTCTTGAAGGAATGTATAGAGCTCATGATTAGGATACCCGCTGAAGAAGAAGAAAGCATTACACTAACAAAAAAGTTAATAGAAACTGTTGGGAAGCTGGTGGTTGGTATGAAAAGAGTTCGCAGTGAGGTGATACATTCGGCGGCATGTCCTAGAACGAGGCACAAAGTGTGTCGGCAGCGCGTTGCCGCTGGCATGCACCATCATCACGACATCCTCGGAGAAGCCAGCACAGGACTTTCCATGTCTTCTGCATGCTGCGTTTCAGTACTATACGGCACTCTAACATCACTACTAACAGATGAAGAAGTATCAGCACAGAGTGTACTGAGAAATAAAATTTTGAAGGTGATGTTGAATTGTGGAGTATGTTGCTGCTTCTCACCAGGGTTGTTGATGGAGAGCATTGTAAGACTGATGTTAACACACAGCAGCGTCGCCTCCCTATGTCTGCAGCTCTTAGAACATACAGTATACGGAGAATTAGGAGCTAGTATACTTATACCAAAAGTGACAGATCAGCTGCCGTGTTCAATTTGTGAGCCTTGTGATGAGAAGAAGGAGGTAGGTAGGAGATTGTGCTCTCACGGCATCAGTCCTATAGAGAGGAAGAGTGTGTGGTCCTTTCTGTACCATTACAACTCTTTACTCCAGTTGGACAACCATAATAATGTGCTGCATGCTACTGTCAGCCACCTTCTGAGGGTGACCCCAAAGTGCAGGATGGAAATGAAGTGTGAACTACTCTTCAGCGTGATCTATCCAACCTTCATCGTCGCTAAACACAGATACATTATAAAAATGGAAGAGTCCGCTTATTTCCTCACCGTATCCTGTCTAAACATCTTCGCAAGTCTCCTTAATACGGTATCTTTCGCTGAACAATTCATACAAAAAGGTGGATTAAGTTATGTGTTAGAATTGGTGTCGTTATCGGAATTTTCCAACCAATGCTGTTCCATATTAGAGATAGCAATAATCGTGGAGGTTTTCAAACTAATCAAGGAAAATTCCGAACTGACTTACTTCAGAGAGATGAGTTCGTTAGCCTCAGTGCAAATGCTGTTCAAATCATTGTCAGAAATGACTGACAAATGCTTTAAGATATACAAACTAAAACTGCCGTTAGACAAATTTAAAGACTTGTGTGATATCAGTAAAGAACGTGATATGCTAGCTTTCATCCATCCTACAGAGCTGCAATCAAGTAAGCACTCTTCGCCTCAGTCAATAAGGTCTAATTTCGCATCAAGCGAGAGTATAGTCGAAGAGACCATAGCTGATCACATAGACGTTTTGAAGAACGTGTGGACGTTCTGGAAGACGTGCGCGTGTCTGTGCCTGTACAGCCCCATGTTCAGGGAGTACGTGGTCAGCGACAGCGTGTTCCTGGACAGCTACGCCTTGCTGAAGGTGCTGCTCCACTACCTGTGCACCTGCGACTGTGCGGCGCAGGAGATGAGGGTCCTCATCAAGATCACGGAGGCGTTGCTTACTGTGCAGCTTTCTGTGTCGGGTGAGTGCTTTTTAAATAGTTGTTCTTATTCTTGTTGTTTTTGAATAAAAAACTGGAACTAGATCATTCTGATCTTTTCTAAAACTAGCCGAACTTTGTAGTCACCACGAGATCGTCAGTCAATCAGTAATATAAAAGAATTTGAAGAATTTTAACGACCTGTTAGCTAAACGTTTTAATATAGCTCGTTGTGATACTATGTGTGGTTTCAAACCCGTTACATTTTAAACAAGTGTCATCAAAACATAATTAAATAAGTTCATTAGTGCATTGGTTTTAATTGCATTAGTATGAATCACCGATGAAGAGTAGTGTCATAAGCTAAGATATACATATATGTTCGATATGTGATTAGTGGGATCTAATCGCACAACCAACTAGGTACATGGTACACTTTGAACTACGAAAGGAGACCTTAGTGCCTCACAATAAAAGCTATGTCTAAGTTAAAATTATATTTATGCGGTTGACTGTACGCTAACCCGCAGTAAGCCGATATCCCAAGGTCTAGAGCAGAAGCCCTGTAGAGTTTTATTTAGTATGAAATATTGAAGATTAATCACACAATCGATTTTGAACTCTAGTTATAAATGTTAAGTTTCATTATTGTTTGAAGACCACTCCAATAGAGAACACAGACGATTTTTAACTGTAAGGGCGGATAATTAAAGTCTGTGATTAATGTAGACATGGTCCCATTCAGTTTGCCGTCACATGTCTCTCGCAGGCCGGTCGTGTCGTTTCACAGTAGATTTGATTACAAATAGCTTCGGACATCAATGCACTGACATTGACACCACATCAAGATGTCGTCCACTTTTATGGAAATTGCTGTTTAACGAGTGATCATTCAGATCGTATCGATCTTTAATCAGCTCCTACTGATGCTTATATTATGAATGGTGCAATGTTCTGTCTTGTTTTTGAAAGCAGAAAAGCACCAACTCATTTCTACTTGGAATTAGCATAGCAAAGTTACATAGTTTGACTCGGTGTTCGAACGTCTTCTTTGCTTTGATTGCATAGCTATAAAGCTACAAACCTATAAAGTTCTTTCCTACTAGATTCCGTGTGGTCACTTCGTTATAGATCATATAAAAACTTGTTTAAGGAACAATCAGATATTGCAGTCCTATACGATTTTAGGACGTTACCCTGGTGTTTGTTCACAATTAAGCTGTAATTGGATTCCTCTCCACCCAGATGTAACATCAGGACGTTCCAAAGAGACCAGCTGTGCGCTGGTGCGCGTGGCGCTGGGCTGTGCGGGCTGTGCCGGCTGTGCCGGCTGTGCGGGCGCGGCGCTGGAGGGTGGCGCCGGGCTGCGCGCGCTGTGCGAGGCGCTCATCCGCGTGGCGGCCGCGCGGCCCAGCCGGCACCACGCCATGCCGCGCCGCCCCATCGCTAAGGTACCGTACGCAACAGCACTATAAGCACACAACCGCGGGGCGGCCGCGCGGCCCAGCCGGCACCACGCCATGCCGCGCCGCCCCATCGCTAAGGTACCGTACGCAACAGCACTATAAGCACACAACCGCGGGGCGGCCGCGCGGCCCAGCCGGCACCACGCCATGCCGCGCCGCCCCATCGCTAAGGTACCGTACGCAACAGCACTATAAGCACACAACCGCGGGGCGGCCGCGCGGCCCAGCCGGCACCACGCCATGCCGCGCCGCCCCATCGCTAAGGTACCGTACGCAACAGCACTATAAGCACACAACCGCGGGGCGGCCGCGCGGCCCAGCCGGCACCACGCCATGCCGCGCCGCCCCATCGCTAAGGTACCGTACGCAACAGCACTATAAGCACACAACCGCGGGGCGGCCGCGCGGCCCAGCCGGCACCACGCCATGCCGCGCCGCCCCATCGCTAAGGTACCGTACGCAACAGCACTATAAGCACACAACCGCGGGGCGGCCGCGCGGCCCAGCCGGCACCACGCCATGCCGCGCCGCCCCATCGCTAAGGTACCGTACGCAACAGCACTATAAGCACACAACCGCGGGGCGGCCGCGCGGCCCAGCCGGCACCACGCCATGCCGCGCCGCCCCATCGCTAAGGTACCGTACGCAACAGCACTATAAGCACACAACCGCGGGGCGGCCGCGCGGCCCAGCCGGCACCACGCCATGCCGCGCCGCCCCATCGCTAAGGTACCGTACGCAACAGCACTATAAGCACACAACCGCGGGGCGGCCGCGCGGCCCAGCCGGCACCACGCCATGCCGCGCCGCCCCATCGCTAAGGTACCGTACGCAACAGCACTATAAGCACACAACCGCGGGGCGGCCGCGCGGCCCAGCCGGCACCACGCCATGCCGCGCCGCCCCATCGCTAAGGTACCGTACGCAACAGCACTATAAGCACACATCCGCGGGGCGGCCGCGCGGCCCAGCCGGCACCACGCCATGCCGCGCCGCCCCATCGCTAAGGTACCGTACGCAACAGCACTATAAGCACACATCCGCGGGGCGGCCGCGCGGCCCAGCCGGCACCACGCCATGCCGCGCCGCCCCATCGCTAAGGTACCGTACGCAACAGCACTATAAGCACACAACCGCGGGGCGGCCGCGCGGCCCAGCCGGCACCACGCCATGCCGCGCCGCCCCATCGCTAAGGTACCGTACGCAACAGCACTATAAGCACACAACCGCGGGGCGGCCGCGCGGCCCAGCCGGCACCACGCCATGCCGCGCCGCCCCATCGCTAAGGTACCGTACGCAACAGCACTATAAGCACACAACCGCGGGGCGGCCGCGCGGCCCAGCCGGCACCACGCCATGCCGCGCCGCCCCATCGCTAAGGTACCGTACGCAACAGCACTATAAGCACACATCCGCGGGGCGGCCGCGCGGCCCAGCCGGCACCACGCCATGCCGCGCCGCCCCATCGCTAAGGTACCGTACGCAACAGCACTATAAGCACACATCCGCGGGGCGGCCGCGCGGCCCAGCCGGCACCACGCCATGCCGCGCCGCCCCATCGCTAAGGTACCGTACGCAACAGCACTATAAGCACACATCCGCGGGGCGGCCGCGCGGCCCAGCCGGCACCACGCCATGCCGCGCCGCCCCATCGCTAAGGTACCGTACGCAACAGCACTATAAGCACACATCCGCGTGGCGGCCGCGCGGCCCAGCCGGCACCACGCACGGTGGGCTGGAAATCGGCTTTCATAGACTTAGGGATTTCAATTTGCAAGTGCCTGATTTTTTGCCGGATATCGCTTCTTTTAGTCATTACTATGTACAAAAATGACACCCGAGTTAATTCTGCCCAAAAACGAAGGAAATATAATTTTTTTACGAAAAATTTGTATGAAGCTAGAATGAAAAATCGAATTATCTCCTAAACGGCATGTTTAACCGTAATATCCTTGGAGGTGGTCATAGTGCTAATTATTTATGATTTTTTGGTTGCCGATTTGACGAAAAATTTAATGCCGTTTTTTTTTAAAAAATCGTCATAGTATTTTTATTTATTTTTACATGTAAAACGATCCCTTTTAGTGTCCAAGTTAAAAAGTTCGAAATGTTATTAACCCAAATATTAAGTTAACACACAAAACAATAAAAAAAAAAAAAAAAATGCTGTTTTTTGACACATTTTTGTTAATTTAAATAAAAAAAGATTATATTATATACAAAATAATTCAATTTAAGGAATTAATACTAAGCATTTGTAAAATAAAGTGAAAAAAATAAAAGACAAAATATCATTAAATATTACAAAAAAAAACCCAAACACACTCAAAATACAAATTTACAAATATGTACATATATAATTTTTTTACAAATTTTCCTTATCACTCTCGTTGTCAGACTCCAATTCTGAGTCAGCATCCAGATTGGAAATATCCAAAAACTCGTACTCAGTTTCCTGAAATTGAATTAAGTCGAGAGTTTCAGCAAAAAAGCTCTGCTTTTTCTTGGCATCTAACTTAGGCCTTTGTGCACTTAGCAAAGGATCCGAAGAAACAACAAGCATATTTAAAATGTCTTGATTGGAATCCTGCCTACTTCTTTTCCGCGAATGATGTTCTCGAAACCTCCTAAAATCTTTGTTTCGAGACTCTGAGGCTTCTTCCGAGAGAGTCCCAATCGGCACAATATTATTTTTCTCGATTATGTCAGCCCCATGGATTAATAATTTATGAACGGTTGACGACATGTAGTACCAGTCGTATAATAATACGTACTTTTCTGCTGTTTTGCGGGCATAATCTCTAAATTTTATTATATCGACCTGCTCTCCAGATGTAATTGCTTGTAAAATTACAGCAAATCTTTTGATGAGGTCTTCATCCAAACCGGTTATAGCTGCGGTTTTATTAGGAAACTCAATGAATTTTCTTGCAGTATTCCCGTCATTGGTGGTTCCCGAGCCTTGTTTTACTGTATCAATCAACAGATTGAGCTCATCTTTGAATTTTTTTTGAATTATTTTTTTCCTTGTCTGTAGCATTTCTTTGTGCTCATCACTTCTCGCTGCCCACCGTTTGAAGTCGAGCCTGTATGCAATGTGTAACAGACATTCCATACAATTTATACGGGCGTGTAGGGATGACAAGCCAAATTCATACAGGTCAGAACACACAATTTTTGATGTTACAGCATCTAAGCGGTTCATTTCTGTAGGCTTTGCTAAGCACAGGTAGCACGATGCATTTGATCTAGCTTCAGAAAGGTAAGTGCAAACTTTAGCGTCGATCATCGTCATCATTAGTTCATGAGTCACCCTTTTATTATTATTGCACTCTGTGGGGATAAGGGCCTCAATTTCTTCATCCATTTGTTTTTTCAGCTCAAGGACAACTGCTTCACTCTCCTTTACAAAAGTAAACTGAACTGGACGACAATACAAAACTGAGCATGGTTTTGGGTTAAAACGCCAATAATTAGGTAACACCCTCATTAGCTATCTCCTCATTAGCTAATGAAAATTTATAATTGTCACTAACTATTCTTAGAACTCATAGCACTGATAATTAACAAATTAGCTTACTTATCAGGAAAAGTTGAATGTAATCCATAGTTGGCATTGTCGTGAGACATTGAAAATCATTAAATCAACTATAAAGACTCATTAGAAGACCTAATCAGTGTAGTTACTTAATCACTTCTTTTCGGACTCATTAGAAGAGTAAATAATTGGTCATTTGGTTGTATGAAAAGTTTGAAAACTCATGATGTGTTGATAAATATCTAGCTCAAACATAGTTGTCTACGTGTGGGTGTACTATAAACCTCTACCAACTCCTTCGGAAATATAGGAGTGATGCTATTTTATGTTACGTGTAGTTAAAAGTCCGTGTTCTTCAACATAAACACTAAAAGGAATTGTTTCATTATGTAAAAACAAATAAAAATATTTTGACGACTTAAAAAAAAAAAAAATTCGTCAAATCGGCAACCAAAAAATCATAAATAATTAGCACTATGACCACCTCCAAGGATATTACGGTTAAACATGCCGTTTAGGACATAATTCGATTTTTCATACTAGCTTCATACATATTTTTCGTAAAAAAAATATATTTCCTTCGTTTTTGGGCAGAATTAACTCGGGTGTCATTTTTGTACATAGTAATGACTAATAGAAGCGATATCCGGCATAAAAACAAGCACTTGCAAATTGAAATCCCTAAGTCTATGAAAGCCGATTTCCAGCCACCGTGCCACGCCATGCCGCGCCGCCCCATCGCAAAGGTTCCGTACGCAACAGCACTATAAGCACACATCCGCGGGGCGGCCGCGCGGCCCAGCCGGCACCACGCCATGCCGCGCCGCCCCATCGCTAAGGTACCGTACGCAACAACATTCTATAATGTTCCCGCTACTGGCTGGGACACAGGTCACACAGGCCTCATGACTGTAAGAAAGACTGGGCCATAATCCACAATGCGGACGAGTGCGAGTTTATGATAAATGATGTTTATTTTGCAAATAGGTTTTTACAAACACTTTTACACGTAATTTTTTTAAACTAGATGGGGCCGGTGTTTCGTATCTAACTTCTCTGAGAAGAAACAGCCGAAACAAACGCAGAGGTCATAGTCTCTTTTGAAGTCCAGACATAATCTTGCTCAATTCACATGAGAACTATGTAGATAAGTGTCTGAGATGGTCTTTTGAAGAAAGAACCACACAGATTTGAGTGTACCTGTCCAGTCAGTGCAAGCATTTGTCAGTTATCGTGTAGCTCGATTTATAACTCAAGGAGCTCAACGAAACGACGAACAATACCAAAGAAAGGACATTTGGGTAGGTCGCTTATAGTACTCAAACTGCCAAACAGTTGTGGGAAAAAAACAAACAAAAAATAAAAATGTGATCCACATGGTCCACAATAATCAAATAAAATTAATAACAAGTACTTTTCAAAATGAATGTAAATAAAAATCATTAAATGTCACAATGATAATAAAAAAAGTGAAATACTTAATAAAATAAGTATTCATGTCTAATCAGTAAATGTCACAACATAAAATAATAAAAAAAGTAAAAAAATAATAAAATACTGAACTAAGTATTCATGTCAAATCATTCAATGTCAGAGTGTATAAAAGAAAGGAATTAATAATAAACAAGCGAATTTTCGACATTCACAGAGCAAATTTCATTGGAGCAGCTTAATCCCAAGCTTTTTTATCTTCGAGATAGTGATCAACGTAGGCTTTCAGGCACAGCTTCCGTTTTATAAACGATTTGAATTTATTTAGGCTTAGTGCTTGAATTTGGCTAAGAAGTTTATTGTAAAAACGTATACATGGGCATCTGAACGTATCTCCTATTTTTTGAGCCTCGTTGCAGGAACAACAAATCAAACATTGTGTATCTCGTATTTATGTTGTGGATATCACTGTATTTTTTAAATAAATTATTATTTTTGTTTGCGTACAAAAGGTTTTCATAAATAAACTGAAATGGCACAGTAAGAATATTAGTCTCTTTAATTTTTTCTCTGAAGTATCTGGGACTTAATTTATAAATTGAACGAATTGCCCTTTTTTGCAAAACAAATGTTGTCTAAATATCGGCGGCATTGCCCCACAAGAGAATACCGTACGACACCACGCTATGGAAATAACTAAAGTAAACTAAACGGGTTGTCTCTAAATTAGTTAAATCACGAATTCTTCTCACGGTGTATGCTGCAGAGCTAAGTTTTTTCGACAATTTGTCTATATGCGGGCCCCACTGAAGCTTGGCATCCAAAGTTATGCCTAAGAACATTGCTATCTTCCGGTTTCAACTCTTCATCCTTAATTAGTACAGTAGTTTCCACTTGTCTCACATGAGGTATCGTAAACTTAATACTTTTAGTTTTTTTCTCATTTAGGAGTAGACTATTAACATCATCCGTAACTAGCTGCTGACGTTTGAGTTTAAATAAAAGAGAAGTGTCGTCTGCAAACAATACTATGTCATGATTATCCTTTATGAGGTAAGGCAAGTCATTTATGTAAATAAGAAAAAAAATGGACCAAGAATTGAGCCCTTGGGTACCCCTATTCTTACTACGGATCCGGGAGATCTTTTCCCGTTAACATCAACTCTCTGAATCCTATCACTCAAATATGAAATAAGAAGATCCAGAGAGGCGTTATGGATTCCGTAGTGGTGTAGTTTCCTGATTAATGTTTCATGAAGAACGCAATCAAAAGCTTCAAATAAGTTTATTTTTTTTATACATAACCCGAATAGAGTCATAATTATTATGAGCAAATGACAATGGGACCGTCCCTTAAATCACAAAAAAGTCACGGATTTCAATGGTCTAACAGAAATAGATTGCAGTCTTATTCTCCCAGAACATTGAAATAATAGTGTCCTCTTCGGTCGCCTTTATGCCTGAGCGATAAAGGATGATATGACAGTCCACACGAGCGTGGCCTACTCCACACACACGTGTACGTTAATCGACGTCAGAAAAAGGTTTCGTTAACCTTGACCGACCAACTCGTCTTTACCGACTAATATTAGAGACACGAGTAAGGTTTCCTTACCATTTCAAAATGATGATGATAACGACTTTCAATTGATGCCAGGATTCATTGATAGAATAATGCATGAACGTTCCCATTACGAGTACATATTATTATAAATAAGTGGTCGTTTTCTCTAACATTACGTGACACCTAAACTCTCGACTCAACTAGTCCCGAGTCTTCATAATAATCAAAGTATTTGTTTACTATTTCTTTTTGTTCTCCTTTGTAAACATGTCTTGTATTATTCTAATGCTGTTACACAAACCAAATAGTTATGTCGTATAGGACACGCATAGGAATCATCGTCGCTTAATATATTACCTCATCAGACCGGTTTCCGCACAATCGAAACTGTATTTAATTGTTAGCGACAAAATAGAGTTCTTCAAAAAATATAAAAGTATATCACGAATACTTAGCGATACCTAAATTATTTATTTTATTTTATTTACAGCATTATTGGATCTTACTGAGACTAATTCAAAATAGTGGTCCTTACTGCCGACTCGCTTTTCATTTGTTTTATAGCAAACAATGGTAGCTCTTTTAGTAGCTACCAAGAAGTTTTTCTTAACCTAGAAGATCTTTCGTGATTATTGCATGCAAATTAACTTCATCACCAAATGTACTTGCCTACAAAACTGCTAGACAAATTAAATGATGCACCTTACCAAACCAAGATTCAAGATTCGGTCGGGCTTCACAGACAAAGGGTTATAAACATACGTACTTCTAATCCCTCTTCTTCTTCTTGAAGAAGAATAAGATTCCTCTATCGCGACTCACACTTGACTGATTCGTATCAAAATTATCAGAATGCGGACTAACTTAACACTCAACAGTGCGGTCGCATCACGCTCACATACGAAGATGATTCATTTACTGACGCGACGCTATTGCACTTGGGTGCATACTATATTTTATAGTGCTGTATTTTACAAGCATTTTTTTATATGAATAGTGAAATATAGGACTTAATAGTGTATGTGTGCTTGAAAACATATTTTTGGGTGCATGTGTGTGTTTGAAATTTGATAATTATGGAGTTGTCTGCAACCAGCGACTGTTTGACATCAGGTAGACCATATTTTCCTATCAAAATTAGACCAAATAGGTCTTGTCTTGTAATTTTAATATAGATACACTATAGGCACACCTCTGTCCAAATCTTTGGGGATTATAGGCGTGTTATTATACAATTTCCCTGTAGGTCTGTCCCACAGGTAATCTACTAGTCTAAAAGGTGATCAGCAGCGCCCTTAACCATTGTTCTCCTGAGGGAATGGCAAAATCTATTGCAATATTTTATATTTCTACCACTACGTATAACAGTGCATCAAACAAAACTTAAATTCTACTCAGAAAGGTAAGTCTCTGAATAAAAAATCTTAAAGAATAATAATTGAAAATAAACAGTACGCACGCTAAATCTGATTTGAATGTGGTCTTCAAAATTAACTCTGATTTCGAACTTCTAGATGCTATAATAGACCAATGAATGATGTAACAGATGATGGCACCATATGACATAAAACCCGGCTTATAAACCGTAACGTTAATCGAAGTGGAACTATCACATCGGCGTAAGGTTCAAGTTTGATGTGGGTGAAAAGTATCGTATTCCCTGCGGTGCCCGGTGGTGTACACCTCACCTCATTCGTAACATACCAGAGAACGGTAAGGCTGTTTGTGTGAATATGTCCCTGGGTATTTAACAGTATAATCGACATATTTGAATGAAACTGTTCATTTTACATCCTACTAACATTATAAATGCGAAAGTTTGTGAGTATGGATGTTTGTTACTCTTTCACGCAAAAACCACTGAACGGATTTGGATGAAATTTTGCACACAGATAGTTTATAACCTAGATCCCATGGGACAATTATCAAACTTCACGCGGCCGAAGCCGCTGGCAGAAGCTAGTAGATTATTATTTTAGGAATATTTCCTAGTAAACTTGCTGTTATAATAGGCTCCAATAATATTTTTAATAAAGCTCTACTATCTACAATGTGATTGCATTCATCCGAGCACATGACAACTCTCTTGGTGTGTTAGGAAAATCGTGCTATAGCACCAAGAAGCATGTAGCCTGCATCTGACCAAAAGACCCACATCAATTTACATCATACTTCGCATAGGTGCAATGTAGATATAAACCTACCTCTTGAATCACTTTTATTGTTGGAAATTGCATTAAAATCCGTTGCGTAGCTTAAAAGATCTAAGCGTGCAAACAGCAGGAGCGACTTTGTTTTATACTATAAAAAGAAGTCGCTGGAATAAAGTTGATAATTTTTCTTAAAGGTGAATGCTCCAACCAGCCCGCGGAATTTAAAATTTCTTACGTTTTATGCAATTTGCAGGCCAGTGCTAGGTTGTATGTTGATTAGAATATTATTCGCGGCTGTAAGACGTATGTAGTTACAGAATTATAATCATCAAAATAATCAGTACAACCCTCCAAGTTCTTATAGGTGCTGGAATGACTTTGACCTTGAAAAAGTAATTTTTCCACAAAATGTTGCTGTAAACATCGATGGTGAAAGTTGCCGAAACAAATACTCAAGTGGTCTACTACATTTAGAACAACATGACGTCAAACTTCCCAGGAAATATAACGACCATCGGTAGCTAAATTTGAATATGGGTGGGACTATCAGATTTCTCTGATATATCTGAACAGTGTGATCTAAAGTCTTGAATTAATATTCACCACAAAATGTTGACAAATATACATTGCTACATGAGTTTTTTGTAAGGGGTCTAAGGAATAAAACCTCCTCACAATTAGTGCTGTATTGAGGAGTGCCGATTCCTCTAAACTATTATATAGTCTCCTGACGAGAACCTTCTAAAATGTTGCTAAAACAATTGACTATAAAAAAACCGGACACTATAAAATCCGTGATCGTTAGCTTTCACCCTGATGACCGGCATTTGAAACAAAATATTCTTAGGCGCTTCCTAAAAATAGACATAATACTGCGTCAAATGCGACCTCATCTAATATTACAATACCTGTATAGGTACATGGAAATGCTTTATATTTAAGTTTGTTTCATTTTATTAGTGTTCTTGCATGGCTTCGCGCACGTTCCTAATATTTGAAGGCTGTTGCGGTGTTTGTTAGGAAACTACAGTCGCGCGTCGATGTCGGTTTGATGATGTTTTTATTTATTTGTTGGTTAATTATCTTCGTATATAAACTCCTCGAGGTCTGTGTCTATTCATATGATTTCTTAATCATCATCTCCCTGCCCTTGTCCCATGTTACTTGGGGTCGGCGCAACACGTTTTTTCCATTTTTTCCTGTGAATTTATTCCTATTCTTTTAATATCATTTCTGGATGTTTTCGTAATAAATAGCGTTTGTGACCAGCTCCAAGGAACTAATAAAACCTGCTCAAATAATATAAGTAGATTTGACAAGTAACTCAATACGATAAATTGGATAATGGCCTCTCCTAATACTATTGAGTTCAGAACGTAGACCGAGTCACTACTGCGTAGCTATAACTCGCAATTGTATCATGTATCCGAAAGATCAAATCTACGTTCACTGACTGCTCCAACCTGGACCCCGGAAGATGACTGATGGTGCCGTGTTACCTTTTAATGTGCAGTTTTAATACCCTAGTGCCTTGTGTGTGGCTTTTGATATTGACAAAGTGCAGCGCTAAAAGCACGAAATTTTAGTACCTAGCTTGGTGCTTGGAGCACTGTGGCGTTTTCAGTACCCTGGTGACTTTCATAACCTACCCCCTTCAGTTATCTGATCATCTGATGTGAGACTTGTGATATTGATAAAGTACAGTACTACTAAAAGCGCCTGATTTTAGCAACCTGGTGCCATTGGTTTCCTGGTGTCTTTCTTTTGTACCCTAGTTTCCTTTAGTATATGATCTGTGAATTTGGAAGAGTGCAGTAGTATCAAACGCACCAGCTTCTCCATCTACTCATTTCACACCCTGATCGTTTTCTTATCCTGATACCTTCCGACCCTGTCGACCAGTGTTACCTACGTACCTTGTGTGTGAGAATTGTGATATTGATAAAGTGCAGTGTGTGGGCAGGTGCCGCCGCTGCTGTGCGCGTCGGGGGGCAGCTCCGCAGAGTGCTCGTCCAGCGAAGACAGCGTGGCCGGGCCCTACGCCAGCGAGCACAGCGAACCCTGTGCCACCAGGCCCGATGAGGGCTATGAGGTGGGTACACTGACTTTTGTTTATAAGCTCTACGACAACAGCTCAATAAGGGGCTTATACATAAGTAGCCAAAATAGTAAGCCAAAAACATTATTGTTAAGCAGTGGTTGCACCGTTTATGATTATCCTCTGTGTTTAGTGGGACTGACAAATTGTTTCAAGCTTTTTTGAGTTGTTGACGATTAACAACCGGGTGTTGTGACGTGGTCCACGTGCACTTGAGGTCTACGCCATGTCACGACCGTCCTGGGATGTGGCCTGCGCCATTTCTCTCAGCGGTCTGCGATAAGCTTAGATCACGCAGAGTTTATCTTAAAGTGCCTTTGATATTCGAATATAACTTCTAATTTCATTTGCTACACAAACATACACAACATATTTGATTTGCAAATCAACGCTTTTTTTTTTTTGGGACAAGCCCGCCAGACTCTTCCCAAACCACTGTAACTCCTGAAAGCCAGAATCAACAGTGGCGACCACCAGAAAAGCGCCGAGACAATGAAGCTCGACGAAGTCCCAGAGAATGAATTTAACTGTCTTGGATCCCGCAACGAAATTAATCAGAAAAGTATAGTGGAGGAGTAGGAAAAAACCGTAATTTCCACTTCCCTCCATTTCAGCAGGAGACAGAACGAAACAAGGCCAATAGGCACAAAGGGACGTTTACAACTGGGATAGGCCCAGTTGCCTAGCACCACGGATAAATATTAACATTAATGGGTCCTAAGTTGTGAGCTGTTATATTTGATTCCAATAATAGGTACCTATGGCAAAAACGCTTGAACGCACGGAAATTTGTTCTAGTTTCCACAAGGTCTGTATAGTAAATAACTCCGGATGTAACCTGTACACTATCCAACATAATGTTGCGTTCATTCTGCCAAAGACGTGCCAAAGAAATCAACGCTTGTGTTATTATTTCGCTAATTTAAATACACTTGCAATAAACTAATGAATTAGCTAACAAGTCTTCTAGGAAGGCGTGGCGTGGGCTCCCAGCGACTACACAGTTTCGCAATGTTTTTAAAAATGACGCAGCGTGGCAATAATGTAAAGGCGTCATTCATAAAAAACTAGATGAACCAAAGTTATACATTTATACTTGACATTTACTACAAACATGGAATTTGAATATCTATCTACTTGTTATAAAATTTTGGTAAAAACCTAGAGTACCCGATAAAATAACTTCCCGATAATATTTTCATCGCCACGGTTAAATAGATGGTATTAAAAACAAAAAGTTTCCAAAAAAAGCCCCGTCCGTATAATGATCTAATACGTGCTAATAGAGGACGCTATTCATTGAACTGTATCAATGTGTAATACTTTTTTTATTATTAAAATTGCGAGTCCACGTGTATAGTGGCACACGGACGCTTAAACTTCTTCTAAATACGCAAAAAAGAGCGATCGAGTAATAAAAAGGATGCACTTTGCTTTAATGAAGACTTTTAATTATCTTCTTAAAGCTTTTTTTATTCATTTTAACACAGTCATACACAACCCTTAAGGCTGATGCTCCAAGGTAGCCCGCGAAATTCAAAATTTCTTACGTTTTTTGCAATTTTCAGGCCAGTGCTAGGTTGTATGTTGATTAAAATATTATTCGCGGCTGTAAGACGTATGTAGTTATAGAATTATTATCATCAAAATCATCAATACAACCCTCCAAGTTCATAAAGGTGTAGGAAACAAAAAAAAAGCAGAAAAAGTCATTGCTCAAACGTAAGAAAATTTGAATTTCGTGGGCTACCCTGGAGCATCCACCTTAAACATAATAGGCCCACGCCCCGTGCCCGCAGCTTAACAGTTTTCGCTGAATTGATTCGGGCATCATGGCAAACACGGATGATGGCACCTTCAACACGATAGATCAAATTATCATATTTAGTGGATTTTCCTAAAATCTAAAAAGTCTTACAAAATTCCGTATTAATAACTTACTTAAATAAGTTAATAAACTTCCTCACTCAAGAAGTATGTATTTTTAACTAACTGTTCCTTGGCAGGCGGATGTGGAAGTGGGCAAACTAGATGTGCCTCCGCTCTACAGGACGAGGAAGCTCTCAGGATCCATGTCCACCACACCTTCAGGTTTGTATTATGAACTTACGTAATTATGTCTTGAGATGAAACGCTAAATCCTTTTATGTAAATCTTTGAAACCTCTCCATCTAGAAGCCATAAATATAGAGATTGCTATAGTGTAGTATTATTTGGATGTGAAAACCAGTTTTATTTTTGAGATATCAAGCTATATGTTGTATTTGTTTATATTTTCAAAAGTAATCTGCTGTAGCATTGCAAAATTTGTTATTTATTTAGTTTTAGTGGTTACGTTTAATAAATTATTCAGTTGTTGTTATCTTGCTGATCTTGCTAACCTGAGATCTAATACTGATAAGTAGTATTTTAATCATGCGACCGGGAAAACTGGAATATGTCTCAGTAATAAATGTTAACAGTTCAAAAACAAATAATAAACAAACATTGAGGGAAATGTTGAGGACTTTCTACGACCCACAACCGTAGAGACATGCCGTAGGTAATTGGTAACATAGTATAATTTACATAATATAAAATTTAAGGTACCTACTAGTTTTTTCCGCGCCTATATTTCGTTGTGCGTAGTCAGTGACTCTTCGGCCGCATGCCAACGTACCGGTATCTATCATTAACTTCGTCGCTACTTTCCAAATAGGTAAAGTTTAAGATGTAAAAAGTTTAAAACAAAACTAGTTCGGTTTTTGGTGAGAGGAGCATGGATGTGGATGTGTGCAGTGCCCTAATGGATAGTTCAACCAGTTTTGATTATGAAAAACTTTTTGAAGGTAAAAAACGTGTTATCGTTATTCTTCGTAATGTTAAGAGTGCGAAACACGTGTTGTTATTCAAATTTGTATCTTTTAACATTATTTTAATATCTATGTACACGGATATAGTAGACTTATTTTAATGTTGGACTGTATTGTAAACTGTACAGTGTTATTGTCAATATTATGGTGTGTTTAACGTCCACCAGTTTGTAGTTTACTCGTTTAAAAAACTCTTGAATAATAAAAGAGACTTTCGTTGTATATTTTGGTTTTAAACACTGTTCTGTTACGCGATCAAACGCGGCTCGCATTTATCCAACATACAAAAACAAATCAAAAAGTTGTGAGATTTGAAAGCTCACAATGTAATGTAAGCCAACTCGCCTATAAACCAACTCTGTTTTACCATGCGTTATGGAATTTGGTATAATATTATTCCAATTACCAGATACACATTATATTACGAAGCATATGATACAGAGGTACCTACAGAAGCCCAGCTCCATACGAGTAAATAAGAAAATGTGCACACTCACAGATGAGTACTTGCGGACTCCAAACTATGTCAAACGGAGGCTATAGTCGCGGGTGCGCCTGCACTCGGTGTACGCAGACACGTGCCAATGTGGGCGTGCGTGCTCGTTGTATGGCTACCTTCTGTGCACTGTATTCTATGAACAATAACTGCCCTTTTAGTGTAGTGTCGGTTAGATTCCCGGGTCAGCCAAACAGATCTATTGGGTTTTTCCTTCTATTTATAATTATCTAAATATATAAAAGAAGAAACTGACTGACTGACTGACTGGCTGACTGACTGACTCTTCTATCAACGCACAACCCAAACCGCTGGGTCTACAGATTCCAAATTTGGCAAGTAGGTTCCTTGTGTGGTCTAGGGGTGCACTAAGAAAGGATTTTTCAAAATTCACCCCCTAAGGGGGTTAAACGGGGCTCCAAAGTTTGTATGGGGAAACAAGATTAGACTATTTTATTCGAAACTTCACAGTAGTGCTCCTTTTGATAAATGAGTAGAAACGGGTTTCAGGGTTTTTCAGAGTTCAACCCCTAAGAGGGGGAAATGGGGTGACAAAGTCTAAAAATCAATGCACAGCCTAAACCGCTGAGTCTAGAGATCCCAAATTTGGCACATATGTTCCTAAAGTGGTCTACACTAAGACAGGGTTTTTCAAAAGTCACCCCCAAACAAGATTAATTAGACTATTTTATAAAAACTTCACAGGAGTACTCCTATTGATAAATGAGTAGAAATGAGTTTCAGGTTTTTTCAGAATTCAACCCCTAAAGGGGGAAATGGGGAAACAAAGTCTGAAAATAAACATCGGTATTGTTTGTATGGTGTATCGGGTCGGGTGTATTACAAAAACAACGATTTTAAGATTTAATGTGGCGGACCTGAAACACCTTCATTTCCTGTTGGGGTGCGATGGGGTTGAAATGTCTAAAAATCAATATGGGTATCGATACCGAGATTATCAGGGGTGCAGATTACGAAAATGGCATTTATTTTGAGATCCAGAAGATGGCGGATTCGACTTCTATACAGGGTTATTGTTGATTTATTGTGATGATTGTGATAACGATGATGGTGATTGTGATAATGATGATGATGGTGGTGATTGTGATTACGATGATAATGATTGTGATTACGATGACGAAGATTGTGATTACGATGAAAATGATTGTGATTACGATGATGATCATTGTGATTACGATGAAAATGATTGTGATTACGATGATGATGATTGTCATAATGATGTCGATGATTGTGATAACGATGATGATGATTGTGATACTAATGATGATGATTGTGACAACGATGATAATGGTTGTAATTACGATGATGATGATTGTGATAATGATGATAGTGATTGTGATAACGATGATGGTGATTGTAATTGTGATGGTGATGGTGATTGTGATGGTGTTGGTGATGGTGATAGTGACTGTGATAGTGATGATGATTGTGATTGTTATGGTGATTGTGATAATGATGATGATGATGATCATGATTGTGATTACGATGATATAGATTGTGATTACGATGATGATGATTGTGATAACGATGATGGTGATTGTGATAGTGATTGTGATGGTGATTGTGATAGTGACGGTGATTGTGATGGTAAAAGCCATGGTCATAATAATGGTTGTGATTACGATGATAATGATTGTGATAATGATGATAGTAATTGCGCTAACGATAATGGTGATTGTGATGGTGATAGTGACAGTGATTGTGATGGTGATAGCCATGGTGATGGTGATTGTGATGGTGATATTGTGATGGTGATATTGTGATGGTGATGGTGATAGTGACTGTGATAGTGATTGTGATGGTGATTGTGATGGTGATTTTGATGGTGATTGTGATAGTGATTGTGATGGTAATTGTGATTGTGATGGTGATGGTGTTGTGATGATGATGATCATGATTGTGATTACGATGATAATGATTGTGATCACGATGATAATGATTGTGATTACTATGATAATAATTGTGACTACGATGATAATGATTATGATAACGATGAAGGTGAGTGTGATAGTAATTGTGATGGTGATTGTGATAATGGCGGTGACTGTGATGGTGATAGAGATGGTGATGGTTATTGTGATGCTGATAGTGATTGTGATTGTGATGGTGATTGTGATAGTGGTTGTGATTGTGACTGTGATAGTGATGGTGATTGTGATAGTGATAATGGATGTGATCACGATGATAATGATTGTGATAATGATGATAGTGATTGCGCTAACGATGATGGTGATTGTGATTCTGATGGTGATAGTGACGGTGATTGTGATGGTGATAGCGATGGTGATGGTTATTGTGATGCTGAAGTTTAAAAAAGTAGTTTAATGAAAATCTTCTTTTCTTCAATTAAAATTGAATATCTTTTTGTTAAATTATTGGATCTGTTATAATGATATCATTTTGAAATCGGCATTTAGTAGGCATATTATTAAATACATGGGCACTGACAATGTGGTACGTTTTTTTTTACAAAAATCGCTCTTGAACTTGATGGTGTGTTAAAAATTTGGGTTAAAATTAGAGAAGAACCAACTTTTTCTTCAAAAGAGCTGAATTTACATAATAAATCATAATTTGTCATGGTAGCTCTAGTATTCAGCAGTAATTAACAGAAGTCAAAATGAAAGAATAATGACTTTTGTTGAAACTACAACCAAATTTGTAATAAAAGGTAGAAATTTCGTAAATAAAAGACAAAAAGGAAATATTTTCGGAACCCTTGGGTATAAATGGTTTAAATTTTTAATTGTTATAGTTAATTATCTGGTTCATCGAATCCTGATCGGTGGACCACTACATACGCCACACCCTGTATATTTTGTGAACCCTTCGGCAATTACAGGCGTGCATAATATTATGTTAATCATCAAGTTTGCTGTACTTCATTTTGGATGACGTATTGGCAGGGATCTCATCTCCGGCGGGCGAGCTGAGCGCAGAATGCGGCGAGTACACCAAGAGCGGCGAGCTGGCGCACCCGGAGCTGTGCGTCATCGTCGTGGATATCCTCACGCAGCTCATACACAAGTTTGTACAGTTAAACAGTACCCGCCCGTTCATATGGTTCCTCAACTTTCAGATTTGCACTTACCACTGTTTGAGGTAGGCTGAGTCTCCGTCTCTGCGTTACCCAAAGGTTGACTGGTAGGAATTATCTATGGCATTAAGTTCGCTGTGCATAAAGTGACTCGATTTGATATATTATCGGCAGCGTGACTTTGGTGTTGTTTTTCTAGATTTGATAATTTTTCGGTCCAAATTGGTGGAGGGTTCAAAATTGTGGAGTAAATCAATCTATTTATGTTCTGAAATCCAAATCAAAATTGTATGGTTTGCTAAATTTATCGCTAACTAATTTGTTAAAAAAGCTGTAGTGATTTTGTCATATTTTTTAATCGAATAGAATGTAAAAAAATATGAAAGAGCTAGTAAATTATATAAAAAAATTATGTGGAGTAGGCATTGCGGTTCTAATTCGGCACGAATATTGTGCAATATCTCAAAATACATGTTCAAAGACGTTTCTGTTTCTACATAAGACATTTTTAGGATAAAAATGACTGGTAAATATAAATATAATAATAGGAATAGTTTGCAGCGGAAATCACAAATAAGGATTTATGTAGGAAAGTATCAGAAACCAGAAAGTTATCAATTATATAGGTAATTTAGGCAGTCGTTCTAGGTAAAATACTGGTGTTAGGCCGGCAACCGATCTAACCCAACATATTTGGAGGAAGGTTAAGCAGATGATGATAAAGAAACCCTTTTCCCCAGGTTAGTCCGCTGCAAAGAAGAGGGCTCGTGCAACGGCTCTAGCTGGCGCGTGGGCGTGGGCGTGGCGCGCGCGTGGTGCGGGCGCGTGGGCGCCGCGCTCGGCCGCGCACGCGCAGCGCACCCGCCGCTGCTCCGGCGTCTGCTGGCGCCCGCGCCCGCACAGCTGCTAGCGGTTAAGGACGAGCGGCTCGAAGGTAACATCATTCTTAACGATACTGGATCTTATAACTCTCTAGTCAGTCTTAAAAAGATGATAAAAATCACAATGAAAAGTCCTCAATCTTTTGAAAACTTGATCACTGCTGGGTATAAGCCTCCCCTTCTTCTGCTCTACTTCCCGGTTTCGTGCGTCCTTCATTCAGGTATCTCCGAGACTTAGCCGATATCTTCAACCCAAAGTTTTTTTACGTTTAAAAAAACTTTGGGTTGAAGATATTTTGGCCTAGCCTTCAATCAATAAATCTGCCGTCGTCTTATGTTGGCTGTTATCAATGACTAATCAAATAATGAACTATAAATACTATAATTTGTATAAACTGACGTAAAAAACAAAAACGGATGAATAAATAGCTTTTAATTTTTATAGCTCGAATGTTATCAACTAGTCTATAATTCTCTAATCCTTTTCCTCAGACCTCCAACGCAGCATCCTAGAGCTAATCCATGTGCTAGCGTCCCAGAGCATCGAGCCCACGGAGCTGGCCGCCTTCCTCAAGCTCTTCAATGCGGAGCAGCCTCCACTGAGCATGCTGCTCAGCTCGCTGCACAGGCTGGTGGCCACGGCGACGTATAACACGCCTGATTGTATACTCACCTTCCCGGTCGATACTGATAATACTGGTACGTTTAAGGTGTTATAAGAGTTCAGTCATCTAGATAGAAAAGACCGTAAAAAGGAAGATTGGGCAGTCTGGATAAAATGAAAAACAAATCATCATCATCGCCGACCTACAGCAGTGAGCCCACTGTTGGACATGCATTCGTACGCCATCTAGTTTGATCCTCGGATACTCTAATCCAGCTGCTAACAAGCCGCGAGAGCCAAAGGGTGAAGATTGGAAAATCTGATTAAATACGCTGTCTGTTAAAAAAGTATCGTGAATTTTGTGTTTTTTCAAAAAAAAATATTTATTCATGAATATCTATTTTGTCCCGTTTAAAGTTATCCCTATTATTTATTTATCAGATATTATGCAGTTATGCCAACGTTTTTTTCAATCCTCAAAGCATTTCAAAAAAACATATTTTGTGATCTGGTTCAGCTCCTTCTTCGATGCCGTCTTTATCTCCTCAATCGTGGGGTAGCGTCGTCCTTTCATGGGCCTCTTCAGTTTTGGGAACAAGAAAAAGTCCAGGGCTGGGGAATACGGTGGCTGCGGCATTATTAGTGTGTTGTTTTTGGCCAAAAATTCGCGCACAAGCAACGATGTGTGAGCGGGGCGTAGGGTCGGAGCAGGGGCGTAGGGTCGAAATTGAGCAATTTTGGCACGAATTTCGCGGCAACCCGTTTCATGCCCAAATCATTGGTAAGAATCGAATGGCACGAGCCAATCGATATGTTTAGATCCTCAGCAACTTCTCTATCAGTGATTCGACGATGGGCTAATACTATTTTCTTCACATCTTAGACGATCTCCTCCGTTGTTGGCGTGCTCGGGCGTCCGGTACGCTCTTCGTCGTTCACATCTTCTCCGCTCTCTGAGAACATTTTGTACCACCGATTAATGTTCCTTTGGTCCAAGGTAGCTTCACAATATGCCACAGTCATCATTTGAAATGCGTCCGAGCACTTGATTTTTTTTTTTCACATAAAATTTGATACAGATTGATTTGGAACAGGCAAAAATCGAAGACTAGCCAAAACACGTCCAAGCAAAATAGCTATCAAAAATTAACTGAGCATTAAAAATGGCTGACCTTGTTAGCATAAGTGAGGGACATAAGAAAAAAATAATTTCACAAAAATATCGAATATACGTAACCCGCAAACATACAAAATTCGCGATACTTTTTGAACAGACTACGTATGTATTCTGCTTCTTTAAGAGTACTGATAGCAATACTTCTAAAAGGCTATCGTAGCCCCTTGCATAAGCCTTATGAATGTTGTCCACAGACGGTATTCAGTCGCTGGCAGAAGAGCTGAGCTACCTGGTAGTGAACACCACAACTTCGCAGAGCCACCACGCCGAGAACTGCGCCAAGAGGTTCCACGAGGCGCACACCAGGGCTGGTAAGACACTGTCATCATTCTCCTGCTCGAATGCCAATTTATTTAGGGTCTTCCATTCTTCCATTGGTCGTCAACTCATGAGTTTTACCCCCTTTCTAGCGTTTCGTTGTACTCCTTCTGCTTTTGTAGCCATCCATACTCAGAACTTTCCTTACGAAACTGGGTGTGTCTCATAACATATAAAGTTATTTGGTATACTTTCATTTCAATAACGTTCACAAAATGTAATAAACGTGAGTTATACCAACTGTTGATATAATTTCTTTAGATATAACATTTATATACTCTAAATCTTATTTCGTATAACGTTGTTTGATATAACATTTATTTAATCGAAAACCATTAAGCCTATCGTTTAAAGTATATAATATTGATACAACGTTTATCTAATCGAAAAGCGTGACAGAAACGAATCGCTGCAAAGCCGACTCCACGTAGTGTTGTCTGCCCTACCCCTTTTTTTTTTTTTTTTTTTCGGATGGGAAATCATCAAATGACTTCTCCCGCTCTGGGCGGAGCAGGAGGGAGTGTCAGACTTTTACTGACTAAAACCCATCCATGTTTCTTCGTCGCCCTTTGTGTTCCGGGGCCACGGTATCTCTTTCGAATAGTCCCGCAACCCCGGCAGGCATCGGTCCTTGCGGACCCCTTCTTTTTGCTGACTCTCTTCGAGGCGCGCGTGGAACACTCCTGCGCCGTCGACACGGCCTGTCGTCATGAGACGGACGGACGGACGGCGAGCTAGCCCATAGCCCACCGTCCACAGGCCCGCGCCTACGGTGCACGCCCGGGGCGTCTCCCGCGGCGGCCGGGACGCTGTGAGGTTCTCTCCCTCTCACGTTCCGCCACCTCCTTCTCTAGCATTACTGCTTCGCAAAAGGAGGTGACGGCGTCCCATTCCGTCTCGCTCCGGACCATGGCTTGCACCAGGCCCGGACGCGAGAGGTCGCCGCCGCCAATCGCCGCTTCGAGGACACGGCGGTGCTCCGCCCACGCGGGGCACACCTCCACCGTGTGCTCCACCGTGTCCTCCGGTCGATCCTCGCAGTGGAAACACCCGGGCGTTTCCTCCCGCCCGATTCGGTGCAGAGTGTTATTTACAATCGCGGGCGAGGCGGCGCGAGCTGAGGAGCGGGAGGTGAGCGTGAACCACATCTGCGACGATAAGCTCGCATGGGACCGCTGGAGCCCCGCAGCGCCGGAGCCGAGACAGAAACCGTGCCTGCTGCTTGCTGCATGCTTGCTTGCTGCATGCTTGCTTGCATGCTGCATGTATGGTGTATGCTTGTTTGCATGTTTTTTACAGGGAAATAAAAACCCACGCGTTTTATCATATTAGACTAAAATATAAGTTTTATGTCTTTTGAGTGGTATATCAAACGATTTTATATTCAATGTAGGTTATGCTTATAAAAATTAGTAACTTTAAAATTATATCAATCGTTTATTATATTAACTGATCGTTATATCGAATAAAATTATAGATTCAGTTGTTATGTCTTGTAAATATTAGAAATTTTGTAATTATATCATATATTACTTACCATACGAAACTACTATAAATACGAAATTTCGTATTTCTAGTATTCGTATTTATAGGTTATGTTAGACACCAAAGATCGTGCCATGTGCGTCTTGGTCATAGAACGTAAGAGTGAAACAGTGAACATGTAAGCCTCTCGTCGTCTTGCTTTCGCGTTTTGTGACTGCGCTTGCCACGAAAATTGTCATAATCACATTTTTTTTTTGCAATCTATTCAAATGTTAAGTTAATAGAGTGTCGTTCGTAGAATGAACTTAACAGACAAATGTGTCGCCGGGGAGGTTTCTGCTTGACTTTTCGTTCCCAAGTAAAACAGTTGTTCAGTGTGTCAGTCGGAGTGCTGTACCCGTATGACGTGCAGGTGTCCGCTCGCCCTGGGCGTGCCACGCGCTGCGCTGCGGAGTGGAGGGGGCGGGCTGGGCGCCGTGGCTGGCGGGCTTCGCGCTCAGCGCCTGGCTGCGCCTGCAGCGCGGCGAGACCGACCACGCAGGTGACTTCACTACTATGATACTACTTGGATTTGTTGGCGTGAATGCATCTGTTTTTTCGCAAACAAATTCGCAAATATTTTAAACAATATCAGTCAAACACCAGAAGCACTACACGAGCAGGGACTATGTAGTCCTTCCTTGCTTCATACACTATCACACGAGAGTCATCTTTAAGCATTAGCAACTTTATTAGCCTTAGTGGTAGCAAGAACATGTATATACTCCCAACTCGACCACTTACCTATTGGTTTAGAGCATACCACGAGACACGTTACTGTAACACTGACGGTACTCGCTAGACTAACAACAACGATAAGGATGATTCCTGACTAAAAAAAATATGATTCTATTTAGTCCGTCAGTTAGATAAAAAAAATAAAAATACGGGGCCAATATTTTTTGTAAATCTATCTGACTGACTAATTAGATTTTTTTGTCATCTATCCTATTGCTCAATTATTTTCAGATGGTATAGACGAGTTTAACGACGAGCCCTCAGACACAGAAGCTAGCAAGAAGAAATCGCCCAAGAAGGAGGTCCCTAGCAAGCCGGCGGAACTGTCGCATGTGCTGTCCGTGGGACACGAGTCGCTCATGTTGGAGCTGTGGCTCGACACTAACACAGGTATTGTCGAGAACCTGCTTACTGTGAATCTATCAATAGTATCGTATTTTATGATTTAGCTCACTTATAAAGGAAAACCCGTATTTTCCATTGAACCATTTAAAATTGCCATCTCCGTATTCATTTTTTATTCAAAACTTTTAGCATATTGTTCATTCAAACTGAATGCCACACACATTCTACCTTTGGGTAATGCAGTCGTAGTAGAAGTACTAATTATCTGGGTCGTGCATACTAGGGACGGTTTTCAAGATTCCGTAAAAATTAACTTCAAGAGTAATGTAGTAGTCTGACTATAAGTTAACTGTTAGCGGTAGGACGCGGTGGTGCGCGGGGTATGGGACTCAGAACACGGAGATCAAGGGTTCTGCGCTCAATCATATGTGTCCTCCTGTTGTACGCGTATCGACCGTCAAACTATCTTTGTTTAAGCTTTTAGTATATCTTGACGGATTTGGAAAGTATTTTTTGTCCTTGTTTCTAAACCAGAATGATTCCAAGTTGCAGCCATATTCACAATCCGCCTGTCCCGACCGGAGCCGGGCCTGAACCGTACCGTGAGCGAGGCGCGCGTGCAGAGCGACATGCCGGCGCGCCAGTGGAGCTGCGTCGTGCTCAACGTCAAGGAGCTGGTCTACAAGAGGCATATCTACGTACAGGTTTGTGCCATCTCCATTACGACTTCAATCACTTCCTCAATAGCAGTCCAATGTTTGAAAGTTAGCGGTGTGACAACCCCGTGTCATGGAAAGCACGTTAAACTGTTGGTCCTGCGCCGCATCATTCCCAGCTAGATTCGGCTTGCCGCATTGTCGCCCTTGAGAACTATGAGAGTTCACCTTGTCTGTGCACACGAGTGATCTATACAATACCACCCGGCGAGCCAGATTTCAGCGGACACTAGTCGCTATGGCCGAAATTTAGCTTATTTGTGTGCCAAACTGCCTATTGTATTTTCATGAACTTGCTTGTCTAGTACAAAAAACAACTTACTCGCTCGGAGCTTGACCTGTAAGCCAGAGCCTTGAAATCAGTATATTTATAGTTTTTACTAATCGTTGTTATTCTCAACAGGTGACACTGTATGTCAACGGCTACGAATGCGAAACAATAACTCTACCAGTACAAGGTAAATACTGCTTTTCCTATTACCCTTTCGTACCTATCGTTTCGTCTATTTTTTTATCCTTGAATATCCTACTGCTGGGCAAAGGCCTTCCCCATATCCTCCCAGGTACTCTTCTCCTGCGCCACCTGGAACCAACCCTCGTGATGCGCGTCAGAATCATCTCGCCAGCTCTGTCTAGGCCGTCCATCCTCAGGCACCCATCGTGTTGACACCTTCGCCCAGCGGTCGTCGTGCATGCGGCTCAGTGGCTCGCCCAATCCCATTTGAGCCTGGCAGCCTTTTTGCCTACGTCTATGATCCCTGTTTTTGAGCGCAGCGTAGTGTTCCGTATTTTATCAGCTCTCTTTACACCCAGAACGCTGCGCTGCGCTCCATTGCTTTTTGGCAGACTCCAAGGCGGGACTTTTGTGATTCGGTGAGCGACCAGCATAGCTATTCACAACGCTTCGATTCGATTTCGATTCGGAAAGTCGTATGTCTATCTCGCTCGCTTTCGTAATGCCAACAAAAGACAGACATACGACCTGTCGAATCGAAATGGAATCGAAGCGTTGTGAATAGCTATGCAGGTTTGAGCACCGTAGGTTAGGACGGGCAGGATACACATATCGATGAGTTTGCGCTTCAAGGAGATCGGCAGATCTCTTTTCAGTAGCGTCTTCATGGACCAGTAGCTTTTCCAGGCATTGTCAATTCGGCGATCGATTTCCTTTTCCTACCTGTTTTCGAAAGAAACTAACTTTTCAGGATAAATCGCGCGTCCCACCTTGAGGCTAGCCGTGCTTAGGTCTTGGAGCATGCTCTGTAGTTCGAGAGCTGTAGAAGCGAAAAGGATAATGTCATCGGCAAATCTAAGGTTAGTCAGCCTCTTACTGCCGACTTCAACGGCCTTGGTCTTCCATGAGGCTGCCAGTGTCTGAAATACCTCGTCGAGGGTGCTCGTTTACAATCTGGGAGAAAGTGGGTCACCTCACCCTGTTTAACACCTTTTTGTATTCCAAAAGAGGGTCCTGTAGAATTTAGCTTAATGTTCGCGAAGCTATTGTAGTATATGTTTTTATGAAGATCTATGTGACTATGCTTCAAGTTGCTTTTGCAAAGATCTGAAGATTTCGGAATGTTTTATGCTGTCGAATGCTTTTTTATAATCTACGAAGGCCAAATATGGTAGTTTGTCGAATTCTGAGAATTTTTCTAAAATTTGGTTTAGTGTCTGAAGGTTGTTCTGGTGGCTGCTGTTTGTCCAGCTTTCCGTCAATACGATTATGTATCTAAATAGAAATCTTCTACGTCCTCATCGGTATGCTATGTTTAGCTATCGCATTAGGTTTGTAACCTGTAATGATAGTATAAGAGTTTTAAATAAATAATAAATAAATAAATGTGCAGATGGCGGTGTATAAACTTGTACAACATTTAGTGTATTAGTAGGTGTAAGTCGGAATTTAAGCACCGCGACGCTCAGAGTACTCACGCCGTACGGACGCCGAGAACTCCATGATGTTATTCTTCCACTTCTTTGCCACCATAAACCCTGTTGCTGCCCCTGGTTTCACAGAAGTGGAAGAATATAGCATCGTCTCTTTCTTCTGTGTGTTCGCCCTCTTTTCAGACTTCTAAAAGGCCTACAATGTCCCAGTTGATATCTTTAAGACCATTTTCAAGTTTAAGTAGACGCTTGTTTTTCATCAGTGTCCTGTAATTATAGGTGAGAATGTTAAGCGTATCGGAGTCCGTTATATAGCTCGGATGTCACCCGGAGATTCTTAGCTCCCCTGACCCTGGAGCCGTGCCTGCGCCCGTCCACGCCAGCACAACCGCTAGTCGCCGGGCACTTGTTGCCTGTCTCTTATTCCTCTATCCATTAGGGGGGGATTGGACCGTAACCCACCACGCTGGTCCAGTGCGTGTTGGCGTTAACAATTTTAGGTATCGCTAATGTTTATTTTCTGGTCCCCAGGCATCCTAGTCCGCAAGGTGACGCCCACGAATGTGCTGATAGGTCACGCGATGGCGGGCGGGGCGGGTGCGGGCGCGTACCACCTGTCCGCCGTGCACGTGTACCGCGCGCCCGTGCTCAACACCTACTGCGCGCTGCACGTCACTGCGCACGGACCTGACCATGCCTGCCAGGTATGTACTGATAGGTCACTCGATGGCGGGCGGGGCGGGTGCGGGCGCGTACCACCTGTCCGCCGTGCACGTGTACCGCGCGCCCGTGCTCAACACCTACTGCGCGCTGCACGTCACTGCGCACGGACCTGACCATGCCTGCCAGGTATGTACTGATAGGTCACTCGATGGCGGGCGGGGCGGGTGCGGGCGCGTACCACCTGTCCGCCGTGCACGTGTACCGCGCGCCCGTGCTCAACACCTACTGCGCGCTGCACGTCACTGCGCACGGACCTGACCATGCCTGCCAGGTATGTACTGATAGGTCACTCGATGGCGGGCGGGGCGGGTGCGGGCGCGTACCACCTGTCCGCCGTGCACGTGTACCGCGCGCCCGTGCTCAACACCTACTGCGCGCTGCACGTCACTGCGCACGGACCTGACCATGCCTGCCAGGTATGTACTGATAGGTCACTCGATGGCGGGCGGGGCGGGTGCGGGCGCGTACCACCTGTCCGCCGTGCACGTGTACCGCGCGCCCGTGCTCAACACCTACTGCGCGCTGCACGTCACTGCGCACGGACCTGACCATGCCTGCCAGGTATGTACTGATAGGTCACTCGATGGCGGGCGGGGCGGGTGCGGGCGCGTACCACCTGTCCGCCGTGCACGTGTACCGCGCGCCCGTGCTCAACACCTACTGCGCGCTGCACGTCACTGCGCACGGACCTGACCATGCCTGCCAGGTATGTACTGATAGGTCACTCGATGGCGGGCGGGGCGGGTGCGGGCGCGTACCACCTGTCCGCCGTGCACGTGTACCGCGCGCCCGTGCTCAACACCTACTGCGCGCTGCACGTCACTGCGCACGGACCTGACCATGCCTGCCAGGTATGTACTGATAGGTCACTCGATGGCGGGCGGGGCGGGTGCGGGCGCGTACCACCTGTCCGCCGTGCACGTGTACCGCGCGCCCGTGCTCAACACCTACTGCGCGCTGCACGTCACTGCGC
Organism: Xestia sexstrigata; assembly: GCA_941918905.2. Lineage (NCBI taxonomy): Eukaryota > Metazoa > Arthropoda > Insecta > Lepidoptera > Noctuidae > Xestia > Xestia sexstrigata. The sequence continues at coordinate 21,610,950 of OW799211.2, forward strand.
ACGGACCTGACCATGCCTGCCAGGTATGTACTGATAGGTCACTCGATGGCGGGCGGGGCGGGTGCGGGCGCGTACCACCTGTCCGCCGTGCACGTGTACCGCGCGCCCGTGCTCAACACCTACTGCGCGCTGCACGTCACTGCGCACGGGCCTGACCATGTCTGCCAGGTGGGTCTACCTTGTTTGACCGAAAGGAATTTGACAAATTTTCACTTCCCAAAAATTTTTTCGCATAATTTCATTTGCCAAATTATTACTTAGCAAAAAATCTATTCACAAAAAATTGTAACGCAAACCTAATGTTTGGGAAATGAACGTTTAAACTATAACTTGTTTACAAACTAGTAGTTTAACATTTTTTATTTAGTCAAATATTTCAGTTGAAATAACAGTTTTTACGCAAAATCAAATAAGCCAAATATTTAATATCGTCAGTTTTCAATTCAGCCTTTCCTATTCAGTCAAATGCTTCAATGACAAAAATGTGAACTGCTAAGTGGGTAGGAGGTAAATCATGAATGTCGCTCAATGTGGGTTAGTCAAGCAAAACACTATCACTGTGTTTTGTAGCGCAAGTTTCTTGACATTGCTACGATATATTATTAGAAGTATAACGTCACAGTTTTAACCTAACCTAAACATTTTTTTTTAAATAAGTAATTATCCTAAATCACATTATACTTGGTAATATTTTGCCAAGTAAAAATTTGACCAAATGAAAATATGCGTACTAAAATTTTTCGAAATATTGCAATGGTATAAAAAAGGTTGCTAAAATTTGTTTGGGTAATGAAATTTTGTCAAAATCTTTTCGGCAAAACGGCAGGATCCCCTGCCAGGTGTGTACTCCTGTAGAGTTTGGGGCGACGTGTTTCGGCACAGCCGGGCAGTTAATAAATATCGATGTTGCCACCCAGCCTGTGCCACACCACCACGAATTTCACTGTCTTTGCTGTGCAGTGTTAACATCGTATATTGATACTTCTTTTACGAACAAAGTATAATGAACTGGTTTCGTTTCCACAGGTACGATGCGAGACGCCTAACTTCCCATTGTTACTGACGCCGAACGTACTCGACTCCAATATTGATTGGGACCAGGTAAATACGACAATTTATGTACATTTGATTATTTGTGTCACTATAAAAATATTCTACTTTATACGTTTACACTGAATAAAATCTGTCAGGTATTCGAGTTATCATCGTCCACGTTGCGTGAGATGCACGACAACTTGCTGCTGACGTTCTCTGCGAGCGCGCCCAACATCATGAACCTGTACCATCAGACCGTAGCGTTGCCCACAGGTAAGCTGCAAATTTAATTATACTACAACTACCTTTTCATCCCATCTATTCGATATGGTCGACTTGGTTCGCCTTTAAGTGCACCCAAAGGTGGTGTTTTCTATAAGAAACTTTTAGCGGGCAGTAATGAGTTTTTAATCCTCTTTATAAGTGCGCCGCAATTATTTTTGCCGCGCACTTTTTGAATTTTAGAACATCTTAGTGTTCAGCGCCAAAGAAATCGAACGCAAATATTGTTTGAATAAAGACTGGCTCTGGTATAGTCGCACCTCCGCGCCGGCTGAATAAAAAAAAAGAAATTAAATTAAAAACGCGCGAACTACATCCCGCGTTTTCATCAATTTTCACGGATTGTTATTATTATTATTTATTATTATTTATTTATATTCCAGACTACAAAGAGGTCCACTGTGTTAGTAACAATATAACTTAGCCTATGTTAGTACTTAATAACTAAAACAGATCGGGTGCGATTAGTTAGCGCCCACATTAGTGGGCTGTCTGCCCGGGCGGCTATCGATTGCAGGATAGTGTTGGGACTGCCACGCAGCCTGTGGACTAGCGAGGCAGATTGTTTACGCCACAACGCATCAAAACTTTCAGTGCGTGCCTCAGCAAACATTGCAGAGGCACTACAGAAGCGTTATAAATTCATGGTTTTGTTTTGAAAAATGAGTTCTTCAAGTGACAGTGAGAGTACAGAATTAACTCCTGAAAGTATTAGAACTGACGCAAGAAATATGAAGGATAATCTATTAAGTACCTGCAAAATCCCGGGAATAATATATGAAAGCCTATGGTAATTTTATTGAATGGAGAAATGCAAGAGGTGCCAAGAATTTTTTGGAATCTCTATTTTTGGCCTACTTCCAGTACTTAGCCAAAACTAAACAACCTTCCACTCTTTGGAGTACGTACTCAATGCTAAAATCAACAGTCAGTTGTAATAACGACGTAAAACTCGACACTCGACACATATTTGAAATTAATAGCGTATCTGAAGTGGATGTCTGATGGTTTTAAACCTAAAAAATCCAGTGTCCTCAGTCAAAAACGTGGAGACTTTCCTTAATGAGGCACCCGACTAAGTCTTTCTTGCCGTAAAAGTAAGTAACTATGTATAATTATGGTGGATTAGTAAAGTATAACCATAGTGTTTTAAAATGCGCATTTTATTGTAACTTGTACTTCGATAGATACTTGTCTTATTCACATTCGGTTTTGTCGGAGAACATGGAGCTTGTCGGCTATGAACTTTTAAAAATAACTGTTGTTAATGTCGAAAATCACTCGGATGATTTACTGTTAGTAAAACTGACAGACACAAAAACAAAAATTGACCGATCTTTCGTAATCCGAGGAGACTACAAAACTATTGTACAGAAATACCTGGACCTACGTCCTACTGATATGAAGACCAATCGGTTTTTCATCCGTTATCAAAATGGAAAGTGCTTCAAACAAGTTAGGGAAAAAAAAACTAACATGCCACAAGTAATCGCTCATTTGCTTGCTTATTTGAAGTTACCAGATATCAAGCTTTATACAGGACATTGTTTTCGTCGTACTTCTGCTACTCTTTTGGCAGATTCTGGAGCGGACTTAACTGTTCTCAAGCGACATGGAGGATGGAAGTCGAGTGCTGTAGCAGAGGGGTATATATAAGATTCCATTGAGAACAAGGCGAAAACATGTGAACGCATCGTGGAAAACATTAAATTGAAACCTTCAGTTAATCCATCCATGCTACTGTCGCCGCGCCCATCTACATCCAAACAACGAGATTAATTTTCCTCAAAATGAGCCAGATTCGGACAATATTTCAACACGCAGAATACGGAGAATATAAAATCTATTAAATCTCTATTCCTAATAAAACTGTAACAATAAATTTTCATAATTGCGAAAATGTCTCAAATGTAAATATAAGTTTTTAGTTGTTTAAATCCTTTATTAATTTTTAAACAAATTTGTTACATATTTAAATATTAATTAAAAAAACCATTTAAAAATATAAAAAATTGTAGTATTGTATTGTTGTTGTTGTGTATCGGGAACAGGCTCCAAGCTACCGGCGGTCAGGGCTCCAGAGAGAGGAACCTCCTAACAATACGAGCCGTGTCCAGGAGTACAGCTTTCTGAATCAAGCCCTTGATCCAGCTGCCTAACGAGAGCCTCCTCAGGTATTGATCGAGGCTCTTGGCAATTAAGCCATGGGCTGATACGACTATCGGCACAATGATGGCTGAATCCACTTCCCACATGTCAACAACCTCGCGAGCCAAGTCAAGATACTTGATTTGGTTTAACTTTCTCGGCTTTCACGAGGTTCTCATCATGCGGGACCGTTATGTCAACAATCATTGCGCGCCGCTTCGATCGATCCACCACCACTATATCAGGCCTATTGGCTACAATAGTCCTGTCAGTGATGATGAATTGATCCCAGTACAATGTGATACTGCCATTATCGAGAACTGGGTCGGGCACATACCTATAGTGAGGCACTTCCGATTCCACAAGGTTGTATTTTAGAGCAAGTTGCTGATGGATAATCCTGGCTACAGGGTTGTGTCTATGCAGGTACTCTCCGTTAGCTAGACGAGAACACCCGGAGATAATGTGACGGATTGATTCGCCTGGACGGTGGCATGCCCCACATATGTCAACCGTGCCATCCTTCACAATAAATCTCCGGTAGTTATTCGTCATCATAAATTCATCCATTATTGCACAGACAAAACCTTCGGTTTCTTCGAATAGGTCCCCGGAACGTAGCCAGGCTATGAACGCTGATAGGTCTACATCGGGCTCATGCAGGGCCTGGAAAAAGCGTCCGTGAAGCTCCTTACTCTGCCATACCTCCCTGCGGTCGTTAGTGTCAAGCACTGGAGGTTTGCGCCATTTCTCTTTAGCCAAGGAGAGCGGGGTGACGCTCTTGTCCATCGCGACCACATCTCGATGCATTCCCACATCAGCTCCTCGGAAATATTCCCTAAGGCTGCATATCTCGCGATTGTGGAGAGTCTTAGCATTTAAAAAAGCCTCGACCTCCACACTTCCGCGGGATATACAGTCTCATAACCGAAGAACGTGGGTGATGCATCCGAAATGCCGTCAACAATTTACAGACCTTTGTATCCAAGGCGTCTAGTTCAGTTTGAGTCCATTTGAGTATGCCGAAAGAGTACATCAAAACCGGCATGACCCAACCGTTGAAGGCACCTTATTACTGATAAAAGACTATTAAATAATTTTTTCAGGCGGCCAAAGAAGCGCTCCTTCAACGATTGCTCCATGTCAGCAACATTGGTTTCGGTTGCTGAGAGGGATCTAAGAGTTATGGAATCCGAGAGCTGGGTTCCCACAGATTCCACAGTCTCCCCTCGTTTTACATGCATGACCGCACATTTGTCCACACCAAATTCTATTCTGATAGCGCTACTGAAAGTTTCAGTTACCTTTAGTAACTCCATCAGTTGCAAATCGTTGGGGGCAAAGAGTTGTACGTCATCCATATAAAGGAGGTTAGATATAACCTGACCATCTTTCCGCAACCGATAGCCTAACTAAACCTTAATCCTGTGTGTTAAGAGGATTCAAGGCCAAGCAGAACCATAGTGGACTCAAACTATCGCCCTGAAATATACCTCGCTCTATCCTTATCGGCTCGCTATTCCTCCGAATTTACCGATATCCTGGATAGCGAACGACTGTCCTCCATTGCCCCATACACGACATCAGGAAGGTGCGCAGAATTGCATCAACTTTATACAACTCTAGCACCCTCATAAGCCATGTATGTGGCACCGAGTCATAGGCCTTCTTTTAGTCTATCCAACATGTCGACAAATCCTTTCGGGAACGGCGAACCTGGTGACTAAAGGCCATATCAATGAGGAGTAGCTCCTTAGTACCACGGGACCCGTTCCTACATCGATTCTGAGAAGCGGACATGACAGAATTGTCATCTATATGTTTGCTAATTTTAGTTCTCAAAATGCATGTAAGAACTTTATAGACTGTCGGGAGACAGGTGATCGGTCTATAATTCTTGGGTTCACGGTACTACCCGATTTATGGAGCATACCTGTTGTCAGGTACTCTGGCAGTGATCCTGACTCTAAGGCTGACTGGAACAGGGTTGCCAGGCGAGCGTGCGACCTTGTGAACCATTTTATCCAGAAGATGTGCAGCCCATCCGGTCCAGGAGATTTTCAGTTAGGCAACGGCCGGGCTGCATGAACTACGTCTTGTGGGCTGATAGTAATTGTCCCCATTTCTGGTACTGGGTCGCACGCCCGCTCAATCACCCGAGTCCATTCACCCTCAGCATGGCCGACAGGCACCCATCAGATGCTGCGCCAGAATGAACACATTGCATCATCATCCGACAGCCGACAACCCACCTATCATCTCTTTGGAATGTGCGATTCTGAGTGTATCGGTCCACCCGCCTACTATTACCTACGAATACGGTTTGCCCATGCATACACTTTCTGCTTCAGGAAGTCGATGCGCTCTGTGATACGGGACATGTAGTCTCAAGGACTGATATCAGTCCCCGAGAACGCCCGCCTCACAAAACGCATCACTCTGGAGCGAATATTGCCCTCCCTGAAACAGATCAGTTTGCCGATGAATGCTCTGGCTCCACCAATGCGTTATTCAATCCTGTACTGCCATGCCGGTACGGCTGGTTTTGACCGTGTAGCTTTGTCGCCAAAAAATTTGACATGACCTACACGACATGCCGCTACAGCTGCACAATATAGGATTGAGTGAACATCGGTGAGGTCTTCGCAGTTATCAAAATAGTTTGACAACTGCGAATCCAGAACAGCCACCAGCATCCTATTTTTGTTATGCATGGGCAAACGAGGTATGCGTGGTCTAAGTTCGAGTGTCATGAACCGATATTACAATAAAATATGAGGCGCCTTTTATTTTCTCATAGTGGGTGATGAAAAGTAGAGTGTATCACTCGGGCGTAAAATACATTTAGGAGAGAGAGACTCTCTTCGACTCGGGAGACGTACTTTAAATCTCTCGCTACGTTCAGTATTCTACTAAACATTCGCTCTGGATTTTAAAAAAGCGCCCTCGCCGTAATAATATTATTTAGCTCCCTTATGATACAATCTACTATTAAGGACTATTAACGGGTCATCGCACAGGACTACTTGACTATAGTCTGCGCCAGATAAGTAGGAATTAAAGGTCATTGCTCATTCCTTAATTTATCTGCGTATGTACCCCGACAATACGAATCGATTATGAATCGTTTTTTATTACTAGAAAAACTCAAAGATCACGATAAAGGTCGTTTCGGGACAAGTTTATGTCATTATTTCTGTTTTCGGAATTATGTATTTGAATAAATGTATGCGGGTTAATGACCTTTAATTCCTACTTATCTGGCGCAGACTATAGATAACATAGTTTTCTAATGCATGACAATAAGGCTGCAATATCGATAGTGGAACTCAACGGCAATACTCGTACTAGGATTAAAAACTCGAAACTTGAGATGAGTGAGCGCTCAGCGCGGCGGGCGGTGACGCTATAGTTATGCCGGCGCCCGCTCCACCCGACCCTTGTGCCGGTTAAAATACGATGCCTTGTGCTCAGTCAGACTGGAGTGGTGGATACGATTATGTTATGTTACAATTTTTTCTCCCCAGTATTTGCCGGTCGCGTTGCTTCAACAGCGAGCCTCATGTCAGCGTCAGCATCAGGTCTGCCTTCTTCCGGCAGTGGACCGGTCTCCTCCATCCCCGAGACGCTGTTCACCACGTGGACCGGCAGTCCGCTGGCCAGCAGGCACCGCGGGGTCACGCCGGCCATCTACATGTTAGGAGGAGCCGACATACTGCTGTATCTGTATGCCAGGGTGAGTACACAGTGGGCCAGGGACGGCCATCACCACGTGGAAATCCTAGCAAAATAAAATAGCTATGGTCAATAAATATAAAGATAAAATATGATATTTAAAATAATTTACCAAATTATTTTAAACGGTGCAAAAGGTTTCATATTCTTCCTTTGCATGAACGAAGGAAAATCTCAGACTTGGCATTTCTAATCAAAATTGCAAACGGATCCAGCGATGTCCCTGAGTTGCTAAGCAAGATTGGCCTGCGGGTACCTGGTTCGTTCCTGCGTAAATCTCGTTTGTTGCACATACCAACGACTAGGACTAATTATAGACAAAACTCGTACATGATTAGGGCGAGCCGTGAGTACAATGCGACTTGCCAGGAGGTTGAGATCGACATCTTTAATACGAGCGTGTCTAAATTGAAAAAGACCCTTTGCAACCACTTCTTCGACAACCTTTGAATTGTCAATTTGTGTTCATTTTTTTTTTTTCTTTCTATATTGGTTTTTCTGTAATGTTTTTGTGTGTACTAATCCTTACCACTGTCTTTTAGTTAAGTTAATCTTGTTCGATTTAACTATTGTATAAAACTATTTGTGAAAACTTTTAATTGGCCATATTGTTGTTATTAACTAAACTATTGTGTCTCCTAGCTGTAAGTTTTCCGAAAAAAATAAAAAAAAATATAACAAAATAGAGGTCCGCCGGTGTCGAAAGCAGGGTGCAAGCTACCGGTGGTTAGGGCTGCAGAGACAGGAACCTCCTCTCAATGCGGGCCGTATCGAGGAGTACTGCCTTCTGAATCAGGCCCTTGATCCAACCGCCTAAGGAGAGCTTCGCTAGATGGTCATTGAGGCTCTTGGCCATAAAGCCATTGGCCGTCCCGACAATCGGCACAATGATAACCGAGTTCATATTCGACATGTCGCGAACCTCGTGTGCCAAGTCGAGATGTTTTATTTGTTTCTCTTTCTCAGCTTTCACGACGTTCTCGTCATGCGGAATGGTAACATCGATTATCATTACGCGGTTCTCTTATCGGTCTATCACCACTATGTCAGGCTTATTGGCAACAATAGTCCTGTCAGTGATGATAGACTGATCCCAGTACAACGTGACAAGGTCTTTAACGAGAACTGGGTCGGGCACATACTTATAGTACGGTACCTCCAAGTTGTCCTAGTTTCCACAATTTTATATTTCAAGGCAAGTTGCTGGTGTATAATCCTGGCTACTTGGTTGTGCCTGTGCAAGTACTCGCCGTTAGCCAGACGAGAACAACCAGAAATAATATGTCTGATGGACTCACCCGAAAGGTGACATGCCCGACACACGTCAACCGTCCCGTCCTTCATAATATATTTCCGGTGGTTGTTCGTCAACATAACTTCGTCCATAATCGGACATACAAAACCTTCAGTTTCCCCAAAGAGGTCGCCGAAATGTAACCAGGACACGGACGCTAGAAAATCTACATCGGGCCCATGAAGAGCCCGGTAGAAGCGCCCGTGAAGCTCTTTGCCTTGCCATACTTCCTTGCAGTCGTCGGTGGTATTTTTAAGAAATACTTAAAAATGTAATTGGATAAGAATGTAAATGAATAAACGACATAATAATAATAATATATCATTTGATTCATGCAACAAAAGACCCATATCATATATACCTTCCAGACTAACATACATATTTATAAAAAACCACAAAAACTTAATTAAACCATTAAACACGAAGAGACGGCGTCGTGTTCCGCTGCGTAGTGGTGCGTAGCCTTCCGCAGAATCGCCGATACATGACACCCTTCGGCCAAAACTTCCTTGAGGAAGGTCTCAATATGATGAGTTGGAACTCGCAGCATGAACGACTTAAAATTCCTGTTGTGGTGCGACTCCAACTTCTCGACCCTCAAGGTCCAGCTGGTCTTCGCTCGCTCACTCCACGATCTCCTCAACCTTTGTGGTGTGATGTAGCCGGGACACACAGAGCTGCGCCGATGGTATCACCAGACGCAGCATATTGGGTCCTGTCAGTGCGTCAGTTTTAACTATTTATTTATTTACTATGGAAGACTTACGGAGACTTACTTATGGAGACTGACAACCAATTAAAATACCTCACTTCTAAAAACAGATTGGAAAGATGAACAACACAATACTGCTACCAAAAAAAAACAGGATTACATTCAAGCTTAAACTAAAACATAAACTAAATTCATATTCAATAAGAGTAAAAACCGTAACACAAAAAAAAATCTTAATTAAAAAAGCTAAGGCTCAGGCACTTTCTCCCTCTGTTTACACAGGTTATTAAAGTTTCTACTTGCACGCACTATAAATGAATATTGCCTGTAATTCGTAGAGCTAGATGGAACACGCAATGTTGTTGTTCGAAACGATATTCCATCGGTTTGACCTTCCGGGAACGTTAAAAAAATTAGATAGAATATCGGAGTTATTAATAGAATTATTGAAATTTTGTAACAATAAAATATAATCAGAGATTGCTCGTCAATTAATGAGAGGTAATATATGATACTTCTTACAAAGTTGAGGTAATCTTCAGACCGGTAGGGCACTTTCTGATGATAACACAAATTCTTGATGAACCTTTCCTGGATGCTCTCTATACGATCAATGTATTTGTGGTAACATGGATTCGAGATTTCAGACGCGTACTCCAAGTGGCTTCTAACAGAAGTGCAGTAAAGAATTTTCAAAGTTTTGGCTTGACTGAAGCACTTGGAGCGCCGCATTATGAAACCTAGTGCTTTAGATGCTTTAGCGACTATGGCATCGACATGAAGTTCAAACGTAAGCTTAGAATCGTGATATACCCCCAGATCTCAAATGCAATTCATTCTAGGTAGTACTTGATCACCTAAGCTTTATGATGAAGGTGTAATTGAGCGCTTTCGAGAATATGTTACAACCGAACATTTAGCAGGGTTGAGATCAAGCTTACTCTCACGACAATAAGACATAAATCATCCTAAAGTGCAATCACATCCGCATGTGATATTTTGGCATAGATTTTATATCGTCAGCAAAACACAACAGTTTGGATGAGATCAAGCAAGAGTTGATGTCGTTTATATATATAATGAAAAGTAATGGGCCGAGCAATGAACCCTGGGGGACTCCACTGGGGACAGGCACCCAACTAGACATATAATGGCTTAATACTACTGCTTGGGACCTGTTCTCCAGATAAGAAGAAAACCATCTGATTAATCACCTCGTATTCCCATACCACACCAACCAATATACCAACATACCAACTTTGATCCTGAAGATCTCATGGTCAATCCGATCAAAAGCCTTACTGTATAAACGACATCAACCTGCTTACTAGGAGGCTTCTTCCTCTCCACCTTGACGAAGCTATCCTTGTCACACGTGGCCGTTGCTGGGCCATGCTGTTTCGAACCCCAGTTGGCAGGTTCACAGCAGCTCTCATTTTCCCCCTTCTTTATCTGCGATATAGGTTTGTGCGTGGCGACAATAGCAGCGTAGGCACGTTTAGGGGTCGACGTACCTACACAAGTCACTGCCTCAACCGGCACCGAGTCAGCAACTTCGGCGGCGCATGTTGCAACGCGTTCGATAGCAGCGGGTGACTACTTAACTACTACTGGGAAAAACTGCCGACACTAGCGTTTCTCGCTCCGCAACGTGTGCTCACGTTGGTGGCATCAGGCGACCTATTTACCTTAATAGCGTTGCGCAACAACTCCACTTCGGCAAGTAGTTCACCAATGATGTTATTCGACGCCTCCAACTTAGAATGTACCTCGACCAGGCTTGCCTTGAGAGTTGTGATGTCCTTACCAGACCCTGACCAGCAACCTGGTGACGTCAACGTGGTCAAACGTGACTGGGGGTAGGTTATGAAGCTCCTTCGCCACAAAACCGGGCATGTCGTCCGGGTCGGTGCTCTTCATCAATGTGATGATGTCCTGCACACACTTCTGGCCACCATCCCTCCGGCGGGACTGCATCTGCTCGACTTTGCCGAGCGACTGTAACAGAAGCAGCTTGGCACCGCTGATCTCCTCCTTGAAACTGGACTTGCAGATCTGAAAGATGCTTTGTCAGTCGTCTTCGGCATGATAATCATCTCATAGTGACTTAAATCGGGTAACGGCTAAAGCCGCGCGACTCGTGAATATATTATTCGTATCGAGCAGCGCAAACACGTCCGTACTCGACCGCGCATTGCGCTGCTGTCAATAATGCGTATCGACGATGATAAATGTGATGCAGGCCTTAATCTACCTTGCACCTTTCTTCTATGTTTCCAGGTGGTAGAACTAGAAGGCACGGCCACGGAGCAGGCGACGGCCCTGAGTATCTTACTGCGCGCGTGTCGGGTAGACAGCCGGCTGCACAGCGCGCTGTACGCGGCGGACGCGCCCGACATGCTGCTCACGGTGCTGGCCGCGCCCAAGTGCATCGTGTCGCATCATGCGCTCAAGGTATTAATTTGAAATAGGTGCACCAACAGTACATACATATATCATTATTAATAAAAGTACACTTGCTATGGTTCTAATGTACGTACCAATTATAGGTGTACACAACATTGTTAGTATAATAAAGCTTCTTTGCTAAAAAAGAGATCAAAATAACAGACTTACAATAACAGACTTACAATAGACTTACAATAATAAAGTAGTATAGACAAAATAACATAATAAAATATCAATATAAAAACTAAAAAAAGAAATATTACTTATGACTGTTCAAATGTCGGTTCAAATGGGAGCGCAACAGGGTTTTGAACTTGGGTAGGGAACCAAAGAACACATCCAAGTCAGACAATTTTAAATTGAGTTCGTTGTATTGAATGCGCATTCTTGATACTGGTGAGTGTCTCCCGATGTTACTTCGACTAGCTGGCGGTTGAAACAGTCTAGAACTTGGCTCTCTAGGACGGTTATATGGGACTGACAACATGACACGTTCTAGCAACTGTTCGCATTCAATTTGACTATTCACAACCTTATGTAAAAAAAACTAAGTCATGGACAGTGCGACGGTTTCGAAGTGACTTAATTTGAAAGAAAGCCAAACGTTGTTCGTATGGACACCTGTGTGATATTTCTGTGGACATGTAGGCAATATGTCTTGTAAAAGCTCGCTGGATGTTCTCGAGACGTTGCGAATATACAGCATACATAGGATTCCATGCTATACTCGCATACTCTGTTATGTATTTATTTAAACTTCATGTACAATAGTGGTACATAGGCGGACTTAATGCCACAAGGCATTCTCTACCAGGCAACCTTTGGGTTAAATGGGAAAACATAGTGATAGGGTACAAAGTAATGTCTAAAAAAAACTTTTTGTTAACGAGGGTTTAGATTGATACTAATACACATATACAGATAAAATAAACTAATAGATATTTTAACAAATACCAAAGAATAAAAAGAAAATAACAAGAAACCTAATTATTATTATGAGGATTTCAAATTGAGAGCTATTTATTCTGACTTAAATAGTAGTTACGAACTTTTATTTTGAAAGTGAATTTGCTTTCAGCTTTTTTGATGCCAAAAGGTAGCGCGTTCCAGAGCTTTATAGTAGAGATAGCGTAAGAATTTGACATGAAGCCTGTACGGTGTGGAGGAATTTGGAGGAGTAGATTCTTTGAAGCTCGAAGGTTACGACTATGAGAACTGCCCAAAACTTTGAAATGAGTCTTTAGATAATCGGGAGCACATAGATCGTTCATAATCGTGAAGAGCATGCAGAGAGATCTGAGGGACCTCCTGAGTCGGATAGGCATTCATTTAAGCTGAGAACGAAAGGAAGAAATGTGATCGTATTTACGAAGGCCAAAAACAAACCGAATACAATTCTTGAGAAGTCGATCCGATTTATTTAGAAGTTCTTGGGAAAGATCAGAACAACAAACATCAGCATAGTCTATAATGGGAAGCACAAGTGACTGGACCAAAGTGAGTTTGGTGCTAGATGGGAGGAAATGCTTGAATCTATAGAGAGACCGCAGTGAGAACGAGACTTTCTGGCTTACCTGAGCCGCGTGTTTATTCCAACTTAAACTGCCGTCAATGTACAGACCTAAGTCTATTCTAGTTGACAACGTACCAACGCTTTGAAAAGGATAATTTTTGTTTTTACCCCAAAGGTTTTAGCGTTTCTATTGATAAAACCCAACCTTTGAGCTGCTTTCTTCACAGTATTAGATATATGAGAAGTGAACTTTATTTTTTAGTCCAAAGTTACTCCCAGGTCACGGATTTCAGAAACCTCTTGCAAGATAATGTTGTTTATTTTGTAGGGGGAAATGATTGGCTCTAATTTTCGACTGTAACGTATACAAAAACATTTCTCTGCATTCAAGGTCATCCCTTTAGATTCACACCAAAGACTGATTTGATCATCGAGTTTGTTTTGTTTGTTCGACTGAATGGCGCCGATACACGGGTCTTGTTCGTGATCGGGCGCTGTCAGTTGGGACTGGTCATCTCTTAGCTGCCACGGTTCATTTTAATTAATTTATTTTTAATTTGTTGATTTAATGTTTTACTCTGGACGCTCATAATGTGCACGTCTATCTACATCGTTCTCACATAATATCTATAATCTCAACATGAATGATGTAACCAAGATTTTGTAACAATATTTTGATTTTAAAAGAGTGTCCATGGAGTTTCTTGCCCGTTCTTCTCCATAGAGATCTACGCTAGGGAATGGGCAACTACAGTACTTTCTCAAGTTATTATGCCTTGTGACTGGGACTGTAGCTTTGATTTTCTTTTTTGTATTTTTGACATTCAAAAGTGCCGTAATGGTCTAATTGAAATAAATGCTTTGAGTTTGACTCGTGACCTCCCACTGAAACTACTTGTTTCCTTCCGCTCAAATATGATTTAAACCAGGCAAGAAGGGATCCATGTATACCATAAGATTCAAGTTTCTGTAATAAAAGTTTATGGTTTACTTTATCAAAGGCACTAGAAAGGTCTGTGTATATCGCATCAACCTGGTGTCCTCAATCAATGTCAATTGTTAGATCAGAGATAAAACAGGTCAAATTAGTCTGAATAGAACGACCACTTCTAAAACCGTGTGAGATAAGATTACTAACATGTCGATATAAAACAGGATAAATGAGGGACTCAAAAATTTGGCCAAGGTTAAAAGAATAGCAATGGGTCTATAGTTTTTAATACTGTCTTGATCGCCTTTCTTGTAAACAGGAACAATTCGAGATTTCTTCCATTCTTCTGGTAAAATTCCTTCGGCAAGAGATCGGTTGTAAATTTTGGCTAACGGTGCAGCCAGTATTGGCACACCGTTTTAGAAAAAAGGGATGTAATGAATCAGGACCCGCACCTTTGTTAGTATCGAGCTGATTCAACTTAACAAATACTCCCTTTGTGGTGAACTGTATATTACAAGATAAAGAATCGCTAATTGCTGTAGGTGTGTAGGTTAATGTTTGGGAATCGTCATGGTATACAGAAGAGAAGTGTGAAGCAAATAAATTAGCAATATTGGTACCATTTTCACCAAAAATACCGTTAAGATGCATGCGTTCAGGATATGAGGTGTTATTGTTGCGCTTTTCCTTAATATATTGCCAGAACACTTTAGCATTTTTAGTCACAGCCTGTTCTATTTTGTGTTTATAAGTTTTATGGCAGATATCAAACAACTTAGAACATCTTTCGCATAATATTTCTATTTTTTCGCGCGGGTTGTTAAACTTGCGGTACCGTTTCCTGACTTTGTTTTTCTCAGCAAGTAATTTAATAAGTGAAGAGGAAAACCAACGTGGATATTTCTGCTGTTTATGCGAGCGCTTCGGCACATTGCTCTCTATCGTCGCATTAACCGTTTCATAAAATACAGACACCATGTCATCAAGAGTACAACAAGAAGAAAACCCAGTTGATTCCCAGTCAGTGTTCTTTAGTTCCCTTAAAATAGCGGTGTAGTCCGCTTTGAAATAGTTTAGATTACTGCTGTCGTTATTGCGGAGCCAGGCAGTATTCGATGATTCAATACAATATAAAAGAGAAGGATGGTGCGGATCTAATTTACTCAGAATGTGTGAAGGTTGGTTTATTTTCCCGTCCTTAAAGCCACTCACAACTAAATCTAAAATTCTGCCGTTACAATTACAGATATTGTTAACTTGAAAGAGATTATTAATGGCCAAAAAATCAATGAAAGAGCATTCTACTGTTATAATTGCTAGGTACTGTGTAATTACAATTAGGATCGGTAGTCCACTGAATTCCTCCTAGATTAAAATCACCGAGAACCACCATACTGTCAATCTGATTCATAACATTGCTAACATTATCAAGAAACTTAGTTTTTGTATCCAGTTTTGCAGGGGGTGGTGCATATACAGCACATATTGCAATATATTCTTTTTATATCACCGAGAACCACCATACTGTCAATCTGATTCATAACATTGCTAACATTATCAAGAAACTTAGTTTTTGTATCCAGTTTTGGAGGGGGTGGTGCATATACAGCACATATTGCAATTTTTTTTATTAAAATCACCGAGAACCACCATACCGTCAATCTGATTCATAACATTGCTAACATTATCAAGAAACTTAGTTTTTGTATCCAGTTTTGCAGGGGGTGGTGCATATACAGCACATATTGCAATATATTCTTTTTATATCACCGAGAACCACCATACTGTCAATCTGATTCATAACATTGCTAACATTATCAAGAAATTTAGTTTGTGTATCCAGTTTTGGAAGGGGTGGTGCATATACAGCACATATTGCATTTTTTTTAGGGTTATTATCTTGTGCTATATTGACTGTAACCCACAAATCTTCAGATTCCCAGTTGGTAATTCGACAGGAGACAAATTTCCTTGAGATTGCAATCAACACACCTCCACCACCCAATTTCAAATTTTTATTACAATTCTGATTAACAGTATTACGTGTTATACGATCTCTTCGATATACAATGTATCTAATGAAATAATACAGCAGATTCAGTTGTTTTGTTATTAAATGCCTTTCTAATTAAAATTGCAAACGGATCCAGTGATGTCCCTGAGTTGCTAAGCAAGATTGGACTGCGGGTACCTGGTTTGTTTCTGCGTAAATCTCGTTTGTTGCACATACCAATGACTAGGAATAATTACAGACAAAACTCGTACATGATTAGGGCGAGCCTTGAGTACAATGCGACTTGCCAGGAGGTTGAGATCGACATCTTTAATACAAGCGTGTCTAAATTGAAAAAGGTCCTCTGCAGCCGTTTCTTCGACGGCCCATGATGTTTGAACAATGTCAAGTTGTGTTTGTTTTTTTTTTCTTTAACGTTTAATAAGCGCGTACTAATTCTTCCTTACCACTGTCTTTTAGTTTGATTCTTTTTGTTTTCTTTAATTATTCTAAAGCTAATTGTGAAAGCATGTAATTGGCCATATTGTTGTTATTAAGTAAACTACAATGTCTGCCTAGCTGTAAGTTTTCCGAAAACAATAAAATAAAATAAACACACATTTCACATTTAACTTCAGGTGATATTAGACGAAGCTTGCAGCAGTCCCCTACTGAGCGCGTGCGGGGAGAGCGTACAGCTGGCTACCCGGACAGACGCCGTGCTGCTGCAGCCTGAGCTGCTGGTCTTGCTGGCCAACGCCTGGAGATATCTCGATACTGAACAGGTTAGACAACCTAAAATATTGTTACAATAGTAAATCTCAAACTCGAAAGCTTTTATTTCAAATACACCTTTTGCCAATGAGTTAAATATACTAGAGATGCAAACCTCAATAAAATGTGTCAAAAAATGTGTAACCACTTTTTAAACGCGACGACGTAGCTTTAAAACCACAAACATTTAAAAGTAAACATATGTCTGTCTCGCTTACACAAGTCGCAAGAACAATACCGTCGCTTTGATTAGACAAAGAGGGCAATATCAACTTGCAATGGCGGGATGGGGTTGCCTACCCATGCGAAAATTTACCCAAATATTGAAAGCCACAAAAAACATTTGTAACATATAAATTAAATTAACTTTAAAATATTTGAATTATGTATTTCTTATTGGATGTATTAGACGTTTATAACTAATGAAATAATTAAACCATTTTCTTTTTTAATATTTTCATTTTGTTTATTCATTTATATACAAATATTATTATTAATTTCAATTTTTAAATATTCCAATATTAAAACAATATAAAAAAACATTTAAAAAATCTAAAACAATTAAATAATATTAAAATCACTTATTTCATCAATTACAAAACTCTCCCACAAATGTGGGAAACTAAAACAAGTTTTTAATGGTAACACTGAACCTAATTGTCAAAATTCAAAATTTCATTGAATTAATTGTGTTTTTACGGTGATATAAACCAATATATAAACACAGAAACAATAAAATTACGTGTGGAAAGTTATTCCGATTAATTTGTTATGTTTTTGTGATTTTCAATCGCACTCTCACTGCGTATTTGCCCATATTTTGTCGCGTGTCACTTCGGTACTGCGTCAAACAGAACACTGAACTGACATAAGCTTTTTTTTTCGGATGGGAAATCATCAAATGACTTCTCCCGCTCTGGGCGGAGCAGGAGGGAGTGTCAGACTTTTACTGACTAAAACCCATCCATGTTCCTTCATCGCCCTTTGTGTTCCGGGGCCACGGTATCTCTTTCGAACAGTCACTCAACCCCGGCAGGCATCGGTCCTTGCGGACCCCTTCCTTTTGCTGACTCTCTTTGAGGCGCGCGTGGAACACTCCTGCGCCGTCGACACGGCCTGTCGTCATGAGACGGACGGACGGCGAGCTAGCCCATAGCCCACCGTCCACAGGCCCGCGCCTACGGTGCACGCCCGGGGCGTCTCCCGCGGCGGCCAGCTGCGGCAGCTGCGGCGGACGCTGTGAGGTTCTCTCCCTCTCACGTTCCGCCACCTCCTTCTCTAGCATTACTGCTTCGCAGAAGGAGGTGACGGCGTCCCATTCCGTCTCGCTCCGGACCATGGCTTGCACCAGGCCCGGACGCGAGAGGTCGCCGCCGCCAATCGCCGCTTCGAGGACACGGCGGTGCTCCGCCCACGCGGGGCACACCTCCACCGTGTGCTCCACCGTGTCCTCCGGTCGATCCTCGCAATGGAAACACCCGGGCGTTTCCTCCCGCCCGATTCGGTGCAGGAACCTCCCGAAACAACCGTGTCCGGTGAGGACCTGCGTCAGGCGGAAGGTGAGGACGCCGTGGCGTCTCTTAAGCCACTCCTCAAAGAGGGGACTTACCGTCACTATTGTGGCGTGCCCTAACTGACATAAGCTAAGGTGGTAATATGCCCGTGGCAACGCCTTGGCGCGGTAATTGCTAATCTAATGTAACATATATATCTATGCCTTTTGCAGGCACTTTTGAATTGGCAAAAACAAAATCATGAAGCCAAAAGGACTACAGATTCCCTTATTCTGTATGCCGTTAAATTTAAGCGATATTGGTGTTAAAGTTGAAGAATAATAGTTGCCATAGAATGGGGTAGATGACACACCAATCAATTGAGATACTTTTTAAGAGCTGTCAAAACGCGATTCTCTCATAGGTTTTGTATGGCAATAGCCAACTGTGACGTCACTGTTTTTTCAACTCAATTACTCAACTATTTATTGATTTCAAAGAAACTAAAAATCGAATTTGGCAATTAATTGAAAATAAATCGGGTTTTCAGGCCCAAAATAAAGTGTTTTTTTTTACAGATTGGTGTCTTGGAAGTATTGTTTTATGGTGTCATCTACCCTATTACGATTGTGGGGCTACAATAATGTATTAAATGTGTAATCTGTAAGGCTATCCGAGCCTTCTGCTCTCCCTGGATGTCTGCAGCAGGTAACAGTCGGTCTACTGTCCAGGAGCTGAGCTGGGAGGTGGAGAACACTGCCGGCAGCCGCGAGCTGCAGCGCGGCTCCGGCTGGGCGCTGGCGCTGTGCTGCATACGGGCTCTGCTGCGGGACTCGCACCCGCGCCGCGCCTTCAATCACTACCAGATGAACCGCACTGGGTTGCTCAACCAGCTGCTGCTGGCCTGCAAGGTACCCATTATATCGAAATATATTCAATGCAGAAGATGACACGCTGAGCTGCCGAAAAAGCGGATGTAAAATTCTCTTTTCATTACTCATACTCGGAAAGTAGTGTTTGTTTGATCCGAGTACCAGGTCGAAAATGCTACTTCCCACCTTTTGGCGGGAATGACTCATAGTAATCGCTTCCCTATCTAAGGTAGGAATTAAAAAAAAAAAATGTACTAATTTTGGTTAGGCAGCTGCAAAAAATCTAACATTATTAAAAAAAAAAAAACATGCTTCGGTCTTGTGAGTAGGTATATAAACAGCCAGTGTGAATAAAAAAACTAAGCGGGTCGACTACAAGTGCGCCCAACGACGACACACATCGGATGCAAAGCAAGGCCCTACGGTGTAGACCTTTGTCGCCGACCACATCACGCGACCCTACACCGAACACCACCGACACCAGAGGCAGCCAAGCCAGCAGAGACACCGAAACAAGAAGCAGTCTTATCCGTCACGCCGCAAGCGCAACCAGCTGCGGGACAACGAACTGTCTTATTGAAGATGTGTCCCATCATCGTGTCCGGACCACGGGGGCGGTGCAAACCTACGCACTCCTAGACGAGGGAGCTACGACAACTTTTGTAGATAAGGTAGTAGCTTCCAGCATCAGGCCAGAGGGACCATCATAACCGCTACACCCAAAACGACGTCAACATGTCGTAGCAAGAGACGAAGAGCTGGCTCGTCACTATTGACGTCAGAGGGATAAATGAAAAGGAGAAGTAGTAGGTCAGAGCGAGTACCATCAGGGGGCGACACCGTCATGCCACCTAGCTACAGCCAAACACTCCCTCACGACCAACGAGAAGAAAATGGACGCCGACCCCAAGTTCGCCAGAGAGTACTCCAACCATTGAGATATTACTTTTACGTATAGAGAAGACAGCGCGAACAAAATGTGTGCAACAAGCGCGGCAGTGCGGGGCGCGCAGGGGGCGGCTAATGAGTCGTAGATGTGATGTCACCGTTATAGAGGCGACACTTTGTTTATATTCTGCTTATTTCATTGTACCCCTTACGTGCACATTGTTTGACTTACAATTTTTAATTATAATATTTATTTTAGATATAAATTGACTTTACTCTGCGGAACAAATAATATATTCTGGCATCTATACCTATACTAACTGGTTCAGTCAGGGTCATGGGAAGTCTCATTCCTAAACAAATTATATTGTATTCCTAAATAAATAATTATTTTATTTCAGGCCAGTAGCCTTTACTTGTACAAACATTAATCAATTCAAACCAATCAATCTAAAAAACACAGTTAGGTGATGATCTTACCCAAAGAGTATAATAATAATAAGGGAGAAGAGAGCCCTCTTGTGCCATTTTTAAGCATACGATTTGAAGCGCCATCTGGATTTCTTAACGAGAACTAAGGCTCTATAGGTAGTTATAGGTAGTTAAGAATGTATGTATACCTTCATATAGGTCAATATTTGTTTACATCAAGGTGATCATTCAAATTTTCTTGTTTTTTTTTTGCAAATAGCAGCTGTTTTGTTTATGTCGTATGTTGATCATAATGAAATTTGCGAATACATAACTTAATGATGATACATTATAATATGAGCCATCTTTTTATTCGCGAATTGCATTTTGATCAACTATACGATGTAAACACAGCTTCTATTTGCAAAAACAAGAAAGAATTTCGCTGGCTACATTCATATTTGAATAGAATTGACAGTTACACAGAGAATTTGTAAATAATTAAACATAAGATGGACTAACGAAACACATTCAAGCGTAAGCGCAAGTTGCGGTGGCCATTATATGATGTTGCCAGTTTATGTTAGACAAAAAGGATTTCCGAGACAAGGTTGTGGTATAATTGATAATACGAAACAGCCATGAAATATAAAAACGTGATAATTTTGATGAAAAATTTAACAATTATTCTCATTAAATTATAGAACTTAATTATTTGATTTTCATAATTGAACAGAGACATCTATCGTTAACTATGAAATACATAGTTTATTGGTTAAGTAAAGTAGATGGCGACTCTTTCTTCACTGAAGTTGTACATGTTCTAACTGTCTCCCCCCTGATCTTACCTTTCTTCAAATAATAACCACAGTCAATTCTTTTCTAAATGTGATTATTATTTTCCATTTTAAAAATATACGTCAGCTAATACTATATACACGTCTTGTTACACACCCAATGTCACTTCTAAAATTTTTTGTCTATGACAAATGACGCAAAATGGCGTCCGCTAAATATCGCACCCACACAACTGCGGGCAGAACAGCCGGAGAGCAAGATACTCAGCCTGTTCTGGAACGCCGAACGAGATGAACTCGGGTTCAAAACATCCATAAACCGAGTGCCAGCGCCGTGATGTCAATCTACGACCCACTTGAACTCGGGTTCAAAACATCCATGAACCGAGTGCCAACGCCGTGATGTCACTCGGACTGCTGAGCCACTACACCGTCCGCTCTAAGATCATCCTACACAGCTTATGGCGCCTCCAGACGAGGTGGGACGAAAAAATACCAGCAGAAGAGAACGAGTTCTTTGCATCGTGGTTAGCACACCTGAACGAGATAGCTAAACACCGACTGCCACGCTACTACACGACGAAGAAGTACGACCACATCAACCTCCACGTGCTTTGTGACGCCAGCGAACAGGCCTATGCGAGCGTGGCCTACTGGAGGATCACAGGCAGCGACGGGAGTGTCGCCGTAGTATTGGTGGTCGCCAACCATTGTTGCTCGGACAACCTACTGGACCGACTCATACACCGTGATCCATTGGATCCAGCACGACATGCGACGCTACACACCGTTCGTCGCACACAGACTGGGTAAAATCGCTGAACTTACTAAGAAGGAAGAATGGCGTTGGCTGCCAACGGAACATAACGTATGTATGTATCTATGTAAATAATTTATTCATTGAATTATACAATTGGCAGACAATACAATTTTGTACTCTCATTTTCACACTCTAAGTCTATACATAAACTTTTTTTTAATTTTTAATTTTTTTATTATTACTAACACACACACACACATGCAACTATTTACTAACATAACTATTTATGACCTATTAAAATATATCTACTCTGTAGGTGATAGGGTAATGAAAACGCGATAATTTAGGTAGACAAAGGGAAAGGCGTTGGTGCGAGCGAAAGGATTCAAACGCGACGGACAGACTATTTTTTACTAACTGCGGGTGGACGAAACTTGCATAGAAAAAAGTACCAATATTAAAGTATAGCTACCCACCAACGTCTTTTTAATTATTTATTTATAAATATTCCAATAGATGGCGTTACACGTTCAGAAATAAAGTATCTTACAACTAACTTAATTGCTAAAATCTTATTGCTAATTTAATTAATAACAATATTAATATGCGTCGCCTACAATTCCACCCCCTAGTGATGACTAGTCATCACAATCACAATCACACTCAGGTGCGAGTAAGGCGACGCGTGTGGCTGGTCGTCGCAGCACGCCCGTGCGAGTGCGCACGTCCACACTCACTACACCATGCCGCCATGAACCACGCTCTAAGTTCGGTTCAACTATCAAAACATAATCTCCTACACGCAATGACCTCTGCTTACTACTCCACTTTTGACGCGGCAAAAGTGTGGGCAAATATTCTTTAAGCCAACGACACCAAAACATGTCCGTCAGTCTCTGCGCTATACGCCACTGCTTCCTAAGGTGGATATCCACGTCTGTGTATTTCCCATAAGATGGTCCAATTGATGACGTACCTATTAAAAAATGATTAGGTGTCAGAGCCTCGGGGTAATTTGGATCCGTCGAAACATACGTGATGGGTCTACTGTTGACTAGAGCTTCAACCTCAGCCATCAAAGTTGAAAGGGTTTCAGGACGGGGCGCACGCTCCTTCAATATAACTCGGAGAGCTGTTTTAACGGTGCGCACCATACGTTCCCAAGCTCCTCCCATTTCGGGTGCGCCTGGGGGTATAAAACGCCACTGAATACCTCTAAGTAGCCCGTCATTACGCAGAACATCTACATCGAGCTCAGCGATGCTGCGTTTTAACTCGGTGTCCGCTCCTCTCAGGTTGGTACCGTTATCTGAGTAGATCACAGTAGGTACCCCTCTACGGGCTATCATTCTTCTCAGGGCCATCAGTGTAGAATCAGTGGTAAGACTCTCAGTTATTTCTACGTGAACAGCACGAACTGTTAAGCACGTAAATAACATGCCGTAACGTTTTTGTCTACCACGACCCACTGTGACCTCCATTGGTCCAAAGAAATCAATACCTGAAAATGTAAACGGACGTCGGTTGTGCTGCAGTCGGGCCGAGGGCAAGTCACCCATGCGTTGTCGCACGTCGGTACCTGCACAATAGGCAGTGCGCTGCCACCGCGCGCACAGTGGGGCGGAGCTTCAAGATCCAGTAGCGTTGCCTTAGTTCGTTGACTACTAGTTCATGAGCTCCATGTAGCGCTCGTCGGTGGTAATACTCCACCAGAAGTCTGGTCATCCTCCGTTGACCATCGAGAATAACAGGCCTCCTGGTATCCTCCGTGACACCTTCGGTCTTGTCAATGCGGCCGCCAACTCGTAGTAAGCCCGCACTGTCAAGATAGGGTGTTAGATTTAATAATCGGCTATTTTTTAATAATGGCTTGTATAACTTTCTATCTCTATTCTCTCTCTATTTCTCTTTCTCTTTCTATTTTTTTTTTCTTTTTTTCTATGTAGGATTTATTATTTTTATTGTAAAGATATTTGCACACCTGTTAAGGTAGGATATGGCTTAAGAGCTTCTGTTGTATGTTTCACCTCATGTACCTACCCATATTGACGCAAATAAATGATTTGATTTGATTTGATTTGATTTTTCCGTAGCAAAAGAATCATATTGACACTTTTTTATCAACAGGTCCTCTGCTTTTCGCAACATTTCATTGTCAATTCGATTGCCTTTACGTTGACATTTGTTGATAAATAGTAAGACCCTTGCAGTTGTCATTAGCAATCGAATCCACGATGAAAAGTTGTTCTCATTAGGTACTGGAAACACAGTACTATAATTTGTCGTAGCTATGACGTTAACAATTTTTGCTCACAAATTGTCTCAACCAACTGTTTACATTTTTTAAGATCTTTAGGCCATTTACTTTCTGGTTCTCTTAAAAAGCACGGACCTTGAAACCATACATCCTGAAACTGTACTGGTGGCGCATCATCACGAGTGGCTACATACGACGGCACGTACCGCCATTCCGTGGTGGTGGTCAGCTCATCGATTTCACCTAGACGATGTGCCACATACGGCTTATAGTCTCTAGGATCGCCACGTATCCACTGAAGAACAGTGTGCGAATCAGTCCAAAAGTATCTTTTGTCTGCCTTTATATCTTTATGTTCACTTTGAACTGTGCTCACAAGTCGAGCTGCGAGTACGGCTCCTTGCAATTCAAGCCTCGGGACTGAAACAGGGCGGAGAGGCGTAACCCTGCTTTTACCCGCTACAAAACAGACTGATACAGTACCATTTGAGCGAATAAATCGCCAATAAATCACGGCTGCGAAAGCCTTAGTACTAGAGTCACAAAATATGTGCAACTCGGTCCTAATAATCTTAGGCGCACTCACCTCATTGTCATCGTAGCATTGGGTCCAAACTCCTGTACTAGCATAGCATCGTGGTATGCGCAACGCATCTAGAAGTTTTAATTCGTCGAGCCACCTCACCCATTTACTATGTTCGTCGGGTTGGATGCGGCAGTTCCAGTCAATGCCACTACGATGCACATTCTGAAAAATTATTTTACTTTTTATAATAAACGGCGACAAAAAACCACGAATATCATAAACAGACATTATAACACTAAGCATTTTAGCTTTAGTAGGAGGCTCCAATCCATTTAATATCGCCTCCGAAACCCGATTAAATGATACTTTAAATCCAAAGGTATCATCCGACGGATGCCACATCAAACCTAAAGTGCGCTCAGTTGTGTTCATAGCTCCGTCCTTGAATTGAACAGCTGTGGGCGCGAGCGCATCTGGCGGTATTGTTTCCAAAACCTGTTTGTCATTGCTTAACCAACCTCTTATCTCAAATCCACCGTGTTTATGAATTTGAGTAATTTGTTGTATCAACTTGATAGCATTATTTGCATCAGGAGTCGAATACAAACAATCATCCATGTAATGATTTTTTATAATTACTTGTACGGCTTCTGGGTATAAGTCGTCATATTTAAGTGCATTTTTATTTTTAATATACTGTGCCATAAAAGGAGAACATGTTGCACCAAATATTAAACTTTGCATGGCGCATGTTTTTATGGGAGCGCTTGGTGATTCTTGCCCTAAGAACATGTTGATCCTGTGGCCTAATTTTAACCCTTAAGAACATGTCCTTGATGTCCCCTACAATGACAACCTTATTTTCACGAAATCTTAACATAATTCCCATAAGTGAATTATATAAGTCCGGACCTGTTAATAAATAACTGTTAAGATATAATCCATTTACCTTTGATGCGGCGTCGAAGACGAGGCGTAGCTTTCCCGGTTTGTTAGGGTTTTGGACACCAAAATGTGGAAGGTACCATACGTGGTCAGCTGAGAGTTCATTTTCCTTAACTTCCCGTGCGTAACCGTCAACAAACAGTTTGTTTACCTCCTTCCTATATCGATCTGCGTACGAGTCGTCTTTAAGAAATTTCCGCATTAAAGTCTGCAGTCGCAAAGATGCAGCTTGATATGAATCAGGCATGGTCAAAACGTCTTTTTTGAAGGGCAAACCTACTTCCCATTGACTTCCGATAAGACGTGACGTATCATCCAATATTTGCAGTGCTCTTAAATGATCACTATTTTCACGGCATAAGGTTGAAATTCCAATGGAGTCTAGAGTAAAATAATGTTTAATTAAATAATTTAATTCATCAGTTTGACCTAAGTCCGTGTGAGAGAGAGTGAACACATTGGCAGCGTTGCTGGAGTGAGTGCGACCGCAATAACCATGAATCGACCAGCCTAACTTACAACGAGTAGCATATGGTTCATTTTTGTTGCCATGAATAATTTCTTGTGGCGCAATCAAAACATAATTATCTTCACCAATAAGTAATCGAGGCACTACATGACTTTTACATACGTAATCTTTTACTTTAGACAAATGTTTACAACCCAAGTCGTTAATTACAGATAAATTTTGTGCTGGCAAATTTAATTTTTTGCGTAACTTAATGTCATAATAATTGTTTTTGTTATGTTCACTTATCTGGGCACTTACGGTCGGTGCATCGGATTGATACACCTCCAGTCCAAAGGCGTCAATGAACTTGATGTCACATGATTGTTCACACTTAAGTCCTAGTTCGGTGGCAAGATCCGAGTCGATTATAGACACTGAGGCCGCATCGTCCAGTAGGGCATACGTATTCACTACACCATTAGGTCCACACACTTTCACTGCAACCACTTTTAACATGACGTGATCCGAAGATAAGCGTTTATCACAGCTTGACGCGACGTGCGCCACGGTAGTATTTACAGCGGGCTTAGGCGCGGGCGCTGACAGCGGCGGCGGCGGCAGTGGCGGTGATGACGGTTGCGGTGCGTGCTCCAGTGTAGCAACTTGTAGTGTGCAAGCCCACAGTCATCTATGTCGCATACAGGTGCGGGGCATGCATTCCTATCATGTCGTGACGTCAGGCAACAATAACACAAGCCATTCATTTTTACAAACTTCCATCTATCACGGCGCATTGCACGTTTGAAGGCACGACACTCGGGCAGTGAATGATTGGTCTTGGTGCAAAATTTACATTTATCGCCCTCCTCAACAGCTGTTGTAGCTAATATGGGTCGACTAGTGCGAAATTTGTTGTCATCTCGTTTCGCGGGTGTCCCCTCGGTCTGCTTCCTTTGTTCACGACATTGAGGTATTCCGACTAGCGATAACATTTCTGCTTCATGTTTAAGAAATGCTGCGACTAACTCCAACTTCGACTGATTTTCACTTAACTTCTGGTAGGCAAAGTCGGTCCATTTTGCTATCAGTGTACTCGGCAGCTTAGATAGAACAGCTGACGCGAGTTCAGGGCTTCGTAAATAATCAGGTTGATTCAGTGCACGAATAGTGGCCACACAGTTATTAATTTTAATAGAAAAAATTATTAGATCGTACTGGTACGAGGTAGGTAACGCAGGTTGCTTCCTTAACTGCGTTGTAAGGTTCAGAATAATCACTTCCGGTCGACCAAATCTTAAGTCTAGTGCTTCCATTACAGCTGCGGGCGGGGTATTACCGATTAGCAGGTCGGTAACTGCCTCCTTAGCGTCGCCTCGCAATGCTTTGCGTAGTCTCCACAGGTTTTCGGATTCACTAAATTTGCACACTTGTGTGGATTCATCGTATGCACTCTTAAAATGTAGCCACTCAATACAGTCTCCACTAAAGACAGGTAAGTCACGCGGAGTAGACAAGCGACTGAGTAGACGGTCTTCGCGTTGGCCTGACGAGGTTGCCATCATGTCTTTTAAGGTAAGTGCGAGTTGCTGTACTACTCTGTCAAGAAAGTACCGGGAAAAGATCAATAATACACAAAATGTCTGTTATTCATCCAAATTTATTTTATCACCTTCAAAGTATGCTCCTTTAGAAACGATACACTTGCGCCAACGAATAATCCATTCATCAAAACATTTTTTAAACGCTGCTTCCGGAATTGAGTTCAGTTCTCGCCGCGAATTCTCCTTTATGTCTTCTATCGATTGAAAACGGGTGCCACGAAGTGGTAATTTGAGTTTAGGAAAAAGAAAAAAGTCAGCAGGAGCCATATCTGGTGAATATGGTGGTTGCTGGATGGTATTTGTTGAGAGTTTGGTCAAAAATTCGTTCACAATGATAGCCTTGTGCGAAGGCGCATTGTCGTGGTGCAAAATCCAAGAATTTTCTTTCCACAAATCTGGCCTTTTTCGTCGAATTTGCTCTCTTAAACGCCGCATAACGCTCAAATAATATTCTTTATTTACCGTTAGACCTTCCGGTAAGAATTCAGAGTGCACAACACCGCGATAGTCAAAGAAAACAGTCAACATGACTTTGAGTTTTGATCGACTTTGGCGTGGTTTTTTCGGTTTCGGTTCAGTTGGAAGGCGCCACTCCGAAGCTTGTTGACTAGTTTGCATGTCAAACTCGTAAACCCACGTCTCGTCACCAGTAACAATGCGTTTCATGAATGTTGGGTCCGAACTGACTCGTTCTAGCATGTCCTCAGCGACTTTCATGCGATTGAGTTTTTGGAGAAAATTCAGATCTTTTGGGACTAGCCGAGCAGCAACATGTTTCATACCCAAATGATTAGTTAAAATGACGTCTCGAATGATGACTCGTGAGATACAGAAAGTTCGGCGGCTATCTCTCTCAGAGTTGAATGGGGATTTTCAGTCACTATTTTCTTCACTTTTGCGATGTTAACTTCAGTTGCAGACGTAGACGGCCTACCAGAGCGAGGCAAATCTTCCATCACATCTCGACCGCTTTTGAACGCTATGAACCACTCATAAGCACGAGTTTTTGATAAAGTCGATTCACCGTAAGCCTTCTGTAACATTGACAGTGACTCCGAACACGAAATTCCATTGGCGATGCAAAATTTAAGACAAACTCTTTGTTCGATATTTTTGTCCATTATGAAATTCGCAATACACACTATATATGATATTACTAAAACCAGCACTGTATTCAATATAAATAACAGATGCAACCCAAACTCCGCGCCAAAATGGAAAACAGTTGTGCCAATCTAACAACTACAAAAAAACAAAAATTTGAATTTGGAACCATAAACAAATCATCCATTCCCGATACTTTTTTGACTGAATGTATACTATCAACAGGAACATCAGTGCACTGGACGGGGCCGACGAGAGCACGGCTAGTTGATGGTGCCGTCGGCTGATGCCGGTAACTGCAGGTAGGTTCGGTGTGATCCTGATTTAGCCAATCCTCGACGTTAGAACGTGCTTGCTCATCGAGGATCTCATTACTACTAGCTTCGCTGCCATCACCTTGGAGGTCTTCTGGTCCCTTGGACCTCATTGTCATCGTAGCATTGGGTCCAAACTCCTGTACTAGCATAGCATCGTGGTATGCGCAACGCATCTAGAAGTTTTAATTCGTCGAGCCACCTCACCCATTTACTATGTTCGTCGGGTTGGATGCGGCAGTTCCAGTCAATGCCACTACGATGCACATTCTGAAAAATTATTTTACTTTTTATAATAAACGGCGACAAAAAACCACGAATATCATAAACAGACATTATAACACTAAGCATTTTAGCTTTAGTAGGAGGCTCCAATCCATTTAATATCGCCTCCGAAACCCGATTAAATGATACTTTAAATCCAAAGGTATCATCCGACGGATGCCACATCAAACCTAAAGTGCGCTCAGTTGTGTTCATAGCTCCGTCCTTGAATTGAACAGCTGTGGGCGCGAGCGCATCTGGCGGTATTGTTTCCAAAACCTGTTTGTCATTGCTTAACCAACCTCTTATCTCAAATCCACCGTGTTTATGAATTTGAGTAATTTGTTGTATCAACTTGATAGCATTATTTGCATCAGGAGTCGAATACAAACAATCATCCATGTAATGATTTTTTATAATTACTTGTACGGCTTCTGGGTATAAGTCGTCATATTTAAGTGCATTTTTATTTTTAATATACTGTGCCATAAAAGGAGAACATGTTGCACCAAATATTAAACTTTGCATGGCGCATGTTTTTATGGGAGCGCTTGGTGATTCTTGCCCTAAGAACATGTTGATCCTGTGGCCTAATTTTAACCCTTAAGAACATGTCCTTGATGTCCCCTACAATGACAACCTTATTTTCACGAAATCTTAACATAATTCCCATAAGTGAATTATATAAGTCCGGACCTGTTAATAAATAACTGTTAAGATATAATCCATTTACCTTTGATGCGGCGTCGAAGACGAGGCGTAGCTTTCCCGGTTTGTTAGGGTTTTGGACACCAAAATGTGGAAGGTACCATACGTGGTCAGCTGAGAGTTCATTTTCCTTAACTTCCCGTGCGT
The DNA here is from genome assembly GCA_941918905.2 of Xestia sexstrigata. Taxonomy (NCBI): domain Eukaryota; kingdom Metazoa; phylum Arthropoda; class Insecta; order Lepidoptera; family Noctuidae; genus Xestia; species Xestia sexstrigata. The sequence continues at coordinate 21,641,356 of OW799211.2, forward strand.
AACCGTCAACAAACAGTTTGTTTACCTCCTTCCTATATCGATCTGCGTACGAGTCGTCTTTAAGAAATTTCCGCATTAAAGTCTGCAGTCGCAAAGATGCAGCTTGATATGAATCAGGCATGGTCAAAACGTCTTTTTTGAAGGGCAAACCTACTTCCCATTGACTTCCGATAAGACGTGACGTATCATCCAATATTTGCAGTGCTCTTAAATGATCACTATTTTCACGGCATAAGGTTGAAATTCCAATGGAGTCTAGAGTAAAATAATGTTTAATTAAATAATTTAATTCATCAGTTTGACCTAAGTCCGTGTGAGAGAGAGTGAACACATTGGCAGCGTTGCTGGAGTGAGTGCGACCGCAATAACCATGAATCGACCAGCCTAACTTACAACGAGTAGCATATGGTTCATTTTTGTTGCCATGAATAATTTCTTGTGGCGCAATCAAAACATAATTATCTTCACCAATAAGTAATCGAGGCACTACATGACTTTTACATACGTAATCTTTTACTTTAGACAAATGTTTACAACCCAAGTCGTTAATTACAGATAAATTTTGTGCTGGCAAATTTAATTTTTTGCGTAACTTAATGTCATAATAATTGTTTATGTTATGTTCACTTATCTGGGCACTTACGGTCGGTGCATCGGATTGATACACCTCCAGTCCAAAGGCGTCAATGAACTTGATGTCACATGATTGTTCACACTTAAGTCCTAGTTCGGTGGCAAGATCCGAGTCGATTATAGACACTGAGGCCGCATCGTCCAGTAGGGCATACGTATTCACTACACCATTAGGTCCACACACTTTCACTGCAACCACTTTTAACATGACGTGATCCGAAGATAAGCGTTTATCACAGCTTGACGCGACGTGCGCCACGGTAGTATTTACAGCGGGCTTAGGCGCGGGCGCTGACAGCGGCGGCGGCGGCAGTGGCGGTGATGACGGTTGCGGTGCGTGCTCCAGTGTAGCAACTTGTAGTGTGCAAGCCCACAGTCATCTATGTCGCATACAGGTGCGGGGCATGCATTCCTATCATGTCGTGACGTCAGGCAACAATAACACAAGCCATTCATTTTTACAAACTTCCATCTATCACGGCGCATTGCACGTTTGAAGGCACGACACTCGGGCAGTGAATGATTGGTCTTGGTGCAAAATTTACATTTATCGCCCTCCTCAACAGCTGTTGTAGCTAATATGGGTCGACTAGTGCGAAATTTGTTGTCATCTCGTTTCGCGGGTGTCCCCTCGGTCTGCTTCCTTTGTTCACGACATTGAGGTATTCCGACTAGCGATAACATTTCTGCTTCATGTTTAAGAAATGCTGCGACTAACTCCAACTTCGACTGATTTTCACTTAACTTCTGGTAGGCAAAGTCGGTCCATTTTGCTATCAGTGTACTCGGCAGCTTAGATAGAACAGCTGACGCGAGTTCAGGGCTTCGTAAATAATCAGGTTGATTCAGTGCACGAATAGTGGCCACACAGTTATTAATTTTAATAGAAAAAATTATTAGATCGTACTGGTACGAGGTAGGTAACGCAGGTTGCTTCCTTAACTGCGTTGTAAGGTTCAGAATAATCACTTCCGGTCGACCAAATCTTAAGTCTAGTGCTTCCATTACAGCTGCGGGCGGGGTATTACCGATTAGCAGGTCGGTAACTGCCTCCTTAGCGTCGCCTCGCAATGCTTTGCGTAGTCTCCACAGGTTTTCGGATTCACTAAATTTGCACACTTGTGTGGATTCATCGTATGCACTCTTAAAATGTAGCCACTCAATACAGTCTCCACTAAAGACAGGTAAGTCACGCGGAGTAGACAAGCGACTGAGTAGACGGTCTTCGCGTTGGCCTGACGAGGTTGCCATCATGTCTTTTAAGGTAAGTGCGAGTTGCTGTACTACTCTGTCAAGAAAGTACCGGGAAAAGATCAATAATACACAAAATGTCTGTTATTCATCCAAATTTATTTTATCACCTTCAAAGTATGCTCCTTTAGAAACGATACACTTGCGCCAACGAATAATCCATTCATCAAAACATTTTTTAAACGCTGCTTCCGGAATTGAGTTCAGTTCTCGCCGCGAATTCTCCTTTATGTCTTCTATCGATTGAAAACGGGTGCCACGAAGTGGTAATTTGAGTTTAGGAAAAAGAAAAAAGTCAGCAGGAGCCATATCTGGTGAATATGGTGGTTGCTGGATGGTATTTGTTGAGAGTTTGGTCAAAAATTCGTTCACAATGATAGCCTTGTGCGAAGGCGCATTGTCGTGGTGCAAAATCCAAGAATTTTCTTTCCACAAATCTGGCCTTTTTCGTCGAATTTGCTCTCTTAAACGCCGCATAACGCTCAAATAATATTCTTTATTTACCGTTAGACCTTCCGGTAAGAATTCAGAGTGCACAACACCGCGATAGTCAAAGAAAACAGTCAACATGACTTTGAGTTTTGATCGACTTTGGCGTGGTTTTTTCGGTTTCGGTTCAGTTGGAAGGCGCCACTCCGAAGCTTGTTGACTAGTTTGCATGTCAAACTCGTAAACCCACGTCTCGTCACCAGTAACAATGCGTTTCATGAATGTTGGGTCCGAACTGACTCGTTCTAGCATGTCCTCAGCGACTTTCATGCGATTGAGTTTTTGGAGAAAATTCAGATCTTTTGGGACTAGCCGAGCAGCAACATGTTTCATACCCAAATGATTAGTTAAAATGACGTCTCGAATGATGACTCGTGAGATACAGAAAGTTCGGCGGCTATCTCTCTCAGAGTTGAATGGGGATTTTCAGTCACTATTTTCTTCACTTTTGCGATGTTAACTTCAGTTGCAGACGTAGACGGCCTACCAGAGCGAGGCAAATCTTCCATCACATCTCGACCGCTTTTGAACGCTATGAACCACTCATAAGCACGAGTTTTTGATAAAGTCGATTCACCGTAAGCCTTCTGTAACATTGACAGTGACTCCGAACACGAAATTCCATTGGCGATGCAAAATTTAAGACAAACTCTTTGTTCGATATTTTTGTCCATTATGAAATTCGCAATACACACTATATATGATATTACTAAAACCAGCACTGTATTCAATATAAATAACAGATGCAACCCAAACTCCGCGCCAAAATGGAAAACAGTTGTGCCAATCTAACAACTACAAAAAAACAAAAATTTGAATTTGGAACCATAAACAAATCATCCATTCCCGATACTTTTTTGACTGAATGTATACTATCAACAGGAACATCAGTGCACTGGACGGGGCCGACGAGAGCACGGCTAGTTGATGGTGCCGTCGGCTGATGCCGGTAACTGCAGGTAGGTTCGGTGTGATCCTGATTTAGCCAATCCTCGACGTTAGAACGTGCTTGCTCATCGAGGATCTCATTACTACTAGCTTCGCTGCCATCACCTTGGAGGTCTTCTGGTCCCTTGGACCTCATTGTCATCGTAGCATTGGGTCCAAACTCCTGTACTAGCATAGCATCGTGGTATGCGCAACGCATCTAGAAGTTTTAATTCGTCGAGCCACCTCACCCATTTACTATGTTCGTCGGGTTGGATGCGGCAGTTCCAGTCAATGCCACTACGATGCACATTCTGAAAAATTATTTTACTTTTTATAATAAACGGCGACAAAAAACCACGAATATCATAAACAGACATTATAACACTAAGCATTTTAGCTTTAGTAGGAGGCTCCAATCCATTTAATATCGCCTCCGAAACCCGATTAAATGATACTTTAAATCCAAAGGTATCATCCGACGGATGCCACATCAAACCTAAAGTGCGCTCAGTTGTGTTCATAGCTCCGTCCTTGAATTGAACAGCTGTGGGCGCGAGCGCATCTGGCGGTATTGTTTCCAAAACCTGTTTGTCATTGCTTAACCAACCTCTTATCTCAAATCCACCGTGTTTATGAATTTGAGTAATTTGTTGTATCAACTTGATAGCATTATTTGCATCAGGAGTCGAATACAAACAATCATCCATGTAATGATTTTTTATAATTACTTGTACGGCTTCTGGGTATAAGTCGTCATATTTAAGTGCATTTTTATTTTTAATATACTGTGCCATAAAAGGAGAACATGTTGCACCAAATATTAAACTTTGCATGGCGCATGTTTTTATGGGAGCGCTTGGTGATTCTTGCCCTAAGAACATGTTGATCCTGTGGCCTAATTTTAACCCTTAAGAACATGTCCTTGATGTCCCCTACAATGACAACCTTATTTTCACGAAATCTTAACATAATTCCCATAAGTGAATTATATAAGTCCGGACCTGTTAATAAATAACTGTTAAGATATAATCCATTTACCTTTGATGCGGCGTCGAAGACGAGGCGTAGCTTTCCCGGTTTGTTAGGGTTTTGGACACCAAAATGTGGAAGGTACCATACGTGGTCAGCTGAGAGTTCATTTTCCTTAACTTCCCGTGCGTAACCGTCAACAAACAGTTTGTTTACCTCCTTCCTATATCGATCTGCGTACGAGTCGTCTTTAAGAAATTTCCGCATTAAAGTCTGCAGTCGCAAAGATGCAGCTTGATATGAATCAGGCATGGTCAAAACGTCTTTTTTGAAGGGCAAACCTACTTCCCATTGACTTCCGATAAGACGTGACGTATCATCCAATATTTGCAGTGCTCTTAAATGATCACTATTTTCACGGCATAAGGTTGAAATTCCAATGGAGTCTAGAGTAAAATAATGTTTAATTAAATAATTTAATTCATCAGTTTGACCTAAGTCCGTGTGAGAGAGAGTGAACACATTGGCAGCGTTGCTGGAGTGAGTGCGACCGCAATAACCATGAATCGACCAGCCTAACTTACAACGAGTAGCATATGGTTCATTTTTGTTGCCATGAATAATTTCTTGTGGCGCAATCAAAACATAATTATCTTCACCAATAAGTAATCGAGGCACTACATGACTTTTACATACGTAATCTTTTACTTTAGACAAATGTTTACAACCCAAGTCGTTAATTACAGATAAATTTTGTGCTGGCAAATTTAATTTTTTGCGTAACTTAATGTCATAATAATTGTTTATGTTATGTTCACTTATCTGGGCACTTACGGTCGGTGCATCGGATTGATACACCTCCAGTCCAAAGGCGTCAATGAACTTGATGTCACATGATTGTTCACACTTAAGTCCTAGTTCGGTGGCAAGATCCGAGTCGATTATAGACACTGAGGCCGCATCGTCCAGTAGGGCATACGTATTCACTACACCATTAGGTCCACACACTTTCACTGCAACCACTTTTAACATGACGTGATCCGAAGATAAGCGTTTATCACAGCTTGACGCGACGTGCGCCACGGTAGTATTTACAGCGGGCTTAGGCGCGGGCGCTGACAGCGGCGGCGGCGGCAGTGGCGGTGATGACGGTTGCGGTGCGTGCTCCAGTGTAGCAACTTGTAGTGTGCAAGCCCACAGTCATCTATGTCGCATACAGGTGCGGGGCATGCATTCCTATCATGTCGTGACGTCAGGCAACAATAACACAAGCCATTCATTTTTACAAACTTCCATCTATCACGGCGCATTGCACGTTTGAAGGCACGACACTCGGGCAGTGAATGATTGGTCTTGGTGCAAAATTTACATTTATCGCCCTCCTCAACAGCTGTTGTAGCTAATATGGGTCGACTAGTGCGAAATTTGTTGTCATCTCGTTTCGCGGGTGTCCCCTCGGTCTGCTTCCTTTGTTCACGACATTGAGGTATTCCGACTAGCGATAACATTTCTGCTTCATGTTTAAGAAATGCTGCGACTAACTCCAACTTCGACTGATTTTCACTTAACTTCTGGTAGGCAAAGTCGGTCCATTTTGCTATCAGTGTACTCGGCAGCTTAGATAGAACAGCTGACGCGAGTTCAGGGCTTCGTAAATAATCAGGTTGATTCAGTGCACGAATAGTGGCCACACAGTTATTAATTTTAATAGAAAAAATTATTAGATCGTACTGGTACGAGGTAGGTAACGCAGGTTGCTTCCTTAACTGCGTTGTAAGGTTCAGAATAATCACTTCCGGTCGACCAAATCTTAAGTCTAGTGCTTCCATTACAGCTGCGGGCGGGGTATTACCGATTAGCAGGTCGGTAACTGCCTCCTTAGCGTCGCCTCGCAATGCTTTGCGTAGTCTCCACAGGTTTTCGGATTCACTAAATTTGCACACTTGTGTGGATTCATCGTATGCACTCTTAAAATGTAGCCACTCAATACAGTCTCCACTAAAGACAGGTAAGTCACGCGGAGTAGACAAGCGACTGAGTAGACGGTCTTCGCGTTGGCCTGACGAGGTTGCCATCATGTCTTTTAAGGTAAGTGCGAGTTGCTGTACTACTCTGTCAAGAAAGTACCGGGAAAAGATCAATAATACACAAAATGTCTGTTATTCATCCAAATTTATTTTATCACCTTCAAAGTATGCTCCTTTAGAAACGATACACTTGCGCCAACGAATAATCCATTCATCAAAACATTTTTTAAACGCTGCTTCCGGAATTGAGTTCAGTTCTCGCCGCGAATTCTCCTTTATGTCTTCTATCGATTGAAAACGGGTGCCACGAAGTGGTAATTTGAGTTTAGGAAAAAGAAAAAAGTCAGCAGGAGCCATATCTGGTGAATATGGTGGTTGCTGGATGGTATTTGTTGAGAGTTTGGTCAAAAATTCGTTCACAATGATAGCCTTGTGCGAAGGCGCATTGTCGTGGTGCAAAATCCATGAATTTTCTTTCCACAAATCTGGCCTTTTTCGTCGAATTTGCTCTCTTAAACGCCGCATAACGCTCAAATAATATTCTTTATTTACCGTTAGACCTTCCGGTAAGAATTCAGAGTGCACAACACCGCGATAGTCAAAGAAAACAGTCAACATGACTTTGAGTTTTGATCGACTTTGGCGTGGTTTTTTCGGTTTCGGTTCAGTTGGAAGGCGCCACTCCGAAGCTTGTTGACTAGTTTGCATGTCAAACTCGTAAACCCACGTCTCGTCACCAGTAACAATGCGTTTCATGAATGTTGGGTCCGAACTGACTCGTTCTAGCATGTCCTCAGCGACTTTCATGCGATTGAGTTTTTGGAGAAAATTCAGATCTTTTGGGACTAGCCGAGCAGCAACATGTTTCATACCCAAATGATTAGTTAAAATGACGTCTCGAATGATGACTCGTGAGATACAGAAAGTTCGGCGGCTATCTCTCTCAGAGTTGAATGGGGATTTTCAGTCACTATTTTCTTCACTTTTGCGATGTTAACTTCAGTTGCAGACGTAGACGGCCTACCAGAGCGAGGCAAATCTTCCATCACATCTCGACCGCTTTTGAACGCTATGAACCACTCATAAGCACGAGTTTTTGATAAAGTCGATTCACCGTAAGCCTTCTGTAACATTGACAGTGACTCCGAACACGAAATTCCATTGGCGATGCAAAATTTAAGACAAACTCTTTGTTCGATATTTTTGTCCATTATGAAATTCGCAATACACACTATATATGATATTACTAAAACCAGCACTGTATTCAATATAAATAACAGATGCAACCCAAACTCCGCGCCAAAATGGAAAACAGTTGTGCCAATCTAACAACTACAAAAAAACAAAAATTTGAATTTGGAACCATAAACAAATCATCCATTCCCGATACTTTTTTGACTGAATGTATACTATCAACAGGAACATCAGTGCACTGGACGGGGCCGACGAGAGCACGGCTAGTTGATGGTGCCGTCGGCTGATGCCGGTAACTGCAGGTAGGTTCGGTGTGATCCTGATTTAGCCAATCCTCGACGTTAGAACGTGCTTGCTCATCGAGGATCTCATTACTACTAGCTTCGCTGCCATCACCTTGGAGCTCTTCAGCATCAACTTGCGCAAGGTCAGCTTCCAGCTTTTTATCTATGAGGGCAAGCTGAATCTGTGCTTTTGCTTCAGCGGCTTCTAATTCCAATTGCTTACGTCTAGCAATGGATGATGACGTAGATCGCTTCGATTTTGCAGACATAATCGAACCACTTTTTACGGACGCAAACGGCGTATTTATTTTTGCTGTTTCAATCTTCATTCGTTCCATGTCCTTAGACGGTATGAGACTATCGGTGCCTAGGACAGGTAATTTGACTTTAGGTTCCGCAGGTGCGTTGGTCGATGTGCTCGCCATTAGCATTTGCTGGCGCTCGAATTCCCGATGCTGTTTGCGAGTCAAAACTTTACGCGGGGCGCGCGGCTGGGATCTAAACATCACACTGATTATTATTTGGCTCGAAGACCACTCTTATTGTAGGTGATAGGGTAATGAAAACGCGATAATTTAGGTAGACAAAGGGAAAGGCGTTGGTGCGAGCGAAAGGATTCAAACACGACGGACAGACTATTTTTTACTAACTGCGGGTGGACGAAACTTGCATAGAAAAAAGTACCAATATTAAAGTATAGCTACCCACCAACGTCTTTTTAATTATTTATTTATAAATATTCCAATAGATGGCGTTACACGTTCAGAAATAAAGTATCTTACAACTAACTTAATTGCTAAAATCTTATTGCTAATTTAATTAATAACAATATTAATATGCGTCGCCTACATACTTCTTATTTCAGATAGAATTAAAAATTTAATTTGAAAAATGTTTGTCAAAAGTAAGGTTTTTACTATACTCACTTGTAAATTTTGACATTTGTCTAGGACAGGTGCCTATTAAAGACTTCGAGTGTTATCCGGAATGTGTCCTTTCTAACATGCTTCTTTTTAATTTATTTTTAAAATGGTTTATTGAATTACAATTCCTAATACAATGCAGTGGTATGCTAATGGTACTACCATTAGCATACCACTGCAATGTATTAGGAATACTGATAAGTTCTGACGTGGCGGACGACGCAACGAGGCTCAGCGACATTCCACTGAACAAAGCAGATCGATGGTTCCAGGGGCCTACCTTGCTATTCCAACCGAAAGAACTATGGCCCAAGATGTCAACGCAAGAAGAAGAAGACGATGAGGTCCTGCACACCAGGGAAAAACCGGGACAAGACAGCTGCCCGCTTCTCGAAATATGAAGTCCTGGTGAAGGCCACTGCACGAGCGCTCGCCTTCGCTGACATCTACCGACGTAAGGCGACCAGCATGGAGCATCGACACATCCAGCGCGCCGAGAGGGAACTAATCCGGCACGGGCAAGAAGACAGCTTCAACGAAGAACTGAAAAGGATCAAGTCTGCTCACCCCTTAGCAAAGTCGAGCAAGCTGTATCGACTAGACCCTACGATAGAGGATGGACTCATGTAGGTGCGAGGATGGATCGAGGCTTCCTCGGCACCCACCGAGACGAAGCGGCCCTGCCGACGTTGGTGCCACGCAGCGAGCCCAAGAACGACGCCCGGCCCCTGCAGGCTGGAAACGTGATCCTAGTGCTCGACCACACGCTGCCCCGGAACACCTGGCCGATGGAAGTCGTCGAGCGCACGCATCCTGGAGCAGACATGCCCGGTGAGCAAGCTCGTCGTCCTGATGAAGAAAGTAAGCTATACCGGGGGGAGAACTGTTACGGGACGCTGAACTAAATTTGAATTAAATAGAGCCAAATAAGAATAATTTTGAAATTGGAATAGCGGGGGAGACCCGCCCCCCGCATGCTCCAACGCACAAACGTATAGATACAGGGCCCCCTGCTGGGTGTCACTTCAGTCGACTAGCATCTCTCAACCAGTAACAACGTGGACCCTCTTATACTACGGCTCCACCTGCGTCTTAACACGTAATTTGGCACGTTAATTTAGGCGTTACGTAAATGTGGCCAACGTTTTAATGTGTTAAATTACAAACGTGACTAATGGTATTAAACGTTAAGCGATAGCTCGGGTGTCAGTTTTTTTTGGCACATCAAAGGGTTTCAGCGCGTAGTTTAGCGCGCTAAGCGATGTTGGCTACAATAACGCCGTCTCATTCCGCGGGACGCGCGCGCACAGCAAGGACGCGTTGCCAGATGCCTTGAACATTTATCTGTAGTAGAAACTGCTAAAATCTGTATTGTGTTTTAACTTAAAATCTGTCTAATGAAATAAACCAAAATACAGTATTAATCATCATCATCATTGCTTCTTTTGAAAAACAAGGGATACATACTAGCTGCGGGACTGTTCGAAAGAGATACTGCGGCCCCGGAACACAAAGGAATATGGCCCATCCATGTTTTAGTCAGTACTAGTCTCACACTCAACTCAACTCGTCTCGTCTCGTCTTATCTGAACTTCATGTACCTACCATATTTGATGCAATAAATGAATGAATTGAACTGAATTGAATTCCGCTCCGCCCAAAGCGGGAGGGTTCATTTGATGATTTACCATGTGGAAAAAAAAGGGATAAATACTACCGTGACAAGGTTTGATTATCTGGACGACCCGAATGGCGCAGCGGTAGTGAGGCTGCCTTACGTTTTTAGGGTCCCGGGTTCGAATATCGGTAGGAACAAATGTTTGTGTGATGAGCATGGACATTTGTTTGTGTGAGTCATGGAATCGTGGAGACATAAAGTCATCAAATTACATAAATGCATAAAATAATTTATAACGCTCATTGTTACAACTAGTGTAGCTGCTTCAAGCTCCATTGTATCTTTAACCGCTGAACCGGACTAACGACAGTAAAATATTGTGTTATACCGCGTGACTTCTTGAAGAATTAACTCTTAATGGCATTGTAACCTAAATGTAGCCAACGCGCATTTTTAATGCCTTAATTAACGAGTAGTTGACCATTGCCATTAACGTTAACGCTAAACCAGATGTGGCAGTAGCATTAGTGAAAATAAAGCATCGTGATTTTCAACAAGTCTTTCAATACAGTCCACTTAGTATATCTCCAGCAAAGTTTTGGACCAGTACATTCGCTGGTCCACTACACTTTCCTACATATTTGAAATGAAAAGTAGAGGTAAGAGTAACACGGGTGAAAGACATCAATTCCAACTCAGACTATAGCCGTCCTCGCTGCGCTCGGGCGTCTAAATACCTTCAGGGAAATGATTCCTTTCGACCCTTGTGTAACAATCTACTATTTCATCCTTTTATTTTATTTCTTCAAAAGTGTATTGAAAAACGTCGTTTGAAACACGTGGACATTTGTTATTGCAGTTTTCGGCTCAATAACACCCTTGCCTACGGCTCGTGTGCACTCGTGTGTCGTAATTCCGCCTCGAATGCAATAACAAACTTTCTCCACTTTTATCAAAATGTACTATTGTTAAACTGAGCACTCAGCCAGTCACCAAAACGCGACTTTATTGTATACTACGTAAACTATGTAAAGTACATATCATTTTATTTTATGAAACAGGAGCGGTTCTTGAATTCAGAGTGTGGCCCACTAGACGCCGTGGCCAGCAGTGCGCTGGTGGAGGTGGTGCGCGGCCTGGTGGGCGCACCGCCCCTGCTGCACCGCCTGGCGCTGCTCTGTGACTTCCTACTGCTCATGCATCAGGTATGTACTGATCAGAGTGTGGCCCACTAGACGCCGTGGCCAGCAGTGCGCTGGTGGAGGTGGTGCGCGGCCTGGTGGGCGCACCGCCCCTGCTGCACCGCCTGGCGCTGCTCTGTGACTTCCTACTGCTCATGCATCAGGTATGTACTGATCAGAGTGTGGCCCACTAGACGCCGTGGCCAGCAGTGCGCTGGTGGAGGTGGTGCGCGGCCTGGTGGGCGCACCGCCCCTGCTGCACCGCCTGGCGCTGCTCTGTGACTTCCTACTGCTCATGCATCAGGTATGTACTGATCAGAGTGTGGCCCACTAGACGCCGTGGCCAGCAGTGCGCTGGTGGAGGTGGTGCGCGGCCTGGTGGGCGCACCGCCCCTGCTGCACCGCCTGGCGCTGCTCTGTGACTTCCTACTGCTCATGCATCAGGTATGTACTGATCAGAGTGTGGCCCACTAGACGCCGTGGCCAGCAGTGCGCTGGTGGAGGTGGTGCGCGGCCTGGTGGGCGCACCGCCCCTGCTGCACCGCCTGGCGCTGCTCTGTGACTTCCTACTGCTCATGCATCAGGTATGTACTGATCAGAGTGTGGCCCACTAGACGCCGTGGCCAGCAGTGCGCTGGTGGAGGTGGTGCGCGGCCTGGTGGGCGCACCGCCCCTGCTGCACCGCCTGGCGCTGCTCTGTGACTTCCTACTGCTCATGCATCAGGTATGTACTGATCAGAGTGTGGCCCACTAGACGCCGTGGCCAGCAGTGCGCTGGTGGAGGTGGTGCGCGGCCTGGTGGGCGCACCGCCCCTGCTGCACCGCCTGGCGCTGCTCTGTGACTTCCTACTGCTCATGCATCAGGTATGTACTGATCAGAGTGTGGCCCACTAGACGCCGTGGCCAGCAGTGCGCTGGTGGAGGTGGTGCGCGGCCTGGTGGGCGCACCGCCCCTGCTGCACCGCCTGGCGCTGCTCTGTGACTTCCTACTGCTCATGCATCAGGTATGTACTGATCAGAGTGTGGCCCACTAGACGCCGTGGCCAGCAGTGCGCTGGTGGAGGTGGTGCGCGGCCTGGTGGGCGCACCGCCCCTGCTGCACCGCCTGGCGCTGCTCTGTGACTTCCTACTGCTCATGCATCAGGTATGTACTGATCAGAGTGTGGCCCACTAGACGCCGTGGCCAGCAGTGCGCTGGTGGAGGTGGTGCGCGGCCTGGTGGGCGCACCGCCCCTGCTGCACCGCCTGGCGCTGCTCTGTGACTTCCTACTCCTCATGCATCAGGTATGGGCTGAACTGCCTATAAAGTCGGATGTTTCAGAACATTCGAGTAGTGATTGACGCGATGTGGATAATGCTCGCACATCACCTCCCCATTTCGTTCATCTCCGCTTTGGTGGAAACCGGGTCATACTGTCGTAAACTGGGCTGTATAGCAGTCATGCTTCGTAACTGACTAATGTTCAGTCGGAACTAGAAAGACTAAACTTATTGTGAATAATTGATCCCACCAAAAACATTTTCATGTATAAAATGTTGCCAAGACGAGACCATATATATATCACTCGCACTGTAGAAAAGTTATCAGATCTCATGTAAAGCCAAGCTTCTAACCCTACACGCCCTAACTCTCAAGGTCTAACTTCACAAACTCTACACCTTAATCAGAATATGTGGCTTGGCCATTTCGCTACATTCACATGGGCGTAAGGTGAAAAATGTATCCACTGTTCATAACTTTTCTGTTATACAATAGTTCTTGTAGTAACTAAACGGCCAAGCCACGTATTCTGACTAAGGTGTAGAGTTTGTGAAGTTAGACCTTATAGAGTTAGAAGCTTGGCTTTGATGATCATCAGTCAGTGTCGAAATCAGGGTTTTTTTAGATATCAATGAAATCTAAAGTGTAAGAGCTGTGCAATTAAAACTTTATGTTTAGTAAGTCCACTACTGACAACATATCCCGAGAATTTTGTTTATCTGGTATAATCTAAACCCAAGTTATAAGGGTTCAAAAATCGACGAGGCGCTTCGAGAAAAGGTAGGTAGTGCCCTTGCGCTTTGCTTGGCTCGTCTTAGCGGGATCTTGACTGATTTTGATTTTTTTAAATTGAAACCTATTTGTTTTACCAGGCCAGTGACACGTTTGTGACTCACTCCCGCGCAAACTTCTACTTCCTCCTAACATCCGAAACACAAGAGATGAGCGAGTTCTCATCCAGCTTCACCAAGAGACGCCCTTCCAAGCGAGTCAAGAAGAAAGTCGAGGAACGACCCAGCGTATCCAGTACATCCACCGAAGAGGTGTTGAACGATAGTAGTCTTAATTCCCTGAAAGATAAGGCTCAGAGTGCTGATGACCGGATAGACAGTAGCTGTGGGAGTACGGAGTCGACCAAACAGATGAAGTCTATGATCAATACGCAGATTAAGGAAGGCAGGTAATGTGTTGTATTTAGTAACGTTCCTTGTAGAAAAAAAGTCAAATTAAATGCTTTTTTGGTTAAGTGACCGTAAGCGCTACTGCTGAGCACGAAAACCTGGGTTCGACTCCTAGGTTGGCCAAAGTGTTATCGGATTTTCCTCCAAAAAAATCTTTGTTAGCGCCCGGTTTCTGGATCTGTACCTCGTTAGACAACAGGTTAGCCCCATTATTGTGTGAAATGATGGTGTGTTATAGGGCACGCCTCTGCCTCCAGGGTGCCTGTAGAACTGTAGGCCCCCATGCCTACCCCTCGGGGAATGCGCATTAATTTGTTGTAGTAAACTTGCTAACTATAACCATAAGTTTAGTCTCATGGCGTACGTTTAACTGACGATGATATTCATAAGACTTTTCATTATTTTAGGAAACACACCGCGTCTTCTACGTCAGACAATTCAGATACACCAATACCCGGTAAGTGTTATGAATTAGAAGAGTTCAAATGTCAATGATTCCCTCGTGTTACTCTATTACTTAATAGATGTTTTGTCAGAGGAACTAAAACGCCAAACAGCAAGTGGATTAATCGGCATTGGCTTTCCGTTTTATTATAATGTCATTAATTAATATCAATTGGAAATTAACTAGAGAGTAATATGATGTGGGTGTACTATTAGGTATTGACATAGTACACCTCTGCCTAACCCTAGGCGTGATGTTATCGATGAAGATGAAATGAATAAAATAAAATTTTAAACATTTTTGAAACTATAAAAGCACCTTAGAATGCACCCGCTTTAATAGATTGCACTCAGCTAATTGATCACCCTCGATAAGTTGACTAATACAATAATTGTTATTACATGTGTGCTGGCTAGGAATTGGCTGATTCCTAGGTATTGCACTTGGCAGTAGAATATATCGCATATTATAAAACAGTTGGGTGTAGAAATCTGTAGAGCTGGTTACAGCTAAAGTTGCTATATTATGTTGTCCATAATATCGTATGGCCGGACCATACGATGTTATAAAAAAACATAAAATATCCAACGAACGGAACGGAACGGAAACGAAAAATCGAGATGTGCAGAAATGGATCAATGACATCGCGATTCTCGATTCTCTGTGATCAGTCGAATCTTGCACGCCTCTTATCCACTTTCTCTCTCTCACTCACTTTGGTGGAAACCGGGTCTTATTTACTTATTACAATACTTGCTTTCTTCGAATTGTAGATTAGAGCACATTACATATGCACCGCGAATATTTCTGTTGCAAGCAGTATGTCGAGGTAGCACTAGTGCTTTTAACTAGATACTTGTCCTCCTCTCGTATCGGCATAAACTATGTACACAAAGGTATGCATGCACCAGCTAAGTCTCCAGAGGGCGGCGGTTACAGATAGCAGTGCGGCGAGGGAGGGCGAGGCCGGGGGGGAGGGGGCGCCCGCGGAGCTCACGGAGTATATTGTTGTAGACTCCGACGACGTCAACCACACCACCGTGGAGATGTACACCAGCGGGATCTACCATCAGGTGAGCTCACTACTTTATACATT
Source organism: Xestia sexstrigata (assembly GCA_941918905.2). Lineage (NCBI taxonomy): Eukaryota > Metazoa > Arthropoda > Insecta > Lepidoptera > Noctuidae > Xestia > Xestia sexstrigata. The sequence goes on from OW799211.2 coordinate 21,656,838, forward strand.
CAATTTGACGCTATAAGGGTCCTCTGTACTGTTTAAATCATACTAAACTACTTAAAAAACAAAAGATATTTTTTTCTTCTACTACATAAACAAACTGGTGTTTCTGAGATGTCAAAAGATTACGGTAACATACAATTTTTCATGCCTTTGGGTAAGTATAAATTCAGCCGTTGTTGTAATATGTGTAATGTGTAAACATGATCCGTGTTAGCTATAGCAGTTGGTTGTGTCGCAGCGCCGCGTGCGGGCGGGCGCGGCGGGCTGGTCGGCGTGCGAGGGCCTGCTGCTGCTGCTGCGCCACGCGCTGGCGCTGCTGCCCGACCACAAGCACCACCAGGTGACCTGCCGCATCGTATCTGTGCTATACGAACAGAAAACATTTTCTGACAAGTTACGCGTTTTTTTGCGTGCCTCGTCCAGATTTTTCCTGCGTATTATTTATACACTCTCGCCTATTTCCCAGAGCGGTAGGCATGTTATGAATTACTATATGCTTTACTCTGTTTTGTCTGATGCTCTTTGTACCATAACCATCATTGGATATCGAAACCCTTCGATACTGTAAAGTTATGAATTTACACTCTTTTAGAATACTGGATGTTATTAAAGGTGGTACGGACTGCTAATTGCCAAACCTACCCATCAGATTACCCTCAAAAGTATAATAAACATGTTTTCTGCGTGGCAGCTCTTTCTGGAAAAACACTTAGGGTCATCAGCTTAGCAGCAAACATATCATACTAAACTTACCTTAGTACATAATTATCTAGAACAACATAGTCCCTAACTACTACACTCTACTATATTTTATGATTGTTTTTATTTATTTTTAATTATTTTACATTTAATTATCTGACCTTATAAACTCTTTTGCAAAAAAAACGGGGATTTTTTCTCTACTTCAATGAAGAAGAACAAGAAAGAGTTTTTATTTCTTTGACGATGTATTGGCATGTTATTTGAAGCATCCTGGCATAATTCTTATTCTTCTTAAATTTTGAAATTAACTAAAGAAAATTAATGAGTATTGTGGATTATTGTAAAATTAGGACGACTAAATGATTTGATTTGAACTATTTTGACATCAAACTCAATCACAATGTTTTTTTTTTTTAAATTATTTTGTGTAGATTGTAAAATGTATAATTGCAACATTGTAAAATATTGATTTTCTATACTTACTACTAAAATAAATTTTCATAATCTAACAATTTTAACGCATTTCGTCGCATAACCCCCAAATACGTCAAATCGTAAACATCTCTACTCTCAAAACTCTCAATACTTAACCTTACTAACGCGACGCGATACATGCGTAACCCTGAAATGCCAAACCAAGTCCTTTTGTACTACACTTTTATTGTTTGTATAAGAAAATTAACTTAACTTTTGCTTTCACTATAATTTGTGACACACAAAACCTTAAAACCTTTTATAACTGTTTTAACACCCATGTATACAGCTGAAGCATTACAATTAAATGAGTCTAAGGGAACGGATCCAAAATGAATGTTTTAATTTATAGGTAGTATTTACTAAGAACAAATAAGAACGCTTATACTCGATATATGAAATGTTTTGTATCTTACTGACACTTACTTACCTTACTGACATGCCTTGTTGTGTGAAGTAAACAAACGAACGAAATGTCAAATGTCAATGTCACAATCTATAAATATCTACACCACACAACCAACCCAACCTTAGTGTTTCTGAACCTCTCTTTTATTATCTCACTCTAACGGTTCTATTTCCTCTTGAGTATGAGCGGGATAGCATACACGCAGCTGACGCAGTTGTCTTTTTATCTACAGTTTACCGATGCCGTGTATAATCCTCGTCGGCCATGACAGTTTACTTCCTATAGCGTCGATAGATGGCGTTGAACATTTACGTCACGTTTCTGAATCGCGGTGTTAAGATTCTCCGCGGTCGAACGACCTCCGCGCGGTACAGTAGTGAATTCATACTTACCTGGCATAGGGGAAACCGTGATCAAATAGGCGGTTCCCCCAGGGCGAGGCCTTTCCATTGCACTGCGGTTAGGTTGACCCTTGCGATTATCCCTAATGTGGATAACTCGGATGCGTAATTTTTGGTAGTGGGGACTGCGTTCGCGCCGTCCCGCCAGAATTCCCTAAGAAATAACTGAACGAACATTTTGTAGCATAGCATTCAGTTTAATAAGTTTGTTATTGTTTATTTGTTTGTAAGCCAAATTGTTGTAGAGTAGAAGAGGTTATTTTCTTAGTTCATAACTACTTAAAACATAAGTCGCCGTCCGTGTATATTAATAAATTTGATTGATTTATTTACGACTAGCTGATGCCCGCGTGAATGTCGGTTATCGCGACCAAAAGTAATCATGAAATTTTAATCCTGTTCCCATTCCCAGAACTATATTTTAGCCAATGTATAGTGTATACAACTATACAATAACTTGACAAATTATATTTATTTATTTAGTACATGGAGGACTTACAGCTAATAAAAAAAGAAAAAAAGGAAACCATAGTCACCAGAAAGCCAATTACAAGTCCTCACGTATAGACTTATAATAGAAATCTATGGTGTAAGCACAAGATAACCAATAAAGTAACACTCATGAGGTAACCGAACCAGGAAGTTAGTAAGTGCACCGTATACCTAAACAAACAGCACAATGAACGCAGAAGTGACGCCCAAGCCCAAGCGCCTGACGACAAGTGGTTTAGCCGTAGTGTCTTTATTTCTTCAACTGAAACAAGAACTTTAGCTTTATCGGGAGCTTTACATCCTTTATGGAGGTTTGAAGCTTTAATATAAGTGAGAAGCTATGTAAAAACTAATGTACGTATGTGTGTGTGTGTTATGTATATACTGAAACCTTCCTCGAGAACCGCGAATCCATCGGTGAAAACATCATGACAATCGACGCAGTACCTAGTTGTTGAGTTTATCGCGAACAGCCCGACAGACAGAAGCGTTGGTGTCGGTGGACTTTGTTTATAATATGTAGTGATTTGGCTACTCATAACTTTCTACAGTATTCTGTTTTTTTTGGATTTATTTCCTTGAATTGGACTCCAATAAAATTGAAAAAATGAAATCCGACCAAATGGGCTGATTAATTTAAATTTAACAATTTTAACCGATTCTGGTGGAAGTCACAAAAATGTAGTCTTTTGACAAAACGACATTAAAGAAACTTGAATTGTTCTCATAATGGAAACGGAAGGCTGACGAGGGACTTCTTGTTTAGGATAAAAATATACTAAAAAGAGAGGAAACATAAAGATCTTTTTAGTCTAAGCTCCTTTTTGAATTGAAGTGATAAATTATTGTTTGTTTAGTATTATTTTTTCAATTATTTCAGCGATATAATTGTAAACTAAGTACTTATATTGCTTTTTTCTTAAATTAAAACTGTTTTTTTTAGTGTTTGTGCTTACACCATACATTACTATTTAAGTCTATACGTGAAGACTTGTAATTGGCTTTCTGGTGACTATGGTTTCCTTTTTTTTTGTCTGTTTTTATTAGCTGTATGTCCCCCATTTACTAATAACAAATAAAATAAAAAATGAGGCGGCGCCAAACAAACTAGACATGAATACTATACCCAAGTATTTGTTCTGTATCGTATTGTATGTGGTCCCTGTGTCCGCTCCACGTCCACGGCGCGTAAGTTGCGTACCTACGAAATCTTTCTATGAAAAATAGTAACATAGATTACCCGGCAGTCGGTATGATGATTGTGTTAGAGCAGTATGTTCTGTGACGTCGTAACATGTGCAGGCGATATCGGGCGCGGTGTGCGCGGAGAGCCTGCTGGTGCTGAGCAACCAGCGCTCGGGCCGCGCCCGCGCCGCCGCCGTGCGCGCGCTGGGCGGCCTCACGCGCCGCGCCGGGCCCGACCTGGCGCGCAAGCTGCAGCTGCAGCACTACTACGTACATCTCGCCGACCAGGTGAGCCGCTTCGGAACGTAGGCGAGCGACAGTGCGAATATTGCTATTCATTTTTTTCCGTCTCCATTTTAACCATACCGTGTATTAAATACTGTCAAAATCTTTTAATTTATTTCAATGGCTTTGCGAATGAAACTAACTGATCGATATAAAAGGTGAACTTATATTTTTGCAAGCAGCAATTTTATGAAGTAAGTGAAATTCGTTAATAAATCAAGTACTTCTGGGAACTTTAACTTAATATCCATAGAATTTAACTTAAGTTTCTCAGTAATCTTACACGAAAAAGTTCTGAAGTACACAACAATATTACTGACGAGCATCTATAATATAGTTTTTAATCACGTTCAACTCATGTGGGCTTGTCAATATCCACAGATATCTCTGTACGAGGGCTCGTGGGAGCTGGCGAGCGCGTGCGCAGCGCTGCTCACCAAGTGTGACGTGCCGCTTGAGGATCAACTGGATGTAAGTTGTTCATTCATGACATATTTCACTAAACTGTTCTGTCCCGATTAGAAAATATTTAAATACTGGAAATTTTCTCAAAGCATAATCAATTCGGCAATAATAAAATGTCACTTACGCTATCGGGATTTTTAGACTTAAAGTTGGCAAGCTAAGTATGGTCCAAAATTATTAATCTTCCTGTGGACGGTTAGTTGCTATTGAGCAACATGACGACAAAAAATATATAAAACAGCCAATCAAAGAGTTTCAAAAAGAGGACGTTTTGTGCTTCGTCAACACTTCCTTTAAAAAAGGAGGATCTTCCAACCAGAAGGTGTCTACTACACACAACGGAAACAGAATTTTGTATGACGTCAAGACGTATTATGCGTAGTGCGTGCGTATTGTGTTGTAGATGTGAGTACGATGCGTTATGTCTTGTCCAGGACGACATCTGGGTGGACGTGACGGAGGAGTCCCTGCACCGCAGCCCGCCCCTGCTGGCGCTGCTGCCGTGCTGCCTGCGCGACGTGCCGCTAGCGCACAACGTCACGCTGCTCGCCAAGAGGATCATAGATAAGGTCAGCGTCGCTTAGATAATTCACGCAAAAAAACCTTCCAGGATGGTTATAACCAACCAAACCAATAATACGGATTATTTAAATGATCTTATCATGAACGGCAGCTTTTTAACAAAATCTTCATTTTACGCCGCAGGCATCCCTAAAAGTCCTAAGCGAGATATCTCTCGTAGAAGTAGTAGTCCGGTCTATCCGTGCTGTGGGGCAGATGGCCGACACCACGTTCGAGGGTCGGGAGCTGCTGCTGGAAGACCTGTATGAGCTGCTCAACAGGGTGGCTATCAAGGCGCTGTCCACGCAGCATAGTATGCAGGTCAGTAGTGGACAGTTCTAGAGCAATAAAGCAAAGTTAAGCTGGTCTCAAGATGAGCAAAGATTTGTAAACATTCCGGGTTCCGACTTCACTTTTTAGTGGTTCCTCTATTGTGTTTAAAAAAAAATCCGTATAACCCAATTAATCGGTCCCTGATATTTATTAATTCTAGAAAATTTTACAAATACAATTGAAATGATAGTGACAAATTAAATCCATATTTGTAAATGGCAGACGATATCAGAACTGCATCACATGCTGACATACATCGAGCTGTCGGGCGACGCGCGCGTAGTGCGGGTAGCTCGGGACGCGCAGCTGTCTCTGTACAACGCGCAGCTGGACCACCTGGAGGACAAGCTGCACACGTCATACAACGCGCAAACTAAACTCAACTACTTTACCACGGGTAAGCACTGTATGGTCGTGTGAATAAAAACATTTTAAATTTGGAACAATAAAACGTGCTGACAAGAATATAATTATGTGGGGTTGTCAGGATTTATTTTGATAGGCTCGAGCATTTTGTGGGCAGAAGACGGGTTTCGTGCTATGAAAATACACTGGATGTGATACACTATCATCATCATCATCAGCCTATTAATGTTCCCACTGCTGGGACACAGGCCTCCTCTCTATGAGAGGAAATGGGCTATAATCCACCACGCGGGCCCAGTGCGGATTGGTAGATGTCACATGTCTTCGAATTTTTTGGTTCTAGGACATGCCGGTTTCCTCACGATGTTTTTCTTCACCGTTTTGAGAGCAGTGGTGACGAAATAAATTACACAAAGTAATGCGCCTGCCTGGGTTCGAAGCCACGACTTACTGTTCGTAAGTCGGGCCGCCACTACTGGGCCACCACTGCTCTCCAAACGCTAACTATCAAAGTATTTTATTTCACATAGCCCTAATGGTGCACGGTTCGGTTTGGTCGTTTCCATGGAGAAGAACCGGCAAGAAACTCCATGGTTACTCTTTTGAAACAGATACACTGAGTAGACTAACAAATTACTTGACATTACACTTTCACACAATAACACTGGGCACAATGAATCGGGGTACAGTTTCAAGACGTCTTACTCTGCTGCGATCAGGCCCAGAATGTCCGCCTCGCCGCGAAGTGGGTGGTGTGGTCTTGTTGGGTGAGTGACTCTGTAGAAGCCGCCATGGTGGGGTAGACTGGTAAGTAGGTCGTGTGATGTCAACACTGGCGCGCTTTCGATTCATTCGCCTGTTCGTACGACTGGATTCGACAAATATAACACTGAATTTCGAAAATTTCTTTGAGAGATTGACCAAGAGCTTTACGTACTTTCGACGCACGGAGAAAACTCGGTATGTAATGAATTAGTGGTCACCCATCCACAGACCGACCTTGGTAAGCGTGGCTTAACTTTGGAGATCGACCCGATTGGCTGTTATTAAGTCAATGGTAAAAAGTAGAGTACACAACTCGTGAAAAAAATTCATCTCGTATCTTGGATCCCTCGTTCCGCTCGGGATTCTACTCTAGAATCCTTCTCTGCTCTCAGAATCCAACTTAGTCGCTTTTTTTCCACTTGTTGTATAATCTATTAGTTGAGTATCGTGCGCAGTGCTATCGTCGGCGGTGTCGCTGGGCGGCGAGGGCGGGTCCCGCAGCGAGCGCGGCGAGCTGGCACAGCGGCACCTGTCCACCGTGCTGCGCGCTGTCAACTTCCTGCTCACCCACTCGCCCAGGGACCCGCTGCAGGCGGACGCGCAGCTGCTGGACAGGTTGCTGTCCACGCTCTTGTTAGGTGAGTGACGCATTTTCAAGCTTTTGAGAAGGGAACCAACACTGAAGCTACCTGTATGTAAAATTTCATAACGATCTCAGTGGTTTGATTGTCAAAAGACAAATAGTTACTTTCGCAATTATAATATTCGTTCGAAGTTCGCAGTTAAGACTTCAAGTGAGCTAATGTCTGTTAATTTGAGTAGCATAGCATATATTGAATGAATCCGTCCAGCGGTGAGCGGCTCCGCCGCGTCGCGGCCCAAGTGGTGGGTGAGCAGCAGCGCGGACTGGGCCGGCCCGCTGCAGGAGCTGTTCTGGTGGGCCGGGGCCCCCGCGGCCGGGGCCCGCGCGCTGCAGCCGGCCCTGCTGCGCGCCCTGTACCGCGCGCCCGCGCCCGTGCTGCACGTGCTCACACCTAGCGACCCCGCGCAGCTCAGGAAGGTAGGCTTAACTAATTATCATCATCATCATGTTGCCCTTCTCCCAATCCGTTTGTGGTCGGCGCAGCATATCTACTTCTTCCATACTTCTCTATTCCTCGTCATTTCATCTCATTCTTCACACAGTCCATTTATCGCATCTTTGGTCTTCCCCTACTCTTATATATTATATAACCTACTCTACTCTCATATATCCACATTCATACTCGAAACTTTCCTCACGACATTTTCCTCGTTCTTCCGCCTCACATGCCCATTCCACGACAACTGATTAAAACACAACATTTTAGTAACGCGCCACTTAAAACAAATGGAAAAAAAAATGTACTAAATTAAAATTAATTTATTTTAGGTACCAAGTCATCGAAAATCTCAATTTAATGTTATCGAAAAAAAAATACGTGACGACTTCAGAACCCCCGTTATTTCGTCAGTTAATAAAATAAAATGACGAATGATGAGGATGAGGATGATTGTTCGTTATCATGGCCGCGTAGCTCGGTAGGCCGCTGTAATCTTGTTCGGCAACAAGGCGCCTCCCATTTTATTTTCAAAACTTTATATGTTTTGTTCGTCGTCCCTCCCTCAGCTAGCCGTCTACCTCCTAACGATGCTCAAGCACATCCACGGCTCAGCGGAGAGCGGCTCCCCGTCGGTGGAGCTGCCCATCACGGACTGGGCGCGCGCCTGGGCCGCGGGCACGCAGGCCGGGCTCGGCGAGCGCGTGGCCGGCGAGGCGCTGGCGCCCGAGGCCGCCGCGCTGCTGCAGCACGACGAGCTGCGCTGGGCGCGCCGGGCCGCCCGCACCGCCTCCGTCATCGCCAAGTGAGTGACGTCGACTGTGAGCTTCACGCGCGATTTAGCTGCACTGTGAGCCAATGGTTTCATTTGACATATTGTAATTTGTTTTATTCTTTTAATTACGCAGAGTGGTGTGGAGCAAGGATGGCCTCGCTAGCAAAGTGACAGAGAGCGCGATGTCGGTGACGCGCGGCGTGGTGGACGCACAGAACTCGCAGCGCAAGGCCTTCATGGAGCACCTGCGGCGCGCCCACGCCAGCCACGCCGCCGCGCAGCAGGCCTGGCAGCGGCTCATAGACACCTACACGCACGAGCAGGGTAAGCTAACACAGACAACTACTTCATGGGCCAGCCACGCCGCCGCGCAGCAGGCCTGGCAGCGGCTCATAGACACCTACACGCACGAGCAGGGTAAGCTAACACAGACAACTACTTCATGGGCCAGCCACGCCGCCGCGCAGCAGGCCTGGCAGCGGCTCATAGACACCTACACGCACGAGCAGGGTAAGCTAACACAGACAACTACTTCATGGGCCAGCCACGCCGCCGCGCAGCAGGCCTGGCAGCGGCTCATAGACACCTACACGCACGAGCAGGGTAAGCTAACACAGACAACTACTTCATGGGCCAGCCACGCCGCCGCGCAGCAGGCCTGGCAGCGGCTCATAGACACCTACACGCACGAGCAGGGTAAGCTAACACAGACAACTACTTCATGGGCCAGCCACGCCGCCGCGCAGCAGGCCTGGCAGCGGCTCATAGACACCTACACGCACGAGCAGGGTAAGCTAACACAGACAACTACTTCATGGGCCAGCCACGCCGCCGCGCAGCAGGCCTGGCAGCGGCTCATAGACACCTACACGCACGAGCAGGGTAAGCTAACACAGACAACTACTTCATGGGCCAGCCACGCCGCCGCGCAGCAGGCCTGGCAGCGGCTCATAGACACCTACACGCACGAGCAGGGTAAGCTAACACAGACAACTACTTCATGGGCCAGCCACGCCGCCGCGCAGCAGGCCTGGCAGCGGCTCATAGACACCTACACGCACGAGCAGGGTAAGCTAACACAGACAACTACTTCATGGGCCAGCCACGCCGCCGCGCAGCAGGCCTGGCAGCGGCTCATAGACACCTACACGCACGAGCAGGGTAAGCTAACACAGACAACTACTTCATGGGCCAGCCACGCCGCCGCGCAGCAGGCCTGGCAGCGGCTCATAGACACCTACACGCACGAGCAGGGTAAGCTAACACAGACAACTACTTCATGGGCCAGCCACGCCGCCGCGCAGCAGGCCTGGCAGCGGCTCATAGACACCTACACGCACGAGCAGGGTAAGCTAACACAGACAACTACTTCATGGGCCAGCCACGCCGCCGCGCAGCAGGCCTGGCAGCGGCTCATAGACACCTACACGCACGAGCAGGGTAAGCTAACACAGACAACTACTTCATGGGCCAGCCACGCCGCCGCGCAGCAGGCCTGGCAGCGGCTCATAGACACCTACACGCACGAGCAGGGTAAGCTAACACAGACAACTACTTCATGGGCCAGCCACGCCGCCGCGCAGCAGGCCTGGCAGCGGCTCATAGACACCTACACGCACGAGCAGGGTAAGCTAACACAGACAACTACTTCATGGGCCAGCCACGCCGCCGCGCAGCAGGCCTGGCAGCGGCTCATAGACACCTACACGCACGAGCAGGGTAAGCTAACACAGACAACTACTTCATGGGCCAGCCACGCCGCCGCGCAGCAGGCCTGGCAGCGGCTCATAGACACCTACACGCACGAGCAGGGTAAGCTAACACAGACAACTACTTCATGGGCCAGCCACGCCGCCGCGCAGCAGGCCTGGCAGCGGCTCATAGACACCTACACGCACGAGCAGGGTAAGCTAACACAGACAACTACTTCATGGGCCAGCCACGCCGCCGCGCAGCAGGCCTGGCAGCGGCTCATAGACACCTACACGCACGAGCAGGGTAAGCTAACACAGACAACTACTTCATGGGCCAGCCACGCCGCCGCGCAGCAGGCCTGGCAGCGGCTCATAGACACCTACACGCACGAGCAGGGTAAGCTAACACAGACAACTACTTTTGTGGCCGACAAAATGTGTCGCTTACAACCGCATCGAATAACGCACACGAGGGACTTATAGTACCGCGCACAAAAAGCGCTCTAACAACCGACGACATGTACAGACCGGACCGCACAAAAGAAGTATTCCCCGACAAAATATAACTAACGTGACAACGCACATCAACACACAATATCCGCTTGTTTTAGTCTGCGTTGAGTACTCAAAAATGACGCACCTAGGCACGATGTCACGGTGGACAAATTATCACACATCAAGTGCGTTGAGTCATTTCTCGGTGGACACTTTTCCAGGATTTAAGGAATTTTGATTTCAGGGGACGCAAGTCTGTCATCTGCCTAGCTAGGGTTTTAGCAGTAAATAAAAAAAAACTGTATGGGAGCTGTACAATGGTGTGTTAGCCATCATTATTCTATTGTAAAAAAGGGATAATGCTAGACCAATGATAGCATTAACATGTCATTGTATGGCCTATGTGAGTTCTACCGTCTCACTTATTCCAGAAAATGCTAACTTACTCGTGCCAACTTTTTAAATAGGCGAAATTCTTATTGCGAACTTGCTACTTACGGATGAAGTACGAGCGTTTAGAGAAGTTTCTTAAAACTTGCCCTCTAAAAAACTGTCGTAACACAGAAATAGTAAGTTTTTAGATAATAGCTTACTGAGCTATAAGTATACTGTAAGACATAAGTCACCGAATGGCACAAGCGAAAGTTTTTAAGGAAAGCATCTGTAAGCATACAGAAACTTTCAAATGCGTATATCTCAAAACTACTATTTCTGAGTTACGACAGTTTTTTTGAGGACTTGCGTATGTTTGACTTTCAAAAATCATTGATCCAACCAAGTACGTGTGGTTTGATAAGACATGAGGATTAATGGGATGTTTCCCTACAGCGGTGTGGCACTCCCCGCGCTCGTACCCGCGCTCGTGGCAGCTGGACGCGATGGAGGGCCCGGGCCGCGTGCGCGTGCGCCTGCGTCGCGCGCATCTGCATATACCCGACAAATTCCTCAAGCCGCAGCAACGACACAAGGCCGGTAAGTGTACTGTGTTACTGGTTATTTCATGTGTTTAAAAAAATACAGGATCATCATCTGAAAAATCATAAATATTCATTAATTCAACTGAGAGAACTTGGGTTCAAGTATAATATTTCGCGCAAGATTTCCATGTTAAACGCAAGTGGCAATAAATCATTTAGAAAGTTCACCCCTAAAAACATTAAATAGGGAATGAAAATTCGGCGTTTTTGCCTATCGGATATTCCATCTAGCACATGGCTTTTAAGAAAAGAAATCTCGAAACCGTACAAAGCAGGAGCGGTTCCGCGAGTCACTAAACAAATTGAAATTCATAACTCATAATAAAAAATTTCTTCAGCAAGCCGCAGGAGGAGGTAGATCTCGAAGAAGGTTCTACCCATATTTATTCTGGAAATTCAGAGGCTATAGTTAGCCACAGCTGCGCTGGCTGATTTTTTGTCAGGATTTTTGTTTTTGTTTGCAATATCTCCTCACGTCCCTAACGTCAGATGCCAAAAGACTTGGTCGTCATAGCAACGTCTTTGTTGACAATTAAACGTCTTAATGGTTATGAATGGTTATCATACATTCAAAAATCCTCCCTTCTGAGTTTAGCATGGAAACGCCCGTAATTTTTCAGTTATTATTTTTTATTTCGAAAACTATAAGTACGTTTTATCGGTCAACTTTCAAAGTAAAAATTGTAGAATAAACAATTTGCTTCTAAAAAAAATATTACACAATAAAAATGTTTACCGTTTCGGAGATATATTTTTTTTCCTAAAAATTTTGAAAATCTTTCCCCTCCCCAAGTTAGGGGTTGCATCAAAAAGTTTAAATTTTAAATTGTCCGTATTCTTACTCTGAATGATAAAAATGTTAAACGGTTCAACGATTGCTAGTAGTAAAGTTTGCTATACAATTTTAAATGATGCGATCAGTATACCATTTTTTACTAGGCGATTTTCTGCTACGGCGAAGCCAAAAGGAAGGGTTATGAATTATTTTGAATATCACATTTCAGAAGTTTCGCTAATTAATTTAATTTGATTATGCTTGTACGGTTTACATACACACCGATACTACACGACGACACACGATACTAACTCAAACTACGTACAAACTACTTCGGGACCTACAATGCTTATTTATGTTTATGTCTCTTGTGGCATAGATTGGAAAGTAATCCGGTTTAGCGTTCAGTACATATCTCGCGTTTGGTTAGGCTTAGTTAAGCAAGCCGCACATGTTGCATACAGCAGATGTAACAGCCTGCCATGTTGTGTTCCCAGAGCTGAGCTCGGCCGCCCCCCTCTGCGCAGCGTGGTGGGCGGCTGGTGCGCGGTGCGCTCGGGGCTGGTGGCGCGGCTGCAGCTGCACGAGACCGTGGCGCACATGGCGCGCGCCACCTGCGTCACGGTGCAGGCCGAGCTGGACGGCGAGCTGCTGCTCACCGACCAGTGCATCCACTTCGTGCCCGACGACGCGCCGCCCGCGCTGCCCGGCGCAAGGACCGCCTGTACATACCCGAGGTGCAGGCCGCGCCGCAAGCGCAGTCCTGGGCGCTGGAGGATGTGCTGCAGGTAACCTAGTGTGTCGGAGCTGGACGGGAGCTGCTGCTCACCGACCAGTGCATCCACTTCGTGCCCGACGACGCGCCGCCCGCGCTGCCCCGGCGCAAGGACCGCCTGTACATACCCGAGGTGCAGGCCGCGCCGCAAGCGCAAGTCCTGGGCGCTGGAGGATGTGCTGCAGGTAACCTAGTGTGTCGGAGCTGGACGGGAGCTGCTGCTCACCGACCAGTGCATCCACTTCGTGCCCGACGACGCGCCGCCCGCGCTGCCCCGGCGCAAGGACCGCCTGTACATACCCGAGGTGCAGGCCGCGCCGCAAGCGCAGTCCTGGGCGCTGGAGGATGTGCTGCAGGTAACCTAGTGTGTCGGAGCTGGACGGCGAGCTGCTGCTCACCGACCAGTGCATCCACTTCGTGCCCGACGACGCGCCGCCCGCGCTGCCCCGGCGCAAGGACCGCCTGTACATACCCGAGGTGCAGGCCGCGCCGCAAGCGCAGTCCTGGGCGCTGGAGGATGTGCTGCAGGTAACCTAGTGTGTCGGAGCTGGACGGCGAGCTGCTGCTCACCGACCAGTGGCCGACGGTGCTGGCGGATGTGCTGCAGGTAGAAACAAAAATATTTAAATATATGGTGCCCTAAGCCCCGGCAAAACCATAAAATTTTAATTCATAAAAATTTATAGCACTGTCTGTCACAGATTTTCAATTGGAACTTGAAAATATAGCGTAACTTAAAGTAAATGAATGTTGTCCAGGTGGCGACGCGTCGCTGGTGCCTGCAGGAGCGCGCAGTGGAGCTGTTCCTGAGCTCGGGTCACGCACACATGCTGGCCTTCAGCGACACGCACGAGCGCGCCGCCTTCCTTAAAGCTCTGGCCAACACACATCACCCGCCGGCCAGGTACGGATAGGCTAATGTCGTATTGCAAATATGTCACCCACTTACTGATCAGAAACACGTATCCATTCTTAAATCTTTGGCAGTGGCAATCGTGGCAGCAGCATATTTTTTGTTAGGGCAACCCCGCCACACTTTTCCCAAAACACTGTAACTCCTGTTCGCCAAAATAAACAGTGGCCACCACTAGAACAGCGCCGAAACAATGAAGCTCGACGAAATGCTAAAGAAACAATTTAACTATCTTGGATTTGAAACGAAATTAATTAGAATACAGTAAAAATCAAGAAAAATCGAAATCCTCATAATTTGTTTATGTGTAAACCGTGTAACTGTTTTAAATTGTTCGTCTAGAATTGAGCCTGACACATTAAACGACGCCATGACGCAGTGGCGTAACGGCAGCATCACGAACTGGGAGTACCTGATGAGACTCAACGGGCTGGGCGGCCGCTCCTACAACGACCTCATGCAGTACCCCGTGCTGCCCTTCGTCATCGCCGACTACTCCTCGCGCATACTGGACCTCGCCGACCCGGCGTCCTTCAGGGACCTCAGCAAGCCCATGGCGGTGCAGAATAAGAACAGAGAACACCATTATATTAATATTTATAATGTGAGGAACTGAAATTTTTTTTTTTTGGGTCAATACGTCGTCAATGACAATGACGATTTTGTATGAATATAAATGAACATTGCACCCAGGAAAATTTTATTCCCTTACAAAAATTACAGTAAGTTTAAAAACTGCTGTGTTTTCTTTAAAAACAGCACTTTTCTCTATTTGTCATACCTAGTTTCAGTTTTGGACCTGTAGTCACAAGTGAAAACCGTGTAGGATAATGAATAGCAATATGACACCTTTAAACTGTAAGCATGGTAGTTACTTGTCCAGGACCTAAAGGCAGCTCGTCGCGAAGGCTGCAGCCCGCTGCTGTCTCGCCAGCCGCACCACTACGCGTCGCTGTACTCCAACTCGGGCGGAGTGCTGCACTACCTGGTGCGGATACCGCCCTTCACTGAGCTGTTCCTCAACTACCAAGGTGATCACCGTCCTGTGTATAGTGATAAGGGACCTCAAATAGACTAGCCTCTTGGTATCTACATAATTAAATTGTAAGATTTTTATGTAACATCATATGCTGCAGAATTTAGCTGTTCCTAAAGAGATGTTAAATAGGGACCCCATTGTAGTTTCGGGTGCGCAATCCCCAGGAGAAGATTTGTACCTAAGAATTCTAGTTTCTCCTTATTTAATACTATAACGCAAGCACTACGAGTATTTTTAATATTCGTTAAAGCAAATAAAGTAAACCATTTAGTCTTTTTCCAATTTAATATTTAATAATTGGCGTCGTCGAAATTTTGTGCCTATCTATTTATCTTGAAAATTAAGGAAGTGTTATCAAAGGCCTTGGAGAAATGACAAAATATTCCTTTGGCGTCTTAGGCGTCTGGGCGTCCCATGAAGTAAACATATGCTTTAAATAAGGTGACACCGACGTCAGTCGCACATAGTTTAGGTGCAACTCTTCCGTCCCTTCTCGCAGACAATAACTTCGACATGCCAGACCGCACGTTCCACTCCCTGGCGACCACCTGGCGGCTCATCACCAACGACTCGCCGACCGACGTCAAGGAGCTCATCCCCGAGATGTTCTACCTGCCCGAGCTGTTCCACAATAACGAAGGTATGAATTATATTTTTTATGATGTTTTGGAAACACCACCTCTACCTCATAATAAACAAAATCCAAATTACATTCCAACAAATCGTAAATCATCACATAACTCTTGACAAACTGTGACAATAATATTAAGACGCACAGCAAGGCCTCTTCATGTCAAAGGTACTAATTAATTTTATTGGTCCAATACTAAACCATTCCACAGCATCGTCGGTGGCAGCGCAAGAAAAAAGTCTCGCCGAGTGACGTTAAATTAATATTTATTTTGAAATTCTCGGCCGATGCCCTGAACGTCCAGCATATCCTGAAAACCTATCACTCTGTTATTCAGTAATAATCCTTTTACCAAAATGATATGTCCTATGGCACATGAGATGAGCCGTTTATCTACTCATGTGACTATAGCGCGGCGCATCTTACGGCCATTTAAATAACTTACTAACAGGTAACGGAAGATTGCTATCTCTAACTGTTTGCCATTTAGCTTCCGGACCGTTAGAAACAAAACATCTCGGAAAAGCTTACTTTGTTTTTTTTCTATGAATCACAGTCCTCCGAGTGACAGGTAGGTGACGCGGATAGGTTATTCCAAGCCAACTTTGTTTACAGAAACACCGATAGCTACGAGACGTAAGCATATTAACTAACAGTAAGTTATAGAAAACGGCCGCTAACCGATGCCCAACCAAACCCGACTTTAAATATTTTTGGACTAATCGAACTTGGTGTGGTTACATGCGATACTGTTTGATTGTATTAGAGCAAAATGTAAAATTAAGTAAGTAAAGCAGAGAACGTTCAAAATAAATCTTCAAATTGGATTTAATAGACAAAAGAAATGTAAAAATAATAGGGACACTCACTGACTTTATTTGTGAGGTTCTTTCGTAAGGTCACGTGCGTAGCACTCGCAATTGGCGTGAACTTTTATTAAAAACATAATATTATTTCTTCCTAGATAGTTTTGGCGTTCCCTTTTCACACTTATGAACTGTAATGACATAAATCCTCCTATATCGCGATATTACGTTATCTGCGCGATAAACATCACACTCAACAGCAACCGGGCAGTAACCAGTAACCCACCAGATAGGACACCAAGTCTGATCGGCAGATCCTCCCTTTTGTATGGAGGATAAGAAACGACAATGACCAAAATGTATGTAGCAATATTGCCCTTTTGTTTTTTCGCGGCCACAAACAAAATTATTTACTCAGTGGCGAAGAAGGGTCAAAATTGTGCCTGTAGAAGCCGAAGAAAAAAATTGAGATGTTTTTTTTTTTTCGTCACCCGTCATTCTATTTTAGTTTAGACTTCATTTTTATTATCAGCAACCCTAAAACCACGAAAATTACATGCTTGACGAAAACAAATTTAAATTTTCGTCGGTACCATCTTGGATTTTCATTTTGACCTCAGTTTCGTTATCAGCTACCCCCTAAAACCATGTAAATGACACTCATGATAAAAATACCGAAAATGAAACGAATTTTTTTTTTTCGGTTTAGTTTTCGGTTTTTTTAGCAGATGAACAATAATCAGAAAAATCACTCAAGTCCAGACTTCGGACCGGACTGAGTTCCGAGCTTTAACGCCATATAAAGTTTTGTTTGTTATGCTATTTACTCCAATAAAGGGTGTAAAAAACCTCCTAACGAAGCCGAAAGGCACTTGTTCTCCCCGTCATTGCGATCATTTTTTTGTTCTACACCATACCTGGGAACTTTCCAGTAACGAAGATATTGGGGGTCAAAGTTCCATCTTTTTTTTTAAATACATGTTTTTAATGTAAGATTTTTACTTTAAACACCTCCACGACCCCCGTACTATTTTTGTGCGTAACATAGAGTTCTACCACAAAACATGTTTTTTCACCCCAAAAAAAAAAGTAATTTCCCAGCAATAATTTTTGCGTAATGTACGTACTTAGTTTGATATACAGAATGCTTGGTTGACGGCTTCGTGATGAGATTGTTTACACCCTGTAACTTCGTTAGTCGCAGCGAAAAATAAAAAGCCACCAATTTTGGTCATTGGCTTTACCACCCTGTTTCTCATACATGCAAGCATGCAAATTGTTCAGGCCTGAACCTGGGCACGCGGCAGTGCGGCGCGTCGGTGGACGACGTGGAGCTGCCGGCGTGGGCGCCCGACGCGCGCCTCTTCACGCTCATCCACCGCCAGGCGCTGGAGTCCGCGCACGTCAGCGAGCACCTGCCGCACTGGATCGACCTCGTGTTCGGCTACAAGCAGACCGGCCAGCCCGCGCTCGACGCCATCAACGTGTTCCCGGCCTGTGTGAGTCATCAAATGTACTCTGTTGTACTCAACTCTACTAAATCTCTGCATATGCACACAGAGAGAAAATGCTGTCTTGTCTATCCGAACAATCTTCTCTTTTAACGGAACACACAAGCACACGCAAAACTTATTCCAACTAATGATTTGAGATGAATTATTTTTATAAAAGAGAGATTATAATTAAGTAACTTTAAACACTATGCTTAAAGTTGGACATTTATGCTTAAATTTGGCACAATAGTAGATGTAACCATCTACTATTATGCTGTTGGCGTGCGAGGTTAGTTATGTAAGGGTTGCGCGTCACCCCTGGTTCAATTCATGGTCCGGAGCGAGACGGACTGGGATGCCGTCACCTTCTTCTGCGAAGCAGTCATGCTAGCGAAGGAGGTGGCGGAACGTGAGAGGGAGAGAAACTCACGTCCCGGCCGCCGCGGGAGACGCCCCGGGCGCGGCCACCGTAGGCGCGGGCCTGTGGACGGTGGGCTATGGGCTAGCTCGCCGTCCGTCCGTCTCATGACGACAGGCCGTGTCGACGGCGCAGGAGTGTTCCACGCGCGCCGAGGCTCAAGATCCGATGCCTGCCGGGGCTGCGGGACTGTTCGAAAGAGGTACCGCGGGCCCGGAAAACAAAGGGCTAAGAAGGAACATGGATGGGTTTTAGTCAGTAAAAGTCTGACACTCCCTCCTGCTCCGCCCAGAGCGGGAGGAGTCGTTTGATGATTTCCCATCCAAAAACAAAAGGGTTGCGCGGCACTTAGCAGCCTGGAACCGCATTTTTTCATGCCCCTATCCATTTCTGTCGGTCAGAACCGTCATCTGCTACCTAGAGCGACTAATGGCGGAAGCATCGACGATGCGGTCAGCAGCGCTGTCCCTATAGTGGAAATTATGACAAATTAAGTTTTATGTTTATTTCGTGCAGACATATTACGGTTTTGACCCGTCTGCACTGGAAGAAGAGGTAGACCGAACGGCGGCATCGGCCATGGTACGGACGTACGGGCAGGCGCCGCGCCAGCTGCTGCGCGCGCCGCACCCGCACGCCGCGCACGACCTCACGCAGCACGCCACCCAGCAGGTAGGGGGAGGGGGAGGGGGAGGGTACACCGCGCCGCCATGGTGCGCAGTACGGGCAGGCGCCGCGCCAGCTGCTGCGCGCGCCGCACCCGCACGCCGCGCACGACCTCACGCAGCACGCCACCCAGCAGGTAGGGGGAGGGGGAGGGGGAGGGTACACCGCGCCGCCATGGTGCGCAGTACGGGCAGGCGCCGCGCCAGCTGCTGCGCGCGCCGCACCCGCACGCCGCGCACGACCTCACGCAGCACGCCACCCAGCAGGTAGGGGGAGGGGGAGGGGGAGGGTACACCGCGCCGCCATGGTGCGCAGTACGGGCAGGCGCCGCGCCAGCTGCTGCGCGCGCCGCACCCGCACGCCGCGCACGACCTCACGCAGCACGCCACCCAGCAGGTAGGGGGAGGGGGAGGGGGAGGGTACACCGCGCCGCCATGGTGCGCAGTACGGGCAGGCGCCGCGCCAGCTGCTGCGCGCGCCGCACCCGCACGCCGCGCACGACCTCACGCAGCACGCCACCCAGCAGGTAGGGGGAGGGGGAGGGGGAGGGTACACCGCGCCGCCATGGTGCGCAGTACGGGCAGGCGCCGCGCCAGCTGCTGCAAAACATTTTGAATTTGGACCAATAAAATGTTTCGACAAGAATTTAACACTGAATTTCGAAAATTGCTTTGAGAGATTGACCAAGGGCTTTACACTTTCCGACGCACGGAGGAAACTCGATATGTAATGAATTAGTGATCATCAATCCACAGACTGACCTTGGTAAGCGTGGCTTTACCTTGAAAATCGACCCGGTTGGCTATTATTATTAACCCACGAGAAAAATAAATACTATAGGTACTCTCGCATTTATTTTCTCGCAGACAATGGTAAAAAGTAGAGAATCATCAATCATCAACTCATGAAAAAAGAAATCATCTCTGTTCTTGTATTCTACTCTAGAATCTCTTGCTACGCTTGGGATTTGACTCTAGAATCCTTCGCTGCTCTCGGGATCCAAGTCAGTCCCTTTTCGTTGAGTTGTCGTAATGTACTCCAGGAGGCGGTGTGGGCGGGCGTGGCGGGCGCGCGCTGGGGCCGCTACTGCGGGTCGCCGGCGCAGGCGCCGCCCGCCGTGGTGTGGCGCCGCGCGCTGGCGGGCGCGGCGCGCCTGCACGCGCTGCCGCACGCGCGCGACCTGGCCGTGGCCAACCGGGCCACCGCGCTGCTCGCCGTGCACGGTCAGACTTGTGACGATAAACTTTGCCTACTCAAATTAGAATGCGAATCAACACAATCGTCAACATTCACCATAGTGTTTTAGCTGGGAATAAGTGGCAAAACAAACTCCCTAGTCAAAATTATAGTTGACACTATTTTTCATAACTGAAGCTCTTATATTCGTTTTCGCTCCAGACCGTTACAAGAAATATGCACTTGAACTTTAAAGAACGTCCCTGTAGGACGTTCGCTTCCGTCCATCTGCCTATATCTAAGCGTGTTCTTGGAATTTCAACTTTCAGCCCTGAGACAAACGCTGATAAGATAACAGCTTACTTTTTTTGCGGCACTTGTTTCAGTATCGTTTTGTGATAGTTAAAACCGACATTTGGTTGCTTTCAATGTAGTCGATTGGCAAGAGCAATCCCCTTGTCGAATCCTCGTGTATAACTGCAAGTTTCGCATCTCATCTTGACTGTATTGATGGGTCGCAGGAGAAGCCCCGTGCAGCCAGCCCGCGCTGGCGCTGGTGTCGTGGGGCCACTCGGACGGCATCGTGCGGCTCAAGCGGCGGCGCGACGCGCGGCCCGACCTGTTGCTGCACGTGTGTGCGCTCGACCAGGTGACACACCCTTGGATTTCTTATTACTACTCGCACAACATTTCACCGTTTTCTTTGATAGTGGCGGTAATTATGAAGTTAAACTCTTCCTAATCCTACTAATATTATAAATGCGAAAGTTTGTGCATATGGATGTATGCATGTTTGTTACTCTTTCACGCAAAACCTACAGAAAGGATTTGGATGAAATTTTGCACACAGATAGATTATAAGTATAACCTAGGTTAAAACATAAATTTCACGTGGGCGAAGCCGTTGGCAGAAACTAGTGACTGATATTGTGATAGTAGTCAACAACTCGACTAGTCGATAACTTTACAATACTTGTCGGTTACAGTTATTCACATAGAAAACTTGTCGTGCGTCTCGTAAAATTGCTTGATTTTAGATTTTTCTGAAAATTAAATCAATCAAACCCGAACACGTTAGTACTTACTAAGAATACTGTTATATTACCTGTTTATAAATATTCCACAGATCACCAAAGTGAGTTCCTCGTGCGTGACGGCGGGCTGCCCGTACCCGCTGGTGCTGGGCCACTCATCGGGCCGCGTGCTCATGCTGCGCGTGCGCAGTGCGGGCGGCGTGCGCGTGCGCACTCTGCACGCGCACGCCGCGCCCGTGTCCGGCCTGCACGTGTGCGCGCGCGCCGGCCTGCTCGTCAGCGCCAGCACGGACGGCCATATCGTGCTGTGGGATCTGTACAAGTACGCGTCAACATCATAACTACGAGCTTGAACTCTCTCTGGATTCGTGCTCGGTTTATAGCATTAGGCTTACCCCCTATTATAGGAGACTTAACGTAACTTGCGAAATGTGGGTGTACTATTAAGCAGACCTCTGCCTGACCCATCGGGGATTACAGGCGTGATGATGTTTGTTGGGACTTCGTCTGCAGAATCGATTGCATTTCCCTGATGCTAGTATTTCGCAACCCTGGGATTTCGAATGAGAAAGAGAAACAAAAAACACCAACCTGGATAGGCAGGATCGGAGCTAGGTACCCGCTGCACTCGGGACTTCTGGGCCGGCCGGCGTAACGAGTGTCCAATCCTTATGGTTTTCTGGATTCCACTTCACAGTATGGTTAAGAACACTAAACAGTCAATCAAATTCTGGCGAAGGGTTTTTTTGTATTTTTTTTGCAACATTAATACCGGAGCTGCGCGGGAAACGTGTCGACCGCACTTCGCTTGGGTTTTAGACAGTTTTTGTGTGTCGCCGCAGTGAGGCGCGGGCGCTGCGCCTTGCGCGCCGGAATGGCGCCAATTTTTAATTTAGAAGGGAAACAAATTGGATGGGATTGTTTAAAGGATTGGTTTAATGTTTATTCAATGTTAATGTTACATAAAACAAAATATTGTCCTTTCCAGATTAATCTACATCCGCACGTTACCAAACCGGGACATGCTGTCAGTGACCCACGTGACCATCAGCGAGACGCTCTGCGACATCGCGTCAGTGCACGACATGGCCAGCAACGCTAACGGTGACGTCACGCCTGACGCGCCCGACGTGGGCGGGAACAGCGCGGAGGCCTACGAGAAGGACGCGGCGTACAAGTACAAGTCGCTCATCAGAGTGCATACTGTTAATGCGAGGTTTGTTGGTGAGTATTGCGCCTAGTTTTGTAACTTTGAAAAGCGATATCACATTTGCGTAGTTTATATCCTGTTCAGTTTATGCAAAAAAGAGGTTTAACACTAAACATAATTAGGTAAATGATCTTCATAACTTCTTCAAACGACTGACAAGAAATAGAACGATGTTAAAAAAAATATTCTTCATTAATTATTTATACCCATTAATATTTTTGTTGAGATGCCGACAGTTCTTTTGTAATTATGTTTAACTGTATTATTTTTATTGTGTTACCTAGCTGTAGAAACCTTCGTACAGTTTTTAGTTTGTAACGTGCCACTCCGAGCGTATCCCAAGTTTTAGATAATTGCTCAAATGTAAAATTAGTCAGTAACTTTTCATCTCCGGGTTCGGTCGGTCGGCATTCTTGCTCCTTGTAATTTATTTTAATAAACTTACTCCTTCACTAAGTAAACCAAGTACTTATTTTGCGATTTCCATAAGTGTCGGCGTAAGTAAATAAGTACTTGATTAGTTAACCGACCTATGTGCGCGAAAAATGCACTAATTAAATGTAATCAATGATTTGTGGTGCAAGTGGGTCTTGGACAATTTTCTTTTTTTTCCAGGTAGTGTAAAAGTGTGCGAGCGCGTGACATGCATATGCTACTCGAACGCGCCAGAGGGCGTCAGCGTGAACTGTATAGCGGCCGGCCTGGCCAGCGGCGCCGTGCGACTGTACTCCTCGTGGGACCTGCGCCCCCTGCTGTACATCCCGCCGCCCGACACCAGGGCGGCGCTCATCAGGTACTCTATTGATAATATTAACGCACCAGAAGGAGTGAGCGTGAACTGTATAGCGGCCGGCCTGGCCAGCGGCGCCGTGCGACTGTACTCCTCGTGGGACCTGCGCCCCCTGCTGTACATCCCGCCGCCCGACACCAGGGCGGCGCTCATCAGGTACTCTATTGATAATATTAACGCACCAGAAGGAGTGAGCGTGAACTGTATAGCGGCCGGCCTGGCCAGCGGCGCCGTGCGACTGTACTCCTCGTGGGACCTGCGCCCCCTGCTGTACATCCCGCCGCCCGACACCAGGGCGGCGCTCATCAGGTACTCTATTGATAATATTAACGCACCAGAAGGAGTGAGCGTGAACTGTATAGCGGCCGGCCTGGCCAGCGGCGCCGTGCGACTGTACTCCTCGTGGGACCTGCGCCCCCTGCTGTACATCCCGCCGCCCGACACCAGGGCGGCGCTCATCAGGTACTCTATTGATAATATTAACGCACCAGAAGGAGTGAGCGTGAACTGTATAGCGGCCGGCCTGGCCAGCGGCGCCGTGCGACTGTACTCCTCGTGGGACCTGCGCCCCCTGCTGTACATCCCGCCGCCCGACACCAGGGCGGCGCTCATCAGGTACTCTATTGATAATATTAACGCACCAGAAGGAGTGAGCGTGAACTGTATAGCGGCCGGCCTGGCCAGCGGCGCCGTGCGACTGTACTCCTCGTGGGACCTGCGCCCCCTGCTGTACATCCCGCCGCCCGACACCAGGGCGGCGCTCATCAGGTACTCTATTGATAATATTAACGCACCAGAAGGAGTGAGCGTGAACTGTATAGCGGCCGGCCTGGCCAGCGGCGCCGTGCGACTGTACTCCTCGTGGGACCTGCGCCCCCTGCTGTACATCCCGCCGCCCGACACCAGGGCGGCGCTCATCAGGTACTCTATTGATAATATTAACGCACCAGAAGGAGTGAGCGTGAACTGTATAGCGGCCGGCCTGGCCAGCGGCGCCGTGCGACTGTACTCCTCGTGGGACCTGCGCCCCCTGCTGTACATCCCGCCGCCCGACACCAGGGCGGCGCTCATCAGGTACTCTATTGATAATATTAAAGCTAAGCTATGCTTGCCGAAGTCTATCTGTGGATGGGTGACCATCCATTATACAAGGTATTAAATTACTTACCTACTAACGAACGCGTTGTAATTTTGTCCTTCCGATGGTAGGTAAGTAATTAAAGCATTTAAACAAATAAAATAATTTTAATTCTATACTGCTATTTAAGTTTGTAGGTACTAAATTAGGCTGATCTTGCAATTTTTTTTTTTTTTTTTTTTTATATTTATCTATAGTGAACTTACTCACCCCTAAGCTATGGCACGCGACTTCTTTTATACTGAGTTCTCTCTGTGCCTCGGAAACCGGTTAAACCGTTGGTCCGGGCCGTCATTTGTACACCTTTTAGTCGTTACGAGTAGTCAGTGTCCCGACAGTTTGACAACCAGTTTTACCAATTACCTACCTATCTGGGTTGTGGAGGTCTGATAGGCAGTCACTCCACATAAAATACTGCATCTGGTTGGACTGGAAGCCGACTGTTACATATATATTTTGTTTGTCTCCGCCAGCCTCACGTACAGCAGCGACTCCCAGCTGCTGGCGGGCTGCTACAGCTCGGGCCTGGTGCTGGCGTGGGAGAGTGGCGGCGCGGCCCGGCCCGCGCCCGTGCGCATCGTGCCGGCGCATGCGCTGTTCTGACGCCTGCAGCACTCAAACCTTTACTATCTATCTATAATTTTACTTTGTTCAATTCAATGTGCGAACGAAACTGCAGCCGTGATGGATGGCGACATCTAAACACGATAAGACAAAAGATGATTGTTTTTAGTTAAACGAGTTTCGCTAGCCCAAGTGTACCGTACTGTTGTTGTATATACAAGTTCAAACAACTTGTGTAAATAAAAGTGAGTGGAAATTGTCGCCGATATCTATAAATTGAGCCCTGACTGCAGTTGTAAAGAATTTGAGCCATTCTGCAACAGCAGTCATTTTACTTAAAGCAGACATATCACAGTAAAAACTTGCCTGCCTGGCTTTAATATTATACTTAACCTCGAGAATAATTAACCTAAAGTGTAAAATCGAGTATATCTACCAAATATGTGTATTTTATGAATGGATTGATTTCTTAATGGACGAACAAAGGACTGCAAATGTGTGATAATTACATAAAGACTGCATGGATAATCTCTAGTAGACTATGTTAGGCAAAGATTCAAGTGTCTTCATGGATTGGAACAGGAATACGTATACTTGTTCATGCAAGATAGATTTGAGTCAAAGACACATGGTTTATATTGTGTAGCCTGTAAGTCAGTTATATTAATAATATTACTGATAAGTAAATATCAAGATAAATAGCAGTCTTCCTCTGTATGTAAGTATTGTATGTGTAAGACACTAGATAAAACAATAGTTTTGTAGCCCTTGTGCCAAATATTATATATACGAATAGATACTTCACTAAGTATACAGGTGGATATTTAACAGAGCGACATGACTAAATTATTTTACGCGAAAATATTTTTCTTAACCTATATTTGGGATCTGTGAATAGAATAATAAATTGGTTATTATTTTAGAATGAATTTTATAAGTAGGCAGCTCAATACTTCCTCCCAGGAGTATTTAAGTTAAAGTGAATAAAACGTTCGTCAGTCTCGATTTGAAATTGAGAAAGATTTGACGCTTGTCTCGAGTCAAATATAGTTTTTTAATTATATAAATGACTTCCATCGTGGTAAGTGGAGCAGAGTAGTTTTATTAAACAAGTAAATAACTCATATCTTACGATTTTTTTTTAGATTTATAAAATGGATGAAACTCACCGCAGGCTTCGTTCGAACTTCGCGATTCCGCATGTTTTTATCTTGAAACAAATGCTTGCGGTGAGGACCGCCCGTAAAGCAGTGATTGAACATGTGAAATAAAACTGTTTTATTTTTAAACTTTGAATAAAAATACTGTTTTATAATTTCAAAAGTTGAAATAATAAGTGAGGCGAGCAATAATGCATATCTTAGCTAAGTGTGTTGTAAATATATTTTTGTACGAACATTCCTGCAATTGCAAATCTTGCTCAGAATGCATTTGAAATCGCATAATGATACAATAATAGTGATTAGATTCGATGAATTGTACATGTGCATTATCTTTTCTATTTCCTTCCTTCAAATTTTACATTTATCTTTTGTTTCTTTAACTTAAGTTGTTCTACACCGAGTTTAATCCATAAAAATGTTTACGAGGCTATAGCTCCAAGCCCTGCAGTATTTATCAGATATATGATTGTTGTTTACATATTTATTTGAGCACTTACGGCCGATGTTGGCAAAGCGGAGCAACGTTACCGTCCTGTTTGACATTTTATACAATGGGCAACACCTACTTGCTATTAAAAAATATTGATTACATCCTGAAAGAGTTTGCCGTTTTAATGTTTTAAATAATACACAGTAAAATAAAGAGTGTGCTGTAAGTTATTATAAAGGGTGTAAAAAACCTCTTAACGAAGCCGAAAGGCACTTGTGCTCCCCGTCATTGCGATATTTTGTTTTGTTCTACACCATGTCTGGGAACCTTCTAGTTACGGAGATATTGGGGGTCAAAGTTCCAACTTTTTGACAAGTTTTTTTTTTTTTTTAATTCGTTTTTAGTTTTATAACTTTACAATACTTCCACGACTTCCGAACTATTCAATGCATCCATCAGCACTACCTGTTTTGTGTGCGTCACATTGAGTTCTATCGTAAAACGTTTTTTTGCGGAGAGTTACTTAGTTTGATGTACAAAACGCTTGGTTGACTACAAGTTTTTACTTTAAACACCTCCACGACCCCCGTACTATTAAATCCATCCATCAACACAATGTTTTGAATGCGTAACATTGAGTTTTACCAATTTTTGCATAAAGTTACTTAGTTTGATGTACAGAATGCGTGGTTGACGGGTGTCATTGACACTGGCTTGGCCACCAGCGAATAATATTTTGTATTACCAAAATTAAAATTACCTGATGGTAGCCAAGTCAGTGTCAGTCACACGGTTGACGGCTTTGTGATGAGGTTGTTTACACCCTATTTTATGTAAGTATAAGCTGTTGAGTTTTGTAAATCAATAAAACTTTTTTTTGATTTCTTATTTTTTCGTACTGTCTTAGCTAAATCTGTTTCAGCCCATACCTTAGATTAATAGCCAGCTCATCACGCCATCTCCTTGTCCGGAACCCATTCCGTAATTATTTCACCCAATTCTGATGCGACATGCAACAGATGTGGCCAGCCAGCAATTATTGACGGAATCGCACAATAACGATCCCGCATGACCGGAACCCCGTGAAAGATAAGCAAACAAGTATGTTGACGTGGCTCGCAAGGACGCCAAGTCAGCCATCATTGTGCCGATAGTCGTGACAGGCAATGGGTTAAGTGTCAAGAGCCTCTCGTTAGGCAGTTGGGGCTACTGCTCGTATTGTTAGTCTGACCGCCGCCGGCATGTGCGTGCGCCCCTAAGAGGCAATTAGGCAAAGCCTACCCTACCAACTGGGCATTCATTATAACGAACTAACTATGTAATAAAATATCACACTATGTACAAAATATAAAAAAAAAGTTCAAACTCCTGTTAGAATACTTATAGCAAGTCGCTCCCGCGTCACGCAACTAACACTTTACTGGAAGTTACTACAAAGGTTGGAGCTCCGCCGGACAGGCAAGCACTGGACTTGCCTTAAACCCATTGATAATTTTACGCACACATTGGCACATTGGTGCATATTTTCGTGTGTATAAACTGCACACATGTATAGATTGCAGTAATTTTAGGGCGGTAACTCCTGCGAGTGTAGCTGGGCTGCTGGGCTGTGATTGGCTGCTACAACACAAGGCCAGGATTCAAGGTGGCTGTTCTTTAGCCCGCGAAATTCAAATTTCCTTACGTTTTTTGCAATTTGCAGGCCAGTGCTAGGGTGTATGTTCAATGTTGATTAAAATAATGATTCCTGGGGGTTATTGGCGCGTATTATTATTATAATAATCAATAATATTATTGTTATTATATTTTACTTCATGGGTGTCGTTTTTGTGGTTTTTGGGGTTGGTGATAATGAAAATGAGGTCAAAATGAAAATCCAAGATGGCGCCGATGAAAATTTTCAGTTTTTTCTTCATGGGTGTCGTTTTCGAGGTTATTGGGGTTGGTGATAATGAAAATGAGGTCAAAATGAAAATCCAAGATGGCGCCGATGAAAATTTTCAGTTTTTTCTTCATGGGTGTCGTTTTCGAGGTTATTGGGGTTGGTGATAATGAAAATGAGGTCAAAATGAAAATCCAAGATGGCGCCGATGAAAGTTTTCGGTTTTTTCTTCATGGGTGTCGTTTTCGAGGTTATTGGGGTTGGTGATAATGAAAATGAGGTCAAAATGAAAATCCAAGATGGCGCCGATGAAAATTTTCAGTTTTTTCTTCATGGGTGTCGTTTTCGAGGTTATTGGGGTTGGTGATAATGAAAATGAGGTCAAAATGAAAATCCAAGATGGCGCCGATGAAAATTTTCAGTTTTTTCTTCATGGGTGTCGTTTTCGAGGTTATTGGGGTTGGTGATAATGAAAATGAGGTCAAAATGAAAATCCAAGATGGCGCCGATGAAAATTTTCGGTTTTTTCTTCATGGGTGTCGTTTTCGAGGTTATTGGGGTTGGTGATAATGAAAATGAGGTCAAAATGAAAATCCAAGATGGCGCCGATGAAAATTTTCAGTTTTTTCTTCATGGGTGTCGTTTTCAAGGTTATTGGGGTTGGTGATAATGAAAATGAGGTCAAAATGAAAATCCAAGATGGCGCCGATGAAAATTTTTTTTTGCTGTCATTATTTCGTGGCCTACCCTTCGTGGAATACTACTGCACGCCACTGGCCGCCGGTAGCTTGGCTTGATACCGGTGGGCTACTATTTTTTAATTCGCAGTGTCTACGTGGCGTGTAGCCTTATAGGAATTTTCGTCTACATTTGTACTCTAAAATTCTAAATGAAACAACATGTCGGTCTAATATGTATTGCCACAAAATCAGGTCATACGAAAATATACAAACAAGTTGGTTGTTATTACGAATTGGTGTTATAATTATGTGTCGAGGTGTATGTTAGGAACTTACTATGGTTACGATATTACGTGTAAGGCCAGTTTGGTTGAGCTAAGCTACATGGTGCAGCGTCACTACAGTGACAACAGAGCGTCACTCACACTGGGTCTGAACATGATGTGGACGCACGTGCGAGTCATACGCACCGGTGCCACTACGGAGTGACTACACTTATCCGCCCGGAATCAGCTGGAGCTCCCTACTCTCTAACGTCTGTGCGTCTCTCTCACTCGCATTCACCTGCAGATGTGAGTGAGAGAGACTGATAGAGACGGACGGACGTTAGAGAGTAGGGCCTCTGGTCAAGTTTTATGTCCACTTAATGCTGCCGACGCGGTGTCGACTAGTCGTCCTAAATGAACGAGGCGAATGACGATTTTTCACTTTTATTGCATGGACAAAAACTGTTTCTGTCCGGCTCAAGCTGATACCACGTTGATAAGGTATGGCCACTCCCTTAGTTATCTGTCGCGATGTAAAGGCGAATGATGTTCAACCGCTCCTGGTCACTCCGGAATATATTACGCGTCTACATACACCTCAGATTGCTAGGCGCTTTATAATATTTTTGTTACTAGTGTTCAATTGAACAGGTCATTGATGCCGTGTCCTCGGTGTGTCGCGTCCTGCAGTAGGTGGTGGACGACGGTATTGGTCAGTATGTAGAGGATGGACGATGGTGTTAGTTGGCGTTGTCGCGCTTGACGCCGCTGAGCACGATGTAGGGCGACTGCGTCTCGCGCTGCTTGTCCTGCAACATCTGCAGCGTGCCTAGAGGTGTGTCCGTTGAACTCATCTTCTTCATTAGCTGGAAACAAAACGATTATGATATGAGGTGTCATGTAAAATAATTTATAACTTATTGTTCATTCTGTGTACAGAAAAAAATGTAGTGCTTATGGAAAGCGAGAACACAATCGTAGGCCTAATAATAACGTAGATAACGCATTTACTGTTGCGTTGAGTGCCTTCGTATGTGAGTAGCATCAAGAGTATAAATAACTAAATTCATTTATTTCAGGTAAATAACAACGAATACGCGTTCATGAAGCTACACTTCTGTGGTAGTAGGCCTAAGTGAAATGTAAAATTCCATGTAGCATCAGTAACTCACCCCTTCCTGCACGGCCTTCTTGATGCGCTTCTCCTGCTTGTTCTTGCCGGGCCCCTTGCCGTGGAACTTGTGCGACAGGTAGCGGAAGGCCTCCTTGGGACACAGCGGCCGGCCGTCGTCGTCCACGTACTCCAGCTTGATGTTCGGCCGGAAGTTGTTCTTCTCGCGGAAGTCCTGCAGCGGGCCCGAGTGCCCGCCGCGCTCGCGACGCCCGTACTTGTCGTCTTCGCTGTCATTGTGACAAGTTATTTGTTAGCATGAAAAGCTATTCAATTGTATAAAATATGTATATTTTACAAAAACTAGTTTATTTTTATTGAGAGCGAAAAAAATAATGTTGTGAAACAGAATGGTATGTCTTCGACCGGCAGTGTGACACGAGAGAGGCTAGCAGAGGGTGTTTTAAAAAGCACGCGAGATTGGTCCGCAACACTCTTGCAGTTTTGTCAGCGTCTGATGCAATCTAAGTTGGCTTAGTGTCATAAGGCTGGTGTACCCGTATGTCTTGTCCTCGATGGAGTAGTGCCGGGCGGTGAGCAGATGCTTGGCGGCGGAGTTGGTCTGCGGCGCCTGGCCGGCGCGCTCCAGGTAGCCCTTGCTGAGCGCCAGCTGCAGCGCGCCCCACACGCCGGCCCCCAGGCTGGGCTCGGCCCCCAGCCCCGCGCCGCCCCCCAGCGAGGGGGGCCGCTCGCTGCCCACGTCCACGCGGCTCCAGGCGCCGCCCGCCAGCGGAGCCGCCGGTTCCGCCTCTAGCTCCGAGCGCTCGAAGTCCTAAACATAAAATTAACAATTGAACTTTCCTGTTACGAAAATAACAAATAAATCGAACCTTAGATGAACTATTTCTAGCCAACAGAACCGTTAGATAGTTGGTGCGTAAGGTGCGTAAGAACACGATTCTTTCTCATTCTCTTCGAGAACGATTACGATTACGATTATTAGTGTCTACTGTAGTCAAACAGTCTGGTATACTGTACGTGTACTGTAGACAGGTATAGCACAGGATGTTAGGTTAGGTTACCATGATCTCGGCGTCGTGGTCCCGGTTGCCGGCCAGCCCATAGGTGGGGATGTCTCCGAGGGTGCGACAGAACTCGGCTGTGGCGTCCAGCACCATGGCACTGCCCTCCTCCTCGCCGCCCTCCTCCTCCTTCACGCGCTCCAGGATCTCTTCCACCTGCATGTGCATGGATAACAGGAAAAATAAAAAAAGGCTATGGAGTAGACGAACTTCCCCCATTCCTACTTAAGCAATGTGCAGACGAACTAACCCTACCATTCTTTAAATTAATTAACCAATCGTTTGAAAAAGGAGTTTTCCCCACTCAACTTAAAAAAGCACTGATAAAACCCATACACAAGAAAAATTCAAAAACCGACCCAAACAACTGTCGCCATATCGCGCTGCTTCCAACTGCGTCTAAAATCTTTGAAATTAATGAATATTTCCACATAAACAATAATATAATTTAATAATAATGAAAATAGTTTTAATAATTTTATAAGAATTGTCTTGATTATTCTACATTACTGCATTACATAAATAAAAAATACTAATATAATATATTATACCTTTAAACACAGATCTAATTAATTATGTAAATATGTATAAATATTCATAATTATACACCCGATTAAATACATCTAATAATTTATAATAAAACTACATATTGAATTGCTACTAAGCCCTCTTCCTCTGTCTTCCTCTCTCCTAATGTTGCTGTGCCCGACAGGGTCCATAATGATCTTTTTATTTTATTTTATAACACCATCCTTGTAATACCTTATGGAACGCAATAAACAATTGAGTATTGAGTATTGAGTTAGACCCGGAAAACTCAAAGCATTTAGTTCAATTAGACTATTACGGCACTTTTGAATGTCAAAAATACAAACAAAGAAAAGTTACAGTCACAAGGCATATGTTAGTACTTGTACTTGAGAAAGTACTGTCTGGTAGTTGCCCATTTCCTAGCGTAGATCTCTATGGACTATGCTATGGAGCAAGAATGAGCAAGAAACTCCATGGGCACTCTTTTAAATCAAAATATTGTTACAAAATCTTGGTTACATCATTCATGTTGAGACATACATGTGAGAACGACATAGAAAGACGTGCACGTTAAGAGCGTCCAGAGTAAAAGATTAAATCAGCAATTTAATAATATAGTAATTAAAATAAACCGTGGCAGCTAAGAGATGACCAGCCCTAACTGACAGCGCCCGTTCACGAACATGACGAACTAATTAATGGTGAATGTTTGATAATTTGGGAAAGTAGAACATTTTAAAATCTTGATGCAAATTGCGTTCACTTATTGTAACCAAGTAGCAGCTAACTATGCAGGTT
Source organism: Xestia sexstrigata (assembly GCA_941918905.2). NCBI lineage: Eukaryota > Metazoa > Arthropoda > Insecta > Lepidoptera > Noctuidae > Xestia > Xestia sexstrigata. The sequence continues at coordinate 21,689,664 of OW799211.2, forward strand.
GATAGATGTCATAAATGTTTGAAGTTTCGATTGTAGGTCATGCCGGTTCTCTAGCGATGTGTTTCGACCTGTCCAGTGGCAGTGATGGCTCTCCTATAAACGTCTTGTGCTCACCTTGTACTGCAGCTCGTCCTGTCGCTCGGCCTGGCGCAGTCGTCGGGCTCGCGCGAGGGCGGCCTGCAGCTCCGTGTCAGGTTCCGTCTCCTCCTCGTCCACCGCCAGCGGCTTCGACAGCAGCGAGGGCTTCACTTCTACACAACAGACATGTTACATTACATGTTACAGTTTCGACGAGCTTTTAGAACAAACTTAATTACGGGTATGAGTAGCGGAAAAACTTTTCTAAGACCGCACGTAGTTAATAAAATTAAGTATTCATAAAAAAATTGTGTTGAATAGGACAAGATTAGGAATGTGTACGCTACCTGTGTCGTCAGTGTCGAGCTGTGTGTTTGTGGCGTCGTAGTCCTCCACGTCGATAGGCTCGTGCTTAGCCTTCTTACGAATCTTGCCCTGGACAAAACAATTGATTTTAATTTAAAATACACTAACCATACCATACAAATCATTATTTTAGTCAATAATATCTGAAACATAGAACACTATGATGCAACGCTTCAACGCAAAATGTGGTTGAGAAAAACCAGGCAAGTGAAGAAAAACAGTAATACGTATTCTGTTGTTACCTTTCTCTTGGTCTTCTTGAACTTGGCCTGTATCTCGTGCTCGTCCAGGTAGTCGGACGCGACCCGCAGCGCAGGCAGCTGCAGCGACTCCAGCCGCTTGTCGCCGCCGCCCTGCAGCCGCTCTTGTCGCTGTCACACACACACAGTTACACAAACGGGACATTGTGGACCACGAACGTCCTGACGTCATTATTTATTTATTTCATTTTTAGGAAAACTTGCAGCTAAGCAGACAGTAAGTTTAAGCAAAATATGACGAATTACAAGTTTCCACATGTAGTAAAGTATGAACTAGTTACATCTAGTTAATTGTGCTTTAGTTTTCATTTGGTATTTCTTACGAAAATGCCCGAAAACATAAATAGTTGTAGAGGGGTTGAAGAAGAATGACGATGGCATTGTAGCGACCCTCGTGTGATGACTGAATTACAACGCGCCACAGTATCAAATGGCTTTTATATCAACTTTTAAAAATGATTTGTTTATTAGTAGTAGATGATATGGGAATCCATTACACCCGTCACATGTCCTGAATAGTATTATAGCAATTGACATAATATCTCCCTAAGGCTCTGCTTCCACCAGAGCGGATACTTGCAAGATTCGGCCAAACACAGGAGATACGACAGAGGCGATGTGGATTACAAGTAACGTGATTGGTCGATTTTCGTGTCTCCGTGCACTGCGCTCGTTTGACGCTTATATGGCACCAAATCACACTAAGGGGCCGCCTCCAAGAGCGAGAGAATCGCGGCGATAGTATCGTATAGAAATACGTTGAATCGCCGCCATCCCCTTCGTGGTTATTTTTTTATAAACCACACAGAAGTAGGAGCCCCGCGAAGCGGGGCTCCGTCGACCTAACCCACCATCAACCATGCACAGAAAAAAAAACCATGCACAGAATAAATAAGTTTATTCTTATTATACCAAACATTGCGCACCCATCGACATCGACAGCCAGAAAGCTAATAAGTAGGTAAGTATTAGAATTAAAAACAAGTTTAATAATCAAACTATATAATTATAATTAGGTAGCTAGGCTTAGCGGGGCTTAAATATTTGTCTAATACTTGTTATGCCATTTAAATATTATGTCTAGTGTGTTAGAATTATTACTCTTTATTATAAATAGGGAGGAGGCCTGTGCCCAGCACTGGGAACATTGAGCAGTAACATAAAGGTCAGCATCTCACCATCATGTCCCTGAACTTCTTGGCGTCCAGCACATCGTCATCTCCGATGAGGAAGCCGCGGCTCTTGGCGTCCTTCTCCTTGTTGATCTCGTCGTCGTACTTGCCGAGCACGGGCCGCGCGAAGCCCAGCGACGCCGCCTCGAGGTCCGCCTCGTCGTCGTACGCGCGGTATCCCGCCTTGGCTTTCTTTGCTTCCAGAAGATTCTGTGGAAAGTATTTATGGTTTCGAAATTTAACATTCACAAATATTTGTGAATCTTTTTTCATAAAGGGTGGATAAAAATAAAATAAATGCTTCTTATTCAGACTAAGTCCATTTGGTTAGTACAACACACAAATTAGAAACTAGTTTTAGTACTTATATCTACCCGAAGAACAAAAACAAAACAATTTTTAATTATGCACCACAGTAGCATGTAGGCCCACCCAATGCCCCAGTATGGGACTGTCCCACCTGTCGCAATAGTTGTCAGGATGCTGTTGGGGCTGACGCGTACCCTGCGCAGGATGGAGGCGCATCGCTTGCGCATGATAGCGTGAAAGCCATCAATGTCCGCTTCTGCGAACATGCCGGAAGCACTGCAGTAGCGCGGCAACCCCATCAACACCCTGAATGCATTGTTGTATTGTAGTTGACCCACAGACTGCATGTATAGAACGACTTACAGTACGCTGTGAACAGTGTAGCCTTTACTTCAGTCGAGCATTTCGCAAATCTGCGAGCCAACATATTGCAACGGACAGCCAACACTCTGCGCTCACGCTCAATGTCCAAGCTGTCCTTTAGGTCCTTGGAAACCCAGTGGCCCAGATACTTGAAAGATGTGTCTTGATTTAAGGAACTTCCGCAATGTTTCAGCTGTGGTGCAATCGGATAGATTTTAGTGCCTGCACTGAGCCCATGGGTCTCCGCGCACGGTTCACATATCATGAGCAGACTCATCATTCAGTTAATTGATGGGCTCAGCAACACCATATTATCATCAGCATAACTAATATTGTTGACACACATTCTGTCTACATAACAGTCTTGATAAGTGTTGCTGAGCTCAACAATCAACCGGTTTGTGTAAAGACTGAAGAGGCGAGGGGAGGTCAGGCCGCCCTGTACACTCCACACTCCAGCCTGTACACATCTGATAATGAGCCTGCCCACCTCACACAATTGGTCTGGTTGTTATACCAGTACCGTAATATAGCTATAACTCCCCCTACCCACTGTGGTATCGTTCAACAGTTTCTGCCACAGCAAGTAGTAGGATACCAGATCTAATGCTTTGGAAAGGTCTAGGAAACATGCGTTAACAGGTTTTTTCCTATACATATAATACTGGACAGTATGCTTGAGAGACAGTTTGGCACTTTTAAAAACAGGATTCAACAATTTTTTTAAATATTTCTGAACACAAGTAGAAATAGTTTATTGTAACTTTTGACATAACGGATGTAAATTTAATTTCATTTCGAACATAAAGTCACTTCCACAATCTGCAAAGCAGACACAGTCAGACAATCCCTTGACCACACTTAGCTCCCTGGACTAAGAACTCTAAGAAGGGATACCCACAGGTACTGGTGATTGGGTTTTACTTTACCCTAGCCAGTAACATGATAGAACAAGAGGATATTATAGAGTAGGTACCTTCTTAGTCCTCTCGTCGTCCACGATGTTGACATTGACGAGTACGTCCTCCTTGTCTTCAGCGAGCACATCCTTGTCGGCTAGCGTCAGCACCACCTCGCGCTCGTCTCCTATCTGTACACGACGAAACAAGCGGCTTTTACTTACAGATATCACTGTTTTGTACTTAATATAACAATAAGAGATACTAAATTTTTTGAGCATAATATACAAGGGCTACTTTGAAGAAGGTAAGAAAATTACGTTCATTTTCTCAAAAAAATAATGACAACATACAGCTAAGCTCAGTTTTATTTTAGGTGCTTGCTTGTTATCACACCAGATTTGCAACAGCAACCCGTCACTTAGTTTAGAACTTCAAGTATTCTGTTTGAAATTCAAATTTTCTAATTTTGCTATACTACTCTGTCAAGAAAGTACCGGGAAAAGATCAATAATACACAAAATGTCTGTTATTCATCCAAATTTATTTTATCACCTTCAAAGTATGCTCCCTTAGAAACGATACACTTGCGCCAACGAATAATCCATTCATCAAAACATTTTTTAAACGCTGCTTTGGAATTGAGTTCAGTTCTCGCCGCGAATTCTCCTTTATGTCTTCTATCGATTGAAAACGGGTGCCACGAAGTGGTAATTTGAGTTTAAGAAAAAGAAAAAAGTCAGCAGGAGCCATATCTGGTGAATATGGTGGTTGCTGGATGGTATTTGTTGAGTGTTTGGTCAAAAATTCGTTCACAATGATAGCCTTGTGCGAAGGCGCATTGTCGTGGTGCAAAATCCAAGAATTTTCTTTCCACAAATCTGGCCTTTTTCGTCGAATTTGCTCTCTTAAACGCCGCATAACGCTCAAATAATATTCTTTATTTACCGTTAGACCTTCCGGTAAGAATTCAGAGTGCACAACACCGCGATAGTCAAAGAAAACAGTCAACATGACTTTGACTTTTGATCGACTTTGGCGTGGTTTTTTCGGTTTCGGTTCAGTTGGAAGGCGCCACTCCGAAGCTTGTTGACTAGTTTGCATGTCAAACTCGTAAACCCACGTCTCGTCACCAGTAACAATGCGTTTCATGAATGTTGGGTCCGAACTGACTCGTTCTAGCATGTCCTCAGCGACTTTCATGCGATTGAGTTTTTGGAGAAAATTCAGATCTTTTGGGACTAGCCGAGCAGCAACATGTTTCATACCCAAATGATTAGTTAAAATGGTACGGATCGACTCGTGAGATACAGAAAGTTCGGCGGCTATCTCTCTCAGAGTTGAATGGGGATTTTCAGTCACTATTTTCTTCACTTTTGCGATGTTAACTTCAGTTGCAGACGTTGACGGCCTACCAGAGCGAGGCAAATCTTCCATCACATCTCGACCGCTTTTGAACGCTTTGAACCACTCATAAGCACGAGTTTTTGATAAAGTCAATTCACCGTAAGCCTTCTGTAACATTTTCAGTGACTCCGAACACGAAATTCCATTGGCGATGCAAAATTTAAGACAAACTCTTTGTTCGATATTTTTGTCCATTATGAAATTCGCAATACACACTATATATGATATTACTAAAACCAGCACTGTATTTAATATAAATAACAGATGCAACTCAAACTCCGCGCCAAAATGGAAAACAGTTGTGCCAATCTAACAACTACAAAAAAACAAAAATTTGAATTTGGAACCATAAACAAATCATCCATTCCCGATACTTTTTTGACTGAATGTAATAGATAAACTGATGTTCTCTAAACTCTATACCCAGGCAATTATTGAAAGATTAATTAAACAGGCTGATTTCAAATTGTAAGCAGTTCCTGGCCCTGTATCGTGAGTAGTGTATCGTGTAGCACTGACCGCGTCGATGTCGTGCGCGACCCTGAGCCCGCGCAGCTCTGCGTGCGAGTAGCTGCGCTGCCGCTCGGCCTGCGCCTCCTGCTCCACCAGCGCCGACACGCCGAACACCTCGTCCATCTCGTCCAACATCGCCGCCTGTTACTCAAACATCATTTACATAAACACAATATTCAAGTCTCATCGTCATCTGTCTAGCCCGATATCCTGCGGTAAGTCTAACCGCAATATCCGGCCATGCCATGAATTTCCGGCTGGGACTAACAGCTTAACATGCCTTCCGAGGCATGGGGAGATATATCTATACTATACTAATATTATAAAGAGGAAAGATTTGATGTTTTATTTGTTTGTTACGATTTAACTCTAAAACTGCTCGACCGATTTTAAAAATTCTTTCACCATTACGTAGCCACGTCTTTACTGAGTAACATAGGCTATATTTTATCCGCGTACTCCCACGGGAACGGGAACTACGCGGGTGAAACCGCGTGACGTCCGCTAGTATTAAATAAAAATAGTTTCATTGATTCTAATCAATGAAACTTTTTTTTATTTAATACTGTAATGATTTCAGCTTTCTTCAAGAGAGACCTGAATAATTATTAATTAGCAGATGAAAGAAGAAAAATACGCTTAACGTGGTGGGTGTAGTCGGCAGTGTAACAAAATGATATTTACCCTCTTGGCAGCTTCCCGCTTCTGCTTGTCGATGTCTCGCGAGCGCCTCACCCAGGCCGCAGCGTCGTCCTCGTCGGACTCCTCCGCCAGCAGCGTGGTCTGCAACCTGCACAACAACATGTTTACTGAAGCATACAAACAGTTAACTACACCACAAACCCAAGGTCACCCACATTTCGCCACTCATCTTACGATCTGCATCATTTGGGGCGAGCCAAGTAACAAATCCTCCACAAGTCTGGGTTCGAACCTACAACTCGTAATTTGTAGTTGTTTCCACGGGGCTACAATTCCTCTCTACAAGCAGCAAAGTAATCTGTGTATAATCATGACAAGTTGAGGAGGTACTGACTTCTGTTCAATCTTCCTCTTCTCCTTGTGCAGCTGTAGCTTCTCTCTAATCTTCTCCGACTTCTTCTGCTGCGCGATGTTTGCGGCCGGCTTGTGGTAGAACTCGCCCAGGTCGTCCTTGATTTTGCCGTCCTCTGCAACACATTACACAATTACTATTATTTTATTTTATAAAAGTAAATAAATTAAAATCAAGCTATACATAGTCATTGGTGTCGATTCTGTTGTGCACAAACTAAACTTAATTTAAGCTATTGCTATCTTTTTCTCTCTAATAAAACGAGAAAGAGACGGACGTAATTGAGAGCTGTCAAATTTAATTCGAACTAATATTTCCATACAAATGAAGGGTGCACGTAAAAACATGTCGACTAAAAACACGGTGAAGCGCAAGGCATAAACTAGTTTGACATCTCTAACTTAGTTCATAGCTATAGCCGTCCTTTTCTCGCACTGCCTTTTAGTAAAAGATAGCAGTAGCCTAAATTAAGTTTAGTTTGTGCACAACAGAATCGACACCATTAAGTGTCAAACACGCAATTATCTGTTGCATAATAACTTCAACAAGTAGCAGACGTAATCAAGTCTACAAAAATAACACTAGCGACATCTATGACGCAACTAACTAATCCTAAATCGCGATATTAAAGCTGTCCCTGAGTAAAGACCATATACAGAAAAACCCACCTATAACTATCGGGCAGTAGCTCACCAGACAACACCTATTTGATCAAAGAATCCTCGCTTATCCAGATGGGATGAAGAACTTTACACCCTGTTCCTCATACCCCTAAAAGCTTGGTGAGTTGATTAGTTACCTGCAGGCTTCTCAGCGCGCTCCAGCGGCTTGAGGCCGAGCTTGGCGCGCAGCTTGTTGGTGTCCTCGACGGACAGGCTCTCCTGTGCGCCCGAGGCCGGCGGGGACTGCGACTGTGTGCGCGCCTCGCTCTCCGAGCTCTTCTCTCTGTTACAACCAGCTAGCAAGTCAGTATGCAAGTTGTGTGGAAGTTAAGAAAGTTTCAGAGTATCATGTCTTTAAATGTGATGGATCAATTGTGAAAAAGGTGACATCACTCAAAAGAGAGTGACTAATGAGTTGATAGCGATTAGTCATGAATGGAAGAAATTATGTTGCATGGACAGCAAATAAATTGAATCAAGCTAATTTCTATATATTTCGGGCCGGTAATCTGGTTCCATCATATCTGGTGGAGGATGATAAAGATAAGTTAGTTAATTGAATGGTTTACTAGTTCCAATAAGGTTACAGTAAGTGTTTACCTGTGATAGTCAGCATCGTCTCTATCCCTGTGCGCGCGGTGCGCTTCTCTCGCGCGTCGCTCGCGCTCCTCGCTGCTGCTGCGACTGTGCGCACGCGCCGCCGCTACCGCCTTGTGCGAGTCCACTGGAACCTCCTCAACTATAACAACCGAGAGAGACGCTTTAGACTTCGCCAGATAGCCGCACACATACTTCATCACAACCGTTACTACGAGAGGGGTTATATTTTTATCAACATGGATCAATTTTATACATGGACTGGAAAACTTACTCAATAATCTGATGCATTGTTCCAAGCTGGATTAGTTCTCAAAACCTTTTTAAACTCACAATAATTATAATTATTACTCTTATTTTACCAATATTAAATTCGCCTTATTATTATACACCTTGGTTTTTCCGATCTTCCTCTATGGAGCGGAGACATGGACATTGCGTATGCAGGAACGCAAGATTGACGCCCTTGAGATGTGGTGTTGGAGGCGCATGCTAAGGATTTCCTGGACCGCTCATCGGACTAACGTGTCAATACTCAAAGAACTCAATATTAAACAAAGACTCGTCGCTTGTGCAATTACGAATCCTCAGATTCTTTGGACACGTTACCCGCAACAATGATTCCATGGAGTGTTTGGTAATTCAGGGTAGAGTCGAAGGCACGAGACCACGTGGTCGATCACCACCCCGATGGACAGACTCCATTAAATCTGTCACCAAGATCCCTCTGGCAGAATGTGCTCGCCATGCGGCCAACGGACACCGGTGGTAAAGGATCGCGAAGTCAGCGACCGCAGTTGTGGGCGACCCCTCATGACCACGACCACTCTGTCAAGAGTGAACGACTAAGAAGAGAGACTCTTATTTTAGCTTTGTAAACCATGGTTATTAAAACTTGGTCTGCAATTCACTCACAATGGTTCACTGGGAACTAAGTGCGGAAACCAAAACCCCGTCTATTGTGGACTTGGTCTCCAATTAGAACGAGGACTGTTCCCTATTCACCACATCTTAACATCAACCTTACCCAGGTTCTATCAGTAGTCCAGTCAGTATGGCGCTTTAGTATTTAACATACTAGAGCATTGATGAGGTCTTAAGTTAAATGTAACAAGGACTATTTGATGGAAGAATCATTTAGACTTAACTAATTTCAAGGCTTTTATTAACCAAACAGATATGAATTATGTAACTGCATTATTAATCAGTGAATCCACATCTGTCCCCTAGTGACAGTGTTATTGAATAGGGAGGTAAAATAGGCTTGGGTCCTGAAAAAATCTAATTAGTCCGTCAGTTAGATTTTCAAAAAATATTTGACACGTTTTTTTTCTTTTGTTACGTAGACCAAAAGTGACGAAGGTACGACGCTTTTAAAATTCTCAATACGTCACGCCGTGCTATAATTTTTAGTGCGTTGTGACGTCACGAGCCCCCACTCTCGAGATTTGATGTTCTATCTTTGTCAATATTCACTGATTTACAAAAACAAAAAATACATGTCTTATTTTCCAATACTCTAACTGACGGATTTTATGGATTTGCAATTTATTGATGGTGGACACTAGCATATTGCTTTATGGCATGTACAATACAGCTGGATAGCCATGACACAAAACTTCAAAAAGTGGAGATTTGGAAGAGACCTGCACTCAGGATTGGGTGGGCAAAAGTTGAACATGTCCAATATTCATGTAGCAGTTGATCTCTTCCTTGTACTATTAGAAAGTAATAATTATCTCATTTTTTAATCAATTCAATTATATTTCTTCATCATCACTAATGGCCATTTTCAATAACTTACTGACAGGTATGGGTAGGTTGCTATCTCTGTCTGTTTGACATTTAGCTTATGCACTGTTAGTAACAAAACATCACAGAAAAGCTTTCTTTGATTTTTCTTTGAATCAAGTGACAGGTAGGTGACACAGATAGGATTTTTCTAGCTAACTTTGTTTACAGAAACACCAATAGCTACAGACATAGGCATATTAACCAACAGTTATATGTAAGTTAGAAAATGGCGGTTAATGGATTTGATGAAGACAAAGATATCTGGCTTGTTTTAATGGACAATCAGTAATTAGTCAGGGCAAATGATAAGTCTACAAAGAGTGTCATTTGCTAGCTGCTGTAACAAAAGCACTGGATGCCACAGGACTTCATTTTATAGGCAATTTGATCAGAATTTTTGCACAATATAATGATTTATAGATTTCTGCTCACATTTGGAAAGATAGTGTAAAGCACAAGAAAACTAATGATCAAGTCATAAAGAATTACTGATTTGAATACCATAGACCCATAGCAGTGATAGCCTAGTGGTGTGACTGTCGGACTGACAAGTCTCGAGTTCTAATCCAAGACATGTGCATACCTAACCTACACTAATATTATAAAGAGGAAATATTTATTTTTGTATGTTTGTAATGAATAAACTCAAAAACTATTGCGCTGATTTCAAAAATTCTTTCACCATTAGAAAGCTACATTCACCCTGAGTAACATAGGCTATATTTTATCCCTGTACTCTCGAGGGAACGGGAACTACGCGGGTGAAACTGCGTGCCGTCCGCTAGCATTGTATTATTATCACTTGCTTCGGTGAAGGAAAACATTGTGAGGAATCCAAACAAGCATGCCTGAGAAATATTTTTCTGACATAAATTCAAGTCAGAGGCTCTTGCTAACGAGATGAGAATGAATGGGTCATACTCTAGACACCTGGTTGGGCACTAACAAGATGAGAATGAATGGGTCCATAACACAGGAGGCACACATCACCAAACAGCTATCTAAAATATGCCAGAAGCTTGTACTCAGCTTTTTTGGACATTCACCTTGCATTCACCTTGGCATTGTATGGAAAGGCTTGATACGGATATGGGTGGAATGTAAACATGCCCAAGCCCGTCATCAAGAAGGCGGTTGAAGGCAGCCAGTACTAAGTGGTAACTGTAGAAGACTGCAAAATTTTCGAGATGTGACGTATTATGTGAATATGATCCTCAGCATTGAAGCAAAGACAAAGCAGTAAATGCAGAAAGGAGGACGCCAAACACTTAGGCCTACCTAACTCCACTAATACTTTTGTGGAGTATGTTTCCATTTCTCTCCAGCCTAGTCTCATTTCACGATAAATCATGACTTGACTTAGTACAAAATGATCTAACGTATAAAAACATTTATCGAGTTGTATTGTTTGTAGCGTCCACATAAACCCGTGGCTCTTGGCTCTTTTAGTTGCTAGTCCACAGTGGCACCACTTCACACGGCTCCGAACAATACCTACCTGGTGACCGTAGCACTGGGACGTGGTGGAACTACTCGAATGCCACCGAGTCTGAAATAACGAGCAAACTATGCCATTATTTTGTCAAATGGGAGTAGCGCCGACACCATTCATGATTTCCAAATCAGTTTGCGATGAACTTACCATGAACAAATATCAAGACATTTACAAGTCGCGCAAATACGTAGGTTTTGATAAAATTGGAAATAATCATCGGTGTCTGGCGTATCTCATTTTAAAACATAAAGAAGTGTAACTAACCGTCTGGGGAGCGGTCTCGCTTGCGATCCTTGTGTTTGCGATGTTTTTTACGTTCACTACGCTCGCTACGTTCACGTTGAGCTTCCTCGTTTTGCAAAGGCGATCGAGACCGACTCCTGTGCTTCTTCTTCTTTGATTCCTTCTTATGTTTCTTGGAACCCATCTTTTTGTTTATAAAGTGGTTCACGTTTTTATTCGAATAAATATTCCTTCGTTTACAAACAAAACAATGACACGAAAACACGTTAGCTTTGTAACTTATTCACATCGCCATCTTGATTTTCAATTAATCGTTTTTTGTTATGTCAAAATAGGCTGACATTATGCTGTCTTATTTCTTATTTCTATGCCATGCTAAAAGTATGTTTTGAGCAAAAGCTTTGGAATGCTTTTGGGAATAGAAACAAAGGTACGCAAAAAGTTTTTCGTTCAATCAAATTGGCGATGCAAAGATTATTCGCAGAAGTTGTCTAAGAACGACACTTTGCTTGTTTCCAAAAGACAAAATTATGAAGAAAAAATTAATAGGCAAGCCAATTTTACCTTTTTTAGATTGGCTCCTTATTTTGATGATATTTTAAAGTTGGTGGTCTTACAAATTTCGGTTCAATTAAAAAAGCGTAAAAGAAAGCAAGAGTGGTAACAATTTTTTACAATCAATAAATAATTTACACACTACAGCAGTTGTATTTATTTTTATTCAAATTTTAAACAAAAGATCATAATGGTGGTACTATTTAGAAATTTTAACATACATTATCAAGACATATACAAATTTCCAAAATATAATTTTCGTCAAATGAAACTCTTCATAGCGCTAAATCTTTTCCTATTTCAGAATAAACTAAATAATCACATTTCCTTCATCCTTCAAATTTCCTTCCATATCCATAGCAGTACCGTCTAGATTTCTCCATAACGCATTAGTTTTGTGTATCCTGCAGACGCTTTAATAACATCGATTAGTGACAACATAATGATTGTCTCGTCCAGCAAGAAACCACTTAGATCTGATTTATATCCGTGACGTAAATTGTATCGAAAACTGTCAAATGTGTCATTCTTATACAGCTTCACAATTTTGACACAATGTACTCTGTGTTTGACACTTAAGGCGCTAGTTAGAATCTTTGCGTCGCCACTTTTCGGTAGCGTTCTGAATTAAAAAACACATCAAATTAGAAAGGTGATAAATAATATTACCCTTTATTTATAAAAATATGATAGTAGCCGAGCTCACGTTCCACATGTCGACAACCTCGTGCGCCAAGTTGAGATAATTTATTTATTTATACTTATTTTCGTCTTCTTCCATGAATAAAATCAAAACTATTTATTTTAAAATAATGGGGGCTATCGTTTTTGAGGTCACCAGATGGCACCACTGTCGAGTAAGGTCTTGTCCATAATTAAAGTACCAATAACGTCATAAAAAGTATATTTTATTACGTATAACAACATAGTGTAAACTTCAAATACATATTTACAATATTCTCCCTAAAATTAGCAATCATGAAACATTTAAAAAATATTTTACCTCCAAGTACTAACAAATAAGATCATAGGTTGCTACTTAAAATCTTCAAGTCATAATTAATCAGGAATGGCTCAGTTTAGAACACAATCGTGAGTATTAGTATAGATACGTGATAAAAGAGCAAGCAACGCGCAAACACTGTATGACATCTGACATTTTGAAAGTCCTTACTCTACACGAACGCCCGCTTGCGGCGAATTCATGCGTGGTAGCCCCCATTATATTAATATATTTGAGATCCTCATAACGACCCCTTTCATTTGAAATATGACACAGTAAGGTTTGCAAAACTTTTTTTTAAATTTCCTGATTTGTCCCCCAAAAATGAACCGTATTTAAAATAAAAAAATATTTACTTTGCACATCTGTGTTTGGGATTACACCATCCTACCAAATTTCACCTGATTTGGTCCAGTAGATTCGGAGCAAATTGGCTGTGACAGACAGACGTACAGACAGACGCACGAGTGATACTATAAGGGTCAGTTCACACCGAAAGAGCGGCGAAGGGCAGCGCAGTTTCAGTTTCATATGAATTTTAACTTTATTATCATTACCATAATACTTATTATAGACTTTGAGTTTCCATTCTATGAAGCTCGATTTTAGACCAAAGTGCGCCGCACGCGCCGCAGTCGCGCGCGTTGCCTTGACCGGCACTGTATTTCAGGCTAAGTAGAACCAAAGTGGACTCAAACTGTCACCTTGGAATATTCTCCGTTCACTCCATACTGGTTCACCATTCCCTTAGATCTATATAAACTTAACCAGCAACTATCGTAAAAGGTAAATTATTATTAAAATTCTGATCTTAATTTTTTTTATTATAGACGTACGTAATTCCTTAGTTATCGTTGATTCACAGTGCCGTTGGTGGCGAGTGAGTTGAATGTGACTTGGCGTCACATTTGGTGATCTGGTTGGCGTCGCACTCGGTAAAGGTGGCGGCGGTAGAGGCGTGGTCTGAGTCTGGTGTAATCCTCGGGGTAGGGTCTTGAAGTGCGCCTTCTTCTTGCTCTTGGCTTGCTTCATGTGCGTCTCGCGCACCAGCTCAGGTGTGGGCGGCCGCCGCACCGGTTGCGTTGACGCCAAGCGGAGGTGCGTGTACAATGGGATCTGCAACACACGCAGTGTGTCAATAGACGATATGCAATAAGTATTTGTTGTAAATATGGAGTCAGAGGTGAAACAGTGCTGACCACCAGAAAAGCGAGACGGTAATGATGCCCGACAAGTCCCGAAGAACCGATTCAACTGACTTGGATGCCGCAATGAAATTAATAAGAAAAGAACAGCTGCGTAGTTAATAAAGAAATAAATAACTATGGCTATTGCTTGTTGTGATTGATGTTACAAGATAAGCAGAACTACAAGTCAGTAAAAGTTTTACTGACAGTGAACAGCGACCGGTCAAGCGTGATGTGTTCCGCGCGTTCCGGCCGTTCTGGCAGTACGAAGTGGTGTCCCTGCAGTGGCTCGTTGGGCGGCACACCGAAGGTCTTGTGCTTGAGCTCGTCCTCAGTGATATCGAGCAGCCTGTCCACTTCTTTCTGTCCCGGCACGAAGCGAGACACTTCGCCTCCACGCAACACCTGCACATACCCGGCACCTCTCATTTAACAACCACTGGTTTACATGGTAGCAGGATAAGTATCACGATTATCTCATCCGCAAATCAACTGTTTACCTTGAAGGTAGTGAAGCTGGCGACTTTCTGCACGTCTGGCGGGAAGCGCGTGACGTCCAGGCTCCACGGCACGAAGCTGCCCAACGTCTGCAGGTACTCGCCCGACAGCCGCCACACGCGGACACTGTAGTCTGAGCTGCCGCTGCGCGCATTAACATAATTATTGTAAAAAAATGTACATATACCATAATACCGTAAATCGAAGAATGAAATTGAAGTGCATAAAGTCGGTAAAACAACTTGATAGTCTACAGGACTGATCAGGGTCATCCATTTGCCTTGCATGAAATGAGGTAGTTCTGATTTTTTATATGTTGTGTTAATTTTTCGTACTTCTTTTTCTATATTTTGTCATTTTTTTCAAGACTAAATTTTCCACAAAATGAAAGCAATGGGGAAGGCTGGTCAAAGCTGATTGTAGTTGGCGCGTCCATAGCTTAGACCCAATCTGACCAATGAGGTCAAACTATTTTGAAATATAAAATGACATTGACAGATTTTCAACCAATGACGGTGTTTGGTTCATGCGGTGCTAGCGCCATTAGTTCCACCAGTTGCCCACCCCATTTGGTACTTAATCTGAGACCAAATAGCTTCTAAGATACAGCTGTTAAAAAAAAACGAGACCTGTATGATAACCATTTACCTATCAATGACCCACTATTAGATGACAAATTCGACCTACCTGAGCCGGTCGATGAAGAAATGCTACCTAACCGAAATACACTTCCTCTCGCGCACTCCACAGAGTACACTGTGTAATATGAACTGCGCACTCGCTCGGGTTGGATACTTGGACGCGATCTATTTAGTTGTTGATTTTAATTACGATTTTCGTGTTCCGTGATCGATTCCGATCGATCCCGGCTCGTGAGTTGTTTCTAGTTGTGTGCTATTGTGCTAAGTGCTGGTATCGTAAGTGGTATCCAACCATACTATGGTACGATTTCTATGTAGGTACTTTCTATCGTCGAAATATGTCAGAATGACACGATCGATCCACTTTATGTTGCGTTGTGTACAAGTTTCTCCAAGCCAGAAAAATAATGTTCTGGCTTGGTACCGCTTAGCCGCTCTACAGTGGCCTACGGCTAAGCCATTCATTCGTTACACATGCATAGATCACACGTAGGTATGTAGGAGGGTCGTCCATGACGTCCATCGTTTATTACTGTCAAGGTTTTAATAACCAGGCAGTTATCAAGCTCTTGTTCAACGCCTTAGTTCGGTGCAAGCTCGAAACCAGCGCTTGTATATGGAATCCTCATGAGGTTACCTATACACTCATGCTGGAAAAAGTGCAAAAAGCTTTTCTCAGGTACCTTTACAAACATGTATTTGGATATTATCCATATATGTATCCTACTAAATTTCTTTTAGGATGTTTGAATTTTAATTCCCTTAAAGTCAGGCGTGCTGTTGGCCAACTAACAATTGCGTATAAAATTATACATGGTTATACCAACGCTTCGGAATTACATGCTGAGCTGTGTCAATTATTTGTTCCAAATAATTATATTCGCTCTAGGAAACATAAATTGTTTAATGTTCCATTTAGTCGCACTGTAGCCCGATCCACTTCGCCTGTACCACGTATGCTTACGAACCTCAACGCTCTCGTGGAGACCAACCCTGGATTGGACTTGTTTGCTGATGAATGGAAGACGATATTATTGGAATGTTTGTGGTTCTGCGAGAAGACCGAGTAAAAGAATTAGGTATTTAATTTAGTGTTAATGGTTTTAAATACTGTACTAAATAAATAAATAAATAAATAAATAAATTGCCGCGCTACGCGTAAATGCACGAAGCTGGCAATCAAACGAACCGTTGAGTTACGGTGGGAAACCTTTTCGTGCACATCACACCTAAACAGTTGTCGAGCTAGCTCTATTATGTACTTACTTTATTTACATAAATATTTCTACTTCCCGTAGAGCTTACGTGAAGAGAAGTTTGAATTCATCGATGTAGGCGATGGTTCTAATGCAGCGCAAATGCGCGCGGTAGCTGTTGAGCAGCAGCGGCAGCGGCTGGTCGCGCACGCAGCGCTTGGCGCGGCCCTCGATGCGGTCGCGCCACAGGAACGGGAACAGCAGGCGCAGCCGCGGCATGTTCACATGAACCTGTTTTGATTTTTTTTTTAAAGACTTGATGACGTTGGCAATCAAACTATTTAATTTAACCATAAAAAGTACTGGCCAGGCCACTAGCACTTTTAAAGCAGGTAGCATACATTCCGATATGGCCCGCAAATTTCAAACCTCTATGCGGTAGAGCGAGAGATTTATAACACTGTCTCGCTTTAACACGCGCGTAAGTTGGAACCTGCGAAACGGGGCGTTTTTACCTTCTCTAACGTCTTTTGGCGCGAAAACTGTTTGACGAGCTAAAATTAAAAACATTTAACAATTGTAATTGTCAATATAACTTTATAATAAAATGCTTTTTTTGCTATTTGTCTTTTCCTTCTTTGTGCTTAAGTGTAGTCTATAGCAGTATACATTCAGTCAAAAAAGTATCGGGAATGGATGATTTGTTTATGGTTCCAAATTCAAATTTTTGTTTTTTTGTAGTTGTTAGACTGGCACAATTGTTTTCCATTTTGGCGCGGAGTTTGAGTTGCATCTGTTATTTATATTAAATACAGTGCTGGTTTTAGTAATATCATATATAGTGTGTATTGCGAATTTCATAATGAACAAAAATATCGAACAAAGAGTTTGTCTTAAATTTTGCATCGCCAATGGAATTTCGTGTTCGGAGTCACTGAAAATGTTACGCTTGAAGGCTTACGGTGAATCGACTTTATCAAAAACTCGTGCTTATGAGTGGTTCAAAGCGTTCAAAAGCGGTCGAGATGTGATGGAAGATTTGCCTCGCTCTGGTAGGCCGTCAACGTCTGCAACTGAAGTTAACATCGCAAAAGTGAAGAAAATAGTGACTGAAAATCCCCATTCAACTCTGAGAGAGATAGCCGCCGAACTTTCTGTATCTCACGAGTCGATCCGTACCATTTTAACTAATCATTTGGGTATGAAACATGTTGCTGCTCGGCTAGTCCCAAAAGATCTGAATTTTCTCCAAAAACTCAATCGCATGAAAGTCGCTGAGGACATGCTAGAACGAGTCAGTTCGGACCCAACATTCATGAAACGCATTGTTACTGGTGACGAGACGTGGGTTTACGAGTATGACATGCAAACTAGTCAACAAGCTTCGGAGTGGCGCCTTCCAACTGAACCGAAACCGAAAAAACCACGCCAAAGTCGATCAAAAGTCAAAGTCATGTTGACTGTTTTCTTTGACTATCGCGGTGTTGTGCACTCTGAATTCTTACCGGAAGGTCTAACGGTAAATAAAGAATATTATTTGAGCGTTATGTGGCGTTTAAGAGAGCAAATTCGACGAAAAAGGCCAGATTTGTGGAAAGAAAATTCTTGGATTTTGCACCACGACAATGCGCCTTCGCACAAGGCTATCATTGTGAACGAATTTTTGACCAAACACTCAACAAATACCATCCAGCAACCACCATATTCACCAGATATGGCTCCTGCTGACTTTTTTCTTTTTCCTAAACTCAAATTACCACTTCGTGGCACCCGTTTTCAATCGATAGAAGACATAAAGGAGAATTCGCGGCGAGAACTGAACTCAATTCCGGAAGCAGCGTTTAAAAAATGTTTTGATGAATGGATTATTCGTTGGCGCAAGTGTATCGTTTCTAAAGGAGCATACTTTGAAGGTGATAAAATAAATTTGGATGAATAACAGACATTTTGTGTATTATTGATCTTTTCCCGGTACTTTCTTGACAGAGTAGTATATCACTCGAGGGTAAGTACAGATTACTAAACTCGTGTGGTTAATGGCCCTCCGCTTCGCGTCGGGCCTCAAATGCACACTCGATTAGTAATCTGTGCCTTACTCCCCTTGGTGAATAAATAGCTATTATACTACACTTTTAGTACCAATACTACCCCACTAAAAGGCTTGAAAGCTGTTCATTAAACCTTCTCAAAAATCTAGGCAGTTAAATTGTATGGAATTTCATTACTGCCCTGAAAATCAGGGTAGTAATCCATTACTAACGCGTATTGTTTTTTAAAAAAAGTCTTGATGACGTTGGCAATCAAACGATTTAATTTAACCATAAAAAGTACTGGCCACTGCTGGCCACTAACACTTTTAAAGCAGGTAGCATACATTCCCATATGGCCGGCAAACTTCAAACCTCTATGCGGTAAAGCGAGAGATTTATCACACTCTCTCGTTTTAACACGCGCGTAAGTTGGAAACTGGGAAACGGGGCGTTTTTACCTTCTCTAACGTCTTTTGGAACGAAAATGAATGACGCGCTAAAAAAAAAATAAAAAAAAAGACTTATTGTTGGTTGACGTATTTTGTAGAGACAATTTTCTTGGTAAAGTTTGTAACAATTGTACCAATGTCAATATCACTTTTTAATAAAATGCTTTTTTTGCTATTTTGTCTTATACTTCTTTGTGCTTAAGTGTAGTATAATATCACTCGAGAGTAAGTACAGATTACTAAACTCGTGTGGTTCACGGTCCTCCGCTTCGCGTCGGGCCTGAAATGCACACTCGATTAGTAATCTGTGCCTTACTCCCCTTGGTGAATAAATAGCTATTTCACTTCCTATGCTCTAAAGTTCGCCTTTATGTCGTGCGTAGGCGATATAAATCGCTTTTTATGCTCTAAGTCTAGAGCAAGTAAAATCTTCGTCGAAGACCAAGGCAATCGGTCCAACAGCCATACGAACAACTTCAACTTCATAGAATAACCTCTTTATTTCTATTCGTTTCGTTAGTATTGTCTGTCTGTCTATCTGTCCATCTGTATGTCTATCTGTCTGTCTGTCTGTCCGTCTGTCTGTCCGTCTGTCTGTCCGTCTGTCTGTCCGTCTGTCTGTCCATCTGTCTGTCCGTCTGTCTGTCCGTCTAAATTGACAATTTTTCTCGCACTCAAAGGGAAAAGTACAGTGTAACACACGGCGGTGAAATCCCATTATAAGGTTGCCTGTCCACTGAGGCGGAGCGAGGCTGCGGAGCGGAGAATCGGAGAAATATTAACCAATAGGATTGCATACTGGAGCGGATCTGAGATTTTATGCGATCCTACTACAACTACTACAACAGCCCATAACGTCCACTGCTGGACATAAGCCTCTCCCATGATGGGAGGAATTTGCCGTAATCTCCACACTTGGCAGGCGGATTGGAGATCGCAGTGATAAAAAACTAACAGAAAACGCTGCTGCCCATTCTCTGGTCTACGGAGGCGCAAGGTGTTCTGCCTCAGACATTAGTCGCCTTATACGACACCCGTGAGTGTAATGGGTTGGTTCTATTCTAATCTGCCGGATACCACACGGCCAACATTATGCGATCCTATTGGTTAATATATTTCTCCGTTTCTCCGCTCCGCAGCCTAGCTCCGCTTCAATGGACAGGCAGCCTAGCTCGGTTTCTATTTAATACCTCGCTAAAGCGCGGTAGTAAAACTACCTCGTATTTATTGGGTCATTTTAGCCCCTTGTATTACAATCTACTATTGTCATCACAGTGGTGCTTGTTAAAATTGACGAATTTAGACCCATGTGATTGTTATTAACAACGTTTATTTAATAAATTCACGATACCGTTGTATTAATGAGATAGTTGCTCAGGAGCCACACTTTGATGTAACCCATAGTAGTGCCAGTGAAGAGGAACTCGTTGTCGACATCCGTGGCGAAGGCTGACACGTAGTCACCCGCCGCGTGGATGGCCTGGAACGAGCCCTGGTAGCCTCCCGCCGAGTGGTCCGACCAGCACTGCACTTGACCGTTATCGACCGCCAGTAGGAAGGAAGCTAGAAAGAATATAATATTGAAAAAATCTTTATTGATTTTTTCATCATTTGAGAATTTATCAAAATCTCAAAACTGTAATCGGATTGGGCAGTCCTTATCTGCCGGATACAACTCTACGGGCTCGGGGCAGACCGAAGAGAAGACGGCGGGACACCTTAGTGGAACGAATGCTACGTAGAGTGGAAGAGATGATGCTAACTGACCGACTTGTAGGTGTTGCGGCCGCGTGCGCAGGAAGATGCAGGCGTGCACGGACAGGCGGCGCATGTTCTGTGCTCGCACCGGCATGGATACACCGGACACGCGTCGTGCCGTCGCCTTCTTCATGGCCGCCGACGGGTCCAGTACGTTATCGCGAGCAGTGCCCTTACTGTACTAGACGAGTTCTCAGTGTTATCTTTTGTGTGAAAGAGTTGAAGGTACGAACCTGCGGACTTGATGATTCAATAAACAATAAATTCAGTCTGTCTGATAGTTTATCAGGCGTTTTAATGAAAAGGGCGTTTTACAGGATTCAGATTCAGTCTTACATAAATACAATTTAAAGGTCACATGAGTTTTGGTGCATGGTAAGCTTAAACCATTTTACGATCCCATAGCGTGATATTTACCAAAATTGATTGATTCTAAGTGACCATAGATGTTTACGAGTACGTGGCGCCACCCATCGGACACCACGAGCAACAGCGTCGCGGGCCACAGCGACGCGGAACCACTAGCGGCGGGGGGCACCGGGCCCTCCCCTCTCACCTCTTTTTTGACTATATAAACCGCGTACCCGCGGCCGGCCTGCTGCTACTACTAAAAACTACGAAAACCATTGTAATTATTATAAACAATAAATCTCAGTTCATCGTCATCAAGTCTTTCCATCGAAGCTAACATCCTCATCACAACGACTGACCACCTTCCTGCACATATTCTGGTCCAACGATCCGGAGCTGCGAGTCTGCGACTTCTGCATATCACGCACGAGCAACGAAGAAGCGTCGCGAGAAAATCACCATCTGCAACGAAGAAAATTCGAGAAGGTCACCATCTGCAGCTAACGGTCAGGTCAATCAATCTTTTCCTTCCTATTTCCATTTCATGCTGAGTTTGTGCTAACATTGTCTTATTCCTCGATTTCTTTGTCTTCGTAACGAGTGTATATTACCTACAACGCTGCATATATCACGACAGTTTAAATTTTAAATAGGTAGGTACTTGATTTTTGTCGCTCGCAATCACCGAAATGACGAAAAAGAGGCATTCCATCGTAGATACAGAAAGTATTGATGATATTATTCGGGATTTAGTAAAAAAACGCGGTTCCTTGAAAGGCAAATTAACGTTGTTTTCAAAATTTGTTCAAACACTAGAAGCTTCTAATCCAACAGAAATTCAAAAAACGGAATTACAGGAGCGCTTAAAAAAGATAGAAATGTTGTTTGATCAGTTTTGTAGTACTCAAGATGAAATAGATTTGTACGTCGCGGGTAGTCAGATAGATAAAGAATTGCAAGAAAGAGAATCTTTTGAAAATCAATATTATGCTATTGTGGCCAAGTCTAAGTGTATTTTAAAAGAAAATTCGATAGTTCAAAGCGATAACAATAATTGTAAATCACACACACACGGTATCAAATTACCCACAATTACTTTGCCGAACTTCGATGGTTCTTACGACCAATGGCTTGAGTTCAGAGATACGTTTTTATCAATCGTTCACAATAGTAATACTCTAGACGATATTCAGAAATTTCACTATTTGCGTTCAGTTCTATCAGGTAATGCACTACAGGTCATTAAAGCTTTGGAATTATCCGCACAAAATTATATCGTTGCTTGGGATTTATTGGAGAATAGATACAATAATAGCCGTTTGCTAGTTCATAATCACGTTAAGGCGTTATTTACTGCCCAGGCAATAAATAAAGAGTCAGCTTCTCAAATACGCAAATTAATGGATGCTATTTCACGTAATCTTCGTGCATTGAAAACTTTAGATGAACCTACCGACAAATGGGATACGTTAATTATCTATATTCTCGTCACAAAGTTAGATTCATCAACCGAGCGCGAATGGGAACTTTACAAAAGTACCCTCACAAACTCGTCATCCAATAAAAAACCTTCGTTAGATGACCTAATGACCTTTCTTAAGGACCGCGCGGATTTTCTAGAAACAGTGAAGCCTTCTCATAGTAAATCAATAGATAGTAGTCAAAATAATCACACAAAAAATACGCCGTCAGTAAAAACACATAGTCATGTTTCTACTCAGAAAGACGGAAAGAAATCGGCTAATCACACAAAGTCACCCCGTTACAAGTGCAATCTGTGCAGTTCAAATCATCCTATTTATTCGTGCGATGCTTTTCTTATTTTATCATCCAAAGATAAATTAAAGTTAGTCGACGAAAAGAATCTTTGCCGTAATTGTTTACGTGCCGGCCACGCATTAGCTGAGTGTTGGTTCGGGCCGTGCAAGCACTGTAACAAAAAGCACAATACTTTAATACACAGTGAATTTGTTGACGCTAACGAATCGTCTACTGTTTCACACACAGCACAAATAGTGGCTCCGCCAGAGTCCACAACGGAAATCACACACACAAATCCTACCACCGCATCTCACACGACTCACACGCCTTATAAAGTCGGTAATCTTGATACGCGCTATTTTTATGGTCAAGTATTATTGTCGACAGCATTAGTGGAGATTGCGGATGCACAAAATAAATATCACACAACCCGCGCTCTTCTCGATAACGGGAGCCAGCATTGTTTTATATCCGAAAAACTTTGTAAAACCCTCAACATTCCAACGATACAGTCCACTGTACAAGTCATTGGAGTAGGCAACTCCGTGACACAATCCACACAATTATGTGAAATAAAAATTCGATCCAAAGCAAGCCCATACAATACACACATTAATTGCTTAGTTTTGCCTCAAATAACAGCACAATTGCCATCACTAGGCATCGATCACAACATCGAAATTCCTAAAAACATACAACTTGCGGACCCTGACTTTCATTTAAGTAATGAAATTAATTTATTAATTGGTGCCGACAAGTTTTGGGATTTGTTAAATGAAGGCCTAATACGCTTGCGTAAAGGTCCTTATTTGCAAAACACAAAGCTTGGCTGGGTTATATCAGGTTCAGTACATAAACAAATAAAACATAGTTTAAATAATACGCATACACAATGTAATTTCACACACGCATTGGACGCAGAACTTAAACGTTTCTGGGAAATCGAAGAAGTCACCTGTAATAAACCAAAATTGTCAAAAGAAGAAATCGCATGCGAAAATTTATTTAAAGAAACCACTTTGCGTGACGATAAAGGTCGTTTTTCGGTGCGTATTCCGCTAAGGGAATCAGCTGACGAGCTGCGCGATACGTTTTCAATGGCCGAGAACCGGTTCTTGACACTCGAGCGCAAACTAATCCGAAGCGCACCGAGCTATAGGCAAATGTATTGCAATTTTATGAAAGAATATTTAAGTTTAGGACATATGAGCCGTATCACTGAATATTCGCCGCCTTACTATTTCTTGCCTCACCACGGTGTCTTCAGGGAACATAGCACAACCACAAAGCTTAGAGTAGTATTCGATGCAAGTGCCAAGTCTCCGTCAGGCAAGTCTATAAATGACATACAGTTTATTGGTCCGACTTTACAAAATGACATATTCGCTATTTTATTACGGTTCCGGCAATTTAAATACGTCGCATGTGCCGACATCGAAAAAATGTATCGTCAGATATTAGTTCAGCCAGATCAAAGACGATTACAATTAATTCTTTGGAGGGAGAAGCCGTCTGAACCCCTTGGTATATATCAACTTAACACCGTCACCTATGGGACGGCATCCGCGCCTTATCTGAGCATTCGGTGCCTTGAACAACTCGCGTTGGAATGCGATGATGACGTCATTGCACAAGTCATTAGTGACGACTTTTACGTAGATGACCTGATAACGGGAAATCAGGATTATCAAAAATTATTAGAGATATGTACCGGTGTTTCTCAAGTTTTAGAATCGGCTTGTTTCCCTTTAAGAAAGTGGATCTTCAATGCAAAACCTTCGCAAACCCAACTTGATTCTACGTTCAAAGAATTATCGTTAGGAGACTCGTGTCAAACCAAAACGTTGGGATTGGGGTGGTTTAATTCTTCAGACGAACTGTACTTTAACACTCAACATGAGCATACTTTAACTCATGCTAGTAAGCGTAGCATTCTTTCCACTATCGCGCAAATATACGACCCTTTAGGTCTACTCACTCCAATGATAGTCATTGCCAAGATAATACTTCAAAAACTGTGGTTAGCCAAGATAGGTTGGGACGACCCAGTTCCTAAGCCAATTTTAGCGGATTGGCAGAATTTTGTTGTCAAACTGCAATATTTACAACATTTACGTATACCTCGTTATGTAATAGGAGATAACGCACACACAGTTGAATTACACATATTTTGTGATTCTTCAAAGGACGCATTCGGGGCGTGCGCGTACATACGTAGCTATACAGATACCATAATAACCGTGCGTTTGTTATGTGCAAAGAGCAAAGTGGCACCGGTGAAACCAGTTTCCATTCCGCGCTTAGAATTGTGTGGCGCGTTAGTAGGCGCGAGACTTTACAAAAAGATAATTAGTTCGTTACGATTAACTTTTAATAATATATATTTCTGGTCAGATTCTACTGTAGTACTAGGATGGCTAAGAATGCCACCGAGTCAATTAAAACCATTCGTGCAAAACCGTGTTGTGGAAGTGAACGAACTAACAGATGATAAGGCGTGGCTTCACGTTAGTGGTAAACAAAACCCAGCTGACTTATTATCGCGCGGAGTGCAATTGGATGTGTTAAATTCTTCCGATCTGTGGTGGCGCGGACCTTCTTTCTTACACGTTCTTGGAATGGAAGGTAAACATAGTAGCAATCCAAACATTAATTATGATGAATTACCAGAATTAAAACCTACAAAAGTCACATTAGTAAATCAAACGATGCCGAGTTGTTTCCCTTTCGATAGGTTTTCCAATTTTAATCGTATGCTACGTGCGATGGCCTACATAATTCGATTTGCAAATAATTGTCAACAAAAATTTAAATCACAGCGCCTCATAGATAACTTGTCGGTTGATGAATTAAACACGGCAACAATAATATTAACGCGTATTGCACAGCAAGAGTCTTTTCCAACTATTTACGATAACTTAATTAGTAAACAAACTTTAAAGTGTCCTCGTAATATTTCTAACTTGAACATATTTTTAGACGAGCATAATATGATCAGAGTAGGAGGTAGACTAGATAATTCCGAATCATTCTCATTTGACAAAAAGCATCCTATATTGTTATGCAGTCGACATAGGTTCACGCGTCTTTTATTCGAATATAAACACAGGGAATTATTACATGCGGGGCCCCAATTATTACTCGCTACGATACGAGAATCTTGGTGGCCACTCAGAGGGCGGAACTTAGCAAAACAAATAGTGCATACCTGTGTGAAATGTGTTCGTATGAAAGCCAAACCTTTTAATATTCAGATGGGTAATTTACCAAACGAAAGATTGATACCTGGGTATCCATTCATGAACTGTGGGGTCGACTATGCGGGACCATTGTTTATGTTGAGCCGTTCCGGAAGGGGGGCAAAGTTAACTAAATGCTACATATGTTTGTTCGTGTGTTTTACAACGCGTGCGGTACATTTAGAGTTGGTCACAAATCTCACGACTGAAGCATACTTATTAGCGTTAAAGCGCTTTATTTCCAGACGAGGTAAACCTTTGCAGATCTATTCTGATAACGGTACAACATTTGTAGGCGCCCTAAAGGAATTCGCTAAATTTCTAGTAGATAAAGATAGTGATATCCAGGATTATGCTGCAAATAACTTAATTAAATTCACTTTCATTCCGCCATATTCGCCTCATTTTGGTGGTCTGTGGGAGGCAGGCATCAAGTCCTGTAAATTCCACTTAACTCGCGTAGTAGGAAATACACATTTGACTTACGAGGAATTAAGTACTGTGTTGGCACAAATCGAGGCTGTCCTCAACTCCCGTCCCATGTTCCCTTTGTCATCCGATTCCTGTGACTTTCTCCCTCTGACTCCTGCTCATTTCCTGATTGGCCGACCGCTCACTGCACCCGCCAGTCAAGATTTGACCACAACAGCTACGCACCGTCTTCGTCGACATGATCGTGTGGAGCAGATGCGTCAGAACTTCTGGAGTCGATGGTCTAAGGAATATGTTTCTGAACTCCAGAAAAGAAACAAATGGCAGACCAACCAGAACACTCTTACTCCCGACACACTCGTGCTCGTGAAGGAAGACAATCTACCTCCCCTCAAGTGGCGCCTTGGACGAATTCTACACACATTCCCGGGCAAAGATGGCATAGCCCGCGTTGCAAACATAAGAACAGCGACGGGCACAATCAAGCGCTCATACTCGAAGATATGCCCACTCCCGCTCCCTGATGAAGACAACATCGCGACATCTGCTTCGTTGGAACCGGGTGCTTCCAAGGCCGGGGGCATGTTTACGAGTACGTGGCGCCACCCATCGGACACCACGAGCAACAGCGTCGCGGGCCACAGCGACGCGGAACCACTAGCGGCGGGGGGCACCGGGCCCTCCCCTCTCACCTCTTTTTTGACTATATAAACCGCGTACCCGCGGCCGGCCTGCTGCTACTACTAAAAACTACGAAAACCATTGTAATTATTATAAACAATAAATCTCAGTTCATCGTCATCAAGTCTTTCCATCGAAGCTAACATCCTCATCACAACGACTGACCACCTTCCTGCACAATAGATGTTGTTGCAGCGTAGCTACGCTTTTAATGATGTGTCAGTCAGGGAAAGATACAATATTATTCGCATGAATGACGCTTATTATCTTTTTAGCCCATTGAAAAACTACTCATAAATTACGTTATACTCGTAGCCATTTCATACAACTGGCAGAAAATGGCAGTTGTGATTCGAATATGTCGACAATATAATTTAATCGTCAATTTACTACACACAGCGCTGATCCTGCGTTGATTGACTACCAACCAGGGCTTCCGGATAGGGATGAAGAGGTAAGATTTTCGTTTTTGTTCCGCTCTCTCAGCAGCAGTTGTTGGCTTGGCCACGTCTCGCCTGTTGAAGTGCATCTCGAGGCGCAGCGTGGGCTGCGTGCACGAGAACCGCCTGGATGTAAACTTTCAAATTTAATACCTTGTTAATTAGTTTGTTTAAAAACTGGCTGTCTGTAAAGTCGGTTTACGGACGATAATTTTACGTGATAACGTAATTTTTCATGATATTAGTGATTTTAACTTAAAAAAACAAAATTTCATACCCCTTTTTATCCCCTTACGGATTGAAATTCTAACAACACCGTTGCGTTAGTTTCCAACCATAAGCCTAGCTAATAAATTTTGTAATTTTAACATCAAAAATTAAGGACTTTCCTTAAACAACTTTAAATCCCCTTTTTTAACTCTGGGAGTGGAATTATCAAAAACACTGAGACACTTAGAAATTAATTTTCAATCATCAGCCTAAACACAAAATTTTAAGATCCTAACTTTAAAACTGACGGACTTTAATACAAACTTTCATCCCCTATTTAACTCCCTTAGGGGTTGAATTTTGAAAAATCCTTCCTTATTCCTTATCTACATTATAAAGGGAACCACTGTACAAAATTTCAGTTTTCTAGGGTTTGGGCTGGGCGTTGATCGCGGCGCGCGTAACGGTGTGACACTTCTTCGTGCGTGCAGCCAATGTTCATCGATTTATAAGACGTTATAACATCAAAAAGCGTGTTGAGTCTGTTGTGTTGAGTCCTGTGAATACATATTTACTGCGTGGGAAGAGGCACAAGATGCCATAGGAATCTTCTGTGACCTTTCGAAGGCATTTGATTGTGTAAATCACGAAACCCTGATCTTGAAACTTGAGCATTACGGTTTAGGTAAACTTGCACTCAGTTTAATAAAATCGTATTTGAATGATAGACAGCAGCAGGTACAAATAAATGGTGTCAACTCAATGGGTTTAAATGTAAAAATGGGTGTACCACAAGGTTCGATATTGGGTCCCTTCCTCTTTATAGTATATATTAATGACCTACCTCATCTATTTAACAACCATCCGCATATAGTGTTGTTTGCTGACGATACTAAAATAAACAGACGTGCCACTAATCTTGATGACGTAAATAACGCCCTACTGCAGGTCCACAATTGATTTACCGCTAATAATTTAGTACTAAATGGGAAAAAAACTAAATGCATTAGATTTGCTCTACCAAATGTCAAAAGTAGTGATTGTGTCATAATATTGAATCAAGAGAAACTAGAATTTGTCGATAAAACGGTTTTCTTGGGAATCACGCTCGACTCAGGGTTACAATGGGGTCCTCATTTAACATCTCTTGCAGGACGGCTGAGCTCAGCAGCATATGCTGTTAGAAAAATCCGTCAATTTACTGATGTTGATACCGCGAGGCTGGTCTATTTCAGTTATTTTCATATTATTATGTCATACGGTATTTTACTATGGGGACGGGCTGCAGACATCGAGTCTATATTTATTCTGCAGAAAAGAGCCATCAGAGCCATTTATGAATTATGTAGACGCGATTCTCTAAGAGAACTGTTTAAAGAAATTAATATCATGACAGTACCTTGTCAATACATCTATGAAAACATCATGTACGTTAGGAAAAATCGGCATTTATTCAGTAAGAGAGGTGACAGACACCACGATAACACTAGAAATAGGGACCAACTAGTTCAGCCAGGTTTCAGGCTTGCTAAAGTAGATTCATCTTTCATGGGGTACTGTTTGAAATGTTACAATAAAATACCTCCCCACATTCTTCAACTGAACGAGACGGAATTTAAATCTTGTGTAAAACGCACACTATGTAGGCAAGCATATTGTCAGTTAGGGGATTACATTGATGATAAAAATGCTTGGCTAAATGCTGGTCCTGCTCCACAACCATAGGGGGGGGGGGGGGGCAAATTAATTGATTGTTCTGGTCGGGCATTATTTGAGTCCACCGACACGTAAAGAAGAAGATGAAGAATTGATTCCCATGTTAATGTATTGTGGAAGCTGCAGAAGATTGTTCACTGTTCAGCCACCATTTACATTTATTTGTCTTTCATTGACTTGAATATGCCTTTGGTGGCTGAGAGAATGTCATGCTCATGTGTCGGGTCATTTAGTTCCCTTTAATATGGTCGAGTTGAATGGCGCCGGTACACGCGTCATGTTTGTGAACGGGCGCTGTCAGTTGGGACTGGTCATCTCTTAGCTGCCAAGGTTCATTTTAATAACTTTATTCATAAATTGTTGATCTAATCTTTTACTCTGGACGCTCTTAGTGTGCACGTCTTTCTACATCGTTCTCACTTATAATCTTAAAATTAATGATGTAACCAAGATTTTGTAACAATATTTTGATTTTAAAAGAGTGTCGTGACTGGGACTGTAGCTATGATTTTCTTTTTTGTATTTTTGACATTCAAAAGTGCCGGAATGGTCTAATTGAAATAAATGCTTTGAGTTTTTTTTTTTTGTGATAATTCGGATTTTGCAGAAGAATTTTAATCCGTCAACTCAAGGAACTGCTTAGTTGCGAAATAGTGTTAGCGCAAGAGGGTCCTGTTAGTGTCACTGACGTTCCTTACCCACGTATTGAGTTGCTCACCTATAGGGCTGCCCGGTCTCCAGCTTCCACAGCACCAGTTCTGAGTTGTAGGTAGCTGTGACCAGCGTAAGGGGGGGGCGCACGGCTGCTGCCAGCACGTCATCCGTGTGACGCGTCTCCCAGCTCTTGCCACTCATCGCCATGCCGGTGTCCTCAAACTCCACCACGTGGCGGTTCCAACCTACTGCTAGAATTCTAACTCAAAGTGGATGAGTCATAGGAAATAAAAACAACAAAAAATAACAATAAGTACTTAGTTCGCTTGCGTAAACATTGGCATTGATGTAGTTCTAAATTCGTAAAACTGGTCCATAGTTGTGAAGCCCTCACAAGCTCATGAACATTTCGGCCTTTGTGAGTTTGTCGCGAAGTAACTCATCAGCTCACCTGCCTTCCACCCAGAAGCATGTGGTGACTTCGCACATGTGCTCGATGGCCATTCGTCTAATGCACACACCCGTATTGAAGTTCCACACCTACGCAACAAAATATAAAGCGACGGTAATAATTTACAAAGATTAGCGACATCGAAAATTTTTAACGTTACAAAGCTAAAAAACTCAAACCACAAGCAAGTGTCATTATTGAAAGTCATATAGATGATCAGATAGATGGCTGCAGTACCTATGGCGAATTAATGATCAACAATATTAGGTAAGTTTCGTCTTTACAAAGCTAATTTTGAACAATATAACTGTTAAGTTCAGTGAAACAATTAACTAACAGAATGATGAATGAACGAGTTCGGACCCACCATACCCCTGGTGGTACGGTGGATTGTTTAAAGTTAAACATTACTGCCAGGAAATAGTGTTGAAACACTAGTTAAAACCACTTCTGACAACAACAATTTATGGGCGGCATGGGCACCGAGCCGTAGGCCGACGAAGGAGCCCCGGCACTTCGGGGACAAGAAGTCAAAGAGTGTTATTTAATATGCGATCGAAGCGAGCGCGCGTCATGGAGTCGTAGCAGGTTCTAATAAATTGATTAAGTTAATACAATTTTTGCTGTCAGAAGTGGTTAACCCGGCGTCATTGTGGTACGAAATTGTTACACGGATGTTGAGGTGGGTCAATATGACCCGTATATGTACGACATTTTCATGTTTTATTGAATGTATTTTTAATCTTTGTATTTTTAATGCAATATGCATTACAATGACAACCACCTTACCACCAGGTGGTACGGTGGGTCTGAAGTGAACTGGTGCGTAACTACGTTACTTGCGTAACTCAGACTTCTAGCACGATATAAAGCAAACAGAAACTATCAAACCTTGAGCTCGCCGCTCCTGGCACCGGTGAGCAGCAGCAAGTGGCCAGGGTCGAAGCAGGCGGCGGTGATCTCCACTGGGATGACCTCGCCGTGCAGCATCCGCACGTGCGCGTCACGAATCAGAACGTTACGTTTACCTGCACACAGTGCACACTTATTTGTGTCGAACACTACGGCGGGTTATGGATTGGTATGGGTGGGCCGGGTTGGTTGGGGTGAGTCGGATGGTTTCGATCGTCACGGGAAGTCATAAACCCGAAAGTCTGACATCCAGTCTTACCAACGGGGTATTGTGTTATTCAGTAACTGGGTTGTCGATGCCAGATACACATCTCGCCATGTACAATACTGGTATTCAGCTGCATCCGAAAATAATAAGCATATGATAATACGATGGGTTCCGCAGAAGGGACAGAGTTCTGTTACCTTCTCCAGAATCGAAATTTAAATTAACAAAAATAAATATCCGATATAGAACTTAATGCTCAAGAGGAGCTCCTAAATTCAAAGACTTACCAGTGACTGGATCCCAATTGATAATGAAGCTGTCCATGCCGCAAGTAATGATGACCTTGAACAGTGGGTTGAAGAGGACCTTGCACACAGTGCGGGAGTGTGTAAAGCCGTCGGTGTGGAGCGGGTTGAGCTGCTCGTCCAGCACCACGATGGCTATCTTCACGCATGCCAGGATGAACTGGCGGGTGGCTGGGTTGTACACCGCATAGATGAGAGATCGATTGGTTTGCTCGGCCAGGTCTGCCGGGACATCGAGGTAAGACTGCGGAGGATCGTAGTTAGTGGTAAATTATTAGTTAAGGGTGGAGCTATAGTTGAAAATTAAAATGTTTTAAATGAGTTGGAGTAGTTTCACGATGATATTCCACAGAAGAGGAGAGATTTACTAGATTTTTAAATTTAAAATTGAGATATTAAATTAACTGTGCCTGTTTTTTGATCAGTATCAAAATCCTTACGTCCTCGATCCTCTTCGCAGAACAGTTCCCGCCCCGCGTTTGTAAATTATTCAACAGAGCTGCAGTGATCTCGTTGATGTGCACTCTCGACTCAGTAAGTTTAGAACCATTACCTCTTATAAAATCATAATATTTTACTGTTAAGGCTTGTATGTAAGTATATTGAATTTGTATTTAAAACCCATAATTATGCTGAGTTTGGTGAGTAATTAAGAACTCGTCTAATTTTAGGTAGACCCTCAACATAAGTGATGCGTGATGGGCTTACATGTAAGAAATAGGCTTGTGTCTTGAAAAAATCTAATTTGTCCGTCAGTTAGATTATCAAAAAATATTTGACAGGTTTTTTTTATGTAAACCAAAATTGACGAAGATACGACGCTTTTAAAATTCTCAATACGTCACGCCGTGCTATAATTTGCGTTGTGACGTCACGAGCCCCCACTTTCGAGTTTTGATGCGTTTTATCTTTGTCAATATTCATTGATTTACAAAAACAAAAAATACATGTCCATTATTTTCCAATATTATGTGACGGACTAAATAGATTTGCAATTTATTGATGGTGAAAACTAGCCTATTGGTACACTGGTATGTCTAAAGATATGGTATTTTTTTAGGAAATATTTAAAAATGTTCAAAATGTGTGGATAAATAAATAAAAAAAAATATATAGTTTACTTAGAAGCACTAATTAGCCGTGTCGTATCCGGCAAAGTAGAATAGAACCAACCCATTACACTCACGGGTGTCGTATAAGGCGACTAATGTCTGAGGCAGAAGACCTTGCGCCTCCGTAGACCAGAGAATGGGTAGCAGCGTTTTCTGTTAAGTCTTTCATTACTGCGATCTCCAATCCGCCTGCCAAGCGTGGAGATTACGGGTAATTCCTCCCATCATGGGAGGGGCTTATGTCCAGCAGTGGACGTTATGGGCTGTTGTAGTAGTAGTAGTAGTAGAAGCACTAATATACAATTGTTTGAGAAATAACACTACTGCGATTATATGTACACTTTTGTAATATTTTTTAAATCAATTATTCTCATTCTCATTCTTGAGTAGTGGTCTTAGAAATTGTTGGTAAATCGTTCGATAAATCGGCGGGACAGCCGTGCGCCAGCAAAAGGGACATAGGTCCTACCTCGTCAAGGCCTGGCGGGTGACCACCTACCTACTCTTAATGTCAAAGCTCCATAATATTACTTACCTGTATACAAGCTTGTCTCTGCACATCCCACACTTTGATAACTTTATCTCTAGATAACGAGTAGATAGTCTGTCCCTGGTTCTGCAGCACGATGGCGATGATAGTGGCATGGTGACCAATGAAGGTCACGTTGGCCTTGGTCGGCACAAACGGGTTCCACACTCTGACCACGCAGTCGGGTCCTCCGGTCACCAGGACGTGCGCCTCCTCATTGAACTCGAAGCATTGTATACCCTGAAAAAATGTGTTGTTTCATACCAGCCCGCGAAATTCAAATTTTCTTACGTTTTTTGCAGGCCAGTGCTAGGTTGTATGATGATTAAAATATTGGTGTCGATTCTGTTTTGCACAAACTAAACTTTATTTAGGCTATTGCTATCTTTTTCTCTCTAATAAAACGAGAAAGAGACGGACGTAATTTTGAGCTGTCAAATTTAATTGGAAATAATATTTCTATACAAATTAAGGGTGCCCGTAAAAACATGTCGACTAAAAACACGGTGAAGCGCAAGGCATAAACTAGTTTGACATCTCTAACTTAGTTCATAGCTATAGCCTTCCTTTTCTCGCACTGCCTTTTAGTAAAAGATAGCAATAGTCTAAATTAAGTTTAGTTTGTGGACAACAGAATCGACACCATTGTTCGCGATTGTAAGACGTATGTAGTTACAGAATTATAATCATCAATACAAACCTTGACTTTGTACTTGAAAAAAATCGTTCCTCGACCTTTATGAACTTGGAGGGTTGTATTGATGATTTTGATGATTATAATTCTGTAACTACATACGAGTACGTCTTACAATTGCGAATAATATTTTAATCAACATACAACCTAGCACTGGCCCGCACATTGTAAAAAACGTAAGGAATTTCGCGGGCTACCCTGGAGCATCAGCCTTAACATAGTCAGAATTCAGTTGTAATGTTCCTACTGGCTTGGACAAAGGCGACGTCTTCTTCCTCGAGAGTAAATAAATAAAAGTAATATAGATAATATATATATATATATATAACTCTAGAATTGACTGTTAACAAAATAAAAGGGTGTAAACGGACTCTTCAGGAAGCCGTCAACCAAGTGTTTTGGGTTTTGTACATCAAAGGTAACCTTACGCAAAAATCACGTTTTACGATAGAACTCAATGTGACGCACACAAAACAGGTAGCGCTGATGGATGCATTGAATAGTTCGGAGGTCGTGGAGGTATTGAGGAAGTAAACTTATAAAATTTAAAACGAATTAAGTAAAAAAAAAATATTGTGAAAAAGTTCGTACTTTGACCCCCAATATCTCCGTAACTACGTCTACACCATACCTGGGAACCTTTTGGTTCCCAGGTATGGTGTAGAACAAAAAAATATCGCAATGACGGGGAGAACAAGTTCCTTTCGGCTTCGTTGAGGCGTACTTTTACACCCATTATGCGATCAGTGTGCACAATAATTCCCCCCACCTTTTCAACTCTGAACACGCTACGTGAATGTGTCTTGGAGCCCCGGATGTCGCACATGAGCAGTGAGTCGAGGCAGGTGGCGCAGGAGACCACGCAGTGCAGCGACTCGTAGTACGACACCTGCCGCACCCACTCCCTGTGGACGCGAGGCAGCTCTACCAAGTACATCTCTGGGAGCATATGTGGCTGGGAACAGAGGACCAAATAAATGTATAAAAACAGTGGAATAGATCGTAGTAGGTACTTAATATGATTTTGTAAATTAGTTTCAAGATCTGACGTTCCCTTTGAAACGCGAATAACAAAATGAAAAAGTGCTTAGAGATAGAGAGCGTTACTGGGCGGGCGGGATGTGTGTGTATATGTTGTGGGTGAAATTATTTTATTATCACCCGTTTCTGTAGATCGACATGTCGTAACGTTCTCAAACCGCCTCCAGCCTCGTTCCTGAATGGGCCGCGAAGCACCGCAGAGAACAGAAGCACCCGGACGTTGCCTCCCACGTCACCGCAGATCAGCTTGCATTTCTCTTCGATATTCTTGCTGAAGTGATAGTGCATAGCACAGATCTGGGAAATAGAGGGAAGCAGAATTGTACACTCAATCAATTAAACCAAAACTAATTTTA
Organism: Xestia sexstrigata; assembly: GCA_941918905.2. NCBI lineage: Eukaryota > Metazoa > Arthropoda > Insecta > Lepidoptera > Noctuidae > Xestia > Xestia sexstrigata. Next base: position 21,725,285 of record OW799211.2, read on the forward strand.
AATATTTTTTTCTCAAAGTTTTCTCTTACCATGTACTCCCAGCTTGTGATGACGATCTTCAAGATAAAGGTCTTGGCGGTGCAGTCGTAGAAGCGCAAGTCTCGCTCCGTGGAGCTGGTGACGATGATGTTCACGTCCGGCATGCACACCATGTCCGTCACCCACGTGGTGCGGACCTTCAGGTTGGCTGTGGACGGAAGATATCAACTCGCAATACAGTTAAAATTATCGCTATTTGCTCATGAAATTCTACTAACGGCTGGTGGAGTGAGCAGTCCTCAGCAGCTTCATATCAAGCGACCACCACTTGATCATGCCGTCGCGACTCACCGTCAAGTAGGATCCTTGCATCGGGTTCGTAGTGCGATCCTGTGACACACGATAAGCACTCGTTAAACTAATCTATACATATTCGTATAGTAAAATTGTAACAGGCTTATGTCTGTACATTGAAGATATTGAAAAATATATATATGGGGGTCTTTATTAGAGCATCAGAAGCCAAAACAAGTGTTTAGAATTTTTCTATCTGTCTGCAGGTCTGTCTTTCTGTCCGTATGTTTGTACGAGCATTCGCATCACGAATTCACTTGATACTGCAAGCCGCAATGCATATACTTATATTAAGCTGGTAGGAAATAGGTAACATTTGCGTGTATGTGCCGTCTAGATGGACGGAATGCTACATAAGTATAATTGACTTAAAATCAAAGAACAGTTTTGAAGAACAAAGCACCTGACTGCTCAGTCCGACTGTACAACCGACATGTGCTATATGTTTTGATCTGAAAAGCCAAAAACCTTCTCGACATCCGGACAGAAGCATATCCGAGATATAGGATGCCTGTGTTCAGAGCTTATCATGACTGGCAGGCCCAGAATAGGCGACTGCAGCGACTCCCGCTGGTTCTCCTCGTCGTCACCGAAGTAGCCCAGGATCAAGTGGGACACCAGCTCCTCCCAGTCTACCTTGCCGCTCCGGTTTGTATTCATCTACACATAAGGTTCACGAATGGGTTCACAGAGCATCATAATACATTATAATGGTTTGCTCATTCCAGTTACATAACTGGAGTACCTACCTAGTATGTAGTGTACCATTTAACACAGAATAAAAATAGTACTAACGTAATATCTTCTAGGAACTAACTAGGTCAGGGAACTTTATTGTATACAGATTAACTTCACCGTCAGTTATCCGTGATAACACGGCGTAATACGGGCGGTTTCAGACTAGTGTATTTTCGGCGCGTATAAGTTCGTTTTTGGAAGCGCGTGTACGAGTGTATACTCACGCCTTTGTTCCACAAGTTACTCGTCCGAGCATTGATGCGCTCATGATGCGCTTATAAGCGTGAGCCGCGAGAGGCCTCCCCGCGCAAACCGGCGTATAAACGCGTCTACGCACGTTCGGTTTTTTGTAGCGCGTAATGTGGCGCGACTGTACGTGCGAAATACGCTAACCATCAGTACGAGCTTATACGTGCTACAAAATACGCTAATCTGTAACAACTCTAAGAAATAAAAGGTGCGGTTTGATTTTACAGACAATCTCAGAAATGAATTTGCTAATCAATCTAACTAAAAAGTTTTTCCGCTGTGTGGGATGTACAGTGGATATGTGCAGTGTTTTAATGACCTCCACAAAATTAGCTTACCTTCAAAAACATAATATTAAATTCGTCATCATCGTACTCCACGTTCAACAAAGTATTGAGCAGCTCCCTGAACTCGCTTGCCGTCAGTTTGTTGTTGCCTGCTTGCCGGAAGACTTCCCGCATCTTCATCATGTCCTCGACGGTGCACCGGTCGTGCAGCGCCACGTTCCGCCACCCCGGCACCTTACTCAGCACAGTCGCGCTACCATCCGACTTCGAACACGGTGATAGCACAGACCTCTTTCCCATAACAATTTCTCTTTCGCTGGTCATGGGTTTAGTTTATTATACTAAGTACTTAAAATATTTTAAAAATTACACAGATTTATGTGAGGTAAGAGAGTATAATACGATTAAAATTACTATAGTCCTTGATAATGATTATTACAAGACAATAGCAGTGTCAAAACTAAACACGTTGGCCTATTGGTATACTCGTAGTCGTAGTAATATAGTAGATACCTATAAATCGAGTAGGTAAGTACCTACCTACGATATATAATATGTAGGTCACTATCGCCCACCAACTTTCGTAAAGATCAGTGATCTGCGGGTCGATCCGTAATATGATGGAATCGAATGAAGCGCTCAATTTAAATGATTTTTGAGCAACAACAATATCTTCGTCAAAATTCAGTTCTTTCGAAGATGACCTTTGAATGATGACAAACGTAAATTCGGTAAAGAATGCATTGCCCTTGAAGCGGAGACCAAAAAACGCAAACAATGCGAGCAATCGAGTCTTTGGATCTAGCCTTTGCTGTCAGGGAGATGTGGAATGTTGTGTAACTAAAAGACAAAACTACCAATAAATATGCATTTTATTCCGTTACACTTTGTGTACAAAAAAAAAACATAATGCCCGAAAGTCTGACAAGATAACCAGCCTTACCGAGAGGAATCGTGTTACTCAATAACTGGGCTAATAGAGGTCAGACCAGGTAAGATTTATTCAGTAGCATCCGGTATGATGGAATGCCGACACCAACATAATTGAGAAAGACTAGACCGATGATGACGATACTCGTTTTTGGAATCTGAATAGTGAGTATATCCCTCATCATGAAGTGCCGGATGGTTCTTGGGTGTGTTGTCTGTCGGGCGCGAAGTCGGGCGCAGAGCCCTCGGGCGGCAGCGTAAGCTGGCGCTCGGAGCCCGGCTTCTTCAGCAGGCTGTGCTTGAGCCGCGTCTGGCGCACCAGCTCGGGCGTGGGCGGCCGCCGGATCGGCATCGTCGACGCCATACGTAGGTGTGCGTACAGCGGAATCTGCAACGAAACCGGTATTCATTTTGGCCGTCATTATGAGTATCATTCGCCTCCTGGCATGGTATAATGTCGTGAGTTGTAAATTTACGAAGAGCGTCATAAAATTCAAGACACGATGTTGTGTGGTATCATGGTATGATTCACGGCACGAAGCGACGTCGCGGCGTGCGATGATGACACGACACATTTAGTGATGTGTTTGAATTCGAATTCCGTTGCGTTCATTGGAAATATTGGACTGCTGTACGAAAAGTTATATTGAGTAATAAAAGTCCGACTCACCGTGGCCATAGAGTCGTCGAGCACGATGGGCTCCTGCCGCTCCGGGCGCACCGGCAGCTCGAAGTACCTTCCCAGCAGCGGCTCGTCGGGCGGCGCACCGAAGGTCTTGTGCTGCAGCTCGTGCGCCGTAATGTCGCGCAGCTTGTCGACTACCAGCTGCCCCGGCACGTAGCGAGACACCTCGCCGCCGCGCCACACCTGCACACACAACAGTATGGATATTTATCACTTATGGCGCGTGGTCTTCATCGGAACTAACGGCGCCATCTTGTTTTTTCAATATAAACTCGTCCCTAAGTTCGGGCAATTACAATTTAGATCGACACGCTAAGAAAAAATAATAAAAAAAATAAAAAACCAGACTGCGTAAAAAATAACTATTATTAAATTTAAAAAAACTGGAAAGAATAAAACAAGTTCAGGAGACAGGACATAAGGACTGCAACAGTCGGGACCCATATTGGATGTATAATGATTTTAGTCTAGATTATTAATTTATTGGGTCCCGACTGTTGCAGTCAATATGTCCTGTCTCCTGAACTTGTTTTATTCTTTCCAGTTTTTTTATTAAGAGATAATAGTTATTTTTACGCAGTCGGGTTTTTATTTATTTATACCATTTTAAAATCCTCATGATGAGCCCTTTATCGAGCCGTTCAGGCTGCAGAGCGTGCCAAACATTTGAATTTGGCGCTAAAAATCCGCCATTTTGTTTTTTTATTATTTTGATATAAATACGAATCTAACGACACCTCTCAAGCTATCATTCGTCCTGACAAGAGCGTCGGCATCGACGACTCTGAAAAGGCAGAATGCCTGGCCGACAGCTTAGAATCTCAATGTTCTCCAATCACTCTACGGGTAGACAAGCAGCACCTTGATAAGGTGGATGCAGAAGTTGAACGTAGAGCCTCGCTTCCTCCCGTAGAAGACCCCAATGATCCTCTCCCTCCTGTCACTCCTGAAGAGGTCAAGGATATTATAGATAAGCTTCAATGGCGCATTGAGCAACAACATTTTCCTACAAGTGTGGAAAGAGGCCACAATCATTGGTATTCCCAAACCCGGGAAACCGAAAGCCCAGCCTTCGAGCTACAGGCCGATCAGTCTCCTGAGTGCACTCGGTAAAATCTATGAGAGACTTATTTATAAGCGACTCAGCGATCATGCCGAGACTAAAGGACTCATTCCCATAGAACATTTCGGGTTCAGGACCGAACATTCTTGTATACACCAAGTCCACCGCATCGTTGAACACTTGAGCACTGGCTTCCAGCGTGGAGCGATGACGGGGGTGGTGTATTTCGATATAGCGAAAGCCGACAAGGTCTGGCAGAACGGCTTGTTATACAAGCTGTACAAACTTGGAGTGCCTGACCGTCTCGTGCTCATCTTACGAGACTTTCTCTCGAATCGCACCTTCCGCTACCGCGTGGGAAAGACCTTATCCTCTCCCCACCCCATCCAAGCCGGAGTCCCCCAGGGCTCCGTACTCTCTCCCCTGGTTTTCACGCTGTTTACCAGCGACATTCCAAAGAACAAGAAAGTTCAGGTTCTATTTGCCGATGACACGACTATCTACTATTCCGGCCAATCTTAGGTTAACATCCACCGTGCCCTCCAACAAGCAGCCGATTCCCTCGGCGCTTGGTTCCGCAAGTGGAGGATTGAGGTAAACCTAGATAAGAGCCAGGCGGTTCTTTATCAAAAGTTACGCCATCAGCGACCGCCTCCAACCCCGCCCACTCACTATGTTCGGCAAGCCTATCTCTTGGGAGAAGCCAAGTATCTCGGAGTCATACTCGACGAACACCTGTCCTTCGCGGCTCACATCAAAGCAGCTCGTAACCGAGCAGCTTTTGCTACGAGTAGACTCCATTTTATGTTAACAAAAAAGAGCAAGTTGTCACTCAAGTGCAAGTTGCGTCTTTATACAGCAGTCATCCGACCCATTATGACACGCTTGTGTTGTATTTGCCCATACCCATCCCCGTCACATCCATAAGATGCAGACCTTGCAGAACCGTCTCCTCCGCAAAATCACCGGTGCGCCCCTTATGTCCGTAATGACAGTCTTCATTTAGACCTCCGTATCCCTACCGTACAGCAATTCATGAAACGTCTTGCAAAGCGTTTTTTCGACTCTGCTATTAAGCAAGAACCCCTTGATCGCATCGGCCACCCGATACGACCCATCATCGTCATCATCATCATCAGCCGATAATGTTCCCACTGCTGGGACACGGCCTCCTCTCAATGAGAGGGAATGGGCTATAATCCACCACGCGGGCCCAGTGCGGATTGGTAGATGTCACATGTCTTCGAATTTTTGGTTCTAGGACATGCCGGTTTCCTCACGATGTTTTCCTTCACCGTTTTGAGAGCAGTGATGATGAAATAAATTACACAAAGTAATGCGCCTGTCTAGGTTCGAACCCACGACTTACTGTTCGTAAGTCGGGGCCGCCACCACTGGGCCACCGCTGCTCTCATACGCTGCTCGATACGACCCATCGCGTATCAGTTCAGTCCGCCGTCCGTAGCATACTCTTATCACCCCCGACCATGCTATCACCCTCTTACAGAAAAGTAGTAAAGACACGAGTACCGTTCCTAGACCATACATTTGTATGGTCTAGGAACGGTACTCGTGTCGGAATGTTGCCGGTTTGTATTTACAAACCGGCAACATTCCGACCTCGCCGCCGAGGCCCGGCGCGACGTCTACGTTCCACCCCCCAAATTGAGCATAGCCCGCGATGCTGAGCCAGTAGAATTAAATCAGCCCCTAAATAATCCAACTCAGATCCAGCCTGTACCTTTGCTGTCCCCAGAGACGCCCTAAGCCGAGGTTCGTACCCCACACTCCAAAGGGGGTGCAGCCCTTAGTGCGTGGTCGCTTAGTTTATAGTTTTATGCCCCTGGCTGGACGCCTTAAATTCAAGGCATCAGGATTAGCCCGGTTAAGCAGTAGCCAGTCTTCGTAGACTGAACTGCGAGATGCCATACCTACACAGAAAAATAAAAAAAAACCTCTCAAGCTAAAATCCATCTAGCCGTTTAGGCTGCAGAGCGTGCCAAAAATTTGAATTTTATTAACTTTTTTTATACTACGTTTTTGGAATCACCTTTTAAAACCCTTCATTTTGATACCCCACTCGATGGTATTAGAAGAAAAAATAATCGAACTCCACAATATGGCACCACAAATCCATGATTTTTATTTGTTTATTGATTATAATGTAGCTAGTGATACTCGCGCCATCAAGACAAATCTAATGACATATAACCTATTGAAATCACTCCATCCGTTGAGGAGTTACGAGGGAACAAAGAAACGGACATACATACATACATACAGGGCAAACACATAACCCTCCTTTTGGGCTTCGCCGCAGTCGGGTAAAAACACAACCCTCCTTTTGGGCTTCGCCACAGTCGGGTAAAAAGAATACAATTTCCACACACAATATCACAAATTACCAACAGCGCCCTCTTGTCAGTGTCATTCAAGCGCCAAAACACCTATGCGCTGTAACCGCCACCGTCTGCTGGTCAGCCAAGTTTGCGATAGAGCGGTTGACGAAACAGTGTATTCATACTTATGACCTCTTTTATTTTATGCTGAGGGTGAGTGTTACCTTGAACGTAGTGAAGCTGGCAACTTTCTTGACGTCAGGCGGGAAGCGGGTTGCCTCCAGTGTCCAGGGCAAGATGCCACCCATCGTCTGCAGGTACTCGCCCGTCAGCCGCCATACGCGGACGCTGTAGTCGGAGCTGCCACTGGTCAATGACACACCAAATAAATATAGAATTAGTAGTTTTAGCTGTCATTGGTTAAGCTAATTAAAACTTACGTGAAGACGAGCTTGTGCTCATCGATGAAGGCTATCGTGGTGACACAGCGCATATGCGCGCGGTAGCTGTTGAGCAGCAGCGGCAGCGGCTGGTCGCGCACGCAGCGCTTGGCGCGGCCCTCGATGCGGTCGCGCCACAGGAACGGGAACAGCAGGCGCAGCCGCGGCATGTTTATATGAACCTTCAGCCAAGTCAACGTCATATTAGCTTCTGAAACCTTTTCGAAAATTTTGAGTCGACTTGGATCGACGAACGGAGTAACCGTGTATCATAATATGACTAAGCGGCGTCAAACTATTTGTCTGTACTGTGGGCTGCATAAATTGGGTACCGCAGTTGGGTACCTCATGTGTACCCCAGTTGGGTACCTCTTGGGTACCCCAGTACCCTGGGTTCGAACGTAGGTGCTTTCAAGGGGGGTACCACATCGTGAAGCTGGCTTTACAAATAGAGGGAGTAAGTTATAAAGTTCATGCAGAGACTGACCGGCTTATTGTCGTTGAGGTAATTACTCAGGAGCCAAACTTTGATGTATCCTAGGGTGGTACCGGTGAAGAGGAACTCGTTGTCGACATCCGTGGCGAAGGCTGACACGTAGTCACCCGCCGCGTGGATGGCCTGGAACGAGCCCTGGTAGCCTCCCGCCGAGTGGTCCGACCAGCACTGCACTTGACCGTTCTCGAGCGCGAGTAGGAGGGAAGCTAAAACAGGTATACCAGGGAATCCAACTGTATATAAGCTACTAGCGGACTTCACGCGGTTTCACCCGCGTAGTTCCCGTTCCCGTGGGAGTACGCGGATAAAATGTAGCCAATGTTACTCAGGGTGAATGTAGCTTTCTAATGGTAAAAGTTTTATTGAAATCGGCGGAGTAGTTTTTGAATTTATTCATTACAAACATACATACACACACACAAAAATTCAAATCTTTCCTCTTTATAATATTATATTATGTAATATATAGTTATATAGTGTAGACTTAAAACATAAATCAGTAGGAAATTAACCTAGATAGGGGATGCACAGAACCGGAAAGTAGAAGAAATAAAAGGGAGGCCCAGCAGTGGGTGATGATTCCGGGTTGATATGATGATGATGAAGAAATTACTATTAACTGACCGATACGCATATGCTGTGGCCGCGTTTTCAGGAAGATGACAGCATGCACAGCGAGGTGGCGCATGTTCTGTGCACGCGGCAGTTCGGTCACCGTGGCCACGCGGCGCGCCGTCGCCTTCTTGATAGCCGCATCCGAGTCCACCATCTCGCGAGCTCCTCCAGTTCTGTGGAAATTTAAGGTGGTAACTGCACAACGCTGGTGAGGCTGTAAGACCATAAGTGTGTACTGATCTTCTGATTGCATTTTATCACCAGCAGTTCACGTGTATCACATCGTAGATTCTGGATCTTTTGTCCTGCTTAATCAAATAAAAGCCACCACTGTATCGCTGAATTTTCCATCCAAGTTAATGCAGCAATCGATTCCGGCTAGAGTCTATGATGAATCGAAAATGTGCGTATCGATCTGTTGCTTACCCTGGTTTGCGGATGGCGTGACCTTTTCTCGATTTTTCACCGGAGCTAGACTGTGGTAATTTCTGCTCACGCTTGCTGTACACCATCTTTATGCGCAGCATCGGCTCTGTGCACGAGAACCGCCTGAAAAAAACCATCACATTTCAGACACCTATTTCGTTTATATTATTGAAAGAAACCCATCGTTTTTAACCTTGTATTCAGTCCAGTCAAACTGACTGGATGCGTTGGTTTGGCAGTTCTTTACAATTGAGGAACTGCATGCAGGACGTCCATCGCAGATGTCTGCCTTTAGGTGATTTAGAGTATGTCGGCTACGTTCCTGGCTAACTGAAACTGTTTCAATCCCATCTCGTATCCTGCGTGCATCGATGATCCCTTCAACTTTATTTCTCTGCTCACCTGTATGGCTGGCCGGTCTCCAGCTTCCACAATACCATCTCCGAGTTGTAGCTGGTGGTGGCCAGCGTGAGAGGGGGGCGCACGGCGGCTGCCAGCACATCGTCCGAGTGACGAGTCTCCCAGCTTTTGCCTGTCGAGGACATGCCGGTGTCCTCGAACTCCACCACGTGGCGGTTCCAACCGATAGCCAGAATCCTGGAAGTTATAATTAAATTTAAGGGTTGCCCCCTTATCTTGGATGCAGTATTCAAAGCTTGACTGGTTGAGTTGAAATAAATCCGGCCATCTTATCCAGGGACAATCCGCGTTGTCTCAGACAGCATAATATCTGAAAGCACTTAAATATAGCCACACAGTCAACTCTAGGTTAATACACGACTGCTGTCCTAAATAACTGGACACAGCTCTTTTTATTAACACCTCTATATCATAGATGTCATAGACAGCCCATCCATTGTGCCCAGCCTGCATGGAAGACGAGACAGCGGCCCAAGAACATTGTGCCGAGCCTGCATGGAAGACGAGACAGCGGCCCAAGAACATTGCCCAGAGGTTACCTCATACAGGTAACCTAGGTACTCTTCGCGAAATTGTCAGTAACACTAAGGTGTTGCTGGCCTATCGTTAGGAGCTGGGGTGCATCGAATGATCGATTTTCCAACGAGTACGCAAAATACGCGCTTTGGTCGTGGAGTTGTGGACACCAGCCGGCTATACAATACAAACCAGTTGCAAAGAGATTTATGATCATGAAGTTACTCCCTTAGGAACATACTAAGCGTAATATCGATATCAAACTATTTAAATTTTATTTGATTGCACTTACAGCATAAGCTATACCACTACCAGCCATCTTCAGTTTATTCATGTTAAAGTTATTTTAACAATAGGTATTGTTTCGAAATTGGCTTTTCAGAAAACATTGTCCAATGTTTCTTATCAAGGTCTTCCTAGTCAGATTTTGTCTGTCCAGGGTGATTGGCAGTATTCCTTAAAATGGGTGTTAGACTAGACCTAATTTGAATTTTGACCAGATAACTTGGGGTCCAAAGTGGGTTGTTTATGAGAAATCGAACTTTTGAAGCTTTTTTGGAAATTTTCCACCTCTCCAGACTCTGCACTACAGACTGCTGAATATAAGAAATCTACGCCGGTCAGGGATCGACCCCAAATGATCGGGTCAAAATTATTGCGAATTAGGTCTATATCAACCAGTTCAAGGAATGCACCCAATTACCAATTAGCCTGTATTATAATCACCAATAAACTCGCTCACCTGCCTTCCACCCAAAAGCACCCAGTAACTTCGCACATGTGCTCGATGTACATTGATCTCAGACACACACCCGTGTTGAAGTTCCATACCTAGGCAAAATAATAATAATAAACTATCCGTATTGATTTTCATTGAACCCTATCTATACACAAGTTAAGGCATTATTCGGTAAATTGAAAACTCGAAGACGTAACATCCGCTGCAATGGTCCAGTGACGTGTATCACAACAGTGGTAACGTTATATAGACGTAACATCCGCTGCAATGGTCCAGTAACGTGTATCACAACAGTGGTAACGTTATATAGACGTAATATCCGCTGCAATGGTCCAGTGACGTGTATCACAACAGTGGTAACGTTATATAGATTACGTGATTTTCATCAAAAGCAAGTTGTCGCCACCCCAACCAGTCGCGATGTGAAATGATCAGATAGAACAAATTGGAGAATATCAGCATTTTGATACAAGTGGAGAAAGTTTGTTATTGCATTCGAGGTGGAATTAACTCCCGAGCCGTAGGCGAAGGTGTTTTTGAGCCGAGAACTTCAATAACAAATATCCACGTGTATCAAACGACGTTTTTCAATACACTTTTGAAGAAATAAAATAAACGAACGAAAAATATTTTTGTCGTGAATTATTAAGAAACTATTATTTTAATTTTCTTTTCAATACACTTCCTCGAAAACTGGTTCTTATCGCACTACAATTAGGTTAAACATGCAATTTATTTCAGACGCGTGTGATATTTTACATTTTCTATCTGTGGCAAATTTCATTTCGGGTGCGGGAATGAAATTTGCCACAGATAGGTATTACGTGACGTTAAATATTTTTAACGTCAACACTATCGAACCTTGAGCTCGCCATTCCTGGCGCCAGTCAGCAGCAGCAGGTAGCCAGGGTCTAAGCAGGCGGCGGTGATCTCCACCGGAATCTCCTCGCCGTGCAGCATCCGCACGTGCGCGTCGCGAATCAGTACGTTACGTTTCCCTGCACAGATCACGAAAAGCAATGAGTAATATAGAAGAATGAGATGAGGGACAGGGTGTAAAGGTGCTGAACCTCCATAGAAAAGGGAGGACCCTCTGACTTTGACCATACTGGTATTGTTTCTGTGTTGTTGGGCTGTTGCTAATGTCCTTAACTCGCGGATAATATTTTAACTGCGCCATGCAGGATTTGGCGTGACGTGAGAATGCCCGGATGGTGTGTAGTTCGTGTGTGGCGTTGAAATATGCAAACCACAAGCACTAGTTCGTCCGGTATAGCAAGGAAGTCTTCCTGTAAATTTATATTATCTCTGGCTTATCTTTCTACCTTACCAAAGCGTGAAATTGTACTTGACATTACTTCTTCTGGTTTGCGACTCAAGTTTTTTGAGTTGAATATAACTTGCTTATCTTTTAATTTAAATTAAAGCAAATTTTGCGCTATCAAAGTAAGCCATTTTGACTAAACTAATTATAATAATATCACTTACCAGTAATTGGATTCCAGTTGATGATAATACTATCCATGCCGCAAGTAATAATGATTTTGAACAGTGGGTTATAGATGACCTGGGAGACAGCTCGAGAGTGAGTGAACCCGTCGGTGTGGAGCGGGTTGAGCTGCTCGTCCAGCACCACGGTGGCTATCTTCATGCAGGCCAGGATGAACTCACAGGTAGCTGGGTTGTACACGGCGGAGATGGGCGAGCGCTCGCCCACTATCGCAGGGATGTCTATGTAGGTCTACCGAAAAACACGTATTTGAAAGCAGTTCGGATAGTAGGTAGTTGTTAATTAATACGATAGTACTGTACTACAGAAACATAGTACAAAAAGTAATACACTGCAATCTATGACATAAATGAACTAACACTAAAATTCTGAATCGCGTTATCAAAGTTATCCGTGACTTAAATGCATAAAGAAGAACCCGACAACAACCGTCGGGCAGTGGCCCACCAGGTGTTGTGTCTGCGCAGACACAACACCCGTCTGCTCGGAGGATCCTCTCTGTTCCATGGGGAATCAAGAACTGTACACCTTGTCATACCCTGTAGTACAAACCAGACAGGATACGGTGCGTGAACATATTATCTTAGTATTGTAAAGAAGATACTTATTTGGTAGGAAACTTAAGTGGAAAACATTTGCTAAATTTACACCCATTTATACTTGGAGAAGAGGTTTGGCTTTGTAAGTTATTATACTGTATTGTAGATAATAAAAATCCCTCTTACCTGAATGCACGCTTGACTTTGCACATCCCACACTTTGATAGTTCTGTCTCGAGATAACGAGTAGATAGTCTGACCCTTGTTCTGCAGCACGATACAGGTGATGCCAGAGTGGTGTCCGAGGAAGAATACGCTGGCCTTCACTGGCACAAACGCATTCCACACTCGGACCACGCAGTCAGGGCCTCCAGTAACCAGCACGTGGGTCTCCTCATCAAAAGCGAAGCACTGAATACCCTGAAAGTGAATGGCTACCATGATAACGATGTCTGGCTACGAAAAGGCTAATAAGTAGAAGGATGTTGCAGTTTTCAACAGTAGCTACCTACTTAGTTATCTAGAGCTCTTAGCCTAGCAAAGAAGCCCGTCTAGGGGAGTACTACTTCCGTACTTTTATTTACGAATTATTAAAAAAAAAAAACTCGCTAAACAACGTTTTCTAATTAGAAATAAGACGTATTTCTTAATAGTATGGCTTCCAAAATACTACGTTCGTGAGCATATAAAACGTGAATCTACACTGTTTAAACGTACGAACGAATGTTCTCGGTAAACTATAGCTATGTAGTCAAAACATATACAGTCCAGACAGACAGAAATAAACCATTGAAAAGAACACACGTCTATTTAATTCGAAATCCTGCAAACACAAAATTCAACCTTATCGCTCCAAACAAATACAGTGTGAGAAAATCGTTTTTTAATTTTAAAGTGTTCACATTGGTGCCGATTCCCTTGTTCACAAACTAAACTAAATTTAAGTTGAATGCATCTTTTTCTTTCTATTTCATTATGAAAAGGACAGAAGATAAAATTAGTTTAATCCTGTCAAATTAGTCAGCACCTGACGTAATTTGATGTAATTTTAGTAGTCAACTTTTTAATCGCGTCTAAAAGTTGTATGGCGCTGATTAATTTGACAGAACGTAACTAAAATTTATCTTCTGTCCTTTTCTTAATGAAATAGAAAGAAAAAGATACACTGAACTTAAATTTGGTTTAGTTTGTAAACAAGGGAATCGGCACCATTGCATCGCTTGTGCTCGTGATGGGTAGGTACATGAGACACTTCAACTTTGTCTCTGTACAGAGTGAGAAAAATGAAATAAAGAGATAACCAAAATAAGTACAATGCGCACAAAAACTCGCCTTGTCAATTCTAAACATGTTGCGTGTCTTAGTGCCGTATAAGTCGGTGATGAGCAGGGAGTCGTAGCAGGTGGCACAGGACACCACACTGTTGAGAGACTTGTACCACGACACCTGCCGCACCCACTCTCCGTGCACGCGCGGTAGCTCCACTAGTTGCAGCTTTGGCAGTAAGTGAGGCTGTAATCACAAGCGATTTTTTTAAGTGAGTGCACAAACGTAGGATCTTCTTATACTTAGATATCATTCTAAAGGATTCTGAAGGAAATTGCTGTATTCTAATTTTGCTTGAAGAAACACGTAAGTACTAAGTTCATTTTTTCACAATTAAGTATGAAAAAATTAATTCGCTCGACAGCTTAAAAACTGCAATAAATATTGTCAAATTGACATATCACATAATACGTAGCATTGGAAACACGAGTATTTGTGATGCAATTAGTCAGTGGTAAATCAGGCAAAGTGAGCGATTTAAACGGACTCTGTTCAGAGCTTATTGTTGATCAGTTTACTCGTGCAGCCTGTGGGTTACGTATACGCAGAAAGCTTACAATACTCTGCACGTTCAGTATAATAATGCGCTGAGGATGTTGGGGCTACTTCGGTTTTGCAGCGCTTCTGGCATGTTTGCTGAAGCGAGACTGGACGACATTAAATACTGTCATGCGCAACCGATGCGCATCTATATGCTGCGGCGATTCAGATGCAGCCCTAACCATATTCTAGTTATACTGGCAGACAAAATTGACTGGCCATTTTATCAGGCACTAGGCAGGTGCGCACAGGCGTCCATATCGCCAATTAAATGTGTTTTGATATTTTATTGTATTTTTTTATTTACTAACAATAGATTAAGAATATAATAATATTTAACGGATCTATGATCTTAATAAATAAAAAAAAAAGAATAGTGTCACGAGCTGTAAGGCCTAAAACGATTTGCCATTTACGTCCCGGTATCTGCCCCAAGATTTAAATGATAGATTCACCCGTCTCTGCAGATCTCTATGACGTAACGACTGGGTGGCGCGTCCTGCCTCGTTCTGGAAGGGACCGCGCAGATACGGAGAGAACATCAGCACCCGGATGTTGCCCCCAACGTCACCGCAGACCAGCTTGCACTGCTCCCTCAACTCTTTCACGAAATGATAGTACATCGTGCAAATCTGTGAAATTAACCGACTGATTACTGCAATGTTGTTGCTAATACAAAATACATGATTGTAACACACAGTAGGCTCGAACCCTCAAGTAAATAAAAGAATCATAATCATACATGGGTAAAAGGATCTCGTGTAAGCCTAGTGCAGCAATGGATGGAATTGGAGTGTGTGAAATATGATATGGCTACAAAGGGGCTGGGCCGATCCTAATTAATAAAGTGGGAATAAGGACAAGAGAATAATGATGTAGCGGCATCCAAATCCAGAATCTATAAAAACAACGTGTTTCCTTACCATGTACTCCCAGCTTGTGATGACGATCTTCAAGGTAAAGGTCTTGGCGGTGCAGTCGTAGAACCGCAGGTCTCGCTCCGTGGAGCTGGTGACGATGATGTTCACGTCCGGCATGCACACCATGTCCGTCACCCACGTGGTGCGGACCTTCAGGTGGGCTGTGGGAGTCATAAGTGCCGCCTAACCTAAATACCTACTTATTTGGGACTAATTTTATGAACCTATACGTCATTTACTCTACAACGTTCGCTAATGTAACTCTGTTTTTCGTCGAAATGTAAAGATTTTTGTTTATAAATTACCGATGAAAAAAATGTTTGTAGGGAGTCGGTGTCGTTTCCACCTTAATATATGAGTTTTGGTCGAAAGTGTTTGGATGGAACAAAGTAACTGCACTCTAGCTGACCATGGTAGGTTACACTACGGGCCTATGGTAGGTTTCACTACGAGCCTACGCTACAGTAAATGTATTTATGAAAATTTTCCGAGTGCTGTGTAACAAATGAAAAACTGGGACCTTCTCACAGCCAGACTGAAAAAAGATAGTGTTCTGGTAAGCGGAGTCTATAGAAGTACTACTAACGGCTGGAGGAAAAGGCAGTCCTGAGCAGCTTCAAGTCAAGCGACCACCAGTTGATCATGCCGTCGCGGCTCGCTGTTATGTACGAGCCTTGCATCGAGTCCGCGTTGCGATTCTGTCTCAAACGTCAAAGTTTTAATACTTGAAGGAATATGATACTTCTCATTCGTTACAGTATTTCATTGACTAAAATAACGAACAGTCAAGAATGCTTCACTTCTTGTTTTACAAATAAAAGGTTCATCAGTCCTTCATTTTGTGCGACTTTCCCACCCCACTAATGTATATATATTATTTAAAATGAAGAACCTTGTCAACATCTGGACAGAAAGTTATCCGAGATATTGGGTGCCTGTGTTGTGAGCGTATGATGACGGGCAGCCCCATGATGGGGGGCTGCAGCGATTCCCGCTGGTTCTCCGCGTCATTGCCGAAGTAGCCCAGGATCAGGTGAGAGACCACCTCCTCCCAGTCCACCTCGGCAGAGCGGCTTGTGTTTACCTGATGGAGTACACATGTTCATAAACTCACGTCTTTTTCTTTTTGGGGCTAGGCTGAAATAGGTATTAACCTGCTATGATTTTTAATAATACATACATACATCATACACGCTCCTCAGTTGCGATTAGAGTACTACGCACTGACCTTTCCGAAGAACCAGTAAGGAGCCTTCTTGAACGTACCCTCGCTCCACCCTCGCGGTCGTTTCCAATAGCACCTTCCGTTAGTCGCCTCTCACTTAGCCTTTCAACATGATCAAACCATCTAAGCTAAGCATACTCTTTTCAAGTTATGTCACTACATCTCTTCACCTCAACGATTACTGATGGAATACCTAATTCGTTCACAGTGCGTATCGACGTACTTTCTGAGCGGGAAAATTTGAGTTAGCTTGGCATTTTTCTGGCTAGTATTCTCTACTTATCACTTTGGAGTTTAGATCAGCTCTAAATGTGACTTCGTCCGCGTCGGAGAAATATATCATAGGAGGCAATTACTGTTGCTTTTTATCAGCGACATTGTGTATTGAAATCGAATCACTTGTGACATGAGCTTCGGAGATTACCTCCTAAATGAAGAAGTAGAAGTAAAGATGTTAGGAACCTACTTTCATAAAAAGTATTTTAAATGCGTCATCGTCGTAGTCTACATCCAACACAGACTTTATCATCCCTCGGAACTGTATTTCAGTCATTTTGTGATTGTAAGCTTCTTGGAAGGCAGCCTTCATTCTCTCCATGTCCCTCATGCTGCAGCGGTCGTGCAGCGCTGCGTTCCGCCAACGCGCGCGCGCCGCCACGGTCGTACTGTCGTCAGTCTTTATCGACAAGCAGCTAATGGACCGCAAGTCATTTTCGCAAGTCGTAGTCGCCATTATCCCTTATACTAAAATTACAATTCTAAAAAAACGGACGGTAAAACTTTGATTCTGATAAACAATATTTTAAAACTACGATTTGCTCCTCTGTACAAAAATGTGATGCTCTATGGGGCAAAATATGTAATGTTATTTTCTTGAGTGTCATCAAGAGTTTAGTCGTTGCTTGCATTGCAGAAACAATGTGGCCAGGTACTGAACAAGAAAAAGTTTAGTTATGTCAAAGTTTTGTCAAAATTAAAGTGTTAGGATAAATTACTTATTCAAACAAATCATTTCGTAGACCAATTTTATTTCAGTAAGACACTTCCTTCTGTTATCGATTCCTTCTGAGGTCACCGAATCGTAGCCAGAATAAGAGCTCTGAAGCCGATATCGGCTTCAGAGCTCTTATTCTGGCTATGATTCTGCGGCCTGCGACATTGAGCTATGCCAAACTGAAGTTTGGAAATTAAATTTGTAGAAATCGGGATGCTTGCAAGAACACAAAATGGGAGTAATAGTATATTTTGATACAAGTGCAGAAAGTTTGTTAAGTAAGCGAGGGTGTTATTGAGCCGAAATCTGCAATAACAAATAACACATTTGGAGAAATATAAAAAAAGATTGAAAAATATTTTTCAACACATTTGCTCAAAAAGTGCATTTACGGAGCCTGTATACATTGTTCGAAAGTTAAAAATTACGCACCATACAACGTACTCTCACATAAGTACCTATTTTACCGCATACCCCATTGTATAGCACCGTGCGTATTCTTTACGGTTTTTTTTTTTAATTAAGTCAAAATGAAAATCCAAGATGGCGCCGACGATAATCTTCAGTTTTTTCCATTATGGGTGTCGTTTTCGTGGTTTTTGAGGTCACTGATAATGAAAATGAGGTCAAAATTAAAATCCAAGTGTGCGCCGACGAAAATTTTCGGATTTTTCTTCATGGGTGTCGTTTTCGTAGTTTTTGGGGTCGCTGATAATGAAAATGAGGGGTTTTTTCTTCATGGGTATCGTTTTCGTGGTTTTTGGGGTCACTGATAACGATAATGAGGTTAAAATGAAAATTCGTAGTTTTTGGGGTCGCTGTTTGTTTCACCACATATTGTACTGTTTTCTCGCAAATGTGCTGAAAAACATTGTATGACACACGTGCAGATATTGGTTTTTACAAACTCGTGACTATGGTAAGCCCTCGACTTCGTCTCCAGCTTACGAGTCCGCGCAGAAAATTCACTTGCTAGAGTTTAGGCAAATTCGTTGCGATCCTATGTTTGTGTGCAATGTTCATGCAGATACACGCACACACGGGTGAAGATCGAGCGTAGTGATCGCTTAAACAATTTTGATCCTGTAGGTGTAGGTGTAGATGATATTATTTTAAGATACATAATTATAAAGTCAATACGGCTTAGAAATAAAAGTCTGGAATGTGTGTGTACAGTATATTTACCACAATCAAAATAAAAATGGTTTAATTTTGTATTATAAGAATTTAGATACATATATACATTTTACAAAACTATAAAAAAGTGCGAGTTGGACTGGCGCAGGGCAAATAATAAGTTTGTAATAGTAAAATCGCTTTTTTTACAGCCTAATATAAAAAATTGTTTATATTTTTGTATGTTAAATTTAGAACACAACTGTCAATTTGTTTAGAAAAATAAATATTAGTTTTAATTAATCTGTTTATCTATGATATACTATTTATAAACACAATTTGAATATTAAAAAAATATTTACGCCGTAAAGACCCACATTACTCTGCAGAAATTAAAAAAAAAACATTCAGCTCCGACTATAAGCATTAAACCGATTTGAACTTCGTATAAGTGTACTTTACCTGTAGAAATTTTTCCCGCACACGTGCGAGTAAATGAAGAAAACGCACGCGTGTGAAATATATTGCATGTTGAACCAATCGTAGTGCGATAAGAACCGGTCTTCCAGGAAGTATATTGTAAAACAATTACTCACGGATTTCTTATCAACTCCAAATTATCCACTTACTTCTTTTTATTGGTTAGATACTATACAGGGTGTAAACAACCTCATCACGAAGCCGTCCAAGCATTCTGTACATCAAACTAAGTAACTTTACGCAAAAATTATTGCTAGCCAATCGACTTCTTTTTTGGGGTGAAAAATCGTGTTTTGTGGTAGAAATCAATGTAACGCACTCAAAAAAATGTGCTGATGGATGGATTGAATAGTACGGGGGTGGTGGATATTTAAAAAAAAACTTGTCGAAAAGTTGGAACTTTGACCCCCAATATCTCCGTAACTAGAAGGTTCCCAGGCATGGAGTAGAACAAAAAAAATATCGCAATGACGGGGAGCACAAGTGTCTTTCGGCTTCGTTAAGAGGTTTTTTACACCCTTTATGAATGTATTAGTGATTAACTCTAGCTTAATTTTTAGGCGGCACGGCTGAAAATCATATTAAACCGTAAAGATTTTTTTTTCAAGAAAGTTGATCCATCTAGTAGTAGTAGGTAGTGTACACTCTGTAGTGTGATACGGTAAACAGAGTGCTTAGTGGGAGTTTTTTTACGTATCGAGCGCGTTAACGTTTACGCAAATTTGTATGGCACTGGGTAAGCGCCACCTAGCGTAATACGTGAAAAGTACATATTGTTAATGATATTTTTAAACGCATCGACTATCGTTAACTTGCGAGTGTGAGATCTAATAAAATTTATGAATTAATTATTAATATTAATAAATTTAGAATTTTCCGTAAGATTGGTAAAATCAAACGAAAATTGCCCTATTTAAAGGAAATCCTGTATCTGCCCCTGCTCGCACTAAGCATACAGGGCAGTAAAGGTACGCGTTCATTGGCCAGCGCCAGACGCACCGGCGCACCGTACGCACGGCCCGCAACGTATTGAACGGATTTGCCGATGGCATGCGTCCACTGTATCCGGATTTTTTGGTTTAGTTTCGAGTGTTGCCTTGTCGTATAAGTGACATATTCGGTCATGGAGATTGACGAAGATATTATTATTATTATTAGTTGCTTGTTGGAAGATGAAGAAAAACAAGACAAACGTGCGGCAGTGGCGATGACAGCGGCGAACTGATTTCATGATTTGTTTGACGTCACCAGCACGCAATGCAGTTTTTGTTTCGATGCGAGCGGCGCGGATAGTGGACGCAGCTCAATGTAAAACAAAAAACACAAAAAGAAAAACAAAAAAAAACAAAGAAAAACACAAAAAAGTGAAAAATAACTTTAGTTTCAGAAGCCGGTGAAAATAACACCATATCAATCAAACAAGAGTCACCTTTTTTTTAAGTCGGTTTTATTTTTTTGCAAAATAGTGTTTTATTTATTTTTCCTTTTTTAGTTGTTCCCAAACAAGTCGCTATGAATTTATTTTACATTATTAACAGTACATGTCATGGTAATAGGCTTATCCCCAATAAATGGAACTTAACATTTATTTAATTACAACGGTTATATTTAAACCAAGAGGAGGAGCTCGTAGCTAAATAATAACAGCCGCTCGGGCCGATCTTTAGGTTAAGCCGTGATTGCCTCGGTTGGTCTGAGTTGTATGGTGACCACCCATTACATACCAAGTTTCCTCCGTGCCTCGGAAAGCACGTCAATTGTAGATTTTTGACAGTCGTTACAGGTAGTCAGTGGCCCAAAAAGTCTGACAACCAGTCTTACCAAGGGGTATCGTATTACCCAGTACTAACTGGGTTGTGCAGGTCAGATAGGCGGTCGCTCTATGTAAAACACTGGTATTCAGCTGCATCCGGTTAGACTGGAGGCCGACCCCAACATAGTTTGGAAAAGGCTAGGCAGATGATATTTAAACCAATTACTGTAAATATAACTAGAACTAAAAGAGTATGACATAACATAAATTAAAATATACGAATAACAAAGTAAAGGTTCACAAATTCATAAATTCCTCTCACAATACTTCTGACATGCCAATAAAACCTTTTTCCAGCCATCCGCAAACATACCTAACTGTCGAAATATAGGTGTATTGTACACATCTACGTACCCCCTCAGAGCATACATACATACGTGATGTTACGTCATAATGTTGTATAAACAATAAATATCCAAGCGATTGCAGCAATCACGACAGATTTGCGTCTATTTTTGAAGAGTTCCATTGTATATCTCCGAAGATCAGCATCAGATCTTCACCAAATTTAAATGGGACCACCTCAGGAGTATACTCTTCTAAATAATCTTGAGAATCGGTCCACAAATAGGAGAGAAATCAGGTAACATACATGAAAAAATACATAGACACGAACATATAACCTCCTCATATTCTCCTTTTTTGAAGTCGGTTAAAAATCACACATAGCAAACTAAAATCCGTTGCATGCCGTGCGTGCGGTGCGTCCGGCGCGAGTCAATGGACGCGTACCTTAAGAGGAACGTTGCAGCTACACGAAAATGGTCTTAAAGGATACTATCCATAATTTTTCGTGAAAATTTGATCCCCATTTTCGACACGGTTGGCACAGTGGTTGAGCGATTGGCTGCTGTGCTGCGTGTCCCCGCACGGTACAAATATTTGTATGGCCTACAGATAGTTGTTCCGGGTCTGGCTGTTTGTGTATGTGAGTTTAAATGTTTGTAAACGCACCCACGATACAGGAGAAATTCCTAGTGTGGGGCAACGTTTTTTGCCAATCGATCCTGTTTCTAATACTAGTCAAAAAGTTCTATCGGATTGGAGTACTAAAAAAGTCAGAAATTCCAAAATCTTTTCCCATACTTAGATTTTGTTTGAAAGTTTGAACCAACATTTTTTTTTTATATTATTCGATCCTGTTTCTGGTCAAAAACCCCACTCGAAATCATTGCAGGTCCATAAAAAGAATTTGTGAATCTGAAATACAAAATTAAAAAAAATACAAATGATCACAAAGACGGTAGAGGTATGTAACGTTAAGTTTTTTGCGATTTCTGACTTTTTAGTACTCCAACGAACGTGGTTGGTCCGATAGAAGTTTTTGATCGGCAATAGGAACAGCAGTGCAAGTACGTAGCACTCGATTCGATAAATCTGACAGTTATTCTCGATAAAATGAGTTTTTAACCAATCGAAAAGTCCGATTTATCGAATCGTATCGATTTGATCTTTATCGATTGCTACGTACTTGCAGTGCAGGATCGATTAACATCAGAAAAAGTTTTTTGGTTAAAACTTTCAAACAAAATGAATAGGAACAGTTTTTTGCAATTTCTCACTTTTTTATTTATATTTTAGTAACACGTGTCCGATAGAAATTCCGAATCTATAGTCATTAAATAAATTTTTCGTACCACTTGCTCAAAAAAGTGACATTTATGCCACAAAAAGCGAACACAACAATAGTCATTTTTAATCTGTTAAAAACAGGGAAAGAAAGCTGTACTGAATTTCATTCATCCTCTAGGGGGAGAATGTGATTTAAATTTGGAATACTTACCGAAATTTATACTGAACTACATCTGTGTTTACACCATTGAGTTTGTATATAAAGCATTATACATCTTTTTGAAAAAGGAATACGCATTTATTATGCAGTTGGGTCATTTTCACAAAAAGTGTACACTGTTTTAAATGTGTCGAAATTTTATATTTTGTTGTAATTCGTTTATTTTCATTAATTTTACAATCGTTATTCTTTTCACTATATGAAAATAATGATAAAACCTCTTATTCTTTATTAATTAATGAAATATAGGTAATTTATTGTCCTTGGGAACAAAATTTCGTCCATTCCGCAACTACACACATCAAAAATGTCTAGGGATCAAGCATTTTTATGCGGATTTCTTGAGATTGAGATGTGGCTTTGTAATAAATTTATGATTTTATAAATTTATATGGATCCTTTTTGGTGCATTTCATAATTTGAATCAGGAACTCTCAATCAAATTCGAGTAAAAGATGAAAATAAGCTGTCAATATTTTCCCTATAAAAACATACAACGCATTGAAGACATTATTAGTGCTACTGTTTCCCTACTACTGATTAAAACCAACGTTATTATGGAGCGGCGACGTCATTTAAGCAGGGAAGAAATGCTCAGAGCCGTGGGAATGATAGAAGCTGGTTCCCGGCAACGTACTGTAGCTTTAGCTCTGAATACAAGTCAGAGTGTTATCAGTCGACTTTGGACACGTTACCGAAGCACTGGTACCGTGGCTGAGCGCCATGGAGGACGGTATCGCTGCACCACACGGAGACAAGACCGATACATTCAAATCTTAACTCGAAGAGCTCCAACAATAACCGCCATGATGTTAGCCGTGAGGCTTCATCACTCTTCAGGGAACTTAATTAGCGACCAAACAGTCAGAAACCGCTTGCATGAAGTGAACCTTCATTCCCGAAGACCGCTACGGGTACCACCTATAGCAATGCACAATCGTAGGATTCGATATCAATGGGCTCTTGAACACAGAAATTGGGCAGAAGAACAATGGCGTTTCGTGTGCTTTTCTGATGAGTCTCGTTTTGGTATGAGACCGGATACAAGACGTATACGACACTGGAGAACCCCTGGACGCCAACAGCGATTAAAATCCTGCCAGGAAGTCCATCCTTATAGTGGTGGAACCATCATGGTATGGGCGGGTATTTGGATCGGCGGAAGAACTGAGTTGATTTGGATCAGAGGCAACCTCAACGCTCAAATTTATGCTGAGACGATTGTATCAGACGTCATCGTTCCTCTACAAGTGCAAATCGGTCCCTTATTTCAGTTAATGCATGATAATGCACGACCGCACACCGCAAGAGTTGTAAGACAGACTCTCGCCGCAGCTAACATCAATGTCCTGCCCTGGCCTGCTCAGTCGCCAGACTTGAACCCGATTGAGCATGCATGGGATATGCTACAGAGAAGAGCTCTGCCGAATATGGAGGGTATCCAGTCGCAAGAAGACCTTTTTTTGTTGTTGCAACGAACATGGGCGGCCATTCCACAGCGTGATTTGGATGAACTCATTTTGAGTATGCCAAACCGATGTTCTTGTGTTGTTAGTGTTCGCGGTAGAAACACGGATTATTAATTGTTTAAGTTACCCAATAAAATTTTAAAGAAAACTGTTATTTCAGTCTTTTTTTCGAACTTTAATGTTAGTGGTTCAAATGTCAAAAATCCCTTTATTAGGAAAATGGCAAATTTCTTTATTAATGCAAAGGTGACTTGGTTTATCGTTACTGTGACAAACGAAAACACTTTATTTGATGAATCCTTAAAGAAAATTTTAATTAATATCAATCAGGAGAAAAGTTATTGCAAAAATATATGTTGATCCCTAGATACTTTTGATGTGTGTATAAACTTTCAGTTATAGAAATTAAATAAAACACACATGGATTTATTTAATCAAATAGTATTATTTATTAATAATGTTTTGTACTTCAATACAAATTAAATAAAAAATAAATCAATAATAAAAAACATACATTTTAATCAAATTAGTATCCATTACGTTACTCTTTGGACGAAATTAGTTTAATACTTTTTGGTATGTTACTCAATTAGGACACAACATAGGAACTCTTTTTTAATTTAAATGCATCAAATTATTAGCCTTTAAATTATCAAAATCTGAATACAATCCGGTGGCATTTCGCCCTAAAAATAATATTTAAATCAAAATATAAAATAGGACAGTCACGGAATTGACTGTTCCAGTAACGGAATAGAATTCTTAGGACTATTGTACATTAATAAGAAAACTTTAAAATATTATATAAGATGTAACTATTCATACACGAAATCTCTTAAGGGGTCATTGTACTCATCATTATGAACAACTTTTACTATGGGACCAAACACTGAATCGCGAAAAAAAATCAGCTGTTCCCTACAATATGTTCGCAAACTCGTCAAAATGTATGGAACAGCAGATTTTTTTTCGCGATGATGAGTACAATGACCCCTTAAGAGATTTCGTGTATGAATAGATACACCTTATATACTCAACATATTGCAAATTGTACACTTCTAATACAGTATGAACAAATTATACTACGTAAATCAATATTATTATTAAAACAATATACAAAAAAAAACATTATTGTTACCTATCTCTCCATTTTTGCCTCTGGTCTACCTTCTCATTTTCTGATAACTCTGTTATTTTTTTAATCTTTAATTTAATTCTATTTAAATCTTTCTTTATACTCTCCATACCTTTCGGGGTCTTTCTTTAATTTTTCCCGGTATCTTCTTATTTTTTCGGCTGGCGTAAGTGGCATCTTTAAAGTGAAAAGAAGTATATTTGAATGTTGTATAATTCAGTGTACAAATACGACGTGAATTACTGACTAATGAACCTACATCCTAGCAAAATGGCAAATAAATTATTATTAAATTTAATAACCATAGGTACACAACAGTACCTATGTTTAAGAATTATTCACAATAATCACATTCATCTTCACAATAATGATCATCTACAGCATAAAATGAACATTTCTGACACCATAAAAAGTCAACACTTTACTTTACTTTAGTGTTATCATAATAAAGTGGTATGGTTTGTGGATTAATGTGGTGGGAAATCCACAACCGAAACATTTTTCTGCAATTCGGAAATGAGTGCCACGAACGAACCACGAACCACGGCCATACTGATTCTTGCAAGAATATTAAATCATTTTTGGTTAGGAACTTATCGATGTTCGCAAGAAGAATCATTTTTGTTTAGTACCTGAAAAAGAAATAATACGTAGGTACTCACTCATGTATCATTATTTGTAGTAATATTATAAAAATCCATACAATTTTACTAGTAGGTACTTGTGTCATTTGAGCGTGATATAAACATTTATACCTTAAAATTTTTGAATATTAGAATTTTTGATTCAGAGACACAAAGTAAATTGTCATAATAAATCGACATGAATATAATGTACCATCTTCCTAAGAATTCCACTCCGAAACTTTTTAGTTCCAATTCTACGTTACCTGTGTTTTGGTTACGGAACGGAAGTATCGGAAGTCTACTTTTGAACGTTTTTGTTTCATTTATCTATAACTAACATATCAGATCAACAAGCTTGTTATCAAATTCGGTTCACTGAAAGTTTATAAAGATATCAAAATAATTTGCAAGAAATAAACTTGTAAACTTACTTTGAAATTGGTTGCGGTTGTGGAATATCAAAAACGGACCGTTACTGAGGGTGGGTGTTCGTCGTGCGCTAGTCCATATATACATTGTAGTCTTTGCGCTAGTCGCCGTCAAAACGGACGAATCATTGTGGGAAACCAATGACAGCTTTACAAATGTTGCCAATCGGCGAATAATATGCATAAATGGTAGTTTTAATTGTGATCTTTCGTAAAAAATGTGGTTTCGGAAGGGAATTTTCCACTTTAGCTAATTTACGTCCTCACATAGATACAATTATTTAAATATTGTGTGAAATGTTACACTGCTTCTGCAATTATAAAACAAATCGTAAATGACTATACTTTCCGAAAAATCAATCACATTAGTTTAGATATGTCAACAAAATGTATAAAAGTTATGTTATTTTAATGAAATTGGTAATGGGACAGCGCTAAAATAGACAGCTTCTACTAGATTTAATGAAAATTAAGGTATTATGACTGTGTTTTTATGTGGCAACAATATATAATATTGTTAATAACTGACCACAGATTCTTCGTTTTAGTGTAGTTTTTCATTAACTTGGAAATTATTCGTTAAATATTTAACAAAAGTTGTGGGACACGCCGAAAACACGAATGTACACTTTTTGTGAAAATGACCCAGTTTTGATTATTAAATAAAATTACGAAAACCGACGAGGCCGTATGAGCTTGATGCCTTTGCTTTTCCGACAAAAAAATATTAGTCTAGGAATTTCCCGCGTTTCTGTTTTCTTCAAATACATAAACGTTAAGTTTATTTTAATTGTCATTATTTTTAATAAATGCTTATCTCATATTATTATTGTGTTAATTTTTTCGCAAATGGTACGAAAAGTACAGTATTTTCCTCGGTGATAAAGCTGTCTTAGTCTTGGGTGAACTTAAATCCCTACACTCGCTACATCCAGGACTCGTCTTAAATCCCTCGCTTCGCTCGTGATCTAAGTTTTTAACACACTCGCTACGCTCGGGAGTAAACCTCGAGTCCTTCGTTACGCTCGCGATTTAAATCGTCACCCGCGACAGAAGACACTGCTTTATCCCCTTGGTTAATAATCTACTATGTAGCTTTTTATTTTAGCTTTCAAGTTAGACAGGTATTTTGACAAAAAAAAACCTTTTCGATTTTTTTTCTTGTGGAATGTGAACTCGGCTATCATTGTACCAATTTTCGTAACGGCCAATGGCCTTATGGCTAAGAGCATCGACGAACATATTTCGAGGGTCTTCTTAGGCGGTTAGATCAAAGGCCTGATTCAGAAGGCAGTACTCCTCGATTCGGCTCGCATTGTGAGGAGGTTCCTGTCTCTACAGCCCTAACCGGTAATCGGACCCTGTTCCCGACACCGGGGGAAACCAATTTTGAATACTTATTAAAAAAGAAATAACAGATAGCAGGTATGTTTTTTTTTTTAAATTGAAAAATATATAAAAATATACCATGAATAAACGAAATAATTAAATCTATTTCAAGATATCGCCAAACGGTTGGTTGACTTTTATTACGTAACCAGAGGGCTGGCCTTTTGTTGACCAAGGAATCGGCCAACGTGGCAATGCTGCCAGCTTTCTGGGCACTTTTCCTATTGACAACGATAATTATGAACGATTTTTTGACGACGTTATTCTATACCCATTTTGATACTTGTACATATTTTATTATTATTGCGACCTATTTGTAAATAATGTACATACTTACTAAATTCAAATCAACCAATAATTAAGAGATATAAAACAGCTGCTTTTAGCATAAGTTCAATACCTGCCTACAATGGTGGGGGGGGGGGGGGGGATTCGAAATGAGTGCTGTCGTCGAGTTTCCTTTCCACAAAGTATTATTTAGAAATTCAAAAACAACATTTTCCACCAAAATTAGGTAAATAATAATAGTTGTTGAAATTCAATCTTATTTATTCCATCAGAAAACATAATAAACTTACGAAAAACTATCTAAGAATAGTAAAAATATAAATATTCATGAAGGTATCAAGCTGTACAAAGTTTTATTAAAAATAAAAAAAAATAAACAAAAATCAATCTCTGCCAGTGAATGCATCGCGCGGCGCTCACCATTGCTGTGTGGCGCATGCGCTAATCAGTTGATGTATCGTGTGTCTGAACTCTGAACCTGACGCACCCTTACCTAGACCTACAGCATTACATGTCGATCAGATGTAGCCATCGTAGTCCTACGTAGTCTGCTGTGTTGAGTACGTGGAAGGCCTATAGGAGGACGAGGCCCTGGAAAGCGTGGAAGGCCCGGAGAGCGTAGAGGGCCTAGATAGTGTGGAAGGCCTCAAAACCGTAGAGCGTCTAGAGCACGTGGAAGACCTGGAGGGAGGACATGGTCTGCAGAGTGTTGATGGCCTGGAAAGTGTAAAAGGTCTGGAAACGGTATAAGGTCTGAAAAACATAGAGGGCCTGGAGAATGTGAAAGACCTGGAGAGCGTAGAAGGCCTGGCCACGGTAGAAGGCCTGGCCACGGTACAAGGTCCGGCCACGGTAGAAGGCTTGGCCACGGTAGAAGGCCTGACCACGGTAGAAGGACTAAAAAGCGGAGAGTGCCTGAAAAACGTAGAGTGCCTGGCGTGCGTAGTGTGCCTGAAGTGTGTGGTGTGCGCTCGAGACTGCCGCATCTGCGTCGGATTATGCGGCGGGAGCAGTGCGCCTTCATCAAAGTGCATCTTCTTCGGTCTGTCGCACAGCCGCAACCGGCGCACCAGCTCAGGTGTGGGAGGCCGCCGCACCGGCTGCATCGACGCCAAACGCAGGTGCTTGTATAGCGGGATCTGCAATTGTAATTGTTTCAAACTAGCTACATATCACATCGCATTTCATTTAATTTCTTTGTTAGGGATTCAGGCTTTGGGAAAATATAATGACTTGCAGATTTTTTATAGCTGCCACCAGTACCACCCTATACGATTCTCACAATGATACGATGATGGATAAACGTACTGACCACAGGCAGCGTGATGTTGAGCTGGATCTCATCCTGTCGATCGGGCGGACACGGCAGCGAGGAGAAATGTCCCTGCAGTGGCTCGTTGGGCGGCGCACCGAAGGTCTTGTGCTTGAGCTCGTCCTCAGTGATATCGACCAGCCTGTCCACTTCTTTCTGTCCCGGCACGAAGCGAGACACTTCGCCTCCACGCAACACCTGCACATACCCGGCACCTCTCATTTAACAACCACTGGTTTACATGGTAGCTGGATAAGTATCACGATTATCTCATCCGCAAATCAACTGTTTACCTTGAAGGTAGTGAAGCTGGCGACTTTCTGCACGTCTGGCGGGAAGCGCGTGACGTCCAGGCTCCACGGCACGAAGCTGCCCAACGTCTGCAGGTACTCGCCCGACAGCCGCCACACGCGGGCACTGTAGTCTGCACTCCCACTGTGCATATAAGAAACTTAAATATCCAAAACCACCGTGATGACGTTACGGCTCCCGAAGACAACTGGACTAAACGGCCAAAGTTTGTTGGTAAAAGATCTTGTAAAATAGAAATTCTTAATATTCCTAGATAACACTCACGTCAGTACGAGCTTGAGCTCGTCGATGTAGGCGATGGTTCTAATGCAGCGCAAATGCGCGCGGTAGCTGTTGAGCAGCAGCGGCAGCGGCTGGTCGCGCACGCAGCGCTTGGCGCGGCCCTCGATGCGGTCGCGCCACAGGAACGGGAACAGCAGGCGCAGCCGCGGCATGTTCACATGAACCTCCAACAATTTTAATTGATCATGATATTCATGATTATTATCCTCTTGCAGACATTCGTATCATTATGAGACTTTCCTTTTTAACAGGCACAACTGTGATTCGTAAAATAGTATAATTTTAAATACATATGTTAGAAAATTAAAAGACTTACCTGTTCGTTTGTATGGAAGTTACTCATAAGCCACACTTTTACGTATCCCATAACAGTGCCAGTAAAGAGGAACTCGTTATCGACATCAGTGGCGAAGGAGGACACGTAGTCGTCAGCCTTGTGGATGGCCTGGAACGAGCCCAAGTAGCCGCCTGCAGAGTGGTCCGACCAGCACTGCACATTACCATTTTCCAGTGCGAGTAGGAGGGAAACTAAAACATATTTTAACTAAAATAGAACAGTTAATTTCATTCCAGCGGTACCGCTCATGCGCCGCATTTCTCCTCAGTTATCATTCTACACTTTTGTTACTTTTACTACAACTGGAAAAGTTAGGGATATTTCTATGCATGAATGCATGCTGTAATGCTGTTTGAGGCAGGATGCCGTAACGACTGACCTACGCTCTTGTGTAGCGGCCGCGTCTGCAGGAAGATCATGGCTTGCACGGCCAGCTGGCGCATGACCTGCGCGCTCGGCGTCATGTTCAGCGCTGTCGACGACAAGCACCGCACCGCCGCCTTCTTGATGGCTGCTTCTGGGTCTAGTACGTGTTCAGCAGCTGCCGTCCTGTGTACAAGCACGCAGTACTTCTTCATTATTTATTAACAGTGGTTGTAGTATGGCTTGCTACTCGCAGAAAATCTCACCTGCGGCAGAGATGGACCTGGCAAAAAGGTACATAATGTAGGAAGTGCAACATGTTACCCCGACATGGGTTTCCGGATGGTAGACGCGGTGGGAGATGGTCTTCTACTACAAGTGCAACATGTTATCCACATGGGTTTCCGGATGGTAGACGCGGTGGGAGATGGTCTTCTACTACAAGTGCAACATGTTACCCACATGGGTTTCCGGATGGTAGACGCGGTGGGAGATGGTCTTCTACTACAAGTGCAACATGTTACCCACATGGGTTTCCGGATGGTAGACGCGGTGGGAGATGGTCTTCTACTATGCGCCAGAGGAAGATGCTTGAACTCTTCACGCTTTCCGTAGTTTATCTTGATACGCTGAGTCGGATCCATGCACGAGTATCGCCTGGATAAAGGATAATTATGATTCTAGCGACTTAGATTGGTTATTCAACTTGTCAGGAACAGTTTCATGAATTGAACTGCCTACCTGTTAGGCTGGCTGGTTTCAAGCCTCCAAATCACAAGTTCTGAGTTGTAACTGGCTGTGGCCAGGGTGAGAGGGGAGCGCACAGCGGCTGCTAGCACATCATCCGTGTGGCGAGTATCCCAGCTCTTACCGGTCGTCGCCATCCCGGTGTCCTCAAACTCCACCACGTGGTGATTCCAACCCACTGCCAGAATTCTAATTAAAAGTGATCGAGTCTTAGGTAGTATCAAGAATGACTACTAAAAACGTTTAAAAAATCTGATGGCACTGGTTAGGTCGTGAAGTTGAAAGCTTTGTAAAAAGCAGTTGGTTAAATTTAAAATCAGACCACAGATCGTAATATTTTAGTTGTCCAGAATTGAATGTCATTTGAACTTCTAGAATTAAAACTCATCAGCTCACCTGCCTTCCACCCAGAAGCAGCTGGTGACTTCGCACATGTCCTCGATGGCCATCACTCTTAGACACACACCCGTGTTGAAGTTCCACACCTAGAGACCACATTAATAATAAACACACTTCTTCTGCTCCAAAAAGCCACAATTCTGAACACGTGTCGCATCACCCGGAAATTTTTAATTTTTTCTACAATATCATCAACATTCTCTATTTAAACTTCCCCCTACAAACTTGGCTCCGGCCTGTGGGTAGGATTTTTGTACTCTCTTACGAGAGAAGAAAATTAAAAAACAAGAAATAATAAATAAATAAATAATAAATAAATAAATATTGCTGGACATTACACACAGCGCCATCTAGTCCCACACTAAGCAACGAGACTTGTGTCGTGGACACCAGATAGTTGATATACTACATAGATACTTTTTGTTTGTAAATACATACTTATTATACATATAAACATCCATGACTCGGAAACAAATGCCCATGCTCATCACACAAACATTTGCTCCGACCGGAGCAAATGTTTGTGTGATGATAATAATCGATAATAATCATAATAATAAGCCCCCCAAACAACCACTCGTCCTGATTGAACATCTAATCACGTGGGGGGCGGACACACGAAAGTAAAATTACTGGCGTGGCTAATCGTGGCTCTGGAAACCCATCAAAAATGGAGACTCGTTCAAAAAGTAAACGTATAGGGCCGCTGCCTGGGGGCGATCGCCGGGGCGCACCTGGAGCTGACGCTGGGTGTCACAGCATGCAATCCGTCAGCGGTGAGAAGTTGAACAGGCGGGCTCCCACCGACAAAGATACTACAGCCGAAATCATTGACGAGTGTGACAGACTGACAGACAGGACAGACACCCCTGTAGAACCGTATAGTCCAAGCACAGTATCATACACACCTTCTAGGCGATCATCACCATCCATACCATCGTCACCAACACTTTCATCACCCCCCATTATTAGTTTAAATTCAGTTTCACTCACTCCAACCTTGAATGCTGCGCGGTAGGTAGATACCCCCCTTTTTGCCCGCGTCCACCAAGGGTGGAAAAGCAAGAGTTCGCATGAAATGGAGTAAAGAAGTAAATCTATTTATAATGCGAACCTACCTACACATAACTAAATTAGAGACCGATATGACCACATATAGACAATTGCATGCACTTTTCACCCGACAATAGCCTGAAATTTCGGTTTCAGAACGAAGAATCTCAGATCAAAGAAGAATAGGAATAAACTTATATCTCAAGAAGTTATAGATCAATTAAAAGAAGTACGAACACAATTACTACAAGAAGAAACAGTAAATTATACAGACACTAACAATATCACACAAAATTTAAGCGAAATTAGTAATCAAGAACAACCACAATCGCTTAGTCAATCACAAATTATTTATTGACTCTCTCCGTACAACCAATCACAAGCCTACACACAAAATATATCGCACACATCCACACAAACCGAATCCAATTACTCTTACGCTAGAAAATTACATTGAGACCATAGTCGCCCCAGGTCAACATTTAACAACAGATACATATATTCAAGAAATTAATGACAAATTTAGGACAACCATCACACAATACTCTGGGATGGACCCAGCAGCTCGACCAAGGTTACCTAAACTTAAATACACACCTAACCTATTTCGTCTAGTTAATTTATTTAATGAGAGTATACTCTCACAATTTATATCTGATAGCACACAGCTTATTGACATACACCTTCTCATATATTGCGCAGCCGTAGTTATATCTGAAGAACTAAACTTTAAAATGACCGACTACACAAGAACTACAAGAACAAAACAGAATGTAGCACCAACATGGCAACAGAGACTAGAAAAAGACATTGAAAAATTAAGGGCAGACATTGGTAGACTCACTCAATATATCAACGGAAGCAGATCTAATAAACTAGTAAAAAGAGTTGAGGTCATATTCAGAAACAATGCCACGCACACCAGACACGATCAAAATAACAGAAAATCTGAAGAATTTTTAGACACCTTAAAACAAAAACGAGCACTCAAATTTCATAGGCTCAAACGATATAAGAAAGCACAACAGCGCAAAAACAATAACGCGATATTTACCACAAAAGAAAAAATATTTTACAGAAACCTACATATACCAAAAAAACGACAGAAATTATGAAAATAACACAAACACACCCAACCTACCTTCAAAAGAACAACTAGAAACATATTTGGCTGGTATTTGGGAAGAGCAAAAACAATACAACGACAAAGCATCTTGAATATCTGATGAAGAGGCAAAATGGAGAGATATTGACGTGATGGAATTCGTAGCGGTAACATAGTCTGACATTATACACATTACAGCTAGATTACATAATTGGAAGTCACCTGGAATAGACAAAATACATAATTTTTGGTACAAAAAACTAACTGAATTACACAAATCTATAGCAAAAAGTTTAACAGATATCGTATTAGGACAGCAGAATATACCCGAATTTATCACAACAGGAATTACTTACATGCTGCCTAAGACTGAATACACATCAGAGCCTTCCCAATACAGACCAATCACATGTCTACCAACAATTTAAAAGATACTAACATCTGCAGTCACAAAGAAAATTAATTCACACATTATAACACCACAACATAATAGCAGAGGAACAGAAGGGATGTAGGCAGGGCCACATGGGATGCAAAGAACAGCTGATTATTGATTCCACTATCCATAAACACGCCACCTCAAAAAACAGAAATCTCCATTGCACCTATATTGATTACAAAAAAGCTTTCCATAGTGTACCGCATTCCTGGTTAACACAAATTCTGGAGATTTATAGAATAAACCCCAAAAAATAATTGATTTTATGCGCCATGTAATGCTACAGTGGAAAACCGCATTACAAATAAATAGTAGCAACAATAATGTTACAACTCGACAGATATCTATCAAAAAAGGCATCCATCAAGGCGACTCCCTGTGGTTCTGTCTTGCCCTCAACTCTCTGTCTCATTTGCTGCAGCGCTGCGGGGTCGGATACTGCCTCAAACACTCTACAGCTGAAACAACAATATCACATATAATATACATGGATGACATCAAACTGTATGCAAAATCAGAAAAAGATATGAAAAAAATAGTAGATATTACAGCAGAGTTTAGTCAGGATATTAACACGCAATTTGGATTAGAAAAATCAAACAATTCACATTGTTAGAGGCAAGGTGCGGCCCGGCGACTATGAATGACTATGATGCAGTGAATGAGTCAGATTCTATAAACGCATTGGAACCTACTGACTTGTATAAATACTTAGGGTACACGCAACTAAAAGGTCTTGACCACGTTAAAATTAAAGATACACTAACTATAGAGTACAAGAAGAGAGTTAACGCTGTCTGTAAAACCCAACTCTCAGGTAAAGCCTTAAACACCTTCCCTATTCCAGTATTAACGTACTTATTCGGAGTTATAAAATGGACCAAAACAGATACAGAACAATTACAACGAACCACACGAACAGCACTCACGAAACATAAGAACCTTCGCCCTAAATCCGCCATAGAGAGACTAACTATTAAACGAGAACATGGAGGGAGAGGCCTTATAGATATCTAGCACCTATGGCGAAAACAAGTTAGTCGACTAAAATCATTCTTCCACACAAAATCCCGCAATAGTAAAATACATAAAGCCATAGTAACAAATGATCTTAACTACACTCCACTTAACCTAAGCGAACAGATAGAAACCCAAAACACAAACAATGATGACCCGCAGACACAAACAATTTAAGACTGGAAGAGAAGAGTACTCCATGGTCGGCACCCTCAAGACCTAGAGCAATCCCAGATAAACAAATTAGCGTCAAATAAATGGCTAAAAATAGGCAACTTATTTCCAGAAACCGGAGGATTTATAATAGCAATTCAAGACCAGATCATCAACACAAAAAACTACAGAAAATACATAATCAAAGATCCTACAGTAACTAATGACAAATGTCGCAAATGTCACATCCACCCAGAAACCATCCAACATGTAACAGGAGCATGCACAACTCTCACGCAGACAGACTACACTCACAGGCACAACCAAGTGGCCAATATCCACCAAAAACTAGCACTCAAACACGCACTCATTCAAAATACCAACACAAGGAGTGTTCTACAAATATAAACCAGAAACTACTCTAGAAAATATAGCACATAAGCTCTACTACGATCGCGCTATTCTGACTGATAGGACGCTCCACTACAACAGACCGGATGTAATCCTACAGGACAAAATAAATAAAGTTACATACCTAACAACCTCTTTGGGGAAACTGAAGGTTTTGTCTATGCAATTATGGACGAAGTTATGTGGACGAACAACTACCGGAAATATATTATGAGGGACGGGACGGTTGACGTGTGTCGGGCATGCCACCTTCCGGGTGAGTCCATCAGACATATTATTTCTGGTTGTTCTCGTCTAGCTAACGGCGAGTATTTTCACAGGCACAACCAAGTAGCCAGGATATGTATAAACACCAGCAACTTGCCTTGAAATATAAAATTGTGGAATCTGAGGTACCTACCGTACTACAAGTATGTGCCGAACCCAGTTCTCGAGAAAGACCATGTTACGTTGTACTGGGATCAGTCTATCATCACTGACAGGACTGTTGTTGCCAATAAGCCTGACATAGTGGTGATAGACCGATCAGCGCGCCGCGTAATCATAATCGATGTTACCATTCCGCATGACGAGAACCTCGTGAAAGCTGAGAAAGAGAAACAAATGAAATATTTCGACTTGGCACACGAGGTTCGCGACATGTGGAATATGAACTCGGTTATCATTGTGCCGATTGTCGTGACGGCCAATGGCCTTATAGCCAAGAGCTTCGATGACCATCTATCGAAGCTCTCTTTAGGCGGTTGGATCAAGGGCCTGATTCAAAAGGAAGTACTCCTCGATACGGCTCGCATTGTGAGGCGGTTCCTCTCTCAAGAGCCCTGACCACCGGCCGCTCGGATCCTGTTCCGAGCGCTGGTGGGCTACTGTTTTTCATATTTTTAAATGCTTTTTTATATAGTTTTATTAAGAAATATTTAAAAATGTAAAAAATATGTGTTTATATGAGTAAACGAAATATTAATAAAAACAAATAAAATATCTCGACTTGGCGCACGAGGTTCGCGACATGTGGAATATGAACTCGGCCGGCTCGGTACTCGGCGGGTATAGTCGTGACGGCCAATGGTCTCATAGCCAAGAGCTTCGATGACCATCTATCGAAGCTCTCTTTATGCGGTTGGATCAAGGGCCTGATTCAAGGCAGTACCTACTCCTCGATACGGCTCGCATTGTTTATTTTTTTTATATTTTTAAATGTTTTAAATGATTTTTTTTAAGAAATATTTAAAAATGTAAATAATAAGATGTTAAGATGAATAAAGGAGATAATAATAAACAAAAATAAACCTCGTTAATATTTGTGACTCTTAGCTCATGGTTTAGATTTTACTTTTGTGTGGTTCAAATCGTCACTGTTATGTGAAGTTGATGTTAAATGTACCGTAATGTGACCTTAAGCTCGCCGGTCCTGGCGCCGGTGAGCAGCAGCAGGAAGCCAGGGTCAAAGCACGCGGCGGTGATCTCCACTGGGAACAGAGCACTTTGCAGTATTCGCACGTGAGCGGTACGAATCATCACGTTGCGTTTACCTGTACCCACCCTAAACATTTACATTGTTATATTATTTTAGAAATTATTTTTTTTCTATTGTGGGTTCCATTTTTACCTGTTACTGGATTCCAATTGATAATGATGCTATCCATACCACAAGTGATGATGACCTTGAATAGCGGATTATAGAGGACCGTGGAAACCCCTCGCGAATGCGTGAATCCGTCAGTGTGGAGCGGGTTTATCTGCTCGTCCAGCATTACAATGGCTATCTTGGTGGCTGCCAGGATGAGCTGGCGAGTGGCTGTGTTGTACACGGCAGAGATGGGCATATTGTCGTCCAATTTAGCTGGTATGTCGTTGTAGGTTTGACGGCACGCTTGGCTTAGCACATCCCACACTTTGATCGTTCTGTCTCGAGATAACGAGTAGACGGTCTGTCCCCGGTCCTGTAGCACGACGTAGATAATACCAGCGTGATGACCATGTAAGATCGCGTTGGCCTTGGTCGGCACGAACGGGTTCCACACCCGGACCACACAGTCGGGACCTCCCGTCACCAACACATGCGCTTCCTCATCGAACGCGAAGCACTTGATACCCTAGGAAAGGTGGAATTTTTAGGTGAAAATTCCAAGAAATGTTTGAGCTTAAAAGAAAAATTATCTGATCATCGATTTTCGTAACAGTGACAGAGTGGCAGGATCTTTGCGTTGGAATAGTTCTGCATTGTTACGAAATAATGAATTATCAGTGAAACGAGCTCGGAAGAGAAAGACAACAGTGCTATTTAACTTCAAACACTCTCACCTTTTCAACTCTGAACATATTATGAGTTTTGGAGCCCTGCAGGTCGCACATGAGCAGTGAGTCAGGGCAGATGGCGCAGGAGACCACGCAGTGCAGCGACTCGTAGTATGATACCTGTTGCACCCACTCTGAATGCACGCACATGAGCTCTCGCAGACGAAGCTCTGGCAGCATACGGGGCTGCAAGGAACCCGGGTGTTAAAACCGGAACACTACATGACTTCTAATACTCGTATAGCTCGGACGAGATTTGAACCATCGAATCGTTGGTTATCCTTTAATTTTTAGCGAGTTCTTTCCAACTAACCCAGTAATTTGATGAATATCAGTCGACTTTGCTCGTCTTTATACGCAAAAATAAAAGTATTCAAGTTGAAATTAAAAAAAAAACAATAAGTATTACTTAAAAACAGACTTAAAAAATATATTCTTAGAGGATTCATCGGCCGAAAGAGCAGCGCACGATCGTGGTGACGCAGCGAATGGAGGGGGCGACACAGTACAAGCGGTGCTCTCTCGTCGCGCGTTCACTTTTGCTCGGAAGTTTTTAAATTTTTTCGGTGTTTAACGGTGTTTTTTTAATTGTGTTGATTTGGTGATTTGTTTTTTAAAAATAAATAGTTCTATATTGTTTTTGCTTTTTAAAAATTAAACGAGCTTCTGATCTATGAGAATATATTAACCTAAACTTATTTCTTTCACTAAAACAATACATTAAATTACAATAAAATGATTTTGCAAAAAAACAAAAACTAACTTGGGTCTTTCACGGATTTGAACGCACATGTCTAAGTCCATTCATCTCGCTGTTGGTCTACCACAAAGAGATTTAAAAAGACATACTTAGAGCGGACATTAGGAATAAATGTCATAAAAAAAATTGATATCGTACGTCAGTAGCGCTATCTAGCTATGAATAGAAAAAACACAAATATACATTTTTTTTTATATAATTCAGCTGTTACACGGTAGATCGCACAGTACAGTCTAGGATGGCATCAAATTATTGATAAATTTTAACGATAATGCTTGGTAAGATTAATTAAATATTTGTATTATATTCAGACTGCCTCGTTGGAGTTGTGCCCGGTTAATGGCAAAAGGCTCGCCCCCTATTACATGGGACATTAAGCAGTTGTCCCACCAACGATGAGCGAGAAGCGAGTAGTGCTGGGAATTAGAAACGCGTTGGTGAGCAGCGAGAAGCGAGTATGTAGTTCCGAGTGCTTAGTGCGAGTTTTTTTTACGTAACGAGCGCGTTAACGTTTACGCAAATTTGTATGGCGCTGGGTAATCGCCACCTAGCGTAATACGTGAGAACTACATATTGTGAGTGATATTCTTAAACGCATCGACTATCGTTAACTTCTGAGTGTGAGATGTAATTAAACATTCATTCGTTTCGCGTTAATTCACATTGAGAAGTGTTGCGTAAATTAGTAACCGGCCAAAATAAATTGACATTCGTAATTTGTGTCATAATAGAAGCGACTGCTTATTCAATTAGTGGTGGTTATACAACAAAATTAGTTAGATTTCGGGAGCAGAGCCGCGAAAATAAAACGTTAGGGTCCGTTATACTAAGAGTTTTATTAGAAACGATCCGAGCTTACAGAGTTTAATGCCAGACACATACTTAGAACCTAATACATACTTAGAACTTAAAACTAAGCTGGTGGTCGCTGGCGCCTGCACATCCCGTCATGTCTGGCTGATAAAGACAAAAGTGCAGCGTACGAGCTTATGGCTCTTCCACAGCGATAGAGACATGGACCGAAGTTATCGGAAAAACAGAGATTTTCCAAGAACTTCGCAAAAATAAAAAAACTATAAAATGACAAAACTTAGGTAGTTAAAACGATTATAAGATAACGTGAAGATACATTACACATTTTCCTTGTAATATACTTATACATAACTACAGCTATTAACAATAAAAAGACGATCGCATTCAGAGAGTAAAGAGCGGCACTGACAGTATCACCGTTAATTTCACTGATTTCACTATTCGCACTATTCTTCAGAAGGTAATTTAGTTGGCGTATATCATCCAGGTTAACTCCTTTCAGGTTTACAGGTTCCATTTACACGGCGTTGGAGGTGAGTTCTCGTAGATCAGGTAAGTTTATTACAGGAACAGGCTTATACTCTGTTTGCAGAAAGTAAGAACGCTGTCCGCAGTTGGATATTTTCTATAGAAACATTACATTGCGGTTCTATGGTTAAAATGTATGTTCCTTATATGCGTTCCTGGGTGTCGTCATTACCACAAGTTTGCGATATAATTTGTTTGTGTTTGTCTTTGATAAGCCTAATATATAAACTATAAAATGTCGTATGATTCCTTACATTCTGTCAGCGCGCCTATATAGTACATAATTTATGAAATGAAAATGTAAAGGGGTGGGTGGTGTCCTGAAACACAGGCCACGAGCCTAGCTTAGGCACCAGTCTCCCACAATATATACCTACCTGAATTGTGTATCATTGTCGAATCTGACCAATGTAAAATAATTTATGTATATTGTGGTGAGAAATAAAGATGATTGATTGATTGATTGATTGATAAACACTATCCAACTATTTGAACTAATCTTCTGTAGGTTCAGATGTTCAGACTTTATCTGACGGAGAATACATCGCGACAGATTATGTTGATATTTCATTAGTTGTTCGATACAGGTTTCTTCCACATTTTGAATGAGGTTATTTTCAGAGCAGAGGTATTCCTTGACTGTTATCTCTTGGCATGGTTGATCAATCGGACGATATTTCGCCTCTTCTACTAATAGGTAAGGGAATTCAGGAAAAACAGCAAAGGTTTGGTTCATGGAATCCATACGAAGGGAATACAATTTATAATAATTAGAAGTAACATTTAAAATTAACGGAACTTCAATAATAAAGGTTTTTTCTTAATTTTAAGGTAAGCTTTTTACAGACAATGACTCTTCTATTATTTTTCTATCATTTACAGGATACATTAAGTTATCATGTTGATTAATATGTTTTAATAAATTTAACAATTCATCAGAATTTCCTACGGCTTTGTGTAAAACAGATACCTTACAAAATGCAACAGCAGTTTCTAATTCGCTAAGTTCGATATAGATAGTAGGTACTAAAGTTTACAATAAATTGATTGAGTAATCCAAATACATAGGTCATATAAATTGAATGCTTATCTTTTGTGTTAAGATTAGCTACAAGGCCTTCAAGTAATTTAATGCACTTGTTTATTTTATTTGTATTTTCATTAATTATTTCAGTAGTGTTCAGAAAGTGTTCCAACATTTCAGAAACCACAGTGAATTTATTGGCTATTGCCTGTTCTTTAGTCTGAACATTATAAATTACGTCACTGTGAACTTAGCATCTCAACAAATAACTTGAGTTCTGCTTGCATCCAGCATAGTTCCACAGTTCCTGATAGTTTATAACGATTGTTCAATTCATTTGCCCTGAAAAATCCAATTTTGAAAATGAGATGCCAACTTCACATCTGACATCGCAGCATCTCATCATATTAAAGGTTTTTCAGAATCGAGGAGTTGTTTTAAACATAGTTCTATACCTCCTGATTGATTTTAAGCATAGTTCTGTCAATTTGCCGCCAAGGTCGCGACGAAAATATGGTTACCGTTAACTGGCAGTTCTATCCAGCCATCTCAGCTGTTTTCATTAGAAATGCCATAAATACGCCTACTACTGCGATAAAACGCTTTCAATACTGCTGTATTCCGCTTTCAAAACACAACAAACGACAAGTTTTAGCGAAAAAAAAAAACACACACATGGTGACCGTTTACTGAGAGTTCTGCCCAGCATCTCAGCCATTTTCGTTAT
Organism: Xestia sexstrigata; assembly: GCA_941918905.2. Classification (NCBI taxonomy): domain Eukaryota; kingdom Metazoa; phylum Arthropoda; class Insecta; order Lepidoptera; family Noctuidae; genus Xestia; species Xestia sexstrigata. The sequence continues at coordinate 21,767,231 of OW799211.2, forward strand.
CTACGCTATAAAGACGTCCAATACTGCTGTATTCCGCTTTCAAAACACACCACACTACAAGTTTTAGCGACAAACAAAAAACCTATGAAAAAATATGGTGACCGTTTACCGAGAGATCTGCCCAGCATCTCAGCCGTTTTCGTTATCTACGCTATTAAGACATCCAATACTGCTGTACTCCGCTTTCAAAACACACCACACTACAAGTTTTAGCGAAAAACAAAAAACCTAAAAAAAGTATAGTGATCGTTTACCGAGAGTTCTGCCCAGCATCTCAGCCGTTTTCGTTACTAACGCTATTAATACGTCCAATTCTGCAGTATTCCACTTTCAAAACACAACACACGACAAGTTTTAAGAAAAAAAAAAAAAAGTAACAAAAATAGATATGGTGACCGTTTACTGAGAGTTCTGCCCAGCATCTCAGCCATTTTCGTTACCTACGCTATAAAGACGTCCAATACTGCTGTATTCCGCTTTCAAAACACACCACACTATAAGTTTTAGCGAAAAACAAAAAACCTAAAAAAAGTATGGTGACCGTTTACCGAGAGTTCTGCCCAGCATCTCAGCCGTTTTCGTTATCTACACTATAAATACGTCCAATACTGCTGTATTCCGCTTTCAAAACACAACAAACGACAAGTTTTAGCGAAAAAAAAAACACACACACACATGGTGACCGTTTACTGAGAGTTCTGCCCAGCATCTCAGCCATTTTCGTTACCTACGCTATAAATACGTCCAATACTGCTGTATTCCACTTTCAAAACACAACACACGACAAGTTTTAGAGAAAAAAAAACAAAAAAGAACAAAAATAGATATGGTGACCGTTTACTGAGAGTTCTGCCCGGCTTCTCAGCCGTTTTCGTTACTTACGCTATGAACACGTCGAATACTGCTGTATTCCGCTTTCAAAACACACCACACTACAAGTTTTAGCGAAAAACAAAAAAACCTAAAAAAGTATGGTGACATTTTACCGAGAGTTCTGCCCAGCATCTCAGCCGTTTTCGTTACCAACGCTATTAATACGTCCAATTCTGCAGTATTCCACTTTCAAAACACAACACACGACAAGTTTTAGAGGAAGAAAAAAAAACAACAAAAATAGATATGGTGACCGTTTACTGAGAGTTCTGTTCGGCATCTCAGCCGTTTTCGTTATCTACGCTATAAATACGTCCAATACTGCTGTATTCCGCTTTCAAAACACACCACACTACAAGTTTTAGCGAAAACAGAAAAACCTAAAAAAAGTATGGTGACCTTTTACCGAGAGCTCTGCCCAGCATCTCAGCCGTTTTTGTTACCAACGCAATTAATACGTCCAATTCTGCACTATTCCACTTTCAAAACACAACACACGACAAGTTTTAGAGAAAAAAAAAACAAAAATAGATATGGTGACCGTTTACTGAGAGTTCTGACCAGTATCTCAGCCGTTTTCGTTACCTACGCTGTAAATACGTCCAATACTGCTGTATTCCACTTTCAAAACACAACACACGACTAGTTTTAGCGAAAAAAAAAACAGATATGGTGACCGTTTACTGAGAGTTCTGCCCAGCATCTCAGCCGTTTTCGTTACCTACGCTATTAATATGTCCAATTCTGCACTATTTCACTTTCAAAACACAACACACGACCAGTTTTAGAGAAAAAAAAACAAAAATAGATATGGTGACCGTTTACTGAGAGTTCTGACCAGCATCTCAGCCGTTTTCGTTACCTACGCTGTAAATACGTCCAATACTGCTGTATTCCACTTTCAAAACACAACACACGACTAGTTTTAGCGAAAAAAAAAACAGATATGGTGACCGTTTACTGAGAGTTCTGCCCAGCATCTCAGCCGTTTTCGTTACCTACGCTATTAATATGTCCAATACTGCACTATTCCACTTTCAAAACACAACACACGAAAAGACACACTTTTTTGTTTTTCGCTAAAACTTGTGTGTGGTGTGTTTTGAAAGCGGAATATAGCAGTATTGGACGTATTTATAGCGTAGGTAACGAAAACGGCTGAGATGCTGGGCAGAACTCTCAGTAAACGGTCACCATATCTGTTTTTTTTTTTCGCTAAGACTTGTCGTGTGTTGTGTTTTGAAAGTGGAATACAGCTGTATTGGATGTATTTATAGCGTAGATAATGAAAACGGCTGAGATGCTGGGCAGAACTCTCGGTAAAATGTCACCATACTTTTTTAGGTTTATTTGTTTTTCGCTAAAACTTGTAGTGTGGTGTGTTTTGAAAGCGGAATACAGCAGTATTGGACGTGTTCATAGCGTAGGTAACGAAAACGGCTGAGAAGCCGGGCAGAACTCTCAGTAAACGGTCACCATATCTATTTTTGTTCTTTTTTGTTTTTTTTTTCTCTAAAACTTGTCGTGTGTTGTGTTTTGAAAGTGGAATACAGCAGTATTGGACGTGTTTATAGCGTAGATAACGAAAACGGCTGAGATGCAGGTCAGAACTCTCAGCAAACGGTCACCATATATATTTTTTTAGGTTTTTTGTTTTTCGCTAAAACTTGTAGTGTGGTGTGTTTTGGAAGCGTAATACAGCAGTATTCGATTTATTAATAGCGTAGGTAACGAAAACGGTTGAGATGCTCGGCAGAACTGTCAGTAAACAGTCACCACATTTTTTTTTTGTTTTTCGCTAAAACTTTTGATGTTGTGTATTTTGAAAGCGTTTTATCGCAGTAGTAGTAGGCGTATTTATGGCATTTCTAATAAAAACAGCTGAGATGGTGGATAGAACTGCCAGTTAACGGTAACCATATTTTAATACGTTTGAAATCGCGGTGGAGTCGCGACCTTGGTGGCAAATTGACGGAACTATGCTTAAAATCAATCAGGAGGTATAGAACTATGTTTAAAACAACTCCTCGATTCTGAAAAACCTTTAATATGATGAGATGCTGCGATGTCAGATGTGAAGTTGGCATCTCATTTTCAAAATTTTATTTTTCAGGGCAAATTAATTGAACAATCGTTATAAACTATCAGGAACTGTGGAACTATGCTGGATGCAAGCAGAACTCAAGTTATTTGTTGAGATGCTAATACTTGAGATGCTAAGTTCACAGTGACATAAATTACCAGCTATAATTTTGATTATAGAGCCTAAAGGATTTACAATACCATGTTTAAATCTTTTGGATGGAATTAATTGCTTTAATTTCTCTACGGTCTGATTTCGAATATACTCGACTTGTGTTTTATGTGCCATAAACTCATCTGTGTAGAATTTGTTTAGGTGTAATATTTGGCAGAATTCCGAATATTTTTTAATATTAAAGGAAAGGTCAGTGCTTATGACCTGAAGATTGATTATTTTAACAATAGACCACTTATCATATTGAATAAACGCTTGGCCTATCTTCACCGGAAGAATACCAGGGTTTTGACTAATCTTTACTGCTTGAAGGACCTGGCTTGGGAGAGTCCAATTGGTTGTTGTCCATATCACCAGGACCAAACTCCTGCTGTGGATGACGTTTTATGTTTTCGAGAGGTACTTTGGTATCCCTATTTTTTAATTTAATTGGTATGATATTGCGTTCTATCGGACCTGTGACAACGGCTTTTTGGTACCTAGGCTTATCTTTTGCTTGTCTTTTATGGCCTTAGCGAAAACAGGATTACCTATTTCTAAAGCTAGTTCTAATTCCCCTCCTCGTTTCGTAAAAATTTTTTCTTTGTGACTTTTTACTTTTTCCGAAATATACTTATGAGTGCCTGAGTTCTTTTCTTATGATCCCTAATCAATTGTTGTTTGTAAGCTTTATCAAATTCAGAGTTAAATGTAGAGTTTAATTCGGTATGACCAAACGCGGCTTCAAACGGTGTTAAATATGTGGTGCTATGAATAGTGCTATTATGGTTGCATATTAAAAAATCAAAACTTTCTCGAGCAAATTTCAAAAGATCAATAAACGAAATAACAAAATTTAAATGACCAAATTTATAATGAAATTATGGCAAATACAATTATGGTATATAAAATTATTTAAAAATACTTTTATTAAACACAGACTAATAATATTTACATTATTTACACACCAGCCTTATTCATAAAAAATCCTTAATTGAGGTTTGATGGGTCTGCTAGCAGTCAGCTAGCAGACTGTTGATGGGACTGTTAGCTAGCAGACTGACGCGTTATGTTGGCCATCTTGACAAATTAAATGACAAAAAAGTTCCGTAGCAGCAACTAACATAATATAAAAGTTCTTGTAGTTCGTTGTAACTTTGATCGATGTTTTAATAATAGTGTTTTTTTTTTTTAATTAAGTTAAAACCAGTTTTCGGTGAAAGTTTACATGGTAATGTACATCATATATTTTTTTTAGTTTTATCATTCTATTATTTTAGAAGTTACATGGGGGGGGGACACATTTTACCACTTTGGAGGTGTCTCTCGCGCAAACTATTCAGTTTAGAAAAAAAATATATCAGAAACCTAAATATCATTTTTGAAGACCTATCCATAGAAACCTAGATACACACGTATGGGTTTAATGAAAAAAATAGTTTAGTTTCAGTTTTAAGTATGGGGAACCACCAAAATTTATTGTTTTTTTTTTTTCTATTTTTGTGTGAAAATCTTAATGCGGTTCACAGAATACATCTACTTACCAAATAATTTCGAAAAAAGTGGCTGTGACATACGGACGGACAGACAGACAGACAGACAGACATGACGAATTTATAAGGGTTCCGTTTTTGCCATTTGGCTACGGAACCCTAAAAAGGCCTCATCGACAATTAAAAAAAAAAATGATAGCAAATTAGCGGGAAAACGCATTTTTTTACAAATACACACGAGAAAAAAGAAAAGGAACAAAAACAGAAATGATAAACCAATAAGACAAGATAAAATTTGACGATACAACCCCAAGATCAACTTTTATAAAAAGCGAGATGTTTGTTTTCCCGCCATTTCCGATCCGCATGTTTATGTTGTACCTAAGTGCAAAAAGCTGTAACTATGTTAATCATGGTAATTTTATTTTTTTCATATTTATTGTTAGTACACGTATCATCTTAAAAACCTAATTAAGAGGATTTTTAAATACAAATTTCTGAAAATAAATTTTCCTGGATTTTTTTTTAATCTGCGTAACCCTCCCTTCACTAAAATTATCTTCGGTATGGTTTTTTGCTCTTGTCAAAGTCAGCTGTTCAAATTTCCGGCGGCCATTTTGTGACTTAGCAGGGAGATAAAGGAGGGTCAACGGTCCTCTAACGTTAGCAGAGCCTTGATGGACTGATAGCGTTAACAGACGTTTATTAATCATGTTTTTTAGCATCGGGTCTTCAAGGAGCCATCAAGGAGGCTCTAACTTTTTATGAATAAGGCTGTCTAACTTTAGCAGAGCCTTGATGGACTGATTAGCGTTAATAGACGTTTATGAATCATGTTTTTTAGCATCGGGCCTTCAAGAAGCCTTCAAGGAGGCTCTAACTTTTTATGAATAAGGCTGTTCTCTTTATAAAGAAATAAAAATATTTAACAAATATAAAAAAAAAAAGGTTACAGGGCGTCGAAAAATTCGTCCACATCGGTGTCAACAGGAAAAGTGCCCAGAAGGCTGGCAGCATTGCCACGTTGGATGGCAATGCTGATTCTTTGGCCAAAAAATAGGCCCGCCCTCTGGTCACGTGAAGAGTCGACCTACCGTTTGGCGATTTCCCGAAATACTAGGTGGGCACTCAGACCCCATGGCCCTAGTGTTTCAACCCCAAACGGCTCAAACACATAATTACCAATTAAATTATTGTATTTGCGCCGTTTGAGGTTTTCAGCACCTGCAGCAGCCGCCCCAGCGCAGCACACTGTGCTAGGAAGATGGGATGGCGACATCCTTGGATGTCGACGCAAGTTGCGTCCCACACCAAAGGCCTACCCAACTTCCATGGCATTATGGTCATACCATCTGGTCTCTTGCCATCGACGCGTGCCAAGCCAGTGGGTTCTAATACAGCTGGCACCCCGGCGGTGGCAAGAGCACGACGGATGAGATCATTAATGCTAGCGTGCCGCGCTATCCGACCTGCACTCTTACTGCAAGAAAGGCCATGGTGTCCGAGGCAGTCGACTGCTTCACCACATTGACAGCGATGTGGAGCCCCACAAGGAGCGCCCAAACGCAAACATGTAGCGAGCCGGAAGGTTGTGTCACCTAACATAGTGCCTATATTAGGTGACGGTAGTGCCTGAAGCCAGAGGCCCGACTCCCATTCACCCACAGCCAGCAGGCGGGCACGCTCAGCAGTATTGGTAGACGTATCAATAAGTTTATTCCGTACCAACCTACAGAGCGGCTCATCCCACTGTCTCTGGGAAAATGGGTTCTCGGGCCGATCCGTGTCCGGGCAAGTCACTTTCCAGGCGTCTTCTGCGTCGGTCAAGCACGGCACTTCCGAGCTAACCAGGGAGAGAGTTAAAATTTTCCTGGTTAACTTTTCAGTGCTGTGGACAGAAGACAGGAATGCCGGTAAGCTAACACTAGAAATTTTACGGACGCCAAGGCCACCAAAACGAATTGGTAGGGTGGCTTGCAGCCACGCTCGGTCGTCCAGGGCCACATTAAGAATGGATGTTAATGTGTTGCGAATTATTTGGTCAATTTTGTCCAAAAGTTGTGGTTTCTTCCAAAGAGGAGAACAACGGAGAAAATACATAAAAATTGGACCAAAACAGCAATATCTGATAATGGTGAATGCCGAATGTAAATTAATTTTTTGAGAGTCTATCCGAAATATCATTGAAATGTTTAATTTTGTCGTCGATGAAAGATGAAAAACTTTCTTCTAAAATAGGGGAACCTAGGAGGTGCAGGGAACGTTTTTCTAAAATTTTAATTTGTTGCATTAAATTTATCTATAGTCGATTGTCTGTCGGTAACGTCAGAGAGGTAAATTTCGCACTTTGAGGGGTTAAGGTCAAGGCCAATAGATTTAAATTGATTTTTGAGGAGTTGTAGGTCAGCCAAAACCGTGTCAACATCACCTCCTAGCGTTCCATCATCTAAATACCACACATTGAATTTTGAATTTAGTTGTTGAATTATGGGATGAATAGCCAAACTGAAAATGACAGGCCCGAGAGGGTCACCTTGTTGGCAACCAACTGCAGATTCCAAAACGTTGTCCTTGTAAAGTAATTTTGAAGGGTGTCTGTAACATTGCCACAAAAAACCATAAATTTCGGGTAGTACTTTTTTGACTTCAGCCAACAAAGTGTCCCAATTCACAGAGTTGAAGGCCTTTTTGACGTCAACCTTGAGGATGACCTCACCTTTCTTTGAGTGTAGAAAAGACGATAAGGCATGTACGGCTGCCTCACAGCCCCCTCTGGAACCAAAACCAAGTTGAAGGGGCTGGAACTTAGTTGCAAGCATCTCACACGGCCGCCGGCAGAACCACTCCGAAAGGAGCTCACGGCTGCGATCAACTGCAGGGCTGTAATTTTTTAAAAAGGTGAGTCCTGAATGAGGGGGTCGGGGTGGACGGGCGGGTCCGTGAAGGTGAGACCATCCGCAGGCGATGGATGTTTACTCTCCAGGGCTGAAAGAGTATCTGGAGAGTAAGACCAAATGTTTTATTTAGAAAAATTTTAGAATCCCAATGTATGTGACATCAAATGAACGACTGATCAAAAGTTAGGTTAATTTCTTCTTTAAACAAAATGGGTAGGTTAGGTTAGGTTAAAACTGTGACCTCCTAGAAACGACTTGCATTAATATAAAAAAGAGATTGTTTTTAGTAGGTTAATTAATCGAACACGAGTGAAAACGCTTCAAACAGTTTGTAACATGCTTTCAATTAAAAAAAATATTATCTAAGTTCTACCCGCATTAGTATGACGCCTATATTATTTGTATTAATTTATCCAGTAATCTATTTTGACCTTTAAACGATTTGGTCAATAGTGTAATAAATAATATAAACATTGATATTCCAGACTTTGGTCAGCTGAACTTTTGATCAAATGACCATCGTTACGAGTATTTTAAACTTTGTTGATTTGTACGTTGTTCTTTTGAAATTTGCTCAGAAAATTTTTGATTTTCTAATATGCAACCGCTATTACAGGCCATAAAAAAATTATTCGAGCTAGGGGCGCGGGCGAGGTGTCCAGAGACGCGTCTCCGCGCGGGCTAGCGATATAAGGAATAACACTTACTAGGTGCCGACCAAAAATTTTGAGTTTCGGCATAAGTCATTACAGAGGCTGCGTCCGTAAACTTCTTTTCATATTTTGCCAATCTGTAAATTTCTATAATTGTGGAATGAAAACGTTATATGAGGCCCATAGAGTTTGGATTGTTCGGGTTCCCTATGTGCTATTTTATGTAAATCTGTTAGTTCTCTTAGTAATTCCTTGTTGAATTTAGTTCCAGGGTCAGAAGTGTCAGAACTTATTTTCTGTTGTGGTATGCGGTAAAATGAAAAATATTTCATCAACGCTCTAACCACTTCAGGTGACGAACGAGATGGAATTTCTATGGCTTGACCTAACTTACTAAAGGCATCAATTAAAGTTAAATAGTATTTCGATTCTATGCTAAACAGGTCTATAAATATCTCTTGAAAAGGTGCTTGTTGAGTTTGTGTAAGTTGCAATAAGGGTTTAATGAGTTTTCTATCATATTTAGAAGTTTTACAACGCTCATGTGAGCGTTGTAATACTTCAGTTTCAGTTGATAATGACGGAAACGGTTTCAATCAAATTTGGCCAACAATACGACGAATCCGTTTAATAGTTTTGCTGATTCCACGATGATATGTCTTGCCTTTGTGTAATTTAATTACTATAGCTTCTTTGTCGTCTTCGACGTAAACAAAACAACACGAAACAGAGAAATTATAATATTACTAGTCTTTTCTAAGTTCTTGATTTTCGAAATAAATGAAATACTTAATTTTTGGTTTTATGTAGTCTTTCAAAAATCCTGTGATGAGATTATAGTTATGAAGAGGCAGAAATACTTTAAATAATAACACCTTTTGTTTGTCTCTAGATAAATCTTTTACTTGAATCTCATTACGAAACCAGCTATAGACAAATATTTGATTAGGTTTGGTATCTATTGCTTCGTTCAAGATCGGTATTCCATTGGATTCGAGATCTCTCGGCCGAATAAACTGTCTGTATCGAAGAAGACTCAGAGATCTGAGATAATGCCTCAGTTTCTGGTATACTCGTACTTATTGGACTAGCTGTAGCGGTTCTTTCAGAGTCAGATATGGAAATTGTTGTAGAACGGTCCGTACTTTGTCTGATCATGTCTTTCTGTTCGTCTTTATTAACAATCATTGAACTGTTGTCTATTCGTCGCCTTTTAGGGCATTTAAGCGGATGCGAGATAGCGCATCTGCGTTTACGTTTTGTTTACCGTTTTTATTTATAACGTTAAAATCGTATTCTTGTAAACGCAAACGCCAACGTGTTAATTTGCTATTTGGTTCTTTAAGTTGATATAACCAAACTAGGGGCCTGTGGTCAGTGTAGATGTCGAATTTGTGTCCGTACAAGTAGGGCCTGAAGTGTTTTGTGGCCCAGACAATTGCCAAAAACTCACGTTCAATAGTACTATATATGTATATATATCTCGTTTCAGTGTCTGATAACGTTCGACTAGCATAAGCTATGGGCTTGTCGCCGCCTATAGGGCCCTGTGATAAAACAGCACCAATAGCGACTTCTGAAGCGTCAGTGGTTAGTAAAAATGGTTTATTCATGTCAGGATATTGCAATATAGGTGCATTAATTACAAGTTTCTTTCATTTTTCGAAAACCTCAATATATTTTTGATCCGTCAAAACTTTCTTACCCTTTTTTAAGCAAGCTGTCAAAGGTTGTGTAATTTTAGAAAAGTCTTTAATAAACTGTCTCTAATATCCCACAAACCCTAGGAATCGTTTGATTTCGGTCTGTGCCCGTGGTAATGATCACCTGTGTTACAGGTCACCAGGTTTCCACTCAGAAAGCAATTTACAGTATCATTGTATAGGTACCAATGTTAAAGGTTGGTTTACAAATTTAAAAATAGGTAACTTAAAAAAAACTAACTAAAAATTATAGGAATGTTGACGCCGTTTGTCTTAAACATCTTTTCCTTAAACGATAAATCAGCATTAAGTCGAGTTAAAGATCCATTCTAATTAACCCGTCATATCTGTTGCCCACATCATAAACATACAATTTTTGGAACCCATCGTTATTAAAAATGGAAAATAGGGGAATCTCAGCTACTTCATGATGTTCACTAGTAGCATGTATGCTTGTAACTGTTAATGGTTCATAAAATTTTAATTGAGGAAAATACTCATTGGCTTTTCTGGGACTTATAAAAGGACGTGTGCTTCCTGTATCCAACATAAATTTACCGTTTATCTCAAGGATGTATATGTATGGATGTTTTAGATTGGCGTTAAAATTAAGTTCTATCATTTCCGGCGGGTTTGTATTGAATGTACATATTTGAACATTTTGGACAGCTTCCAGATCACTATTATTTTCAGTTGAATATAAATGTTCAGCAGTTTTGGTAAATTCTACACTAGGCCTCTCATTTGATCTACGCAACCGTCTTCAGTATTCATATTTTTATAGTCGTGGTCACAGTGTGGCGTCATATTCTACATAGTTCAATAGTCATGATTGACGTCGTAGTAGTATTGTTCGCCATCCGTATATCATCCGTATAAAGTTCATTTATAGGAAAACCTTGTGGTTTAATCGCTGCTGGAGCAGTTCTCATTGTCACGTCACTATCGTGGAAATTATTAGTTGGACGATAGGCCGAAGCTTAAACGGGCCTATAGCCAAATTGTCCTACTTGGGGTCTATAACCAGTGCTGTAGGCAAATATTCCTACTTGAGGTTGGAAGCCCCCAGCAATTAGCTGAGGGTTTTTCTTATCAACGACTGGTGGTCCAAATTGAGCCATTTGCAGTCGACCAATTTGTTGATTCGGTATATTCGGGCGTACGAAATTTTGATTAGGTATAACAAATTTCAATTGAGTTTGGTTTGTAAAAGGTCTGAAATTATTATTTTGCAAGGGCTTCAGATTGGGTGAATTAAAAACAATTCCTCCATCGCGTGTTGATAGCATATGACCTTGCGGTCGATGTTGTAACATTTTACTACGTAAATTATATTTGTTCCTGAAAGTTAACTTCTTCAAGGACATATTTTAAAGCTTCTTCCAACGTAGTAGGGTTTTTAATTCGAACAATCCGCACCATGTGTTGTGGTAAATTATACAGGAAAACATTAATAGAAGTATTGTTATAAACTATTTTTTTAGCTTCTTTTATCATTGTAGAGCTGGGCTGATTCACTTTTGAAATTAATATGGCACGAATGTCTTGAATTCGGCTACAAAACTATAAGTATGACTCGCCTTGTTTGTTTTTTAGGGTTTCCAGTTGAATAGCAACGCATTCCTCGCTCCTGGGATCCCTAAACTGTTGGATCAATAAAGATTTTAATTCGCTATACGTCTCAAAATCACCTCTTTCACTAATTAAGGCTGCCGCTTTACCTTTTAATTTACTCGTAATATTCTGCATTAAAAATTCATTTCGATCCGTAGTCCCTTGATACTTTTCAATAACATATTTGCACTTTCTTAAAAATAAACTAAGTAAGTAAATTAGTTTCACCACTAAATTCTGGAATTAAATTTAAAACTGCCGACGGGGCTGCACCGGTTGCCGCGGTTACAGGAATCTGACCTTGATTCATTTTAAATGTAATCGTAAAAAAACGAACAAAAGAAAACCAACAATTTAAAATAAAAGAATAATTAATGATGTTAATATGAGATGTTATATATAGAGTCATGGATGTTTATATGTATAATAAGTATGTATTTACAAACAAAAAGTATCTATGTAGTATATCAACTATCTGGTGTCCACGACACAAGCCTCGTTGCTTAGTGTGGCACTAGATGGCGCTGTGTGTTAATGTCCAGCGATATTTATTATTATTATTTCTTATTATTATTAAAAGTAAAATTCTTAATCTACAATTATCAAAGTTAATTAAAATTAAAAAGAAAAGAAAATCGAATGAAAAATCTTATCGTTACAATAACGTGAAAATAATATTCACTTATTATAAATGAATTTGTAATTATTATATAATGAATTAATCTTTACCATACAAGCTTTTTCACTCGATTTTCCAGATTTAATGTAATAATCGATACAAAAATATATTTCATATAACATTACTAGTATGGGGAATTAGGAAGGAAGTAGAAGGTTCTCACAGGGGTGCATCTCATAACATATTTGGTATATTTTCATTTCAATAACGTTCACAAGATATAATAAACTTGAGTTATACCAACTGTTGATATAATTTCTTCAGATATAACATTTATGTATTCTAAAACTTATTTCGTATAACGTTATTGGATATAACGTTCATTTAATCGAAAATCATTATATAACATAACGATTATTATCGAAAAGCGTGACAGAAACGAATCGCTGCAAAACCGACTCCACGTAGTCTTGTCTGCCCTACCCTTAGAGTGTTATTTAAAATCGCGTAGGCACGGAGGGGTGAGGCGGCCCGCGAGCTGAGGAGCAGGTGGTTCTAACACTAAGCGAGCACTAACACTCGTGATGAGCGTGAACCACATCTGGGACGATAAGCTCGCATGGGACTGCCGGAGCCCCGCAGCGCCGGAGCCGTGACAGAAACCATGCCTGCTGCTTGCTGCATGCTTGCTTGCATGCTGCATGTATGGTGTATGCTTGTTTGCATGTTTTTTACAGGGAAATAAAAACCCACGCGTTTTATCATATATTAGACTGAATAAGTTTTATGTCTTCTGAGTGGTATATCAAACGATTTTATATTTAATGTAGGTTATGCTTATAAAAATTAGTAACTATAAAATTATATCAATCGTTTATTATATTAACTGATCGTTATATCGAATAAAATTATAAATTCAGTTGTTATATCTTGTAAATATTAGAGATTTTGTAATTATATCAAATATTACTTACCCTACCCACAGTCCAACCGTCTTATACACTTTCAACATCTCTGCTCACCCACGTTATCGGTACGCTTTATCTAACTTATTTATTTGGTTCAAGGATTGCCAAGAACGTCTCACTTATTTTAAGTTACGACGACTGTACGTTATCACTCGCGAATAAGTTCTTTTCCACTTTTCCGTGTTTCACACTTGACTTTCCGCAAAAGCAACGGTTTACGGTAATCCGACCGGCTGTGCCAGTTAGATTTCGGGAGCGGAGCGGCGAAAATAAAACGTTAGAGCCCGTTATACTAAGAGTTTTATTAGAAACGACCCGAGTTTACAGAGTTTGATGCAAGACTGCTTATCCTACCTAGCCTAATCTATACTTAGAACTTAAAACCGCCGAATACCGAATACCCCGGTGTATATTTCGCGTCTCCATTACACCACTGATGCGGAAGACATCGTGAAGTACGTGCGCCAAAAGCTGAATTACTCTCCGAGAGTGCAGTTGCTGGAGTCGCATCGCAACGTCAACTTTAAGGCGTTTGTGGAGCGCGTACCAACATGCTACCTGCATCAGGTGATGGAAGAAAGTTTTTGGCCACAGGATGAGGTATTTCGCCGCTTTCGCGGACAAGTGCCACCAGAACGCATAAAGACTTAGTGCAATTTAGTGATACTAACATAGTTTTAAGTTATATTTACTAATAAAATTGTAATAAAACGTATGTATACTTAGGTTAAGGTATTTATCTATGGGTCTTTGTTACCTGAAAATAAATGGATTATTATTATTATTAAAACTAAGCTGGTGGTCGCTGGCGCCTGCACATTCCATCATGTCTGGCTGATAAAGACAAAAGTGCAGCGTACGAGCTTATGGCTCTACCACAGTGATAGATAAGGTGAGTTCAGTAGGGCTATTACGTATCTCCGTTGACAGCTCGAAATTATTGTAACTGGGCTCAGTGTCCATCAATTAACTGACAAAAGGTTGGTTTCGTATTATGTATGACCAGTCGCGATCAAATATGACGTCATTGGTTGTCATCGTGGCTGATAGTCACCGTAATCATTTTGACAGACGCTTTCGTATCGATACTTATATTATTTCGATTATGTAAGTGTAGTGGACAACAAATTGATGACAACTGAGTTTGAAGTGGCTTTCGTGAAAAAAGTTACACCGTACCCGGGCTGTTAGTCACCGTAAAGTGATATCCACTCAGTGCGATACGTAATACCAACTTATGACATTTACGGTTGTCATCAAAATTTGGTGTACAACCGAAGCTTGATAGTCACTGGATATCAGAAAGATACGTAATAGGCCTACTGATCCTACAGCCAGGATTGTCTTCTCACGAGGGAACTCCTCAACAGTTAATGATAAAACATTTTAGTAAATGAAATCGAAAAGCTTAAATAAAAGCTTGTCCCGACTAGGGGTCGGTTTCCGCCCCCGCTTTAGCCCCCGACGGATATTCTTGGGTTTTTTATTAAGTTACGTTATTTTATCCTTTTTAAATTACTTTTTAACCGTCGTGGGTTTTTTCAAAATTTTTAATTTTTCCATATTTTGAGATAAAGTGCAACAGGGCATGTTTTTACAATACATTTTCTTCTATTCAATGTTGTCACATGAATGCGACCTGTCAAGCGGACGTATCGCACTAGACTGATCGATTTGCTATTATGGTGTAACAAGTTATTGGAATGTCAGTTTCTTCGTCTTGTCCCGTCTATAATTAGTAATACATTTGAATGTCTTTGGTCTACCAACACTTCTTCTCCACTCGCTCTTGTTCCTCTGCTCCTTAGTCCTTCTTACTTATTACTTAGATGATTTAGTAATTACCCTCGTTTGCAGATCGACATGTCGCAGCTTTTTCAAGGGCCGTCCAGCGTCGTGCTGGAAGGGTCCGCGCAGGGTCGCCGAGAACAGCAGCACCCGGACGTTGCCTCCCACGTCTCCGCAGATCAGCTTGCACTGATCCAAATCGTTTTTATGGAAGTAGTAGGACATGGTGCAGATCTATAAAATCGTTAACTAATGTAAATTTTGTAACGGAAGTCGTAGGAACTACGACAACCCTGGTACAATAAATTGTATTCGTTAAAAGAGAAGCGTCAGTTTTCTCACGTTCAGTGTCAGGTTCTATGTTGATTAAATTGTGATTCGCGGCCGTAACAAATAAGGTTTTAAAGAGGTTTTATAATCATTAAAATCATCAATATAAAACCCCTTTTAAGATCATTTAACCCCATTGAATAAAGTATCTCATGAAAAAGTCACTCGATGATATTAAATGAACTTAAGGTGGATGCTCCAGGGTAGCCCGCGAAAATTTTAATTTCGCGGGCTACCCTGGAGCATCAGCCTTAAGAGGGCCCTTCCCGGCCCGTCTATCGTCAACGCGAGCATGGTCGAAAAGCTTGTTGTTTCATCCAGAGCCATCGCGGCGATATTTTTTCAACTGCCCTGTCTTACCTAGCCCCGACCCCGCAATACTCGTCACCTGCGCACCTCATACCGACTAACGCGAGGACATTGAACGAAAAATAGTGTTCGAAAATGTATAAAATATGTTCCAGGAAATACGTGTTTTTGAATTAGTCTTACAAATTCGTGCAATAAATATTTGTTATTTAGAATCTTCACTACATTTGCAAGGCTTCTATCAGGACATTTTCTTTACTTTTACAATTTATGGGTACATTATGAACGGCCAAAGTTGAGGTAAAATTTGTGCAAAACAGCAATTTTTGGAGGCTTATACTGAATTTGTTCCTACAAATTTTTATTTTTTGCTTCGATAGAAGCCTAGATATAGTGAACAAGATACCTATCCGTTCAAAAAATTTAAAGATATATGCGTAACAACGGCATAATCACGCACGAGCGTTTGTCAAAATTCTCGCTAAAAGTGTGGCGGGTTGGCCGCTCTTAAAGTTTAATGTTCGCTTTGGGATGGGCAACTACGGTACTTTCAAAGTTAAGGAAAGTAGGTTATAGCTGTTGGGAAAAAAGATATGAAAGGTAGAAGATTATAACCTAACTTAAGGCACGGACTTCTGGTTATTATTAATATTTAAGGGGGGCTCCAACACGCGGGCCTGTGGACGGTGGGCTATGGGCTAGCTCGCCGTCCGTCCGTCTCATGACGACAGGCCGTGTCGACGGCGCGTTCGTGTTCCACGCGCGCCTCAAAGAGAGTCAGCAATAGGAAGGGGTCCGCAAGGACCGATGCCTGCCGGGGTTGCGGGACTGTTCGAAAGAGATACCGTGGCCCCGGAACACAAAGGGCGATGAAGGAACGTGGATGGGTTTTAGTCAGTAAAAGTATATATAGTATAGTCAGTAAAGTCAGTAGGGCTCCAACACAACAAACGTGATATTTTGCCGTTTTTTTTTATAGACGCTTGAAATATTTACAGAATATTTTGTTGTATATTCAAGTAAATAGTTAAATTAATATAAAACACATATTTAAGGGGGGGCTCCCATATAACAAACGTGATTTTTTTGCCGTTTTTGTCTTAAGTTTTCGATAATTCAAAACTGCAAAAACTATATAGATAGAAATAAAGAAATTATAAAACTGAAAAACAAGCGCATTTGGAAGCAGACGGAAGCCATTCTCTGTTTTAATTTATATTTCAATGGGTTCCGTTTTATTTCCTCCCGGACTTTTTTATTTCCACTTTTTCAGTTTAATAATGTGAAAGATTTCACAGACGATTTAACTTCTTGTTTTTTTTTCACTTTTTTAGAGGTACCTATTTCGTATAAGAAACTTTAAGTCGTTATAAATCTGTACAAACACTCAGCTTTTACTTATAAACAAACCTTTGGTAGATATATTCATAATTAATGTCTAACTTGCGTTGAAGCGAGATGTGTAGTAAAGTAAGTCACACGACGGCGACGTTTACGTTGAAGCGAGATGTGTAGTAAGTCACACGACGGCGACGTTTACGTTGAAGCGAGATGTGTAGTAAGTCACACGACGGCGACGTTTACGTTGAAGCGAGATGTGTAGTAATTCACACGACGGCGACGTTTACGTTGAAGCGAGATGTATGGTAAGTCACACGACGGCGACGTTTACGTTGAAGCGAGATGTGTAGTAAGTCACACGACGGCGACGTTTACTTTGAAGCGAGATATTTAGTAAAGTAAGTCACACGACGGCGACGTTTACTTTGAAGCGAGATATTTAGTAAAGTAAGTCACACGACGGCAACGTTTACGTTGAAGCGAGATGTGTAGTAAAGTAAGTCACACGACGGCAACGTTTACGTTGAAGCGAGATGTGGAGTAAGCCACACGACGGCGACGTTTACGTTGAAGCAAGATGTGTAGTAAGTCACACGACGGCGGCGTTTAATACGTTGAAGCGAGATGTGTAGTAAGTCACACGACGGCGACGTTTTCGTTGTATCGAGATGTGTAGTAAGTCACACGACGGCGACGTTTACGTTGAAGTGAGATGTGTAGTAAGTCACACGACGGCGACGTTTACGTTGAAGCGAGATGTGTAGTAAGTCACACGACGGCGACGTTTACGTTGAAGCGAGATGTGTAGTAAGTCACACGACGGCAACGTTTACGTTGAAGCGAGATGTGTAGTGTAGGAACTACAGTTAAGCAATAATGCATCATCATCATCATCATCATCTTCCTGCCCTTATCCCATGTTACTTGGGGTCGGCGCAACACGTTTTTTTCTTCAATTCGCCTCTGTCAACCGTCAAACAATCATTTACACCTTTTTCCTTCATATCATTCCTCACACAATCCATCCATCGTTTCTTTGGTCTTCCTCTCCCCCTTTCCATCCATCAACATTTATATTCATCACCCTTTTAGTCACATGCGATTCTTCCCTCCTCATCACATGCCCATACCAAGACAGTCGATTCCCTTTTAACTTTTCTGTAACTGGCGCAACATAAAACTTCCTCTTATTTACTCATTCCTTATTTTATCCATTCTTGTCACACCACACATCCACCTCAATATTCTCATCTCCGCTACATGCAATCTTTTTCCATTCATCTTCTTCACAGCCTAGCATTACGATCCATAGAGTACGACAGGCCTAATCACGGACTTGTATGTTTTCCCCTTTAACTTGAGTCGCAAGTTGTTCCAGTGACCTGTCGCCATTTCATCTATCCTGAGTTGATCCGATGCGTTACGTCACGATCCCCTTCACCATCCCCTTGAACAAGCGACCCGAGGTACCGGAAATCGGAACAGATCGGTATGGGCGTTCCGGTAAGAGTTATGGGCGTAGGACTGGAGAGACCGCCAAAATCACAGAATAAGTATTCTGTTTTGGACCTACTTAAATTCAGGCCAACATTCTCCAGTGTTTACCGTACCACACCTCCAATCTGCTCTGGACCTCTAGGCCACTCTCGGCAACCAATAATGTTAAGCAATAATGCAAACGAGGCAAATTGTAAGGTGCCCCTCGCATACAGTCGCGCGGCCAGTCGTCTCCGCCGCGCTACAGCATAACATTGTGTGCTATCGATATAATACAATAAGAAACGTCACTGTAACAAATCCCGATCTATAAATAGACTTTTATTGGACTTCGTGATTTCATTTATATCCTTCTACAACCAACTACCAAAGGTTCCAACATGTAGTAAAGTAAGTCACACGACGCCGACGTTTACGTTAAAGCGAGATGTGTAGTAAGTCACACGACGGCGACGTTGAACCGTAGCTACCCTATTAACAGCTATACCTATACGAAATCTAGGGAAAAAAACAAGCAATGAATCTTGCCATGTACTCCCAGCTGGTAATGATAATCTTTAGAGTAAAATTCTTGGCGGTGCAGTCGTAAAAGCGTAGGTCGCACTCCGTGGAGCTGGTGACAATGATGTTCACATCCGGCATGCATACCATGTCCGTCACCCATGTGGTCTGAACCTTCAGGTGCGCTGTGAGAAGAATTAGATTTTTAAGATTTCCCATTATTATTTACCTATAAACTAGCTACTGTGAAATAATATTAGTATGTAAGTATTTTTATTATAACTTAACTTTTTTAACCATTAGGTAGGTGCCTGAGTTAATGAAATTATGAATATACTTTTTCTACTTAATTTTAAGCGATGGACCAAATACACTCCCCTGTGGTGCGCTATATAAAACAATCAATAGGTACAAGCGGGAACGTAAAACATTTGAAATTTATAAGCTACCTACAGGTACTTCAAAATTTCTGCTTGTCCAACAGATTTTTTAATCTGTTAATCTTACTAACGGCTGGAGGAGTAAGCAGTCCTCAGCAGCTTCATGTCAAGCGACCACCAGTTGATCTGTCCCTCGCGGCTTGCCGTCATGTACGAGCCATGCATCAGGTCCGTGCTGCGATCCTGTGTATGTTGGCATATTTAAGTCACAAATCTACTGAAAATATCTCAATATTGACCTACATCCATAGCGAGTATCTAGTGACTATGTGGTTTGAAATTATACCTTGGCGACATCAGGGCAGAAGCAAATCTTAGTTATAGAATGCTTGTGTTCCGAATCCAATACGTCAGGCCGGCCCAAGATGGGGGGCTGCAACGATCCCTTCTGGTTCGTAGCGTCGTTGCCAAAGTAGCCCAGGATAAGGTGGGAGACCAGCTCGTCCCAGTTGACTTCGCCCGTGCGGCTTGTATTTATCTAATGTTACAGTGAAAGCAGAGCTAACCACGTTTAACTTATTATAAGATTGTCAAAACACGTAGGTATGCATCGCATACATGTTGTGTGCAGAAATAACTGACTGGGCATTATTAAATTACCTATTTTGATCTTTTCATGTTTGATTATTATTTGATTCTAAATGGTTAACAAGGTGTAAACGGACTCTTTGTGAAACCGTCAACCACCCGACAACTATTAAGTAACTCTACGCAAACATTATTGCTGGGCAATTAATTTTTGGGTAAAACATCACTTTTTGCAGTAGGACTCAAATGAACGCGCTCAAAACATTGTGCTGACCCCCTTCCCATTAAATGTATCTATACATTGATGGAGTATTATAAGTATATCCCCATAATTATCTCCGTAACTACAAGGTTCCCAGGTATGGTCCAGAACAAAAAAATATCGCAATGACGAGGAGAACAAGTGATGAAGTGAGATGGGGTATGCACAGACGCCAGCACATCAAGCTTCCCGAAACTGTCAAATTTTCTCAACCTTGAACCTTATTCTTTAGCAATAAAGTTGAAAATCCATATAGAAGAAGATTGTAGTAGCTTGATGTTCTGGCGTGTGTACCTACATTATAATACATACACATAGGAACCAGAACTACACATAATGTACATAGGAAAAAGAGTGCACCAGACCCCTCTGGTGCACTCTTTTAAAGGAGGATGAGCAAAATTTTGCTCATCTTCCTTTAAGGTGGATGCTCCAGCGTAGCCGGAACGGAGCAGGAATTACTTTTCAAGGAAAAAGTCATTCCTGCACCTTTATGCGCTTCTAGGGTTGTATTGATGGTTTTGATGATTATAATTCTATAACTACATACGTCTTACAGCCGCGAGCAATATTTTCATCAACATACAACCTAGCACTGGCCTGCAAATTGCAAAAAAACGTAAGAAAATTTTAATTTCGCGGGCTACCCTGGAGCATCCACCTTAAAAGAGTGCACCCCTACGAATGTGTCTCATTTGGACACATTAGGGTAAGTATAAGCAGGTGGCAGGGCACTCTAAGTTTGGGGCCAATGTAAAACTTTTTTATAATATATTTTGGCAATAAAGTTTTTGTAGGTATTTGTATAATTAGGGACCTTCAGAAATAATATGTTGAATTCATCGTCATTGTACTCTATTTTCAACATCGTTTTGAGTAAATTTCTAAATTCTGTTGCTGTCATTTTGCCGTTGTATGCCGCGCCAAACGCATCCTTAATGCGATTCATATCATCTATCGTGCATCGGTCGTGTAGGGCAACGTTGAGGGAGACGGCTAGTGATCGTGCACTGTGTCTAGCTACTGAACTATCGTCCGCATCACTGTAGTCCGCCATAGTGTTAACTTTTTAAAAACAAAAGCACCAAAACACTTCCAAAATCTTAAAATAATAGGATCAAACTATAATAATTATAAAGGTGTATGTAAAAAACAACGTAGGAAAATAAAATAAAACTGTGGCCTGTACAATGGGCCTACAAAATGTTCTCAAAATTGATTTTGCCGCCAGTTTGAGAACAATAATCGGGTAGGTCAGGGTAGGTGGAGGTATTCGATCAATAAGGATTATAGATCGATGGTGGAAGTGAAGTGTTTTTACAACTGTGTTTTGCAGTTAATTTGATTTTGAATCACTGTCGAAATTAAAGTGATTTATACTCCCTTTCTTCTACGGTAGTTATAAGATCGCTGCTTGGGTTGCAGAGTACCTAAGTTTATAAACTGTGAAAGGGCTCAAAATAAATTGACCTCATTGGTCAGATTGGGTCTAAGCTATGGATGCGCCATCTACAATCAGCTTTCACCAGCCTTGCCCATTGCAATGGATGTGGCTGTGGCATCAGTTACAAACTCAAACCATTTATTTCAATTAGACCATTACGGCACTTTTGAATGTCAAATATACAACAAAAAAAAAACTAAGCTACAGTCCCAGCAGACACAAGGCATAATAACTTGAGAAAGTACTATATTAGTTGCCCATTCCCTAGCGTAGATCTCTATGAGAAGAACGGGCAAGAAACTCCATGGACATTCTTTTAGATCAAAATGTTGTTACAAAATATTGGTTAGGTACATCATTAATTTTGAGATTATACATAAATGTGAGAACGATGTAGAAAGACGTGCACACTAAGAGCGTCCAGAGAAAAGGATTATACCTACGAGTATCAATAAAATAAAAATAAAATTCGCGGTTCGCTAAGTTGGAATTTGCCACGGAGGCCGTACAAACTTATATCTCCTTATATCTCAGTTATTTTTGAAGATGGGAAAAAAAACCAGATTCTTTTTTCTCGAGTTATGTTACGCGGACTCCTTTTATACATGCTGATAGCAAAAGACCAGGGGGAGGACACTGCACTACTTGACGTAGGCGTTCAATCTTTGACAAAGACACTAGCGCCATCTCTTACGAAATCCGCGTAAACTTGAGAGACTTAGTACGTAAAAATGACATAGATGGTGCTTACACCAATTGACACCAGTTTGCTTGAAACGCCTTGTTGATTTGAATGAATGTTGATGAAAATGAAAATGAAAATTGAGTCAAAAATAATAAATGTATATTCTAAACGAGAATAATCATTTATTCATTTATATAAGCATTTTGCAAATTTATATTTTTTAGGTTTGGCAACATTGTAGTCACAGCATCATAAACATAATACTGGTATTTACTATATATTGTCCTAGAAAATGGTCATTAATTTCACCGTGTGCGCAAATTTGTAGATCTCTTCCATTTTGTGTAATTTATATGGTTTGTCGGTCTTTCTTGTCTGTTTTATATCCGGAAACCTCATTAATTTTAGTGCTGTGTTTTGCAAATTAGACACTTTCAAATCTTGTGTTTTAAAGTAAACCAATTTTCTCATGCGCTGCGTATGCTAAGTAAAACGGCCAATCGAAACACCGTACTAACTGCATATCATGGTCTAGTAGCCTCGACATTAAGATATGGCATTATGTTTTGGGGAAACGCCTCGGGTAAAGATATGGTGTTTAAGTGTCAGAAAAGGTGTATTAGAGCGATCTGTAACCTGCAAACCACTGACAGCTGTAAACAATATTTTAAAAGTATGAACATTTTAACAGTGCCCTCATTGTACATATACCAGACATCTACACAACAATATGGCTAAAATGGCTAAAATGTATAAATAACACCTTTTTGTACTTATGTTCACAAATAAAGATTGATTTGATTTGATTTGATAGTTTACTGTTAAAATGAAAAATCTAAGACAGATGTACAGACGGACAGATATACTAGACAGATGTGTGTGGTGTTAAGAAGCGGAGAAAAGGTTAAAAATCACGACTGGAAAATGCCGAAAAGCTATTCAAGAAATCAATTATCCTAATTTATAGTTGGTGCAAGTCAATAAACCGGTTAGCAGGGAAGCTTGTTCAGTTTGTTTAGTTAGATTTGTTTGTTTTTTGTATGTACTCGTAAATTTGTAAAGATCAAGAACAAAACACGAATCGCTATGTAACAAATACAAAATATTTATAAAATTGGTTTTTAGATGGCCAACATTTCAAACTACCCGCCTACCTATAGAAAACATATTCAATAAGATATAGATGTATACCTATATACGCACCTATAGTTTTTTGGATTAGTTCCGCGGATATAGTATCAGATGGCGACACCGTCCAATATAGGTGTCAAAAATTCTAAAGAGAGGGCTCTCTATTCCATATATTTTTTGCAAACTTACTATATTCTTTGCAAAAGACGTTGATGTGACTCCATTCACCAAGTCCCTGCCCTGAATGCTTTCCACAACCTGTCTTTTGTACCTCGTTTGTGTTGTTTGTACTAGTTTAAAAATGATGCTCTGTGCTGTTACTGTCAGTGTCAAGTGTCACATTTTAAAGTGACACTTTGACATTGTCATTCTTCTAACCTCAAAACGAGTTGTAGAATTTGTATTATTTTAGTGAAATTTAACGAAACAAAATGTTTCTGACGCTGAGGCTGCTGTCGAACCGTCACCCCTCGTTCATCGCGCGCACAGTGTTCGTGAAGAACAACAATGTGGACGACGCGTGCCGGCTGGTGAACAGAATCCTCGGCAAGGAAGGCATCCTGGAGCAGTACAGGCTTACCAGATATTACGAAAAACCTTACCAGGTAGACTAAATGTGCCCGCTTTAGGGCAGAATAGGTTGGACGGAGGAGCAGGTCACAAAATCAGTAGAAGTAAATTTTGTCTGTTTGTTTCATTCAACATAAATAAACACACTATTCACATGAGACTTATGTACTTCGCCTTTTTCCATAGATTGACAGAAACTTCATCAAGCTAGCTCCTACTAATGAAACACTGCTATGTATAAGTAGTGTAGTGATTTGGTTTGTTTACATTTACATCCACTGGAGGAAGCTTTTGCTGCATTCTGTATTACAAAATAATCGCTCACAGCGCTCACATCTATATTTTGCGTTTCGATATAGATATCACGATTATGACAGCTAAGAGCTGTCATCAAGGTGCACGCACAATGGTCCACTTCAAGGACTAAGTGCGGAAACCTAAACCACATGATAAGCTGTCATCAATTGGGAACACTCGTGAACGCGTTGACAGTGAACATAACCCCAAACCAAAACCTTTCCTTGTGAAAGGTTTTGGTTTGGGACCAACATAACTTCCATTTTCAAAAATAGGTCTTGACCTATTTTTGAAAATGGAAGTTATGTTGGTTGACTCTATCGAAGATAGAGAACGACGTTTCGTCCAAAAGGTTGACGGAAGTGTTTCTATTAGCGTATTTTGAACCCAGCAAAGATTTACCCCTTAAAAAATCCCACGAATTACAAATTACATCGATGCAACAATGTTAAATATAATGTTCATGAGTTTAAAACTCATTTCCAATTATTTGGGGCATGGTCGGTGTAATCGATATTACGATTCAAGGGACATTGATATCGCTGTTACGGTAATTCGGAACGGGTTTATGGACTCTCAAATTGATTACAACATAATTCGGAACACAGCCTTTGTTGTCCCTGACAATCCAGTGCTTTTGTTATAGATTGATTCAGTTAATGTTGATGTTTATTGGATATCCTTGTCTACAATTTGTAAAACTGCTTTCAGACAAGAAGGCGTGTGAACCATGAGCGCTGCAAGGCCATCTACAATGAAGACATGGAGCGCAAGATACAGTTTGTGCTCAGGAAGAACAGGCATGAACCATTCCCTGGGTGCTTTTAATAAGTGTTAATTAATTTATAGAAAGTATGATTGTGTGTTGCCTAAAGTTTCTACTATGCAGTCAGAATAAGATGGCCTTGAATAACGTTAACATGAATATGTCAGAGCTGTCTAAACCACCTGCTTAATGTCACATTTGGGCAATTGACAATCCTGTGCTTAATTTAATTTGATTGCATTTTATCAGTTAACAATGACATACAAAACTGTTTCACAAATCACATCATTGTGAAGAATGCACCACAAACTATGAACATTGTACATGAGCTGTGCGTTCTATTGCGTGCTGGAACAAGTGAAGATTTAGTTGTACTATTAGCAATAAAATATGTAAATAAATAGTATTCAAAAGTTTATTCTTACAAATTAATTAAGTATTCTTTTTAGCTTTGTAACAAATATTTACACGAATGGATGCTTGGTATTGTCGCTGGTCACACAGTCTATAAAAATATAGGGAAGCTATGAATATGAGGACTAGATGGTATGTTTGGCAGAGTGCGCGGCGGCGCGGGGGCCGGCGGTCGCGCCGTCACGTGTAGCTGGGGCAGGCGTCGCGCCGCCGCACGTAGAAGTGGTACCGATAGCAGCGGTGACAAGTCTTGATGCCGCACCGGTAGCTCAGCCCGCCTTGTGGCTTGCCCTTGCAGTATTTCAGACCACAAGGATACCAGTTCACGCAAACCTGATAAAATTATTAATACATTAGGTAACAAAACTGGAAAAAATAAATTCAAGATAAGGAAATAATTAGTAAATATTTATAATCTTTCTTATTACATTCAAATGGGAGGTTTTGGTTTCTCTATATCTATGTGGGTATAAAAATGGTTCTATTATTCTGTTAAATAAAATGCCTCTAACCTCCAAGTGACAAATACATTCTTTAGTATGGTCACTCTCGGCGACGCACGCGCCTACTGCCGGCTTGCCGTCCGTCGCGTCCGACGAGAGCGAGTGCGCGGGGAACGGCGTCACGGCCGTCGCGTACGATGACTGTTCCATGCCTGGACATGACATTGATGTACTGGTTACTTTTTTCCTACTAGTCTTGCAGTGCCAAGAATGTTATAAAGAATTATTTAAGCAGCGGATGAAGCAAAAGGATTATGTAAAGATCATAGTAGGTGGCGTTCTGTGGTTTCTGCGCCTACCCCCAGGGGAAACAGGCGTGAGTTTATGTAATTTAAGAAGTATTATATAGATTTCTAGCAAATTACTTGTAAGCAAGAATAAAGCACTTATTCTTTCCTTCCCTTTTTAAGATGATTTTTTTTTTTTGGATGGGAAATCGTCAAATGACTTCTCCCGCTCTGGGCGAAGCAGGAGGGAGTGTCAGACTTTTACTGACTAAAACCCATCCATGTTCCTTTATCGCCCTTTTTGTTCCGGGGTCACGGTATCTCTTTCGAACAGACCCGCAACCCTGGCAGGCATCGGTCCTTGCGGACCCCTTCCTATTGCTGACTCTCTTTGAGGCGCGCGTGGAACACGAACGCGCCGTCGACACGGCCTGTCGTCATGAGACGGACGGACGGCGAGCTAGCCTATAGCCCACCGTCCACAGGACCGCGCCAACGGTGGGCGGGGGCCACGTGGTGGCCCCCGACGCCCGGGGCGTCTCCCGCGGCGGCCGGGACGCTGTGAGGTTCTCTCCCTCTCACGTTCCGCCACCTACTCTAGCATTACTGCTTCGCAGAAGGATGTGACGGCGTCCCATTCCGTCTCGCTCCGGACCATGGCTTGCACCAGGGCCGGACGCGAGAGGTCGCCGCCGCCAATCGCCGCTTCGAGGACACGGCGGTGCTCCGCCCACGCGGAGCACACCTCCACTGTGTGCTCCACCGTGTCCTCCAGTCGATCCTCGCAGTGGAAACACCTGGGTGTTTCCCCCCACCCGATTCGGTGCAGGAACCTCCCGAAAACACGGTGTCCAGTGAGGACCTGCGACCTGCAGGCGGAAGGTGAGGACGCCGTGGCGTCTCTCAAGCCACTCCTCAAAGAGGGGACTTACCGCCACTATTGTGGCGTGCCCTAAGATGAAGACCCCTAACCTCCAAATATGTGGGAACTTATTATCAAGGGCAACGGAATTTAGGTAATCTTCGCAATTATAATTTACGACAAAGTAGACTGTTGCTTCAAGTACGTGTTATAGTTGAAGATCAATGTTAGTTGGTCCTGTGTATGAGGCAGGTGCTGACCTGGGCGAGGCGCCCAGCGCGACAGGTCAGCAGCGCGCAGGTAGACGCGGTCCCGCGCGGCGGCGCAGTGGCGCGCGGCTGGCGCAGACAGGACACGCGTGGAGCGCCCGGCCCACGCGCTCGCTGTCGTCTGCCGCCAGCCCTTGTCCTCCTCCGCCACGCGGATTGTGCCAGGGTTTTTCTTTTAGAAATAAATTCACCATTAAATACAACCATCTAGTTCTAGATTCATCCTCACAAAGATGCTAGATTAACAGAGTACCCACTCTGTTAATCTAGCATCTTTGTTTCAACCCGAATTACTTTTCTAAACAGGGCCTCCTTACTTTCTTGTGTAAATCACGGGTGAACTCGTTAAACAGGTTCAAACCATAAATTAATTTAATATGTATACCTACATAAAATGAGACTTCAAACAGTGTTCTACAAACATGTTTCTTGAGCGTAGAATAGTTTCACATATTCTTTATGGCTCGGCGCAGATTTTGCGCCGTTTTTTTAGTTTTTGGTCCGCGACAAAGGGTCCGTAAGCCTGATAAACAAGACAATAAAGATGCGACCTTCTGCGAGAGGGAAACAGTATGCAGAACTTGCTACAATGCACACCACAATGTGCAGCGTGGTTCTGGCAGTGAATTGGCACAGGATTGTGGAGAGGCCATAACAAAATAAATATTGGTCATCATTGACAGCAATAAATTATTTGTACTTTGACAGACATGTAATGTTTGCAACAATAAATTACAACTCACCATGATTACATACCTGTCTCAACTTGGCCATAGCGTCCGGTGCTATGAAGTCAGCCTGTGCTGCATGGGTGAGGAAGCAGAGTGTCTGATGTCCAGTCTGACCAAGCTCCTCCTCACCAGGGATTATAAGCTTCATTGCCTCCACTTCCTGAAAGCAGATACCACTTATAAGAAACCTTACAGGACTTGTTACTGCATACAGAACACCATGCAGCAATTTATTATTGACCACAAAATAAACTTTGTAGTAAAACAAAACATTTTATTTGTGTTCTAACTTATAACTTTAGTGTTTTATATAATTGAATAAATAACATTAATTAAAGTTTTTGTTATCACTGTCAGATCAAACCATTTAGAGTTACTAATTAAACTGAAAAAAGTAACTAATAAGTCAGTAGTTCATTTTGGAAAAAAATGTATTATGTCGTTATTACAACTAATTAATTGAAACAAGATAACTAACTGGCTGTTGTTCTCTCAAAATGCTCTAAAGAGAACACCTATATGTATACATTAATGTTAGAAATAAAAAAAGCAGGAATCCGAGATCCAAATACGTGAATTTAATTTTAATATAGATTTTTACACGATGACAACAACAGACAGATATTGAATGACACTTAAAACAACTTAATTTTAAAATGTTCTTTCTTTTAAAATTCTCATTTAACCTCTTTCAACACTCCTCCTTAAATGAGATCTTAAGAACCAGTCCAACTCCTCCTCAAACTTGCATTCCTTTCATACATCTTTCATGATTTTCTCTGCTAAGCCCTTTCGTAAAAACATCTGCAGGCATCTCGTTCGTTGGAAGATAACTTAGCCTTACCTTGCCCATTCTTACCATTTCCCGAATGTAGTGATGCCTCACATCTATGTGTTTTGTCCTTCGATGATGCATTGGATTCTCAGCAATTTGAATCGCAGACTGACTATCACTTAATAATTCTATGACTTCATTAATTCCAGTCAACTCAGCTAGAAGTGCAGTTAAGAATGCAGACTGCACATATTCAGATTCAGCACTTGAGAGGGCTACTGTCGTTTGTTTACGACTTTCCCATGCTATGGGACCACCTCCAAGTGTGAATACAAAACCGGTGTATGATTTTCGATCACACACATTTCCTGCGTGATCAGCATCAACATAACCAACAAGCTTATTCCCCGTCTTTTTAAATGTTAGTCCAAAATCTTTTGTAGCATTCAAGTATCTTAGGACACGCTTTGCAGCTGCCCAATGTGTTTTGTCGTAACAGCTGTTAAACTGGCTAACTGCGTATGAGATATCAGGTCTTGAACATGCGGCTAAGTACATTAACGAACCAATTAGTTCTCTGTATGGCAGTTCTAGGCCTATGTCCAGCAGTGGACGTCTTTCGGCTGAAATGATGATGATGATGATGATGGCAGTTCTATTGGTGGTATGTAATTTTTATCCTGTGGTTTTACAAGTTTAATCCCACTTTCAACAGGAGTCTTCACACTCTTACAGGAACTCATTCCAAATTTCTTCAGAATTCTCTCAAGATACTCAGTTTGGTTGAGTTGTATAGAGTTGTCCTGACATTTGATTTTCATTCCAAGAAAGAATCTACCTCACCTAGATCTTTCATTTCTAACTTTCTTTGAAGTTCTTTTTTCAATTTTATTCTCTCCTTCTCATTGTTCCAAAAAATTAGAATATCATCTACATAAACTGCTATAATCATCATACATTAATGTTTCTTTCTTCTGTAAACACATGGTTCAGTTTTGCATCTCTTGAAACCTATGTCTAACAACACCTTCTCCAATTTCTCGTACCATGCTCTGGGGGCTTGCTTAAGACCGTAAATAGCTTTCTTCAGTAGACAGACATGTCCTTCTTTACCTTTTTCTTCAAAACCTTTCGGTTGTTTTAAATAAACCTTCTCTTTTAAGTCTCCATTTAAGAACGCGGTAACGACATCCATCTGATCAACTTTTAGATTATTTTCAACAGCTAGAGCCAAAAGTAGCCTCAAAGTACTGTGGAGTATTACAGGTGCAAATGTTTCGTTGTAGTTTACCCCTTTTATTTGAGAAAAACTTCTGGCTACGAGTCTCGCCTTGTACCTTATCTTCCCCGGCTTTTTTTTTATTCTAAAAATCCATTTAGAATCTAAGCAGTAGCCATCAGCTTTTTCTACTAACTCCCATGTTTTGTTTTTCTTCAATGCATTAAGATCTTCTTCAATAGCTTTATGCCACTTATCCTTATCAACTCTTGATAAAATTCCATAAGAAGTAGACGCAACAAAAACCCCCGGGCGCTTTTTCGCTTTTTCCCGAAAGCCAAAATCCCGGGCCCAGGGGAATCCTACACCACACTCCCATGATCCTACGCCCAGTCTCTCCCTCCTTTTCCCTTTTCTCCTTTCGGTCCATGAGGACGGGTAACCTCAACTCCAAAAAAAAAGCCCACACACCCTACAACCATGTCGCAGAATGGAAAAAATTATATTCCCCAGGTGGGTCCCGGCAATGCCGGGGAATCCCACACCGACTCGTCGGTCTGCCTCCACCGTAATCTGGGGGGGGGCACCAATCTGCCTAGTAGCGCCGCGCCTTCTGCGCGGCTGGCCGCTTCGGCGCCAACAACATCGGCTGCGACTCACGCGCCGTCCGACACAACCATGGCTGCGACTTCTGCGCCTGCTGACTCTAAGACGGCTGCGACTCCCGCGCCGATCACTTTGACGAATGTTACACCTTCCACGAGGGCCTGGCAACAGAGCATCGTACGGAACAGTGTGACAAATAATCCTGACAACGACAGCAACAAAGCTCGACTCTCCAGTCTTAGCAGCGAACTTCGCGCGCTGGCACTCCAGCGCGAGAAGATCGAGGCAAGGCTGAAAGACATGAACTCTCTCGGGACGGGAAAGGAAGCGGAATCTGGTGGTTCTGGTTTCATCTCTGTGGACGAAGTACGCATGCTGAAAACCAAGCGCGGAAAGATCCGTAACAGAGAGAGAGAACTCAACAACCGTTTGCGCAAAATCCGCGAAGGCAATAGCCAGCGCGAAGCACAAACGGTTAGTTGTAAGGGAGTACGCGACCGGCTACAGACACGCGAAGGGGAAACCCAGCGCGAAAAGCAGTCGGACGCGGAAACGTGCGGGCAGAGAACAGTACGCGAAGGGGAAACCCAGCGCGAGAAGTCACTGCCCGCAACAGGACCATCCGGAGGAACCGACCGGAACCGCGACGAGACGACCGAAGACCGACACCGAACCAGACAGAAGCGAGGCAAGCGGTCTGGGTTCCTACGCCGGGTGTCCCTGGCACAAAGTACTGTGCCAAGCCCCTCAGAACCGCAACCCGGCCCAAGTGGACAGGGAGCGGCGAAGAGGGAGCGCCCGGACGACACGGCTTCACCAAGTACGCTCCAGGGGGACGCCAAGCGTGTTAGAACCCAGGCCGCTCAAGGGGAGCAAAGAACCTACGCGCGGGCCACTAAGGATATCCCTGCGCGACTCGCCGTAGCGATCTGCCTCTTGCCTCCATCCCGTGATATGACGACTGACGAGGGCGAGCATATCAAGCTCAGCCTCGAGGACCTTATTGTGGAAACGTGTCGAACCAACCCCTCCAAAGTCCCGGCCTTCCGTGGTTACCCAAGGGTAGCGGATGGCACGGTTCATATGTGGTGCGAGGACGACAACGCCCTGACTTGGCTGACCCAGAACGTGCCTAAAATAAGACTGCCGAACACTGACGCGACACTGACAGTTATGAAACAGTCCGACGTACCGACTCGGGTTCGAGCGGCGCTCTTCGTACCCAGGTACAATGGGGACATAGCGCTGCTCCAGACGGTTCTGACCTGCCAGAACCCCTGGTACGACATCGGCAGGTGGTCCCTGTACAGGGCGACATCGGTCGGTGGTGATAACTACGGGAGTTATCTAACCCTAGGTATCCCACCGGACGAGGTCGAAAAGGTCTTGGGGAGGGAGCGACGGATATCGTACCTACTTGGGTCGATATACGTGCGTTTCTTCACCAACACCCATCCCTCCGACACCAAGACTGACACTGAACGGACGAAACCGGCTCCGACTGAACTTGACCTGACGATGACGCAACTGGAGGTGGAGATGGCCAAAACGGCGATGGCTGATGCTGACGCTGTGAGGATGCCAACCTCACCACCAGGGTGGACGGAGCAGCTGCTCTCATCATCACCGGCACTCAGCGAAGTCCAGCATGGGCTGGAAGAGGGGGGGGAATCATCCGATGGATCAATCTCCTCCTAATTCCACCCCACTGCCGCCCCCATCCCGTCCCGTAAATATCATCCAGACCAACCTCCAGCATAGCCAGACGGCTACTGCCTGCGCAGGGCACTGGAGATGGAACCTCGAACCATTGCACTCATCCAAGAGCCGTGGATCCGAAATAACAGAATATGCGGCCTTGGTAACATTGGAGGTAAGCTGATCCTCGACACACAAGGCACAGATAAACCACGAACCTGTGCCTACATACCCAAGGATGTACCCACCACCACACTCACGCAATTATGTTCCAGAGACCTAACAGCCGTCAGGCTCAAAACCGACGGCGACGCACCCGATATCGTCCTGGCCTCGGTATACATGCCTGGCGAGGATGAAGACTGCCCACCAAAAGGGATGGCCGACCTGGTAAGATATTGTGAAGACACCAACCTCGACCTGGTCATCTGCACAGACTCAAACGCCCATCACCCGCTTTGGGGTTGCAACAAAGCCAACACTAGAGGTGAGGTACTATGCACATACTTGTTCTCAACTAACCTTAACATCGCAAACCGCGGTTCGGAACCCACTTGGGTCACATCGCGCGGACAAACAATCATTGACTTAACGCTGGCTTCGGAAAGCGCGGCAAAACTTATTTCTGACTGGCACGTATCCAACGAGCCTTCCTGCTCTGACCATAGAAGGATTCGCTTCTCATTAGTGGCTAACCTAAAAAAACCCGGACCTAGACGCAACCCACGCCGTACCAATGTACCCGGCTACAAACGGCTGTTGGCCTCCCTACTAACGCAGCACCAAACGCCTCAAATTCTAATAGACCCCAAACAACTTGAAGACATCGTAACAAAACTCTCGGAATTTATAATTGAAGCGTACTACGCCTGCTGCAAACTAAAAGACCCAAACACCAAGAGCAAGGGTAACTCCTGGTGGAATGCGGAACTTAGTAAGCTCAAGCAAACCATGCGCAAACAATTCAACAGAGCCAAAAACTCCAGATTACCAGAAGACTGGGACTCATACAAGAAAACACAATACACTTTCAAAAAACAAGTCAGGAATGCCAGCAGGGCAGCCTGGCGGAAATTCTGCGAAGAAATTGAATCGAACAGCGAAGCCGCGCGTGTGAGAAAAATCCTATCTACCGATCAAGATCGCACCCTCGGGTCGCTGAAAACCCCAGACAACACATACACCAAGTCGGATCAGGAAACAAGTAAAGTTCTTTTGGAAACCCACTTCCCAGACTGCAATCTCTCCGAGGACAGAACCTGGGCAAGTGAGCCAACGCACACACCAAATGACCCAAGACTGGGCCAGAGCCCGCACCATAGTAACCGCAGAGAGAATAAAATGGGCAATAAAGACTTTTAAACCATATAAATCCGCAGGCTTAGACGAAATTTTCCCCGCCCTGCTACAATGGGGAGTAGACGTTCTAACGCCATGGCTGATTGTCATCTACCAAGCCTGCATAGCACTGAAATATATACCACTTGCATGGCGTGAGGTGAAAGTCATTTTCATCCCTAAACCAGGCAAACCAGATTACACACAACCAAAGGCGTACAGACCAATAAGCCTAACATCTTTCTTACTGAAAACCCTCGAGAGACTCTGTGACCGGCACATTCGGGACGGACCTCTTCGGGAGCGACCACTCCACAAACAACAACACGCGTATTCCTCAGGAAAATCAACAGAATCAGCGCTGCATAGTGTGATCTCCAAGATCGAATGTGCAGTGGACCACAAATGCTCTTCACTAGCTGTCTTCATTGACATAGAAGGCGCTTTTGACAAAACCATCTTCCATAGCATCAACGCAGCCCTCGAGGAACACGGTGTGGACTCGACCCTGCGAGGATGGATCACAAATATGCTCCGACTGAGAGCCGTACAAGTTACGGTAAATGACACCACTAGAGCCATAGTGGCGAAGGGCTGCCCCCAAGGTGGTGTCCTCTCACCACTACTATGGAACCTCGTAGTAGACAGCCTCATCAAACGTCTCAACAGCAGAGGCTACTACACGGTGGGTTATGCTGACGATCTGACCATAATAATAAATGGCACACACGAAAACACACTATGTAACCTTATGCGCCAAGCTTTAAGAATAGTAGAAGACTGGTGCAAGGAATACAAACTAGCAGTGAACCCTACCAAAACCGAACTCGTCCTCTTCACAAAGAAAAGGAAGCTGGCAACGCTACAATTGCCAAGCTTCTTTGGGACAACCCTAAGCCTATCGACTGAAACCAAATACCTGGGTATCTTTTTGGACAAACAGCTGAACTGGGCAAAACACACTGATTACATCATCACAAAAGCCAGTATAGCCCTATGGCAATGCAAGAGACTCCTCGGGAGAAATTGGGGCATAAGCCCCAAAATCACCTACTGGCTATACACCACAGTTATCCGACCAATTATTACATATGGTTCTTTAGTTTGGTGGCCCAGGACCAACCTAAGTACAACCCAAAAGGATCTCGAGAAACTACAAAGATTTGCCTGCGTAGCAATCACCGGCAGCATGAGAACTTCCCCCACTGCTGCCTTACAGGTGATGCTGGGGCTGCCTCCCCTACACCTAGTCGTAAGAGAGGAGGCGGCCATAGCGACTTTCAGACTCGAAGCATCCGGCACCCTAAGAAATGACTCCAGGATTAAACACACACGCATCAGAGAAGATGCAATCAAAGAACAGCCGATGATGACATCACCCATCGACAGAATCCTGAAGACCCACTGCTTCCAAAAACACTACAACATACAGCTCATAGAGGAGTTGTGCGACTACTCAAGTACAAGAGAGTTAAGGATTTATACTGACGGATCAAAAACCAACGATGGGACAGGCGTCGGAGTGTTCTCCGACGACCTAAACATTAAGATATCCAAACCACTTGGAATGTTCAACTCTGTTTACCAAGCAGAGTGTGTAGGTATTATCCAAGCGGCACACGCTATAGAGGCCAGGGAGGTTACGGATACCAATATTCGAATACTCTCCGACAGTGCCTCTGTTCTTCAATCCCTAAAGAGTAACCAGATCACGTCGAGACTAATACTAGAATGCCACATGGACCTAGAACGAATCACGGTACTAAATCACAACACGGTAACGCTACAATGGATTAAAGGTCACAGTGGATCACTTGGAAACGATGCGGCTGACGAACTTGCCAGAAGAGGATCCAGCACAAAACCCTACGGACCCGAACCCATTGTGCCAATTCCTTTCAAGCAGCTGAGAAGCTGGTTAAAGGATCACACTCGTATACAAGCAGAGAAATGGTGGACCTCGACACCAGGATGCAGGCAATCCAAGGAAGCTATGCCATTCCTGGATACAAAGCTGACCAGGCGCCTTCTGCGCCTGGACAGAGATAGCCTGCGTCTGGTGGCGGGGACCATCACTGGACACTGTTCACTGAATAAACACTTCCACACCCTAGGTATCACTGACAGTCCCCTGTGCAGAGCATGCATGGAGGCGGAAGAAACGGTGGCGCATGTGCTCCTTGAGTGCACAGGCGTTAACAAGATTCGCGAGGAGACCCTGGGAGCACCAAGATCCCTTGTGGATGCCCTGAGGAGACCGGGAAGTCTGATCTGCTTCTGGAGGGAGGTGGGCTGGTTGGAGTAATCGGCCACCATGGCTCACGCACAATGGTCCACTTCAAGGACTAAGTGCAGAAACCTAAACCCCATGATAGATAGATAGACGTCTTCCATTATTAACAATTTTTCAAGTGTTAATATTTATCGCTCATGCTACCATGTTAGAAATAAAATAAGCAGGAATCCGAGATCCAAATACGTGAATTTAATTTTAATATAGATTTTTACACGATGACAACAACAGACAGATATTGAATGACACTTAAAACAACTTAATTTTAAAATGTTCTTTCTTTTAAAATTCTCATTTAACCTCTTTCAACACTCCTCCTTAAATGAGATCTTAATAACCAGTCCAACTCCTCCTCAAACTTGCATTCCTTTCATACATCTTTCATGATTTTCTCTGCTAAGCCCTTTCGTAAAAACATCTGCAGGCATCTCGTTCGTTGGAAGATAACTTAGCCTTACCTTGCCCATTCTCACCATTTCCCGAATGTAGTGATGCCTCACATCTGTCTGTTGTTGTCATTGTGTAAAAATCTATATTAAAATTAAATTCACGTATTTGGATCTCGGATTCCTGCTCATTTTATTTCTAACAATTAAGGATTTATACATTTGTGGACAATTCACTCCATATAAGTGCTCTCATGGTTAGACTGGAAACCGTTCTTAATACAGTTGGGAAAAGACATTTCTTGACTGTATAACTTTGGGTAAGGTTAGCTCACATTGGTGAAGTCGACGAGCTGCGACGCGAACACGCCGTCCAGTCGCATGAACTCAAGGGTGATGGTGTCCTCCGACACGTTCGCAGTTATGTTCTCCTGCATTACATCGCCACCCTGGAAAGTGTGTGGGAAATTACAAGAAGGCATGTTAGTTTGTGCCTTGCTATCACCAAATTTGTGCTTTTAAAAAGAAAATTGTGTAGGAAGTATGAGATATAGTGCTGTTCATGATGTGAACAATGAATACAAGAGTAATAAATAATGTATCACTCAATGTTGAACAAATACAATTTGTATCAGTGCGACAATGACAGAATTTCAGCAATAAAACACACCTGATTTCTAACATTGATAAGAAGCTGTAAATTTGACGGCTCCACTAACAAATACAATAAAATAACGTTTAGAGTGATTAACTTCATTATTTTAAAGTTTTGTGATCAATTCCCTGATTTCGTGACATTTGTTGTTGACACTCGACTAGTCCACTACCTCACTCAGTGTTGCCACCTTGATTTTTGAAAAGGGGCAGTCGGACAAGCTAGAATGAGCTAGATTTAAGAAATTTTGCCATCAAAAGAGCTAGAAAGGGCTAAAAACATAAATACAAATGCAAAGGGTTAATAATTATTTACTTGAAACGTATTAAAGTAATTTAAGAAAATGCAAAATCTAATTATAATATATTGTTAAAAATCAGTCTTCATCAGAATCTTCCAAAATCATAATTATCTGCCGAAGCAGAACTCAAAACATTCACACGTCATGATGTTACCATAACAAAACCATAATCTGACCAAATAGTGATTATAAAGTGTGAACTCATAACTCATATACTAAACAACAACAACTAACAACACACAACAACAACACCAACAACCAACAACAACTAACTCACTTCATATAACTTTGTAGCGCGTAGGCAAATTACTTATACATCTTTAGTCTTAGGTCATGTATGACGTAGCTCGTAAGTTAACTCTAAGCCCTCAACCACTGTACTGTATATTGTAATCTTTGTGTTAGTCGTTCAGTAAACCTTCAACTGAGAACACGCTTTTTACTTTGCCAAACCTTCTGACCGTACACACACATAAAATCACCTTAACGGCAAAGTGGTGACACCCGACGCGTCCGCTCGCGTATCGAGTTCCAAGTTTTTAACAAAGACTATAATTCATCGCGCGTAAAAACGAACGACTCACTCTACCAGGCCGCAGCTCTCTCAACAACTTGCAGCCATGTCAACCCAAGACCTGCCACAGCCGCAACAGATGACGGCAGTTTCCATGACACCGAGGATACCGGACTTCTGGCAAGATCGACCAAGACTCTGGTTTCATCAATTCAACGCCATCGTGGATCCCTAAAGGCAAGTGACCTGCACAAAAGTCAACTTCTAATAGCTAGGCTGAAACCTGACGAATTACCTGATATTAGTGACATTCTTGAAAACATGCCTGAGAATAATAAATATGAAACTCTAAAAAATAGGTTAATTTCGGTTTACGAAGAGTCGGAAACAAAACAAATGAACCAACTCTTAAACAAAATCGAACTCGGAGATCAAAAGCCTTCACAATTATTACGGCGTATGCGAGACTTAGGGAAAAATAAAGTCCCAGACGATACTCTAAAGTTATTGTGGACAGGTCGTCTTCCACACTCAATTAGGGCCGTCATAACCGCATGCGACACTGACGAGGTAAAACTCGATGGTTTGGCTAAAATCGCTGATAAAATTCTGGAAAATACCAGACCATCTGAAATAGCCCCGGTTTCTAAAACAACTCGGAGTGCAGACCCAACACTTCCCGAAACCATTGTAAATGAGCTAAAACAAATGAAACTAGAAATTTCAGAATTACGCACTAAACTAGACGATTCCATTAACCATCAGAACCGCGAGTCGCGAAGCCGAGATCGTTATAGCCGTGGAACTTCCCGGACGCGCTCTAAAAGTCGCGAAATCACTTATAAAAATAGAGAGAATTACCTCAGACAAAAAGAGAAACCAGGTGATGCGAATTACCAGTGTTTCTACCACTTCACTTATGGCATAAATGCGCAAAAATGCGGCGACACAATAAATTGCAATAAAAGGAACCCGGAAAACTAATTCAGACACCGGGTCAAATACACAATGTCGCCGGTGTCAACAATTCCTATCGTTTATGTGTTGCAGATATTAAAACTGGTGCACGATTTCTTATCGACACTGGTGCTGATGTGTCGGTTTTAGCCGGTAAAAGGCAAAACGCATCCACATCAGATTACATATTATATGCAGCCAACGGCACAAAAATCAAAACATACGGGGAAAAATCCATCACAGTTAACTTAGGTTTACGTCGCCCATTCCAATGGAAGTTCATACTAGCCGATGTACAACGTTCAATAATAGGCGCTGACTTCCTTGCTGCTAATAAACTAATAGTAGACTTACATGGTAGGAAACTAATAGACAAACTCACTTTAATATCGCGCGCCTTAAATATTACAAATTGCCCTGAATCGAGTATTCGATCAATCGATGTAAACGACGAATACCATCTCATATTACAAAAATTTCCCGACATCACCAAATTAGAAAACTTTAAAACACATCCTAAACATGATGTTCAACACCACATTTACACTAATGGACCCCCGGTCCATGAAAAAGTACGACCGCTTAATCCGGAGAAATACAAAGTCGCCAAAGCAGAATTCGAAAGAATGATGCAATTAGGTATTTGTAGACCTTCGAATAGTCCTTGGGCTAACCCACTTGTTTGCGTTAGTAAAAAAAACGATGAAATAAGACCGTGCGGAGACTACCGTAGACTTAACGCACAAACTACTCCCGACCGTTACCCATTACCAAGACTACTTGATTTCACATATTTACTCAAAGGGAAAACTATATTTTCAAAAATTGACGTCCGGAAAGCTTACCATAATATACCAATGGCTCCCGAAGACATCCCAAAAACTGCAGTCATAACTCCATTCAGTTTATTTGAATTTACGAGAATGAATTTTGGGTTACGTAACGCAGCGCAAGATTTTCAAAGGCTAGTCAACAACGCATTAAAAAGTCTTGACTTTGCATTTCCTTACCTTGATGATGTAATTATAGCTTCAGATTCAAAAGAAACGCATGCAAAACATTTAGAGATAGTTTTAGAACGATTAAATAATATCGGTTTAACAATCAACACAGATAAATGCGAATTCGGTAAATCCGAGTTAAGCTTCCTCGGTTACCACATCAAAAGGACTCAAAAGGCATAAAACCGAGCGCAAACAAGACGCAACTTATTAATGATTATCCACAACCCAATACAATAGAGGAACTTCGACGTTTCCTCGGAATGATGAATTTCTACAGGCTCAACATTCCAAAAGCTGCAGAAATTCAAACACCACTAAACGCGTATTTACACAATTCAAAAAAACGCGACAAAACAGTAATTACATGGACCGAAAGTGCATTAGAAGCATTCAGTCGATGTAAACAAGCCATCAATAATACACAGACAGACACGTTATCGCATCCCGACGCAACCGTGCCATTAGTGTTGATGACAGACGCTTCTGGTACTTGCGTAGGCGCCGCTTTAAATCAAAAAGTCGGCCATAAATTAGAACCTCTAGGATTTTATTCAAAGAAACTCACCGATACCCAAACAAGATACAGCACGTACGATAGGGAACTTCTAGCAATATACATGGCAATTAAACACTTCCGCCATATGGCAGAAGGCAGACAGCTAACAGTACTAACAGACCACAAACCATTGACCTTCGCCCTATCTAAAAAGGTATCGCCTTCAGACTCACCTAGACGGTAATGACAACTAGATTTCATTTCCCAATTTTGCGATAACATCATGTGCATAGAAGGTGACAAAAATACAGTCGCCGACGCATTATCCCGAATCGATGAGATTATCTTGCCATCACTAGTAGATTATCAAAAGTTAGCCGAACTACGAAAAAGCGATCCGGAATTACAAAATCTACGCAAACACGACAAACAATATACCAATATAACATAATAACAATGCCCGATTCAGAAATAAAAATAGCCTGCGAAACATCAACAAACGATATACGTCCTTATCCACCCATACAGTTCCGGGAACTCGCCATAAAGCCTTTACACAATGTGAGTCATCCCGGCGTCGCAGCTACTCAACGCTTAGTTAAGTCAAGGTATTTCTGGAGCAACATAAATACCGACATAAAAAATTTCGTTAAAATGTGTGTTCCCTGTCAAAAATCTAAAATTCAACGCCACACAGTAACACCGATAGGCGAATTTGACAGCACAGGTAATCGTTTTGAAAATGTACACATCGATATAATAGGACCACTGCCACCGGCAGAGGATTTTAAATATTGCGTTACCATCATCGACAGGGTGACGAAATGGCCAGAAGTTATACCCGTAAAAAACAGCTGAAACGGTTGCTAAGGTGTTCGTAGAGCATTGGATTGCTCGTTTCGGTTGTCCAATACGTATAACCTCAGATCAAGGTCGTCAATTCGAATCAGATTTATTTCGGCAGTTATTAAAAAGACTCGGCATCGAACGAGTTCGCACAACTGCATACAACCCAAAGTCGAACGGCATGATAGAAAGACTTCACCGTACCTTAAAGGCTGCTATTATGGCAAAATGTTCAAATAGCACACAATGGTTACGGGAATTACCTCTAGTACTCCTAGGGTTGCGCTCGGCAGTTAAATTAGATCTGGGATACAGTCCATCACAATTTTTATACGGCAGTAGTCTCAGACTGCCAGGTGACCTATTTAATTCAAAATCTACGACCAATATTAACGACAGCGACTACATCAAACTGTTAACCAAGTCATTGTCATCCGTTCCCAAACTCTCACATTCAAGTTTACATAGCAACAACAATAGTGTATTCGTTCATAAAGATTTAGCCATTAACACTCATGTGTTTGTTAGAAATGAAGCACGTCGATCTTTGGTACCACCATACGAAGGTCCATAAAAAGTAATAAAACGACATCCAAAATTTTATACATTAGACTGTAACGGAAAACAAGTCACAGTGTCACTTGATCGTCTAAAACCAGCTTACCTATTAGAATTTGATAATGTGTCGGTCCCACGCCAGGAGACCCAAACAACGACGCCACCCGACACCGTCCCTCATCCGGCGAACGTTACGACTCCATACATCACTTCAAGCACTACGACACCGCTGATTACAACGAAATCGGCCCGGGTCGTTAAGAAGACCGTGAGATTCGACATATGAGCCGCCTCCGTCAACGTCTTTATCAGCTGTATGAATAACCGTCACTCTTCAACAAACGTTCAATATCGCCGCACTCATACCAGCCAGCTAGCAAGATGACTATCATGGCGCAGAACAGTGCAGCCGCCGGCAACAAGGTTGCTGCAAGATGAAACCATTACCGTCACCCACAAGATGTCGCTAGCCACAAACATCCTAGTCAACACAGCGGTAACCCTATTTATACTGTACGTGGGGTGGTGCTATTGCAAGCGCCGCATCGAAGCCTCCGTTGAGACAAAATCAACCACGCGATCACACAACGTGCTATCGGCGCACCACCAGGGATGCCCAACCTACAAGCAAATCGCGAGTGCAAACCTCAAAGTTAAAGTGTAGTGTAAACAACATGTGACGAAAATAATACTCTCTCTAGTATAAGTAGCATAGTGTTAACGCTCTAGCATAAGTAAAACCATTGTTCACAACTCAATTTGTTTATTGTTATGTTATCGTCTGTAGTTTTAATTAGTTCATAGATAATTTTGTATTCTTTTGGGTTGTCACAAATTAAAATTTTATCGTTAAATCTAAGGGGGGAGGATTGTAGCGCGTAGGCAAATTACTTATACATCTTTAGTCTTAGGTCATGTATGACGTAGCTCGTAAGTTAACTCTAAGCCCTCAACCACTGTACTGTATATTGTAATCTTTGTGTTAGTCGTTCAGAAAACCTTCAACTGAGAACACGCTTTTTACTTTGCCAAACCTGACCGTACACACACATAAAATCACCTTATCGGCAAAACTTGGTAATGGCGGTGCGAAGTTTTCGTATCGCTTGAAAAGGCCTAGATTGCTCTTTTCGCGCTATAATATAGCGACGACAATAACTAAATGATCCGATCTGATTTGGAAATAAGCAGGTAGATTTCATAAATAATATCAATCAAGGCAGTAGTCAGTATATTGTTTAAAATCAGGTAGATCTACTGTTAAATCAGTAGATCTGGCATCACTGCGCTTGACATTTACGAATACGTTTAAAAACATCCATTTCTGGCCAGACTAATGAGTTTATAAATTATAATAAAAAAATCGCATCGAGAAAAACCTTGTAGATAAAGTTAATGACTACTCCTTGAGCTTGAGCATTCAAGATAAAAACAAACGAATGAAAAGAATTTTTATTTTCCGAGCTTTTAATAGTCTGTACTTACTTTTTTGTAAATAAATTTTATCAAAAAAAGTTTTCTAATAAACATACAAAAATCATGCAATACCATACGTTCCATTATAAGTAGCAAATCCGGCTCAATCT
Source organism: Xestia sexstrigata (assembly GCA_941918905.2). Lineage (NCBI taxonomy): Eukaryota > Metazoa > Arthropoda > Insecta > Lepidoptera > Noctuidae > Xestia > Xestia sexstrigata. The sequence goes on from OW799211.2 coordinate 21,810,414, forward strand.
GACTGAAATTAGTTTTTTAATAAAACGATTTTCATTGAAAAGTATTATATTTGAAATATTTATTGTAATATTTAGTACAAACAAAATAGTGCTTAAAATAATTCTACAGTTATTTTCTTAATTCGTGTCACTTTTTATCAGTTTACTGGTTTACTTTTTGAGCAAGATTCTTTTTATTTTATTTGTACTTAATAAATTTATCTTATCAATATAGTTTTTTAAATTGCATTGGCCTGCTTGCCATTTTACCATTTTTGATGCATGGATAATTTTATTTTGAGGTCATTACATTTCAACACGATTTTGCCCGATGCGCAACCGAACAAGACACGAACGTCATCCGAAACGGAAAGAAGGGCGATGTTGCATTAACGAAGAAAGACAGCTGTCGTATCATTTTCAGCTGATTTTTGTGTACGCATCGCAAACGCTACAAACTCCAACAACGATCGAAACGTTTCGTAACGGTACAAGATCCTCGGTTGCAGTCGCGTAGGAAGTATTTTCGTCAAGAGAGTGTCGCGACGCAGCAGGCCAGGAGCGAGAGTTTCGCTGCGACGAACAAAGGGAGATGGTCTATTGAGCGCGGGTGGTGCGTATCGGGTGCCGTGACGTCACTCGGCCGAGACGTCGAGGCCGATGCGGCGGGCGCGCTCGTGATCTCGGCGCTCCGACGAGCGCGGCGAGCGGGCGCAGCGGAGCGGGCCAGCCTGGCCTCCACTGACTCGGGCGACGAGGGCGCTGGGCACCGGCCGCCGCGCAAGCGGACCCGCAGGCTGTCGCCGCCCGCCCGGCCCGCAGACATGCACCAGCCGCCCGCCGCCAACGGCACGCCGCCGCCGCACCACGTCAACGGCGACAGCGCGACGCGCAACGGCGACCTGCAGCCGCCCGGCCTGCGTATGTCGCCGACCGACCAGGAGATCGTGCGCCTCATCGGCCAGCACCTCCTCTCTGTAGGCCTCGAGTGAGTACCGCTGAGCGTTCACTCTCTAAATCTCTTGATACTAACTATTGGACACAAAGCAGTGATTTTTCGACTGCATTTGTTATTGAAAACGTTCCAGTTTATATTGGCCATCTTCCTCTCTTCTTAGTGCTACACTAAACCATTACAGGCAGTGATTATGAAGAATAGAACCCTGAATCATGTAGTAGTTAATTAGAGTTTAATGACCTTTGCTATATCTAAAGATAAACAAATGATTAACCAGCTTTTTTCAAAGCATTAGATTGTTTGTCATGGCAGGCTTGTCACTAAATATTTTTACAACTTGAGTAAACAACAATGAAAATGCATATTTCATGTGTGGGACGCACTTTGAGTTTTCCATTGTGGTTGTGCATACAACTCTGATGACAAATTGCTTGATAACTTTATAAAAAGGCTAAAAATACAAATAAACAATTATGAGCTAGGTAGGATCTATGAATAATTAATTCCTTTGTTTTAGTTAGCAGCCTAAAATCAAAGAATATAAAGCATGTTTGAATCAATTGATGCTTTTCTATACCTACCACTCTGAATCAGTTTCCTCTATAGATAGACAAACACCTTTATTAATAATTGTGTGGCACAGCAAAGTAAACAAAGACCTGTTTTTTACTTTAGACCAATCACAGAATCATGTTAGTGCTGAGACTGATCTGTTTTCCTTGTTTTTAGAAAACACATACATAGAAACTCACGCCTTTTTCCCAGTGGTGGGGGCAAATAGAAACTACAGAAGGAAAAACATACATAGCTTAAAAATAGTCATGATAGGAAAAAAAGTGTTTTGAACAGTTCAATGATGATCAAAACTGTTGTCTTTGCATTCATAATCAGTGCTATTGATACAGATATAGGAATTGAGATACAAAATTTTGAACACAACAAGATAAGTGCTGAGTCACTATCATACTTGTTGTTGATTTGCTATCCTAAGCTAAATATGAATAGTTCTGAACCAAATCAGAATGGGAAGACAGATAGAGGAGTATACAAAAGCAGATAAATTTTAGCAAAAATAAATTTTAAAATCATGACAAATCAGAGCCTGTTAACAATAATCTTAGTTCAAAACTGTGGGAAAATTTTACAAGAAGATTAATGATAATCAGTAATCTGACCTCTCTATTGAGAGGTTGTGTTCGTGCATAAAAATATGTGTCTCCTGTAAAACCAACAATATAGCCTCTTTATTTCCATAATGAATGAATGACTTATTATACAAGTATATCATAAAATTATTATCACATGTGCATGCATAAAATAACAAAAATAATTAAATTCATATCATGATTATAAAGTTGCAATCACATAACAAATAATTTCTGTATTAATAAATCATTTCTTTCCTTTTATATGGATTTCTAAAATGTTAAATAAATTCAATTTTTAAAACAGTTTACAATTTCATTTATATTTGTATTTCAATATCATAAATTGAAACAACAGTATATATTTCCATTTAAACACATAATGCTAGGTGTGCCATTTGTGGTAAAGAATTCCTTCCCACAAACCACTTATCAGTTTATCAGTTACCATAGTTATGTTCCTAGCAGTAGGTATGTCTCACTGCGCTTTGATATAAAGTCTTGCGTCTTTTTAACCGGATTCTCGTGAAATTCGGATGCTTCTGGCATTTGGGCCATTCTGTTATCTTACTGAAGTTTATCTTTCAGCAAAACATGTGGTTGCGCTTACTAGTATCACTTTTTAATTCATTATCACAATGACTTGTTGATTTACCTACAAGTTATGTATTGTCAATTTAGCATTGAATAAACTTATTTATTCTATGGTAATTCATAGATATAAATATGCCCACTCCATTTATGTATTATAATTAGACAAAAACGGCCTTGGGCATATTCTGAATCATTTCTTGAGTTTTTGCTTATCATAAAAACAAGGTTTCTATCTATACATTTTGGGGTTTATACAATTAGCGACTGCTAAACCATACATTTTTGTTCAACTTTAATAAGTGTTTATGAATATTATATACCGCATTATGTTGAATTCCTGCTGGAAGGAAGCATAGTATATTCCTACAAATCTTTCTAAAATGGTTTCATTTAACTAATGTTATATAAAATGGAGTAAGTTAACAGTTGACAATGATGATATTCATAATGACAATTTAATGTTTCCGTGAATGCATCGCGCATTATATGGCTATATGGGCTCACAAAATTTGTACCATAACGCACTAGAAATTGTAACACACAAGTTCGTATGCAACACACGGGAAATATTGTAACACGCTGGAACTCTATAAAGGCAGGATTACAGTACCAACATTTACTAAAAAAATCTTACCACATTTAAGAGTAAATGATGACCATGTGTGGGATATCAAAATAAAGGACTTGAGGAGACAATTACAAAAATATAAGTCAGTGTTAGATTTTTAAACCAAGCAAGCTTTTTGCACTACTTTTTTTTGTTTGTTTTTGTTTTGTTCCTACTCAAATGGAAATAAATCTCACTTAAATTGAAATAATTATTATGTTTATAATTAAAATTAAAGAGGGACTTGCATTTCTTAACGTTAGAAATATTATTACAATCAATAACAAATATTAAAATTATCTAAACGGCCACGCAATTGACCTAGCCCGTGGAAATAAAAGTTGCAAATTGCAGCTCTGTCGGTCTTGTTTCGATCATTTTTCTCTCCATTATTTTCTTAGTTCTATGTGCTCTTCGGGGTCAAAATTTGAGATTCTTATACTCGTTTATGCACACGCAAGCAAAAATTATATCCCCGTTTTGGACTCCACCGCAGTTGGTTAAAGACCAATGTAAGCCAAGCTTAATGCTATCCAATGTGTTTCGTAACACACCGTGTAACACACCATAACACACCGGAGCGAACACACGAGAACATTTTAGTGTTTATTTGATTATAGCAGCCGCAAATTCAAAGTAATTTAGGAAATAAATCCATAATATACGCAATACAAAGGTATTTATTCATTATCTGTAATTCATTATAGTGAAAAATAAACACTTCTCTTGAAAATGCTGTGTTTAGTATCCAAAAATTTCGATGAACAAAAACACCCCAACGTCACCTCACTTTTGTGGGTAGACTAAAATGGTTGACATTAAACTGACATTTGATAGCTGTTGCTAAAAATGGTGCTGCCACCCTACTAAACAAGTTTTGGTGGGATTATGGCTAAAATACGAAAGTTACCGTGCAACGCATTACTTGTAACACACTAGAAGATTTTAACGGACATTTTTTAAATATGTTGTATTTTAAGTAATTGTAATATTTTGCGAGATTTTCTGTCAAAGTACTTTATACAAACTCTCTTAGTAACAATAAAGACAAAAAGAAATAACATTAACAACGTAATAAAAAAATAAAAAATCAATCATTGTTGACGGACGGTGCATGACATATAGGTTTTGTATGGAGCAAAAAAATTATCAAAAGTTTGATGAACTATAATTTTATGTGTATTGAAGATTTGTGTATTTTATTTACACCCATCCCTTTGTCAAGTTTTAAATTTAATGAAACAAATAAAATTATCTAAAAAAAACATTACAAACATACTAAAAATTAGGGGCAAACAGGTGACCGCGAAATTTTTTCAAGACGTACATCTTTTTTGAGCCCCACCCATATCGGGGCTGAACTTGCGGCAATGTCGATGACCCTGGTCACAGGGACACTCATATTTAGTAAATAAGCACCTAAAAGAATATCTAGCAGTTAGCACTAGTTGAACTGCAATCAACTTGGTAGGAAAAAGTCAATAATAAAAATATTTATGTAATTGGACAAGTAGGTATTGTGTTGTACCATATATTTACTACCTCTAGATAGGTAGGTAATTTATTAAATCTGTTAAAGTATAGAAGAATTGATGAAGCAGTCTGTGCTTGTCAATACGATTTTCGCAATAGTTTGGGAACCATCCGTACCTACAATATTTATCTAAGTAAACATTCGTGTAAATTCGATGGACCGTCAACGCCTACGCGTTGCACCGGACAAACGCCGCTTAAAAATCGTATAAGTAATAGGTCTTTGAAGTTTTACTAGCAAATTTTCTGACCTATTGCACACCCAACGTTTGCAGCTCACAATAATCACCGTAACGTAACACGAAGTGTATTATCACATGGTGATGGAGTCATTAACTAAAGGAAATTAGTTCTTTTTGTTAGAATCTCTCAACTTCCTGTTTGGCAGAGTCGTTCGACGCCCTTTACAATTACAACACTCTGTAACAAGTAACGTTTCCGCACGTAACCTGAAGTAACTGCGTTATTGATATTAACTAATGGCTGTACATTGCGTAGGCGTCATGTATCCAACGTTTTGTGGCAATCGCGTAATTTTAGGCATCTATTTTGTGGTGAAATGCAACAATTAAACTACGAAATGTTAATACCTACGTTATCGTGATAAGGCATGTTTCAGATGGGCAGTAAATAATTCTGATTTACCTACCTGATATATATACTTTGATAAAGACAGCTGTGTGGACGCCTGTGTGGGATCAGTTGACTAAAGAGCCTCACCAATGATTGATGATCATTATAAGGGTTGAAACACGACTATTAGCACGGAATCGCATTTTTCCATGCTACTATCCTTTTCTATCGCTCAGAGCGTCACGTGGTTCAACCCTTAATCTTAAAACAGTGGACATCAGGGAGTAATTCTTCTTTTGTCGCAAACGGTTAAAAAACGGTTAAAAATTCTCGTCTGCCTTTGAAAACATAAAAACGCGCACAAAGGGTTCTGTCGCACCCAAGCAACACGCAAGTGTTGGAAACATCAGTAAAGCAGCTCATTTAGAACTAAGAGTGTTTAAGATACTTATAGAGTGTAAGCAGCAGCATTGCGGACCATGACCGCTGCTCGGTTTCATTCGTCAAGCGATATCCGTGCGGGCTCGCTTGGCGAATGATACAGGAGATACAAGAACGGCGATAAGCCTCTGTCACCAAAATGTTTTACCCTGACGCGATCGACGCCTTCAAAAATGACGGAGGTGAAACCAACGGGCATCGTAACACAGATATACACCGAATACCTGCACCGTTTCAAGCGTAAGGAGAGCCCATCTTGCATCTGTGGACCAGATGCAGTAGAGTTGGTCGCCCACATTATAACAGAATGCCCCGTCTTTTGTGCGGAGAGATATAGAGCGGAATGTAAATTAGAGACAATTTTATTATTGTCTCTAATTTACATTCCATTCATCCATTACCAATAAATTAGTAGAATCAAGCGCAACTCGTAAAAAACTCTTGGAATTTTGCACGGAAATTATAAGTAGAGTATCATCAAAAGAATTAAAGACACCTAAACACTATGCTTTATCGTAGATGGATATTTCTCACCAGAAAGGATATAAAGATTAAAGCATAGTAAAGTACAGTGTTCAAATCAATGTAGACAAAAACAAATTCAAGTCAAACATAAAACTTGCGTCAAATATATAAAAAGTGAAGTAAAAGCTAACAACAGTAATAAATATAACAAGGTACAACTAAGGTCACTGACTACGTCAGGGGGACACGAGTATTATTACATAAAAAAAGAAGCTTTTGTCTTTATTATATTCTAACTAAACTTAATTTAATCTATTGCTATCTTTTACTAAAAGGCAGTGCCAGAAAAGTACGGCTATAGCTATGAACTAAGTTCGAGATGTCAAACTAGTTTATCCCTTGCGCTTCAAAGTGTTTTTAGTCGACATGTTTTTACGTGCACCGTTCATTTGTATGGAAATATTAGTTCCAACTAAATTTGACAGCTCTAAATTACGTTCATCTCTTTCTCGTTATATTAGAAAGAAAAAGATAGCAATAGCCTAAATTAAGTTTAGTTTGTGCACAACAGAATTGACACCAATGTCCCCATGTGATCCTTAGCCGTAGCGCCGCCCTGCTGATGGAGGAGTCGGGGCTGCACCTGGAGCACCCGGCTGCCGCCACGTTCCGCACGCACGTGCTGGCCGGCGACTGGGTGAAGGCCGACCACGACCTGCGCGCGCTGCACGACCTGCTGCAAGAGTCGCCGCACGTCGACCCGCATAATCTCGCTGTTAGTACTATCGATCTACCTGCGGTTTGCTAACACTCATTTTACATTGCGGCGGAAGAGGATGGAAGCAAAGCAGTTTGTTAATTTCGTACGATTTACAGAGACCATCAATGACGCTTTAAGTACTTTATGGTGTGCCTATGAATACTAAGGGAGTGAGTATTCGCTTTCTGACCGGCTCTGGCTGGGTCCGCGTCGATAAGTCTGTTTAAGCACTTACTTGTTTACCTGTGTATTGAAATTTGAGATTTCTCTCTCTTCTCTTCCGCCACTATGTAGGTAAATGAACGAGCACGTGGACCAGTGGTATAGCTATATGGGTAATGGTAACATCCTCGTGTCGATCCTCAGGAGATGAAGTTCGTGGTGCTGGAGCAGAAGTACCTGGAGCACCTGGAGGCGGGGCGCGTGCTGGACGCGCTGCACGTGCTGCGCAACGAGCTGACGCCGCTGCAGTACGACACGCCGCGCGTGCACCGCCTGTCCGCGCTCATGATGTGCGCAGACGCGCGCGAGCTGCAGGCGCGCGCGCACTGGCCCGGCTCCGGCCCGCACTCGCGCGCCACGGTGCTGGCGCGAGTGCAGGTACACACACAGTACACACCCGTCAGGTTCCAATATGAATGCGACATGAGACAACGACTTACCCTTACTGGCCCCCGCAGTCCGTGCTCCCGCCGGCGCTGATGATGGCCCCGAACCGCCTGCGCGCGCTACTAGCGCAGGCCACGCTGCAGCAGACGACGCGCTGCCGCTTCCATGCGCAGGCGCGGCCGGCGCAGGGGCCCGACAACATCCCCTTCACACTGCTGGCCGACCATCACTGCTCCGCCGACCACTTCCCCATACACTCGCTGCAGGTACATACCCACTACCTTATCTTTATAGGGAGCTATGAACGCGGCATTTTTGCTCGCCATCGACGTGCGTGTACGTATTGCAATGCTGCTTATTGAAGACAAAAAGCGTCCCTTTTGACTTTCGACGCACAGATGACGCGCGTTGCATGGAACGAGCATATAAAACTTTGTGGAAATAGTGCCGTTAAACTGTTAACTTTGATATTATAGTCATCAAACCTGGTATTTCAACACAAAAGTGCTGTGTAGTTATATTTGGGCATTCTTTAAGTGTTGTTAAATTCTTCAGGTTTTATTATTTATCCAAAACAAAGCGACCCCGTGTCCACTTGCTAGAACTCAGTTATTAAGTGTTGTGTCGTATGTCCCAGGTGCTGAACGAGCACTGCGACGAGGTGTGGTACTGCAAGTGGTCCCCGGACGGCCTGCGCCTGGCCTCGGGCTCCAAGGACAACACCGTCATGATCTGGGACTTCGACCCCGTGGCCAAGCGCCTCACCTTCAGGTACACTACTCTTAAACAATTGTGCCACTACTTAAACAGACAGACTTTATTTGTTTCTTTATTTGCTTTCTGTGACCTTTCGAAGACATTTGATTGTGTAAATCACGAAACCCTGATCTTGAAACTTAAGCATTACGGTTTAGGTAAACTTGCGCTCAGTTTAATAAAATCGTATTTGAATGATAGACAGCAGCAGGTACAAATAAATGGAGTCAACTCAATGGGTTTAAATGTAAAAATGGGTGTACCACAAGGTTCGATATTGGGTCCCTTCCTCTTTTTAGTATATATTAATGACCTACCCCATCTATTTAACAACCATCCGCATATGGTGTTGTTTGCTGACGATACTTCTTTAATATTTAAAATAAACAGACGTGCCACTAATCTTGATGACGTAAATAACGCCCTACTGCAGGTCCACAATTGGTTTACCGCTAATAATTTAGTACTAAATGGTAAAAAACTAAATGCATTAGATTTGCTCTACCAAATGTCAAAAGTAGTGATTCGTGTCATAATATTGAATCAAGAGAAACTAGAATTTGTCGATAAAACGGTTTTCTTGGGAATCACGCTCGACTCAAGGTTACAATGGGGTCCTCATCTAACATCTCTTGCAGGACGGCTGAGCTCAGCAGCATATGCTGTTAGAAAAATCCGTCAATTTACTGATGTTGATACCGCGAGGCTGGTCTATTTCAGTTATTTTCATAGTATCATGTCATACGGTATTTTACTATGAGGACGGGCTGCAGACATCGAGTCTATATTTATTCTGCAGAAAAGAGCCATCAGAGCCATTTATGAATTACGTAGACGCGATTCTCTAAGAGAACTGTTTAAGGAAATTAATATCATGACAGTACCTTGTCAATACATCTATGAAAACATCATGTACGTTAGGAAAAATCGGCATTTATTCAGTAAGAGAGGTGACAGACACCACTATAACACTAGAAATAGGGACCAACTAGTTCAGCCAGGTTTCAGGCTTGCTAAAGTGGATTCATCTTTCATGGGGTACTGTTGAAATGTTACAATAAAATACCTTACCACATTCTTCAACTGAACGAGACGAAATTTAAATCTTGTATAAAACAAACACTATGTAGGCAAGCATATTATAAGTTGGGGGATTACATTGATGATAAAAATGCTTGGCTAAATGCTGGTCCTGCTTCACAAACATTGGGGGGGGGCGGGGGGGCAGATATATGATTGTTCTGGTCGGGCATTATTTGAGTCCATCGACACGTACTGTTCAGCCACCATTTACATTTATTTATCTTTCATTGACTTGAATATGCCTTGGTGGCTGAGAGAATGTCATGCTCACTTAAATGTCTCGCTGATGGTGGAGGGTGTGTCGGGTCATTTAGTTCCCTTCAATATGGTTGAGTTGAATGGCGCCGGTACATGCGTCATGTTTGTGATCGGGCGCTGTCAGTTGGGACTGGTCATCTCTTAGCTGCCAAGGTTCATTTTAATTACTTTATTCATAAATTGTTGATTTAATCTTTTACTGTGGACGCTTTTAGTGTGCACGTGTTTCTACATCGTTCTCACATATATGAATAATCTCAAAATTAATGATGTAACCAAGATTTTAAAAGAGTGTCCATGGAGTTTCTTGCCCGTTCTTCTCCATAGAGATCTACGCTAGGGAATGGGCAACTACAGTACTTTCTCAAGTTATTATGCCTTGTGACTGGGACTGTAGCTTTGATGTTCTTTTTTGTATTTTTGACATTCACAAAAGTGCCGTAATGGTCTAATTGAAATAAATGCTTTGAGTTTGAGTTTGCTGTAGTAAGACTATCTGCTACTCTAACATACATTATTACTCTATTCGATGTCGCAGAAAGTCGCTGGAGGGCCACACGTACGGTGTGTCGTTCCTGGCCTGGAGCCCCGACGGGCGCTACCTCATCGCCGCGGGGCCCGAGGACTGTCCCGACCTCTGGATATGGAACATGGAGGTAGGCGAACACTACACACTCATGATTGCTTCGTGATCGTCAATTCGTCATCTATGCCACAGGAACCGTTACCTACATTCACTTTCATACCATTATTACAATGTTGTCGGCACCATCGGTCCTTGATCTTCCTACAGAAACAATGTATTTTTCCAGGATAAAAAGTTCATGCATAACGCAGCAAGCAAGCGTGTTTAAACATTCACTTGTTAGCTCGCTTGTTTAAACTAGTAATGTCCAATTGACATGACTTGACCATGACTTACAGAGGAGGCTCTTTAGTTCAGTCTTTCCAGAGGTGTGCCCTAACAGGTGTTGATTAGACGTGATTCTAGAAGCAGTTTTAGAATCACTTTTAATAATTTCCTCTGTTGGTGACCACCTAGCTGTTTTTAATGAAGCCAAGATCCCACTATCTGGTCTTTTCCCTCGAGTCAGGTTCAACTCGAAAGGTAGACAACCGTGACTTTGATTACTTACATAAAATAAGGTGTGGTGTCGCTTGGTCCAGACGGAGCTGTTGCACCTGAAGATGACGCACTCGCAGGAGGACTCGCTGACGGCCGTGGCCTGGCACGCCACCAGCGACAAGTTCGTGTGCGGCGGCGCGCGCGGACAGTTCTACCACTGCAGCATCGACGTGAGACCACACACGCACACACACTCACACTCACCGAGTCCCCGTCTCGCTGGCAGGGCACGCTGCTGAACAGTTGGGACGGCGTGCGCGTGAACGCGCTGGCGTGTCGCGGCGACGCGCGCGCCTACACACACACACACACACACTCACACTCACCGAGTCCCCGTCTCGCTGGCAGGGCACTCTGCTGAACAGTTGGGACGGCGTGCGCGTGAACGCGCTGGCGTGTCGCGGCGACGCGCGCGCCTACACACACACACACACACACTCACACTCACCGAGTCCCCGTCTCGCTGGCAGGGCACTCTGCTGAACAGTTGGGACGGCGTGCGCGTGAACGCGCTGGCGTGTCGCGGCGACGCGCGCGCCTACACACACACACACACACACTCACACTCACCGAGTCCCCGTCTCGCTGGCAGGGCACTCTGCTGAACAGTTGGGACGGCGTGCGCGTGAACGCGCTGGCGTGTCGCGGCGACGCGCGCGCCTACACACACACACACACACACTCACACTCACCGAGTCCCCGTCTCGCTGGCAGGGCACTCTGCTGAACAGTTGGGACGGCGTGCGCGTGAACGCGCTGGCGTGTCGCGGCGACGCGCGCGCCTACACACACACACACACACACACTCACACTCACCGAGTCCCCGTCTCGCTGGCAGGGCACTCTGCTGAACAGTTGGGACGGCGTGCGCGTGAACGCGCTGGCGTGTCGCGGCGACGCGCGCGCCTACACACACACACACACACACACACACTCACACTCACCGAGTCCCCGTCTCGCTGGCAGGGCACTCTGCTGAACAGTTGGGACGGCGTGCGCGTGAACGCGCTGGCGTGTCGCGGCGACGCGCGCGCCTACACACACACACACACACACTCACACTCACCGAGTCCCCGTCTCGCTGGCAGGGCACTCTGCTGAACAGTTGGGACGGCGTGCGCGTGAACGCGCTGGCGTGTCGCGGCGACGCGCGCGCCTACACACACACACACACACACTCACACTCACCGAGTCCCCGTCTCGCTGGCAGGGCACTCTGCTGAACAGTTGGGACGGCGTGCGCGTGAACGCGCTGGCGTGTCGCGGCGACGCGCGCGCCTACACACACACACACACACACACTCACACTCACCGAGTCCCCGTCTCGCTGGCAGGGCACTCTGCTGAACAGTTGGGACGGCGTGCGCGTGAACGCGCTGGCGTGTCGCGGCGACGCGCGCGCCTACACACACACACACACACACACTCACACTCACCGAGTCCCCGTCTCGCTGGCAGGGCACTCTGCTGAACAGTTGGGACGGCGTGCGCGTGAACGCGCTGGCGTGTCGCGGCGACGCGCGCGCCTACACACACACACACACACACTCACACTCACCGAGTCCCCGTCTCGCTGGCAGGGCACTCTGCTGAACAGTTGGGACGGCGTGCGCGTGAACGCGCTGGCGTGTCGCGGCGACGCGCGCGCCTACACACACACACACACACACACTCACACTCACCGAGTCCCCGTCTCGCTGGCAGGGCACTCTGCTGAACAGTTGGGACGGCGTGCGCGTGAACGCGCTGGCGTGTCGCGGCGACGCGCGCGCCTACACACACACACACACACACACTCACACTCACCGAGTCCCCGTCTCGCTGGCAGGGCACTCTGCTGAACAGTTGGGACGGCGTGCGCGTGAACGCGCTGGCGTGTCGCGGCGACGCGCGCGCCTACACACACACACACACACACTCACACTCACACTCACCGAGTCCCCGTCTCGCTGGCAGGGCACTCTGCTGAACAGTTGGGACGGCGTGCGCGTGAACGCGCTGGCGTGTCGCGGCGACGCGCGCGCCTACACACACACACACACACACTCACACTCACCGAGTCCCCGTCTCGCTGGCAGGGCACTCTGCTGAACAGTTGGGACGGCGTGCGCGTGAACGCGCTGGCGTGTCGCGGCGACGCGCGCGCCTACACACACACACACACACACACTCACACTCACCGAGTCCCCGTCTCGCTGGCAGGGCACTCTGCTGAACAGTTGGGACGGCGTGCGCGTGAACGCGCTGGCGTGTCGCGGCGACGCGCGCGCCTACACACACACACACACACACACACACACACACTCACCGAGTCCCCGTCTCGCTGGCAGGGCACTCTGCTGAACAGTTGGGACGGCGTGCGCGTGAACGCGCTGGCGTGTCGCGGCGACGCGCGCGCCTACACACACACACACACACACACACACACTCACCGAGTCCCCGTCTCGCTGGCAGGGCACTCTGCTGAACAGTTGGGACGGCGTGCGCGTGAACGCGCTGGCGTGTCGCGGCGACGCGCGCGCCTACACACACACACACACACACACTCACACTCACCGAGTCCCCGTCTCGCTGGCAGGGCACTCTGCTGAACAGTTGGGACGGCGTGCGCGTGAACGCGCTGGCGTGTCGCGGCGACGCGCGCGCCTACACACACACACACACACACACACACACACACTCACCGAGTCCCCGTCTCGCTGGCAGGGCACTCTGCTGAACAGTTGGGACGGCGTGCGCGTGAACGCGCTGGCGTGTCGCGGCGACGCGCGCGCCTACACACACACACACACACACACACACACTCACACTCACCGAGTCCCCGTCTCGCTGGCAGGGCACTCTGCTGAACAGTTGGGACGGCGTGCGCGTGAACGCGCTGGCGTGTCGCGGCGACGCGCGCGCCTACACACACACACACACACACACACACACTCACACTCACCGAGTCCCCGTCTCGCTGGCAGGGCACTCTGCTGAACAGTTGGGACGGCGTGCGCGTGAACGCGCTGGCGTGTCGCGGCGACGCGCGCGCCTACACACACACACACACACACTCACACTCACCGAGTCCCCGTCTCGCTGGCAGGGCACTCTGCTGAACAGTTGGGACGGCGTGCGCGTGAACGCGCTGGCGTGTCGCGGCGACGCGCGCGCCTACACACACACACACACACACTCACACTCACCGAGTCCCCGTCTCGCTGGCAGGGCACTCTGCTGAACAGTTGGGACGGCGTGCGCGTGAACGCGCTGGCGTGTCGCGGCGACGCGCGCGCCTACACACACACACACACACACACTCACACTCACCGAGTCCCCGTCTCGCTGGCAGGGCACTCTGCTGAACAGTTGGGACGGCGTGCGCGTGAACGCGCTGGCGTGTCGCGGCGACGCGCGCGCCTACACACACACACACACACACACTCACACTCACCGAGTCCCCGTCTCGCTGGCAGGGCACTCTGCTGAACAGTTGGGACGGCGTGCGCGTGAACGCGCTGGCGTGTCGCGGCGACGCGCGCGCCTACACACACACACACACACACTCACACTCACCGAGTCCCCGTCTCGCTGGCAGGGCACTCTGCTGAACAGTTGGGACGGCGTGCGCGTGAACGCGCTGGCGTGTCGCGGCGACGCGCGCGCCTACACACACACACACACACACACTCACACTCACCGAGTCCCCGTCTCGCTGGCAGGGCACTCTGCTGAACAGTTGGGACGGCGTGCGCGTGAACGCGCTGGCGTGTCGCGGCGACGCGCGCGCCTACACACACACACACACACACACTCACACTCACCGAGTCCCCGTCTCGCTGGCAGGGCACTCTGCTGAACAGTTGGGACGGCGTGCGCGTGAACGCGCTGGCGTGTCGCGGCGACGCGCGCGCCTACACACACACACACACACACTCACACTCACCGAGTCCCCGTCTCGCTGGCAGGGCACTCTGCTGAACAGTTGGGACGGCGTGCGCGTGAACGCGCTGGCGTGTCGCGGCGACGCGCGCGCCTACACACACACACACACACACTCACACTCACCGAGTCCCCGTCTCGCTGGCAGGGCACTCTGCTGAACAGTTGGGACGGCGTGCGCGTGAACGCGCTGGCGTGTCGCGGCGACGCGCGCGCCTACACACACACACACACACACACTCACACTCACCGAGTCCCCGTCTCGCTGGCAGGGCACTCTGCTGAACAGTTGGGACGGCGTGCGCGTGAACGCGCTGGCGTGTCGCGGCGACGCGCGCGCCTACACACACACACACACACACACACACACACACTCACCGAGTCCCCGTCTCGCTGGCAGGGCACTCTGCTGAACAGTTGGGACGGCGTGCGCGTGAACGCGCTGGCGTGTCGCGGCGACGCGCGCGCCTACACACACACACACACACACACACACACTCACCGAGTCCCCGTCTCGCTGGCAGGGCACTCTGCTGAACAGTTGGGACGGCGTGCGCGTGAACGCGCTGGCGTGTCGCGGCGACGCGCGCGCCTACACACACACACACACACACACTCACACTCACCGAGTCCCCGTCTCGCTGGCAGGGCACTCTGCTGAACAGTTGGGACGGCGTGCGCGTGAACGCGCTGGCGTGTCGCGGCGACGCGCGCGCCTACACACACACACACACACACACACACACACACTCACCGAGTCCCCGTCTCGCTGGCAGGGCACTCTGCTGAACAGTTGGGACGGCGTGCGCGTGAACGCGCTGGCGTGTCGCGGCGACGCGCGCGCCTACACACACACACACACACACACACACACTCACACTCACCGAGTCCCCGTCTCGCTGGCAGGGCACTCTGCTGAACAGTTGGGACGGCGTGCGCGTGAACGCGCTGGCGTGTCGCGGCGACGCGCGCGCCTACACACACACACACACACACACACACACTCACACTCACCGAGTCCCCGTCTCGCTGGCAGGGCACTCTGCTGAACAGTTGGGACGGCGTGCGCGTGAACGCGCTGGCGTGTCGCGGCGACGCGCGCGCCTACACACACACACACACACACTCACACTCACCGAGTCCCCGTCTCGCTGGCAGGGCACTCTGCTGAACAGTTGGGACGGCGTGCGCGTGAACGCGCTGGCGTGTCGCGGCGACGCGCGCGCCTACACACACACACACACACACACACACACTCACACTCACCGAGTCCCCGTCTCGCTGGCAGGGCACTCTGCTGAACAGTTGGGACGGCGTGCGCGTGAACGCGCTGGCGTGTCGCGGCGACGCGCGCGCCTACACACACACACACACACACTCACACTCACCGAGTCCCCGTCTCGCTGGCAGGGCACTCTGCTGAACAGTTGGGACGGCGTGCGCGTGAACGCGCTGGCGTGTCGCGGCGACGCGCGCGCCTACACACACACACACACACACACACACACTCACACTCACCGAGTCCCCGTCTCGCTGGCAGGGCACTCTGCTGAACAGTTGGGACGGCGTGCGCGTGAACGCGCTGGCGTGTCGCGGCGACGCGCGCGCCGTGCTGGCGGCCGACACACACCACCGCGTGCGCAACTACGACTTCACCGACCTCACCGACCGGAACCTGTGAGTACATGACTACACACTACGGAAGAGCTTCTCACAGACGAGGGGCTGCCTGGCAGTTCGGTGCACTCGTGACACTTTCCCACTGAAAAATAGAATAACAAAGCTGATTTTGATCCTATCAAACGAATTCTTAAGGCGAATTTCTTGAACTGCCATTTGCAATCTTTTTGTAGGCATGCTCCATCGACGACTATATCATCGCTTACCATTAAATGAGATAGTCGTCAAACATGGCTATTTTGTTTTAAAACATTCTTACTTGGGAAATAAAGAGTGGGACAAGTAATGCCGTCTTATGTCATTGTGATTTGACACTTATGTTGTAAATATAAATAAGATACACACCTGAAGATCGCAAATTTATTGTAACTGCATATCTTACGTGTGTTTCATGCGTCGAAATTTCGGTTTTACCACAACAAACCATCGCAAATCTTAAAACCAACATTGAAAAAGAAATCACCAATTTGGAGCTAGATGTTTTGCAGCAATTCTAGTAGTTCATACTTCCTATCATTATTTTTTTACGTGAAAATAATGTCTATTTGAATAATTTCCAACAACATCGCTGTGTCGAGCCTGTCGACCCGTGGTGTACGCCTGTAGGACGCATAGACCCTCGTGTAACCATCATTTCGTTTTCCGCAGTGCTCGCCACAGGAAAGACGTAACTAAGAACAGGTAATGTAACGACTAGCGACCGCTCAGCGGCAGCTCTGCCACTGACTTCATCTGTGGTTTGGTTTCCCTTAGCTGTCGTATAATGTAGAAGTCCGTCTCTGTAGGAGAGTTCATTTTCCTCAATTGAAAACTTGTACAGATTCCAAGAAAAAGTACACGCTTTGACTTTCATCGTCAATCTTCGGAAATACGCGCGATGATTACACCTGATGTAGAGCTATGACAACCAGTAGTGCGTGCCTACTTTATAATGAAAATTGCAGATTAACGACTCTAGGCAACTCAATAATTAAAAGTTTTGAGTAACAGATGCAAATAAAGATAGTTCGTGCTCTTCCACCATCAAATTCTTTTAAACATAAATTGATTGAGAATATAATTTAATGTTCTCAATATTCACCAATAACGCAATTCGCACATAATTTTAAGACACTTTAATTAGTTTTAATATATTTGTGAAATCTTTCATTGAAACATCCACAAACAGTACATAATAGAAGTTATGCTTATCTATAATCATTTAGAATTTTGTGGGAAACATGTAAAACGTCAATTTTATTCTTCAGATAAAACATATTATTATCTGATCTGGATGTTGGCAAAATAAGACATGAATCAAATGAATAACTTCATCATGGGACAGCTAAGGGAAGTGGTCGTCAGCATGTGAGATGATGATGATGATGATGAAACGTTGGTCGTGTTGCAGCATCCAAGAGGAGCACGCGGTGATGGCGATGACGCTGAACTCGGCCGACACGCTGCTGCTGCTCAACGTGGCCAACCAGGGCGTGCACCTGTGGGACATACGTGAGTCGCTCACTACACTCACTACCCACCTCACTACAACCACAACTCACTATCTATTTTATTACGCGCACAGCCAAATTGTGAAACTCTGCGTGTGTGTGTTCCCTTCCACATTTAACCCGCCTGCCTTCAAAGCAAGAGTGAACAAGCGTCTTCTGTGCATGCTCGCTCCATTATAGACCTCATCCATCGCTTTCGATCAGGCGTGATCGAGGTCGAGAGCAGACCCATTTTGTAATAAAACAAAAATGTAGCGGAACACACGGCTGGAGCAAGGAGCTGCTGCTGCGAACTCTTTTACAGTTTATTTCCCAGTAGATTTTAAGTTGGCTTACCTGAGGCTTATCGCAGATTTAGTGGTAACTTTAGAAGGAAAGTAAGCTTGTCTTATTTCCACTTCATGACCACAGATAGTAACTCCCTCGTGTTGTTCATTTTAACTCGCTAAAGGATTTAAGAACCCCAGCAATAAAGTAAAAAAGTATCTTAAACAGTTAGCTTATTGCCAACATTAAAACAGCCAGTGTCATAATAACCATTATAATTATCTTCCAAACGGGTGTTAAAATGTTGTACATTATCTGTGGTTGTACTAAATTTCATTATGCAACTCATTTATAAAAAAAAAAGAACATTGTCTAGCACGTGCGATTCACTACCACAGCGTACCGTAATAAAAAAAAAAACTTATAGGTTAATTCGAATTCACGTCGTATACCGCCATTTTTGTTCGATATTAGTACTGCATCATGTACTTTTCAAAAACTGAAACTTCTCGAAAACTGGTTCTTTTCGCACAACGATTAGGTTCAACATGCAATGTATTTCACACTTCCGACTCGCTAAAGTAGACTCATCTTTCATGGGGTACTGTTTGAGATGCTATAATAAAATTCCACAAAGTATTCTTGAACTGAATGAGACGAAATTTAAAACGCACACTATAATAATAATAAACAGAATCGCATGTTCCAGAGCGATGAGAGGTGGGTATACAGAGCTTGGGAGCGACCCGAGCAAAATATGACTGATGTGTGTCGCCCGGATGATGCCGCCACGAGTTCTTTCTGGCGCAGCATCTGGTCGGTACCCGTTTGTCATACTGAGGCTGACTGGATGCGTGATGTCGACCGAGTGTGTGAACGTATCCCAGAAATGGAGCCAATTTTTATAACACCTTTAGATGTAGCCAGAGCAGTTCGTCCGTTACCAAATTGGAAATCCCCGGGACCGGACGGACTGCACAACTTCTGGCTCAAATGGTTTAGTAGTTCACACACTTGCCTGGCATCGCAATTCCAGTCATCCTTAGAGTCCGGGTCCCTCCCACAGTTTTTAACAACAGGCGTTACCCACCTGCTCCATAAGTCAGGTAGTCCCGCGGAACCCAAAAATTATAGACCGATCACGTGTTTGTCGACGATCTACAAGCTTCTTACATCCATTCTGAGAGTGAAAATTAATACACACATTGACAAAACCTCCATCATGTCAGCCTCTCAGAATGGATGTAGGAATGGGTCCCGCGGTACTAAGGAGCTACTCCTCATCGACATGGCCATTAGCCAACAGGTTCGTCGATCTCGCAAGGATCTGTCGACATGTTGGATAGATTATAAGAAGGCCTATGACTCGGTGCCACATACGTGGCTCATGAGGGTGCTGGAGTTGTACAAAGTAGATACAACTCTACGCACCTTTCTTGAGTCATGTATGGGGCAATGGAAGACTGTCCTTCCATATCCAGGATGTCGACAGATCCAGGGGAGCGATGAGCCTGTATGGATTAAGCGGGGAATATTCCAGGGCGACAGTCTGAGTCCACTTTGGTTCTGTTTAGCCCTGAATCCTCTAAGCACATTGCTGGAGAATTCAGGCCTAGGCTGCCGGTTGAGGAAGGATGGTCAGGTTATATCTCACCTGCTTTACATGGATGATCTGAAACTCTTTGCCCCCAACAAATTGCGACTGATGGAGCTACTGAAAGTAACTGAAACTTTTAGTAGCGCCATCAGGATGGAATTTGGTGTGGACAAATGTGCAGTTATGTATGTAAAGCGAGGGGAGATTGTGGAGTCCGAGGGACTTCAGCTCTCGGACTCCATACAGCTGAGATCTCTTTCCTCATCTGAAACCTATAAGTATTTGGGTATGTCGGAAGCGTTAGGCATTAATGTAACTGACATGAAGCAATCGTTGAGGGAGCGCTTCTTCGGACGCCTGAGAAAGGTATTAAATAGTCTTCTTTCAGGCGGGAACAAGGTGCGCGCCTTCAATGGTTGGGTCATGCCGGTTTTAATGTACTCTTCCGGCATACTCAAATGGACTCAGACCGAACTCGACGCCCTGGATAGAAGAGTTCGTACACTGCTGACCGAAAGCCGGATGCATCACCCACGATCATCGGTGATGAGACTGTACATCCCGCGGAAGTGCGGAGGTCGAGGCTTTTTAAACGCGAAGACCCTCCACAACCGCGAGGTGTGCAGTCTCAGAGAATATTTTTTAAAAGCCGAGGTAGGTATGCACCGAAATGTGGTCGCAGTGGACAAGGGGCTCACCCCGCTGTCCATGGCTAAAGAGAACTGGCACAAACCTGAGGTACTTACCACCGATGACCGCAGGCAAGTATGGCAAGGCAAAGAGCTTCACGGGCGCTTCTACCGGGCTCTTTATGGGCCCGATGTAGATTTTCTAGCGTCCGTGTCCTGGTTACGTTTCGGCGACCTCTTTGGGGAAACTGAAGGTTTTGTCTGTGCGATTATGGACGAAGTTATGTTGACGAACAATTACCGGAAATATATTATGAAGGACGGGACGGTTGACGTGTGTCGGGCATGCCACCTTCCGGGTGAGTCCATCAGACATATTATTTCTGGTTGTTCTCGTCTGGCTAACGGCGAGTACTTGCACAGGCATAACCAAGTAGCCAGGATTATACACCAGCAACTTGCCTTGAAATATAAACTTGTGGAATCTGAGGTACCGTACTACAAGTATGTGCCCGACCCAGTTCTCGAAAAAGACCATGTCACGCTGTACTGGGATCGGTCCATCACCGTCAGACTGTCCACTTATGGACACCATACTGAGTATGTCATGCTCACTCAAATGTCTCGCTGATGGTGGCGCATGTGTCGGATCATTTAGTTCCCTTCAAAATGGTTGAGTTGAATGGTGCTGATCCATGCGTCATGTCCGTGAACGGGCGCTGTCAGTTGTGATTGGTCATCTCTTAGTTGCCATGGCTTATTTGAATGAATTATTTTGAATTGTATTTTTTTTGTTTGTGTGTTTTTGCTGTGGACACTTTTAACGTGCACATCTTGCTACATTGTTCTCACATAATATACCATCTCAACATGAATGATGTAACCAAGATTTTGTAACAATATTCTGATTTAAAAGAGTGTCCATGGAGTTTCTTGCCCGTTCTTCTCCATAGAGATCTACGCTAGGGAATGGGCAACTACAGTACTTTCACAGTTTTTATGTCTTGTGACTGGGACTGTAGTTACATTTAATTTTCATCTTTGTTTCGACAATTCAAAAGTGCCTGTAACTGGCTTACTTGAAATAAATGCTTTGATTTTGATTTTGACACGCGTGCGTTTTTTCTCATTTTCCAACACGTGTGCGGGAATGAAAATTGTCACAGATAACTATACTTAGTCCAAATTGGTTCAATGCCTATAGTCGGCGGTGATTGTTTTTTATAGTCTCGGCAAAGAGTTAAGCGTCTTTACGGCGTTAATATTTTTTGAATATTTATAATGATGTTTATAAATAGAATATCATCAAAACCATGATTATTAAAATAAAATAAACGTTTATGAACAAATTAACATTTATTTGTGTTCTAAACTCAAAAATATTTTAATTGTAAATTTTTCATATTAGGCTGTTTAGCGGCTTTATACCTTTGTCTCTCCGTCAACCTGGCGAAAGCAAAGCGCAGAAAAAAAAGAAATTTTAAATCATAGTTTCCTAATAATTCATGACCAAAAAAAATTTGTCGTTTTTTTAGTTTATTTCTTTTCTTTCTGGAGAAAGTTTGTTATTGCAGTTCTCGGCTCAATAACAACCCTCGCCTGAGGCTCGAGTGTTAATTCCGCCTCGAATGCAATAACAAACTTTCTCCACTTGTATCAAAATGTACTATTCTCGCTTTGACGAGTTCATTTGTTTTTTTTTTTCAATAAACCGCTTTCTATTTGCAAACCAATTCGAAATTTAAATAAACCTTTGATAAGTTACCTCCCTAGTTGCCATGTTTCAGAGTAAAAGATCGTTCCATTTTTAAATAACACGAGATATTATGAGTTTACTTTGTAATTTATTTGGCCGCTAAACACGACAGATATGGAATTTCATACAACTTGTGCCGGCCGCTGGTCGCATGTATCTGGCCAGTACAGCAACTTCGATTTATCTCGAAGAAGGTTGTCAAAATAATGCTCAAATTTCCAAGTATGTTTGAGAAAAAGTAGCTTTTTATGCTCAAGCAATCGGTCCAACAGCCACACGAACAACTTCAACTTCATAGAATAACCATAATAATAAGAATATTTAAATTCGTTTCGTTAGTATTGTCTGTCTCTCTGGCGGTCTATCCGTCTGTAAGTCCGTCTGTCTGCCCGTCTGTCTTTCCGTCCGTCTGTCTGACCGTCTGTCTTTCCGTCCGTCTGTGCATCCGTCTGTCTGTACATCTGTCTATCTGTCCGTCTGACTAAATTGACTATTATTCTCGCACTCAAAGTGAAAAGTACAGTGTAACACGGCGCTAATAGTACATTATTATAATTGCGGTAAGTTGAAAATTACAGCCGAGGCGATATTGCTAGCAAACTCAAACTCAAACCATTTATTTCAATTAGACCATTACGGCACCTTTGAATGTCAAAATTACAAATAAAAAAACAAAGATACAGTCCCAGTCACAAGGCATAATAACATGAGAAAGTACTGTAGTTGCCCATTCCCTAGCGTAGATCTCTATGGAGAAGAACGGGCAAGAAACTCCATGGACACTCTTTTGAATCAAAATATTGTTACAAAACCTTGGTTACATCATTAATTTTGAGATTATACATATATGTGAGAACGATGTAGAAAGACGTGCAAATTAAGAGCGTCCAGAGTAAAAGATTAGATCAACAATTAAAAAAAAAGTAATTAAAATGAACCGTGGCAGCTAAGAGATGACCAGTCCCAACTGACATGCCCGATAACGAACATGACGCGTGTATCGGCGCCATTCAACTCAACCATATTGAAGGGAACTAAATGACCCGACACACCGCCACCATCAGCGAGACATTTGAGAAAGCATGACATTCTCTCAGCCACCAAGGCATATTCAAGTCAATGCAACTACAGTCGTTTCTCAAGTTATTGTCTTGTGTCTGGGACTGAACCTTGGTTTTTTCTTTGTATTTTTGACATTCAAAAGTGCGTTAATGGTCTAATTGAAATAAATGCTTTGAGTTTGAGTTTGAATGAAAGATGACTAAATGTAAATGGTGGCTGAACAATACAAAGTACTCGCAAATGTGCCTTGCAATTCTATAATACTAAGAACTGCAATGCAATTATTTAATTGCTAAGAGCCCAAGCCGTAGGCGAGGGCTACAAGAAAGCAGAGGCTGTAATAGGGTAGATTACACACCAATCAATTGAGATACTTTTTAAAAGCTGTCAAAACGCGGTTCTCTCTTAGATTTTGTATGGCAATAGCCAACTGTGACGTCACTGTTTATTCAACTCAATGTCTCAACTATTTATTGATTGAAAAATCGAATTTGGCAATTAATTGAAAATAAATCGGGTTTCAGGCCCAAAATAAAGTGTTTTTTTTAGAGAGGTGTCTGGGAATTATTGTTTTATGGTGTAATCTACCTTAATAATCAATTTTTAATGTTGTCAAAGTTATTATTCTTATATTTTATCTCCCAAAGTTAATTTTATTCATAAAATGTTGATCACTTTTCTGACATAAAAACTCTTTGCTAAGAATTAAAAAAGTACCGTTTCTTTTAGATGGAGCATCTTGATAAACCGTGCGTTTTACATTACAATAACGCACAAGTACGTAATGAGATACAACACGATATTGAAATTGGTAAAATAAGAGGCCCTTTACGAGCAAATGTGTTATAAATAACTATTATCATCTAAAATGTAGTATGTTTGTATATGCTGCAGGTGCGCGTGCGCTGGTCCGTCGGTTCCGCGGGCTCAGTCAGGGACACTTCACTATCCACGCCTGCTTCGGCGGAGCCCACCAGGACTTTATTGCCTCGGGCAGCGAGGACAATAAGGTATCATTGAGTCATTCATTTTATATAGCAGGAACCTTTAAACCGTATACATTACTTTGTATATAGTCGTCGCAATTCTCGAGTTCAAAGTGCACAATATCACTGAGAAAGAGACAGATAGACAATTTTTTCTGTCTGACACCATAGATGTTAAATGCATGATAGGGTTTAGACTTTTTACCTTATAAATGCATTTCAGGTGTACATCTGGCACATAAACGGCGAGGAGCCCATCGCGGTGGTCTCTGGCCACACGCGCTGCGTCAACTGCGTGTCGTGGAACCCGGTGCACCCCGACGTGCTGGTGTCCGCCAGCGACGACTACTCGCTGCGCCTGTGGGGGCCCAGGACCCACCACTCCTAGTACAAGGGTACGTACCCCGACGTGCTGGTGTCCGCCAGCGACGACTACTCGCTGCGCCTGTGGGGGCCCAGGACCCACCACTCCTAGTACAAGGGTACGTACCCCGACGTGCTGGTGTCCGCCAGCGACGACTACTCGCTGCGCCTGTGGGGGCCCAGGACCCACCACTCCTAGTACAAGGGTACGTACCCCGACGTGCTGGTGTCCGCCAGCGACGACTACTCGCTGCGCCTGTGGGGGCCCAGGACCCACCACTCCTAGTACAAGGGTACGTACCCCGACGTGCTGGTGTCCGCCAGCGACGACTACTCGCTGCGCCTGTGGGGGCCCAGGACCCACCACTCCTAGTACAAGGGTACGTACCCCGACGTGCTGGTGTCCGCCAGCGACGACTACTCGCTGCGCCTGTGGGGGCCCAGGACCAACCACTACAGTACAAGGGTGCGTTATCACACATGCTCGCTGTTGCCACCTGACTACCGACCGATATTTACCTGTGTAATATTTTTTCATGATTTCCATATATTAATTAGTACTCGTTTATTTGCAGGGACGCGGTGTCCGCCGGGTGTGATATGCCAGAAGAAGTGCAACACGCTGCACTGCAAGCTGTCTCTGGACATCCCGGCCGCCGGCGCCGCGTCTGCGCCCGCGCAGGGCCCCCGGGAGCTGCAGTAGGCGCACTGCGGTACCCGCGCCATCCATGAACTCTTTGTGTACACCGGTACACCCCATATAATCATGCACTTCAGATTTACCCGGCCAGTAGCTTAGTTTAGTTCTATGGGAATACACTAAAAAAAATAACTTAAACTCTTTATTCCCATACGACTGAGGTCACCTCTGCGATGACGGGTTCCCATGTAACATTTTCGAGTAGTGTGTAGTTTATCGGCTCGGAAGTGTACGAAACCGGAGCTGAACCTGCGTCGCATAGGTTCGTGAGTGTACGTTAATGCAGTACGTATTCATTTTACCGGCCGATAGACTAGTGTGCAGTGTATACAGCCCCTAACTACGTCACGGGCTTCTGATATGTACGATAATCTGTGAAGCGACGCCGCGGGACGAGTCCTACCTTAGCGACTTATGACTCGCATTTCTATTGTACGGTATCGCCTACTGAATTGTGTAACTTTTATAGATTTTACTATAATATGTGACTGTAAATTATATGTATGGTGTGTGGGCACTGGAGGCGGAGGGTCCGCGGTACACACGGATCCAGAACATCGCGACATCTGCGATGAAGTGATGCAGGCAGGTGACGATGAGCGTGAAATGCATGTAGTATCGTATGAATGCGGGATTTGAAGAGATTGTAATGTTTCGTGTGAGAGACGACGCGTGTGGGACACTTGGCATACTCAGGGCGCGGGCGCGGGTGTGACGTCACGCAGCGAGTCTAGTGGCGTAGCGCAACGTGAGCCTGAGGGCGATGACAGTTTTGTAAGCTAGGATTAAGACGTGGAACAGACTTCATACAAAATTATTCGCCACACCGTGGCAGCCATACAGAGTTTTATCGATGGATATTATTTTAGGTTGAGAACCGCAGAGCTATAATTACGTTTGATAAAAATTAAAAAAAATAAAACTATTTTATTGTAACAATGGTCGCACATTTCTATTGTTGATTGGTTCGGAGCGATAACATTATATTTTGGTTAGCGTAGAAATAACGTTAAATATTTATCACTAAATTAAGGTTGGACTAATGTAAGGTATAGGCATAGCACTCCCTGCGCCCGCGCCGCTCGCCCACTACTAGGATATTACTTATTTAGGTCTCTTCGGATTAATTAATTAAGACTTTGATCTGCTCACATGACGCACGTTGTCAGGACAACCCGTCAGCGTGCCAAGTACTGAGGGCTAATTCTCGTAATTTCTTGACGCGCCGATGAAGTTGTAGAGCAGTTGCAGTTAAGTTCAAGTTCGAGTGATAAACGGTATTCTTGTAATCTTTGAACTGCGCGTAAGCTGCGCTTGAACTGCACGTCAACCAAACTCTACCAAACTTAGTTATGGTGTGGCCATATGAGAGAAAAAATATTACTCACTAAATAATCGAATAGAATCGATCACATTTCAATGAATATGACGTTATTAAAATAATACCCCAGCACTGATTTTAGTGCGTTATTGCGCTCGCGTGACGCGAACTTGACGCGAGCGTGTCTGACAGCGGTAGAGAATATGAAAAGCGTTGTTTTGATCGAAACTTAACTGCAACTGCACTGCAACAGCACTTATTTAGTTACGTGAATTAGCCTACTGAAAATTGTTTGGAATAGCGGACCTTCACACGTTCCGTATGGAACTTAAAGTTTTGACAACATACAGCGGTCCTGAATATACAGACAGGTATAAATATATTCTATATGATACGTTTTATAAATACAAAACGTTAGTACGTAGTTAAAATTAACTAGCTTGCGACGTAACCAAATCTAGATGGTCGTTTGCATGATGCGATCTTAACGTTCGCCAGATGTTTTAAGTGCTGACAACGTGCGTCCTGTTGAGCAGAACTATACTTATAGCAAGCAGAGGGTATATTTTGTAGCGGTGACCGCTCACGGCTCTATTTTTATACCGACTACTGAATCTCTCACGAGGTTGTATTCTTTGACAAAGCCGTTATACTTGACATGTTCTGTCCAGCGCCACAGCTGACCAATAACACATAACCGGCCAATCAGGAGACTGTCCTTAAAATCAAACTACCTGATTGGTCCGCAGCGAGTCAGCTGGTTTGTGCGAACATTATGTACAGCTCTTAATATTTGTAAAAGGGGGTTTCCTTTTTAGTGTGTATTGGATATAAGATGCTTATTCGAAATATGTGTGTGCAGTGCAGTAATGTAATACTTGTTTAGACGAGAGAACATTAAGTCGATATACATAGTTTAGTTTGCCAACTTCACAGTGAGTCGGCAACTGCTGAATTATGAAGCACACCAGCAGTCAGGCGACGCGTACGTGCGGGAGGCCGGGAGGCCTGGCTGAGCTCGGTCTGTAAGGTCCGCGCGAGCTGCCGCGCAGGCGCCACTCTTGTGGGGAAATTATGATCAGCCCTTTATAACACTATTTCTTTTTGATTGATTTTACTGTATTTTTAGAGATACTAATATTATAGCTTTTATAGTTCGCACAATGCCTCACCCGCCACGCTGACATGTACCATCGACGACTAGGTATGAGCTTAGCGCATCGATTCGGAAGTCACGGTATTTTACGTAGATGTACTAGAGAGTGGTCATGAGCTGCCCAAGTGTGGCGAGGGGGGGTCGGGGCTGTCTGCGCGGAGCTCATCTGAACCAAATATCAGGCAATAATGTGCGTGTGTGAGTGTGAACGTAGCAAGTACAAAGGTTGGAGTGTTCGGTTATTAACGATACGATATCTATAGACTTGTGCGGGTCGCGGGAGCGGCCCGGGGCTCGGGCCCCCATTTGAATTGTTATAAATAAATAATTATTATATCAATAAATTTTTTATTGTAAACTAATAATGTCTTTCATTTCTCTATCAGTGTAAAAATATAATCAGTACTTACCTATATGTTCTTCTATTTTAAGAAATATAATTTCATTTTATTTTGATAATATATAGCTTCAGTTGTTCACTATTCTTATAACATACACAAAAGCATACAAATAAATATACCTGCCACAAGTGTCAACCACAAAAACTTCTCAACAAGAAATAACATTAAATTAAACATAGTTTTAATATCAATAATTTACATTTGACTTGGCTGTACAGTAATGAGGCCGCGACTATAAGTTAGCCGTGCCGGACTTCTCGACGAGCTCGAGCAGCGTGTGCAGCGACGTGTCGAACAGCTCGCACCGGATCGGCATCTCCAGCGAGTAGAAGGGGTTCTTGAGCGCGTAGTCCGAATATAACTCGTAGATCCTCTTCAGGACAACCTCTGCACCTTGCATGTTGGGGTCTGTCACTATTATGAACTTTACACCTGAAAGTAGGAAGACATTAGATTCAAAATTTCAGAAAGAGAGATTTCAGAAGTTCAAAAGGAAGAAACAAGCGCAAGTGCGCGCCACAGGACTGCTACAGAACAAGCTACGAAAAAAAATGTCTTGATCGTTCCAACACCAAGTTGCATAGTCAGTATTTAGTATCTACTAAACTGATGATAAAAAGTGACTATCACACATCATCCGTTATCTGGATTGGAAAATTATTACTCCAGTGCACAACATAGGAATATGCTTTGGAGAGCAGCGGTGGCTCAGTGGTGGCGGCCCCGACTTACGAACAGTAAGTCGTGGGTTCAAACCCAGGCAGGCAGCATTACTTTGTGTAATTTATTTCATCACCACTGCTCTCAAAACGGTGAAGGAAAACATCGTGAGGAAACCGGCATGTCCTAGAACCAAAAATTCGAAGACATGTGACATCTACCAATCCGCACTGGGCCCGCGTGGTGGATTATAGCTCATACGCAAAATACGCGCTTTGACGTGGATTTGCGGACACCAGGCCGTTATACAATATACAATACTTTGGCTATAAAATACTCCTATCAACAGATTGAGTACCTAGTTTTTATTGCACATGAAAAAAAAGATAAAATAAGGCCTCTTAGTTTTTACTCTATGGGTGAACGAGATGATGTAATTAAAGGTATTTTAAGTATTTCATCCAGTTTGGTTTCAACCATCGAAACTAAAGTATTGTTGGATCTACACATATCTGAAGTGTTTTCTCAGTTTAGAAAGGTTAACAGCAAACAATAGTCACCTGTTAATGTCTGAAAACAGGATAGTTTAAATGAGTCTGCGGTTAAGGACTCAATGCCTGAACACTTGGGGATGGGACTCAGCTGGCTAGCGAGGGCAAACAGTGGGTAGAACATGCTAGCTAACACTATCTTCTCATTGGTGGTGGCTCGCGCACGCCCAAATCTTAGGCTTAGCGGGTAGTTCTCCTGAAATTTTAAGGAACAGGATTTTAATCATGATGAAATGGGTCTGTTTTGTTTTAGTTTGTCTCTTATCTCTTATAATGAATGATTTCCTTATTATGATAATTTATTTAATTTCATACTGTATTCAATTTTATGATTGTGATAGATTTGTGATTGTGTTAAGAAACATGTTGGTTTTATTATAGTATTTGATTCTGCCACTGATGCGTGTCTAAGAGGTTGCAGTGGCTTACGAAGAGTTACAGGACCTTACAACCTTCTGCAAACAATACAATTGATTACCTTAGTTTCTATAACTTCAAACACATCTCTGCCATCTTCAGTGGTGCGGCCGGACACTGGCGTGCCGTTCACGGACAGCAGGACGTGCCCAACTGTGAAATATTATAAAGTATATTAATTGCAGAAGGATAATAGAGACGATGGTGATGAGAAGTTACAATTTTCATAGGGAATTTAGAACTTTCCTAAAATAAAATTTTTCGAGAGATAGAATGTGTCAACAGGAATCTTAAATATATAACTATGCACCATTTATTCCGTCTCGTTGTCCGAAAGCAACGATAATTTTCTTATTTTCATACTGCAACTTGATGTCGAGAGGATATCCGAAGGTTTTCTCCGCCTCCACGCGAGGAATGTTATGGTCATAGTTAAATATAAGGCCACCAGACTTGCTCACGATGTAAACACCGTATATAACCATTATTAAGTTATTTAGTTTGCAATTTTATTTTATTTCAGATGATCAATAACAAATCAACACTGAACACCCACTGCTGCGACTGTTCGGAAGTTCAGTCAATCATTCATGACACTATCTGTAATGTCAATTTTATCTGAAGAGTCAAAGAATTAATATGAAATGATACGCAATACAAGTTATTTAAAGTAGGTTTCAAGAAGTTTTTTTTTTTGCTGTAATTAGTGTACAATATTTAGCAAAATCTAAAATAAGAAAACTTAATTTAATGGTTACCAAAGGGTTTTCGAACGGAACTAATAAGAATGACATATACTGTTTTTAATCTGTGGATTTATTTTGACATGTTCTTTATCTTCTGTTGCATGTAGAAATATTGTAAAATAATTTATTTATTTATTTATTTATTAAAACTTTATGCACATAATGTACAAAGGCGGACTTAATGCCTTGGGCATTTTCTACCAGTCTACCTTAGGGTGATGCAGAGACAAAACAGTAGGTGCAAGTACAGAAAAGTTTTAAGAAAAAAAAAAAATATATATATATATATATATAGAAATACTAAGATAAAACAATAAATACATATATACATACATACAAACAAAATATACAAAGTCAAGAGCCTTAGAGTCTGCCTGACTGTAGAGCTGCAAGTCATCAGCGTAAAGATGATACGCACACTGAAGCTCGGTAGTTATGAGATCTATAAAAATAGAGAACAGAAGTGGAGATAAGATACCGCCTTGTGGGACGCCAGCATCAAGATTACACCAGTTGGAAGAAGAGTCTCCACCAAGAACCGACTGCTGACGCCCCCGAAGATAGGAAGAAAACCAATGCAAAACCTCGGGAGAGACCATTCGATAGGAGAGGATGGATAAAAGGACTTCGTGACTGACGGTATTGAAAGCATTAGAAAAATCTATCAGCACTAAAACGGAAACTTTAGTGTCTTCCATTCCCCGCCTAATATCATCAGTCACTTTAAGGAGAGCTGAAACGGTACTGTGGCCAGGCCTGAACCCGGATTGGAAAGGACTAATGAGGGAGTTATGATGAATAAAGTGAGAGAATTGTTTATGGACACAGGCCTCGAGTACTTTAGATAAAAAGGGAAGGATGGAAATCGGACGAAAGTGACTGGGAAGAGTGGGGTTAGGAATTTTAGGCAGTGGTCGCACATAAGCTTTCCGCCAGAGGGAAGGGAACTCACCGGAGTAAAGGGAGAAGTTAACGACATGGGAGATTGCAGGAAGGAGCTGGTCAAGAGCCGTCACGATCATGTGGCGACTGATGTCATCACAGCCCACGGCTTTGGATTTAATGGAGAGGATAATCTTCTTGATCTCACCCGGGTCGACTGGGGTGAAGGCAAAGGGGGTAAGATTGGGACGCGTCAGACCAGCAAGGTAGTCAATAGTTTGACATTTGATTTGGCTATCAAGAGTGGGAACAGTGGCGAAATGGTGATTTAAATCGTCCAAACCAAATGTTTTAGGAAGGTCTGAATGTCGCGATCTGCCTATACCTAGAGTTCCAAGGAACTTCCAAATAACAGCAGGAGAAGAAGAAGTGATATTGTCAAGAATGTGGCGGCGTTTAGCGTTGCGTATCATCTGGTTGCAACGATTGCGAGCAGTTTTGAAGAGAGTCCAATTATCCTCCGACCGATCCTTTTTAAACTTCCGGAACGCGCGGTCCCTCCGTCGCATTGCCATCCGAACTCCTCTGTTCATCCATGGCGCAGGCGGGCGCTTGAGCTTGACTTTCTTGATAGGAGCGTGGGTGTCGTACAGCTTAACTACAGCTGAATTAAAAAGATCAATTTTATCATCAACTGAAGTGGCTTCCTCCAGGGGTGTCCAGTCAATATTAGAAGCATCTTGTATTAGTTTTTCAGTATTCATCCGAGCAAAGGCACGCCTGTATTGGAAAGTAGGTTTGGGTTTATTAGGTTTAAGGATATAAGATAGGAAGATAAGGTCATGATGGGAAAAGCCAGGAGCGCCATGTTGACCATGTGAGGAGACTAGGGAAGGATTAGAAATGAGGATAAGGTCGAGCCAAGTATCATCACCGACAGTGTTGTGATGCGTTGGTTGGAGAGGCAACACATGCAAACAAGCTGACTCGACCAGATGCAGGAGTTTACAGGATCGAGGGGAGTTATGGGCAAGGAGGTTGGTGTTGAAATCTCCCATGACTATGTGATGTGCGTACTCCGAACCTAAAGATTCTAGAACCGATTCGAATTCGATGAAGTAATCAAGGGAAGGGGGACAATATACAACTCCAATGACAATTTTAGCTCCTTTAACACAAACCTCAAGAAACAGAAACTCAGCCGAACTATTAGAGGAAGAAGTGGCGAGAATTTTAAAAGGAAAATCAGCACGAAGGTAAATAGCTACACCACCCCCTCTCTTACCGATACGATCATTCCGTAGTAGAACGAATCCTGGGAGAGGGTAAGTGGTGGATAGAAGTTCAGGCTTAAGCCAGGTCTCGGAAATCAGGACGGCATGGACGTTGTTATTCGTAAAAGTTTCATAAAGTTCATTGAAGTGGCTTGGAACACTCTGAGCATTGATATGGCAAACGTTAAACAGTCGGTCATGATTTTGGTTGAAAGTTTGACGTAAAAGATCGCCAAGGGTGTCTATAACGGAACAAAAACTATCATCATCAGAAGTGGCAGCTGATTCGTTGGCAGAGAAAAAAGATTCGTTATCAAAAAAAGTTGTCATGGATAGATAGAATTTATAATAAATATAACAAAATAAATTATACAATAAATAAACACTTTAAAACACTATACGGCGTTTGCATCTCTGCACCACCCGCCAGCTAACATCATCATATAACGAAACAGGGTAACAACAAGTACTGACAAAGAACACATTAAGTAAAACTATCGCATTAACAATTTTAAAAGTAGTTCTAATGAGTATGAATAAAATAACTCTAACCTGGTATTTGAAACGCACCCTACAAGCTTTCAAAACAACATCTATGCTAAGCGAACGTATCCGATCTTACAAGACGTCATTGTCAGTCAGATTTGACAATCACGATTATTTGACATTTCGCGATGTAAAATAAACAACTTGTCGAGTTGAGGTTGAAGGTAAACTAATTATTACATGCAAAACTTACAAAATGTAATCACAGAGACGTGTGACGAAAAAACAATGAAATGAAAAAAAAAAAAAAAACATCAATGACTACAATCCCAAAGTTCAAAACTTATCCATTTTTAAACGCAGTGAAACATGACAATTTCTAAGGTAAGTAATTCCTACGCGACGTAGGAATAGGTATGCTGTACGTTATTAATAGAATAGAATATTATTACCATAATGAATGCCTCTTGTTTTTCAGGCTATCTCCCAGAAGTTTGAACCTTGGGATACTTCACCAGCAGCGGACTCAGTTCTTCGAGTGATGTGACCTTGTGTTTGCTTCCATCGGGGGCTTTAATAACAATGACACCATCCTGAGTCCAACACGACCGCATAGAGAAGTGAAGCCGTGCCTTCCCAAAGATAGATTGCCTGGTCCTTGTTAAAAATTCCTTAACGGAGATAGAAGAACCCTTCAGCCCAGTCTTTGCTCTCCAGACTGCAGACCTGTCATCGTAGCTAGAGAATTTGACAAGGATGGGTCTATGGTGATCCTTATTGGCTACACCAAGTCTGTGACAGACCTTTATGGAGGATGCAGTGACAGTTTTAAGAGCCAGCTTCTTATTTATCACCTCCAAGATGACCGCACTGCTGACTTCCCCATCAACCTCCGTGATGCCCTGGAATATCAGCGCCTTTCTCCGATGTCTGGTCTCCAGCCTATCGACTTGTCCCGAACACTCGCTGATCTGTCTTCTAAGCAAACTCAGCATGCTGAAGATCAGCTCCCTGAAGGTGCGAAACTCGTCAGCTACCCTCGCCACGGTATCCTTGCCCGGACCAGCACACTGGATCTGCGCTTCCAGTTCATTCATCTTCCGGATGAAGCTGTCTTCTAGGCTCTTCTGTGCAGATACGATGTCGTCAAATTGAGACATTGCAGTATTCGACAGTGATAGTGGTCCAGTGACAGTGAAAACAGTGATGTGAAATGATGAGCTGGCAGGTGGTGTAAATTTATAGCTTGAATCACATAAATGTGCTGCAAACGTGAGTACCCGTTGTGTAGAGGTTATACACTGATAAGTTATGAAAATTTAGCAAAAAAGCAGTGAATTTCTATTTTAAATATTAAAACAATATAACAGATACGTCTGTGTTTTTTTAACACCTACCCGCGAAAAAAAGTGTTTACGTGGTAATAGTAGATTATGACAATGCAAAAATGTTTCGGGAATCGAACCTGTGATCTTCCGTTTGAGTGAGAATTAACTGAAGAAAGCAGTGACTATAAGATAATTAGTTTAGTAGAGCGAAGTGAGCGCTACCTCGAAATTGGTCGCAGTAAAAAAATAGTGCCCCGTTTCGTATCCACTGACCGGGGACGAGCTAATAGACAGTTATTTATGATGGCCTAGTCATGTTTTCTGCATCTAGTCGTTTATGTGTTAAAACTACTTAGTTATAGTACTAAATATCTGGGTTTTTTTATTGGGACAAGCCCGCCTATTAAAAAACTAAAACTATTCCCAAACCACTGTAACTCCTGAAAGCCAGAATCAACAGAATCGACTACCAGAAAAGCGCCGAGACAATGCGAAGCTCGACGAAGTCCCAGAGAAACAATGTAACTAATTAATTAATCGCGGGTTGACTGGAGAATGCGGGTGGATGGAAAATAAATTGTTAGGAGCAGACGAATCTGTCTACCCTCTTTCTTCATGGCGCTTGCAACAGCGTCGAAATATCGGGAGCTCGAAACAAATCAAAATCACTGAAGATATCCCGTAAGTGACGATTTAGATAAGTTTAGTTTTAAACCGTGAATGCTTAAAACAACAATGTAACTGTCTTGGATCCCGCAACGAAATTAATCAGAAAAGTATAGCGGAGGAGTAGGAAAACCATAATTTCCAAGTCCCTTCATATTAGCAGGAGAAAGAACGTAACTAAGCGCAACTTAGGCGCACAGTGACGTTTACATCTGAGATAAGCCCAGTTGCCTAGCACCACGGATAAATATGCTACAGGGTCCGTAAAGTAATAACTCCGGATGTAGCCTGGACACATACCTGTGTATGTCATAGTGTCTGGGTTTATTTTTGGACTTGTCACTGTGCATTTGACACTGTCTCTGTCCCTACTCTAATATTAAAATTGGAGAAGATTGGAGTGAGGGGTTCTGCACTAGCAATCTTTGAGAATTACCTCTCTGAGCGGACACAATGTGTCAAAATAGGCTCATATGTTAGTGACGAACACATGTTATCTTTTGGTGTTCCTCAGGGCTCCATTTAGGACCCACCCTCTTTTTAAT
Organism: Xestia sexstrigata; assembly: GCA_941918905.2. NCBI lineage: Eukaryota > Metazoa > Arthropoda > Insecta > Lepidoptera > Noctuidae > Xestia > Xestia sexstrigata. Next base: position 21,846,188 of record OW799211.2, read on the forward strand.
TTATGTAAACAGTCTTTGTAATCTGTCCATCACAAATAGTAGCATATTCACATACGCGGACGATATGGCTCTACTAGTATATGGTCAAGACTGGAAAGAACGCTGAATCACTTGAATGCGAGAGCACGGCGCTGCACCACCCAAGCAGGACAATGCTTGAAGTTGTGAAGCGCTGTGTCCTCGCTGCAGCCGCACTGGTGACACACAGGAGTCGCCCCCCGTCGAGCCACTTTGTGCAGGTATTTGCCAAAGCTGGCATTCCCTGACAACAGCTACACTTGACGGAAGGACAACGTTCCGAGTAGCAAAAAATATTTTCCAATATTTTATTTTACCATTTTGTCGGTGATATTGATATACACACCTCTACAAAATTACAGCTTTCTAGTACTAACGGTCTCTGAGCAAAGCCTCGGACGGGCGGACAGACAGGACTACGGACCCTAAAACAGAAAACATAAAAATCGGTCAAGCCGTTTCGAGGAGTTCGATAACAAACACATTGAATTATGTAGGTACGTACCTACCCGTAAATAAAAATTGATTGCCGCATTACGATTTCAGGATTATCACTTGAGATCGACCGACTTGGCTGATTTTTTGTTGTGTTTGTAATTTTCAAGAAAGACTTCCAAAAAAGTGGAATATAACATTACTTTCGAAACTCGGTGGCAAAAAAGTTTTATCTAAAATAGCTAAACTAATATTATAATAAATAATAAATAGTTCGTCCATAGTTTTGTAGTATTAGTAACAATGAAGGCAAGTATTAGGTTAATATTGTTAGTATCTTAATAATAATGAACTATTTAACTTAGAAATGTATTTGTTAGTAACAATGAAAACTTAGAAACTATGTTAATAATATTTACTCTAAGATGGGTGAGGCACGCCGATCCTGGGGAATGTCTACTTGACTGCGTGCAGTCGTATCCACCGCCCCACGATCGGAGAGTCCCATCTATCAGCCAAAGTTCTCAGAATGGTGTTGGGGCTGGCGCGAACACGCCGTAGCAAGCATGCGCATCTCTTGCGCATGATGGCCGAAAAACTATCAACGTCCGCGTCCATTATAAAGAGGAAATACTTGATTTTTTGTTTGTGTGTTTGTTACGATTTAACTCAAGCACTACTAAACCGATTTTAAAAATTCTTTCACCACCGAGTGAATAGGCGCGTGGGCTGCAGCTGAAGAACAGCGCCAGGTGGGAGGTAGAGGTACTACCAATACCTACCCACCGGGTGCCATCTTGCATTATGTTGAGCTGAGGCCTCCAGCCAGGGTAGGTTTGGTAATACCAAAGCGTATTGTTACTCAATCGGTCCGTCCGTTAGTCACCGGATGTGTTTTATAGACATAGATATTGCATGCTATAATTTAATAATCAAACGAACTTACCTGAAGTGAAGTTCGATTTTAATTATCCTGTCTTCGTCGAAGAGATTTAAATGTTCACTTGTAGTAGCCCCGCTACGCTTCGACTCACTCGCACATAGTTTAGCGCCATAGGAAAGAAAGAGATAGCACTATCTCTATAGGCGCTTGATCACCCTACTAAAACATTCCTCATTCAGTTCAGAGTAGGTACCGGTCTACTGGACGAACTATAACATTGTTTAGGGAAATGAAAGGTCCACCTGAATGTCAGGGTCGGGAGGGACCTTAAATCTCTTCGACGAAGACAGGATAATTAAAATCGAACTTCACTTCAGGTAAGTTCGTTTGATTATTAAATTATCCTGTCTTCGTCTTTCGAGATTTAAATGTTCACTTGTAGATGTTTAGAGATAGACATTTGCAATGTTATAGGTAGGACTAAAATGAAAAATGAATTCCTTAAGTAAATAATACAATGTATTCTTGTTTCAATTAATAAACACACAAAAAATAAAATAACTTAAAAGATTATAACCAAAGAAATAAACAAAACTTCCTTACTTATTACTGAGAACAGCGTTTGCAAATTCACAATTTGTTTGAGCGATTGGCCGATTATAAAAATTAGCAAAGGTGGCAGATTGATCTGACCACCCAGCGGTTCTCCTAATGACATCGACACTGATTCCTGCTTGATGTGCAGCAGAAGATGATGCATGTCGAGTGCTATGGGCACTAAATATTTCAGTGTCGATGCCACTAGCAGTCAAACCCTGCTTTATCCATCGTCCTATAGTTTGCGAAGAGGCGGCGTGATGAGGTTTTTTAAAAGTTATAATTAATTTATTATCTAAAGTACTTCTTTTGGTAGATGTAACATTCATGTAAGCTATTAAAGTCTCTGCAGGACAGATTGCAGGACGCTGTCGGAAAAAGGGAAGGTCAAGAATTGGTTGGGATTTACCTATACCAGATGTCTTAATCAAATCAGTAATAGTGATTAAAACTTTGTCTTGCTTGATCATAATATTGGGTAAGTTAATCAATGAGAGCGTCTGACATCTTTGGCCTGTTGACAAAGCCAATAATACAACCAATTTTTTGCTCAACTGCTCCAAACTTAAATTATCGCTGGGGTATAAATCACCAAAATAATTAAGTACGATATTGGGGTTCCATGTACACTTATACTTAGGGAAGGAAGGCTTCAACTTAAATACTCCCCTAAAGAATCTTTTGACATGTTCGTCTTGTCCCACATTATTTCCGAAAATAAGTGATAAAGCCGAACGATGATTGTTTAATGTTCCATATGTGGAACCATTTGTAAAACATTCAGACAAAAAGTCTAGCAAATCATGTACTCCGATCTGGAACGGATCTAATCCCTTATCGTGACAGTATAACCACCAAGGTTTAAAGCTAGAAGTATATTGCGTTTTAGTGCTCCCAGATACAGATGACGTCATTATAGTCAGTGCTGATTGAGGGATCTGCAATCGCGTGAAGGCTTCCCGGATAATATAGTCGCCGCCAGGGAAAGGTGGCGATGCAGAGGATGAGTTTCGCTGAAATTAGATGATAACAGAAATTTATCCGGAGGAAATATCAATACTTCACTTACAGCAAGGGATCTGAATACTGGGAACCATGCTTGAGATGGCCAATGAGGCACTACAATTATGCCGGTTGCCTCATCAGTAACAATCTTTTGCAGAACCTTTAAAATTAGTGAAAACGGTGGAAACGCATAAAAGAACATATCCCATTTAATAGTAAAAGCGTCCACGTTGTATGCATAGGGATCGCGCTTCCATGATATATATTTTTTACATTTAGCGTTCGTTCTCGATGCAAAAATGTCCATCTCAGGTTTACCAAATTTTGAAACAATAGTATTAAATGCTGTAGAGTGCAATTCCCACTCAATATCAATGTTTCTTGACTCAGTGTCTGCTTCAATATTCTGGGATGACGCTATGTAGGAAGCAAAAAGGAATATCTGCCGTTCTTCACACCACGTCCATATTCTACGGGCAATTTCATTGAGATGTGGGTATTGCACTCCACCCATTCTATTTATGTAAGCGATCGCCGTAGTATTGTCAATGCGTAGGAGTATGTAACAATTAGTGATCTTGTTCGCGAAAGATTTAAGTCCAAAATGGGCTGCAAGGAGTTCCAAATAGTTAATATGACGGGAACGCTCGTCCTCCGTCCACGAACCGCCTATACTTTCTCTTCCAGAGGCTGCACCCCAGCCGATACTAGATGCGTCACTAAAGATCTCTAATGCAAACGACATTGGTCTGATGGGGTTACTCGTGCTTAAAATTGAAGACTTCCACCAAGTCAAATCAACGCGTAAACTATTTGGAACAGTCATCATCGTGTCATAATCGTCATTATCCAATAACGCCAGATATTTTGCCCGCTCTAAAGATTTTGTGTACAACCATCCGTACGCGACTGCCGGGCAAGCAGCTATCAGGGTACCTAAGTGGCGAGCAAAGGCACGAATAGTGATTCTCGTCGTAATCAGCATATTTTCGATACGTGACAAGATGTCGCGTCTTTTCTTTAAAGGGAGCTCTAGGGTCATGTTTTTAGAGTTTAAAATAAAACCTAAAAACTGACAACGTTGGCTTGGTACCAGTGAACTCTTCTCATAGTTTATTACAAATCCTAAGTTCACTAGACACTTAATGCTTTCATTAATGTTTCTTAAGCATTCTTCATAACTGTCTCCTAAATAACAACTGTCATCTAAGTAGAATACCGATTTAAAACCTCGAGATCGTAGAAAAGTAGAAACTGGTTTCATAAGTTTTGTAAAAGCATGTGGAGCTGAGCTCAATCCAAAAGGTAAAACCAAAAATTCGTACAGAATATTTTCAAAATAAAATCTCAGAAACTTTACATGATCATTGTGGATAGGTATCAAAAAGTATGCTTCTTTCAAGTCCAAGTTAACCATAAAGCAGTTATGTGTCATTAATTTGACAGCAGTCCTAACATCTTCCATCTTAAAATGGCTAACATCGACAAATTTATTTAGCTTCTTTAAATTTAGAATTAATCGTTTTTCACCATTACTCTTAGGAATGATAAAAATACTAGATACAAAATGATCGCGGGTAGGATTACATTTACGTATGAAATTCGCTTGCAACAAACGATTCAATTCTTGTTTAATAGAAAACCTGTCGTCTTTCGAGAAAGATGATTTTGGAATCATACCCGGATGTTGTACAGGATGCTTAAGAAAGGGAATTCTATAACCAGAAATGGTCTCAAGAATCGTTTTGTCATTAGTAACCTTTTTCCAAGCTTCAATATAATGCCTTAAGCGACCAGCATGAGAGTATACCTGAGAAGTTACTGCTTCGCGTTCGTTGTGGGGGCCGCTCCCGCTGGCTTGCGGCGTGATGCAGGGTGCTGATGAGGGGCTGGTGCCTGCATTGACCCGCGGCGACGGTAGTTCGATCCTAGCTTGGTCCCACCGCCGCGTCTCGTCTGCCCACGAACGTAGCGGTGATAAGGCTGGCGTGACGGCGGGACTTTGTAGTTTAAAGTGCTCGTTTGAGCTGCAGACTGGATCAGCTTGCCTGTCTTCTGTATGCCACGCGAAGATTTAATAAATTCTCCTAATTTCTCACCAAAAAGATGACTGTCTCTCTTTCTATCCTTAAAAGGCTCTAAAAAGGTCTTGTCAACCATTGGAGTGACAAGAGATCTTCTAGTCTCAGTTTCTGAGTAATGGGAATCCGACAACAGCTTTGTCGCGTCTGTAAGAAGACGAAGGATTTTGGCAGTGTCACTGGATTTAGTCAATATACCTGACATCGTCCTTCCTAAGATAGCCAGGACGCATCCCATCTGTGATTGCTTCTTCTGAATCCTTAAGTCACGATTTTTTGCGGACTCATTTAGCATTGCAGCTAATTCAGGATTAAGCGCTGGAGCTTTAATTAAGGGACAGTTTCTTGGAAGTAGGTACCTTTTTATTAGTTCCTCTCGTGTTTCTTTTTTAAGGCCATCTTTAAGGATAAGATCCCATCGCTTCGATAAATCAGCTACAATATCAAGACCCCAATCGGCGGTTTCAGCTTCGAAATCCCCTAGAGCCCTTAGGAGCTCGGGATCTGCGATAGGAGGAACATTATCGCTATTCGAATTAGTGTCATCGGCCGGGGCTGTCACACCCTGGGGGTCAGCTGGCTGTGATGTACTTCCTCCCGTTGTAGAAAGTTCGGGTGGCACGGGTGACGAAGACCGCACAGAGGTGCCTGGCTCATCCACGGGCCTCGCTGAGTCAGCAGGTATGGCATCCGCCGCCACAGCCATCGGCGTAGGCGAGCGGTCAGGTGACGAAGGCCTAGACGCACCGCTGTCCGATTCCAGATATTCTGGAAGGATATTTTTGGTTAATATCTCGTATTAACTCTAATAAAACACAATAGGTCAATATCTCGTATTGACTCAAAAAAAAAAGAAAACAATAGGTCAATATCTCGTATTGACTCGAATGTTTGATGTACCGTCTAACATCTCGTGTTAGATCTAAGGTACCATTGTACTAAATAATTATTATAAATTAGGCCTTGTATTTTGCACCATAACAATTACCACTAAAAAAAAAAAAAAAATTGTGGGTAGTAGGTACATACCTTCGATTGACTCACGTCTATGACGACGTTTTTTCCTGGATAATTTTTGTTCATATTTCTTTAATTTTCTTCGCCATTTATCTTCCTTAGTGTCTTCGTGCTTCCTTTTTGGCATTTCTTAAGTTTTTTAGAACTCAATACACCAATAATATCCAAGAACCGAAAAACTTCTTCTACTATGTGCGGTAGCCGCGCGCGCACGGAAACGAATGAGGAATGTTTTAGTAGGGTGATCAAGCGCCTATAGAGATAGTGCTATCTCTTTCTTTCCTATGGCGCTAAACTATGTGCGAGTGAGTCGAAGCGTAGCGGGGCTACTACAAGTGAACATTTAAATCTCGAAAGACGAAGACAGGATAATTATGTCTTATTGCTAATGAGATAATAGCTACTGATAGCTTTTGAGCTCCGTCGGTTTGTCACCATCAGCTCTTATCAGCTATCTCTATCTACGAGTATATCACAGTTATCATATTCATTCATGAATCCTCTTCATGTCTTTTGTATCATACCTATCTGTCATTCATAAAATAATTATTCCATGTAAACGATATTTTAGTGCTAAGTTACGTAATTTTGAATGGAAGAAATAAATAATACAAGCGACAATAATAAGTAGGTAGAGGCAAAGTTCAGAGTAACGAAGTTATGTCCTGACTCCTGAAAATCATCATTAGTAGCATCATCGGTAGCCTTGTCTAATATCTTTCTCGGCTCAGTAGGTATAGGCCTGAAAATATAGCTGGGCAAACGTGATCTCGTGACGCTAAAGTAGGTATAGGTAGAATGTTTTGCAACACCAAGCCCGACTTATTAATGTCTTGATATTATTCCCTACCGATTACAACTTTCTGATGCAATAATCAACACCCTAACACTCTCCACGGTTTGACCTAACGTAATCCACTCCTGACTTTGTAATGTGTGTTTATTGTTACGTCAGTTTTCCTGGCCCAGTTTAGTTGACATAATATGTAGCAAAGTAAAGCAATGGCGTCTATTTTGGTAAACTTCTTTGAATCATAACTGCACTATCTTATATTTGTGTAGTCGATATGGTTTCACACGAGTGGCCTTGACAAGCGGCGCTAAAAGATAGCTGATTCTGCCATGCCATCGATATGGTTTCGCCAGGATAAGTGAGAGGTGCAATAAACGTTTAAAAATACAGAATAGTTAATAACATAAAAAAGGCACTTATACTGGCACACAGGTCTCCTCACACAGCACAGTGCGGGTTATTGGAAGACGTCACATCATGTTTACTGTTTTTTGATAAGGGTATGCCTACTGGCCTTCAAGATCCTTCTCATGGGCTTAATCAACTTCGTTATTACGTTTTTCTACACCGTTTTTCATAGCAGCGATAACGCGATGGAATAGGTTCGACATGTTTGAACACTTTCAAGCCACGACCTGCAACTCGTTACTCGGGCCGTGACCACTGGGCCAGTGGTGATGGAATGTCTTGAACTTGTCAACTTAACGAACACGAATAGAACAGTTGCACGGTTCCAACTAAGCTGTCAATAAGAGTGGCGAACCTGACTTCCCGGATAGCGCTGTGCTGGTTAACAAACCGTGGGTATTTGTTTAAGTTTTTAGCAAAGAAATTACTATTATCTCGGTAAAACCTCAATTGATGTAGGTAATTAGTTTCAATATCTTTCTTGTCAGCTTTAGCTTTATGTTGAAAACTTCTCATTGTAGATAAATATGATACTTGCTTGATAAACTACATAGTGTTTTTTTCTCCGTAATCATTGTAATCTGTGTGTCCGTCTTCAAAAATCGAGGTCTTTTCAAAATTAGAAGCGACTTCCACAATAAAAATACACGCAGTAAACATAAATTGTAATACCTAAATTCAGATTAACAAGAACTAGCAAGTCTTTTATTAAAAACAGTATACGCTTTTATAACAAGTTGCCAAAGTCAGTTATAGAACTGACCGATGGAAAGGTCAAAAACTATATCAAACGTGTCCTTATTAAAAAAGCATATATTACAAAATCAAGGACTACGTTGAAGACAAAAAAGCTTGGCTTTAGTTCCTTCTGCGCATGCGGCTTCCCTAGTAGCTCATAAACGGTACACATTTGTGGATGAGTGGAGAAGTATTCTCAACCTCATTTTATCTTTTCTTTTCATTTAGATTTTTACAATAGTTTTCAAATCATTTTTATTTTTCTTTTTTTTTGCATATAATAGGACTGATGACAATATTTGTGTCACTTGTTTAGTTTTATTTTTACTTTTTTATACAATATTTTCTTACCTTTGTATTGATTCTTTTTTTACCAATTATTCGAAAATGTGTGAACATTGTAGGCTTTGTAGATTCCCAGATGCTCGTTAACTTTTGTTATAATTATCTTGTATAGTAATCAACGACCTAAGTCGGGCCTACGCTGTCCCCCCATACTTAATTGCTGATTTGAAAAGAGTAACCATGAAGTTTCTTGTCGGTTCTTCTCTATGGAAACGACCAACCCGAACCGTGCACCTTTTCGACGTTTTATAAGTGCCCATGTAGGCCTATGTGAAATAAAACATTTTGATTTTGACACACATAGGTTAAACTCACAGTGATGTTAGTGGAGCCAGGTGGGGCTCTTATTACAGAAGGATCCCTTCATCATACCGGGACTACCACCACAACTGACTACACCTATTTCTGCCACCGACAACGCTGCAGAAGTTCCGTCGTGAAGATAGGTAAGGGTGTCGGTGTGAGGCACAGGAAATAAGCTTTCTCTTTGGGATTGATTAATAAATTGCAGATCTATGTCACAAGCGACGGTGACTACTTAGCAAGAGTGTTGCAGCAACGGCGTTTACATAAGTAACTACTTAGTCAGAAATCTAGCGATATTTTAGGTTCTTGATTGGTATTTCAGATATCTGGGTCTTTAACTGGACATGTCTAATTGATAGGCTTTAAAACTAAGTAAATCAACTAAAAATACCGTACCATAATATTATACACTGTGCAGCCAAGGATAATTTCCTCACGTTTTACGCTGCATTACTACTTACCTAGCTAAATAAAAAAAAACAAAAAAACGCGAACGAGGTCGCGAGGCGGCTGGCTGGTTATGGTTTTCCCGGCAGTCATATTTACACAATGCAATACGCTTTTAAATTATTTGTTTTAACCTGTGGTTACATAGTTAAATCTCTACAACCGTGTGGTAAGTAGAGCCCTTTACAGTTTTGCTAGATATTTTAGAAGTGCAATGCATCTACAATTTTATTGTTCAGGTCGTTACTCTAATAATGCTCTGATAGGTGTATGAATACTATTGGCTAAGCTAATGTTAACTGCAAGATCGTTTACTAAGTCGTTTGTGGTGCAGCTAGTGTTGCATCTGCTCCTCTGGTGTTATCGTGTAAATATACTGTTAAGTGTATCTTGTATTTCATAATTATAAGTTCACGATGCCTACAAATAAATTGCTTTTGGTGCGTGGTGAATCACTCTGCTTCATAAATTTATAGATATAATTATTATCTCTAACAAATGAATTACTAATTTACTGGCAGGATTTCCATTGTTATCTTTCGTCTGTTTTACCTTATTGTATCTAGGTACCTATAGGTACCGCTGCAAAGTTTCCCTTTCCTGAAAATACATCGAGAAGTAGCTCCATCTGTTGCCTCAATCAAGAACCACAATTTATTTGCACCAAAACATCAACAGCCCTGCTCCTATTTCCTCCGTAAATAATAACAAGCGTGAAGATACTGTACATAAATCCAATCTTCTTGTCTAATAGTAACTTATTAAGATAATTTTATCACCTCCATTCATTTGTATAACGGTGTCCATCACCTGTCTAAGCGCAACAGTGTCCTATACGCGCATGTCGTGTGTGCGACTGTGCAAGCGCAGCTTCCCAGAAAGCGTTTTCCTCTTCACGGCCCGCTCCGCGCGCTGACGAATCGCTACGTCACGTCGGTGACGCGCTGTCGCGAATCTTAGTATAAAACCGTGCGTGTCGGCGCGCCGCGTCCCCTAGTGTGCCGGCGTGCGAGGAGGACAAGCTGGCGCCCCGCGATGAATGCATGGACTCCGACGTGGACGAGTCGGGGGACGACACCGTGCCCGCCGGTATGTCCCACCTCTAGTGCCAGTGTTGTGTAGTGTACTGACCCACTTGTGTGCCTCCCTGAACCGGAGCTGTTACGGTTTTTGTGTTCTAACCTCGCTGGAAGGATGCACGGATCTATCAGGACTCCACTCTCTGCCTAGTGTTATGTTACCCTAATGTGGTAACAGCGTACGTACCTATAGCGATTAAGGATAACAGTGTTTCTTTATGACTTTTACTTTGTATTTTTGTTTACGCGAATATTATTTGGAAACTTGACTGAAACTGTTTTTTGCTCCAAAAAATATGCCATGATTTGAATTTTGTATCATTCCAAAGGAAACAATCCTAACCCTACCCTGATGCAAACATTTGACAGCCGAAGTTTCCCTCCAAAATTTTAACTGATATGGTTAATTTCTTACAATCTAAAGAATTTACAATTAGAAGGGCTTTCAAAAATTAAATAAGCTAAAGATATAAAAAACAGCAGAAAGCCAAGCTATAAAACATGCTGACTGTGCTAAAAAATCTTCTAACAGGTACTGTACTGTTAATAAAACCTGAAAAATGCACCAATAGCATGATCATAACTAACAATTAAAAGTAAAACTAATCTCAAGAACAAAGCTTGTTGAGTTGTTTATTATTGGTATTATAAATAATTTACTTAGGGATAGAATAGGAACAGGATGCAATTATTAGGCTGTGATGTAACATCCTGGTGTATAATGAATTGCAACAATAAGTTAATTGCGTACGGTCGGCGGTGCAGCGTTTAGGCCTACGAGTCCTATAACCATAAATTTGTAACTTTAGACTGTAGCCTGTAATGTATTTATTTATTTAGTACACGGAGGACTTACAGCTAATAAAAACAGAAAAAAAGGAAACCATAGTCACCAGAAAGCCAATTACAATTCCCCACGTTATCTCAACAAACTCCAGCTGCAAGCCAAAAAGCACTATCTTTTCAGTAGTTACATTTTTAATAGTCATCTAACTCTAAGTCTACTTATAGATTTAGAAAATTGAAAGCTGCAAATCGTGTAATAAATTTAGTTGTACTTTCTTCTCCCCCGCCTCTTCTTGGCAGTGTTGGGTCGCCTTCCAGTCTAACCGGCTACAACTGAATACCAATCAAATCAATTTATTGACATAATTTTATGTAAACTGAAAAAAAAATCTGAAAGATGGTTATAAACAACCTCTGACATCCCCCATTTAGAAAATTCAAGAGCTAAATGATTGTTATCTACTTAGTTATTAAACTTTGACTATTTACCATTTTCCCCCCCAAGGGGGACTTTCAGGGGGATTTGTGGAATAAGCCTAAAATAGGCTGTATTCAACTTCATCCGGTTGGACTGTCACCCCACGTCAATATATTTTGGGAATGATCAGGAAGATCAGATACAAAACAGATAAAACATTGATTAACTGATCAATGATAATAAATAGAAGGGGGCAATTAATAGATTACCTACCTATTCCTTAATATCATGGGTAGGCCATAGCCGGGGTCCCTGGTATACATTGACGTGAAAGACTCAACTTTTTACATATAAGTATAAGATAATTGCCAACACATAGGTAATTTTAAAACTTCGTACTTATTTCCCCGTCTAAAAAATACAACTACAAATCATAATGTCATCAGTCACTTTAGTTAATTAATTAATCACACTTTTATCAATTACGTTAAAATAAATCTATTTTAAAACTTTCGGAATTCATTGTGGAGCCAAAATTATATCCACAGCTCTTCTGCCTAAATTAATTGATTCAAAGTAAGGTACAAGAAGACTGTCAATGTCCATACTTGGTGCCAATGAATGCAGCAAAATAAAACCAGATATGAAGATCAGCTAACCTTCGACACATTATCTACAACGAGGCGACTGACACATCAATTTCTAGGAATCACTACAAAAACAACATCGGTGACATTTACACATCTGTTACAGTGCAGTAGCATGGCGTGACGCAATTTATATGTTAACTAGATTAGGTAATACAATCATATTAGCTTTTTAAAAATAATTTTAAGGCCCGTCCTGTTTTATAGGGTTCCGTATAATACCCGAAGGGTAACCAACGGGACCCCATTACTAAGCCTCCGTTATCCGTCCGTCTGTCTGTCTGTCAGCGGGCTGTACTGTAATCTCGTGATCCATAATAGGTAGACAGTTGAAATGTTCACAGAATGTGTATTTCTGTTCCCGCTATAACAAAAATTATGAATTGAAAATTAAAGGGGCTCATGGTACGGAACCCTTCACTCCTGTCTAAAGCATCACATAAAACCATCTACCGTGAATCACTACTGCAACACTTGGATGCGTCCTAGCATAATCTAGTAGGATGATAAAACATCATACTTATTTAAGTGGTAAGACTTGCATTGCTGTAAAATAGGACCTGCCCAACCTAGATATAAGCCATATAGATACATAGTTATTAGATAAGCTGTTACGTATTCATAAATAGAAAACCGATCAGCCTCCTTATCGCGATCATCTTTATAAGAAAGAGGATACACAGATTTGTCTCCACCTAACAATAAAATTTATTTTTCATTACTCATACTCGGAAAGTAGGTCTAAAGTTGCCTGAGGAGGGGGTTGAAAGTAATACTTTTCAGCCCTATCGAAAATCGTTTTCAACTGACAGCTGTCAAATTTAAAAAAAAAAATAGTCCATTTTTCTATTGAACCATGTTCCAACTTTCTTTACAGCCACGATGTAAAATTCAAATAACATACAATTAAGTATTAATTAGAGAATATATTTTTTTTTTAAATAACTTTATTATAATTAAGTTTCAACTATTTCTTTAAAATAACATAGATTTGGGCAAAGTATTTACCATTTTTTCGATGATGAAAATGAAAAATAGGTAATGGCTGAATAGCTGGCCGGTCACAGAAAAAAAAAAGGAAAATAGGCGGGAAAGCGGTCTTCCGTGGTCCATCTTCATTTGTTGATTGTATGTTTTGATTTTTATTTTCCTTGTATTCGTAATGAAAAGCACAGTGTTTAACTCGGGTTAAAGACTCGGGTTATTTAGTCCCTCGAACTATTAGGGACTCGGCTCGGCTCGGCTCTCGGGACTGTTACTTTCACCCCTAGGGTAACAATGTACTATACCATCCACCCGCATTCTCCAGTCATCCCGCGATCATGGCGCTTGCAACAGCGTCGAGATATCGGGAGCTCAGAATAATGCGCGCGCCGTAGATATCCCGTAAGTGACAGTGTAAGTTTATTAACATAATGTTCTTTAATGATCATGGACTTACGACTGTTACAGTGAGGCTCCGAATTTCATCCTTTCAGTAAATATTTGCATTGGTAAATTACTATAGTTATGCCATAATTTGGCATAGAACCGCGTTACAAATATTTGCGTTGCATTTACACCTACATAGGTTATAAATATAAATATTTATAAATATCGCTGGACATTAACACACAGCGCCATCTAGTGCCACACTAAGCAATGAGGCTTGTGTCGTGGACACCGGATAGTTGATATACTACATAGATACTTTTTGTTTGTAAATACATACTTATAATACATATAAACATCCATGACTCGGAAACAAATGTCCATGCTCATCACACAAACATTTGCTCCAACCGAGATTCGAACCCGGGACCTTAAGAACGTAAGGCAGCCTCACTACCGCTGCGCCATTTGGTTTGCTCTTCTTATCTCCATCCCTTAGATCGCCACTGTAGCCCTTGACTATAGCTATAGTGCTGCGCTACTTACGGTATTGTAGTAGTAAAGACTGTGGTGGATTCAGTGCTACGGCTACGATGCTACGAGGGTGCTACGCGGTTCATAATTAATTAATGTTTCATGATAATGTCAACGAGTGGATCTAAACTGAACACCGCTTCCATTTTGTGAAATATGAAGTCGGTACTCCAAGCCTGAAGACAGGTACGGTCGAACAAGTTATTTGGTTTACAGTTTAACCAAACATTTACATTGTAAAATGTAAACCAAAGAGCTTGTTCGACCGTACATATTACATAAGTATTATTTTATAAAACATTGCTTTTGGTACTTATTGATAAATATTTTATTTGATGATGAGTATTTTTTTTTTTTCAAAAGCGCGTCTTAATGTCTTTCTCAAATTACTTTGATTCATGCATTTTCTGTCGCGTTGTTTGATTTTCCGAGATCCCTATGAAATGTCATCCGTCACGGATTAGCAGTATTCACTCAATTTATAAAACTTCGTGGGATCAAGGTTCATAGGTAATAAATAGGTATTATTGTAAAAATAATTACTTCAACTTGTTTTTTTTTGTTTTCACTATCATGTGTTTATGTATCATTAAATTAAACTTACATGTTCTTATGATGACGCGAGAACAATCATGTGGAATTAGTCCCCCATATGATATTATTTTATGTTCAATGGTGCAGGATCAATACTTACCTAATGCAAAATGATCTCAACACTGAATATAATATAATCCAAAATCCTAAGATCTTGAATTTATAGATGTACTTAGGTATTCAGTGTTAAAAAATTCAGATAATGTCAATTTAAAATTGCGAGTTTTCAGTTTCTGTTCAATTATGAACCACTATGGCTTATGCCCGCTCCTTCGCCCGCGTGGAGTTCGGTAATTGACCCACGGAATCGTACTACCGGGATAAAAAGTATCCTATGTGTTATCCGGGTTCTAAACTATCCGTGTGCCAAATTCCATCCAAATCCGTTCAGCAGTGCTTGCGTGAAAGAGAAAGAGAGAGAGAGAGAGAACATCCATTATCCATCATAAGTAAGATGCTTATTCGTTTTTACATATGCCCAATTGGCTTAGATGGTTTGATAATTTAAACCATTTCCTCACATGCAGGAGTTAAGAGAGTGGTAATGTTACATTAACCCTTTGATCGTACATTGCCGACGATTTTTTGGTACTAAGGCATTCAGGTTTCCCCACGAAACCGATTTATATGCAAATTGCATGTCTACATGGATTCGAAACCAAGACTACCCGTAAGTCAAGCTACCACCGCTGTACTGTTGGCCCTGGGGCCTAATCTCCCCCTGGTCTTGTCGCATTGCCGTATCATCGGGCTATATATGATAGGATATGAATATTAGAGATTAAACCTGTGTTAACGCACTCGTATGCATTACTGAGGTACCTATAATATTTCCTGCGTATTCATTTCCATTGAGTTTGGCCGCCGTGACAGTAATTCTTTGAAATTTCAATTCTTTCATTTCTTTAAATTGGGAAATGTATTAACAACAATACACATTTACTGAGTTCCCTGCGTACGTTACAGATCCAGAAAAATGGGAACGTGGAGATGTGTTGCGCTGCGTGCGCTGGGTGGCGCGCACGTTCGGCGTGTGCGCACCGCGCCGCCACCTGCTGCCCGACACTGGCCGCGCGCTGCTGCAGCTCTCCGAGGACAACTGGCTGCAGGTAGAACCGTCAACTCGGTCATATGACAGAAATAAACGATTGATAAAAAGGGAAACAATTATTTGGAAGCAGATTAGCAACAATAGCTATGTTGCTATAGCCATCTAACGTTGCCTAAATGGCGTTACGTTTTGTGCATGGACAAAAAACGCTTAGGTTCCTACATATTTGTGCAGAACAAGGAGTACTCACGTTAAATCATCATCAGCTTCTGCCTACGCCTCCTACTCCTACTGCCTAGCCTCCTCTCAAGTGCGATGAGGTCAGTTTCCAGTACTACATATTCCGTGGAGTGACTGCTTATCTGACCTTCACGTCCCAATTACTGGGTCACACGATGCCCTTGGAAGAGTGGTGACTATTACCCATGACGAGTGTCGAAGATGATTTCTAAAAAAAGATATTAAACAAAAACAGATAATGGATGGGAAAAGCTTATAACGATGGAATGGATAGCTGGTTTTGAACCTAGCTTAGTCCGGTTTTGGCCAGTTATTTCAGGCGTCACAATAGATCATGAACAATACCTAAATGTCACATGCAAGTGAAATTCGTATTTCCCCCAGTGCAGTTTAACAGAGACGGTACTGAAACTGATTACTCTGCATCTAAACTAACAGTTATTTAAGTTCAGCTACCATATTGAATGCGAAGAAAAAAAGGGTGAAAAACCGTTTTTTTAGCACAAACAAAACGCACGATAAAAGTAATCATACAATAACAACAGACTGCCTCGTTGATGTATAGTAGTGTTACAAACGCGACGCCTAGGTCCCGTTTCACGCGATGTGTTATTCGGTTCGTTCATTAAAAGTTTCGACGACGAGATGTATTTAATGTAATGTGGTCTAAGTCTGTGATCTCCATGTCCAGGTGTGCGCGGGCAGCGAGCAGTCGGCGCGGATTTACCACGCGTACCTGCGCCACGCACACGCCGGCGCCACAGGCCAGCCGCCGCCGGAGCCGCTGCCTGAACACCAGGCCACCACCAGTGCGGCCGCTGCTGAATACAGTGAGTATTTAATCAAGCTCTATGCATCCCTCTGCTGCGACAAAGGCTTCTCTTCTGTGGGAGGGTCTCATCAAGTGTAATCCACCACGCGTTCCCAGTGTGGTGGTTAATATTGGTGGATATTAAACTTCGATATTTTCTGTTCTTAGACATCATTTTTTTTACGATTAAGTACTGTAACTGTAGGTCATACATTAGTAGGCTCATGTCAGACCCTGTGAGTCCTGTACATTTTAGTATTGCTGGTAGGCTCACGTCAGACCCTGTATGTCCTGTACATTTTACTATTGTTAGTAGGCTCACGTCAGACCCTGTATGTCCTGTACATTTTACTATTGTTAGTAGGCTCACGTCAGACCCTGTAAGTCCTGTACATTTTACTATTGTTGGTAGGCTCACGTCAGACCCTGTAAGTCCTGTACATTTTACTATTGTTAGTAGGCTCACGTCAGACCCTGTAAGTCCTGTACATTTTACTATTGTTGGTAGGCTCACGTCAGACCCTGTAAGTCCTGTACATTTTACTATTGTTGGTAGGCTCACGTCAGAACCTGTATGTCCTGTACATTTTACTATTGTTAGTAGGCTCACGTCAGACCCTGTAAGTCCTGTACATTTTACTATTGTTGGTAGGCTCACGTCAGACCCTGTAAGTCCTGTACATTTTACTATTGTTAGTAGGCTCACGTCAGACCCTGTAAGTCCTGTACATTTTACTATTGTTGGTAGGCTCAAGTCAGACCCTGTAAGTCCTGTACATTTTACTATTGTTGGTAGGCTCACGTCAGACCCTGTATGTCCTGTACATTTTACTATTGTTAGTAGGCTCACGTCAGACCCTGTAAGTCCTGTACATTTTACTATTGTTGGTAGGCTCACGTCAGACTCTGTAAGTCCTGTACATTTTACTATTGTTGGTAGGCTCACGTCAGACCCTGTAAGTCCTGTACATTTTACTATTGTTGGTAGGCTCACGTCAGACCCTGTAAGTCCTGTACATTTTACTATTGCTGGTAGGCTCACGTCAGACCCTGTAAGTCCTGTACATTTTACTATTGTTGATAGGCTCACGTCAGACCCTGTAAGTCCTGTACATTTTACTATTGTTGGTAGGCTCACGTCAGACCCTGTAAGTCCTGTACATTTTACTATTGTTGGTAGGCTCACGTCAGACCCTGTAAGTCCTGTACATTTTACTATTGTTGGTAGGCTCACGTCAGACCCTGTAAGTCCTGTAACCAACAACTTACTTAGAATACTAGACATCAACGCGCGTATTCATGTTGATCTATACAAATAAATAAAATTGAAGTGTCTGTTTGTACATTCAAAATAACAGCTTTTTAATGAATGCATAATATGAAAGTATATTACTGTCCCTACTTAAAATAAACACACTTTATTTTTATTTTTGTCTGTCTGTTTGTTCCGGCCATCTCCGAAACGACTTTACCGATTTTGACGGCACTTTTACTGGCAGATGGCTGATGTTATAAGGAGTAACTTATATTAAAAAAATAATTAGGGGTCCGTTTAAAAAAAAAAACCCTTTAAATCCGATTCAAATGTGGAAGTAATATTTTTTCAATACACTTCCTCGTAAATAGCTTCTTATCGCACTACGATTAGGTTTAACATGCAATGTATTTCACACTCGTGCGTTTTTTTTTCGTTTTATCGCACGTGTGTGGGAAAGTAAAATTGCACAGATAACTATACTTGTACGGAGTTCAAATCGGTTCAATGCCTATAGTCGGAGGTGAATGTTTTTTTTAATTTCGGCAACGCAATATGCGTCTTTACGGCGTAATTTTTTTTTATTATAAAAATTGTGTTTATAAATAGAATATCATACAAAAAATCTTTTTTAAACTAATAAATCTATTTTTTATATTAGGCTATTTAACGGCTTCATACCTTTGCCTCTCCTTCAAACTGGTGGAAGCAAAGCGCGAAAAAAAAAAAAATTATTTCATGACAAAAATATTTTTATTTTGTTTTATTTCTTCAAAAGTGTATTGAAAAATGTCGTTTGATACACGTGGACTGGTGCAATAACAATAACTTTCTCCACTTGTATCAAAATGTACTATTATACTAATAATTTCACTCGAACGAAGGTCGCCTGCAACAGATAGTCGAAAATACTTGTACGATTACGAATTTAGGAACAATGATGAACGAAACAAAAATCTTGGGCTAAGGCTAAGTACCTA
Organism: Xestia sexstrigata; assembly: GCA_941918905.2. Classification (NCBI taxonomy): domain Eukaryota; kingdom Metazoa; phylum Arthropoda; class Insecta; order Lepidoptera; family Noctuidae; genus Xestia; species Xestia sexstrigata. The sequence continues at coordinate 21,865,027 of OW799211.2, forward strand.
CCCTTGAAATTTTAATGACTTTTCTTAAGGTATTGACGTATTGACGGTTACGTTAGACTTATATAAGCATTTATTCATCATTAAAAACTTTAAGTGAAATCAACTAAATGTATAACAACAAAAACTAAATGCATTAAGTTTACGATACCCCATGTAAGACAAGTGGAAACTACTGTACTAATTAAGGATGAAGAGTTGAAACCGGAAGATAGCACAGTGTTCCTAGGCATAACTTTGGATGCCAAGCTGCAGTGAGGCCAGCATTTAGACAAATTATCAAAAAAACTTAGCTCTGCAGCATTCGCCGTTAGAAAAATTAGTGATTTAACTGATTGAGAGACTGCCCGTTTAGTTAACTTTAGTTATTTCCACAGCGTACGGTATTCTTTTGTGGGGTAATGCCGCCGATATTCAGACAATATTTGTTTTACAAAAAAGGGCAATTCGTTCAATTTATAAATTAAGTCCCAGATACTCCCCTTACTGTGCCCGCTCAGTTTATTTATGAAAACCTTTTGTACGCACATAAAAATATTAATTTGTTTAAAAAATACAGTGATATCCACAACATAAATACGAGGAACAAACACAAATTTGTTGTTCCTGCAACGAGGCTCAAGAAAATAGATATTATAGTACTAATAGTACGTTTAGATGCCAATGTATACGTTTTTACAATAAACTTCCGAGCAATATTCAAGCACTAAGTCTAAATAAATTCAAATCGTTCATAAAACGGAAGTTATGCCTGAAAGCCTATTATCATGTTAATCACTATCTCGAAGATAAAAAGGCTTGGGATTAAGCTGCTCCAATGAAATTTGATCTGTGAATGTCGAAATTTCGGACTTCGCTTGTTTATTATTAATTCCTTTCTTTTACACTTACACTATACACTGTACACTTTGACATGAATGATTTGACATGAATACTTAGTTCAGTATTTTATTATTTTTTACATTATTTTATGTGACATGTTTGACATGAATACTTATTTTTTTAAGTATTTTACTTTTTAATTATTATTGTGACATTTAATGTTTATTATTTTTTATTTTTTTTGAAATTCGTTTTGTAAATTATTGTTAATTTTTTTTTAATTATTGTGAATGTGAGGACCATGTGGGTCTCATATTTTATTTTTTTCCCCGCGACTGTCTGGCAGTTTGAGTACTATAAGCGAGCTACCCAAATGTCCTTTCTTTGGTATTGTTCGTCGTTTCGTTGAGCTTCTTGAGTTATAAGTCGAGCTACACGATAACTGACAAATGCCCGCACTGACTGGACAGGTTCGCTCAAATCTGTGTGGTTCTTTCTTCAAAAGACCATCTCAGACACTAATCTGCATAGTCCTCATCTGAATTGAACAAGATTATGTCTGGACTTCAAAAGAGACTATGACCTCTCTCGTTTCTTCTCAGAGTGGTCAGGTACGAAACACCGGCCCCATCTAGTTTTAAAAAAATTACGTGTAAAAGTGTTTGTAAGAACCTACTTGCAAAAATAAACATAATTTCATTTCATCATTTCATTTCATTTCATTTCAACGCCATCTATCGGCGCGGATGCCAGTTAAACTAGAAAGCGCGCCAAAAACTTATGAATGGATGCGCGGCGAATGAGTCACGCGGTTACACGGCCGCGAGCCGTGAGTCGCGCGCGTTCCATTCATCTCGCGCGGTAAGTGGTAACTGACTCACATTGTTTCTCCGAAATAAACTTTGAACTGTAATTACTGGCCAATTTATTTAGTTTCCTATAAAACTAATCATTTTACAGTGAATTACAAATGATGTACTTTGCCCATTGGAATAATTGAGTCATTGTCACTTGGGTCAATTGGTATTTCGTAATGTGGGTCATCTTTTTTTCGGGTCACCGAACGCTAAGCTATGCGATTGCAAGGAATGCATTCTGCCTATACCTACAAACACTTACATAGCTACTTTTTTATCGAATTCCGGCTGATGTCGTTTTATTTTAATTCAATTCAATTATTCAATTCGGCCGAAGGTATTCTATAATATTTTATGTAAATAACTTCTCGGTAAACCTCTGGGTGAAACATATTCTTATTCTTTATTGCACACAAAATTAAAATATATAGCTTATGTTTGTACATAAGCTATATATTTGGCAACATAATTATGTTTAGCAGTTGCAACTTGTACCATCAATTAATCGGGTAGCTACTTACGTGCTTACCAAGTCTTTAGTGATATGTCTATACAATGGCACAGTTTCCAACCCTTTTAATTAACGATTGATAAAACTGGGAAATAGTGGGAAACGTGTTGGAAAAATATACAGTTATTTCCAACTGATCGTTTTTATTAATTCCTTCCAAATGTTTCTCGCTGTACTAACAGCTTGAAGTACCTATTTGGAGTCATGCTCTCCTGGCCCTCATCCCCCGCGAGTGCACGAAGGACGCAATCTGCCCCTAAACGAGGCGTATCTTAATAGATCGCTTGCGTAATGACCGCCGGTCATTACCTTTGCTATCTTCACGATGAGGGAATTACGGGACATTGCAGGGCAAGAGGGTTGTTATGTTTCTAATGCGCTTACATTCAAAGGCGTTTTGAACTCTTTCGAAGAAGAATCATGTGTGAAGAATTCAAAATGTTTCTTTTTTATTAATTTTGCTAATGTGTTGATCACGTTGAAAGCATTAAAAGCACGCGCAGAATTTGTGTCATGTTTGAGATCGTGCCAATACTAGGTACATCGTCAGCCATTCTTGGGTGATGTGATCAATGAATACTTGTCATTCTTATCATCATCGTCGTTTACTTCCGTACAAACAAAAGTTCTTCTCATTTAAATATGCGTCAAATTGGCTTTCTTGTTGATATATTATTTCTGGCAAACGAAGGAATTGTGGTAGGTTACTGGCAAGCGCGTTGTATAATGTTCATGATGCGGATGATGTGGTTAATGGAATGTACTTACCTAAATGCAAAACTGTTGAGTTTGACATAGGTATGTACGTACGGTCGAACAAGCTATTTGGTTTACATTTTACAATGTAATTTGTGGGCTAAACTGTAAACCAAATAGCCTCTTCGACCGTACAAGCATTCTGCCAAACCAATTTATCGAACTTTTTCTCCAAGCTCTAAAAAACATCCGCTTCCCCGAAATTTCGGACAGGTCATTTACTAGTCATTTTGTATTGAATTCCGAATCACGCTGGAGATTCCCGCGCTATCCAAGATGGCGCGCATTTTTGGCGCGCTTCCGAACGTTCCGTTACTCATATATGCGCTACTGATTCACTATGTTTTTGACACTCAACTCATTACCAACACGTGTCCGCGGCTGCTGGACTCGATGGTCTACATACAATAATGAAACATCTTTATTAACTCGATAGTGTGCCAGTCACTACGATTGCTGAAGGATTAATCAAGGAAAACAGTTTGATAGCGAATGTTTCCCAATGAAAACTTTATACTGACAGCTTTTCAGGCTATAATTACTTAGGTACCTACCTACCTGCACGGGCAAAGAGCTTTTTTGGTACTTAACTTTAAAAGAACTCAATTAGATAGGAGGGACCTGATTTTATTTCATGAAGAGCTCTCTGACCCATCTCAGTCAGGCTTAGTACATAAACAACAAATAAATGATAAATCATTCATCTTGACAAACAGCATGAAATAAAAAGAAAAGGTGTCTGTGAAATAAATGTAGTTGAAGACAGGTATAATAAGACATGGCTGAGTAAGTTAACAGGTTAAATTAAAATGGTTTCGACATCCACCAAATGAGTGGTGTTAAACGCGATGACTAAAATATTAGGTACCTACCTGAAGCAATAATTCTTAAAACTAACTTTCTCCGGCAGGTTGAGACATAAATGTTTGCGAGCCGGATCTACAGTTGTGAGCTTTACTCAATGTTTTATTACTAGTAGTAACTCCTAGTTACTATGTCTCAACAGATGAGGTTCACGCACCGGTAAGCGGTGACTAACTCCTTATCTGACACAAGATGGCTCAAATACTAGAGTACTATAGCGGAAGTGAATCAATATTTACTCGGAAATGATCGTGATTCACTGTTCCGGATTGAATGACTGTGATCTCAAAACGTTGAATGAATTAAATTCCTATGCGATGTGTGATAGTGTTTATTTTGGCTTGCGCGCGTCGCACGTGTTGCGTCGTTGTTCGCGTGAGTAATGTGCAGGCGCCGGTGTTGTCGCGCATGCGTCGTCTTCGTGGGAGAGTTCCCTGTTACAAGTGTTATGTGTCACTTTACACAATATCTTCAGATATTGTCGTTTTGGTTTGCATCAGTAGTGTTGCATCGTATCTCACCTATCGATAAAATAGCTGATAGCAATTTTTTTTGCAATGATTTAGATTTGATTTGGTCTGGTCTTAAATTCTAAGAACGAACGACATTGGTCGGGGTTTTTCCGATAGCAGGCAGCAGCATTACGACTTCAATTTTGAATGTTGATTTATGTTCCAACAATATTTAAAAAGTTGAGTAACCTAATTTTAAATCCTCGTTGATTTTGGAGATGATAAGAAAAGTCCCAGCTGCCTAGAGCAAAGAGTTACTTACAATGCCGTTCGGATAATTTAACAGAGCCAATCTTCTGCTAGTTAGTTAGAGCTGCAGAATAAGGATACCATGGCACAAAGCGAAAAAAATACCTATTAGTTGACATTTCTCGGGGAAAAAAAGCAAATACTATAACTATCAACCTAAGCCACGAAAACTAAGTTCCTTTGGAAGCCACTGAAACCAATACCTAAATGAAGAAAACAAAATAATCTAGCATGGAAGGTAAAGAGATAATTTTTCTCTTAAATTTAGATATCGATTGTCAGCCCTTGAAGCGTGTGATATTTAAAATGGCATCTTTATCAGCTTGCTTTTGATTCTCAAGATTCGTCTCATAATGCACAAGCTTGTTTAACACATCGCCTGTCGCATCGCGCACATTAACGTCATTAGCAAATTAAAACAAAATAAAACAGAGTGTCAACTGCACTTTCAAAATGTCTTGATGTTTTAATCGACCTTTTTATTTAATTTATTTCGCAAATTGGCAGAAATGATATAAATATAAACAAGCTTAGTTTTCTCTACGCCGTTTCTCATTGGTCGGTTTCAAACGAAGAACACACCCACTCCACACACGAGGCATCGTTTATAAACCGCAGTAAATTAGACTTTTTGTGGTCTTGTGATATTAACAATTTAATGTTATTAATTATTTTATTATAAGAGGAAGGTTGCAGGGTGACCTTCGTATAAAGGCGAAAAATTTAGAGTGTCAGAATGATTTAATATAAGACTTTCTGTAAAACCGCACTATGTAATGGATTATGCAAATAAGACTACACCACTAACACCACTCATTTACAAACACTTTTAGTCATTAAAATTGTCAACAGTCATTCAGACGGTTTTAGATTTTAAAATCCAGGAATTAGTAAAAGATTTCGTTCATTATTTGGACCTTCTTAAAGTGCCATGATAAGTACAATTTTTTCAGCAGCGAATGTCTGTTGGCAATGCCAATCAGAACTCGCCTCGCTCACATATCTAAGGCTTGGTCGTTACTAGCAGTATCACCTAGGTAGCATACGAACATACAGTCTCATATCCAGCGACGAGGGTCTCCGATGTGTTATGTGTCCTCATGTAATTACGGATGCAGATATCACCTAGATCTTAAAGCACCTACGTTACAATGTAGATCTCTCGGATAAGTTGAACGCAATAAGGCATGGCGGTTATTCTAAATTTAAACCGCTCAGATAATGGCGGCGAAGCGCACATTCGGCGTAGTGTTCTAGGAACCGCGAGTGATTCGGCTGCGGAGCGGCGCGGCGGCGCGTCCGTGCGGCGCCTCACATTACATAATTGGACATAACAAGCGTTTGCGAAGCCAAGCTTGCCAACTGTAGGCTATAGGTTAACGAGGGACTAGACGAGATCATAACAAGCGAGTCCAGCCAATCAGAGGACGAGAATTATCTAGCCGTAGACCAACCCGCCGCGCCGCGTCCGTTTCAATTTAGAAAATGTTAGGTGGTGTAATTTTAGTTCTGCCGTTTGGCTTCTGTAATTTTTCTTTGTATTTAGTAAATAATTTATAGCTCTGCTTAAACCTGTCCTAAAAAACATATGAAGCTATCCAGGTTATTTAAAAACACGTCTAAGTGCGGTTGCTGATCTAAATATCGATAGATAATACTTTTATTGTCAAAGGAAATATTTATGCGGAACGCATAACAGTGTAGGAAGTGCGTAGAGTGTGGTAGACCACAATGTAACCTAGGTACATAATATTATGTACCTATAAAATATATATTTTTAGTGTTGATGAAACTTTGCGGTTGGGGATGTCCATTTTGTGAACAGCGAGCGTGCAGTTGATCTCGCCAGTTGAAGGTTGTTTACATAATAATGAATAATTTCTACGGACTCTACGGTTTGAATTTAAAACAGTTAACATCAATAGTATCTGTTATCCTCAGATGAGCGTGAAGTAGAGCACGTAGATGTAGGTAGACACCGACGAGGCCTACCGCCTGCTTATACACGGTGGAAATTGGAAGGGACTAAAACGGTACCGACGAAAAAAGTATATTTGGGGGGTTCAGACGGGGGTTAAACCGATTACGTATTCGGTACATCAGCACTGAACACGTTACCACGTGTTCAGTGCTGATGTGTGAACACTGTGAACACAGCACCACGGTTGCTACCGTGGTGCTGTGTTCAGAAATCCTTTAGCATTGTGATGGTTGAAACTACAGGTCTATCAGAACGCGATGAACTCAAAAACTAATTATACAGAATGGAATTTGATACGGTTTTCACCAATGTACGCCGGGGTGATTCATGAGGGAGATTAGTGAAGAATTCATTTTGTTTTTGTGTAAATTGGTTGATATCGGTTTCGGTTTAAAGAATTTATTCTCATAAGAACAATACATAGGTTCACTTACAATGAGATAGAAAGTAATTTTTTTATATAAATAAATACATTTTGCCTCCGATGCGTGTTGGTGAAGTTTTACAAAACAAATATATAGGAAGTATGTAATTGCTAACATTTAAAATGCGGTATGACTATGATATATGATATATGATGACTGACAACAAATCATACCGACTGGGAGTTTGCAGTGCGTGCGTAGCGTAAACTATAGAGTTATATGAAAACAATGAATTACGAAATGATTCCTCCTAAAAAGATTTATAAAACTGTAGCAACGCTATAGGTATTCCTATGTCTAAAATACATATGCTCTACCTACCTGATTATATCTTCACACATTATGGAATGCAAATAATGTTGAATATGAAAATTATCACGGGAGTAAAGAAAACATGAAAAAATTGGTTAGATAAGTACTGTCCCTAATTAATATAAGTAATCATCTATTTTTGTCTGATATATTTTAGTCCTGGCGCCATTTAAATTATCGTTAGGAGTAGAGTTTATTGATTTTGTTAGCATTTTAATATTAAATATTTGACACAGATGATCTAGCGGTCAATATAGCTGGCCAACAAATTCAAGGAAACAAAACAAAATGTAAAAATGTATCGATAAACTACACCACCGCCACCTTTTTCGCCCGTGGTCCCTTCTCGTAGTCCCTGGAAGGGACCACGGAGCTTTTTTTCTTAGTGGTCCCTATAATACTGGAAAATTCCGAGGTCCCTTCTCGTATTCCCTGCGAAGGGACCACGGAGGTTTTGACGCGCGCTCGCCTAACTCGCCGGGCCTCCGGCGGGCCTACTTCGTCGGCCTACGGCCCGGTGCCCATGCCGCCCATAGAATAAAATAAAATATGATAATTATTGTATGGCATTTTCGTGCATTATTATGGAATTATAATTATTATGTATTTTTCTTTTAATAATTTGTAGAAGTCGCCTCTTTGGCGTAGGTCTCCCCCAGCTTCCTCCAGTTGTCTCTGTGCATAGTTTGTCTTCTCCAATCTGGTCCACATCTTTCCTTAAATATCTCCTCCCTTCGTTTTTTCTGTCTACCTCTACTTTGTAACGTTACATTTTCCCGGTAGGATCCACAAAACTGTAAGGTCACACTGAGCACTCACCTACCTAACTTTCAGTCTGGAGGGGAGTACTGTTAAAAGAAATAGTCAAGGGGACGAGTTATAAGAATTTATTATTAAATAACCTAGGGCCTACCTATTTGGAGCTAGAAGATAACTTAACTAGGTTAGAGAAGCGGGTGGATTGAAATGAAAATAAACGTGAGATGAACTGGAGAAAGGCGGGCCTCTGGGCTGTAGTAGTGGCCGAGAGACGTCAGCCTTCAGTCTTCCTTCAAGGATACTGGTCGAGGTTCATCATTCATCGTCTCCCATCGGTAAAACTGGTCGAGGTATATCAGGCTTCGACATTGTAGCCGAGGAAGCGAAGGCCGGCAATCTTCTTCCCGGAGGGCCGGAGGACGTCAGTTTTTTTCTTTCTGCTGAGATGGAAGACGTCAGTTTAATCAGATCGTAAGAGAGGATGAAGGGTCACCACTCCTGTAGCCTGGGCCACAGATGCTAAGTCATGGCACAGGTACACATTAACTTATAAATCACAGTAGAGGAAAACTTCCTCTGGTCACTCTTCAAGACTTGTGATGCCTTTCAGCTCCAGACGTAGATTGCCAAATTCACTACCAGGCTCCTGTCATCTCCAGATGATTGACATTTTATAATTTGGAATTTCTAGAACACAATAAAAAGAAAAGATAATGAGGTCGATGTGATTTAGCTATACGACCTACAACTAGCTCCAGCAATAAATTAAAAATAAAACTAGGCCTGTCACTAACTGACATTACAAAGGTAAACAAAGATAAAAGTCTACAGAAAAAACTTGATTATTAACATGAATTACAAGGTAAAAGGCTAAAGCCGTTGCTAAGCCTTCAAGAAATGAGCATGAAGCCTAGGGATGACGAATGTTTAAATTTTCAGGTTAACAATATCCAAAAATGTAAGTAAAAAAAAACATGTAAAAACACACAAATTACAACTTTGCCCTTCTTTTGGTACGCATTCTGTCAGTTTCTTGGTCCATCTTGGCTTCTCTCCATTTTCCGTTGGTGTAAGTATGCCTAATTTGTGTTCATCTACCTTCCTCAACGACCGTGGCAACCATATGTTAGGCATGGTAGGATTACTGTGTCATACAGTTTCCTTTTTTATTTCAATGTTATAAACATTGAAATAAAAAAGGAAACTCTATCTCTATTTTTCATAATTTTCTTCAAGCTCCAGTACTTTTTCCACGCAATTACAATTCGTCTGTTTATTTCTTTTTCTGTAAGATCTTGGAATGAAATTGACTGACCTAGGTAAATGTATTCCGTAACATACTTGATACTTTCTCCGCTCACTCTGATGGTTCAAACAGTACCATTCGTGATAATTTTTGTTTTTGAGGCGTTTAGCGATAAACCAACCTGCTGCTCTTTCTCACTAAATCGTTTACCATGCTGTCTAGCTGAATACTCTCCTCAGCAAATATAGCGATTTCGTCCTCGAACCGTAGGTGGCTTAAGTATTCTCCATCTATTTTGATGCCTTGTTTTTCCCAGTTGATATTTCTAAAAACCATCTCCAGACTGCTGAGAATATTTTGGGTGAAAGGGAGTCGCCCTGTCTTACGCCTTTTTCTATGCGGAATTCCGGTTCGTCTCTTTCCAGACGTATTTTAGCCAAACTTTTAGAATATATGCTGTATAGGAGCTCAATGTACTCTATATCCAAGCTTTGTTGTATTAAGTGCTTTCATATAGCAGTGTGTTTTAAGGAGTCGTAAGCTTTGGGGAAATCTATGAAGCATATGTACAGAGTCTTTCCATATTCTTTACTTTTCTCTATTAGTTATGCCATGCCGTGGATATGATCGATCGTTGAAAAATGATTTCTGAATCCTGCATGTTCACGTGGTTGATTGTCGTCTAAGATTTTGGAGAGCCTGTTCAGAATGATTATTGAGAAAACTTTGTAGACATTGCTCATTAGGCTAATTGGCCTGTAATTGCTTATGTTGTCTCTATCCCCTTTTTTATGTAGTAGAGTTGTAACTCTTAAAATTCGATGTTGTTTGTGCAGAATAGAGTTCTTGATAAAGTTTTGTTGCCTCCGTTATTATGTCTAATCGTTTCGGTAATCTATTTCCCGCTCTATCTGTTAAATGTGAAGGCCATTTTGAAGATGTATAGAGCTCTTTTAAATATTTTTTTTTCACGGCTCCCGTTTTGCTTAAATATTTTTCAAACGTACTCTTCCTTTGAACCTTAGATTTTTCTGAAATCTCTGTGTTAATTAAATTGTCTTGCTTAATTGTGTAATCTTGTGTTTTACTTCCTTTTCCTGTATAATTGTTTTCTTTCTTCTAGTAGTTTCTTTATATGGGTTTTCTTCTCGTCTTTTTGTTTTTTTTTTTGTTTCAGGTATTGTACAAGTTAGTCATATCTTCTTCGAAATTATTATATTGTATTTGTGTTAATATTTTTATTTTTATTTATTTATATTTTCACTGCAGCATTTTCTTCACATTGTTTTCCACGAGTATCTGTAGGTCTCTAGTATAATTTGCGCTTGTTTTGATGTATTTCTTTTTCTGCTTTGTGTTTATATAGATTTTGCATCTTATCATTTTGCGGTCAGTATTGAAATTCAGGTTTTTAATTATATTAAAGTTGCGTACATCAAGGCTCTGGGTTGTTAGTATATAATCGATTTCATTGTGATATAAACGGTCTGGTGACTGGACAAGCTATTAGCAAATATTAAGTTCTTTTCTAAAACAAACGCTACCAGTCTTTGTCCATGTCAAAATCAAAATCAAAATCAAAGCATTTATTTCAAGTAGGCCAGTTACAGGCACTTTTGAATTGTCGAAACAAAGTTAAATGTAGCTACAGTCCCAGTCACAAGACATAAAAACTGTGAAAGTACTGTAGTTGCCCATTCCCTAGCGTAGATCTCTATGGAGAAGAACGGGCAAGAAACTCCATGGACACTCTTTTAAATCAAAATATTGTTACAAAATCTTGGTTACATCATTCATGTTGAGATGGTATATTATGTGAGAACAATGTAGCAAGATGTGCACGTTAAAAGTGTCCATAGTAAAAACAAAAAATACAATTCTAAAATAAACATACAAATAAGCCATGGCAACTAAGAGTTGACCAGTCACAACTGACAGCGCCCGTTCACGAACATGACGCATGGATCAGCACCATTCAACTCAACCATTTTGAAGGGAACTGAATGATCCGACACACGCGCCACCATCAGCGAGACATTAGAGTGAGCGTGACATACTCTCAACCGCCAGGGCACATTCAAGTCAAGAAAAGACGTAGGATTTCAGTGAATGATAGCTTTCTAGTACATAGTACTCACACAATATGGGCTGTGCGATTATATAATACTAGAGATTGATTCTATACAATGCAAAGACAGTTGTACAATCTTCAGCAGCTCCAACAATTCTATTTAATACTATCAATTTATGCGCCCCTGTCCATGTGGAGCAGGACCAGCATTGAGCCACGCATTTTTATCTGCGATATAATCGCCCAACTTGTAATAAGCTTGCTTACATAGTGTGCGTTTGATGCATGTTTTAAATTTCGTCTCATTCAGTTCAAGAATACTTTGTGGAATTTTATTATAGCATCTCAAACAGTACCCCATGAAAGATGAGTCCACTTTAGCGAGTCTGAAGCCTGGCTGAACTAGTTGGTCCCTATTTCTAGTACTGTAATTATGTCTATCACCTCTTTTACCAAAAAGATGCAGATTTTTTCTGACGTACATTATGTTTTCGTAGATGTACTGACAATGTACCGTCATGATGCCAATATCCTTAAACAGTTCCCTTAGAGAATCGCGCCTACGAAGATTATATATAGCTCTGATGGCTCTTTTTTGCAGAATAAATATAGACTCAATATCTGCAGCCCGTCCCCATAGCAAAATGCCATAAGACATTATACTATGAAAGTAACTAAAATAGACCAGTCTAGCGGTATCTACATCAGTAAATTGACGAATTTTTCTAATAGCATATGCTGCTGAACTTAGACGCGCCGCAAGGGATGTTAAATGAGAACCCCATTGTAGCCTTGAATCAAGCGTAATCCCCAGGAAAACCGTTTTATCTACGAATTCACGTTTCTCTTTATTTAATATTATTTCACAATCACTACTTTTAACATTGGGTAAGGCAAATCTTATGCATTTAGTTTTTTTTTCATTTAATACTAAATTGTTTGCTGTGAACCAATTATGGACCTGAAGTAGGGCATCATTCACGTCATCTAGATTCTGGGCCCGTCTATTTATCTTAAAAATAAGGGAAGTATCATCAGCAAACAACACCATATTTTGAGGTTGGTTTTTCAATAAATAGGGTAGATCATTTATATACACGAGAAAGAGGAAAGGACCCAATATTGAGCCTTGTGGAACCCCCATTTTTACTTTTAAACCTTGTGAATTAACACCATTTATTTGAACACGTTGTTGTCTATCACTCAAATATGATTTTACCAAACTAAGTGCAAGTTGACCTAATCCGTAATGCTCAAGCTTCAAAAGTAATGTGTTGTGATTTACGCAATCAAATGCTTTGGAAAGGTCACAAAATATTCCTATGGCGTCTTGAGACTCTTCCCACGCAGTAAATATGTGCTTTAATTATGTGCAATAAATATGTGCAGTAAATATGTGCTTTATGTGCCAGCGTCAGTCGTACAACGTCCCTTGATGAAACCATACTGTTGATCATGTAAAATTTTGTTGGTGTTAAAATGATTGAGCATTTGATTAAGCATTACCTTTTCAAACACCTTGCTAAAAACTGGCAACACGGATACAGGTCTATAATTATTAGTATCTTTACTGTCCCCGGATTTGAAAAGAGGTATGACTTTACTGTATTTCATTAGATCAGGGAAAACTCCTTGGTCTACACACAAATTAAAAATTAAAGCTAAATATGGGGCTATAGTCTCAAGTATGGATGCACAAACTTTGATAGACATTCCCCATAGATCTTCGGTCAGTTTGATTTTTATTTGCCGGAAAGCTTTAATAACTATCATAGGGTTTATGTGTTTAAATTTAAATTCAAGCGTGCAGCCAGATACATTCGCCTTTAATAAACCAATTGAGACTTCAGGTGAGGAATTAAGAGCTTCCGTCGTCTTTAATGGTATATCGGTAAAGAAATTTACAAATTCTTGAGCTACTTCCAGATTAGAGCTTTTAGGACCACATGCTGAATCTAATGTGTAGCTAGTGTTACTTATTTTCTTCCTGTTAGTCTCATTATTTATGACTTTCCAGACTGTCTTTATTTTGTTTTCTGCTGTTTTGATTTTGTTGCTAATGTGCAGGGCTTTAGCAACCTTGCATGTATTTCTAAAAATTTTTGAATACTTAGCAACATACCGGTTAAAAGTTTCGGTGTTTATATAAAAGCTTAAGGCCATAAAGCTAAACTAAAACCAATCACTAAATATGAATTTAGGGCTAATACTTTTTGTCTTCTTTTCAAAAGTTTTGTTGAATTCCGTGTGAACTATTGAAAAGAAACGATCATACAATTGATTTATATTAATATCGTCATGGCTCTAACTTGTTCTGTAGGGAAATATTATACCTATTCAATTTGCTAGAAGTTATAGGTCTAAATTTGATCTGAACTTTTTGCAAAGGTGTATTACACCTAAAAGTTACAGTTTGTCCGCTATGGTCAGACGGCAGACAGTTTACTATGGCTTTATCTAAGTAATCACAATCGCAGAAAACATTATCTATACAAGTCGCAGAAGATGGAGTGACTCTAGTAGGTTCTATAAAAGTGTTGGTCAAGTCAAATGACTTAAAAAGATTTAACAACCGACTGCTATTTGAACTTTCTTCTAAAATATTGATATTGAAATCACCACAAATAATTGTAGATTTATTACTGGCTGCAATTTTTGCCAGAACATCTTCCATTATTGATTCAAATAAGGAAAAGTTTTGATAGTTTGGGGGTCTGTACACACACACAATTACATGCTTATCTAGCTCAACACAGGACAGTTCGACGCAATGTTCAACCGAGAGACCTACTATGTCATTTCGTTGCTTATATTTGAAACCTTTTTTTATTAATATTAGGGAACCTCCACGAAGCATAGTTTTACGGTTAAAGCAGCTATCCACCATATAGTTTTCATAATTAATAAGCATTTGGTAATCCTTTAGCCAATGTTCAGTAAAACAAATAATGTCAAACTTACTATTCTCTAAAAACAATTCAATTTCTAATAATTTGGAAGAAATGCCTTGGATATTTTGGTGGAATAATTTTAAGGTGTTCTGCTGAGGCCCTTTTTTACTAACTATCTGAGTGCAAGAAGATACCTTGCTGTTGGAAGGATTAACAATATTGTTAATGGTACCTTCTGTTGTCTCACTTTCTAGTTTAAATTAATAATAATATTTGGAGTAAGGCCGGAGACTTCCGTGCCATCCTCAGACAACAAGACCCTATCACTAATAGAGCTTAATTGAGGATTTTCCACGGTGACGCATGGATCCTCCTCAGAGTGTTTGTAAACATTTATAGCACTAATGCTATCTTCATTTAAAGAAATGATGTCTTGACCTTTTACCTTTTGAGTACTTGGTGAATGCCAACTCCTCACTTTGTAATAATTTCCCGATCTGGGCATTGAAGTCGCCCATAACTATAAGTCTTTTCGTGTTTTCAAGTTTACTGTAAAATTTGTCCAGCTCGTCGTCATTGCATTTTTCAGTCGGTGCATAGACTTGAATAAAATACAACACGTTATTATTGGGCAAGTTTAGTTCTAGAGTCGCTGCTCTATTAGAGTAACTGAAGGAAACGATGCTCTTTTTTTAAGTACTTTTTGACCAAAAAACCTACTCCATGTTGACCATGCGTACTTTCTTTGTGATACAGGATGTATTTATGGTATTCTTTGATTTCTTCACTTTTCCTTCTAGTTTTGCATAATCCAATAATGACCCATGTTAATTTTTGTGTAGCATAATCTAATTCTTCCATTCTTGAGTCGGACAGTAATGTTCTTACATTTAGATTTGCAATATGTAAATTTCGTGTCTGGTCTCTCTCTTTCTGGTTTGGGGGGCTGTAGTCAAAATCCTCAACTGAAGTTCCGGGGACTAGCCGGCCTAGAGGATGCTGTGAGAGGGGTGCTAATTGTTAATCCGAGTCGTCTTGCTCTCCTCCTTTGGTAGTACGGAGCGAAGAAGCCTTTTGCATGGTAAAAAGTGTTGCCTTGTTTTTCCTTTGCACACTGCTCGTCTACTTTTCCGAGGGATTCTGATAAATCTCTTTTCTGTGTGTTTTTCTGTTTACAACCTACACTGCTTATAAAATCAGATGAAATTCTAAACTATTTTTTTTTAAATTATATTAAAAATAATTACAAGAGCTCCACGGTTTTACTGGCTTTCCCCGCACCCTACAGGGGTCGCGACAGGGTGGGTGCACATTACCATAAATGTCAGGGGTTACGAGTCGCGCCCCGCAGTCTGTCATAACACAGGATTTGACGGGATTTGTATGATGAACAGCTCTTGACAGGATCGTCCTCCTTACCGTAGTCAGCCATGATAAACACGATTTATGTTGAAATGTTAGGGGGTTTATTAATTTATTGAGTTCGAGTTATGAAAGCAATTGATGGAATGGTGTCGCAAGTATACCCACTGTCTGTATTACAAATATGTATCATTCATTTCAATCCTTAATGATGATTACCATTTTTTAGAACACTAAACTATTACATAGACACCCAGGATACCTATTCATAATTATACATATGCTTAAAATTTTCATAATGATGAGCCCATCAACGACCGTCGGTGATTAAGCGCTTCGGTATGGTCACATAAGGATACACCTTACTATAATAATAGTGGAAATCACCTGTCGTGTGCTCCAGACCGGATTCCTCTGCTTTCACATTCCCGCACCCGCCCGGTGACCGGCCGGAGTGGCGAGCGGCGCAAGCGCAGGCTGCTGTGAATCATCACGCGGAATGCGCCGCGTGTGAACCTACCTCAGGCATTGCGACTCCGATAGATATAGGGGACATTGACTTTCTTGCTATTTCACCATATGCATAGTTTTAAGAATTACGAGATCAGAAAGGTACTCTTAAATTACTCACTTATGTCAATGTGATTGTTACGGAACTTGTGAACAACAGCTAATAGAGCACAATAGAATGATATCGATGTGCAGATAAAAATAAAAGTGTGAGTACAATCACCAACACAAGTCGCACATCTAACTCGTCCATCGCGACACAGCTTACGAAACCGTGGGATATATAGCATTCCAGATTAAATTATATAATACATATTGATGATACCGGTAATTCTGCATTTTTGGCGAGGCCGATCGTTAATGACGATGATTCATATTAGTGGAATGAGATAGTTAGCATTCTCATACTTACAACAACCTTTCGTCGAGAAATGCTGCATGATTGGTTGTTGATTGCTGACCTATCGTTCTGTACTGAGCACCAGGTGAACAAACATCATTTGCTTAGCTTTTTCCCAACTGCGTTAAGCTAAGATACGCTAGCTGAATCGGTCCGTGTCTGAGTCGTTGTTTGGGTTGACTGCCATTTGTAGATCTTTGACAGTCTGATCTAACAACCAGTCTGTTAACCGGTTAACCGGAGTCCAAAAGGGCATTTGGTTCATGTAAAACGTTGGTACCTAAACTGGAAGCTACCCTCAACATACTAGTTGGAATAAGACTAGACTATGGTCATGATGCCTCTTATTATGTATTAGGATCTAAGCGATGGGATCATCGCTACGTACATTGGAATAAGATCACTGTAACAGTCACTATCGGAAATACAACTAAGGGCCATTTTCAATGACTTACTAACAGGTAACGGAAGTTTGCTATCTCTAACTGTTTGACATTTAGCTTACGGACCGTTAGAAACAAAACGTCACAGAAAA
The DNA here is from genome assembly GCA_941918905.2 of Xestia sexstrigata. Lineage (NCBI taxonomy): Eukaryota > Metazoa > Arthropoda > Insecta > Lepidoptera > Noctuidae > Xestia > Xestia sexstrigata. The sequence goes on from OW799211.2 coordinate 21,882,087, forward strand.
GCTTTCTTTGATTTTTCTATGAGTTACAGTCCTCCGAGTGACAGGTAGGTGACGCGGATATGATAATATATCTAACTATCTGACGATAAGCTGACTTTGTATATAGAAACACCGATAACCATACGAGACGTTAGGCATGTTAACTATAAGAATAAGAATAATTTATTTAAAAAGTACTAACAGTAACTAACAGTTATACCTAAATCAAAAATCAAAATCAAAGCATTTATTTCAAGTAGGCCAGTTACAGGCACTTTTGAATTGTCGAAACAAAGATGAAAATTAAATGTAGCTACAGTCCCAGTCACAAGACATAAAAACTGTGAAAGTACTGTAGTTGCCCATTCCCTAGCGTAGATCTCTATGGAGAAGAACGGGCAAGAAACTCCATGGACACTCTTTTAAATCAAAATATTGTTACAAAATCTTGGTTACATCATTCGTGTTGAGATGGTATATTATGTGAGAACAATGTAGCAAGATGTTCAGTTAAAAGTGTCCATAGTAAAAACAAAAAATACAATTCAAAAATAAACATTCAAATAAGCCATGGCAACTAAGAGATGACCAGTCACAACTGATAGCGCCCGTTCACGAACATGACGCATGGATCAGCACCATTCAACTCAACCATTTCGAAGGGAACTGAATGTACGTAAGTAAGTTATAGAAAACGGCCGTAAGAGAACAGTCTTCATGGATAAAACAAATTAAAATCACGACCTTGATGAGCCTAGTTAGACATGTAATTTGGCTTCGACCTAGGAAATACCCAGTGATGTAGGTCGTCTGATCCAACACTGAGCAGTTCCTAGTATCTGACAGCCGCCGCCTGATAAGGTTTCCGCGAAAGAATGTGTCTCGTAATACGTAGTGATACTGATTTTTACACCTGGCCTTGTAATCATAATTATAATTCGTAACGCGTAATTATAATTTAGAATCCACCACCACAATTCACTATACCTACTACCGCCAGTAGTGTTATACACTACTGGAATAAAATTAATGAATACAGAACATTTAAACAATGAAACTGAAGCCCTGAATTTCAATTGAAATATCCCAGTTCTTCGGAAAACTTTTTACTTAATGGTCATAAAAGTTGTAAGCACTGATGGAAAAGATTGTAACTTTGACAGCTTTTCTCAGAAACGTAATGCTTTTGTAGATTTTGACCAAGACAGAATTTGCTAATACCAGCTGTGGATTTTATTCGTGGCTGTTATTTTGAAAATAAATAAAATGGCGGAATTTAATCAAGCTAATCGTCACACAAAAATGTTCCAACCCAATATTGAAATTTGCAAGTTTCGACGGAAACTTAAATACGACTGATGGTATATTAGCGGGCAGGCGGTCGTCTTTAATCTAAGCGTTACATATCATTACGAAGGCCACTGTCTTCCTGTATCGGTGTCACAAGAGTATGGTGGGCGCAAGGGGGGCGTGGGGGGCGCCGTGGTCGCGGGGCGGAGCGCCACAGGCCACACCTGCCCGGCCGAACTCCGCCCCCGCACTCGTACTCAACACTTGAGACAATCCAGACTGCCTGAGTTATGAGAGGCAGAGTGTGGGAGTCGCATGGTTTATATGGTTTAACACCTCTGCCCGAAACGATTCATAATGATTGAAGATTAGTCTGGTAGAAACGTTTTGGTTATCAGAAATTGCTTCATGTGTTCAGCAGTCCCTAATTTGTTTAGCAATCTAGTAGCTATGTAATTTCCAAATACAGCTTCATAGCAAGTGCATTTACATTATGAAATTCTTTGCACCTTATCGCGCACACCGTGTAATTGGAAGGAAAATCGATACGATAAGAAGAAGAATCGCGTACACCAACGCGGAAAAGTTATACAAAAAAAAAGATTGAAATGAACCGAGAAAACTTTAAATTACAAACATTTTTCTAAATGTACGTATGGCTCCTAATTATGCAATCGGCTCGAGTGCTACGGCGCGGTGTAGCGCTACGCTTTCGTAGCACCATAGAAGTTAACTAAATTGTACAACAAGCCATTTTTTATGACAGTTTCAGTTAAAACAAATCGCTGCCGCCTATGACTTACATCGCAGACTGTATTTCTAAGAAGGAATCGTACTGTCCGCCATCATTGATCCCGGAGCGTGGCAACCGCAGCGGACCGGCGACCGGCGACCGTAGCCCGCCCGCGCCCACGACCTACAGTTATACTCGTAGAACTCAGCTCAGTGTACACAATCAGCATTATGTCACAGTTTTGAGAACTCTGTGGTCGTAAATAATATGCAATCATTGAACAAGACACCTTCATTATCTGAAGGATTGATGAACAAGGATTCATGAGTGGACCATAAATAATTGCATTTTCTTTACTTTTAGTTGAAGTTAAATTTTAATTACGCGTTCGATACATACTTAGTTATCCCTAGCTGTCATCATTGTTTACTCATAATTACCCTTTATCTGCAGGTAAAAATGAAATAATCACTACCACTTTGTCGACCACGGCAAAATTTAGGGTCCGGCCATATTGAGTCATCTATTAGTTAGCACCACCCGCCTTGACCACAGCTTTACGAGATAATGGCCCCCTTCCTCCTTAAGTCCTTATTATTACTTTATAGGCCTTAAATTAATAAGTGACACGTAGTTTTATTAACGACTCATAACAGCATTAGGGTCCAATTGTGGTCCGATTCCTGTAACCGACCGCCGAGTGAAACCGATCATGATTGGGTCCGGATGCAGCGTTTTATCGTATAAGGGATATTATATTTTTCGAGTTTGCCTTTATAAAGATTTGTTGGGCTTGCTCAAGTTATTAGCTGTGAAGATCACGCAATAAATAATATGAATGAATTATCTGTGAAGGTTTGTCTTGTAGCTGTGACTTTTAATCGAAACGAAAAATAATTACAGGTATAACAGATAATAATAATAGGTAACAATAGAAAAGAACAGAATATTTCTTTATTAGAGTGCAAAGTCAAGTAAAGCAGATTTACAGAATGTCAAAAAAAAAATAGAAAATATTATAGATATTTTGGATTTCTGCACATCAATACTGATGCTCCGAGTATTTTATGTAAAAAAATAGATTACAAACTTAAAGCAAACACTTCATGTCCCATCTCATGTCTTTTCTGTTCCCTGCGGTCAGCATCCAAAACCCACATCCTCATCTCAAAAGCATCCTTATCAGAAACAATAGTTTAATAGGCAATAAATCTAAGCCTGCGACTTTCCCATCAGCGCTATCTCCTCTGACACCGTCATTACTTGACCTGTCTCCTGAGGATCAGGCCAGGTCCGGGGCGCGAGGGCGCGCTATATTTGGCGCGCGCGGCGGGACGCCATGCATTATGCATGGCCGGCGCGGTGGCGCATGCATTATGGAACAACCCCTCTACTTATCTGGCTTTCATTAAATTGTCACCGAATTGTTTTTTTATGTAATGTGTTTGTTTGGAGTTCAACTGTTTTATGGGGTTTCTGATCAGATCACACGTAGTGTAAAGTCTGCTGAGTGTGTGGAGACGGTGTAGGAAAAAATCGTGAGGACCCCGGAATGTCCTAGAAATTTCCATACATGTGATATCTACCAGCGCGCATTGGCGGGAAGGCTTTCTTCCCAGCAGTAAGAACATTGTAGGGTAATTATGTAAAGGAAACCGTATACCTGCTTGAAGATTTCACAAACGATTACTCATGTGCTGCCATTTCATTCGTGAGAGAGTGACGCATTTCTTGACATAATCTGTGTTGCGTGCGGTGTTTAACTGTTTAGAAATTAGTTTACCAATAAATATCTCCCAATTTGTAGGAAGTTTCGAAACAAAATAAAAGATGGCACGATAATTGAAGCTATATTAAACTTATGATACAAGAAGTGCCGTCGCCAGCGCCGCCGCCATAGCCGACAAACGTGGTCACTGGCGATATATTATTAACAATAATTATTCTCTCGTCCTCCTTGTGCGGTCTTTATTGCGAAGAGTTATCTTTGCGACATAACATCACGCATGTATTTCCCGGAAAGGGTTAGGCAGACATGTTTCTATAGAAGTATTTACTGTTTACTCTGTGTATTACCTAGTGTTTTTTAGGTTAAGGTATTTATCTATGGGTCTTTGTTACCTGAAATAAATGGTATAATATTATTATTATTTGTTTTTTATACTTTTATCTCGGCTTTGTTGCCGGATTTATAGAATAGTACGGGCCGAAGCCAAGTACTACCGGTGAACTGTGTGCGTGCGGTGACTCGAGGTTCTATGTTTGTGGTCGTGACTACAGATTCATTTTCATTTTGCAAAAATTTTGTAATAATCCTGCATGTATTCAGGATTGCGGCTCTCTAAAGACTTTGGTATGTATAAGGTGGTAAGTTAAGAGTTCTTAAAGACTGTTGGAGTTGTTTAGGAATAACTCCTGTTGTTGATACCACAATAGGGACTATGGCGACATTGCTAAGACACCACATTCGGCTGATTTCTATTTTAAGTTCTATATATTTTGAAAGTTTTTCGGCTATTGTATTTTGTAGATTGTGGGTGTTTGATAAGGCGATGTCTATAATTTGAGCGGTTTGGATGCGTCTGTCTAACAATGTTATGTCTGGTCTGTTGTAGTGAATGGTTTTATCCGTGAAGATTCCTCGGTCGAAGTACAATTTGTGAGTGGCGTTTTCAAGAACAGTTTCAGGCTGTTATTTATAATAAGATACTGGTGGTCTGGAGATTATGATATATAATAGCTAATTTTTGATGAATTATGTTCGCTATTTGATCATGCCTGTGCTTATAATTAGTCTGGACTATTGCTTACACGCACCTGTGATGTGTGTGTGTGCTGAATGGTTTCAGAAGAACTATTGCATCGCCTACATGTGTCTACTGTTTGAGGAACTCTCATTATGTGTTTCTAGTAATTTCGGGTTTCCATGACCTGGTCCTGAATCGCTATCATAAACCCTTCGGTCTCAGGGAACAGTTCTCCACGCTTTCACCATCCGTTCGACGCTAATTTTTCGACGTTAGGTAAATAAAGGTCGTGTCGGTTACTCCCATGCAGTGACTTTTGAGTCCATTCAGCGATTTTAGTCTGTCTTTCAGTCTGTTGTTCATTACTTTGTGTTTCCTGTCATACATGTTCAAAGGAGTAAGTTTCTTGTCATTATACGGTATTGCTTTATGTAGGGTTGAAGTGGAGCTTTTATTGTCAAAGTATTTTCTCAATGTTGTTATTTGTTTGTTATGTAGGTTAGTGATATCTATAATTCCCCTTCCGCCGTCGTTCCTTGGTAGTGTGAGTCTCTGTACACATGACCTAGGATGGTGTCTCCTGTGTTTAGTGAGAGTGGTGTTTATAATCCTTTGTAAGTTTTTGATGTCGGTCTTGTTCTATTTTATGATGCCAAAAGAGCCGGTGAGTTTATTATTATTATATATCCCCATTTATGTTTTAAGTCACATACAAGACGAAGACGTGGTAAACCTATATTGCCATCAAAGAGGCACAAATCCACACTCTGATACTGAGGTTCAGACATTGATAGAATTTGACTCAGAGAAATGTATAATTATCGAGATCCTGAAATGAAATGCTTATCTTGTTTACTTACACGGATGTTTACCCACCTCGCTGCATGTTTCGGTGATGTTATATTGTAAATATTCATTAAAACTGTTTGTGGTTGTACCTACGTGCATATTCACTGAAGAAATATTTGGACGCAAACGTGGGAGCGTTTACGTTATACTATAAGAGTTTTATAGAAGTTGTGTAGGTTTACAAATACAGATTAAGAAATTATGAGCAGCACGTGCGTCACAAACACTAAAACTGACATAGGTACATGAACATTATTTACAAGATGAATACCCAGGTTAGCTAAGCGTGAGTTTATTTTTACGTGGTGTAGTAATGGTGTAAACAGTGGTGAATGAAGTCCGTACCGTACACGATGCGGACGGCCGGCAGTCAACGTGAACGTGGAAACTTTATTTTCGACCCTAGACTTAATTTTGAGCAACTTTTATAATTTCCATCGTCTGAATTTTTCGTTCTATATTAATCAAAGGTAGCTGAGGCAAAGAATAAACATTTTTTGAACGTCAAAATGATACAAAACAGTCCCTCTAAATCTCGATGATGAAAGAAGCCCACCAACCACCACCATCTTCTAATGTCTTAACTGTGGAGAAAAAGTGGTGAAACAAAGTCCACCACACCTCTTTCCTTTAGTTTATGAGAACTTGATTTGTAAAATATGGTGATCTAGTTATGCCTTCTCTTTAATTCCCAACAAAACAGCTTGATGTTGCAACTGTAGTAAGTTAACCGACATCGAACCAAAACAATCATGAGTTCCGCCTCGAGCCGCGCTTGTAATATCGAATGTTCCGTTAGAGACGGTGGCTCAACAGCTCACCGACGCAGCGTGATGTCTTCATTACTCTGTGACCCGCGCGACGCTAAACCACCCTCCATAGACACGAGGTACACCGGATTCATTGCGAGGGTGCAAGATTATCTTCATATTATATGAAATATGTAGTTGTGATAAGCGAGTCACTTAAGAGAGTCAATTGAAAATATTTTTAAGCAGAAAACCCGTTTTTTTTTTAAATTATAATCATAAAATCATTGGCTGTTGTTCATCATACCTAGCCATTAGGTACGAGCGCGTCAGTGTATACCGTGTTATATAATGTAAGTTTGCCTAAATTCTGCAAAAAATTAACTAAGTATTTTGATTCACTTTAGTCTGACTTTCATTTCACATATTTATGAAGAGATAATATTAGGTATTGTTTATCACACATTTTTAAACTTAGAACTAAAAATTATTTTATCACGTTAATTTAAACATCGCACAGTATAGATCTCTGCCCGGCGCGCGACACATTGCACCCCGCCCGCCCTCGACGAAGGGCGGGCGGCGCCTCCGGGTCTCTTCCGCCACACTCGCGCGCTTCCGGTGCCGCATCCGGCCGCATATCCGGCTTGTGCGACCTCGTCTTAGATATTTTACCAGTAAATTTAAGTTGATAGGACATTGAGTTTTTTTTTTTGTAATATTTATGTATCTATAAGTTGTTGCGTGCCGTGACAACATAAACGTTGTTAGTTGTGAACATTGTTATTTATAATGAGACAGTGCAGTGAGAGCATACTGATCACGAATTATTGTGTAATGTTAGTATAGTGCACAGTAACAAGTAATATGTGAGCAGTTACACCAGTGATGTTGTGGCTAAGTACGAGCGAGCACCGCCGCTTCCAGCATCTGTATCACGGTAAACATCACAATTTACTGTTCGCTACATACGGCACTCTACCGCAGTTAGTATAGAATGACTGTTTAGATTAGTTAAATCGGTTAACGTCACTACTAGATTATATGAATCAAGTACTTTTAAACTTTACTAATGAGCAGTCTTTAAATTCTAAACCTCTCGGTCTAGAAGTATGACACGTTGCACAGGAGTTCCTTAAATGACAAAAGTGAGAACTAGGGAAAAGTTTTTGAAAGTCGTTGTTGTACTTATGTATGTAAAGGATGTCAGTTTGTGTGGAATTTCGTAATATTTGCCGATGGGAAATTTCACCGGGCATACGACTTGTTACAATATACACGCTTCACAGATTTTGTATAATATTATTCTTTAGTGGACAACGACATGAATATTTACAGGTTCTACTTAACAAAACAGATTGTTGCGTCATAAATAACAGTTACATAAGTAATTGTGTACATTGAATATTTGTATAAAAGTAAACAATTCAGATAGCGATGTTATCAGTACCAGCTGATATTTCTGAGTTAGAATTAAAGTTGTTAGATGAAGGAGACCCCACTGTCAATACAGTTATCACATGATGAAATGTACACTATCTGTTACTGGAACTTGACATGATTTTTTAAAATAATTTTGCTTACATCTAGTTTTTAATCTGATTACAAGTAAAGTTTGGACGTTTTCTTATATGCTGTGTGCTTAATTAGACACGAATCATGGGTTTTTGCTGGGTAGTAAAGCTCAATGAAGCAAAATCGGAATGGCACACGAGTAACTGCATCATACCGCAAACAAATGCATTGTAATGAATAAAAATAATAATATTGAATGCGGTCAGCGGTATGAAATGACCGTGTCTAGCAAACGTCTGGGTTGAGTCGTCGATGCCAGGATGAAGTAATGTATGACATCACTACTTGCGTCCTACGACCTCAATACCTATTCTACCTACAATCATCCGTTTACATAAGCACTGAGATTGTAGTCCGCCTGTGTATGTCATCGCCGCATCTAAAAGTATGGCCGTATCTAAAAGTATGGCCGTATCTAAAATATAGAATATATATAAACTAGAAAATATAGAAATGACACATTGCGTTATCTCTTATCAAGGACGTCGTCTGTCTAGTGAGCGGGTAGGTATGCTGTACCTACATATAAAGAACAATAACAGGATATCAAACTGGGAATTACCAGTTATCTCAGCTGAATTGTAATGGCTTAGAGAGTGACGTAAAGTGTTTTGTGTGACGACTTTATCTGCGTTTGATATTTTATATAGGTTTACGTAAAAGCATGGGCTTATTTAATGTCGACATCAGGTTATCCGCGGGCTACCTGTGGGTCTAGACAGAGTGTCATTATATCAGTTCCTCTTCTTCGTCGTGTCTAGATGATTCTCTATATTTGAGTACAATCTCTAAAAAAATGAATGCCTCCTACAAAAGTCGTTATCGAAATAAAAAGAAGAAACGCTTTGAATAGATCTTTAAAAAGCGATTGCCACGTGTTTGGTCCTCCGGTAATCAATCTCAATTTAATTGTATGTAGCCGTAGTGTGAGAGTACAATAATTCCATCTTTTATGTATTTCATTGATTAGTTTCATTTTCGGGAATGTGTAAAGACTGAGAATTAACTCTCAAGTCCAGTTTACCTGTGACTAACAACGCCGTGTCGTGTTTGTTACAGATCCGTATGGCGCGCTGACGGGGTGCGCACGCGCTTCCGGCGGACAGGTGCAGCTGTGGCAGTTCCTGCTCGAGGAGCTCGCCGCGGGAGCGCCCGGGATCTGCTGGGAGGTTAGTAATGTGTTCGTATAAAGGACAAGATATTGGAGCTGAATGTCAGTCGATTTTGTCGCTGCTATGGCTGAGTACTTAAGGACTTTGTAGACGAAATTCAATACAATTATGCGTTAAGCGCACATTATTTTACACATTCACATCACATCAGCGTACGACCGGACCGCATCATATTTCAGTGGACATTGTCAAACGAATGCGGTGTGTCCGGATACAAAATGTTCGAGAGAGAGTGTGTAGGAGGGTTTTCGCCTGGCGCGACGGGCCGCCCAAATCTGTGTCAGTCTTGAAGACCTGCTACCATTTTGGTATAACTGATATCTTTATGAGGTGCCAAAATTGAATATAGCGACTGCAAATTACGATATTTTTAATCAAATGTAGGCTCATTTGAAAGAGAGCCGACGGCTTGCTTTTTTTGTTTTTTCTGTCGTCAATGACACTGTGCTGCTTCTTTGTCCGATATCTTCGTGTTTGTTTTGATGTAGTTACAGGATTTGAGTGTCTTACAAGTACTATGCTTGCGGACTGTAGTTTTTTCCATAGTAGTTAAGTCTGCAATGTAAATAATGTACAGTACTAGGCACAGGACGCTACCATGCGGTACACCTGATTTTATTTCATAGAGGTCCATCGTTTCTGTGCTTAACTTCAAAACAACGTTTCTAAAGGTATGACTTCAATAAGAGGAAGAACAACTGTTCTGCCTCTTTCAAAAAACATTGGGGCTTTTAACTGAAAGCCCCAATGAGTTTAGTATTTTAGTTTCTGTTTTATAATGAGCTTGTGCATAGTCTTACTTCATAAACGTTCATGTTTTGTTGTACCTTAGGGTCCTCCGAATGAGGGCGAGTTCCGCCTGTCGGACCCGGACGAGGTGGCGCGGCGCTGGGGCCGGCGCAAGCAGAAGCCCAACATGAACTACGACAAGCTGTCGCGCGCGCTGCGCTACTACTACGACAAGAACATCATGAGCAAGGTAAAGCAGGATGGGTTAACTGCACAAGAAACTATTGCAAAACGTAAGAGGGCGATGACACTCTTTTTATAAAAAGTTGTTCCGCCAGTCTATCTATTGCTTTAAAAGGGCCTAGAAGAGTGGCATTCCATCAACAATAACGTCCGATCCGTAATTGAAAAATCCGTCTGTGTTGTAGAGTGTAGTTGTAAGCTACAGAAAAGCTTGTGTCAAACGTTTCGAAAGTTCATTGCAGAAATAAGGAACGCTTTTGTAAGCGTCTATATCGCCACCGCCAGACCGTCACGAGTACTCCGATGATACATCTATAGAAATAAGTAAAACATAATTTAGCTGTAAAACGTCTCCTAAACTCTAGTTTGTAACTATAGTTTTTGCTTACGGGGCTATTTATATGTTAGAATAACGCAACACTAATCGAAAGTTCCGATTGCAAATCTACTTAGTTTCGACAGTTTTATCCTTATATTTTTGTATCAACTATTCCAGGTGCTAAGATTTCGTACGGTAGTTCAAATAAAAAAAAGTAGTGATAAGAGACGCGTGCTCGTGTTGTGTCCGGCGCAGTAGCGTCACTGTAGGCCCAACTACTCGCGCCGCCGCCGCAACGATAGTCAACAAATACGGTTTTATTATTTGTGTACTTTATTCACAACAATCAAGAAATCGCTCGTCGTACAATATTGCTGTAAGTTTTCCTGTTGTGGTTAGATTAGATACGCAACTAAAGTTCAGGTCACTAAAGTTAAGTGATGACAGCTTGTGGGTCAGTCGGGCCAATAAGCTGTTACATCAAATAAAGTTTAATTCTACGAATTTTACGTCATATACACTAGATGCTGGGTGTCACTAGTTACTAAGCAGTAGACATTTTTTCTTATTCCATATTATCCTATTACATGGAAGTTATACATAATTGGCATATATAGGTACACCTCTGCATAACCTTACGGGGATTACAGGCGTGATGTTGCGCTCAATGTTTAGGTAGTGGTATGCTTACTGATTGTGTCGTCCCTTACTGCAGGTGCACGGCAAGCGCTACGCGTACCGGTTCAGCTGGGCGGGGCTGGCGGCGGCGTGCCAGGCGCAGGCGGGCGACGCGCCGCCCTACTGGCACTACCTGCCCGCCGCGCCACACGCACACCCCGCGCACCCCGCGCACCCCGCACACCCCGCACACCCCGCACACCCCGCACACCCCGCACCTACGCACGGCCACGACCCCGCGCCCACCACCACCACGCAGTAGTGCCACGTAGCCGCGTAGTAAGACTACGGCGTAGAAGAAAGTGCTACGGCGTAGCACCCGCGTGCTACGTCACTTCCTTGAGAGGCGCTCTTGGTTGTATCGGTGACTCTGATTGTTGAAGTATACAAGTACAGTACAATATTGTGCATCAGTGTAAATCGTGTGACCTCATCAATTCACAAAGCAAATTTCACGGCAGACAAACCTCTGAAAATGCGATTGTTGTTAGGACCTTATTTTGCTTCGTTCCTAAAAGTATGGAAATCGTATTGATTTTCAAAACAACACACCCTAAGAAAAGGGCACATTTTAACGTGCTACCTTTGAACAACTACTAGAAAACAATCAAATGTCCTAAGTTGATACAAATTAGATTGTGTTTTTCCGTCACCAGCAGGAACTTCTGTTTACCACACTAAATAATGTCTATGTAATTCGTGTAGGACTCGTATTCGTAACTCGTTTGTATAGTATCAATAAATTGTATTAGTCAATTAGTTAACATAATAATGTTAACATTGCATGTTCTTTGATTCGGTGTCGGTGATATTTTGTACAAATATTGCTCGAAACACATAAATATTGGCCATTAATTGTAACATATTATAATGAGTAGGTTAGAGGGACAATGTCACCAATGAAATGGACTAGTTATACATGTTTGCTGTCAATTGCCCTCATCAATGATAATGAGATGGTGAAATCAGCCCTAAGTTCTATCACTAGTTGTGATTAATTTTCCAAAACCTGTTCTACACCTAAAACGGATTGTATAGTTATGTGGTTGATACTCGTTTGGACATACATTTTGTTTAGATAAGAGCTTAACCTTAGTATTACAGATAAGGCTTATTCCAAAAATCCCGGCCTACCTAACGGCCTGGCCACGGGACATTCGCCATAGCGAATATTCGCGCGGTGCGAACGGCGAAGCGACCGGCGAAATGTACCGAGCGGACGGCACGCCACAGGCGGCGCCGCACTGCTCCCCGCCCGGAGCAGTGCATCGTTTGCAGGCCACGGCCACTCACATTCGCCGCCGCGACCAGTAAGGAACTCCGAGAGCAAAATGTCTTTATCAAAGTTATCTCCCTCGAATCCCCCTCAGAGGGGAAAACTGGACTTTAATGTAAAAATAATCCAGAACGTCCCCATAAGAGAATCTTCCTCAAAAACTGAACCATAATGATGATTAAAAAAATTAAAATAATTAACATTTAAATTTTTTGATTTGATTAAAAATCATAAAATTTGTATGTTCATTATTTTCATTGTTTTCAAGAACTGAAAATAAGCATTTAGAATAGTGTAGCGCCGCGAGCCGCTGCCGCGCTGCCCACTTTTGTTATTGTATGTACACGATCTGTTGTCTCACATTGTCACACAAGCGCTTCACGATCAGCGCCACCTGTCGGCTCCAAAACTATCCTCTTTTGATTTCGGAGATTAGCGTGTACGAAAATAACGTGTACGAAAGTACTGAATGCTGTCTTGTAAACCTTATCAGTAAATGACAGCAAGTTAGTTACTTTACTTACTGAATATATTTGAGTAGATACATTAGTTCATTGATTTTTTTAAGTTTGCTTGAGAACTGCCATTGTGGCTGTTTAATACTAATTTTATCATATAGTATTGTTTCATACAATACATACGGGACCGAAACGTGGTCGCTCACAATGGGCCTCATCAGAAGGCTTAAAGTCACCCAAAGAGCAATGGAGAGGACTATGCTCGGAGTTTCTTTGCTCGATCGAATCAGAAATGAAGACATCCGCAAGAGAACCAAGGTTACCGACGTGGCCCGGAGAATTGCCAACCTTAAGTGGCAGTGGGCAGGGCACATTGCTCGCAGAACGGATGGCCGATGGGGCTGGAAAGTTCTGGAGTGGCGACCGCGAACCGGAAGACGTTGCGTTGGAAGGCCTCCCACTAGGTGGACCGATGACCTGGTGAAGGTTGCGGGAATCCGCTGGATGCGAGTCGCACGGGACCGGTCAATGTGGTGATACTTGGGGGAGGCCCATGTCCAGCAGTGGACGTCTTTCGGCTGAAATGATGATGATGATTGTTTCATACCAACTTGTACATATCTCTTTTCTAATGTTCTCTTCGATGTAGGTACTCATACTTTAGGTTGTGAGTTGTCTGCGAAGCCTTCACGGTGGTAAAGTTACCTTTTACTTAACTTCCTTACAATGATAGAAGATTTTCCTATCTTGTTTTGACTGTAGTTTTTCTTTGAAGTTTTTGAATTAATTTAAAAAGTTGGCACCTGTAAGGTTTCTTACTTCATCACATTTTCAGTTGCTAACGAATGTTTTAGCAGCTATAGTTTAAGTAGTTTTATAATTATATAGGCACACACGTTTGTTTTAAGAAGATTCTTCTGTTAAAACTTTGTTAATAACCGAAACAGGTTTTTCAGTACCTCCTCAAGATCAGGTCTTTATAGTATCATTGTTTTTTGTATATTATGATTTGAATATGTATTAAGTTATTCATACATTGCAGCATGCACATGTTGGGTGGCCGAGTCGATTTCCTGCTACAAAGTACAATATATGTTACTGTTCTTCTTTGCTTATATTTATTAATTGATTTTTTATTCTGAATCTGTTTAGGAAAATCAATTATCTGACATTCTGGTTAATGAAAATTGTGTCCTGTGGAGGATACCTGAAACAAACAACTACACTCATAATTTAAGAGACGAAAAAGTTTGTTTGACGCGAAATCTAAAAAACATCATAAATCAAGTACAATTAATTATTGTAGTTTGTCGTATTTTAATAAATGGTCCATGACCATGACCCGAATGGCGCAGCGGCAGTGAGGCCTGCCTTACGTTCTTAGGATCCCGGGTTCGAATCTCGGTAGGGGCAAATGTTTGTGTGATGAGCATGGACATTTGTTTCCGAGTCATGGATGTTATATGTCCTGCCGGGGTTGCGGGACTGTTCGAAAGAGATACCGTGGCCCCGGAACACAAAGGGCGATGAAGGAACATGGATGGGTTTTAGTCAGTAAAAGTCTGACACTCCCTCCTGCTCCGCCCAGAGCGAGAGAAGTCATTTGATGATTTCCCATCCGAAAAAAAAAAAAAAAAAAAAATGGATGTTATATGTATAATAAGTTAGTGTATTTACAAACACAAAGTATCTATGTAGTATATCAACTATCTGGTGTCCGCGACACAAGCCTCGTTGCTCAGTGTGGCGCTAGATGGCACTGTGTGTAATATCCAGCGATATTTAATTATTTTAATATATTCGTAGGCACATTTATTTTGTGACAGTTAGTTGACATTATATTAAAAGTCTAAATATTTTAGCTGCGGCAAAAACATACATGTCACGATGGGTGGCCGGGATGCGAAGTATCGGGTCTTCTTCACGATCTGACATACACACATCAACACGGTCTAGGGATATTTCATACTCAATTAAATAACTCGAAAAGTACTGGCCGCATTGGAATCTTTTATACACCGATTTGTTTGTAATTTATCTCAGACTAATTCCAAATTCAAATTTTTGAAAATTCTTTTGTTTCGGTGGCATAAAAATGTCTTGATGTATAGGAGAGGGAATTTTCATTTGTGCGAAATTTAGAAAACAATACGAATTACGTTTAGTTACAGTTTTTTTTCATTTTTAAACGAAAGATAAAGTTAAAATTGAGGTATTGTAGCCATGCAACGCCGACATTTGACGAGGGCGGAGATGTTACGAGCTGTGGGAATGCTGGAAGCTGGATCTGTTCAGCGTAATGTTGCTGAGGCCATAGGGACCCATCAAAATGTAATTTCAAGATTGTGGACACGCTATCGTGCCACAGGTGAAGTAGCGGAGAGGCACCGGGGGCCAAGTCGCATCACTACCCCCAGACAAGACCGATTTTTGCAAATTACTGCGCGAGCACAACCAAATGCAACGGCGACTCAATTGGTCCAAAGGCTGCGAGTGGAACACCAAGTGCTTGTGAGTGACCAAACTGTAAGAAGGCGACTGCATGAAAGCAATCTACGCTCTCGTAGACCACTCCGGGTCCCACCTTTATGGAGAGGCAATCGTGGACGACGATTAGAATGGGTTCGGAACCACGTGGACTGGGGCCGTGACCAATGGTCCAATGTGCTGTTCACGGATGAATCCAGGTTCGGCTTCCATCCAGATTCACGAAGGACGCGTGTTTGGCGAGTTCCTGGACGATGGAGCCGTCTCCAGAACCCTCAGGAAGTTCACCCATACCAAGGAGGAACAATTATGGTTTGGGCAGGAATTCGTCTTGGAGGACGGACGGATCTCGTTTGGGTGCGGGGCAATATGACGGCAGAACGATACGTCCAACAGGTGCTGGGGCCCGTAATCTTGCCCCACAGAACACAAATGGGGCAAGATTTCCTGCTCATGCACGACAATGCCCGGGCACACACGGCGAGAACGGTAGCAGCTTGGTTACATACACATAATGTTAGGGCCTTAGACTGGCCTGCTCAATCGCCAGATCTAAATCCCATTGAGCATGCGTGGGATATGCTGCAAAAAAGAGCTCTGAAGGAAGTTCCTGAAAATCTGGCTACAGAAGATCAACTTTTTGCGCACCTCAGAAGGACATGGGACAATATTCCGCAGCAAGACATTGACAACCTTGTTCTGAGCATGCCGAATCGTTGCCGATGTGTTATGAACATCATGGGCGCTTTCTCAGACTACTAACTTCAAGTTTATAAACACAAATTAAATGATTTTTCATTTTTTTTCAGTTTTTACTCACAAATTAAAAGTTCATTCATATACGGTTTCCGTCTATGCTTCATTTTTTTTCCATAAAATCCTGAAATTTTAATCTATACCTTAACCATTATTAACTTTTCTAAAAATATCCATAGACCGTGTTGATGTGTGTAGTTCTACGTAAACGTGGGCACTGTCGCATGTCGCGGGCACTCGAACGAAACATCATTTAAATTATAACTTCGCTACATTCGCTATTTCCATTTCGCTACATCCACATGGGCGTGAGGTGAAAAACGTATCCACTGTTCATAACTTCTCTGTTATACAATAGTTCTTGTAGTAACGAAACGGCCAAGCCACATATTTCGACTAAGGTGTAGAGTTTGTGAAGTTAGACCGTGTAGAGTTAGAGGCTTGGCTCTACATGAGATCTGATAACTTTTTGACAGTGCGAGTCATATGGTGAGTCTTGGCAACATTTTACATGAAAATGTTTTTGGTGGGATTTCATTTCTTTTTGTAAAATGCTTGTCACAAATATATTTTTTGGTGTTTTTCTTGCACATCAGAGATGCCAGGAGTCCCTATATCAATTTTCAGACCTCTAGCTCATAAATTTTCAGACCTCTAGCGTCAAATTCCGGAAGTCTCATACAAACTTCCATCCCCTAGTTTAAGGGGTTGGGGGATAAAAGTTACAAGTTTTTATTTTTTGTTGTTGTTGTACTAAATACTACTAATAACATCTTACATACCAAATTTCAGCTTTCTAGGATATTAGGAAATACCCTAAGAATTTTGATGATCATCAATCAGTGAAGAAATCAGGGGTTTTTAAATATTAATAAAATCTAAAGAAGTCCGCTATTGACACCAGAATTCGAGAATTTTGTTTATCTGGTATAATCCAAACCCAAGTTATAAGGGATAAAAAAAACGACGAAGGAAGGAAGTACCCTTGCGCTTCGCTTGGCTCGTCTTGGCCGGGGACTCCCGTGCCCCCAGATAAACATTTATTTGCAATAAGTATGGTCTTAAAGTCAGTTGGAGTTCCTATACATTGTCAGATTTACCAGATTTAGATGACATGCAACATTTTACAACACAGCATTCACTATAGTTACCTTAATTAGAATAGATTAATCATTAACATTGTTTATAAATTAATTAACAGAATAAAATCGTTTTTCCAGTAGCCATAATTTTGTTTTTACTTCTACTTAACTTTTGAACCTTGTATTGAGCATTGCACGAGCGAATACTTGTTGCGTACTTTTGATCACATTGCTGGTAATTATTATTTTAATACTTAATATCTAGTGATGAGTAACAAATCTTTATCTATTTATTATCAAAACTGCAGAGGTATCCGTACAAAATTACATACGCTATACATGAACATTCTTAACGGTAACCACGACATCATCGTACTCACAGAGACTTGTGTTAATTCCTGAGATTAGTAATAATGAGTTTATCGATCAGCGCTATATTGTGTACAGGTGTGATCGTGATCGTATTAGCACAAAAAAAATGGATGGCGGGGGCGTGTTGGTTGCCTTGTTGAGGACACTTAAATCCTCTGAATGTGATATTACTATAACTCCGACCAACTCGCCATTTTGCAACATTGTTGAACATGTCCTCATAGAAGTGCCTAGTTTGCGACCATCCAAGAGGCATATCATTAGTGCGGCTTACATACCTCCAAAAACGGCTACCCTTATATATGAACAACATTTTGAAATCTTACATCAGGTACTGAGTGACCCTACCGTTGACTATTTTTACATAGTGGGCGACTACAATCTGCCAGAAATAACCTGGAACATACCGGGTCCTACGGTATCCCTAATCGGCGGTGGGTTGGGCATGGGCTCGACCACGACTTGTACACAGTTAAATAATTTAATGTCATTACTTGATGCTTTGCAATACAATGTTGTGGTAAACACCAATGGTAAAATTCTTGACCTACTGATATCAAACCACCCATGTAAGGTATCGAGTGCGTTGTTGCCTCTACTTCCCATTGACACGTATCATCCACCTTTTGTCTGCGATATAAGTCTAAATGTAGATACTCTTCCCATGAAAAAGCGACTACTACAAAAATACAACTTTTATAAATCTGACTATGAGCACATCAACCGTAAAATTCAGAATACCGCTTGGACGGAGCTTCTTACCCCTTTAGGATCCGAAGGGGCACTTAGCACATTTTACAATAAGATCGATGAAATTATTAAGCAGCACACACCACTTTCTGCGTCCAGAACGGCTGGCTTTCCAGTCTGGTTCACAAAATCTTTAATTAACACATTTAGAAAAAAACAAAAATCATGGGTCAAATGGAAAAAGTACGGCAATCTTGTAGACTACGAAACTTTTTCTCAGCACAGAGCCTTATTTAAGGAAAATTGTGATAAATGTTTCTCGAATGTATTTCGGTCGATTGAGGATGGTATTCATAAAAATATCAAAGATTTTTGGGTCTATGTTACAAATCGCAAAGACAAACCCGGTATACCAGCAAAAGTATCATATAACAACGTTGTATCCAGCGATCCTCAATCGATTTGCAACATGTTTTCCGATTTCTTTGCTTCCGTATATGAGCCTGCTTCACCTACCCTTTCTCGATGGGAGCCACCTTCTGAAACAATGTCTAATGACATAATCATTTCTGACCTTCACTTTAAAGAGGAAACAATAATGACAGAACTGAAATCACTGGATCCAACTAAAGGCCCTGGTCCAGATGGTCTGTCTGCGTTTTTTCTCATAAATACTGCCACTGTTATATGTAGACCCTTAGCCATAATTTATAATAAGTGCATCACTGAAGGTGTCATGCCTACGGTATGGAAACAAGCTAATATCACACCTGTACACAAGGCCGGATCTAAACGTAGTGTTGAACAATATCGGCCAATTTCTATTCTGTCTACCTTGTCGAAGCTCTTCGAAAGACTAGTCCATAACGAAGTGTACCCTGTTCTACATCACGCTATCATAGAACAACAACATGGGTTTGTTAAAAAGCGATCAACCACAACGAATTTATTGGCTTTTTCCAGCGATCTATTTGACGAGATGGATAATCGTATACAGGTTGATGCGGTGTACACGGACTTTCAGAAAGCTTTCGACAAGGTGGATCATGAATTACTGCTGAGCCGAATAGCCTTTAATGACATTCGGGGTAACTTGATGCGATGGTTTATTTCTTACATCACTAGACGCTGTCATCGGGTTGTAATCAACGGTTACCATTCTGATGCTATCCAGGTTACCTCCGGCGTCCCTCAAGGTTCTATTCTCGGTCCTCTTTTATTTATTATCTTTATAAATAATATTCGTAACTGCTTTCGCAACTCAAAATTTTTGTTATATGCAGATGACCTTAAGGTATACAGACCTATTAAAAATATACAGGATTGCTATCTTCTCCAAGAGGACTTGAACAGACTGACGGACTATTGTTACACAAGAAAGCTTCATCTAAGCATTCCCAAGTGCAACTATATAAATTTTACCAAAAATAAAAACATTATTAGGTTTGTGTACTCCATAGGTAGTATCTCTCTAAACAAAGCAAGCTCGGTACGTGACCTGGGTATATTGCTTGATGCTAAACTCTGCTTGGATTTACATATCGAACAAATCATTAATAAACCATACAAGATGGTTTTTAATGAGATCAACTCACGACTTTAAACGAACCTCTTCGTACCTCTGCCTATATAAAACTCTAGTCCGCTCACAGCTTGAATACGCGGTGCCCATCTGGAATCCTTTTTATAAAAAGTACATAGATATGCTAGAAAATGTACAACGCAAATTCCTTCGTGCAATGTATTATAGATGTCACAGAGCGTATTTGCCTTATGACCAATTGCTCGATAAATACAAACTTGACGCTCAGCTCCAGACGCAAACAATTAGAAGCAATGACTTTATATAATATTGTTAATGGCAAATTTGACTGTATCGACCTGAATAATGTACTGTGTTATGCTGTCCCCAGAACTGTTCATAGACGCCAGGTGCGTGCAGGTACACTATTTGCAATAGGTACCTGCCGATTTAATACTGGCGAACGTTCACCAATTCGGCGTATGGCAGCATCATACAATAAAGAAATCGAACACATAGACTATATATTTACATGCTCCATGCAAAAGTTTCGAAGCCTTTTGTATGAGACACTTAAGCTCTTAAATTAATTAATGTTATGTAATTTAGTATTTAGTAGGAATAATAGTTTTTTTTTTTTTTTTGTAATTGTAATGAGTTTTAACTGTCATGCATGAACAGCTATTCCTAGCAATTTAAGGTTTAGTCATTAATGGTAATCTGTGAACAGCGCTGTGGGCTACATTATTATTTAGTTATTTATGTTATCATGTTGTAATATCCCATAATGTAGCTGTTTGTTGTTCCCATTTGATAAAATAAAATAATTTTATTTATTTTTTTAATAAATTATTAGTTGGATCTTTAAAGTACTTACTTAGGTATTTTATTATACATTAGTCCACTAAAAGTGTAATTTTTATGTACCATTGTATGATTGATCTGTTTTTAGTATGTATAAAGTAGGTAATGGAATAGCATATCAGTACATAATGCCATGTACTTGAACTTTGCGGGGGGATTTGACTGTAGGCATCATTCTGCACTGACACCCTGTTAAATATGTATCCAAGTTGTTGTGGCATTTTATGTTTTGTTGTTATATATACGTTAATTATTACTATTAATCCTTAATTACTTTATAAACTACTTAATATCTAAGCATAATAATTATTTTGTTTTGCCTATGAATTTTACGTTAATTACATATGTTCAAAATGTGATGATTTGATGTGGTTGTCTAACGTGACATAAGGACGTTACGGACGTGAAACGATGCGTTTAAGTCCTAATTTGTGGCACTTTGACTTATTTGGAGACATTTTATTGACTGTGTGACAAACAAACCTAGATAAAAAACAGCCAGCGCTGCCAGTGAAAGTGTTAAGTTTAATTGAAACATTGCAAAACTTGTGTCCATCAACAACTACATATCGCATCACAACTCAGTTCCTTGTCTATTGTGAATAGGTACTTTACAGTAATCATTATAATAAATCGTCTAAATAATTAATTGTGTTAATTTTTATTTCGCTCTGTAGCGCCTGGTTCCTACTCAGATTATCGTGTGAAGGGAAGCGGTTATCTGTGATGTGCACTATCACTGCACGAGTACCTACACGAGCTCCCCGTATCTGACTGTTTGTTGTATATCCCAATAACAGGATTACCTTCGTACATCGAAATTGTCAGAATATAACGTTACAACAACAAGATTCAAACGAAACCACAGATTGAAACCAAAGAAAGATCTGTACAGTGGGTCAAATCAATAATACACTCAAACTATAAATCAAACTGTCCCTAGAGTTGATTTAAGCAAAGCTGTTCGTTAAAACTATAGTTGAGATGAAGGAACGTGTAATATTTATAACAATGGCTGTACAGAAATACAATGTATGCGGTTGTCCTTGCGAGGGCGGATACCGGCGCCGATAGCGGGCCCACGCGCAGCGCCACCCGCGGGGCGCCACACTCTTGGACATGGTTGAATCGTTTACATTTTTTTTTTAATGGTTTAATAGAAACCATTATTTTTATAGTTCATTAATTCATTTTGAAAGCTAAACATTTTAAAGTGTGAAAAATTATTTTTAAAGTGCGTTTATATATTCCCTTTTTTATAAAACCCATCATGTCAGCCTCGGACTGTGTTCAGCACATAATATTACCGAACCTGGATACCAAACATTGCATAGGTACTTCACTTTCAGCTTTATGTCAATTAGACTGTGAAGTTTAAATTATTTGGCACGGTTGGCGCAGTGGCTAAGCGATTGGCTGTTACGCCGCGTTTCGCGGGTTCGATCCCCGCTTGGAACAAATATTTATTCGTGTGTAACAGGTAGTTCGGGGTCTGACTGTTTGTGTTATTCCACCAAAATATCCAAGAAAAAAAAATCTTCCAAATTATTAGAAATTTAATTGTTTTTATAAAATAGTAAGTTAGACATCATTTGTTTTACTGAACATTGGATAAGGATTACCAAATGCTTATCAATTATGAGAACTATATGGTGGGTAGCTGCTTTAACCGTAAAACTATGCTTCCTGGAGGTTCCCTAATATTAATAGAAAATTGTTTTTTTAAATATTCAATGTAATGACATGGTGGGTCTCTTGCAAAGAGTATAATAATAATAAGGGAGGTCTCTTGGTTGAACATTGCGTCGAACTGTCCTGTGTTAACTAGATAAGCATGTTATTGTGTGTGTGTACAGACCCCCAAACTATTAAAACTTTTCTTTATTTGAATCAATAATGGAAGATGTCCTGGCAAAACTTGCAGCCAGTAATAAATCTACAATTATTTGTGGTGATTTCAATATCAATATTTTAGAAGAAAGTTCAAATAGTAGTCGGTTATTAAATCTTTTTAAGTAATTTGACTTGACCAACACTTTTATAGAACCTACTAGAGTCACTCCATCTTCGGCTACATGCATAGATAATGTTTTCTGCGATTGTTATTACTTAGATAAAGCCATAGTAAATTGTCTGCCGTCTGACCATAGCGGACAAACTAACTTTTAGGTGTAATTGCAAAAAGTTCAGATTAAATTTAGACCTATAACTTTAGCAAATTAAATAGGTATAATATTTCGCTACAGAACAAGTTAAGTGTTATGAGGCTTGACGATATTAATATAAATCATTTGGATGATCGTTTCTTTTCAATAGTTCACACGAAATTCAAGAAAACTTTTGAAAAGAAGATAAAAAGTATTAGCCCTAAATTCGTATTTAGTGATTGGGCAACTAGAGCTATCAGAAAAAGTAGGGAAAGACTATTTGAGCTTTATGGCCTTAAGCCTTATATAAACACTAAAACTTATAACAAGTATGTTGCTAAGTATTTATTTTTTTAGAAATACATGCAAGGTTGCCAAAGCCTGGCTTTAGCAACAAGATAAAACAGCATAAAATAAAATAAAAATAGTTTGAAAAGTCATCAAAAACGAAACAGAAAGAAAATTCGTAACACTAGCTACATATTAGATACAGCATGTAGTTCTAAAAGCTCTAATCAGAAAGTAGCTCAAGAATTTGTAAATTTCTTTACCGATATACCAATAAAAACTACGGAGGTTCTTATTCCCGCACCTGAACTCTCAATTGGTTTATTAAAGGCGAATGTGTCTGGCTGCCTTGCTGAATTTAAATTTAAACACATTAACCCTATAAGAATAAGAAGATTAGAATAAGAATAATTTATTTAAAAAGTAAATATTACAAAAGTGTACATTTAGGTGCAGCAGTGTAATTTCTTAAAGTATTGTATAATTAGTGCATAAAAGTAAACTATTACTACAATATATAATATAACAGTTGCAAGTAACGAAAATGTCGAATTCAAATGTTAGGTAGCGACCTGCCTATTCTAGGTTTTTTTTAATCCTGTGTTACCTATGATAGTTATTAAAGCTTCCTGGCAAATAAAAATCAAACTAACCGAAGATCTATGGGGAATGTCTATCAAAGTTTGTACATCCATACTTGAGACTATAGCCCCTTACTTAGTTTTAATTTTTAATTTATGTGTAGACCAAGGAGTTTTCCCTGATTTAATGAAATATAGTAAAGTCATACCTCTTTTCAAATCCGGGGACAGTAAGGATACTAATAATTATAGACCTGAAAACATCGTGAGTAAACCGGCATGTCCTAGAACCAAAAATTCGAAGACATGTGATATCTACCAATCCGCACTGGGCCCGCGTGGTGGATTATAGCCCATACGCAAAATACGCGCTTGACGTGGAGTTGCGGAAACCAGCCCGTTATACAATAACAATATAGACCTGTATTCGTGTTACCAGTTTTTAGCAAGGTTTTTGAAAAAGTAATGCTTAATCAAATGCTCTATCATTTTAACACCAACAGAATCTTACATGATCAACAGTATCGTTCACCAAAGGACGTTGTACAATTGACGCCGGTGTAACCTTATTAAAGCACATATTTACTGCGTGGGAAGAGTCCCAAGATGCCATGGGATTTTTTTGTGACCTCTCTAAAGCGTTTGATTGCGTAAATCACAACACATTACTTTTGAAACTTGAGCATTATAGACTGGGCAAACTTGCACTTAGTTTGGTAAAATCTTATTTAAATGATAGACAACAACATGTTCAAATAAATGGTGTTAATTCACAGGGTTTAAAAGTAAAAAATGGGGGTTCCTCAAGGCTCAATATTGGGTCTTTTCCTCTTTCTAGTATATATAAATGATCTACCCTATTTATTAAAAAACCAACCTCAAAATCTGGTATTATTTGCTGATGACACTTCCCTAATTTTTAAGATAAATAGACGGGCCCAAAATCTAGATGAAGTGAATAATGCCCTACTTTAGGTCCAAAATTGGTTCACAGCAAACAATTTGGTATTAAATGAAAAAAAACCAAATGCATAAGATTTGCTTTACCGAATGTTAAAAGTAGTGATCGTGATATAATATTGAATAAAGGGAAACTTGAATTCGTGGATAAAACGGTTTTCCTGGGGATTACGCTTGATTCAAGGCTACAATGGGGTTCTCATTTAACATCTCTTGCGGGGCGGTTAAGTTCAGCAGCATAAGCCATTAGAAAAATCCGTCAATATACTGATGTAGATACCGCTAGACTGGTCTATTTTAGTTACTTTCATAGTATAATGTCTTATGACATTTTGCTATGGGGACGGGCTGCAGATATTGTGTCTATATTTATTCTGCAGAAAAGAGCCATCAGAGCCATATACAATCTTCGTAGGCGCAATTCTCTAAGGGAACTGTTTAAGGATATTGGCATCATGACGGTACATTATCAATACATCTACGAAAACATAATGTACGTCAGAAAAAAATTTCACCTTTTTGGTAAAAGAGGTGACAGACATAATTACAGTACTAGAAATAGGGACAAACTAGTTCAGCCAGGCTTTAGACTCGCTAAAGTAGACTCATCTTCCATGGGGTATTGTTTTAGATGCTATAATAAAATTCCACAAAGTATTCTTGAACTGAACGAGACGAAATTTAAAGCATGCATCTAACGCACACTATGTAAGCAAGCTTATTACAAGTTCAGCGATATATTGTACCGCAAAAATATTGTATCTCTGGGTCGAGGACTTATATAGGTACAACTCAATCGAATATTACTAAAATCGGACACATAATTTTTTTTTACCTGTCTGCTTCACGTGGTATGCCCCATTAGCTATGTATAGATGTTAAATTGTAAATCCTTAATTGGCTGTAGGATAAGTTAAAATAGTTTAGGTTAAGATTAAAAAAAAAAAAAATGAAATAAATAATATATTTTAAGCCGGCGCAAGAAGCACCCGAAGGTTGAGTGTCCCTGTGCGGCAGTGGCTGCGCGGTGCAGGCGACGGGGACGCGACTCCTAACAAGATGGCGTCGCGGCCGGCTGCCCTGCTCTCCACGCTCCTGCTCTGTTTATACGGTAATCCCTGACTATTACATTTTCCATTACCTATTGGTATCAAATTAAAGCGCAAAGTTACCTCATAGAGCTGCGGTAATCTGTGTACCACTTTGCAATCCTCCGCTACTTTTCATGAGTATCCAGAGCTTTTTGCAACAGTGCTTAACTCTGAGTTAGACTGACATTTTTACGAACTAGAAGGACAAAACTTTTGAAGTGAAATACTTTAGTGATGGTCATGGTTTTAGAAGAATGAGGCACAAGGTGTAAAGTTTCTCATCCTCCATTGTAAGGGGAGGATCCCCTGACGAGACGGGTGTTGTTGGATTTCTTATGTGAATCGTGCGTACCATTTGTTTGTGTGCAGGAGTCCCCTTCAGTTGGGGCTTGTGCAGCAACGCGACGCAGCTGTCAGTGCAGGTGGACACGCTGCTGGCGGAGTACGACCGCGAGGCGCCGCCCGCCGGCCGCGTCGTGGTGACCCTGGCGCTGGATGTGCGCCACGCCACTGTCGACGAGGCGCGCGCCGTCATGCGCCTGCTTGCTGACCTCAAGATGGTGAGCAGAAGCCCATTACTCGTCAAGTAACCAGAGAGCCTGGACAAGTGGTAATCGCTTTCGAAGCGATTTGTAAAGATTGGCAAGAGCTCTCCGGTAGCGCATATCAAACAATCCAATATCTTTTCCATGGTCGTCGTTATATGTCGCTTTGTTCTTTGAGCCCCTCAGTTTTTAACTCTTTTCCACTTATTTAAAACTTCGAAAACCAACAGCTACATTAATTGAAACGTTTCTCGTAAAGCATTATTGTGATGTGCAGAACATTTCAGATATTTGCATCTTTCTTACTTTGTTATTACCCCCTTCGCCTCGCGCCTTGTTTGAGAGCGGACGTGTGCTAAAATTTCTTAAATATTTTATGAGTACTTTCGTTTCAAATTAATTACAAGTCATTGAACTTTAAACCCTACGACCAGTCAAGGTCTATAGTGTTCGCAAAATTTCACGTTGCGCTTTTCGCCTAATCTCCGTGTGTCATCGAGCGGCGGGCGAGTGCCGCGCGCCCTCCTCACCTCCGCGGGACCAGTACAGTCGAAATAATTGCTCTCCCGCTCCAACCGGTGCCTCACCGCCTTGCACCGGTTTCATCTATTCGCCTATATTGCTGTGTGTGCGGGACCTGTGGATTTGCTAGCACCAACTTCAGCCCAGCCAGCAAGTAATAAGGTCCGATTTCACCTTACATCGTCGGCACGTCACCGAAATGGCTTACCTACAGCGTACACCTCCACCCGCAGATGCCTCAAACAACAAAAACACGGTACCAAAATCATTCTCCGATATGGATATTCCACAGGCGTTATGTAGTGAGGGAGATAATATCAACGTAAACACCAAAATGCGTCACAATCACAAACGAATTCGTTTAGAATCATCGCCGAACGGCCAGCTGGACGATTATAATACGGATCTAAAAACCCTGCTTAAATCCTGGAAAACGGAACAGGATGAACACGCTAATAAATTATACGAACAACAATCGTCGATGCTAAATAAGCTTGTTGCGGAGATTGCGGACCTTAAACTACAAAACTCCTCGATTCAGATGGTCAACCTGGAGATTAAAGAATCAATGGAACTAATAAATACCAATTTTGAAGAGATGCGACAACAGATTGATATCTTGAAAAAGGAAAACCATGCCTATAAAAATTGTATAAATGATCTTGAAAACAAAATCCAAGACCTGCAACAGTCCACACGCTCGTCATGTGTTGTATTCAGGAATATACCTACTAAAGAGAATGAAACAATCTCTGATCTGACCACCATTATTGAAAAAGTAGGTACTGCTATAAGTATGCCCCTGTCTAAACTGGAGATCCGGGATGTTTATCGCATTCCTGGCAAAAAAGGTACAACCAGATCTATTGTTACCGAATTCATGACTGTGCATACAAAAAACCAGCTGATTACCAATGTCCGCAACTACAATAAAAAACAGCCTAAGGGTGAAACACTGAATACCCACAACATTGGTTTTACTGGAGACCAGCAGCCCGTTTATGTTGCGGAACATCTACCCTCAAGCGCAAGAAAACTATTCTTCAAGACGAGGGAATTTTCGAAGAATCATAAGTATATGTTTTGCTGGACCAAAGATGGCAACATTTTTATTCGTAAAGAAATAGGAGCCCAACATATACTCATTAAATCGGAGCGTTGTCTGACAAACTTGTTGAAGAATCAAGCAACTATGTGACTTATAGTGATTGTGTCAGTTAAACAGTGTTTGTTATCATTTCTGCATTTCTTCATAACTATACTTAAACCATTGTGCTACTTAGCTAAGCAAATTGTACCCAGTTATAAATTCCTACGTAAGTTAATTCTATATCTTAAATCCTACATTCTACACTCCACTCATTACAGACTGAACTTGTTGTGTCCTTTCACCGCAAGTTCAACAATGGTTATCGTACACTATTCACAATCACAAAATTATAAACACAACACATCACAATCTATATCTAAATTCATCCTTACACGTTATCTCAACAGCTGCTCGTTATACAACTTTGCCCGCATAATAAGTTGTGACTCAACGCCTTGTTTTGTTTTGGTGAGTTTGTTTAGTGCATTTAATCTACTGATCTTTCCAGATTTTTTATTTGTTTTCGGTTGCGAGTGCAGGTACCTGCAACGCTTTTGTCTTATGAATATATTCTTGAACTCGGTTATTTCGCCTATTGTTTTGCTATTTAGATTTGTTATCAATGGCTAATATTATTGAGAATGTTATCGGTGACTTGGACAACCTTGAAATTGCGAAAATATATAAATGTCCACCGGATAAGTGTACAGACTTCATTAACTTGTCAATCTCTGGCCTAAAAATTCTCCATTTAAATATTCGTAGCATTAATAAGAACTTTAATGAACTCTTAGTGTTGTTGTCACTTATAAAAATTAATTGTGACGTCATAGTTCTGACAGAATGTTGGTTGAGTAAGGTGACGAATGTTCCATTATTGGACGGATATAATTTACATTATACATCGAATACTCAAAATCAAAATGACGGGATTGTAATTTTTACAAAACAAGACTTGGCCTGTTCTGTTCAAGAACCAGACTTCACAAATGCGAACTGTCTCATTTGTAAAATTAATAATAAAACCGCAATAGTTGCGATATACCGCTCGCCATCATTCAACAAAAAAGAACAGTTTCAATGCTTTTTAAATAGTTTGGACACTGTACTTACTCAACTAAAACCATTTAAAGCTGTTGCTATTGTGGGGGATGTTAACGTGGATATTAAACCTTCAAATAATGACGACCGTACAACTGACTACTTAACATTAAGCGCGTCGCATGGCCTCTTACCAGCTCATCATATACCCACGAGAGGAACAAACTGTCTTGACCATATCATTCTCAAATGTATAACACCAGCAACAACACTCATTTTGGAATCATTTATTACGGATCACATGCCTATTTTGTTACATATTGAAGATACTAAATCGCCTAAAAAAACAAAAAAAACAATTTCCCGAGTGGACTACGCTAACCTGGTTCAGGAAATTGAAGCTACGGATCTCTCACATATCATGAGTTTGGACGATGCGAATGTAGCCGCATACGAACTGATCGGTGTTCTCCAGGGCTTAGTAAAAAAACATACGTACGAGGTCTTGATTCCCAAAAAAAATAGGAATATTAAGCCATGGATAACGCCTGGTCTCATGCGTTGCATTCGTCATCGTGATTTACTTCACATGGACACTAAAAAGTCACCCGATAACGATATCAAAAGAATAACCTACAATCGCTACCGAAACCATTGTAACATCATATTACGTAACCTAAAAGCTCAGTTCGAAAAGGATGAGTTAGAGAAAGCTAAAGCAAATATTAAGACACTTTGGAATAAAATTAAAGATATTACAAACTATAAGAAAACACCGACATCCTCCACAAACTTATTAAAAATGGACTCTAATCCTCAAGCTGCTGTTGATCGTGTGTGTAGGTACTTCGCGGATGTTGGCAAGAACCTCGTGTCTGATATCACCTCACGGCTTTCATTGCCCCCCACCCCGTGCTCACGGCCTCGTAAAAATGTTCCCCTTAACTCATTAGTTCTCCTCGAATTTGATGAATCGGATATAAATAACGCCATTATTCGGCTCCGTGGAGATTCTGCTACCGGTTGGGATGGCATCTCAACAAACCTACTAAAACAATGTCGTCATGTCCTCGTATCCCCAATTACACATATTTTCAATCGTTCAATTGCCACTGGAATTTTTCCGGAGGCTTTTAAAAAAGCTATTGTGCATCCGATTTATAAGGGTGGGAACAAAGACTCTATGAACAATTATAGGCCTATCTCAGTCCTTTCTTCTATCTCCAAAATTTTTGAAAAACTAGTAAATATTAGGCTTACTCAGTTCCTCGATAAAAATAACTTAATTGCACAAAATCAGTATGGTTTTAA
Source organism: Xestia sexstrigata (assembly GCA_941918905.2). Taxonomy (NCBI): domain Eukaryota; kingdom Metazoa; phylum Arthropoda; class Insecta; order Lepidoptera; family Noctuidae; genus Xestia; species Xestia sexstrigata. The sequence goes on from OW799211.2 coordinate 21,912,233, forward strand.
AAAAGGAGTGTCGTCAGAAGATGCAGTTCTCGACTTAACTGAATTTGTAGCAAGGAAGCTTGATGAAAAACAGAAGTGCATAGGTCTATTCCTAGATTTAAAAAAGGCATTCGACACCGTTTCTGTTCCCACCCTCCTATCGAAGTTGGAGGACATCGGCATACGTGGCTTAGCTCATGATTTTTTTGCAAGCTATCTCACTAACCGTAGACTGTGTGTTAGGGTTGGTGACCATGTTAGTAGAGAGGAAATTACGACCTTCGGTGTACCGCAGGGAAGTGTGCTTGGCCCGACCCTTTTCCAGGTCTATATCAACGAGCTTTGCTGCATACCTCTCAAAAACTCCAAAATATTCACCTATGCTGATGATACTGCAGTAATTGTTCATGGACCCGAATGGGAGCATCTTAGAACCACTGCCGAAACGTCACTTAGATCTGTAATGGGTTGGGTGCAACTAAATCTACTCACTCTGAACTTAGACAAGACCTACTTCATCCCATTCGGGCTAAACCCTGGTACTAAACCTCCCATAGACTTTGCCATAAACGCCCACACATGTAATGGCCATACCTCTTGCTCATGCTTTGCTCTTCGTAAGGTTAACCATCTAAAGTATTTGGGTGTGGTTATTGATAGCGGTCTCAACTGGTACGCGCACTTGGATACTATTACTACAAGAGTTAGAAGAATGATTTATGTATTCAAGCTACTTAGGTCCTCAGCTGATTTCAACACGATTAGAATGGTGTATACTGCTATCTGTCAGTCCGTCATCACCTATTGCATCACAGTGTGGGGAGGCGCAGCTCGGACAAAGTTTCTCAAGTTGGAACGAGCACAAAGAGCTGTCCTAAAGGTGATGTCAAAGAAGAACTTTAGGTATCCCACCACACAATTATACAAAGATGCAAATGTACTTACTGTTAGGCAACTGTTTGTGCTTCGATCCGTACTGAGAAAACACCAGACCCAACACGCCGCAAGAAAAAACCTCTTATTCTTACGGTTACGCATAAGACCGCTTTCGCTAGACGCCAGCATTATGTTCTAAGCTCACACCTATACACAATAATACATAAAAAAATAAACATAATTCACTTGGATACTTATAGGGTTAAAGCTAAAATTGAGGAGTGGATAAAAGATCAAGACTACGAGGCAACTGAAAGTCTACTTGCCTGGTTCTCCTAAACCAATGCTACCTATCACATCACAAAGAAGGAAGCTACCCCCACTAATTCCACTCACTCAACACACCTCACACACCCTCACAGCACACCAAACCCCATCAAACTACGCCACATCACATCACATCACACCTCACCACACCACACACCCCTCTTCCTTACACATACATACACACACAACACCTGCACATGACATGACTCCCCATACAAATACACTTCACACATACTATTCACACATATTATTGCTTACTTATATAAAAATACTAAATATATTTCTATAGATGTCTTTTTTTTTTACCTTTCAGTCATATAAATACTGTTTGTTTTACGAGATTATGCTAGTACGCTCATAAATTGCTCGTCCACTATTTATGCGAAGACACTGCCTCCTAAGATACAGGATCTTCCTAGTTTAGGAGTCAGGGCTCAAATTTTGTATTGACTGTACTGTTATTCATCTCTCGCACACAACTTCTGTTTGCTAATTTTTCTGTACCCTTGTGACTGTTGTGTACTTTAATATGTGTCAAACTTGTATTATCCTAATAAAGACTTATTATTATTATTATTATTATTATTATGTTATTAAGCACAAATAAAAGTAATAAATAATAACCATGTATTAGGTACGAGATTATTCGCCTACGCGTTTTTTATCAGTCCGTGTTGAACGGATGAGCCGATTTTGTTTTTTAACAAATAAAACGTTATGAGATGATGGCCGAGATTAATATTTATTCAGAGTAGTTTTCCGCTCTGTAAGAGCAATTGACGTGTTGTGTGCCGGGCAGCTCCACCGCCTCCGAGATGTAAATAGTTATGATACACGAACGTGGACGAAGTAATACGAGTATGTAACAATCGTAGCAGGTGGCTTTTAGTAGAATTTCTGCCCATGGGTAAGGCCCGATGTGGAATGACTTATTTATCTTTTATCTGCTGTATTGTAGTCGTGGCAGGAGCCCCGCGTGCAGTGGAACGTGTCAGAGTGGGGCTGCGACAGCGCGCTGACAGCAGCCGAGCGGCTGTGGCTGCCCGACGTGGTGCTGCTGAACGCGGCCTCCACCAGCGCGGGCGACGCCGGGCTGCGCGCGCGCCTGGACGCCGCCGGCGCCGTGTCGTGGGTCACGCGCCTGGACGTCACCGTACCGCTCAACCTGGAACTGTACGCCTGGCCCCGGGACACGCAAGCCTGCGTCTTCAAGTTCGGCTCCAGAGCCTACAACGATGACGAGCTGTCCATAGCTATTAGTGAGTTTAAAGTAAGTGACTCCTTGTTGTTATTAGAAGTTGTTAGCAGTTGTAAGCACAGATCTGATACCAACGTCGTCTCGCTTACTCGTGTATGGACAGCCGCGGCACTGAAAACTTGTCACCTAGCGCCTATGTCAGTGTGTTCGCATGATGCGCTAATATTTGATGCAAAGGTGCGGCTGTTAGGCGCAAATGTAATCCGTAATCAAATTGCTATTTTTTTTGTTACATTGTTTCGATGATTAAATGTATTGTCTGTATAGGTATAGTAACTACTTTAGGCTTTAACAACATGATAAATGTTATCAGGGAGAGATCTCCGGTCTACTTACTTACTGTAGGGAAAGTGAATTTACTCAAAAGTTAAAGTAGATTCACTCAAACTCATAATTTAGACATCGCGTACACTCGTTCCAGCACGCGGTAGTGTTCGAGACGGGCGCGTGGGAGATCCAGAAGGTGACGGGCTCGTCGGCGACGTGGCAGCGCGGCGAGGAGGAGGTGGGCACGGCCACGTGGACGGTGCGGGTGGCGCGGCGTGCGCCCGCGCAGGCGCTGGCGGCCGGCGCCGTGCTGCTGGGCGGCGCAGCGCTGCTGGCCACGGCCGCCTTGCTGCCGCCGGCGCAGCGCCCCGCGCTTGCAGCCGCAGCCTCCTTCACTGCCGCACTTTGGTAAGTTCCCCTAATCATTCCATGTTCTTCCTGCTGTGTATGTCATCCCAGCAGATTCTGTTTTATGTATTATAAATGTCTCTAGAACTACTAGCATGACCCACATTACCCTCTATGAATCAGCTCCAGTTAAAGCAGTCTTATTACAGATACAAGCCTAGCCCGTGTTGCGCTACAACACACTTTTAGTAGTTCTTCGCGTTCCGCATCCAGTCTGTCACAGCAGCTTTTGTAAGATCGTCGGTTGCCGGATGTTCTCAACTCGAGGACTTATCTGTTTCAACTACAAAGATAGCGCCTTCAATGGATTACTGTTACTTAACAGAGGTTTACCTTAATCCTGGTGAATGACGGGACTGCGTATCACGTCACTGCCATGATCGTTGGTGTGACCACTAGCTTTCCACTGGCTGTCGGCTGATGACGACAGCTACGTAACTACTCTTAGCGTTAACATACATATTGAGTAAACGATACTTGTGGAGTGCAATATAATGTTACAGTCCAAGGTTAAGGATCCACTCGAAATTACCGTTATACACAAGAATCCACAATGAACATAAGAAAAGTTATCAAAGATTTAAGTTTGGAACAGCTTCGAGCTTTGTCCCCGGATAATGAATATAGCTAAGTTCAGAACACGACTGCTTGCTTTCGGCAGGTTGATGTCGACACTGGTCCGCCTGCCGGGGTCCAGCTCGGCGCCGCGCGCTGTGGGCGTGATGTGCGCGCTGTGCGTGTGCGGCGCGCTGAGCGGCGCGTGCGCAGCGCTGGTGGTGCGCCTGGCGCGCTGCACGGCGCCGCCGCCGCACGCGCTGCGCACGCTGCTCTCCAGCCTCTCCACCGTGTGCAAGCTCACTCCCTCCGCGGTGAGAAAATAAATTAATCCCTGCAGAGCGTCTGTTTTCCTTAAGAGTGTTGTTACTAAAAGATTCTTATTCCAGCACTCACCGCGCAAAACGTTGCAACATAAGTGTTGCCTTTGGTTGGAATAAGGCAAGGTCATAATCTAGCAGAACCAAGGGCTTTTACTGATTTACGGGCGGCTAGAGCTACTACAGAATACTGTAGACTGGTTATCATAAATTCAAGTTGTTAACCCATTAGACAGTCCAATTTGGTAATTTTCAGTCACGGACAGTTCACTCAACTAACCGTACTTCGTTAAACATAGTTTAGAAGAAGTATGTCGTGAGCTTCCTGTGTATTATAAAATCCAAAGTTAGTGCAGAAGTTTATTGGTATAGTACAAAAGTAAGTGTTGCAGGGGTCGTGCATGTCTGTGCAGAGCGGCGCGTGGGCGGCGGCGGCGCTGCTGCTGGACGGCGCGCTGTCGGGCTGCCTCGCGCTCACGCTGCTCGTGCTCATCGTCGTGCAGCTGTCCTAACGGCATCATACATCCGACGAACTGACAGACATCTTGTCTCACGAGTCACGACGTCTTCGTCAGATATGACAAAGTTGGTGATGTCTCTCAACAGCGTGCGATGTCTGTGAAGACACGCTATCTCCAGGACCTATCAATAAACGGCTTAATGTTCGTCTCCGTGTGCAATGCTCGTGCCTCATCAGATCGTGCTCATCGTTTGGTCACAGAGCCTCTATTGTTTCTACCAGCCGTTGCTTGCCGAGGTCTCACCTCTCTTCATTTCTATGCTAAGTCTACATAGTGCATCCTTCTTGTAAATATCAGTGCAAGTTATTAATAAAATTTACTATAGAAAGCTGTGTTTCAATTCACAATCTCCAGTTAGATTTATAACAGGATATTTTTACTTATTATGAAGGTGGTGCAATACTACTTCCGGCACATAGCCGGTAGCCGGTAGCTGTTCTGGTACTCCGGGTCCTCCCGTTCATCACGTGAACGCCCAGCTCGGATGCCAGCAGCAGAACTGATATTAATGCGCCCAGTGCCAATACCTAGAAAATAATACTATTACCTAATATCAAGTACACTCATGACATTACTTTCAAAGCATTTCATATTTTATTGATTGGTTTTCGGTAGCTCACTTGAGTCCCGTAGGTACCCCCAGTACTATTAAGAGCTTTTGTATCAGACGGCATAGCCGTGCACGCAAACCGTTGGTAGTGATTACCTGCAGCGCCGGCAGCACATCGGTGATGCCGATGCTGATGAAGTCGCCGCCGGACGCGTCGCAGCGCGGCCGCGGCTCCAGCCACACGCGCCGCTCGCGGTCCATCAGACCCACCTCTCGCAGCCAGCGCAGCCTGCGACACATGACAGATAAACATGAACAATACACCAAAATCGTCATAAGGCTTAAGTAACAGTCCCTTTGCAAATAACTCATAGAAGTGGTCACAACAACTTTTGTAACAATGGATATACCATGAGCTTTGATATTAATTTGTTATTCAAATGATGTTACTATCGGTGAGCAGAAACAACATGTTTACCAGCTTCACTTAAAGACTACCTAATAGAATAATAAGAATAAACTATAAGCAGCCAGAAAGCCTCGATCTCCTTGGGGAACAACAGCTGACGTCACGTTACCTGGTGGCGAACAGTTCGCGGTAGCCGGAGTGCTTCCTCATGGGCACAGACACCATGGGCAGCTTGAACGCCTCGATCTCCTTGAGGCCGCACTTCTCCCGCTCCGTGAACGTCTGCTTTATAATGTCGTACCCTGAGCTCCTCTCCACCTGCACGGATAACCTCTCAGTATTATTATGTGATTTTTTAAACAACTACTGCCATTACGGGGTTTCAGTGGTTTTGCCAATTAAAAATTGCCAATTAAAAATGACTATTATTTTAGAAAAACGCGTATTTACGAATTTGGCTATGAAGAAAAGAAAAGGGAATTACTACTTAACGACCTTCTGTTGTTTTAGCTCAACATTAGATTTAAGACGACACCAAGAAAGTTGATCCCAAGCCCAAGATCCAACCAGGGCGTAGACTTAATAGCGCCTGAAAGGTATATTTAGAACACCATTATGGAACGCACCTGGAAGGCGAAGAGGCCGGTGCGCATGCGCGCGATGCCGTCCACCACGCTGTGGTAGGCGCGCTCGCCCTGCGGCAGGATCTTGCGCCGGTGCAGCTGCTGCGTCGGCTCGTCCGGACTCTCCTGCGAACGGGAAAAAGTAATTAGGTAAATACGAGTGAAATACATAACGGCAGAAATAAGCTAAACAATACGCTTTAAAGCTAACAATAATATATTACAATATTATATTACAGTGTCAAATAGCAACTTATAATAAAAATGAAAATAATATGTCAAGTGGTGTTATACCTACATAACACAAATCACAAATAAAATAATATAAAGAAGTCCTAATATGCCAAAAAAGAATAATAACATGTAATGTCGTGTACGGTTATAGTGCCACCAACGGGAACCGATCACTTTTTCGAATTTTGTTTGCTCGAATTTCATTTTACCAAAAACTATTTATTTATTTATTTACAAAGGTTCACCTACAGCACATACATACACTTACATGAACTAAATCATACGGTAATATTCTAATATATATGCCAATAATTACAGGTAAACACAACATTGACAACAAAGACGCCAGATTACCGCTTAGTTGCTAACTTAAGTTTAGGTGTACAATCGATTATGAGAAGAACAGTAAAGGAAATTGACTACGTTTCATTGGTGTGTAGGAAGGCCAAGATTCTTTATTTAAACTTTACCTTACGGTCATTAAATATATCTGCTTCGGGTACGGACTTATTAAATTAATTAAGGTTGCCACTCACCTTAACGAGTGGTGAGTTGAGACCTGTGTTTGTGGAGGTAGTAGGGCGCTGTAGAATTGTGGTTATGGGAAAGCGTGGAATTCTAGGCGGAACTTTCAATAGAATGCGCGATAGCAGTTCACTACAATCTATGCGACCGTTCACTAGTTTGTGAAGAACTTATGGCTATGTATTATAATTCTCCGTTGCCGTAGAGGAGTCATCTCATATAAACTCAGACGCTGTTGATAGGGATACCTATGGGATAGGCCAGGGGATATAAATGTGAGGTATCTGGTGAAAGCCCGTTGTATGCCCTCCAGTCGCTGAGAATGTATTGCGTAGAAAGGGTTCCAGGCAACACTGGCATATTCCAGCCCGCTACGTACTAGGACCATTTTAGTTTTAATAGACCTAAATTCTTGCGTATTACTTTTATGATACCCTAACAATTGCGCAGCTTTTTTAACGCAACTGTCTACATGTTTCTTGAAAGTTAATTTTTTATCCATGATCACTCCAAGATCCCGAATTTTATCAACCTTAGTTAGTGTCACGCTATTGATTTTGTATGATGTTACACTAGCTTGTTTCTTTTTTGTAAATGTAATGTGGAAACATTTCTTGACCGTCAGAGCCATGCCATTTTTATTGCACCAATCGTGTATCGATCGAAGTCACTTTGAATCGCGACCGAGTCGTTTGGTGAAGATAACGTCTTATAAATCTTTAAATCTGTCCACTTTAATTCTGTCTGTGATTGATGTGTAACCATTCAAAACAACAGTCTGTGACCGTTGTTGTAAGTAAGATGTAAACCATCTCAAAAGTGATCCGTGAACACCGTTGACAAAAGTAGTGAGTGACTCACTTTATCAAAGGCACTGCTGAAGTCTGTATATACAGCATCTACCTCCAATCGTTTATCTATAGTTTACCAGATATGTCGGACACAAACTGATTCAGATTGCTTTCCACTGAACGACCTGCTTTGAAACCATGTTGGCAAGGTGAAATGTTTGAGTCGAGGTGATGTGTGATTATGGGACAAATAAGCGATTCAAAATTTTAAGAAAACACGACAGTATTGAAATTGGACGATAGTTCTTTACGTCTGCAGGATCGTCTTTTTTGTAAATAGGAACTATTTTTGCCTGTTTCCATGCCTCAGGAAAAACGCCTTCAGCCAATGAGCGATTAAAGATAATTCATAAAGGAAATGCAAGCGCGTTGCAACATCGTTTTATAAAAATGGGGGGGATGTAGTCAGGGCCGGGACCTTTCGAAAAGTCCAACTTCTTTAGCGTAATAAGAACTTCTCTTTCTGTAAACTGTATTTTACTGATTACTTTTTGTACGGTAGAAGATAGTTCAGGATTAGTTATGCCTACATGGTTGGAGCTATAGACTGAAGAAAATTGCTGGGCAAACAAAACTATTAGCCAACTCCTTTTTTGCCATATGGGTAATGGCGCAACGTTTTGCCCTTCCTAGAATTGTAAGTCAATGTTGGACCACTCGTAAAACGATAAATCCCTAATTTTATGGGGAAATGCACATAAGACAAGAGTTGACGAACAAAAAACCTGGCCAACTTCGATTTCTAAGTGCTACATGTGTTAGTAATTTACCCTGCAGTGGGCGCTCATAGTGACCTTGAAAAACAATCGAACACTCATACAAAAAGCATGGGCGAAGCGTATTTCTGAGAACGGCTGAGGCAGCGAAGGGGCTGAGATCCCGGGAGTTTTGGAAAAATTGAGGAAAGAAAAAGGGCAGTCGGTGTGACACCGCTATAGGGGCCGGAGGATATCTAGTCTAGTTATTAAGTTAGGAGATTTCATTAATAGCGAGAGGCTATGTCCAACCAAGTGGGATGACGCGTGATAGTGATAGAAAAAGTTAAATATAGTCGGGTTAAAAGCCCTGTTTAAACTAATCTAGTATGTGTGTGAGTTGGTGACTGGGTGAGTCCTTTATTACAATAATCATCCTAGGCCGGTGTAATTAAAGTTCTTCAAACTGGAACAGACAGAAACGTGTTGCTGGGGAGTTTGTTGCGCCACTTCTTCTCCTCAGCTCTAACACTAGGAAGTGGTGAAGGGATGGGCGTTTTTGGGGCTGTCTATAGGGTCCCTACCTTACTTACTTATAACTTTTACTGGTTATTGAGTTTTGATTATCCACTCTATTATCTGGTAATTCTTGAATTATGTATTCAATAGCTAACCATCAATTCAGTCCACTTGCCTTTTGAGTTTTAATTCTCAATTAATTCTATTATGGACAACCATACAGTGATTCTAGAATAATATGTTCTTATATCTGACAAATGATTCGATCAGGCTGACACAAGCACGTGTCTTGCAGAAGCACTAGTTGTACGAAACGAGCACATGATCCATGGGGATTGGAATGGTTTCTATTTTATAACCAGTCTTAGGACTGTTAGGGACCATGACTACTGGTTAGCATGATGATTGACATTCTGCCGCTGAAAAGCCGCCTTGTCACTTCACCAGTTCGAAAGAACTGCTAGGGACAATGTTCACCAGGAGCATGATATGATATCGACGCTTTGCCGCTGAAAAGCCGCCACGTCACTTATGGAAGTGTTGCTCTGAGTGCACCAGGTGTAGATGTGGAATATCGTGTGTGTCATGAATGACCTATTACGCTAGCGTAAGGGTTATTTACAAGAACTATTGGTTGCCATAATGAACATATCTAGCATCTTTCAGTTATGTTTTACACTTTTGAAACCACTTTCAATATATTTCATTAACTATGAATCCCATAGTCTGAATTACTATATCTTTCAATCCTTTCCTTGATCTAATAATGATACGAGGCATTGGACTGCTGTATGATAAGGGATTCATTTATCATAGTCAGTGGGGAGGTGACCAGTCTGGGACGAGCCTCACAGGGGCGTGCGGACGGCGGGGCGCGACCTTTTTCCCCTTAGGGTGAAACTGACCAAAATACTAAAATTAGCAAGGATTAGGAAAAACGTCAATTTTATCAGCCTAGGGTAATTTAGGAGCAGTCACAGTATTATTTTACCGAACTACGTTTCGCCGATTTAAAAAATAACTTTTTGCTGCTGGCCGAAGCCTCTTTTGAACTTTTTTCATTTGCCATATTTTCAAAACACCGAAACAATATTTTACGGAATATTATTTGGTCACAAATATAATAAGCGGTTACTTTAATTTTTTTTTCCTAAAAGTCTTGCTAGCTGGCGTGAGGAGCGTAGGCTGAAGGCAGGCGGAGCTACGACGATGTTTGTGACAGAAAGTGGGTGTGTGATGTAAAATGCGAGTGTAGCGAGCGCGCGTCATGGAGTCATAGCAGGTTTTCTTCTAAAATTGCTTATATTTCGAAAACGGTCCTATCGCAAAAATAATGAAAAATATGCCCCCTTAATTACCGCGTAATTCTCAACATGCAGGCAAAAAAAAAACATGCATTATAAACACTACTACTAACATTAACACTAGTACTGACACTAGTTTCTAAGTTGTGTGTTGTACTAACCAAATGGACTTAGTCTGAAAAAAAAGCAATTTATTATTTTATAATATAATGCACGTTCGGAAACATAATACTTCGAAAAAGTGTTATTTCGGCTAAGTGTAACTTCGGTAAAAAGTTTTTCGACCAAATGAAACGGCGGAGTAACGACAAAAATCGTATTGATAATAGGTCTACTGATACAGTGGCAAACGTGACGTCAATGAAGTGAAAAAAACTAAACGATATTAGTTGAAAAGTTTATGGTGAAATGAAATTCGGTTAAATGTTTTTCGAACCTATACTTCTCAAGGGCAAATACAGCTAAAACAATGCGCAATAGCACGTTCAAGAACAAAAACGGTAAAAGTAGGTATGGAAGTAAAATATTCAATGAACGAAAACGAAGACGCTCAAGTAGTAACATTATATGATAAACATAAAGGAAGAGGATCAAAACGAACAGAAGTAGGATCATAAGGAAAAGGCACAGGGAAAAAACAAAAAGACAAAACCAAGATCCAACAAATGCCGACAAAGTAGAAGATACTTATAGTATTGGTTTACCAACACTTTATGACAAACGTAACCCCTATACCAGTCGCCAAGAGTATTAGATCGGTAGTCGCAAGGAGTATTTAGATCTGAGTCAATTTCAACAACTCGATTTTTTACCTAATTTCCATGGTCATTTTTATTTTCAGGTTTTTTTTTAAACTTTAATAATAAAGCGCAACATATAAATTATACATTTTAATTATACATAATATCATAATAACACATTAATAATACATTTTCTAAAAGGGGATTATATAATTAAATTACTTGGAGAGTTATTTGGGCCACCGAAATTGGCGAGCCACAGAAATTTTATTATTGCCACAGAAATTGTATTGGTGACACTGAAATTGTGAAGAAAGATAAGGTATAATGAAAACACTGATATAATACGAATCATTTTAATAAGCATTTATAAAAATAAAACTTGGTGTACTATTGCTTATATCAGTCTTACAAAATTAGCAATCAAAGAACTGATTATGTTTTTTATTCCTATGATGAGGTAAAATTTACTTATAATTATTTATCAAATTTATACTATCAACCTACACAAATTGTAACCAAACTAAAAAAATAAATTATTATCACCGCAAAAACAGTACAGTTTTAACTTAATAATATTAAGTACAGAACTAATGTGAAATCCTAGGAATGAAATAACAAATTCTGATTTAAATATGTTTAATTTTTATGCTTCCTTGCTGCATGCTTGCTTTGCTTACATGCTGCATGCTTGCTTGCATGCTGCATCTTTGCTTGCATGCATGGTGCATGCTTGTTTGCATGCTGCATGCTTGCTGCATGCATGGTGTATACTTGTTTGCATGCTTCTTTCAGCGGAAAAATCACAATCAACTATGTTCAAAACAAACGAAAATATGTAATATAATAAGTCAAAGTAAGTGTGTGGGGGTGTGTGTGTGTGTAGTGTGTGTGTGTGTGTGTGTGTTGTGTTGTGTAGTGTGTGTGTGTGTGTGTGTGTAGTGTGTGTGTGTGTGTGTGTGTGTGTGTAGTGTGTAAGTGTATGTAATATGTCAATATGTTATGTATTACCTGCTTCAAGAGATATGGTTTTTTTTCAATTGTCGAAACAAATTGGTATATCCAATTATGGTATGTCTAATATTTTAGGAGTTAATTACTATGCTTCTTTGTTATACCAATAAAAATATATTTTAATATTATTATTATTATTATTATTCGTAAATAAATGTATGCTTAAGAATGGTATGCTTAATCATTATGATTAGAGAAATTTTGCTTATAAAAAATTATGTGTAAGCTGTTATGCGTAACTAATGTTATGCGAAAACATAATTAGAAGTAACAAAAGTATGCCAAGTTATATTAGGTTTTTAAAATTGTAAATGTGTATGCACATTGATAGGAAACCCAATATATAACATCTCCCCCCTTAGAATAAAGATTGGGTGTTAGCACTCGGGAACGAGGGGTCGACGATCCAATGGCGATGTCATTTTCATCTTCGGAAATGCACGAAGTGGTCGGATTTATACCTATTTCTCATCGGAATGGCCACTTGTGTTGTTCTTCGCCTCGATGAGTTCTCGAATCAGTTGTTGAATATTTGTATGCAACCCCTGCCGTCTGTGCGTCGATTAACATGGATAAATCCATTAGGGTATCGGTTACAGAGTTTTATGAGAAGAAAATGTGAGAAGAAGGATGGCTATTACAAATTAGAACAACATAAAGCTGGATTGGTTTTTCTGCAGAATAGATTGTGATGTGGCTGTGTTTCTGATTCAAGAATTGACAAGGCGCACGAGGACTATCGCCTCCAGATCCCATGGCGACAATCCGGTAAGGAGGCACGCCGCCTCGCGGGAGATCGTGCGGTACCCACGGGCCAGCCTTACGGCTACCACCTTTTGGGGCGCGTTCAGGTAGCGGGCGGCTCGCCACCTCACGGAACGCGCCCACACCGGGGCCCCGTAAAGGGCCATGGACCGCACGACTCCCGCGTAGAGCCTCCGGCAAAGGCGTTTGGCACCCCCAGGTTGGGCAGGAGCCGCCTGAAGGCAGCTCCGGTCCGACCCCCGGTCCAGTTTGGGGGCCAAACGTCGGAAATGCTTGACGAAGTTCCATAGGCTGTCGAGGACGAGTCCCAGGTAATTCAGCGTCGACTCGACGCCGATCGATACACCTCCAACCGTCAGTGAGGATCCCGGAGGTGGCGCATTCCGAAGCCCATGAAAGCACATGGCCTCGGACTTGTGCAATGCCACCTCGAGACTCAGTTGCCGGATCCTCTCGACGACTATCGCAACCCTGCGTGTCATTATTTCGGCCGCCGCCTCGTGCGACCCCCCTTGTGCCAGCACCAGCGTGTCGTCTGCATAGCAGACCACGCTGACGCCGCTAGGGAGGTCGGCGCGCAGCACCCAGTCGTACCCGATGTTCCACAAGGACGGCCCTAGAACCGATCCCTGTGGAACACGACATCTCTCGCCGGTTCCATTCTCCGCTGCGACCGGGGTAGATGACGGCTTTGTTCGTCAAGTAATCCCCGACCACGGCGACCACACGACGGAGGTAGGTCGGCACCCGGTGATACCGGAGTGCCTCCCTAATGCAGCTCCAGGGCATGGAGTAGAAGGCGTTGGCGATGTCGAGAAACACCGCCAAGACAACCCCACCACTGGACACCGCATCCCCCGTCGTGAGGGCTCTCACGCGCATGATGGCGTCCAACAGCGCCCCTTGTGGAAACCGAACTGGTGTTCCGCAAGATCCGGCCCCGTCCCCGCAAGGTGCTCGGCGAGGCGGTTTGCAATGACTCTTTCAAAGAGCTTGCCCACCTCGTCAAGCAGCACCACGGGCTGGTATGCGGACGGAGAATCCGCAGGGCGTCCCGGCTTCCAAATGAGGACCAGCTTCCTCGGCTTCCGACGAAGCGGGAACTGGCCTCTCTCCAAGCATTTGCTTAGGAGCCCCTCCAGTCGGGGCCCGAGAGCCTCCGAGGCCAGGACCCAGGCTTTGTCAGGCAAGTTGTCGGGTCCTGGGGCGGTATTTTTGGCACTGAGCCTGCGTACCGCCACTCTCATGTCTACCTCAGTCACTTCCGGAGCGTCGTCGTCGTCATCCTGGTGGTCCGCTTTCAGCACCGCAGGCGGCGGAGCCATAGGCGGGGGGGGATGTTCCCCTCGCGAAGGGAACAGAGTGTTCACCACGTCCTCCACGAGCTCAGGCCGGAGACTCTGCGTCAGTAGGGGAGCCCAGGTGCGGAGTTTATCCCGCACCATCTTGTAAGGGCGCCCCCACGGATCTCTGTCGAGAGTCTCCAGCATCTCCTCGCGGGCCAGATCCCTGGCCCGCAGAACAGCCTCGCGGAGGCCGGTCTTCGCCACTCTGTACCCCTCATATAGCTCCGCCTCAATGGCTGCCGCATCTGGTGGGCGGATGCGGAGCCTGCGATGCCTGGCGTACAGGTGCCGCGCAGCCGCGCACGCCTCACGCAGAGACGTCAGCTCTCGCGACCACCAGTACACCTTGACGCCGGGCGCTTCCTGGCCGGACTCGGGGCATTGCCACGTCACAGATGTCGGGCATGGCCTCCTGGAACCACCCTGCATCATTGTTAATGTCGGCAGGCCTGTCCGGTGATGTCACCCAGGCCTGCACGATCGAGGCTTCTAGGAGGAGCTCCCAGTTCAGCTGCTTCAGCGGGATTCCGAGGATGCAACCCTCAAAGTTTATTTAATCCAATTGAATGACTTTTTCAAGAAATAGTGATACCATTTTAATGTCATGGGCTAAGGACCTACTTCTGTCAAAGTAATTTCGACACAACAAATATTGATTCTTTTCAAAAATCTTCATTAACACTATTACAATAATTAAGTGGTACAATTTTTGTGGAGTCGAGTAATTTCCGTGGGCACCCAGATGCCACGGAAACCACAGAAATTGGCCCACAGAAATTGGAAACGTGGCAATTTTTTTTTAATTACAAGAAACTATCAAGGCCATGACTATTGATTTCTATAATCTTAAATGTGTACCAAAGGCTACATAACATGCATAAAAGTGATACCTTTATTTCTTGCAAAAATCCTTTTAAAACCTGATTGCAAAATTTCCTTCAGAGTAAATTGAAATCACGTACTTACATTTTTGAAGGGAACACGTGGCGATATGGTGCACTACCTTTCTCACTGCGCGTAAGCCAAGGGCATATAAGTTCTGTGGCGTAAGCGCACGTCTGTCTCTTGCCGGGCAGGGATTTATTGTTCGTTTAAACTCATTGGTAGAAGGTCAGGGGGCCTAGTCTGCTATTACAATAGTGTCAAAATGATCTATCATTGATTTCATAATTGTTGATTTTGGCAAGTTTGGTAATCTACTATTTAATGGCGTCACTATGAATTTCCAATGATCAACCACTGACACTCCATTGAAAGAAATAGCCTAAAATGAAAATCTCGTACACAATGACAAATGAATGACTGACTTACGCGGTAATCTGCTAAAATTTTGACAGATTAATCCGCGTTACACATAACTTAATGTTTTTTTGCTATTTACGAACTTCTTACTACTTCAGATTGCATAGAACACTAATAAATAATATGTAAAAATATATATAAATGAAATCTGGCATGATTAGATGTTCAAATTTAATTCTAGTTTTTCGAAAATCATTTCCATTAAGTATAGTTAACAGATATATAAGTTAGCAGATTACGAACTTTTAGCAAAATGACAATGGCATCGTTCAACAATTATGAAATCAATGATAGATCATTGTGACACTATTGTAATAGCAGACTAGGCCCAAGAAGGCGAAACAAAATGACCACAGAAATTAGTAATTTCGCTAGGACAAAACTGCCGGTGACATGTACTCATTAAATAAGAGTCTAAATATTCAAAACTAATTAGCTTCTTGTAGGTAAATACTTAACGCAATCAAAATACTTTTTCCTATATATGTTGGAGATTATCTTCCTGAGAGGTAAATGCTGTGCATGAAAGTGATTGTGGACAAGACACAGAAATTGATAATTCGTCATTTACCGATGTTTTTCATAAAAATAATAGCTATATAGATATATTTTAACAGTCTTTAGCAACTGTTAAAGACATTCTTCCTGAAACTGACGAGGAAGACGATATCGACGCAATTGATCTTTAAGATTTTACTTTTTCAATGTTCCCAGTGAGACACGAATCCTTAACCCATGATGAGCATTGAATTTCGAAACAAACATTTTTTTTTTTTAATACCATGTTTATTTAGTAGTTATTTTAATTTTATTATTATAAAACAGCATTATGTTTTGATTTTTTTTAAATGTATAAGTTTCATTACTAGTAATTTAAAAGACAAGTTATTTACCATTTAATTAATGGAATATCTATTGTTTGAGTTTTTTGGGATTTTTTTATTTTTATTTTTAATTTATTAAGTCTAAGACTGTTTTGATAAACATTTTTTGAGTTTCATTAATAATTATTAAAAAAAAAACTAGTTAGGTAGTAGATTAGTATAGTAGCTTATTCTAAAAATTGAGTTGTTTTTGAGCATCGCAACGATTCCTTGCGATATAAATAGAAATACTCGTAGCATCAGATTTTGTTTAAATTTTGAGTTCATCATTGAATAACAAGTTTGTTACTTTTTTACTAAATGTATTGATTAATAAATAAAAACTATTAAAAAACCTTTTATTTCACTTAGTAAGTAGAAGGTTCCCAGGTATGGTGTAGAACAAAAAAATGATCGAAATGACGGGGAAAACAAGTGCCTTTCGGTTTCGTTATGAGGTTTATTACACCCTTTATACGATTGTTAAATTCAAGCGGTAGTCCAGTGTGGAACCTTCGGAAAAAGCTACTCCTCCTGCAGCCTCGCAAGTGATGACCTAGATGTCTTCATGATGAGAGACACACTCACGAAGAAAAACACTTTCTTGTAGGTGGTATCCTGCACGCCGATGACCATGGGCGAGCGCGTCAGGTCGTCAATGGAGCGCAGCGCGTCGCTGGGCGTCTGCAGGATGGCCACGATCTTGGCGGAATAGGCCGTGAACACGAACAGCGCCGCCAGGAGAGTGCTGAACATCACCACGCGGACTGATGTCACCGCCGGCGTGTAATGGAAACCTGGACGACAAATTGAAAAACAAGTGTTCTGTTAAAAAGAACTATTTGACGCGTTTACATAAACAATCCACTATCTAAGAACATTCAAAAAACCAAATCAAAATCAAAGCATTTATTTCAAGTAGGCCAGTTACAGTACAGGCACTTTTGAATTGTCGAAACAAAGATGAAAATTAAATGTAGTTACTGTAGTTGCCCATTCCCTAACGTCGATCTCTATGGAGAAGAACGGGCAAGAAACTCCATGGACACTCTTTTAAATCAGAATATTTGTACAAAACCTCGGTTATATCATTCATGTTGAGATGGTACATTATGTGAGAACAATGTGCACGTTAAAAGTGTCCATAGTAAAAACATTAAAAAAAAACAATTCAAAAATAAAAATTATTAATTCAAATAAGCCGTAGCAACCAAGAGCTGACCAGTCCCAACTGACAGCGCACGTTTACGAACATGACGCATGTATCAGCACCATTCAACTCAACCATTTTGAAGGGAACTAAATGATCCGACACACGCGCCATCATCAGCGAGACATTTGAGTGAGCATGACATACTCTTAACCACCAGGGCAAATTCAAGTCAAGAAAAAAACGTAGGTTTCCAGCGACTGATAGCGTTCTAGTACATTGCACTCACACAATTTGCGATATGCGGTTATACGAGTATAATACTAAAGATTGAATTTATACAATACAAAGATAGTTGTACAATAGCAGCTCCAACAATACAATTAGTGCTATCCATTTATGCGCCCCTGTCCTTGTGGAGCAGGACCGGCATTGAGCCAAGCATTTTTATCAGCGATATAACCGCCCAATTTGTAATATGCTTGCTTACATAGTGTGCGTTTGATGCATGTTTTAAATTTCGTCTCATTCAGTTCAAGAATACTTTGTGGAATTTTGTTATAGCATCTCAAACAGTACCCCATGAAAGATGAGTCTACTTTAGCGAGTCTGAAGCCTGGCTGAACTAATTGGTCCCTATTTCTAGTCCTGTAATTGTGTCTGTCACCTCTTTTACCAAAAATATGTAGATTTTTTCTTACGTACATTATGTTTTCGTATATAGATGTATTGACAATGTACAGTCATGATGTTAATTTCCTTAAACAATTCCCTTAGAGAATCGCGCCTACGAAGATTGTATATGGCTCTGATGGCTTTTTTTTGCAGAATAAATATAGACTCAATGTCTGCAGCCCGTCCCCATAACAAAATGCCATAAAACATTATACTATAAAAAGTAACTAAAATGGGTAAGTAATATATGATATAATTACAAAATCTCTAATATTTACAAGACATAACAACTGAATCTATAATTTTATTATATATCGATCAGTTAATATAATAAACGATTGATATAATTTTAAAGTTACTAATTTTTATAAGCATAACCTACATTAAATATAAAATCGTTTAATATACCACTCAGAAGGCATAAAACTTACTAGTCTAATATGATAAAACGCGTGGGTTTTTATTTCCCTGTATAAAACATGCAAACAAGCATACACCATGCATGCAGCAGGCAAGCAAACACGCATACACCATACATGCAGCATGCAAGCAAGCATGCAACATGCAATCAAGCATGCAGCATGCAAGCAAGCATGTAGCAAGCAGCAGGCATGGTTTCTGTAACGGCTCCAGCGCTGCGGGGCTCCGGCGGTCCCATGCAAGCTTATCGTCGCAGATGTGGTTCACGCTGTGGTTCAGCCGCAGCGGCGAGTGTTACAAAAACTCAAAGCATTTATTTCAATTAGACCATTACGGCACTTTTGAATGTCAAAAATACAAAAAAGAAAATCAAAGCTACAGTCCCAGTCACAAGGCATAATAACTTGAGAAAGTACTGTAGTTGCCCATTCCCTAGCGTAGATCTCTATGGAGAAGAACGGGCAAGAAACTCCATGGACACTCTTTTAAAATCAAAATATTGTTACAAAATCTTGGTTACATCTTTAATTTTGAGATTATACATATATGTGAGAACGATGTAGAAAGACGTGCACACTAAGAGCGTCCAGAGTAAAAGTTTAGATCAACAATTTACGAATAAAGTAATTAAAATGAACCTTGGCAGCTAAGAGATGACCAGTCCCAACTGACAGCGCCCGTTCACGAACATGACGCATGTACCGGCGCCATTCAACTCAACCATATTGAAGGGAACTAAATGACCCGACACACCCGCCACCATCAGCGAGACATTTAAGTGAGCATGACATTCTCTCATTAGAACCACCTGCTTCTCAGATCGCGGGCCGCCTCACCCCTCTGCGCCTACGCGATTTTAAATAACACTCTAGGGGTAGGGCAGACAAGACTACGTGGAGTCGGTTTTGCAGCGATTCGTTTCTGACACGCTTTTCGATAATAAACGTTGTTATATAATGATTTTAGATTAAATAAAAGTTATATCAATATTATATGTTTTAAACGATAGGAATAATGATTTTCGATTAAATAAACGTTACATCCAATAACGTTATACGAAATAAGTTTTAGAGTATATAAATGTTATATCTGAAGAAATTTTATCAACACTTGGTATAACTCACGTTTATTATATCTTGTGAACGTTATTGAAATGAAAACATACCAAATAAGTTTATGTTATGAGACGCACCCAACTAAAATAGACTAATCAAGCAGTATCTACATCAGTAAATTGACGGATTTTTCTAATAGCATATGCTGCTGAACTTAGCCGCCCCGCCAGAGATGTTAAATGAGAACCCCATTGTAGCCTTGAATCAAGCGTAATCCCCAGGAAAACCGTTTTATCTATGAATTCAAGTTTCTCTTTATTCAGTACTATATCACAATAGCTACTTTTAACATTCGTTAAAGCAAATCTTATGCATTTCCATTTTTTTTTTCATTTAGAACTAAATTGTTTGCTGTGAACCAATTATGGACCTGAAGTAGGGCATTATTCACGTCAACTAAATTTTGGGCCCGCCTATTGATCTTAAAAATTAGGGAAGTGTCATCGGCAAATAACACCATATTTTGAGGTTGGTTTTTCAGTAAATAGGGTAGATCATTTATATATACTAAAAAGAGGAAAGGACCCAATATTGAGCCTTGCGGAACCCCCATTTTTACTTTTAAACCCTGTGAATTAACACCATTTATTTGAACATTAGCGTCACAAGAAACATAGAAAGGCACAAATAACCGTCCTGTCGTTAGGTAAACTCGTTGTGTACCAGACTAACATCAGGCCCCATTTATCAGTAACTTTAGGTACTGCTGTTGCAAATCGTCATCAAAAGGATTATGACATGTATAGGGTGGGGTGGTACCCTGAGCTAGTGAGGTGAAAATGAAAATCCAAGATGGCGCCGACGAAATTTTCCGGTTTTTTCTACATGGGTGTCGTTTTGTGGTTTTTAGGGTCGCTAATGAAAATGAGGTCAAAATGAAAATCCGAGATGGCGCAGACGAAATTTTTTTTTTGCTATCATTATTTCGTGGCCTACCGTTCGTGGAATACTACTGCACGCCACTGGAGCTAGGTATTACAAGACGTACCTTGCTGGCACAGCGTGCCCAGCGCGAAGGTGAAGGTCTCGGGTAGCGTAAACTGCTGCAGGTCTAGTCCTGGGCGTGTCCTTTCACGAACCCTCCTCAGAGCCACCAGTAGCAGGGCGGCGGCCGCCGCAACCCCGCCGCTGGCCGCCCACACGCCGGCACTGAACGGCGCCAGGAACACGTTAGACACCGCCGAGCGGGACGGCTGCCGGAAGATGAACGCGCACCTGGACACGATAACGGTTTACATAGATAATCAGCCTATAGCGTCCCTACTGCTGGGATACTGATGGATTACTAATTTACCACTACGCGAGCTCAGTGCGGGCTATTACCTCGTTGTCACATGTCTTTGAGGGTTTGGTTCTAGGACGTGCCAGTTTCCGTACGATGTTTTCCTTCACCGACTGGCGAGCAGCAATAATGAAATAAATTACACAAATAAACGCGTCTGCCTGGGTTCGAACTGTTCGAAGCCACGACCGGCGACTCGCAAGTTGCGGCCGGTACAGCTATTAGGCTACAACCATAAAGTAATATGTCTACAACGACCAACGCCTGTGTTGGTGCATGCGAATTTATTGTAGCTGTGTAGGTATACGGAATAGCAGCAGCATACAGTTGTGGAACTATTTCGCGAACTATTTCTACCTCATAACCTGCCCTTTGTGCTCAAAATATGCAGTCATGCACAGAGCTCACTCTGAATGCATGTTTGCGACGAGGCCGTGGAAGTGTCGAAGGTTTGAGCCAACGAAAGTTGTGTCATGACACGGAAGAGTGGACGCCTGTATTGATGGATCAAGTGAAGGTGTAGTTCTCCCACATTTCGCAAGTTATGTTCAATAACTGTGTAATAAAGAGTGAGCATCAACCAGAATAAGGAATAACCTCCTCTAAAATCACGCCATAAAAAATAAATGTCCTTAATTAGCATTAAAAACGATTTCGATACATATGATTCCTTTTTCCTTAAGTTTTAATATATCTAATTACATCAGGTGCTTACACTACATAATTGTTTCCTAAATATGTATTTCCTGTTGCACACTAGTTGCGCATAATAGCCAACAGCCACAAATTACTGTGGCGAGGTTTTGTGTTCCAAACATTCTTGTTAAAATATGCAGAAATAGACCCGACACGTGCGCCGCGCGCCGTCCCAACACCGACCGCGACGACGCGTGACGGCGGTGGCGCACGGTGGGCTGAAAATCGGCTTTCATAGACTTAGGGATTTCAATTTGAAAGTGCCTGATTTTTTGCCGGATATCGCTTCTATTAGTCATTATTATATACAAAAATGACACCCGAGTTAATTCTGCTCAAAAACGAAGGAATTATATTTTTTTTACGAAAAATTTGTATGAAGCTAGTATGAAAAATCTAATTATCTCTTAAACGGAGAGTAAAACACGTATATTACACGGAACAGGTAGTGCTAATTATCGTCAAAATATTTTTATTTATTTTTACATATGAAACGATTCCTTTTAGTGTGTATGTTGAAGAACACAGACTTTTAACAACACGTAACATAAAATAGCATCACCCCTATATCTCCGAAGGAGTAGGTTTATTTATTACAGTAGTACACACAGTTACACCCACACGTAGACAACTATGTTTGAGCTAGATATTTATCAACATAAAATGAGTTTTAAAACTTGGGATACAACCAAAACACCAAATTACAAATTGTTTAGTCTTCTAATGATTTGATCTTAAAATAAGTCTTAATCTCACAACAATGTCAACTAATGAATACAAATTCACCTTTTTCTGATAAGTAAGCTAATTTGTTGATTAGTTGTGCTTATGAGTTCTAAGAAATGTTTTTGACGATTATAAATTTTCATTAGTACATCTTGTAAAACTAATGACCAGTTAACTAATTATCGGCGTTTTGCAATAAAAGGGGTAAAATGTTAATTTATAATTTAGATCAGGGGTTCCCAAACTCATTTTGTCTACTGCCCACTCTGAGAATAAATTATTTTTTTAGCGCCCCCATTTTTTCACCTACTTAAAAACCACTATAACTTCAAATTAAATTAATGATTGTGAGCTATAATAGCGGAGATTAAACATTCATTCTAAACGAGACTTTTACTGTAACCCGCAAGAGTTACCTGGAGACCTGAGCGCAGTAGTTATAGTACACAACGGCGCTC
Organism: Xestia sexstrigata; assembly: GCA_941918905.2. Classification (NCBI taxonomy): domain Eukaryota; kingdom Metazoa; phylum Arthropoda; class Insecta; order Lepidoptera; family Noctuidae; genus Xestia; species Xestia sexstrigata. The sequence continues at coordinate 21,935,006 of OW799211.2, forward strand.
AGGTCTCAAGTTAACTCTTATGGGCTACACCTGCCAGTGAGAATGATTATTAAAACGCAACTTTCTAGTATTCAGACAGAGTATCTTTTATTCAAAATAAAACAAACAATCGATTCTTCTCTCGATCTCGATCTCTTAATTAAGTATTAAATTAGTTGATGTTCACAAGTTGTAGTCGAGAGTCAAGAGCTCAGTCGGTGTCATTATAGAGTCCTCTTATATGAAATTACAAATCGCCCCCTAAGCCCCCATTTTTTTTCTGGGTCTCTTACTGCCCCCCTTTAGGTCAGTAACGCCCACAAGGAGGCGTTATCGCCCACGGAAAGGCAAATTTAGATTGTTCACAACTGTTTAACTGCTAGCTAACACTAAATCTTTGGTCTGCGACTATAAAATTTTGGAATGGAAAGTGTAATCACCACTTTAGACTTGTTTGATCTTCTACAAAGTGAGAATACTTCATTTAATCATGAAGTATCGTTTGGTGCAGTTGTATCCCGCATAGGCGATTGCCTTTCTGCCGAAGCACGTGTAACTCTCAAAGAATTTTGTCGGAGATTTACGCGAACCGCTTTACATAGGTGGCAGAAATCCAACCGATTCTTTGATAATTCAGAAGACTGTACGCAAATTGGTTAATATTGATTGGCAGAGTTGTGTGCAAACTCTAGTTAATCAAGAACCAACTGTTTATGAGATACCAAGAACTCCCTCAGTTTCCAAGATTCCAGTGAAATGTCAAATGCAACTTCAGCACGTTTAAAAGAAGAAGGGCATGGAGATAACACATCTGTGATCGAATATATGATGAAAAATCCTGAAGCAGCCGTTAAAATTAATGAAACATTTTGTAACCTCTGTTTTAAATTATATGTAAGAAAAAGAGATTAAAAAGATATTTTTTTTTAATATTTTTCTTGTTTTATGTAATCTTAATTTTTGGGTCAATAACATTGTATTGTATATCGGGCTGGTGTCCGCAACTCCACGTCAAAGCGCGTATTTTGCGTAAAGGCTAAAATCCAACACGCGAGCCCAGCGCGGATTGGTAGATGTCACATGTCTTCGAATTTTTGGTTCTAGGACATGCCGGTTTCCTCACGATGTTTTCCTTCACCGTTTTGAGAGCAGTGGTGATGAAATAAATTACACAAAGTAATGCGCCTGTCTGGGTACGAACCCACGACTTCCTGTTCGTAAGTCGGGGCCGCCACCACTGGGCCACCGCTGCTCTTGGGCAATAACATATAGCTATGTTCGTTCCCTCTCACCGCTCTGACTACATTCATCGATCATTCTTCGTCCAGTTTATTTCTCTGTGGAATGCACTCCCACAGGAAATCAGGATGGCAACCAATCGTTTATCTTTTAAAATTAAAGTTCGCGAGTACATTCGGAAGAAGCTGGCAGCTTCGTCACAACGGTAATGTTTTCCTCATTGTTTGTCTTTTTATTTTAGTATATCCGTGTAAATGTCTATTTACATCTATTTTAATATATATTTATAGTATTTGATACATATTTATAGTGTTTGATATATATGTATAGTATTTATATATCCTTGTAGTATATCGTAGTATTAAATAAAATTATTCTCTCATTTTCAGAAGTGACACCTACCACTGCTTGTCTCTGCATCACCTAAAGGTTGACTGGTAGAAAATGCCTATGGCATTAAGTCCGCCTCTGTACTTTGTGCTTGAAGTGTTAAATAAATAAATATGTTCTTAACTTGGACACTAAAAGGAACCGTTTCATATGTAAAAATTGATAAAAATATTTTGTCGATTTAAAAAAAAAAACAGCATAAAATGTTTTGGAAAATTGGCGACAAAAAAATCATAAATAATCACCTGTAAGGATATCCGTGTTTAACTCTCCGTTTAAGAGATAATTCGATTTTTCATATTAGCTTCATACAAATGTTTCGTAAAAAAATATATAATTCCATCGTTTTTGAACAGAATTAACTCGGGTGTCATTTTTGTATATAATAATGACTACTACAAGCGATATCCGTCAAAAAATCAGGCACTTGCAAATTGAAATCCTTAAGTCTATGAAAGCCGATTTTCAGCCCACCGTGCGGCGGCACGCTGGGGGTGACGTTTTTCTGTTCTGTGTTAACTTGTAAGTATGTCGTCAATAGGGACGCCCTGCTAAAAAGTATAACTGTTCAGTCTAAGTATTTATAAGAACTCTAACTTTGAATTAAATCAAATGAATCAGCTTTTTCGATTATGAATAAAATGTAGAGAGAAACAAGGTTTCATTTTAAGTACATTAAAGCTGAACTTCTCATCAAATTGAATGTCTAAAGTCAAATTTGAGTAAAAAAAGTATAACGAAAACTGTAAGTAATAAAAAAAAACCTATTTGCAAAAATAAAACCAACTTAAAAAAACACACACACAAAAAGAAAAACAAGCTTCAGAATTCGATGACCATTCTTTGATTGATTTCGTGTTTTTGTCATTGTTTTTAAGTCGTGTTTATTTTTTGCAAAAAAAGTTTTTATTTTTGTTTTTCCATTTTTTTTTTGTAATATCCTATACAAATATTTGCTACGCATTTATTTTACATTGCTAACAATACGTCACGGTATTAAGCTTCTCCCCAATAAATGGAACCTAACAATATACCTAAACTGACGAAATCTGGGTGTATTGTACACATTTGCGTACCCCCCTCAGAGCATACAGGCGTGATGTTACGTCATGATGTTGTATAAACAATAAACATCCAAGCCATTGCAGCAATCACGACCGATTTACCGTCTATTTTGAAGAGTTTCATTGTATAGCTCCGAAGATCAGCATTAGATCATCACCAAATTTAAATGAAACCACCTCAAAAGAATATTCTTTCAAATAAAAAAAGAATTTTGAGAATCGCTCCACAAATGGGGGAGAAATCGGTGAACATACATAACATTGAAATAGTTCAATGAGAGCAGCGGTGGCCCAGTGGTGGCGGTCCCGACTTACGAACAGTAAGTCGTGGGTTCGAACCTAGACAGGCGCATTACTTTGTGTAATTTATTTCATCACCACTGCTCTCAAAACGGTGAAGGAAAACATCGTGAGGAAACCGGCATGTCCTAGAACCAAAAATTCGAAGACATGTGACATCTACCAATCTGCACTGGGCCCGCGTGGTGGATTATAGCCCATTCCCTCTCATTGAGAGGAGGCCGTGTCCCAGCAGTGGGAACATTATCGGCTGATGATGATGATGATGACATAAAATTAGACCACATTGAAGTAAAAATGTTCATAAAATAAAAACTACTGGGCCAAACTATGTTAAAGTTTTATGGGACCAAATCGCTACTATTCCGCATCAAACTAAAAAAGAATCACGTAAATCGGATCATAAATCTCAGCGTAATCGGTGTACATGTTACGGGTAATGCTATCAAATCAAATCAAGTCAAATCATTTATTTGTCAGAACATGGTCGGTATGTATATTACATGGTCTTGAGTTTATATATATTGTGTCATCACATTCTACCACATGGGCGTACAAATGTTATTAGGTTACATTAGTGATCAATTATATAAATAATAATATTTAAAAATCAAAAAGGAATGTCAGTTACAAATAAAAAAATATAAAAAAATAATTGATTTAAACTAATATGTCAGTGTCATTTAAGTAGGTAGTCATTCAAATTATAATAACATTTATTACATAACAATTCTTTAAATTGCTTCTTAAATCTAGCCAAATCTAACTCTCTAATGGATTTATTAATTTTATTATCTGCAGAATATGCTTTTCCGCATAAGAGCAGTCTTGGCTCTGCGTCCGCGTAGCATATCATTTCGCCTGTTACGTTGTACAGTATCAGATAAATAGAAAAACAAATTTGGATTGTATCTCACAAATAAGGCAGCTTCATAATATGTACAAAGCTGGTAGTGTCAGAATTTTGTGCTTTTTGAAATATGGTACACAACTGTCCGTCACCTGAAGCCCAAACATAGATCTTATGCAGCGCTTTTGCGCTTTAAACGCGGCTTCCCTATTTGTTGAGTTACCCCAAAATATAATGCCGTATCTTAACACAGATGCAACAAGACCATGATAGGCTGTAAGTAGTGCATCCGTGTTAACAGTTGGAGCAAGTTTATATAGGGCATAGGATGAGCAACTTATTTTCTTGCATAATGTTTCGATATGATTCTTCCAGTTAAGCTGTCTATCTATTATAAGTCCTAGGAATTTCGTACTGTCTACGTTATTAATTACGTTGTTTTGAAATTTCACATTCATTTTTGTGTTAGGTTTTCTATGACCAAAATGCATAATTTGAGTTTTTCCTAGATTAATTTTTAAGTTGTTATTGTTAAGCCAAGCGATTATTGCGATTAATACTTCATTCACATCAGCTTCGTATTGGTCAGGTTTATTACTAGCTACTGTTACCGTGCTATCATCAGCAAATAGAGTTATAGGGTAATTTATGGCTTTGGGCAGGTCATTAATGTAGATTAGGAAAAGTAAAGGATCCAGAACACTGCCCTGTGGTACGCCAAAGTATACAGCACGTTCTCTGGATAGGTATGTGACTTCTTCTTTCGTCTTTAAATTTAAATCTGTTATAGCAGTTTTTTGCTTTCTATTTGAGAGATAAGTCATTAATAAATCCAGAATATTACCTCTTATACCATAGGAGTACAGTTTGTTTCTTAAGATATTGTGGTCAACATAGTCAAAAGCTTGTGTCATGTCACAGTACATAGCACAAACAGGTGTCTTTTTATCAATATTAGTCATAATTGTATTCAAGAAGTCATAGATTGCCATATTTATCGTCTTATTTTTCCGGAACCCTTTTTGCTCGTTGCAGAGAATCATTTGTTTTTCTAAATATGCATAAAGCTCATTATAAATGTATCTCTCATATATTTTTGAGAAAATTGACAAAAGTGCAATAGGTCTATAGATTTCCATTTGTTGTTTATCCCCTTTTTGGAAAACGGGTTTTACAATAGAGACCTTTAGTCGGTCAGGAAAAACACCGCTACTGATACATAAATTAAGTATATGGCTTAGATGGACAGAAATTAGATCAGCAACATGTTTTATGATCTTTGTTGAAATTTCGTCATACCCTACGCTATTGGTGTTTTTTTAAACTTTTTATAATATTAAATATTTGCATTGGTTGACATGGTGCCATGAACATGGATTTTTGACTGTTAAAAATGTGCGCAGTTGATTGTTTGCGTTTCCCTGGTGTTGGCACAATTTTATCAATGAAGTGGGCGTTAAACTTGTCTGCAATTAATTGAGGATTTTTAATTGTTCTATCGTCAGCTTGAATTGTATTTATTATGTCATTTGGTACATTAAATTTAGAGTTCTTTATTAGTTTCCATGTCATTTTGCTTTTATTGTCAGAGTTTTTAATATTGTAGTCATTTTGAGATCGCTTAGTCAGTTTAATATTTTTTTTAAATAATTTGGTGTAGTTTGAATATTTTATTTTGTTTATTTGTGTCGGTTGGAGTCTAGAGGCCTATAATAGTTGCCTTTTCTTTAAGCTACATAATTTGATACCACGCGATATCCATTTTGGCTTTTTACTTGTTTGCATTTTTATGAGCCTACTGGGGAAGCATAAGTCGTAAAATAATTTAAATTGATCTATAAATAAGTCAAAAGCAACATTTGGATCATCGCTGTCATAGATTTCAGAGAACGTCAGCAGCAGCAGAACAGTAGCTTTCAGGAGGCCAGATTATTCTTGGATTTGGAGCTGACAGAGCTCATTTATATAACACAAAAATAAGGTGGGCCCAAGAATACTCCCTTGCGGGACTCCAAACGTCATTTTAAGATCATCACTCGCGTAGTCAGGTGGTCAAAGGTTATTGCAAAACAAAATGTGCTACAAAGAAGTGTTCATGCAAAGCTGCAGGAAAATTTTGCAATTCAAAATGTCACAGTAGTTTATCTTGCTCAAATAAATAATTTCAATTTAATAAAAACGATCGGTAGTACTTAGAACTTATTGTCATACAAAGTTTTAATATGTTTGTGCTATTAAATATATCATGTTTCAGCCCGCTATTAGTTTTTGCTATTAAAGCTATTAAGTTTATGCTCTTCAAGCGATTACGTTCGCCTTTGTATGTTTTTTAAATAATAAAAGTTTAAAATGCTCTTGGATTTTTATTTCACTAATTAATTAGACAAATTTTTAACATTACCCAGCCAGAGTTGGGTAGACCTAGGTAAGTATGGGTAAACCTCGAATTAAAATTTATTTTACTTATTAAGGTCATGGCACACTACACAAGCACCGCACCGGCACCGCTCCAACCCAGCATTTAACTTGCCATTCAAATTAGACCATTATATCGTGTGTCATAAAATATATTTTATAATGTTTGTATGAAAAAGCTTACGGCGGGCGGTCAGCGCGCTTGCCGCTACCATACGACTCGACACGCGGGCGCCTCGGAGTCGGCGCGCGGACCGCGGGTGGCCGGCGCGCTGCCGTCGCGCGGACAGCGTGCTTACGGCGCGCCGACCGCCTGCTTGCCGCGCGCCGACTCAGAGTTGCTCGCGGTTGCCCGCGAAACAACGTCGTAAACACATGCAGCAAGCTCATAGTCCGGGAGGTAGCGTTGCAAACAAAAAAGTCATGAAACTTTTTTCATAAATAGCAGCTGACGATTTTTTTAAGCTCAGTAAAGAGCTTAAAAAAACCGTCAGCTGCATGGTGGTGGGGGGATTATGCGTCGCATAAACTTGTAAAAGAAACACGTAAAATAAAGTTATAGTACGCCGGATGAAAAACAAAGTGATTGTTTAAATTAACAAAAGTACGAAAACAACAATCAGCTGCGTGGGTAGCGGTGGAAAGACTGTCAGCTGACGCAGTAAAGTAAAGTAAAGTAAAGTAAAGTAAAGTTAAAAATATTGGACCATTGCTACTACGCTGTCTCCTTTTACACTGTAACGGAAAGGGTGTTCGTGGGGTAGATGAATTTATCCACGAATCCACTTAACATACAAATATGTAATTATTATGATAGGTAGGTCTATGGTCACCATCATTTTTCTTTTTTTTTCACCTCTCCACCCATCGCGGGTGCATCAGCTGACGCTGGGTTTACTTATCAGTAATTCAAGATCGACGAAGATGGCAAACAACAATACACTACCTAAAATACAACGCTAGCTCCCAGACTATCCCGGCCAGTGCGCAGACTGCAAGCTTGCGCCTCGCGGACGGCGCGCGGCACGCGGGTGGACGCCGAGCGGACCGCGGGTAGACGCCGCGCGGCCCGAGGCTGGACGCCGCGCCGTAGCCTAAATTCGCGGCAACGCCGGGCAACAGCGGTGCTGGTGCGGTGCTTGTGTAGTGTGCCATGACCTTTATTCGGACTTTACCCAAGAAGCTTGGATAATACGAAGTCAACCCGGGTAAACCTAGGTTTACTTCATCTTCTAGCATTACCCGTAACATATATAGGTACATAAAAAAATAAAAAAACCAATTGAATTGAGAACCTCCTCCTTTTTTAAGTCGGTTATTTTATATTATGTATTATATCTAGCCTGTATTGTCCCACTGCTGGGCAAAGGCCTCCCTCCATTCCTTCCAACGGTCACGATTCTGTGCTATTTCTTTCCAATTCTCAAGGTAGACATCCAGTTCGTCCCGCCACGCGCCATCTCCTTCGTGGTCTGCCGCGACCCCGTGTCTGTTTGTCGTGTTTTAGGGCACCATTCCTGAGCCTTACGAGCCCACAGTTCGCTCCGTTGGTTAATTAATTAAAACCGATGCCTACTCTTTCTTGTTACTGTTTTTTATTTAGCCTCTTCTATAACCATTTCATTAATCAAAACATAGATCATACTTTATGTCCTCCAAAATAAAATTAGGCAACCCTGTCACGACCACAAATACACATCAAGTGAAAAAACTAACGTTGTTGCACCTCGTGATTGGTTTGTTTTATAAACAGACGTGCACTAATTAGTTATCCGAAACGTACTACGTGACAACAGAAGGAAAGCGTAATAATAACTTGTTAAACAACATTCACGCTTCTATTTACGGCATCGATCAATCAGGAGCTCGCAACACGAAACCTCGGCGGTCCTCGTCCACGAATTCACGTTGACTCATAAATAAAGTCCAATTGAATATAATCTGCTGCATATCGATCACGTAGCGATACCAACCAAACTATTTAATTTACATAATCACAATGCAAATGACAATAAGATTGATTTTTGTTTATTTATTTATTGTATTCAGAGAATATAATCTAATCCGGAACCTTTCACATTGTATCGCGGTGTTATCTTTCCTATATTTTGCGATATATAAGCATGACGATGGACAGTTAATTGCAAATGTTGACCCATTTACTTACGTGAGATTAAATATTTTTTTAGCATAAAACACTAATAGGTACTGTAAAATACCGTCAAAAACCAAATTCAACTGCATCTTACAACTATGTTTTTGACAGTAGGGTTAAGTGTAAAAAGTGACATTTAACTAAGCTAAAAGGTTGCTAAAAGGTTTAACGAGAATTCAAGACTATGCTTACTTCTGATTATTCCAGGGCCAAACCTGCTCGACATCTAACGACATGCATACATACAATCAAATGGTGATGACCTATATAGCGCGACAACTATATACATATAAAGTTGTCGAACTCATATACATGTTCCATCGTTTTTTTTTCTCTTATATTTTATTATTTTACAAGGAACAGTTTTTGCTATAAAGCACTTTAAAATGCATCTACCTTATTTGTTGATTTTTGTTACTCTCAAAATAAACAACTCTTGGTTGAAACAATAGACATTTATACTCATAATTTATGTCTAAATAAAAGACACTCGTCTTTTGTCTGAAGGACAAAGTCAAGCGAAACTACATTTTTTTTACACATTTTACTGAACTTATCTTATAATTATTACGTTATCTTTAGAGCTTCACAAAAACGATACAACAGAAACGAACGAAGTGATGCATGTGTGATTGAAGTTGAACGCTCAAGGCTCACCTGCATGTGCCTGCACTCCCTCATAAGTCATACATTCCCACGGTAGGCGAACACAAACGAAATCCAACACAAATACTTCCGATGAAGTCGTTGTGAGTTTCAGTGAAAGTAACGAAAGCCGACCCTCTCGTCCGTGAAGATTCTGATAACCTGCTATGATTCTCAGCATTTGTTATCCTAAACGGGATTACAAATACACATGATTCCATAATCTGTACCGCTTTCTCAGAAATGCACGTTCCCTGTCTGAAGTCTCTTCTCCATCTGCCACCACTGGCCCCCATGCGTGACTTGTACATGTTATACTCACGTGAGCGCGCAGGTCTCGGAGACAAAGTCGGCCGCCAGCATGCGGTCTGATCTGATAAACAGAGAGGCCATCCCCAGCTCCGCCTCCTGGCGCTGCAGCCTGCCCATCAGCCCGTCGAACGAGCCGTTGTGTGTCACGCCGTACACGTCTACCTGCCGCAGGTCGAAGCTGCACGAACAACTTACAACTTACATGGTATTACGTAATCTGTAGAATAGTTTAAGAAACACATCACAAATATTTGTTTTTAACTAGATGAAGTCTGTTTTATCTATCTGACTACTATGAGAAGAAATATAGAAAAAAGTCAGAGATTTCAGTCTCTTTTAACGTCCAGGCATAATTTTGGTCAGGTCACACTTATTTCGAGCGATTTGTAAAACCGTGTCATACTTTCCCGACGTATAGAAAGTATACTGGTATTGAGACATTTTATTTTAATAAGTAATAGCTATTTTTTTTTTAATTACGTTTATTTTATTGTTTAAATTACACAATTGTGGCTATATATAATTACAAAAATAAAAACTAAAAGTAAGAACCTCCAAGACACCCACTCCTCCAACGACGTCAATAAGCGTCCAAGTACTCCTCCGCATCGCTGTCACTCGGAAACGTACCCAGAAGACTGGCAGCATTGCCACGTTGAATGGCAATGCTAATTCTTTGGCCAAAGAAAAAGCCAGCCCTCTGGTCACGCGAAGTGTCAACCAGTCGGTAAGAGATTTCCTTAAAAAGGAGACGCGCACTCGGTCCCCATGACCCGAGCGTCTCGACCCCAAACGGCTCAAAGCTGTAGTTACCAATAAGGTTACAGTATTTGCGCCGTTTGAGGATCTCAGCAGCCGCAGCAGCAGCGCCTGCACAGCCCGCCGTGCTTGCAACGTGAGAAGGCGCAAGGGTGTCGACACAGGTTGCGTCCCACACCAAAGGCCTACCCTCGTTCCAAGGCACCAACGTCATGCCATCCGGTCTCTTGCCATCGTCACGCACCAAGCCGTTTGGTTCTAAAACCGCTGGTACGCCGGCGATGGAAAGAGCTCGACGAATAATGTCGTTAATGCTGGCGTGCCGTGCAATGCGACCTGCGCTCCTGTAGCAGGACAGGCCATGGTGTCCGAGGCTGTCGACAGCTTCACCGCAGTGACACCGATGCGGAGCAACACAAGGTGCACCTAAGCGTAGACTCGTAGCGACCCGGAACGATGCGTCATCCATCATAGTGCCAATGGTAAATGACGGAAGTGCCTGAAGCCACAAGCCCGACTCCCATTCCCCCACAGCCAGCAGACGGGCACGCTCCACAGTATTGATTGACGTGTGTAAAGGGTATTCCATTCAATACTGCAGACCGGCACGTCCCACTGTCTCTGGGAGGTCAGGTTGTCAGGCAAATTCTGGCAAATAGCTAATGTTTCGTATAACTATATTAGCTATTTGCCAGAATTGTTCGAACAGTCATCATTCATCAACAAACTCATGAATAAAACTATTTTACATTATTATTAGATTTTTTTTAATATAAGTATTCACTTCAACGATTTGCTAAGGAAATAAATATTTCCGTGATGAAATACTTATGGACGCTGGCACAGTGGTATAAGAAAAATCAAATCAACCTAAACAAAATCTGTTTTTGTGCTCGATATGAATGACTCATAACGAAAACTAGAATTTATAGTAGGTAACATAAATAGTATTACACGAAATCTCAATCGCATAACATAAAAAAAAACTTGGACCAACTTGCTCAATCGTTTTATGATTTTGGTTTTTTGTAGTTCCATCATTTGAATGTTGGCTATAAGTCCTCAAGAGACCGGATTTCGGCCTTAGCGGCCAATCTCAGCAACGACACCAAAGAGTATAATAATAATAAGGGAGAACGACACTTTGCACTCTCATCAATCATATAATCTGGTGGTGGTGAAACGACAATTGGTCACAACCAGCCAAATCGGGTTAGTCACCAACTGGACGCGAAAGACTGGACACACGTGTGTTCAATTGGTGAAACTCACAATTAGTATCACTTATTATTTCGTCATCTGGACACGCCAAGATTTTTACGCGTGTCCACGTAGTGAAACTTAAATTAAATCACTTTTATGTTTTCGCCAACTGGACACACCCAGTTTTATTTTGCAAAAAAAAGGGTACAGCCCGGTTAAAGCGTAGGTAGTCAGTAGGTTAATAAATTATAAACACACAAACGAAAAAGCTGCCTCACTTTTTTGCTTGCAAAACCTTATTAGCTTAGAAAACCGTCCAAGAGCGAGTCGGACTCGCGCACCCGAGGGTTCCGTACAAACTTTTGGGTACAAACCGTCGTGGGTTTTTTCAATTGTTTTTACATTGTTACCAATACATGTCATGGTAATAGGCTTAACCCCAATAAGTGGAACTTAACAGACCTAAACCTGTAATCTAGGTGTATTGTACACATCTGCGTACCCTCTCAGAGCATACAGGCGCGATTTTACGTCATGATGTTGTATAAACAATAAACATCCAAGCGATTCCAGCAATCACTGCTGATTTGCCGTCTATTTTTGAAGAGTTCCATGGTATATCTCCGAAGATCAGCATCAGATCTTCACCAAATTGAAATGGGACTACACGGGAAGCACCAGCTTTCAAATAAAAAAAGAATCATCAAAATCAGTTAACCCAGTCGAAAGTAATCAGGTATGAATAAAAAAAAAAAACAAAAAAAAAATACAGTCGAATTGAGAACCTCCTCTTTTTGGAAGTCGGTTGAAAAAAGCGACTTTACTATTACAAACTTATTGTTTGCGGTTGATGCAATAGCCGTTTCTAGGGATCGAACGGCAAAGTTAAGTTTGTCCTTTAAAAAGTTTGTACGGAACCCTCGGTGCGCAAGTCCAAATCGCTCTTGGCCGGTTTTTTAAGCTAATAAGGTTTCGCAAGCAAAAAAGTGAGGCAGGTTTTTCATGTTTGTGTGTTTATAATTTATTAACCTACTGACTGTACACTGTAACCGGGCTGTACCCTATTTTTGCAAAAAAAAAACTGGGTGTGTCCATTTGGCGAAAATATAAAAGTGATTTAATTTAAGTTTCACTACGTCGACACGCGTAAAAGTCTTGGCGTGTCCAGATGACGAAATAATAAGTGATACTAATTGTGAGTTTCACCAACTGGACACACGTGTGTCCAGTCTTTCGTGTCCAGTTGGTGACTAACCCGCCAAATCAAGAGGTAACAGCGCCGTTTGGTATGACACCGCCAACTTCCAAACGGATACCGAGCTGCTACTGAGAAATTCCTGATGGGAAAACCCCATGAGCACTTTGCCTGACCTGGGAATCGAACCCGTGGTCAGCAGTCGCACTTACGACCACGAGAACACGGGGCAGTTAATTGTCGGTTTAGACGTGAAAAGAACTCGCCGGAAGTTCATGTCCTGCGCCAGCAGCATCATGAGCGGGTGCGTGAACTTGGGGAACGTGTCGATCTCCCGGTTGCGCAGCTCCCGCCAGCCCTTGAAGTTGTCCGGCTCCGACACCTGCCGTACACACACACATAACATTATATCATGAGCGGGTGCGTGAACTTGGGGAACGTGTCGATCTCCCGGTTGCGCAGCTCCCGCCAGCCCTTGAAGTTGTCCGGCTCCGACACCTGCCGTACACACACACATAACATTATATCATGAGCGGGTGCGTGAACTTGGGGAACGTGTCGATCTCCCGGTTGCGCAGCTCCCGCCAGCCCTTGAAGTTGTCCGGCTCCGACACCTGCCGTACACACACACATAACATTATATCATGAGCGGGTGCGTGAACTTGGGGAACGTGTCGATCTCCCGGTTGCGCAGCTCCCGCCAGCCCTTGAAGTTGTCCGGCTCCGACACCTGCCGTACACACACACATAACATTATATCATGAGCGGGTGCGTGAACTTGGGGAACGTGTCGATCTCCCGGTTGCGCAGCTCCCGCCAGCCCTTGAAGTTGTCCGGCTCCGACACCTGCCGTACACACACACATAACATTATATCATGAGCGGGTGCGTGAACTTGGGGAACGTGTCGATCTCCCGGTTGCGCAGCTCCCGCCAGCCCTTGAAGTTGTCCGGCTCCGACACCTGCCGTACACACACACATAACATTATATCATGAGCGGGTGCGTGAACTTGGGGAACGTGTCGATCTCCCGGTTGCGCAGCTCCCGCCAGCCCTTGAAGTTGTCCGGCTCCGACACCTGCCGTACACACACACATAACATTATATCATGAGCGGGTGCGTGAACTTGGGGAACGTGTCGATCTCCCGGTTGCGCAGCTCCCGCCAGCCCTTGAAGTTGTCCGGCTCCGACACCTGCCGTACACACACACATAACATTATATCATGAGCGGGTGCGTGAACTTGGGGAACGTGTCGATCTCCCGGTTGCGCAGCTCCCGCCAGCCCTTGAAGTTGTCCGGCTCCGACACCTGCCGTACACACACACATAACATTATATCATGAGCGGGTGCGTGAACTTGGGGAACGTGTCGATCTCCCGGTTGCGCAGCTCCCGCCAGCCCTTGAAGTTGTCCGGCTCCGACACCTGCCGTACACACACACATAACATTATATCATGAGCGGGTGCGTGAACTTGGGGAACGTGTCGATCTCCCGGTTGCGCAGCTCCCGCCAGCCCTTGAAGTTGTCCGGCTCCGACACCTGCCGTACACACACACATAACATTATATCATGAGCGGGTGCGTGAACTTGGGGAACGTGTCGATCTCCCGGTTGCGCAGCTCCCGCCAGCCCTTGAAGTTGTCCGGCTCCGACACCTGCCGTACACACACACATAACATTATATCATGAGCGGGTGCGTGAACTTGGGGAACGTGTCGATCTCCCGGTTGCGCAGCTCCCGCCAGCCCTTGAAGTTGTGCGGCTCCGTCACCTGCCGTTATAACATTACATTACGCCCATCACGCGCGTTCTTTGTAGGGTCAGCCAGGGGTGTACCAATACCTTATACACCCACATTTTCAGTTTCATGTAAAAGCCGAGCAGATGCTGAAGCAATTAATAATGAACTTACCACAGAAATACCCTTCATGGACATATTCCTCAAGTCTTTCCTCCTTGACACGACGGAGGGCAGCGCGCCCCACAGCGCTCGCAATTCTTGGCGGGAACAATTCCTGGCCAAGACCAGCTCAGTATGAAGGTACGGCATGCCCGGCTTGATGCTGTACACGTCCACTAGGCTTTCTGGCGAGGACCACACCACGTCGGCGTCGGGCAGGATCACGCAGGCGGAGAGAGTGGCTTCGATGACGGATCGGTCTGACGAGGAGTTGTGCAGCAGCAGCCAGGAGTGGCGGTAGTTGAACGCGCGAGAGACGGACGCCTGGAATCAGTACTTCCATCTGGCAAGTCGAGCTATAAGTGGGTACATTCAAACCCTGTATTCATACTTATTGTAGTGTTTTTGTGTTTAGCTCATTTTCGAATTTAGTAAATTCCCTGTTACACTGAACATTACAAATGTACAAGACATAACCTGCTAACTATTATAATCTTAATTATAAGTGTGCCTTCTTTTTTAATACACTTTTTTTTTTTATCAAATGGGAACAACAAACAGCTACATTATGGGATATTACAACATGATAACATAAATAACTAAATAATAATGTAGCCCACAGCGCTGTTCACAGATTACCATTAATGACTAAGTAAACCTTAAATTGATAGGAAAAGCTGTTCATGCATGACAGTTAAAACTCATTACAAAAAAAAAAAAAACTATTATTCCTACTAAATACTAAATTAAATAACATTAATTAATCTAAGAGCTTAAGTGCACTTCCTCGAAAAGTGTTTCTTATCGTCCTACGATTAGGTTCAACATGCAATGTATTTCACACGCGTGCGATCTTTCATTTTGCAACACGTTGCGCTAATGAAAATTGCCATAGATAACTATACGTAAATATTTTTAACCGACTTCAAAAAAGGAGGAGGTTATATGTTCGTGTGTATGTATTTTTTTATGTATATTACCCGATTTCTCTCCCATTTGTGAACCGATTCTCTTTTTTATTTGAAGGGTATACTCCTGAGGTGGTCCCATTTAAATTTGGTGAAGATTTGATGCTGATCTTCGGAGATATACAATGGAACTCTTCAAAAATAGACGGCAAATTTGTCATGATTGCTGCAATCGCTTAGATGTTTATTGTTTATAAATCATCATGACGTAGCATCACGCCTGTATGCTCTGAGGGGGTACGCAGATGTGTACAATACACCCAGATTTCGACAGTTAGGTATGTTTGCGGATGGATGGAAAAAGATTTTATTGGCATGTCAGAAGTATTGTGAGAGGAATTTATGAATGTGTGAACGTTTACTTTGTTGTTTTGTATATTTTAATTTTATGTTATCCTTATCTCTTACTCTTTTAGTACTAGTTTTAGTTACAGTAATCCCAACTATGTGGGCGTCGGCCTCCAGTCTAACCGGATGCAGCTGAATACCAGTATTTTACATGGAGCGACTGCATATCTGACCTCCACAACCCAGTTGATACTGGGTAATCCGATACCACTTGGTAAGATTTATTGTTTTTTTCCTACTCCTCCACTATACTTTTCTGATTAATTTCGTTGCGGGATCCAAGAAAGTTAAATTCATTCTCTGGTACTTCGTCCAGCTTCATTGTCTCGGCGCTTTTCTGGTGGTCGCTACTGTTGATTCTGGCTTTCAGGAGTTACAGTGGTTTGGGAACAGTGTGGCGGGCTTGTCCGAAAAAAAAAAAAAGTACGTATTACACTTCTTAAATAATTAGATTGTGTTCAGCTATGTCCCGCCCATTGGGCATACAATAGTTAATTACATGCAAATTACATACATTAAGAATACATTATTACATTACTGATACAAGTGATTAAATTATTGAAATGTCACATGGAATATAATGAAGAGAACAGTAAACATAGGTTACATAGGTAGGTACACATCAGTGGGCCACTGAACGCGTCTTGACTGAGGGAGACTGTATTGGAGCAGAGATTTGTCTGACAGGAAGTTTTTTATAGAGAAGTAGCATTTGTCTACTAGCAGATCATGGAGATTCTTTTTATATTTTATTATATCTGGAATTATTCAAATAGGCCCCGGGATAGCTCAAACAAAATCTCTTTACACAATTTTTATTCAATAAAAACTATTACTTGTAAGAAGTTTAAACACTATAACACTACACACTGCTCACTATCACTCATAACCGTCCCAAAGTTCCTACTACCTCATAACTTTAACATTATTTATAACACTCTATTACCCTTACTTTCATACAACAGCGTTCAATTCGTTAAATGATGTAATGTCTGATCTTGACCAATTTTCTGTATCTAAAACTCACATTTGTACCCCCGAAGCAACAAAGTCATACGTTAAGAACGAAAGCGTCTGGCTAACTACATTGACGCGAAATATCCGGTCCATTAACTGTAATTTCTTAAACCTTCAAACGCTAATTCATCGCATGAATATTGACTGTGATCTTCTGGTCCTAACAGAATGCTGGCTACCGTGCACAAGTAACTGCTGCATTCCCACTCTACCTAATTATAACACATACAAAACAACCAAACACCTTAATCAGAGCGACGGGGTAGTTGTTTAATTATGCCAAGTCAGATATGATAACCATTTGTGAAGAGCCAAACTTTCTTGGATCAGCCTCGTGCCTACTTGTGAAGTTAAACTCTGAAGTGGCTATACTTTGTATTTACATTTAATTTTCTTTTTTTTTTTTTTTTCGGATGGGAAATCATCAAATGACTTCTCCCGCTCTGGGCGGAGCAGGAGGGAGTGTCAGACTTTTACTGACTAAAACCCATCCATGTTCCTTCATCGCCCTTTGTGTTCCGGGGCCACGGTATCTCTTTCGAACAGTCCCGCAACATCAAACGACAACATTTCTTCATTCCTTACTGCACTCAATAACTATTCCAACTCTCACGTCTTACAAATCGGTTTTCATAACTGGAGACATCAACTTGGATATCAAATCTGATACTCAAGATTCACGGGCCCACGAATATCTCAAAAACTATGGGACTCTATAAAAACCATCACTGGTGTGGCGAGTACCGCCCCTCATTTTCAAGTTGGTTGGTGTGCAGTATCACGAAGTGTGGGTGTGCCCGACTTTAGGCGTGTATCGATATAGCGTGTGGGACCGCCATTTTTTTTGGAGGAACCAGTGGCCATGTTCAACCAGATGTCATAGTGCTCTCGCGCAGTACGCACTCGTCTCACCGCGTGTCTTAAATCTTAAGGCATCATCTCCCGCAAGACCAATCACTAACTCACATAAAAATAAGAATTCTTCTAACCAACTGTTAACTCACTCTTACTCGCCCAGGCAGTCTTGCAATGATGTAAACGAATTCATAGTCAACATTGGAAAAAAGCTCGCTGAAAATATAAAGACCACCCAAATCCACTCAACTCGCCCTAAAACTACTAAGTTCAATAAATCGTTCGTTTTAGAACAGACGTATCCTGACGAAGTTTTAAGTACCATTGACCAGCTAAGGGTTAACGCTGCTACTGGTTGGGATGGCATATCCCAAACCTTCCTGAGGAGATACGCACGGACCCTCGCACCTATACTAAGCCACATCTTCAACCTTTGCTTTCATTCAGCGATCTTCCCATCTTCTTTTAAAAGAGCAATTATTCATCCTATATTTAAGGGTGGTGACGGAACCATACCAAACAACTATCGCCCAATTGCTGTTCTTAGTGCATTGTCAAAGGTACTTGAACGCCTCTTAAACAAGCGATTAGTCCAATACCTCGAACACTTCAATCTGCTATCTCCCCAGCAATTTGGCTTTCGCGAGAAAAAATCCACTTGTGACACAGTCCATATGTTAATTAACAATATAGTACAGAATCTAAATGCTAATAAGAAGGTCCTCACCATATTTTTGGATCTTGCGAAAGAATTTGACACCGTTCCCGTCTCCACTCTTCTACTCAAGCTTGAAAACCTAGGTGTCAGAGGGTCCTCACTTTACCTCTTCAGGAGTTATCTAACTGGTCGCTCGCAATTAGTGACTATAAAGAACTACAAGATTGAAGAACTACCTATTCACTACGGCGTACCTCAGGGTAGCATTTTGGGGCCCACACTTTTTCTTGTGTTCATTAACGATCTCTGCAATATCCCAATTCCAAATGCCAAAATAGTCTCTTTCGCAGACGACACTGCCATCACTTTCACCGCTTATTCTTGGCCGGAACTCTAAGTTACTGCACAAGATGGCTTTCATTCTGCCCTGAAGTGGCTTTCCTCTCACACCCTTACTCTTAATGCCAACAAGACTAACCTCGTCACTTTTTCAATGACTAACTCTTCCCAGCCTAAAACCCCAATCTCTATAAAAGCCCATTCCTGTCCTACACAAAATCAACTTACTAATTGTCAATGTCCTACCTTAACCCTAGTAGAGCAGGTTAAATATCTCGGTATAGTTCTGGACAAAAACCTCAATTTCAAATCCCATATTAACACCCTCTCTGGTCGCATACGGAAGTTAATCTACATTTTTAAAACCCTGCGCCATGTAGCCAACCAGTTCATCATACGAAACGTTTACTTTGCTCTCTGTCAGTCCATCCTAACCTATAACCTATTGTATCTCATGCTGGGGTGGTGCTGCAAAGACCATACTTAAGCCTCTGGAGGTCGCACACAGAGCTATTTTGAAGGTGGCTACTTTCAGACCAATACTGTACCCTACTATCGAACTATATCAATCATGTAGCGTACTTAATGTAAGGCAACAATATTTTATATACAGTCCTTCTTCAACACCGACAAACACCATTCAAAAAAATCTCCAAACGCCGCAAAGACCTAATCTGCACAATTCCACCTACACGCACAGCTTTTATAAAAAAATTCCCTCTCTATCTTGGCCCCTCTCTCTACAATAAAATCAATGCAAAAATTCCCATTTACGGCTTAACAAACTTTAATTGCAAAAAGACTGTTCGCAACTTCCTTCTAAACCTAAACTACGACGAAACCGAAGAAGTCCTAAAGAAGTGATGATCACTCCAAAACATACATACATCACACACCACATTCATTTAACGAAACACTCAGAACACTTACAATATACACACCACACCAAATACTGAACAACTTATTTAAATTATCTATATATTTTTTCTAAAATTGCTGTTTTTAGATTCTAAGTTTTTATTTTTGTTATTGTATACTTATTGTGTACTTATAAGGACCTAATTTTGTCCCTCTTCTTGTAGCTTGTGAATGATTACATTAAACCACCATAGTTAACACGTGCTGTCTTAAGTCAACCATTATGACGGGGATCAGAACTGTTTCTCCTAAACACAGGTTACTTTGTAACCTCCTATCTAGTTAGTGGGTGCCGTACGGCACCCACTAACTAGATTAAGAAACTATTTGCTTGTGCTTTATCTTATAATACTTTGCCATGTAATCTAGTCCTAGTTCAACAATAAATCTTTATTATTATTATTATTATTGAAGATGCGTGAAGCCGTACAAAAGATACTTTCATTCATTAAATGAGTCTTGCTAGCTACTGTGCGCAGCCCCGGATCTTGAAAATTTCGAGGCGGAACAAAAACGCCGCCCCCGCCCGTCTATATTTTTTCCTTTATCATCATCAGTATTTTAGCCATCAGACGCCTAATGATGGGGATGGGCCTCGCGGATAGAACGCCACAAGGACCTATCCAGCGCTGCTCTATGTGTGTTTATTACCCTATTTATTTACAAATATACATACATGAACGTGTAGGAATAATTATATTGTTGTTAGAAAAGCACAGGATAGGGTCTGAAATAACTTTGAATAAGTTCTTTGTTGACTTCGGAGCAGTCTCCACAGTAGTGAACAGGGCGTCAGTTCCCAAACTATACGGCACAGGTGCTTTTCGAAGCACGCATGCCCGGAGAGTATCTGTGTCAGACGGAAAATGAGGGCGCCATGCCGTCTTTTATGCCACTTCTTCGTCACGGGTCTTATCGCCGTAAAAGTGGTGTGCACTGTATTTCGTTGCACGAGCCTCTCATTCCACCACTAGGACCTTGTGGAGCACAGCCCTGTACACCTCGACATCATGGCGACGCATCAGGTGCTCGCTCTGTGTAAGGACTATAACGTCAAGATCTCAGGGTGGTCATCCGGCCAAAAAGCTCGATCGCCGCCTTGAAGGATCATCCATCTGGCCATCGCTCTCTGGGTTCATCGCTGAATTACGGTATTTAGGTCGTCAGGTTGTCCGCCCATACTCCGTATGAGCGCTATGGACAGTACGATCCCCACATAGAATCTTCTGCAGGAGGAATTGGATCACTCCAGGATTGGGCATTAGCCTAGCCAAGAGATTGGGTTCGCGGTGCCCAGCAACCAGGGTCCCAACTGCTGAAAGTACGGCCCAAAGTCCGACCAACTATCAAGGACATGTCCCAGGTACTTCATCGTCGACTCGACGCTGATACGGACACTTCTGTTCGCTCTCGGGGGTGGCACTTTCGGTCCCTGGAAACAGAGGGCTTCAGATTTCTGCAATGCCACCCAACCGCCCGGTCCCATCTACGACACCAGCTGTCGCCAAGATGGTCACCTGCCGAAAGATCTTCCACGTGCCTTCACCAGCGTGTCATCAGCATAACAGATGACACCATTAAGTGCCCAGTCGTACCCGATGTTCCCTAGTTGCGGCCCCCAGAATCCCTGTCCCACGCAAAATCCTTCCCGGATAGAATGGTAGATGGTCCCTCAGATAGGCCCCTAATTATGCGGCAAAAGTTGGTACGGCATAGGTTTGGCATGGTATAAGAGTGCCTCGAATCTTTTTTTTTCTCGAGGTGGAAATCTGAATATTCAAAAAATATTTACGCCGTAAAGACGCAAATTGCTTTGCCGAAATTTAAAAAAAAAAAATCTCCTCCGACTATGGGCATTGAACCGATTTGAACTTCGTATAAGTATAGTTATCTGCGGAAATTTTTATTTCGGATAAATGAAAAAAACGCACACGTGTGAAATACATTGCATCATGTTGCACCTAATCTTAGTGCGATAAGAACCCGTTTTCGAGATAATGTATTAAACAAGTGCTTTGTTGGTTGCGACCCGCCTCCAATATGTTATGATGCATACGAAATGCTAGACAGTTTGTAGTAATTAAAATTTTTGCAGCGTGGTGTATAGCCTGCCCAAATCGGGCTGAGCCGTCGAATTGTAGGAACAATATGCATCTTTGAAACATGTTGAAGCAAGATACTAAGCACCAACTAGTTAGACGGGAATACGGGATACCTACCTTGTCCAGGATGAGCTCGGCGCCGGGACAGGCCAGGTCCAACAGCATGGCCTCCCGGAAACTGCCACGCGGCGTCATCGGCGGCGCTCGCAAGAAGTCTGACACCAGCTCCAGTCTCACGCCGTCGCGGGCGCTACGTTGGTACAGCTCCGATGTGCGCTCTATAAATGTACTGTTTCCGATCATGTTACGAATAAGAAATTCTGATGCGTCATTCACCATATGCTGTAGCAGGTAAAAATGATAGTCACTAGTATGTACATACGAGTATCATTTTTAAAAAGGTGCCAATTCGAATTTTTGGTTTTCGGACATGCCGGTTTTCTTCACCATTTTGAGAGCAGTGGTGTTAAAATAATTTACACAATGTAATGCTCGCCTGCCTGCGTTCGAACCCACGACTTACTGCTCGTAAGTCGGGGCCGCCCCCACTGGGCCACTGCTGCACTCACCTGGCACCTTTTTGGGGACAAGCCCGCCACATTATTCCCAACCATTGCAACTTTTGAAAGACAGAATCAACAGAGGCGACCACCAGAGAGAAACAATTTAACAGTTTTGTATCCCGCAATCCCGCAATGAAATTAGATGATCGGAAAACAAAGCATAACCATAGCATCTACCGAATTTAGTTATATCCAAAGACATTTTATCGCAGCAGCCATAAAAAGAGGATAAAACGCCTTATGCATTTCATCCCTCACTTTCATTATCAAATCACATATTATTCTCATCAAGTCAGCGTCACGCCCAAATCCTGTCGCGCATCCCTGTTTTCTTGAATATTATCACTCCGTTTCTACAGGATTCATTTTGAAAGGATTCGAAATTTCGTATTCATATTTATCGCTTGGCAATAGCCTAAAATTAATTTGGTACTTCAGAAGTACGTAACTTCTGATCTGAAGTAAACCAAGCGTCCTGCTCTATAATGTAGAGATAAACATATCTGCATTACCAGGCGCCCAGCAGACGAAGGCAGTCATCATGGCCAGGTCCTTGGTGAGGAAGTACGCCAGCACGAAGTTGATCAGCTCCATGTTGACGCGATGGCTGACGGCGGCTGAGTGACGTTCTCTGTCTGCAACCCCTCGCAGGCGGGTTGTGTTAAGGGGAAGCCCGTCGATCAACGCGGTTCTGTAATGTATTGGGTATTGTATTTGTATTGTATAACGAGCTGGTGTCCGCAACTCCACGTCAAAGCGCGTATTTTGCGTATGGGCTATAATCCAACACGCGGGCCCAGTGCGGAAGGGTAGATGTCACATGTCTTCGAATTTTTGGTTCTAGGACATGCCGGTTTCCTCACGATGTTTTCCTTCACCGTTTTGAGAGCAGTGGTGATGAAATAAATTACACAAAGTAGTTCCGCCTGCCTGGGTTTGAACCCACGACTTACTGTTCGTAAGTCGGGGCCGCCACCACTGGGCCACCGCTGCTCTCATGACTGTATTGGGTATCGGGCTGGTCGGTGTCAAACACTTTTTTATAAAAGTATGTCTGGTAGTCGCAAGCGCTACAGTTACAGCATGATGTGGTACTGCGTTCGATTCCCAGGGTCGGGTAAAGTGTTATTGTGTTTCCTATCAGGAATTCGTCAGTAGCAGCCCGTAGCCTGGACTTGTGTCCGGTTGAAGACACTAGAGCTTAGGTTACCTGAAGGCACAATATAGATGTATTTCAGGTACACCACCGCCTAACCTTTGGGGGATTACAGCGGCGGCAGCGTTATGTAATGAACCCATCGGTGCGATTATCGAATCAGACTTTCCTATTATTTATTACTTATTGTTCACACCCAACTTAGAATTCCGTTTAAACGTTATTCATAATCATGTCGACATTCCAACCTATGTTATTGAAATAAACTTTGCGTTTTTTCCTTTATTTTTAAATTAAGTTCCATTCAATTGCAATATTAGCTTCATGTTTTGTCTGCTTGTGCTGATGGCATGTTGATATTAAATGGCATTTTTCCACAAAGATTTTATAATACTTAGGTACCTATATCTTTATTTATGTTAAAGTCTGTTACAGGTCTAGGTCAAGTCTTTTAAAGGTTACAGGCAGACAATATTTTGGTGTTGTCAGCCAAAGATCCTACTGATCATTGTTAATCTTCCTGCCCTCGTCCAATGTTACTCGGTGTGACGGTGTCTGAGTAACATGATTTTCTTTCGATAGTAAACATGGTACCTAAATATCCAGTAACTAGTGTTAATGTAATGTAAGACAAGTGGATACTACTGTACTAAGTCTAATTAAGGATGAAGAGTTGAAACCGGAAGATAGCACAGTGTTCCTAGGCATAACTTTGGATGCCAAGCTTCAGTGGGGCCCGCATATAGACAAATTGTCGAAAAAACTTAGCTCTGCAGCTTACGCCGTGAGAAGAATTAGTGAGTTAACTGATTTAGAAACAGCCCGTTTAGTTTACTTTAGTTATTTCCATAGCGTGATGTCGTACGGTATTCTCTTGTGGGGCAATGCCGCCGATATTCAGACAATATTTCATTTATTATTTATTTATTTATAACAATCTTACTTACCTACACTATCATTACAGATCTATGATCCTCTGCGACAGAGTGGCCTTACTAACTAAATCCTAAATCTACCTATCTTCTATCTATCTATCTATTTGTTTTGCAAAAAAGGGCAATTCGTTCAATTTATAAATTAAGTCCCAGATACTCCCTCAGATAAAAATTTAAAGAGATTAATATTCTTACTGTGCCTTCTCAGTTTATTTATGAAAACCTTTTGTACGCACACAAAAATATTAATTTGTTTAAAAAATACAGTGATATCCACAAAAATACGAGGAACAAACACAAATTTGTTGTTCCTGTAACGAAGCTCAAAAAAATAGGGGGTACGTGCAGATGCACAACAACAAATACAACACAATACTCTACAATACTCTTCCGAGCCAAATTCAAGCACTAAGCCTAAATAAATTCAAATCGTTTATAAAACAGAAGCTGTGCCTGAAAGCCTACTATCATGTTAATAACTATCTCGAAGATAAAAAGGCTTGGGAAGCTGCTCCTATGAAATTTGCTCTGTGAATACCGAAATTTCGGTCTTTGCTTGTTTATTATTAATTCCTTTCTTTTATTTCAGTATTTTATTATTTTTTACTTTTAATTTAATTTTATTTTATTTTACATTTACCTACTGATTTGACAGGAATATTTACGTATCTTACTTTTTTATTATTATTGACATATGATTTTTGTGATTTTTATTGACATTGATTTTGTAAATTATTATTAATTTTATTTGATTACTTATTGTGAATGTGGGGACCATGTGGGTCACATTTATATTGTTTTTGTGTTTCCTTTTTTTTTCCACAACTGTCTGACAGTTTGAGTACTATAAGCGACCTACCCAAATGTCCTTTGTTTGATATTGTTCGTCGTTTCGTTGAGCTCCTTGAGTTATAAGTCGAGCTACACGGTAGCTGACAAATGCTTGCAATGACTGGACAGGTCCACTCAAATCTGTGTGGTTCTTTCTTCAAAAGACCATCTCAGACACTAATCTGCATAGTCCTCATGTGAATTGAGCAAGATTATGTCTGGACTTCAAAAGAGACTATGACCTCTGAGTTTGTTTCGGCTGTTTCTTCTCAGAGTAGTCAGGTACGAAACACCGGCCCCATCTAGTTTTAAAAAAATGACGTGTAAAAGTGTTTGTAAAAACCTACTTGCAAAATAAACATCATTTATCATTTAATGATAATGTTTTTCTTCCTTTATCCCCAGTCAGCTGTCATTTACTCCGTTTTTAACCGACTTCAAAAAAAGGAGGAGAAACGACTGCATTTTTTTGTTTTTTACCTCGGAACTTTCGACTGGGTGAACCGCTTTTGATGATTCTTTTTTTATTTGAAAGCTTCCTGTGTGGTCCCATTTCAATTTTTGTGAAGATCTGAAGCTGATCTTCGGATAACTCTTCAAAAATAGACGGCAAATCTGCCGTGATTGCTGCAACCGCTTGGATGTACTTATTGTTTCGACAACATCATGACGTACCATCACAACTAGGTAAAAATGGAAAAATTTATAACTTTTTGGTCACCGACTTCTAAAGCTAAAGTTATTTTTCACTTTTTTGTGTTTTTTGTTTGAAGTCTGTTCAATTTTTTTGCAAAAGGTTTTTTATTTTCATTCATTACATTCCAATTCACATCGATAGTTATTAATAATAACTGCATGTTACAAATAACTTCTCCTTAAAGTCCATTTGATTGGCGATCATTATAAAAGAAGTGTTTGTGCAGCAATCTTTGTGCACGATTACCTAGCATTAGATGCATTCGTTATTAGTGCATTATGTCGCATAATGAGCGAAAATTGCCCTTTTAACCCTTAACTATCGTCATTGAATGGATCAAGTCGATATACGTACTGAGAGGTAGACGTAGAGTCAATAGGTACAGTAAGTGATCATAAGTGCATAGGCACGCTAAGGATTGTATTGCTGTGAACGCACGGTCGAGAGTCCGTGCGTCTGTATGTGTAAGTGGTCTCTATATAGTACGCACACCACAGCCACAGAGTTCGCCCAATCGCATGTCGTCGCGTCACACTCCACGAAACTTAAAAATATATTTCCGTCTCTTTTGTTATACACGCAGCAAACGCATGATCTTAATTGTGTTTTTACCATTGGATAGCTAAAATTCACATTTTTACCAAGTATTGGTAGCTGTTTGGGCTAAGGAGTGGGATTACGATCAAAGAGTCCGAATCCCGTTTACGATGTGTGGGTTTTTTGTTTCTTGGTGATATTAAAGTTTAGTTATTAGTTTAGTATAAATTATTATTTTGTGTTAATGCAAAAACTTGTCAGGTGTTTTGTTTTTTTTATAATGGATTCATACTTATTATTTATTTTTTATAGGAAGTGAAATATTAGTAAAAAACTATAGTATTATTATTTAACTATTTATGTGATTGTGTATTATCTTTTCGGTGTTGAAGGTGGAAATAAAAAAGTCGTGCTGAATGATAACAAAAATATGTTTATATTCGTTTTATTTATTTATAAAATTATTAAACAAACTTTCATGAGAATTGTAACGTCACGTTCTTACTTAGATATAAAAGAAGTTCTCTTGTAACCGTTCATAAGATTAATTATTATTGTATACCCACATAATCTAAGTCAATTCATAATAACATATCTTAAGTAACAAGGAAAGGATATTCTAATCACACAAATATAATAATTATTGTTGATAGTTGATACCCACCTATTATAGGTACTTATCGGTATTCAGCAGAGTTTATTGAAAACTAATTTAAATGATTGAGACTTTATTAATATTTTTATGTGACGTCATAATAAATGTAACTCGTATTGAGGTTATAGTTTATGTGTTCATTTTCTTGAAGAAAAGAAGATTTAAACAAAACCTCAATTTAAGATCATTGAAATAATTACGGATAAGTTAATATCACTAAATATTTTGTTACACGTCTAATTAAAACTAAAACATCTAGGGACTAATATTTTGTAGCATGACATCTTCTAATACTTCTACATATTAAGTAGAACTGTTGGCGCGTGGAGGACTATAATCCAGTTCTCCTGGCCCTGCTACACTTATCTATCCCCACATATTAACCGTAATTCGACCTGAGTCTGTATTAAGGATTATGTTTTTATCAGACCAGCGAGTGTTATCCTTGCGCCATAAATGAAGCCTACCCTTTCGACTTGATTTAAGTCTTCATCTGAAAATATGGTAGTATTCCAGTCAAAATCTAAATAATCCCGTGCGAAACGTCATCGTTCTTCTTTAAGTCTTTCTGTCAACAAGGGCTTCTTAGCTGGTCTTCTGTGATGCAGCCTTCAGCATGGAGGGCACGGCGAACAGTTTGCGATGTGGAAGTGTCTCGTAGGTGTGAAACCATTTGTTTCATATTCGCCTACCATATTATGTCGTCGCTGCGCATCGCTAATAAGCGACGGCCTTCCATTTCACTGTCGACTAGCAAGGCCTTTTGATCCAGAGACACAAAATTCCTCTAAAAAAAAAAAAATGATGTTAGGCAGTCAGAACAAAATACTGAAGTGACCTGAATGGTTTATTACAGGTACTTGTAGAATACTTCTACATATTAAGTAGAACTGTTGGCGCGTGGAGGACTATAATCCAGTTCTCCTGGCCCTGCTGCACTTATCTATCCCCACATATTAACCGTAATTCGACCTGAGTCTGTATTACGGATTATGTTTTTATCAGACCAGCGAGTGTTATCCTTGCGCCATAAATGAAGCCTACCCTTTCGACTTGATTTAAGTCTTCATCTGAAAATATGGTAGTATTCCATTCAAAATCTAAATAATCCCGTGCGAAACGTCATCGTTCTTCTTTAAGTCTTTCTGTCAACAAGGGCTTCTTAGCTGGTCTTCTGTGATGCAGCCTTCAGCATGGAGGGCACGGCGAACAGTTTGCGATGTGGAAGTGTCTCGTAGGTGTGAAACCATTTGTTTCATATTCGCCTACCATATTATGTCGTCGCTGCGCATCGCTAATAAGCGACGGCCTTCCATTTCACTGTCGACTAGCAAGGCCTTTTGATCCAGAGACACAAAATTCCTCTAAAAAAAAAAAAATGATGTTAGGCAGTCAGAACAAAATACTGAAGTGACCATTCACTCTGCATTTATAAATCCAATAATTAACACTAATTATTAATATTTTAAGCGTAATAATGGATTTAAAAACAATTAATTAATCCATAAGTCACCAAATAAATAAACAATAATAAATTAGGTTTTAATTTCTAATAAAACTTTAAGTTACAATTCATAAATATAATACTCACATTCAGTCCGGTTTCTTCAGATATGTGTTCTATTATGACCACTTTTATGCAGCACGATAATATAGTCGCCCTCGCGATTAATATAATTTATACTTGTCTGCATTTTGAGAAATACCAACAGCAATACCTATCTATTAAACCACACGTCACTAACCAACAACTACAACCAAACGACAACGTTCATTCCGATCATGTCTACCTCACAGAAATCTAAATTATTGACTTATTTTTCAAATAAAGAATACTATATTTCTGTCCCAATACTTCCAATCGAGTAAAAACGTACAAAAAGTCTAATAGTAGCAACGTGAGATTGAAACTCACGAGTTATTAATTCACTCATAGATCTATCTGCACGCGCCTAACCGCTAGGTCATCTTGACTCATATTACAATGTTAAAATTATGAACTACAATTACTTGTAAACGACAATGGTGTCGATTCTGTTGTGCACAAACTAAACTTAATTTAGGCTATTGCTATCTTTTACTAAAAGGCAGTGCGAGAAAAGGACGGCTATAGCTATGAACTAAGTTTGAGATGTCAAACTAGTTTATGCCTTGCTCTTTACCGTGTTTTTAGTCGACATGTTTTACGTGCACCCTTTATTTGTATGGAAATATTAGTTCCAACTAAATTTGACAGCTCTAAATTACGTCCGTCTCTTTCTGGTTTTACTAAAGAGAAAAAGATAGCAATAGCCTAAATTAAGTTTAGTTTGTGCACAACAGAATCGACACCAATGTCTATTTTCTTTAATGTAGATGGGCGTAAGTCAAACTAAACGTCAAGCTATTGCTTTGTGAGATTGCCTATGGACTTTTGGTCGACACTGTACAAAACTACGATTAGAAATTAAGCAGTTTGTTACAAGTTTAGGAGTGCCTAAAAATGGTACTATAAATAAGTAATTTATTGGGTACCTAGTTTGTCTGGCAAAATGAAGGCGGCAGGCACGTATACAGAGGGCGAGGATAGTTGAGATTTAGCTTTTTTCATGGAATTGAAGGTGCACTCCTTCCTGGAAAAAAAACTGCCCGCGCGGCGCCCATGCACAGTTCTCATAGTTGTTTCAACGTTTATTCCCCCCCCCCCCCCGAACCAAAAGTTTGGATACGTGCCTGGTAGGCGGGTATTACTTACTATCCCTAGTGGTAGGTATCCCTACCCAACCCTACAAGGAGAGCATAAGCGTGATGTTAATGGTTCATAAAGAGGACACACACCTCTTCTGCTCTTTAGCAAAGCAAAAGAAAACACTTCAATAATATCTTCTGTAGGTAAATTATACATATATAGGTACGTCTTCTAAAATATTCTGTGAAAATGTCTTCCGTGAATTATAACATAGGTACGGCGGGAGTGCTGGCGACTTCGATCATCAATCTTTTGGAACTGCAGCTCTTTGCGGATCTCTACAGCTGGTATCTAGAGCCCTATCGGCACCATTTACAGCAGAGACACTAATGTGACGTGCCATTTGATTCACACTAATGAACTTTGACATTATTTTGACTCCCTGTTTACCTAACCTTCATGCTTTCCAAAATTCCCCTTGCCGGCATTGCCGCTTGTCTGAAACAAACAAAACTGCGCCTTTTCGTAAACTCCCTTTTGTTTCTTTGTTGCCCAGATCACAATTCAAAACTCTAGTCTTGCCGTATGGTTGGAGGGGAGATTTAAGAAGATTCTTATGTACCTATAGATAGCTGTGGGTATAGGTCTAATCTCCTGGCAAATTGATGACATTTCAGGTTCCTAGGCAAGCAGTTGTGAGAGGAGTTTACCCCGGAGAAGCCTTCCCTACCATTATTATATACATTTGCTTACCTACTTCGACCAACGTTAAGCAGAACTACAGAAGAACAAGAAATGAATTGGGGAAGTATTGATAGGTAGGTACCTATACTGTATGTCATGACATGACTGTACATCAATATTCTTCTTATATTGAGAAATTAAACCAAACGTAGCAGCATAGTGCGTGCTTTGAACTTATCATTCTCAATCAATGGTTACTTTGTTTGGTCCATTTTGTTGATACGCGAAGTTCAATAAGGTTAAGTACCTACATGATCCCCTGCACTGATAGCGGTAATGTTTACCACGCATGACGCGCCCAACAGATTATCGAGAACAACAAAACCGCACATTGTATCTGTCTATCGGATATCTATAGCGCGCAGTACAGGCAATAGATTGACATACGTTGTGTAACTTCGTACATTTCTATAATGTTACTGAAAGCTATCAAACTTGCTGACACAATTATTGCCTCACGGCACCGATTGTTTGATTCGCAAACATTCAAAAGTCGACTAATCGCAGACTTTTTGTTTGGCACCCATAAAATATCTCAATGTCTGCTAAGCCGGCTAAACCTGTTACTCGTAATAGTTATTGTTTTTAATATCCAAATAAAAGACACAGGTTTCTAATAGTTTGAGCTCGTCCATTAAATTGCACTTAAGGTAAAATAAAACAATAGAGATAACGTCAACATAAATAGTCTATGTATTAATCTAGGTAATGTATCACTATGTGCTGATGAGCGAGGCGATGGGGGGGCAGGGGGCGGGCTGCACGAACAGGTCGGCGTAGTTGATGACGAGGAAGGTGCCGAGGCTGCCCACGATGGAGCCCAGCTGCCCCACGCCGCCGCACACGCGCATGCCGCGCGCGCCGCCCGCCCGCGCCCAGCCGTACACCCACATGCGCGCGTACGAGATCGCGCCCGACACCAGCACCCACGCTATCACCTGCAGACAATACACAACGTACATCATAGGGCTCGAGCAATACTAGAGAACAATTACAGAAAACTAGCTGTGAATAAATCGGCCCGTAAGCTGACGTCTCAGAGCTCGTCTATGTTTAACATAACCTCAAGATAACTGGCGCTGATAAAAAGGCAAAAAAATAACG
Organism: Xestia sexstrigata; assembly: GCA_941918905.2. Classification (NCBI taxonomy): domain Eukaryota; kingdom Metazoa; phylum Arthropoda; class Insecta; order Lepidoptera; family Noctuidae; genus Xestia; species Xestia sexstrigata. The sequence continues at coordinate 21,966,510 of OW799211.2, forward strand.
CTGACCGGAGGTAGAAGTGTACAAGTAACAAGTAAGGCACCCTGGATAGCGCCTGACAGTAGAGCATGATCCTTCACTACATGTATGAGCTTGCAGGCGCTCCCTCACCCGGAGTATTCGCCTGTACTGTAGTTCAGATTCGAGCATTACCTATATCAGTGTGGGAAGAGAATTTTGCATTACGTTACGCAACCTGTTTAAGTACCTGTAATAAATACACAATTTGTAACGACTTGTTTCCATACATAATCTAGTCTTGGATAGGCATATGCTCCCGATGAGGGAAAGTCTTGTCTCGATTAATTTGGAGTTTATACTGGCCGTCATCTCAGAATTTGCTTCCTTGTAGGCCTTTATTTATTTATTATAGGTAATCTTTTAGTTATTATCATCTAACAATCCAAAAACCCTTAAGCATTTCCACGTAAGTAAATGTGACAGTATAGGAATACGTATATACGATTACTATAACTATAGGGAACTAACTAATGTACCCAATGCCAGACGACTCGAGGGGAGGTTGGCGCCTAGCATGAGGTAACGTAACCAAAACGCTCACGCAATAGTCTGGAGCACAAAACCTCAGATGTCCTTGAGCAATTATTTGTTTCTCTTTAATAAAAATATGAGTACTTAGGTACTTAAGTAAATTTAAAGTCAAGGTCAGGAGACTCCGCGTCAGAGAAATATTGAAAATCATGCTTTCTTGCAATTTAGAATCTAAATTAATAAATTTGTGCTCTCTTCCATCCAAAATGCTTTGGCTGTTATTTTTCTGATTGGCAAATTAAGTTTTGGTGACGCATTATACCTACATTAGAAACACATAATTATATTATACATATTGAAGAGTAAGGACTAACAACGCATTTTTTTTAATCAGAATTATAATATCGTTACCGTCCTAGGCCAACCCCAATAAAGTTGGGAAGAGACTAAGAAGATGATGATGATGACCCCAGGCCAGGCCGCCAAGGCTTACCAGCCGCCATTTTGACGCGCCCAGCCCAGGCGACATATCGTATCGATTTATTAGAGAATACACAATATCCAGTCCGGAAGTAGCGACAGTTCGTCTGGCGTATTATAATAGTTGTCACTCCGCCGTATCTCAAGATAATGTTAAGCTATTATCTAACGACAGATAATTACTAATCAACGGCATTAGTTGTTGATGACAAGTGATAATCAATGCTTTGAGTCAATCAATCATTCACAGTTTCTTGCATGAATTTCAGAAGAATCGAGCCATTTCTAACACGATGGCGCTAAAGAGAAGCAATGGTGTTACTGGTGAATGGTGGTGACACTGAGTTTTAAGTGAAATGTTAGTAAAGTGGGTTAGATACGCGAAGCAAGAGCCATTATGTGACCGCATTTGTGTACGGATCACCAAGAGTGTTGTCAGTGTCACGTACCTACAGATATTGACTTTTTAAGCTATGGAGGGGGGAGCACATCTAGAGTTAACATCTGACCGGATAAATCCGGTCTTGACCGGATTTTTGATGCCAATACCGGACTTCGGCCGGATTTTGTGCCAGACCGGTTTTTTTGACTCATGCCGGACGAAAGAAAGAAACAGACTATAGACTATAGTGGAGTCCATTAGAGCCATCGTACTTATGAAGTATAACTGCAAAGATTAAAGTTGTGAGCAATTCTTCAATCACATTTGCGGTCAAAACCAAATTATTAAAACGAGCTTTTAATAATTCTAGTAAAAAAAAAAATTACACCTTTCCCTTAACTTTTGATAACTTATCATGAACTATTGTTAAATAAAAATGTCAAAGTTTTTTGTTTGGTCATAGGTAAAATTTAGGCTAGGCCGGACGTTGTCGATAATCAGGATTTTTCATCCTCCAATACCGGATTTCCAATTTTAGGCCCTGGTAACCCTAAGCACAACCGCTGTTGGAACGAGTATTTGATAACTATGTAAGCCACTAGATTAGCTCCAATATAGTAAAAATTTAGCGCCCTTTAGCATCAGCGACGAAGGTCAGAAGAGTCTCGTATACCCGAAATTTTTCATAGAGAATTTCAGAACACGTAAATGTTGTAAATCACTAAGCTATCTCGAGCAGACAAACCATGCTTGTGTTATAGTTAACTGACAGAAATTGTTATGTAGATAACTATGAAGTCAGATAAATATACAAGGCCTATACAAATAACATGATGTGTCCTCAGAAAAATAACGTTAACATACAGAACTCAATTATATACTGCATCTTAATCTAGTCTGTTGCTTCATACTGTGTGTGTGATAGTAATTTGGGATAATTAAGATAATTTTTATGTAAGTTGATAACATCGCGGAGTGACCCACGTGCTACGTAACAGATGAACAGAGATTCAATGTTTAAAACTATCACGGTTCATAACTAAATTTAAAATGTCACTTAAGGGATATCTTCCGTGAATATTGTTTATTTCGAGCTCCCGATATTTCGACGCTGTTGCAAGCGCCATGACATCGCGGGTTGACTGGAGAATGCGGGTGGATGGAGAAAATTGTTAGGAGCAGACAAATCTGTGTATCCTCTTTCTTTGTCTTTTACTACGCGCACTACTGGAACTCGACACTCACAGAAAAACACACTCACAGTACCTATCACTAGGTTTTGTGGAGTCCTTATTATGTTGCTGGCCGCTACTTTTGAGCACACTCAACTTGTCCGTTGACAAATACGTGGTCAATCAAGAGGATGGTTTTTTGTGACGTTGATTTTTTCCATCTATCCGCATTCTTCAGTTAACCCTCGATCATGGCGCTTGCAACAGCGTCGTAATATCGGGAGCTCAAAATAGACAGTAATCACGGAAGATATCCCTTAAGTGACATTTTAAGTTTTTGAACAGAGATTGTTCACGGCTAAACTTGGAATAGAAATAGTTGTCTAAGTTGTCGGGTCTGCGCAACGAAAATATACTTTAACAAACGGTTTGATCGGTTTTGGGCTACAAACAGGGTTAACTACTCAATGCGCTTTCTACTGAATGATATAGATAGTAAGTGATAAAGTAAGACTCACAACTAAAGCTACCCCGCCCGCGGTGTGCTGCAGCGGCGGCGTCGGGCTCAGCAGGCCGGTGGCGAGGATGTAGGCGAAGGGCGGCGCCGACAGCAGCAGCAGCGCCGCCAGCGCCTGCGCCGGCAGCGGGCGCAGCCACACGCCCGCCAGGCACGCCGCCGGGTTGGCCATGGCGCCCAGCGTCACCGCCAGGTGGTACGCCTGCGTGCCGTACGGCCGGCACGAGTACGACTGCACGGACGGCAGCACGCCGTTGTTGAGCGCGTTCAGCAGCGCCATCAGCAGCATCACGCCCAGCCAGCGCGGCGCCAGCAGAGAGGGCCGCTCCGACGTCGCCTCGTCGTCCTTGGCCGCGGCCGACGGCGCCACGCGCTCCGACATGAAGCCCGCGTAGTTGTTGATGATCACGAAGGCGGCCAGGCTGGCGGCCGAGAGCGCGCCCAGCAGCAGCAAGAACACCATGGTGTCAAAGCGCGCGGGCGGGTAGTGCGGCTCTAGTTCAGTATTGTTGGCGTTCGGCAAGCACTCGGGCTCACCGCCCACGCCCTGCGCCAGCGCCAGCAGGCTGGACACGAAGCCGCTCAGCCCTTCGCCCACCAGGTACGTGGCGAGGTACACGTCGCGGAAGTGGCGCAGGTACGGGTAGAATAGCACAGAGCTGGTGCAGCCCACCAGCGCCGCGAAGAAAGTCAGCGTCAGGTAGGCCACGGACCGCTCCGTGCCGCCCACCAGCGCCGTCTGCTCATACAGGAAGGCGTTGAGCACGAGCGCCAGCGTGCCGATGACCAGCAGCGCGTAGATGTAGGCGGCGTCGGTGACTTGCGGCAGCAGGCGGCGCAGCAGCGCATACAGCAGCAAGCCGCTGTTGGCCAGCTGCACCGCCATCACCATGGACGTGGGCAACGCCCAGCCCTCGGGCAGACGGTCCACCAGCAGCGGTAACTGCACGTACAGCCCGTTGACACCGAGCCACGTGCCGATGCCCCAGAACACCATGAGCACGTCGAGCGCGACCAGTCGCCGCGCGCCCCACATGTTGGCGGGCGCTGCGTCTCCTCGCTCCAGGCACGGCGAGTTCTCCTTGTCCTCGTTCAACCTGCGGCAAGGCGCGGGCGCGCGTTACACTCTCGCTTCTAGCAGTTCTAGCTACACTGCGCGGAGTTCGGCGCGAGATAACAAACCGGTTTGTTACGAAGATGACGATTGGTATTTAAGACTACTTATGGATAAGAAAGTATTACGTTATTGCACGAATTGTCGTGAGCTTACTTCGCACTGTAAATAAACGTATGAAATGTGCGCTTTAAATACTTGGTGAGTTTAGGATAACGCTCGGATAAGATTAGCGGCGTGCGCGAGCGCGGGCTGGTGAAGCAATTGCGAGACAAGTGCAGCTGCTGAGCACACTGGTGTTATACAAACCGCCGATCTATGCTACTAACGTGTCAACAAGTGCTACGTACGGCAGTTTGCAACAGAATTGCCAACTGATAAAATAAACTGGACGGAAACGATAAAATAACGAAATGATGAAAGTAATAAATTATTGATAGCCAGCGATTAGCCACGACGACGACAGATTAGAGTGTAAGTGATACCTACTGAGAGCAGGTTCCGAGGAGGACGTGCTTTGTGCGCAGACGAGGCCGCTGAGCGCGCACTCCGGTGACTGTGTCCGAGGGGGCTAATGTCTTCTACTTGACAATACCCCTCATCAATTACGATCCTATTCCTATGTTCTGCTGCACAACAGCCATCAACTATAGTAAGTATGTACTTTATATTATTTGTGAGTCGCGAACTTTTAGCATGCATAAAATAACGACAGTATTAACAAATTATTATTGTGTCTCAGCTGTTACTGTGAGAAGTTGTGATAATTCGTACAAGACGTAATACGCAATACAAATCGTCGAGGTCACTGTCACGATTAAAACCGAAGCTAAAATAATTATGAATTTATCATGTATAACGATGTACTCGTGATTAGTTGATACATTGTTATTTTGTGATAAATGACTCCGTTGTCTAATACAGGGTCAGTTGTTGTTGTAGCCCTTTGTTCAGCAGTGGGGTGTTCTTATCAACAAGTCGAGGAACCTCCAGCCACCAGCGTCATACCACAAGTCCAACCGCTCCTTTACTGACTAATTCATACGATTAAGGAACCTAGCAAAATATTTTAAAAGTGAATAAATTGACTAGACTGTGTGAATAGGTTAACCTACAGTTAATTGTAAATATTTGTGTTAGACATACTAAAAGTAACATTTACAAACCATACCTGACATCCATTTCAATGAAAAATTATTAGTAACGTAGTTATGTCCGTAAGTATATTTAGTAGTATGGGAATAAAGGGAGGACGTGCGTAACCGCTCTCGCGGCACGATCAGCTCCTCGGCGCACGGCCCGGCCGACCGACTCCCGGACAAATGACCTACTTGTAACCACCACTTACATATTAAAAACGAACGTCTCCGCAGAGTAGTTCTTAGCACTCCTTTTAATTGACAATTAATTGGAGAGCAATTTGATGTAAAAAACGACCGCTAATGAGGTTCCTGCGTCGAAGCGGTGCCGGAGTATACACGTAGCATCCCAACGAGGGACGGACACGTAGTGTTAACGTTTTAATGAATTCCGACACAACCACCTTTATTAACACGACTTGTCTGAATAAAGAGCTCGCGGTCCGACGTGTCGGCTCGGTATGTTACCTACTGTATATGTAAATACGACAGGATTGGTGTCAGGAGTCGGGAGGCTGCTCACGGCTGTTGTCAACACTCGGCTGCTGAAATATTTGTTCAGGGTGTGCTACTTGTTAGATAAGGTGTGTACACAGGGATTAGCGGATACCTACCGGCGGCAGGACTGGGCCATAGCGTCGCGGGCGCAGCGGAGCAGCCGCCGCGCCGCCGCTACCGGTCGCGCGCCCTTAGCTGTGACATGTGCCATGTAATGGGTCAAGCGGAACACAGCGCGCCGACTGTCGGCAGACACGTCGCTGGCGGTGATGAATATTGTGTTACTGTCAGACTGATCGTCGGTAGCAACAGGCTAGACGTATCTGTCGATAGCTCGGGGGCGCACACCGGGCGGTCGCCTCCACACAGCTGTGTTGTTCAGATTTCTGATGTTTGTTTACAGTCTGGAAGCGACGCCATTGCCACAGAATACATCTCAAAATATTGACAAAGCTCGATTTGGGAGCATCTGGCTATGTCTTATCACATACATGTAGTCCACGCAAACATAGAGAGGTGGCTGGCTTTAAGTGAATGTTCATAATTATTTAATTTAACTGATAATGTCGCAAGCTGACAACGGCAGAGAGATAAATCTTTAGATATATTTTGTAACAATAAGCCTTGAAGGATGAAAAGCACATTTTATGATTAGCAATAAAAATGGTGTCCTAAACATAAAATTACAGTATTAGTACATATTGTTTCATGATGCCTTGATGAGCCGGCCCAACGTAAATTAGGATGGTTCCATGAATAAGCAGTGGAAAAAACCCGAAAGGGCCTGTTAATATTTGCCTGTTAGTAGTCTATTTAGGAATTTCCCAATATTCTTAACACAAACAACACTTGTAATATTGAGGATAATGGTAACATGTGGGGATGGCTATGAGGATGTCGTCTTCAGTGATATTATGCAACATGGTAACAATAAGCAATGCTTTGACAAACTCTTTAAATTAACTAAAGATGTGTAAGAGTCACCGTTTACAGACTTTCCACATCAAACTTAGTTGCACAATAAGATGATAAGTATTATGTTAATGATTAATTGTCATGTAAGAAAAGGCACTGAGTCTAAATTGAAACCAATTGGCAAGCAATCAACCAATACACTTGGAGTCAGTTCTTATTCTAGAGAATGCAGTATCTCAACTGAATAATTAGTGGAATTCATTGAAACCAACCCACAACAATTAGTAAAGGTATTAAATAGGTAGTTATAGTAGTGAAAACAACTACATACTGTGCAAAGGAAGCTGGCATTATCCCCTCATGTTACTCAGAAGATAGGACAGAAGACTTGTCACCTGGAAACCACAAAATTTGAGTTCCACCACAACTCAGCTCTACTGTGGAGTGAGCCTACCAGCAGTTCCCTACAGGACACTACAAGGCCGACTAAGATCTAACATGGTAGGTACTCATTACTACATATAGATGATCTAAAAAAAAAAGTTAAATACTTATTTAATGTACTTATACATTATTTAGGTATTTAATTATTAAGAAATAATAAGGCTTCTCATGAACAATCACAAATATTTGAATAGGCACCCACATCATTAAAATTAATGAATATTTAAACATAATAATTTTCATTAGGGTACTGGGAACTGCAAATTGATTTATGGCCAATGATTATGATATAAAAAAAAAATTTAAAGCTTTTCAGCATATTTGATAGAGAAACAGCAAGGATACCGAACACACATTGGTGGACTCTGTGTCATTGCATAAACTGCACACTAACACTGGTGTTATTGAGTGGTTTACCATTGATGTATAAAATGTTTACAAACCTCGAGCTGTTCTCCATGCCGTGGTTTTGAGGCACTTATCCAATATTACTTGTTGTCCGTTCTATATAAATCACACTAAATAGAGTTGAAAGTTTACACTGTTTCATTCATGAGTATCAATGTTGCGTACAAGTTTACTTCCTTACATCATTCTCTTACATATTATGCTGTCTGCTCAACTAAATCTTGTTACCAATGTAGTTAATCGACCTAAATGACTTCGGCTTATACTTATAAACTAAATAAAATACTTAAGTACAAAAGTAAATTCGTAAAAGCTTAAAAACAAGTTACTACATTTCCTCCAGTCCTGACTGAATCTGAAATCTGAGTTCTGAAATGAAATTGACTTGACAGCATTATGACAGCGCACGACAACAGCTGTTCAATCAAACTTCAAAGTCCAAACACCAAGGTTGTCCAATGACCAAACTAACAGAGAATAGAAAAGTATTAGTCGATTATAAAGTAATGTTACTTTTTGTCAAAATAATAAGATTAGATCACTTTGAAAGATTAAACACCACGAAATGAATCAAGATAAAGTAAAACACTTATTTTTCAGAAATTCTAAGTTTAAAAGATTAACCAGTTTTGAGAATAATTTGAAGTGTTCCAGCAATAAAATTGATTGGCTTTTTAGCTAATTATGTAAGCAAATTGTAAATGATTATTCATCATCATCTTCCTGCCCTTGTCCCATTCAATTTGGGGTCGGCGCAACAAGTTTTCTTCTTCCATTCGCCCCTGTCAGACGTCACGACATCATTTAATTTTACTCCTTTCACTTTCATATTCCTCACACAATCCATCCATCTTTTTTTGTCCTTCCTCTCCCTCTTTAGCCATTAACAATTATTATTATTACAAAGGATTGCACAATCCTGGGAGGCAGTCAGATAAAAAGCGGTCGTCAGAAGAAGGAATCGAAAGCAGAAGCAGAGTGGTCGCTAGAAAAATTACTTACCCTGACTTAAACTAGAACTTTTTGTTAGATTGGTTTATTTTATTACCCTTTATTCCATCTTGCGCCGCATGCCCTGACACCTGCACACTTGACGCCCCTATGAATGCATCAGCGAGCGAAGTTCGCATAGCTAAGTATTTGGCCGAACATATTTAATAAACATTTGCCATCGACACGCTAAGAAGAAGAAGATTACCCTTTCATAAAGAGGAAGCCTGTGTCCTAGCAGTGAGCACATTATCGGCTGAATAAGCTACAATAATTATTAACAGTTACCTATTGTGATTCATACCAAAGAGGAAGGGGAGAGCCATATTCAGATGATACTAGGATTATGGAACAGTATAGGTTCTGTTTTATAATAGAAAATTCCATCAAAATCCAACAGTCAGAAGACTTAAATCAATTTTAATTCTAATCGACTAACCTCTACTAATACGGATGTATTCAATTTTCAGATTACTGTAGAATATTGTAGTTTGTTATAATGGATTTGGAAGTCAGGTGCAGATGTTAAATTAAACTTCACTTTGCCGTAATAATTCCAATATATTGCCTGCCGGTCTATGCACGCGTTCGTTTTAGACGACGGTTTTGGCGGAAGGGAAGAGCGACAGCGCTTTTCCACAGACTACAACTAATCTTAATATAATACAGATGCAAAACCTTACTTTTTGCACAGACTAAAATTACTTAATGTCTCGGACAATTACAACACTTCCAACTTAGTTCTCCAACGTAGTTCTCCAAGCCACAGAACACTATATACTCTATGGAGCTCCAAGCCCTCTCCTACCACCGACGAGGAAGCGACGACTATGAACTATTTTCTCTAACGTACCAAAAGATTCTCGTGACAATAAAAGAGCTACATAATTAAATTATTAGCTGATCGCTGAAAGATCACACTGCCTTACTGAGCATGAGGTCCGCTGGTCCGCTGGTTCGATTCTCGGGTCAGACGATCATAGTGTCATAATGTGTTTTGATTCTTATGTCTCAGTAGCAGCCCGGAGTCTGAATTTGTGCTGGGTGACGCCTTTTACTAGAATGACTTATATCGGGATGAAGCCTGAATGTTGTCTACTTCGCTAACAGTTGGTTGCTTGGTTTTAAATCTTTGAAAGGCCCATTTGCACTGTTTCATTGAGTGTAATCGATTATATGGTTGCAGACCCATCGTACCTCTGGTGGTACGGTAGGTTTTTTAAAGTTAAATGATACTACCAGGTAATATTCTGACAACAATTTTATTTAATCCTTTATGGGCGGCATGGGCACCGGGCCGTAGGTCGACGAAGGAGGCCGGCGGAGGCCCGGCACTTCGGGGACAGACGTCAGTGTTATTTAATATGCGAGCGAAGCGAGCACGCGTCATGGAGTCGTGGTTCTAATAAAATGATTAAATAAATATCGCTGTTACAACACTATTACCTGGCGGTATCGTTTAACTTTAAAAAACCCACCGTACCCCTGGCCGTACCTCTGGTGGTACGGTGGGTTTTTTAAAGTTAAACGATACCGCCAGGTCTGCAGTGGATTATATTTGCATTAGTATCGAACTAGTGTGCTTCGCTGGTCGAGTGTAGTGGTCGCACTACTCGCAAGCGCCTCTGTCAAACATGAGGTCCTGGGACATGCTAACGTTACTGCTCTTTTCCACCAGGGCAGCCCAGTCTGGGTTTATGCTTGGTCTATGGCAATAGGCTTTCCGTATATCTATTCCATGGAACTTGAATATACATAACTGGCGATATGTGGGTTACACCTCTGGCCAACGATTCGGAGATTACAGGCCTGATGTTATGTTGAGGAGGGGGTTCGCAGGATTTGACAAATAAAAACAAGGATTGGTTCGACAGTATTTTAATTTAAAATTTCAAAAAGCAAATACAATAATCTCCGCATGACTCGTCTCATAAAGCTTTACACGTAAAGTAGTTATCTTTAATAGTACATAATAATAAATATAACAAACAGTGAAGCAGTGAGCGCGCGCTGCCTACTTGTCCTTCTCGCTGTCCGACTTCCTGCCCAGCGGCACGGCCGCTCGCACTCTGCAACACAACGCACCAGACCAATACTGCATCATGTATGTCATTACGGGAAATTTGTGTTAAGTATTCAAATAACTGCTGCCTTTATATTACAGTTGTTTGACTGATTGTACATTACAACACCTGCTGTCACAAACTTCTGCTTAACTATGAGAAGAGCATGACTGCAACAAAATTTATGTAAAATTGTGTGCTACCTATCTGCTAGACACCGCACGTGATTTACAGAAAGCGTGTGTCATCATCTGCCTAGCCTTATCCCAACTATGTTGGGGTCGGCTTCCAGTCTAACCGGATGCAACTGAATACCAGTATTTTACATGGAGCGACTGCCTATCTGACCTCCACAACCCAGTTAGTACTGGGTAATACGATACCCCTAGGTAAGACTGGTTGTCAGACTTTTTGGGCCACTGACTACCTGTAAACACTGTCAAAGATCTACAATTGACAGCCGGGACTAACAGCTTAACGTGCTTTCCGAGGCAGCTCGGTATGTAAGCCGCGCTTGCCTAGGTTGGTCTGTGGATGGGTGACCACCCGGTCACCCATCCACAGACCAACCTAGGCAAGCGCGGCTTAACCTAAAGATCGACCCGAGCTGCTGTTACTATTTAGCCACGAGCAGAAAGCGTGTGTATTACAGGGAAGTATAATTCGAAGGTGGGTTTTTATTTTATTGTTTCAAGGTTCTCATCGAAGTCTGTTGTTACAGTTGTAAACGCATCAGTTTGAGGCGGATTCACACATCGCTCAAATAATTTAGGTGTGATCAGCTGTACAAACATTACTTGTGGAATGTAATGGAACTATGGATCTTGTAGCCATGTCAGAAGAGCCAAGGATGCCTGCAGCGGCCAGGCGGTAATATGATCGAGGGTCGTTCTGGTGAATGAACGTGTTTCCACTCTTTTAGCAAGCAGTTGAAAAATAACAGATATTATTCATCATCAGCCTATAATGTTCCCACTGCTGGAACACGGCCTCCTCTCAGTGAGAGGGAATGGGCTATAATCCACCACGCGGGCCCAGTGCGGATTGGTAGATGTCACATGTCTTTGAATTTTTGGTTCTAGGACATGCCGGTTTCCTCACGATGTTTTCCTTCATCGTTTTGAGAGCAGTGGTGATGAAATAAATTATTTTGGATAAATGAAAATTATTTAAATAATAATTATTATTTACAAAGTTGACTAGTATAACAGGCTAGTTTCCCCAATCAATAAATTGAAAATCTATTTAGTCCATCAGATATAGTATTGGAAAATAGTGGACACGTATTTTTTGTTTTTGTAAATCAATGAATATTGACAAAGATAAAATGCATCAAAACTCGAAAGTGGGGGCTCGTGACGTTACAACGTACTAAAAATTATAGCACGGCGTGACGTATTGAGAATTTTAAAAGCGTCGTATCTTCGTCAATTTTGGTTTACGTAACAAAAGAAAAAATACGTGTAAATTTTATGATAATCTAACTGACGGACTAATTAGATTTTTTCAGGACACAAGCCTATTATAGTAGTGAGAGCAGGTAAGTGCGTGCACTCACTTGGCGGAGATCTCGTTGATCTTGCCGCGCGCGAGCTCGAGGTTGGCGTCCACCTGCGCCTTGTTCATCTCGTACGCCTTCGGCAGAGTGAACAGCGCTATCCACCCTGCAAATACACAATATTTAACACGTTAGTATTTACTAATACACTGCTAAATTAAAATAGATATCATATAGTGAAAAATTGCAGGGCAAAAAATATATATAACTGAATTTATGGTCCTCATGAGATTAGCCAGCGGCGCGGGAGATATCATAGTGCACAGGTTCACTCTGCTTCATATTCCAGCGGGACCACAATAACACTTTTCCGACCCGAGAATCGAACCGAGTACCGCATGCTCTGCTCCGATATAGTTCTTTCCCATTTGAATCTCTAGATCTAGACTATTATTATTATTTGCTGCTGTTCAAGATCCTCCCGATGATTGCATAGCAAGATTATATTTTGATTATTATTTTAATTCAATTTATTGGATAACTCGGCTCGGTGTCGATGTGCGTAATATAATAATTCAAGAGCATAATTAATGTACTATGTCATAATTAGTTTTACTATGGAAGGATGTATGAGCACAAGCTGCGGCGGAGCACTGCACCGCGGCCCAACGGTAGTAACTACAGTCATTGTACAGCCGTTTGTCATGCGTCGCGTACTCGCGTCTACCATTTATTATGAACTCGTGCCCTAATACTTATATTCTGACGAATATATGCGGCTATGTCACCGATTATAAGTAGTACATACATATTTGTAATACTTGTGAACACTTCCCATACCATGGGGTTTTTCCATCGGGATGTAGCAAGTGTAACAACCCAGACTGTGCCTCCCGGTGTATAGCAACAGAGTCAGCCCTCCCTAGTCCCTACCACATGAAACTTAGAAATGTGGGCTTACTATACACAGTCTATCTAATGCAGGTAAACTAGATATTTCTAGTAATACCTACAAGCGTGAAGTAGCCTTGGCAAATTATATTTTGGCGGCGAAAAACATCCTATTGAAGATTTGTATCCGGGAATTAGGCATTACAAACACTCTGCGAATGAAAAACCACTGAGAAACAACTTGCGGAAATAAGTTAAATCTTTCTTCTTATATCGTGTGGTTAGTGCCAAACCTGCAGTGCAAGTACGTAGGAATCGATTCGATAAATCTGACAGTTATTCTCGACAAAATGACTTTTTATCTTTGTTATAAACTCATTTTGTCGAGAATGACTGTCAGATTTATCAAATCGATTCCTACGTACTTGCACGGCTGGTGTCAGAGTTTTTAAGCCGCCCATGGGCCTCTGACTTGGCTTTACTTGAATGTGTTTACTATACACAGCTCTTATAATGTTCATAAAAAAGTTGGTCGTGGCAGATGTCGGTGTAGCTGTAGATAAACGTCAAGATGTTTGCCGGTCGAGTGGAGCCGAGACGGTCGTCCAATCGACCGTTACACATTAGCACGCGTGAGTCCGACAGTGACTCGCTAGTTTTTTGTAAACTGATACAATTAGCTGATGATAAGCAATTCTAATTTGGAGTTTATTATGATTTTGTTTGTTTTTACTGAACTTTTATCTGCATAATTATGAAAGCCATATAATTGATCACGAATTCACGAGAGTAAGACTGTGCTATGTGGTAATAATTAACAATTCTAGATAGAACAATACACAAAGACAATTCATTAGACATGTTAGTATCGTGTGGAGTGGCTCGTGTCGGGGCACCATTTGTATGGGCTAAACCAATTTAAAATATTGAAAAGTAGTGTCGTACTGACCGAGTATGATGAGCGTGATGCCGTTGAAGCAGGCGCCGACGTAGGTCAGGCACCACAGCAGGACGCCGAACTTCAGCGAGTCCACCAGGTCCTCCACCAGGAACAACCTGCGCAACACAACAACTCTTCGAACCGCAGACCAAGTCGTCCTATTACATCATTGGCCATTCGTTCTGGGGGTCGAGGCATAGTCGACCGCGTCATTTATTTATCACCCCTATGGCTAAATTTCACTCGCTAGTCAGTTTGTTTGTGCGACAGTTAGAAAGTTTGAAACTTAGTATAGTTTCACTCTACTGGGTATTGTTGGAAAAAGTAAATCAATAGGGTAGATGACACCATAAAACAATAATTCCAAGACACCAATCTCAAAAAAAAAAAAAACATTTTATTTTGGACCCGAATTAGTTTCAATTAATCGCCAAATTCGATTTTTAGTTGCTTTGAAATCAATAAACAGTTCAGTCATTGAGTTGAAAAAACAGTGACGTCACAGTTGGCTATTGCCATACAAAATCTATGAAAGAACCGCGTTTTGACAGCTCTTAAAAGTATCTCAATTGATTGGTCATCTACCCCATTAAAAGCACGATGTGACAATAATGCCTACACCCTTGACGTTCATTGTTTTGCTTATTTTTATGAAACGCTGCATACGACAATATCAAAAGCACCACTGGGCATCATATGAGACACTACTCAAGTCCTCAGCTATTCTGCTCTGTGGTCGAGTAATGGGCGGTCCTGTATTCAGAATGTTTTGTTTTTTAAATGGGGCAGTAAGTGCAGGCGCCTTAACCATTGTAGCTACATTATAGGGAAACAGTCATATGGGCCGACCCATAACCTTTTCCGACATTTTAGATCTGTTTTCACAGATTTTGAAAATAATGTTGCCAGACCAAAAATGGAAAAATTTTAAGCTCTATCTTATTCTTTTGAGGATCAATCAAGAAAATATCTGTATAAATAGATGTACTTATGTAGTGTATACAGGGTGTAAAAATTAATTCTTAGATTTTTTTTAGAATTGACGTAGATGTAATTGAATTATCCATTATTTAGATACATAGAGTGTATGTATGTATGTATAGGTAGACACAGGTAGTGTGTAGGTGTGTCGTGTAGGTACCTGCGCAGCTCAGCGAGCGCCGCGTTGAGATGTGCGGTGGCGGCGGCCGCCAGCGACTGCGCGCGCTCCGCCGGCACGCTGATGTCTTTCTCTAACAGCCATCTGGAACACCGCACATACTAAAACTTAATAAATATCCTTCGTTAGATCACCCCGTTAAGTAAACTCACAATTGCTGTACTACCTTAAGGTGAAGGGCCCGGGTAAATTGAAACTTCAATATTATTGATTAAAACCCATTTGCACGCCAGTCAACGTCAAGCGTAACTTTGACTGGCGTGCAAGTAATTTCAATCAACTTAAGGGAAGCGCCAGGGTAGTCCGTGAAATTCAAAGGGGTTTGAATATTTTGGCTGGATTTTTTTCCGCCATTTTGATTTCTTTTTCAAAGTAGCGGCCACGCATGACACCGATATGATATTAATCGATAGCTGGTATTAATGCAAACAAGTTTTGTATGAGACAAAATGTTCTAAAATGTCACGTTTCCGAGATATGCGCTATCAAAGTTAAAGTGCATTCACTGATGGCATCTTCAGCACAACTTTGATTTGACCAAACACGCATAAAACGTGTATCAATCGATAGCTAGCATCAATACAAATAAGTTTTGTACGCAGCAAAACGTTCTAAAGTGTCACGTTTTCGAGATATGAACTACCAAAGTTAAAATCCAATCACTGATAGCATCTTCAGCACAACTTTGATTTCATCAGACACGCATAAAACGTGTATCAATCGATAGCTGGCATCAATACAAACAATTTTTGTGTGAGACAAAATGTCCTAACATTTTAGAACATTTTGCCTCATACAAAACTTGTTTGTATTGTTATCAGCTATCGATTAATATAGGTCTTATGCGTGTCGGCTACTTTGAAATAAAATCAAAATGGCGTAAATAAATCCGGCCACGCTTCATACAAAAATTTTCCAAGCCCTTTATGCAGGACAGTATCGTGTTGTATGTTAATTAATTATAATATGATTGGCGACCGAAACAAATATGGCTTTATAGAGTTATAATTATTAAAATGATCTATACAAATCTCTGAATTCATTCAACACTTCATGAAAGAAAGAAAAAGGCAAAATTTGAATTTCGCGGGCGTCATTTGCCACGCCATTTAACGGCACGTTTAGTTTTAATCAATCATGGTGAAGTTCCAATTTACTGAAAGTTTTTGTCAAAAGTGGTAAAGCATTATTATGAGGACTACTACTAAACCTATATGTTTTTAGAATATATTCAAACCATCCGACTTCTATATCCTATCAAGTCCACCAAGTAATCTGTGTGCCGACTACCGCAGTACCGCGTGACATCGCCTGAAGACCTCTGAGCTAGCGCCTAGCGCGGCACGCCGCACCGGTATTATGATATAACATTCTAATCCGACGGGGACTGTCCTTCCGCTTCACCGGGCACCATTCCAATTTCTAGCACAACGCTGTGACATTTTACTAAGAAAGAATATTGAAACAAGTTGTACGAGGTCATACTTTCCTTGTATAACTATCTTACCATCAGCAAATAATAGTTGATTTATAATATAAACTTTCTAAACTAACGTTGAACTAGATAACGTTGCAATAGTTTCTGATGAAAGACGTTACCATACCGTCACTAAATCGATAGAAATCTCTTCGACTGCAAAAAATAAGTCTTGTCTACACAATTTATAATAAAAGTATGTCAGTCAAGTTTCGAATTTCTGTTGTAAAGTACCTAATATGTTTGATCATCATCATCAGGTATTCGAATATGTACAGTTAAGCTATAATTTAGATGGCTATAGTGCCAAATTAAATAAAACTAATTCCGATAACAGTTTATCATGTAAGTAATGTAAGAATAGTAACACCCCTCTTTTTCTGAAGCTTGTTAAAAGAGAACTGCTTTTCAATTTAAACTGAATGTCAGGGGATCATAAACGCGGCTCCTGCCCAACCTGGGGGGTCCTACCGCCACCTGCGTCCTGCTCTACGCGGGAGTCGTGCGGTCCGTGGCCCTGTACGGGGCCCCGCTGTGGGCGACATGGAGAGAGCGACTGTCGCAACCCCGTGCAGGGCACGCCACAATAGTGGCGGTAAGTCCCCTCTTTGAGGAGTGGCTTGAGAGGCGCCACGGCGTCCTCAGTTTCCGCCTGATGCAGGTCCGCATGGGTCGATGTCTGCCGGGGCTGCGGGATTGTTCGAAAGAGATACCGTGGCCCCGGAACACAAAGGGCGATGAAGATAATTTTCTTGTCTTTTTTAAATACTACTATTCAAGAGATGGCGAGCCGCACGTTGTCACCTGAATTACAATAGAAATACGTTTGACCGAACTTAGATCATTGGGAGCGAATACGTAAGTTCTGCTAACATATGAATAAACACAAGTGCGCTGATTACAGTCCACACACATAACCATTGCCCTTCGGGTACGTGACGAGCCTCACAAATTCGTCAGCAAGACATCAATGGAAGCAGAGCTTACGCCAACCGTCGAGTCGAGATGTTAGTCGTGTGACAAACTGACAAGACAAGCAGACTTTGTAATGAATCAACGTTCGTTTCGCATTGTTATGAGATTGATTTAGGAGTTGTCATGTCTGTGATTAGGAATATTACGGATGCTGACCGTAGAGACTTTAATACGCGTGTACTGATAAGAATCATTACATTGTAAGTCCACATGTTTGAACTTTCATGTTTGTCTTTATTCAATCCATTGGAAGCTAGGCATCTTCGGAGTATGTGGGCTGGAAGGCCTAGAGGGACACCGCCGCGAAAACGTATGTACACCATCACATAATCAGTTCATCATGCTGCCAAATAACCGATGACAAATTTCTATGTGGGGGGGGCTCCACATAGAAATTTATTTATTAGCGGTTATTTAAAAAAAAAACAGCCGTTTCCTACAAAAGTGCAATACCTACACGGTCAAAATGTATGGGTATGTAAGAGTAAGGACATGATTGACAATGATTGTACTTATTACTATTTGGTCGCTATTGTAACAGGTTAAGATCTGGCTGTCTCTATAGAGTTGCGTCTGAAATTAACCACTCTGTTTCTTATACACTATACGGGGTCTTACGCAGGTGAGATGTGCATCACATCGACCAGCCACTGAGCGGTCATGGGGTAACACAGAGGGTAGGTAGGTACTTACTTGAATGGGTGTCCATCATTAGTCTTCTGCACAGCTTGCAGCACATTCTTGTAGATGCGGAAGGCCACGGCGGCCGAGAGCGCCAGCAGCGAGGCGTAGGCCAGCACCGACACCACGGAGCAGCACGCCAGCGCCACCAGCAGCGCCAGCCCCGCGCCCAGCGCCAGCCCGCTCGGCGCCGCCGCCCGCCAGTAGATCAGCGACTCCACTGCACACAACACACGGGTCAGTACATGGGTACACAACTACACACTGCAACACCGAGCTAGCGGTGCAGCGGTGCTCACTGCTCACTGCGGGGAACAGGTTTACACAATTAACTTCACATAATCAAATACATATTTTATTGAAACCAGAGAATACGTCGATACTCTCAGGGCAACCCACTCCAGTTCCTCCAGCGATAACATAACGTTACGCGCGATGTGCATCACAAGTTTTTCAATATTGGTCGCGGCATACCTAAGTTCTGACAACAAAACTGTGTCCGTCGATGATCTCAATAACTTTGATCAAAATGATGTTAAGTTTAACGGTGAATGTAGAGTCAGCCAACAAGGCTTAGTGCGAACCGGTTATTTGATACCTTCAAAACTTTCTCACTGAGGCTGGGTTCAAACAACCGTATGTGTTATAGAGCGAGTCAATCCGATGGCGCTAACAAAGTACCGTTATCCAGGTTCGGCTGTCGTGTCGTCTAACGCACCCACCATGTGTGAAGTGGAAATTACGGTTTTTTCCTACTCCTCCACTATACTTTTCTGATTAATTTCGTTGCGGGATCCAAGACAGTTAAATTCATTCTCTGGGACTTCGTCGAGCTTCATTGTCTCGGCGCTTTTCTGGTGGTCGCCACTGTTGATTCTGGCTTTCAGGAGTTACAGTGGTTTGGGAACAGTGTGGCGGGCTAACGCACCCACCATGAACTTGAACCATAACATGACTTTCCTATCGATAATAGAACAACTCTATATGTCATACCCGTATAACATAACACTAACCGATTGCTTTGTTTTGTTAACTCTACTAAATTAAATTTGAACTATCGCACCAAATGATAAGATTATCGACGCGTGAAACCTTTTAAAAGATGAAAGAAAACTTATAGTATGCGCGGAAGAAATAAACACCGTATGGCTAGTCGGTCCCTGGTCACGTTAAGCGGCGACGGGGCGCCGGGTGGCAGTACCTGGTCCTCGGGGCGGCAGGGGCTCGTACTGCGCGTTGTGTCGCGGCGAGTGCTTGGGGCGCGCCATGGTCGCGGACTAGCGGAGTGAGCGGCGGCGCAGCCTGCCCCGGCACATGGCGCGCGCCACGCGTCGCACACGTCACCCACGCCACGCGACTCGATCCGCGCCCGAGCGCTCCATACATTGTCGCATTACACGCAATACTCTGTCAAACGCCTTTCATTCGAATAGCATTTTTCATAAACGACTACTCTCACTCAATTTTGTCTCAAGTCACCTAGGTGTTACGCAACATTTTTTAGCCTAGCCAACACACTAATTACGTAGAACTCGGCCTTTCAATCCGACACTTCTACGAATAAGTGGGAGACCATAATAAAAAAAAATACTTCCGACGTTTTGATTTTCTAATTAGTGTTTAACAGTCGACCTCGTAATTCCTTTCCCAGTAAATTGAAATTTCACTAAGGTTGGAAGGCTTCTTAAAACTATCAAACTGTCATATTGCTCTTTAAAGTTAAAATAGCCGCGACGATATGCAACGTGCGAGTTATAGTCAACCTAAGCATCATATTCACTTGCGAGACAAAATGTTCCGCAACATTTGTTGGGCGAAATCGCGTGACGAGCGACGTTGTAGGGCTACATTACCCGACAAGTTGATATCACTAGCGAGCGTTACGTGTCGTGAGACATAAGGACCTAGTGAACGCGAAACTAGACGGTTCACTGACTGAGAACCTGAAGTAGCAATGCAGAAAAGATCACTCTCAAACGATTCTACATTACGTTCAGTAATTTCAATTGCATTATGGGTTTCATGTTAAAGAACCAGACGTTTAAACAATATTGGTCGATGAATCGCCTTAATCGAATCTTGTATGAGTCATACTCGTACTACCATATCGAGAGCTAGCCGGCCGAAGGTATCATGAATGTATTTATGAAGTAATTATGAGGCAGCTTCTAATAATAACTGGTGCCTTCATAAAGGAGTGCATGCATTCTAGAAACGCCTTTGATGGGCCAAGCACGTGATACCGACTTAAACTTATGCTGTATCGACTTCAACGTACGAGTATAGTCGTGATCGAAAAGAAAGTTAAACTTTTTACTTTCTCTTAGGCAAAAAACTATTGAAAAATAAATTCGTTTCAGTGACATGAACGAATGGGTAGGTACCTACATGATCGAAACTCATACGAAACTTACGACAATGGAAACAGACGGCAAGGTGGTTGTAAGTAAAGGTAAGTACTTAGATTATGAAACAGTTAAAATCCAATGCGCAAAGCCCCGGAAACAAAAACAAACAGCTTGACTTAGTTGCTATAGTACAGACTCATACACAACAACAATTTGTGGCTTGAAGCACGTTCGTAATAAATACGAAGTGCTGGTGCATGCGAAGATGCGGCACACTCGACTTCACATACTGCATGCCAGCACTAAACGAGTTTGAGCACAACGTGAGCGTCGAAACTGAAAGTCGGTGCGTATGTGGAAAGGCTTTCATTTATGAATGTTCTGCGCGGGCGCACGGGATGCGGCGCCTGCCCGCGACTCGGCACAACAACAAACACGCAGGCGCTCGCGCAGCCCGCACGCACTTGGCACCGAGCGGCGGCGACCGCGCACGGTCAATGCCATTCAGCCTTAATTGCCTTATCAAGTTGAACACACTATCGATGTTACTATGACGACGATTCCTTCGTTTCGATATCCGACAAGCGCACAAATGACCTGAGTACAGAATGTAGACAACATAATACTAATATAGAATCGCATGTTTGTGTTAATGTTAGAGAGCACCACCTTAGCGAAATTGATAACAGTTATCAGAAGAATGACATAGCTAATGATAACACTATACCACAACTATAAGATGTAAAAATAGTATTTATTAATTGCAGTGTAACAAGCCTGTCATGATTTTGAGCTCAAAATCATGACACGCTTGGTGTCATGATTTTGAGTTCTGTTACCACTTACCAGCAAATTCAACAAGTCTTCCTTACACTGCCGTTCGGTGTCGTTCGACATTATGCCTATATTATATCGCACCTGTAAGTCCCGAAGGGTTATGCAGCTGTAGTACACCTACATATGCTCAGCCACGTCAGCCCTACAGTAGCTAAGTACATTATTAGTCATTTAGTGTAGGTCTTCTTTCGGTGTACTCATGCTAGGGCAATGTGGTCAGCTGGTTGTCCTAGGTTCTTCTTATAGTTTTTTCTATGCGACAATTTATTGTTAATACAAATGAAGGCCATAAATAAGCACATAGCACTCACTTTTGGCCGATGTTTTTTTAGGTTCATTATTACTGGAAAGACACGCGACAACAAAGATTGCCGCTTTTAATCTCCGTCGAAACAAATATTTGGGAAAGGACACCGACCAAGAAACGATTTTCATACTTCTGAACAGAATTCCATTGTTTTCTGATATTCCACATACTGAACACACGACCTTCAATGCCAAGAGCATTACGATTATGAATGTCTTCCACCACAACAACAAACTAAAGTCTTAAGCTTCAACTTTTCGTTTTGAAATCTTTTCAAACTTTTATTGAAATTTCATTTGCCCTTATATTCTATAAGGTCCACACCCATGGTAGAAATCTTACTAATCGTAGCGGTGAGTTTCGGGAAATGACTTGGAAAACACTTTATATAGACGATCTTGCGTTATGAATAATATCTGACTACTGACAGTGACAGTTCTGCTCTTGTCACTAACTAATAAAAAACTTTTTTTATTGTTTTTTTACCAAGATCTTGAAAATTAGACTTTTCTTTAATTTCCGCCTGTACCTACTGGAATCATGAAGTAACCATCATCAGGCGTGCAATGATACTTGCTCCAAGACATACCGACGATGTTTTGCCTAGACCGCCTGCGCACCAGCCGCGCTGTGCAGTCTGTTGTATGTACTTATTCATGCAAATCTGCATATTACACGATAGCTAATTGATTCCGTACACAGCTGGCCCGCATTTCTAATTTACCGGAACGGAACATAAGTCTGTGTCGGCAGTTACGAGTAGTTTGCAGTTAATGTATATAACGCCCTGTTCTTAGTTAAACTTTATTAAAACATGGTGGAGCGGGAGACAATGCGCGGAGGTCGCCGTGCTCGTCACACGACACACTGGTAAAAATAACCGTGCAGTCCCATCGCGAGTGCGCTTGCCGACCACTGCTACACCACACACTGCACACGCCCAAACACTCATTGAAATGTTTTAAATCAACCGAAACTAGCATTCCTCTTTACAATGAAGCATTCACAAATCCCACCACAGTTGCACTACAAGTAGCTTGAGTGATAAACGCATCGACGACGTAATAAAACGTAAGGCATCATTAAATTATGTGACACAATAGCTTTATATAAATGGAAACGGTTAACAAAGGAAAATAACCGTGATAAGGTGAACTAACGACCCTTTGTAGCCCAGTCAAATTAGACATACAAGGTTACAATAATTCGCATAGAGCTAAACATTGGTCCGAATGTTGGGAACAGCATTACAAATGAAATGTCAAAAGTCCCCAACGATCCGACCTTTGCAAAAAAAATATTCAAGGTCAAAGGTCGCGTAAATAGGTTTTTTTGCATTTTTCAGCCAAACGGTAAGTTTTTTCATAAAAATATGACAAAACTGTAGATCGTGCAATTATCTATAATAATTGATTTTATACTTTTAGGTAAAAGTCCCCATTTCTGAGATATAGCTGTTCAAAACGATGAAAATTATGTTTTTCATAATAATCAAACGTTTCCACGCCTTCGGTGAAGTGTACCTGGCGTGTTTTTTTTTAAACGTGGTTACTCCGGTGAGTCTATTCCACGATCTATTGTGGCCCTGTTTAGTTAAAAAACCGGCGAAGTGAGAGTCAGACTCGCGCATAAAGGGTTATGTACCATTGCAGTAGGTGAGCCTTTATTTTTAATTTATTATTTGTTGTTATAAGAAGAGGAGCTCCTGGCTAAATAATAACAGCCGCTCGGGTCGATCTTTAGGTTAAGCCGTGCTTGCCTAAGTTGGTCTGTGAATGGGTGACCACCCATTACATAGATACTGAGTTTTCTCCGTGCCTCGGAAAGCACGTTAAGCAGTTGGAAAAATTCTGGCAACCCAGTTATAGGGTTGTGGAGGTCAGATAGGCTGTCGCTCCATTTAAATACTGGTATTTAGCTGCATCCGGTTAGACTGGAAGCCGACCCCAACATAGTTGGGAAAAGTCTAGGCAGATGATGTTGTTATAGCATGATCATGAGATTCAGCCCGCTGACAGACAGCGGACGGACGGATGGATGGACAGCGTAGGCTTAGTAAGGTTAACCAACGGGACCCCCGTTGGTTAACCCCGTTGGTATATTGTATTAAATAAAAAATGCTGCAATTAGAAATTATGAAAACAATGTACTAATGTACTAACCTAACTGGAAAAAATCATTTGTCCGATTAATAAAATTATCTAATGCAACTTCGAATGTAATGTCTGCTTCTTTTCTTCATCTTCTTCCTGCTGAGTACAAGTAAATTGTTCTATGACCGATACATCAGATATCTCCTCGCAGATATCGTAATAATACTCATCTAAAGGCGATTCAACATCGGAGCACGACTGGCCCTAACAACTAATCAAAACAACTCAACTTTGTTGCAGTCGCATTTCGCATGACACCCCTTATTGAAATTGCAATAAATTGTATCAAGGAGTTTTTCTGGTGCCACCTGCAGCGGAAAAACTCCTTAATCGTGCATTTTGGAGTAATGTCTGTATTGGTTCCAATGTTATGTCAATTAATTTCCAAGCAGTAGCAGAGGTTGTGGGAAGACAAGCTGCATGATTGCACTCCATTTTAGTTCCATTATATAATTATTATAAATAAGACTAATAATTTTCAACAATCACATTTCACACTAATATAATAAAGGCAAAAGTTTGTATGTTTGTTACTTCTTCACACAAAAACTACTGAACGGATTTGGAGAAATTTAGGAAACATCGTTTATGACTTTTATCCCCGTAGTATGATTCCGTGGGACAATTATGGAACTCCACGCAGGCGAAGCCGTGGGCATAAACTCTTTACTTATAATTTTCACCGCAATTTCGAATAGTACAGTTTTTTTATTTTATAAAATATTTTTTAATAAACATGACCACGACCACAATAGAACGTGGAATAGGCTGACTGGGGTAACCACGTTAAAAAAAAACACGCCAGGCACACCACTTTACCGGTGGCGTGGAAATGTTTGATTATTATGAAGAACACAACATTTTCAACATTTTGAACAGCTATATCTCAGAAATGGTGATTCTTAGGAAAATAAAATAAAATCATTTTTTATAGATAATTGCACGATCACAACTTTGTGTGTGTTTTTATTTTTATGATAAACCTTACATTTTGGCTGAAAAATGAAAAAAACTCATTTACATGACCTTTGACCTTGAATATTATTTTTTTGCAATGGTCGGATCGATGAGCACTTTTAAATTTCATTTGTAATGGAGTTCTTAACAATCGTACCAATTTTTAGCTGTATGCGAATTATTGTAACCTTACCCCTATTTTTTGAGCTAATTTGACTCGACTATTGTCTCCGGCGATAGTCGGGCCAAGGAGTCCTCGATAATATCTAATTGTAAAGCTAATAAGCTTTAGATCGACAGTTTTCAACACAAACTTGTAAATTGCAAAAGTTGTGATAGACGGGCCCAAAACTGATACAAACGAAGTGGAGGCTCGCTTGACCTATGATAATAACATCTTAATAGTAACTATTGTAATTGGGTAAGAACCGCAATGTTAAGGGGGGAAAGTTCTTCAAAACTTCCCAAAAAAGGCTTTCTACCAATTTTTTTGTGAAATACCCTTTCTGTCTAATCTTCCTAAAAACAACACTTCTAATCATGGGGTACCGCTAATTCAATTCTTTAGCTAGACAAATGTTACTAGCAGATCTAGATCAACGACTTGTTCGAGACTGGGCTATGTTACGACAGTAATAAGATGATACGTCTAGTCCGTAGTTCTGTAGCCTCGTATCTGTGACAGGTGAGAGAGCGGATCATGTTCCGCGCGATACCGCCGCTTATCAGCGGGACGCGACTGCCGCGCGCCGACGCCGCCGCCGGCATCGGGCCAAAGGAAGCAGCTCATCTACATGCTTGCAACCCTACTGCCATCTGCATTGTCGTTACACATTGTATGTTATCAATAATGTTGCGTTTCAACGATTCGGATGAAACTGATGAAAGTATCATCTAAAACAGTAAGCAGTAACCGATTAGTGATCATGAACTACCGTTGAATCACAAGGTATTCTACTAACGTACCAATGATAATGACGCTAACCGACTCATCACCATAATTCAACATGTTTCTATAAATTCCATAAATTGGAGCCTTTCTATGCATTTTGTTGTGTGGCTTATTTATTGCGAAACAGTTCTGGATGCCTAAATGTTGTCTTCTCAGTACAAAGTAATCAATAGAGTGTTGATAAGAAGATATTCCCACGTTCCGTATTATATTTCGGTTGTTGTCATGTCACGGACTACCACGTGTAGTCATGCAGGCGACAAAGACTCCGACACACATGTTATCCAGAACACATTCCATCTCAGTTTTGTACTTCCTCATATAAGTACTACTATTTATCTTATCTCTCTTATCATACCAATGAAGAAATGCGTCAATTTGGAATTTTTTAACATCATATTATGAAACTGAATGTGTGCCGGTCGTTTGCAAATTTTTCCACACCATTATCACTTGTATGCAAAAGAATCATCATTTATGGCTCTTGTTATATATGCATGACGCAAGTATCAGTTATAGCAGCAAGTACAATTAGTGAGTAGCCATTAGATCAAGGAGAGACCAATAAGAGTGCGCAGATGAAATTATGACTTATCAGTGAGGTCACGTCGCAGCCTCAGGTACCACAAACAATGCAAATAGGAACTTTATACTTATTAAAATCATAAGCATGCATGAGTATGGTATATAGTAAGCAATGTTTTTTGTTCACCGTCATTATTGAGAGTACTCGTTAAAGGACGTACATCGAGTACAGACGTACAGAGTACTTGCTGAGCATATCGATTAGTACAGGTACAGTCGTCCATGACTTACTTAAATAAATAACTTAAATTACATTGGTCACATCATCACGTGATACACAAAAACATAGTTGCTACAACAAACATAGGTAGGTAGAAACAGTGTCGTCTTGCTCACGGACGAAGGACGTAACAGATACCTACTCAGTGGCACCTTTATGCACATCTGTATAGATGGACATAGGATTTCTGCGACCTCTAGTACGCGATCAAGTTTCTCTCGTCGCGTAGAAATCCAGGAAACAAAGAAAACCAGCCTTCCGTTAAAACATAGCGTTGAGCTAGTCGCCACAAGTAGCTAGTGAGCAAAGGAACAGAGGGGGAGTCACGTGGCGGGTCAATGCTAGGGCATGCGCTTATAATTCAATTAGGACAACATGGATGCTATCTACGGAGCGTGTCCGAACGAACCGACCACCGGCACCGGCACCGCGGCACAGGACGAGTAGCAACAACGGGAACAAAACGACAGTCCAGAACGTGTCTGGGAATGAAAGGAACCCACGAGGCCATGCACACGTTGTCCAGAAATAAGTCTAACTTACGATCCATTTGGCAAACATTTATCTCCATTGTCTCATCTTATTGTTATTGTTCTGGAGACGAAATTGAGTTAGAGTTCATTAGATGTGAAGTGAGGTGTCATGTGAGCGCCCGAACCTCACGGATAAAATGTATTCGGAAAGCAGATAGTGGCACTATGCGGACATTTAGCTTGTTGGGAGAAGATTAAAAGACTTCACAAAAACAACCCATATTCAAATGTAATGCCAATAGTGGAATATTTTATTTCTTTTTTGGCAATGCGCCGGTCGCTTGCCGCCATAGTAATTTGATAATTAAAAAGCGATCTCCCCGGCGATCTCCGACATGAATTATATGAATTCTGACAAGTGAAGCCGATGGATCGTCAAACGCTATAAATCAGATTGTTACCGGCCTCAGCGTCAGTTAAAATCAGTCTAATTTCATCTTGGCTGGCGATTTGAGTGTGCAGGGTGAGCTGGGCAGCACGGCACAGCGCATGCGCGCCGCCATACATTCATTACCAACACAATATTAATGACATCCAAGAGTCAGAGCCAGCGTCGCTCGTATCAACTACAATACTCGATCACATACAGATAAATATAACGACGTCGCGTCGCCGTCGTAGCCGTGACGACACACAATTAGCTAGTTACGCATTGCACAGCTATTTGCACCTTTTTGTCACATTCTACTGATATAAATACCCGCGGTCAGACAGTTTAAGTAATTCGCGGAGTTCAGGATCAACACGGCTTGGACAACAAAGTTATGAAAGAATCGGTTGGCCGGTTACAGCCAAATTATATTACGTTGGATCTCCGTTTGTGACCCATTACGTGACGTAATTCGGTGCAAATAATGTATTATTAAATAATAGTAATACATTTAGGACGGTCTTGTCGAACCTTGACTCGACACGCGGAGTTATTATTGTTCTGTCACCGCCGGCGATTACGATTTTATCGTGTCTTGGCGGGAGTTCGCAACTCGACGAGACAGAGCAATGATGCGCACGGAGCTGACGACCAGCCGAGCTCGTCCAACACCAGTACCTTCACCACCATCACTGGCGACCCCGAGGCATCGCGTCAGTTATCGTTAACGTCACTGGAGCATGTTAACACCGAGGTCACACATCACAGCTGCACTCCACAGTGCACAGGTACAGCGCTAGCGGCAGTGGGTCACAGTGCAGGGCCGCAGGTCGAGGCGCGCTGCCCGGGCGGCGCGGCGGCCCGGTTGGCGGCGCGCCACCTATACGTATTTCTGCCCTCCGCGCTCCACGACCACTCACCTTCGGGGTGCAGCCTCTGCGGGTCGAACCAGGCATCTGGAATAGAAGGCTGCGCGTTAGCGGGTTAGTCGCGACAGACAGAGAGGAAAGCGGGCGAAGCGAAGCCGGCGCGAGGGGGAGGGGGCACTTACGCGGGTTGAGGACGCTGCAGAGGGAGGGCCCGGAGTCCGGCATGGTGGTGATTTACGTAACGCGAGCGTGAGGTGGATAAAGGCGGCGGTCGGAGCGCGCGCCGCGCCGGACTCTCGCGTCGATACTGGCGGCGCAGCCCCGCTCCGAGCCCTCCCGCCCCGGCCCGCGCCGCAGCGCCCCGCCCGCGCCCTGTCCGCACGCATGCGCAGCTACCACCACGTCCCCCAGCACCCCCAGTGCTGCAGCACCACCACCGCCTCCACCGCCACTAGCACGCCCGCGCCCTCGCCGTCACCAGGATGTGTTAGTCTCACAGGGTTAGCTCGTGGTGCGGTTAGTATTGTGAGTATGTACTCCGGTGCAGACAGATGATTAGACAAATTATTTACATACAAATAGTAACACAACACAGAAGTAACGAGTAAGAGCGAGATAACGGTGTCTGGTACCTATGCATGTTGTTTACAGGGCGCGCGGGTGACGGGCAGCAGGTCACGCCGCGGTCTACATGAAATAATGTCAGAGTCGAGCTGCACTCACCTGCAAAGTGCATTCGCCTTTTATACTCATTGATCTAGATTAGTTGACGCCTCACGGATCCATGGAAAATAACGCAAAATTTGAAGGTCATGTAAAATGACACGGACCTAGCGATTAGAACGCGACGCGACGTTGTTTACGTCTTATCTGTTACGGGTTACCTTATGTTACGATGAATCATGTCGCCGTGAACGTGATGCCGACGTTATCCTCATTGTACACAATAGCTACAGCACAATGTGTGTTGCCAACTATCCACTAGGTACACTAATGGGTAACATTTTCTAACTTGAGCCGAAACAAAAAGCAAAAGGTTATCGTAACACTGAATATCTTTACTAAGCTAAACGTTGGCATTGTTATGTCATCAATTATTCGCTATGTGGAAATATTGTCTTGTTAAAAAACAATTAAAAAAGTGAGACGCAGACAACTTTCGAAACGTGTTGCCTTCACGCATCGCGAGCCATCGCACAAAAAGCGACGATGACAAAGAATAAAGCTGATCTTGTTCCGAAAACGTAATAATTCTGTCTGCCACATTTAAATTTGATGCGACTAGTCGTCGTTTATCGTTTCCTTGCAAATAATCTGCCCAAAAGTCATGAACTTCAGGTTCAGGAATTTGTAGTAAAGTCTACCAAGGGATAATTGGAAAGCAATGGCGTGAATAAAAAAATGCTCAGACCATAGCCAATCATTTGGGCTCCCAAGTTCTGTAAACCTACCTTATCCATTTCGAAATACTCATTGTCGTTTAACTATGGAGAGTGGTGCCGGTCTTGTCAAAAGTTATTACTTGCAATATGACGATATAATGCCACTATATTTGAGTAGAAAACATCCCAAGACACTATAAAGAAGAATCATCCGACATTATTATCATATAGCGAGATAAGGAGTAGATAATGAAGTTTCAATATTTGCGAACTTAGAGGAGGTAATTTTTCTCAATAGACAGACTTCACTTGCAGTACGAATAGGTACTTGTTTAGAGTTTGTGGAGTGGATTGATTTTGTCGCGCCGAACTGCATGTGTCGCGGTCATCAGTCAGTCGCGGCGGCGCGGGCGGCGGCTCTTGGGCTACGGGGGCGACGGTCAAAGAGTACTGCGAATGAGTCATCGTTGTTCACCTACATTATGGTAATTACAGGCAAACCTTCCGACTAACCAACCCTAAAGTTGCACGCTCATGTTCGTGGATTTAACAATTAGTATACTGTAGGTACAGTGGATGCCGGAGACATATTAAATAGAACATAGCAAAAATGTTTGCAAAAAAAAATGGAGCACAATAATGTTAACCTTCAACAAAAAGCTACTGAATCAATTACAGAAATAGTACAACGTATTATGATGTAACAATGTGTATCAACTGGAGTTATTATTGAACATTATCGTTATTGGTGTTACCATACCATACCACCATGTTTGATGTAATGCGAGTGAGATCGATACTCTTTAGTAACCGTTAAATAGTTAGGTTAGCTACTATTCATTCTAGTATTTTAGTACATCTCTCGTTAAAAGATCGGATGAAAATCAATCGTAAGTTAAATACTGAAGCTATTTAGCACTCCCACGCGAAATACTGGCCGTGACTTCGGACTTCGGATTCCGGAGCCACGGCCACTGTACCACATGACGTGTTCAATTCAAATGCTACAGTTGGCCTTTGTTTTAGCCCAAACCAAAATACGAAGCAGAATGAAAGCTAATTTGTTGGTAATATTTTGGTTATGTCAGTTTTGAGACACTAATTTACGAGAAACAAAACTAGGTGCAGATTAAATTGTTAAAAAAATCTGACGGATTGGTTTTAGCCAGCGTACGAGGTTCCCGGTTATGGCCTATAGAAGTAACACCTGGTATCTGGTATAATAAGGAATTCTGGTTTATTGGACAGGTTGTATTGTAAATTGAACATGAGTGACGTGCGCGACGCCATGTCGCGCCGGTTAAAAATACCCCGTGCGAGTGCGCGACGGCCTCGGTGACGTCACCCGCTACCTGTGCCACCTCGTGCCGTAATGTTCCCCCCATTTAAGTTCAACGAAACTTAACAACGATGCCATCACCATCTTCCTGCCCTTGTCCCATGTTACTTGGGGTCGGCGCAACACGTTTTTTTCTTCCATTCTCTTCTGTCAACCGTCACGCTATCATTCACTCCTTTATCTTTCACTATCATTCCTCACACAATCCATCCATCGTTTCTTTGGTCTTCCTCTCCCTCTCCATCCGTCAACATTTATATTCATCACATTTTTAGTCACATGCGATTCTTCCCTCCTCATCACATGCCCATACCAAGACAGTCGATTCCCTTTCAACTTTTCTGTAACTGGCGCTACTTTTAAACTTCCTCTAATATACTCGTTCCTTACCTTATCTATTCTTGTAACATCACACATCCACCTTAACATCTCATCTCCGCTACATGCAATCTTTTTTCATTCATCTTCATCACAGCCCAGCATTCCGATCCATACCTACAGTACGACAGGTCTAATCACAGTCTTGTATATTTTCCCCTTTAACTTGAGGGGCATCCGTGGGTCGCAAGTTGTTCTAGTAACCTGTCGCCATTTCATCCATCCGGAGTTGATCGGGTGCGTTACACGTCCCCGGTCTACTTAACAACGATGCCAATGAATCAAAAGAATTACCACTTCTTGAGTTCAGTTCCTTGATAGATAGGATCGAAACTTAGCCATAGAGCAAACTTGGAAAAATATCCCAACTTTATTCCATTTTTAAATTTTAGTTACACATTTATTTACTCCTGCCAATGTGCTCAACAAAGCTCTCAACCATCGCCACCTCAATAGTTCCATTCAATGACGATTCAAGGTGGTTGTGGCAGAAATCGACTAGAGTAGAAAAAGTGAGCGTTTAAAAGATTCTAGGCACATGAGAAGTTAATCCCTGAATGATCCACTTTGGATAGATAGACGAGGGGAAATCAGAGCCATGAGTTATTAAGGCCGTAATCCATCTAACTTCAACAACAACTTCATAATGAAACTTTAAACCAGAATTTTGATGGCAATTGTGTTGCCGGCTCGTCGAGCGTTCGGCGGGATGGCGGGACCCAACCGAAAGGTCATAATGAATGGTAACACTGGTAATCTAAACATCGTTTTTGATGCATATCCAAAGGAATATAGTTCCATGACATGCCCACATAGACAAGTGGAGTCAGTCATGAAAGGGGTGATTGATTTAATAAGGGGGTTTCCCCACCGCCACCGGCTTGTTCGCCATAATCCAATAAATTACAAGCAACTATTTCTCATTCCTTTATGGTCTATTCTATCGTATGAACAAACGAGTAGTTCATTAATCTCATAGTTCGGAAAGCAATATTAAATAAGTCGAGTAGGCATGTGGATGTGGAAGTAAAAGGTCTGCGGCTAGCAATAACCTGATCCGTTTCTATAAAGAGCGCAGACGGTGACGGTGTGTCTGTGCGGTGGTTGGCGAACGCGTATCGATCGGCTGCCACCCTTCTCCCCGCGACCCCATCACCCCACATACATCGAGGCCTAGCCTTTATAGTTTATTCCATCCATGTCTGGGTTTTTCCAGATATTCAGGACTAGTCTTAATCAAATTACTCAGAACAGCAAAATACGAGGACAAAAAAATAATATAAATAAATCCGGATTCTTTAATATGACAAATATGCCAAATATGAAAACAAATTTAGCCTACAATAAACAAAGCATTAAAGAAAATTACGAAAGAACTCATACATAGGTTCCAAGCAATTAGGTAATGGGATCGACACTTCGAGACTATATGGAATCTTTTTTCTTATGAGACGCTATTGACGACGGCAGTCGCAGTTTTTTTCTAATTTTAGAAGCTTTCACAATAATTTATCGAGATAGCTATTTCAATTAATTTAGATTTTTTTCTCTTCTACCGAGTAGTAGTGCGCCACTGGCCACCTGACATCAATCCCATTTTTGATCGAGTGGTTACCTAATCCACAAAATAAAGCAATTATTTGATTTAGTCATTTAACGCCATTTTTGCCTGTGTCATTAGAAGTGGGACAGTAAACAAAGAGGTGACAGGGAGGTGACGTCACCGGGAGATCTCGGCATGAGGGTCACAAAGGGCTCAGCGCTACATTTTTGTGAACAGCCTGAAATTGGGTCAACGAGTGCACACAGGGCGCGTGTTGATCTTGGAACTGTATCCGCGGTACTGCTTGCTCATTTTTTTTACTTTACACAATTAGTAAAATTATTCTATTAAAGGCAAAACATTAGATGTAAACAAGGAAGATTGTGGTAAATGACTTCACATCATGGCCGCGACAGCTACGGACGTTTGAATAATTTGAATTGTCGTAGGAAATTGTAGGAGTTAAATATTATTTTTAAGCGACTTGCAGTAGTTGAACTTTTGATACTTTTCTTGGGTTGATAGTAGGTACTGTATTTTATTGATTTAAGTGAAGAAAAAATTACGTGCTTAATCCCTATTTTTGAGATTCAAAAAGTACTGATTCTTCTGAAAAATACTGAGCTTACTTAGAATTTAAATAATTGATTATTTGAATCGGTCGGTAGTATACGGACATTCGGGTGTTAACCGAAGAAGTTCAATCAAACCTAAGCATAATAATAAATAGGTACAGTTTGGCATATCGAGCAGTGCTGAAAAGAAATGCTGAAGTAGTGAGTGACACTCGAGCCTCTCTCGACCTATATAGATAGTCTGCTGAGCTAAGACATTCAGGAGTTATATACTACTATACAATAAATCATAATAATTATTAGCCACGCTTTCGTAAAATGTTGTTACGCCTCCTAGACTTTGTTGATTCCTAACTGAAGATGTTATCGTTGATCAAACCGATTGAAAATTTATTGATCGTGATCTAACAGTTAGATATAAAACCAAACATTTCATGTCACCAAATAAAGATGAAACTAAACTTAACAACTTAACCTAACGTTAAACTAGTTGATAAGAGTTCAAGTATCTCTGAATGGCGCTGTTTAAGAGTATGCTGATAGCTGCATCATGATTGGAATGCAATTAAAGATCTTACTAATTCACCCACAATGACAGCAAGATGGTCAGACAGGATATACCTAGTCCATCAATACAATCTATCAATATGGCACTCTCGTGGAGCGTACCGAGGTCGATTCGGACGATAGATATATAGATCGTTTGAGAATAAAAATAAGACAACTATGATAATATGCCACATAGCATCATCTAAGTAGTGAAGAAACATTCTTGAGCAGCAGAATTAGAAAGACGTAAGAGACTTATTTCAAAACGTTTTTTTTTTTCATTTTTATTTTATTACATTGTAATTTGCAATTTCTGAACCTAACTCTGCCAAAATTAACGGCGGAAGCACAGCTGACGTAATTCTTTATGCAGAATACCGCGGGGATATATCGGGCGGATTTATTACAGGAATGTGACCTAATAGCCGCTGAACATGTCCACCGCCGCAAGGAAATCTTCTAGCCGACACAACCGAAACCAAACAACATAGCAGAATTTAGGAAGCAAAGTTTCGAATTACTGAAACAGCCGACACCCTTCCAAATTAATAGCATCATGTCGATACTTACGCGTGATATCGTCACCGCTTCCGGATCCCATGTTTCACACACAACAATATCCACACAAAAGGCAAGTCCTCGCGAGAATGAGTCACAGCACGAGCACACGACGCCACTCGGGACAGCACTACTACAGTAGTGAACGGCGAGCGGGGGGCGAGGACGTGATCGTGCGACGTGAGCGCGCGGCGGGTGCTCCGCTTGTGATCGCAGTGCGCTGCTGCTTCAGCGGTGCTAAAATTAGCGATGGTGGCGTCGTGCACCACGCGTCACTCCGCCGCCGCGCCGCGCCGACGCCGCCGTCTGCGACCGCGCACTGGCGCACTTACATCATGCCCACATGCGCAGTGCCACGGTTTCCTATAATGAGCCTCGCTTTTATGGAGCCGTCGCAAACTGTTAATAATGACAAAATCATTGTTCAGACTTCGGAGTAAAATAATCTGAACGAAATTTTAATCTCAAAAGCTACGTCGAATCGCGCTCTCAGTATGACAAAGATAAGATAAAGACTTGCTGATAACACTAGTTTTCAACTTCAACAGCTTTATATAAACCCCTAAATTGAATTAATGGAAAGCAACTATGTCGTTTTAAAAAACGATCGCAAAGAGCAAGGGAACTGATAACAATAGGAAATGAACGCTGACTCGTCCACTAACCTTCAGTTCTTCGTCTAGTGACTATCGGCAAAAATGTTGTGTAGCTAAATACAATATGGCCTGTTGGCTAGTACCTACTGCTGGTAGCAACGACAAGTCGGAGTCGAGGGATGTCGGGAGGACGAGGCGACTCGAACGTTGTTTGAATAATATATGGTGCGGAGTCGGACGTCCGCGTGCAGCGGCCCGGCCGGCTTGGGCCCGCGGGTGCCGTTACCCCGGCGGCGCTGCAGCGCGGTCAACGCTCTTGCCGCTCCGCCACCTCTGCAGCCGAACTCCTCCACCCACCCCTCCTAGCTTCGCCACACCCCGCCTCCCATAATCCCATTTGACTGCTGTCACAGTATTTGTCTAAAAACGTAATCATCCAGAAAATCCCCGAGATCACGTCATGTTGGTTTAAGTTGAGATGAGAGACCTATCCAGTTAGATGCGTCATATTAATGCGGCAGATACGAAAATCTCGTAATCATATTTTCCTCGTATTATCTAAAACTTGCTACTGTTGTTCAGGTGCTGCGATACACTTGTGCGTCTAACACTGGTGTGCGCGGGCATTGTTCTCCTGCAGACGTGATTTTTCACGGTCCGTGGCGTGCAGCGCTCGCTGCTTGCCTTCAAATGGAACCATTCTAATTTTCTAAAACTTACCGTGTCACGCAAAAAACGCCGCGCGCTAGCGACACCTCATTGCAGACACGAACAATGAAATCACTACAATTTATAGCTATGATTCTCCAACACGGATGATATGTTTGGAATCATTTTATTTACCTTTGCCATACAAGTTAAAAACAAAGAAAGAACATCTTACCAAGTCCCATCTGGCAGAAGATGACCTCGGCCTCGATCACATGCGCCACTTGACGCTTCGGTTCGGGCGCTGCGGGCTTCGGCGGCAGCCCCGGCTCCGACTTTACAGGCGCTGGCTTCGGAGGCTCGGGCTTCGGGAGCTCGGGCGCCGGCTCCGGAGACGACGGTTTTGGCTCTTCGGGCAAGGGCTTTTCAGGCGCTACGGGAGCGCTGGGAGCGGGCGCTGGAGCCGGGGCCGGCGCAGCCGCGGGCGCCAGCACGGGCGTAGGGTCGCTCGGCGGCTCAGGCGTGTAGTCGGCGCGCCCCACCTCGGCCCTGGGTTCAGCGCGGTGCATGGGCGATTCGCCGGCCGTGTCAGCGTCCGACTCGCTGTCTGTGAACTTGTCGGCGATGTTGTCGTTCGAGGCCGAGGGCGCGCGTGGTGCCTCCGTCAGCAGCTCGCGCTCCATGTCGAGGAAGCTGCGCGAGGCGGCGGCGGCGGCGAGCTGGCGATGCGGTGACTCAGACGCCTCTCGCTTGCCGTCGCGGTCGAGGTGCTCGAAGTCATCCGTCGAGTCCTGATCGCGCTTCATGGCCGGCTCAGCAGGCGGCGCGTCGGCGACCGGTGCGGGGTCTCCGCTCGCGAGACCGCTGAGGAGAGCGTCGGCGCTGTCCATGTTAGGTACCTTACGTGACAGATAAAAGACCGGTGTCGAGACTGATCGATAGGGTGCGGGAGGAGCGCGAGTGCGAGAAGCTGTGAACGCGGAGGGCGGGTCCTTTCGTGCGTCCTCGCCGTATCGTACTGCGGTCTGCAAGCCGTTCGCCGGCCGCGGCTGCACGACGTCACTCAGCACGAAAAACGAACGGTATTACTCATCGCCGACCCCTCCGTTGCAGCGGGGGCGGCACCGCTCGCCGGTAATATAGATAATAAAATGGAATAAATTAAATTATAAGAAGTAAATGAAAGCAAATATAACAAGTTTTTTATTTAAACTGTTAGGAATGTCGAATAAACAGTAAGTATAAATAAATTTGCACAAAATTTGGGAACGTTCAATGCAAGCAAGAAATAATTGCGAAAAGTATTGACTTTCCTATCCAGACCTGTTTTGAAGGCGCGCTAAGTCAGCACTGTTTTACCGACAGCCGACACTTCAGCACAGTGTCAATCGGATTCGGATACAACACGAAAATGAAAATGAATGAATGAAGAAAGTTTCACAAATGAAAGCTCTGTCAGTCAGCAGCGATAGTGGCGACATTACAATACTTTGCTTGCAACAGCTGTTACCAGTGTGACCATGTAATAAAACATGACGAGTGTAAAATTAAATTTAAAGGCATTTTAGCTCTCAATCATCAAAATGAATAGCAGTCCTACAAACAAAGCTAAATGAACCCACTTCAGTGAACTTAATAAATGTAAACCAAATAGCTTGTTCGACCGTACATAAATATTGATGAAATAGTGCTTGAAACAGACCACCGCAGAACTGTGTCAAATTAAAAAGTATATCTACATCTTATTAGTCTTGTGTAGTGCTGCTGCTGGTATCTAGCTTACAGTGCAGTACGCAGTGACGTTAGTCTTTAGTCGCAAAACACATTAGAAAGTACTCTGTGACATCAAGTCAATTTTTTCTAATCAACCTTTGATTGGAAAAAATTGACAGTTACGGGTAGCTTGATGTGCTGGCGACTGCACATTCGTTTTCCTACCCTAAAATTGTGGTGCCATCATAATTTGTTTACACTACATTATTATTATTATTCAAATTTATATAACTTCGTTGATAAACGTATGATAAACTTGTAAATAATATGCAGAGATGAACGCCTAATTTCGATTAACAACTTATTAGCTAAAACGTTTCAGAACGAAACTTTGCTGACATCTGTAGTGGGCGGGGCTAGGCTGTCAAGTCTGTCAAGTCAAACAAAACCTACCTGTCAAAAGTCGATAAAGCAGTTCTAGTTTAAGGTGACATCTAGATCTCTTGCAATGTAGCGCTTTTCAACTGTCGCTGTATACCGCCGTGCCTAAAGCCAGCAAGAATTATAGCGCTGTTTTACAGCGATATAGCCGCTGTGCGATAGATCCCTTCCTATCAAAAATCATACCACACCACCACTCCACCAGTCCATGTCCACCACGGGTCACCCACACCACTACAAGGATGGCGGCGACAGTAGTGAACGGTTGTGTCGATGCGAGTAAAATAATATCGCCCAATAAACAACATGATTCCAACGGGACAGAAGGAAAGTTGCTTAATGGAAAAGTGAATAAGAATAGAAATGGTTATGTGAAGTCAAAACTTTTAAGTAATAGTGACACTGTGAGTAGATATTCATTTATTTTCTAACCTTCCAAAAAATGTTATTTATGTTGTCACGATGTAAAGTTTCGCCGGTGCATGGAATGTGTGACACGCCCCGCGGCAGCAGCGGCTGGTTGGCTTCAGATGCGGGCGACGGCGCACTCCTGGCTGCCCCGCTGACCCAGTGTGGGCAGGCCGACCTATATTTATGTCTCATAGCAAAGTGTATCACACCACAACCAAGTTCCATCAAGGACGGTTTAATATTAGCTATTAACATTTTAAAAATTAAATTCAATGGTAACACATCTAGCAAAATTATCACATGATTTCCCCATAGCACAAACAAGAGGTGCTAGGAGTACAAGCACGTAACTTAACTTTTGGTTCGAGGGACAAACATTGAAACAACCAAAAAATCTGTGCAATTACTGTTCTATAATTTAAGTACTTTGCAGTGATTATGATCCCGTTTATTTTCAGGCAGATTTCAGGGGGGAATAAATCCCAACTATTCCCCCCCTGTATACATGCCTGTAGGAGTAGTAATAACCCAGTAACATGTTTAAAGAGGTATGATAGGCCTTGCTCCTAATAATATACTGGCTTCTAATATTCAGCAGCATCCAGTTTGACTGGACACTCACCCCAGCATAGTTAGAAAAAGGCTAAGCAGGCAGATGATGGTTATACAGAAGTGTTTATGTTTAGTACACCCACATTTCATTTAGTTGTCACATCATGGCATCAGGCAACAAGGCTATTTCTAATGTAGACCGCGGCATATTTAAATGGCTCCATATTGATTCATTCTATTAGCAAATGGTTCTATTAGCAAAACAACCTGAAAAAAAAATTGTCCCAAAT
This sequence comes from Xestia sexstrigata, assembly GCA_941918905.2. Classification (NCBI taxonomy): domain Eukaryota; kingdom Metazoa; phylum Arthropoda; class Insecta; order Lepidoptera; family Noctuidae; genus Xestia; species Xestia sexstrigata. The sequence goes on from OW799211.2 coordinate 22,005,848, forward strand.
TGTCCTGAGTAAATGGGCCTAAAATCAAAGGAGTGAGAATTGTAGTCATACTATAATACATGTATGTTTTTTAAAATGAATAAATGTTTTTATGATCTGTTTTAGACAATAACTAATTCAAAATAAAATTATAGGAATGGGCTCAGTACCAGTTTGCAGATGTCATACATGATAATGATAAATGTTAAATGATGTTTATTTTGCAAGTAGGTTTTTACAAACACTTTTACACTTCACTTTTTAAAACTAGATGGGGCCGGTGTTTCATTTCTGACCACTCTGAGAAGAAACAGCCGAAACAAACTCAGAGGTCATAGTCTCTTTTGAAGTCCAGACATAATCTTGCTCAATTCACATGAGGACTATGCAGATTAGTGTCTGAGATGGTCTTTTGAAGAAAGAACCACACAGATTTGAGTGGACCTGTCCAGTCATTGCAAGCATTTGTCAGTTATTGTGTAGGTTGACTTATAACTCAAGGAGCTCAACAAAACGACGAACAATACCAAAGAAAGGTCATTTGGGTAGGTTGCTTATAGTACTCAAACTGCCAGACAGTTGTGGGAAAAAATAAAAATGTGACCCACATGGTCCCCACATTCACAATAATCAAATAAAATTAATAACAAGTTCTTTTCAAAATGAATGTAAATAAAAATCACAAAAATCATTAAATGTCACAATGATAATAAAAAGTAAAATACTTAATGAAATAAGTATTCATGTCAAATCAGTAAATGTCACTTATAATAATAACAAAATAAAGTAAAAAATAATATAATACATGTCAAATCATTCAATGTCAGAGTGTATACAAGAAAGGAATCAACAATAAACAAGCGAAGTCCGAAATTTCGCCATTCACAGAGCAAATGTAATTGGAGCAGCTTAATCCCAAGCCTTTTTATCTTCGAGATAGTGATTAACATGATAGTTAACAGGCATAACTTCCGTTTTATGAACGATTTGAATTTATTTAGACTTAGTGCTTGAATATGGCTCGGAAGTTTATTGTAAAAACGTATACATTGGCATCTAAACGTACCGCCAATTTTTTTGAGCCTCGTTGCAGGAACAACAAATTTGTGTTTGTTCCTCGTATTTATGTTGTGGATATCACTGTATTTTTTAAACAAATTAATATTTTTGTGTGCATACAAAAGGTTTTCATAAATAAACTGAGAGGGCACAGTAAGAATATTAATCTCTTTAAATTTTTCTCTGAGGGAGTACATAAATATATCTTTGAACATTTGGTCAATTTTTATTTTGACAGCAGTGGTGATGAAATAATTTACGCAAACCTGCCTGGATTCGGATGATCTGAAACTCTTGGGTCATGGCTGATTCCATTGGTTATAATCAATCCACTACGAATCCAGGCAGGCAAAGTGCTGAAGTGCAGTTTTGAAAATAGTTTGTTTTGATACGGAGCCATTTAAATCCTACATATAAACTTTTGTAAAGTGCTTCTTTCTTAGTGAGGGGAGATGGATTCTTGTAGGTGTACTAGACTGGAGAGATACCCACAAATGAGCGTGACCGATCCATAGTCACACCAAATTGCCACACCACTGTGACTACGGTTCATTTTATTTATCTATAGTCACACCATCACACCATTGACCCAATTTGTGTCTTTTAATTGGGTTGCTTTTTTTTTCCAACTGGTTTATAGTCACACCAAATTGCTACACCAGTGAGACTGGTTAGATTTATTTTAAAAGCCCAACACACTCTTGACGATCAAAAATAAAAGGCGATCAAAATGGTATTTAATTAAAAAAATATATAAATTTTAATGTTAACTAATGGCATTTACTAAATGTATTATGTGGAAGGCAAACAGGAATAACGTTATTATAAACACTTACAAATTAAAATAACCTCGAAAAAAAAAATAGTCTTTATTTAACACAGACTAATTATTGACATTATTTACACACTATATCTATAATTAATAGTAAAAATGTGAAAAAAAGTATATATATATATATATAATATATATATATCAATATCGCTGGACATTACATACAGCGCCATCTAGTGCCACACTAAGCAACGAGGCTTGTGTCGTGGACACCAGATAGTTGATATACTAAATAGATACTTTTTGTTTGTAAATACATACTTATTATACTTAAAAACATCCATGACTAATAGTAAAATTTTAATATTATATTATAGTACATTTTGATACAAGTGGAGAAATTCTGTTGTGTTTTTGAGCCGAGAGCTGCAATAACAAATGTCCACGTGTATCAAACGTCGTTTTTCAATACACTTTTGAAAAAATAAAATAAAGTAACGCAATAGTACATTTTGATACAAGTGGAGAAAGTTTATTATTGCATCCGAGGCGGAATTAACTAAAAAAATAAAACACTTTCGCCTAAGGCTCGGGCCTTAGGCGAAAGTGTTTTATTTTTTGAAGAAATAAAACGAAAGACTGAAAAATATTTTTGTCATTAGATTAGGTTCCAAACTCAATTATCAGTTTAAATATTAAAATAAATAATACCAATACGAGAAAATAAAAAAAGCAACCCAATTATGAGACACAAATTGGGTCAATGGTGTGATGGTGTGACTACGGATCAGGTTAAATTAGTCGTAGTCACACCAGTGTGGCTACGGATCAGCCGTAGTCACACCAGTGTGACTACAGCAGTGCAAGTACGTAACACTCGATTCGATACGATTCGATAAATCTGACAGTTATTCTCGATAAAATGAGTTTTTAACCAATCGAAAAGTCGGATTTATCGAATCGTATCGATTCGATCGTTATCGATTGCTATGTACTTGCAGTGCAGATCAGATTAAATTATCCATAGTCACACCAGTGTGACTACGGATCAGCCGTAGTCACACCAGTGTGACTACAGATCACGTTAAATTAGTCGTAGTCACACCAGTGTGGCTACGGATCAGCCGTAGTCACACCAGTGTGGCTACGGATCAGCCGTAGTCACACCAGTGTGACTACAGATCAGATAAATTATCCAGTCACACCAGTGTGACTACGGATTAGGTTAAATTAGTCGTAGTCACACCAGTGTGACTACAGATCAGATTAGATTATCCATAGTCACCAGTGTGGCTACGGATCAGCCGTAGTCACACCAGTGTGACTACAGATCAGATAAATTATCCAGTCACACCAGTGTGACTACGGATTAGGTTAAATTAGTAGTAGTCACACCAGTGTGACTACAGATCAGATTAGATTATCCATAGTCACCAGTGTGACTACGGATCAGCCGTAGTCACACCAGTGTGACTACAGATATATAAAATTAACCATAGTCACGCTAGTGTGGCAATGTGGTGTGACTATGGATCGGTCATGCAAATGAGATCATGCCTAACTATACAACAAGATAAGTAATTGAATACAATCAACATCACTTATCAGAATCACAGTCTGTCAATGAGTGTTGAGTTACTCAAATATTGTCATTACATGCACAGGTAATATCTGTTAATCATCATACATTCAGGCTTACCACTGTCGTTAAATCAGGAATTATTTATTTATTGAAGCAATTACATCTGAAGCGGTTATGATAGCCTATTTATTTATCTAGCTGTAATAACTAATCATCGCGAAGGGAATACCATCGTGAAATAATAACCAACATTTAACTACTAATATTATACCTACCCTTGAAATTTTCCCATACAATATTTTATTTATTGTTCTGTTGAATAATGATAAAATAAAACAAGTACATACTTAAAATACACACTCACTGGGGTAGTGTAATCCCGTTTTGTCATACTGCTGAGGTTTACTAGCCATTTGATCATTTTATTGTTATACTAGCTTATGCTCGCGGCATCGCCTGCGATTTCGGTAATTATCTCACTTGATGCTATAACAATTGTACATTTCTGTAAAACAAAAAAAAAATGACTAAATTTCAAAAATAAACGAAGGCCTATTTCTCAGAAACGGTGCGTCGTACGACCATTCTTTTTGGGAAGCTAAATGTTTTCTAAACACAGTTAGTCGTCACTTCATGGCGCCCCACGGCTACACTCCAACCCAGCTAAGTCACTGTTCTTTGTGACTCTTTCCTAATGGCAGAAGCTAAACTCTGTGTAAAAAAAAAAAAACAGAAATGTAAATTACACAAGGTAACTTTACTGCTTAATTCGATTGTTCATCCGCGACACATCAAGGTGCACGAGCGGAACATATTAAAATCACCATAAATAAAATATGCATTAAATAATAGTTACTGTCGGAATTTTAATTGGGCAATAATCGTGTTTGAATACATTTGAACTGCCTGTCGATGTACCAGTAAGCATCTGATTGTTAGTTTGCATGGCCACTGTAATTTTGACTGACCCTACTAACTGGCAAATTTAATAACACTGCCCGACCTGGGTATCGAAACTAGGACCTAATGCTCAGCAGTAGCGCTTGCGACCACTACACCAAAGAGTCCTCATAAAGTGTTCTAAACGTTGTATTGCTTTCCAGAAGTTAATGTCAGAGGGTAGAGGCGTGCCGAAGATGGACTGGTCGGCGTACGACACGTTCCCCGGCTCGTTCGAGAAGTGCACGCTGCTGACCGCGGCGCTCACGCACGTCGGCCTCTACATCCTCATGTTCCTGGGCTTCGTCAACCAACTGCTCTTCAAGCCCAAGGTCGCCACCGAGAAAAATAGAGAGGTATGCAACCATTCAAACTATTTGCTTATACTACAGTATGGCACTTGCTAGTAAGAATTCAAATTCCCATAAATACCACCGGTGGTTCTTTAAAAGATGTATGCCGGCCAGACGTCGTCGAAAATTGTACAGTGAACTTATGAAATGGAGTTTAGTGTCATTCAGTCAGGAATTCAGGCAGTGCAACTTGCAAGCCTTTTGTAATGCAACATCAGTCAGAGTCACCTAGGCCTACGCGCTACATTGCCAATGATAAGCACTAAGCAGCGACATTATTGTACGGAATCACGGTAACGGAATGGTCTCACATGGCCGCGTCGTTGAATGAATGCGAGCGATACTATTGTTGTACCTGCCGAGTGCACGCAATCCTAATCCTTTTTCTAAAAAAGTAGCATTTGTTACTGCTTTTACTTGGAGATAGCCGATGTTGGCTATTTGCCAGTAAAAGTAATAGTCCCGCAACTTCGGCAGGTCATTTTCTTGCCCTAATCCCATCTTCTCTACATATAAATTCTTTGATTTCGTTCCAAGAATGAATTTTTACAATAGGCATGACGACAGTATCAAAAAATTGCAAATCTATTTAGTCCGTCAGTTAGAGTATTGGAAATTAATGGACACGTATTTTTTGTTTTTGAAAATCAATGAATATTGACAACGATAAAACGCATCAAAACTCGGGAGTGGGGGCTCGTGACGTCAGAACTAGTAGGCGTGACGTATTGAGAATTTTAAAAGCGTCATTTATCTTCGTCAATTTTGGTTTACGTAACAAAAGACAAAACACGGGTCAAATATTTTTTGATAATCTAACTGACGGACTAATTAGTTTTTTTTTTCTCGTCTCGCCTATTACAATGCACTCTACCTACCTCCTATAATAATGACAGTTTGCGGACTTGAAACATTTGCAATGTGTTTCCCTTCGTCATACATAAGGAAGAGCACAGCCAGGCTGCCAGGTCGCAGATGTGATATTACCTGTTTGGAAGTACCTATGACGACTCGATGTAGAACGACATCTTTATGGGGGAAACACAAAAGAAATAGACCTATTTCATTGTGATTTCATCATAGGGTACTCCACGCTTCATCCTTCAATATTAATTTAATGTTGACTTTGAAGCGATCGTTTTTGATCTTAACTTTTTATTACCGGACTGGGCTAATTTATTATTGTTGTGGTTAATTAAATAGAATAGTTACGCTTTATTTCGCTCCAGTGGTTCGGCAGTGGATGCAAATCTGTGGGTGGATCCGTGACGATCACTCACAGTGCCCTTCACTACTGGTACGAGTAGCTAGTGCACTACCTGCCCGTACTTAATACTGCATCACAGATGGGTGTACTCGAGTGTGTGAGCGGTATTGTTGCCGCCATCAGCAACATGTTCATTGCTATTGCTTCTATGGTAAGCTAAGCTGTTGTATTTACTCGAAATAAATAATTGTCAATATGTCAACCACAATTTTTTTGTAAGCTGTACGTTCAGATTTCTATTTAAATTTCTACAGGCACTGTATGTCCTGTTGGCACTGACAATAATTGTGTGCCAAAACCGAATGTTACTTTATGTAGTCTTTGTCCAAAACTCCACAGAGATACTGTATATGTATCTTGTTGTAGGAAACGTATTTATCTTAATATACAGGTCGGAACGGAAATCGACGCACAAAGGGTTACCATGTATTCAGTACCTTCAAATTATAAAAAGTGAAAACAATATTTGGGTTTGAACTTGCGAATCCGTTGTTTACAGAGCGGTGATAAAACCGTTAGGCTGTACTCCGTTGACGTAATTTTTAAATAGCCGTTCTGAGGCTCGTCATGACTGAAACGTCAAACAATTGAAGAATACGGACATAATGCAATATTGCTCACCCCCTTAAGCAAGTACCGTCATAATATAAAGCCTAATATTTGAAGTAGGGAATATTTGTGCAAAATTTGAACAGAATATATGCAGTATTTTGGGTATTATGGGCTATTTCGTACCATCGATTGTGATTTTTACGATTTTAGTACATGTATGTATTTGTATAACCAATCGATTTATGGAAAACTTGGCACTAAAAGGGACTTGCCGGATGGTAGCTTTTTCCCTCTCGCACAAGGTAGCAATGTTTAACTAAAGTATTAGTTAGTCATTTCGGTAGGCACATACCTATAAAAATACGAAATGGAAATCCGAAAACCCACTACTGTCAAAGTAAGCAACATACAAATCATAATTTGTTAGATTTTTGATATTCAAAAACCGGCCAATTGCGTGTCGGGCCACGCGCAGTGTAGGGTTCCGTAGTAGCCCGTTATCACAATATAGATCGATGTATCCAACACTCACGTTCAACGACTATTACTGCTAAACTAATAAAGTTGTCTTAACCGCTATAATTTTCCTTTAAAGTTCATGAAATGCACTATCATCATAAATTTTTCCAGATTTTTCAGCCAACAGAATAGCTTTTACAGGTGGGACCAAAAATTTGCACCTTAAAGTTTAATATTTCGTAAATGGACCATTAAATAAAAAAATAGTATTAGCAATAGTAATTTTAAAAGACCTATTCAACGATACCCCACACGATGGGGTAGAAGACGAAAAAAGATGGGCTATGTAATGAAGTTCTCAAAATAGGAGCACCTATCTTAGACAGCTGTGATAGGTGTTGAACACCTATCACAGCTGTTTAACATGGTATTGGATACAGAAACCGTTCCAAGCCAATGGTGCAATTCCGACATAATTTTACTTTTTAAAAAAGGCAATCCGCTAGATATGGCGAGTATTATAAACTGTTTTCATCAATACTTTTAAAAAGAATAACACATAACATTGATAAACTTCAGCCAAAAGAACAAGCAGGCTTCCGATCTGGATTCAGCACAATGGACCACATACAGACTCTGGAGCAAATTATAGAAAAATATCGGGAGTATAATAGACCTCTATATGTGGCCTTCATAGACTACCAGCAAAGCCTTTGATAGCATCAGCCACTGTTCAATGTGGAACGCACTGCAACATTCAAAAGTGGAACAAATATATATTAACATCCTGAAATATATTTATAAAAATAGTACGAGTAGGGTTAAGCTAGAAGTCAGAGAAAATGAAATAAACATCGAACGAGGAGTCAGACAAGGAGACCCTCTGTCACCAAAGCTTTTCATTGCAGTGCTTGAAAATATATTTCGAAAATTAGACTGGTCTAAGAAAGGAGTGCAAGTCAACGGACGATACCTAAACCATCTAAGATTTGCTGACGACATAGTTATAATAGCCGAAACTTCTAGGGATCTGGAGGAAATTATGAGATCACTAGATCATGAAAGCTCAGAAATTGGTTTAGAAATGAACATGAGTAAAACGAAGATAATGACCAACAACCAAAAAAGACCAATTGTGATAAAAGGAAACAGTATAGAATACGTCACCAGTTATATATATTTGGGAAAGCATTTTTCTTTCAATAAGTTAAACAATGAAGAAGAGGTAACAAGAAGAATCAAAATAACGTGGAAAAAGTTCTGGTCACTAAAATAAATTTTAAAAGCAAATTACAGTTTGCATTTTAAAACAGGTTTTGATACATGTTTACCATGCTTACTCTACGGCTGCCAAACTTGGGTGTATACCAATAAAATAAAAAATAAAAAAAATGTACCCAAACGGCCATGGAAAGGAGCATGTTGAAGCTCAGGAAAATAGACAAAGTAAAGAATAAACATATCAGACAAAAAACAAAAATAACTGATGCTCTCACACATGCACTAAGACTAAAATAGGGGTGGGCTGGGCACATCACACGTTACGTAGATAAAAGATGGGCCATAGAAACCACACGATTTATAGGTCCACAGGGAAAGAGGAATGCCGGCAGACCTATATGACGGTGGGCTGATGACATTAGCCAGGTGTCAGAAAATAACTAGACAAATACAGGCAAGGACAGGGATTTGTGGAAAGAGCTGGAGAGGAGGCCTTTACCCAAAAAGGGGTCCATATTTCAATGAAAAAAGACTAACCACACTAACAATATAAAATAAGTAAATTTACTAATACCCTACTTAGTACTAACAACATGTAAAGGATCATAGAAATATGGAATAAATGCCTTTTTTTATTTTTTTTATTAATATGCATATAAATAAACTTCTCGCTCGATAGTTTTATAAATCGTTAAAATAATTTATGATTTAGATAGTTCTGCTTAACCGACCATTAAGATACTTAATTATTATTCGGGGAAACAATAAGCGTCCGTCACAGCCACTAGCCACTGCCAGTGGAGCTGGAGACACAGAACGCGCACTGTAGCTTACTCTAACAGAGATCAATAAGCGTCCGTCACAGCCACCAGCCACTGACAGTGGAGCTGGAGACACAGAAGGCACACTGTAGCTTACTCTAACAGAGATCAATAAGCGTCCGTCACAGCCACTAGCCACTGCCAGTGGAGCTGGAGACACAGAACGCGCACTGTAGCTTACTCTAACAGAGATCAATAAGCGTCCGTCACAGCCACCAGCCACTGACAGTGGAGCTGGAGACACAGAAGGCACACTGTAGCTTACTCTAACAGAGATCAATAAGCGTCCGTCACAGCCACCAGCCACTGCCAGTGGAGCTGGAGACACAGAACGCGCACTGTAGCTTACTCTTACAGAGATCATTAAGCGTCCGTCACAGCCACCAGCCACTGACAGTGGAGCTGGAGACACAGAACGCGCACTATAGCTTACTCTAACAGAGATCAATAAGCGTCCGTCACAGCCACCAGCCACTGACAGTGGAGCTGGAGACACAGAAGGCACACTGTAGCTTACTCTAACAGAGATCAATAAGCGTCCGTCACAGCCACTAGTGATCAATAAAGAAACGGAATATGCAAAGTACACACATCAAAAGTATCTAGGGATCAACATATATTTTTGCAATAACTTTTCTCCTGATTGATATTAATTAAAATTTTCTTTAAGGATTCATCAAATAAAGTGTTTTCGTTTGTCACAGTAACGATAAACCAAGTCACCTTTGCATTAATAAAGAAATTTGCCATTTTCCTAATAAAGGGATTTTTGACATTTGAACCACTAACATTAAAGTTCGAAAAAAAGACTGAAATAACAGTTTTCTTTAAAATTTTATTGGGTAACTTAAACAATTAATAATCCGTGTTTCTACCGCGAACACTAACAACACAAGAACATCGGTTTGGCATACTCAAAATGAGTTCATCCAAATCACGCTGTGGAATGGCCGCCCATGTTCGTTGATACCCTCCATATTCGGCAGAGCTCTTCTCTGTAGCATATCCCATGCATGCTCAATCGGGTTCAAGTCTGGCGACTGAGCAGGCCAGGGCAGGACATTGATGTTAGCTGCGGCGAGAGTCTGTCTTACAACTCTTGCGGTGTGCGGTCGTGCATTATCATGCATTAACTGAAATAAGGGACCGATTTGCACTTGTAGAGGAACGATGACGTCTGATACAATCGTCTCAGCATAAATTTGAGCGTTGAGGTTGCCTCTGATCCAAATCAACTCAGTTCTTCCGCCGATCCAAATACCCGCCCATACCATGATGGTTCCACCACTATAAGGATGGACTTCCTGGCAGGATTTTAATCGCTGTTGGCGTCCAGGGGTTCTCCAGTGTCGTATACGTCTTGTATCCGGTCTCATACCAAAACGAGACTCATCAGAAAAGCACACGAAACGCCATTGTTCTTCTGCCCAATTTCTGTGTTCAAGAGCCCATTGATATCGAATCCTACGATTGTGCATTGCTATAGGTGGTACCCGTAGCGGTCTTCGGGAATGAAGGTTCACTTCATGCAAGCGGTTTCTGACTGTTTGGTCGCTAATTAAGTTCCCTGAAGAGTGATGAAGCCTCACGGCTAACATCATGGCGGTTATTGTTGGAGCTCTTCGAGTTAAGATTTGAATGTATCGGTCTTGTCTCCGTGTGGTGCAGCGATACCGTCCTCCATGGCGCTCAGCCACGGTACCAGTGCTTCGGTAACGTGTCCAAAGTCGACTGATAACACTCTGACTTGTATTCAGAGCTAAAGCTACAGTACGTTGCCGGGAACCAGCTTCTATCATTCCCACGGCTCTGAGCATTTCTTCCCTGCTTAAATGACGTCGCCGCTCCATAATAACGTTGGTTTTAATCAGTAGTAGGGAAACAGTAGCACTAATAATGTCTTCAATGCGTTGTATGTTTTTATAGGGAAAATATTGACAGCTTATTTTCATCTTTTACTCGAATTTGATTGAGAGTTCCTGATTCAAATTATGAAATGCACCAAAAAGGATCCATATAAATTTATAAAATCATAAATTTATTACAAAGCCACATCTCAATCTCAAGAAATCCGCATAAAAATGCTTGATCCCTAGACATTTTTGATGTGTGTAGTTCGTCACTTTTAAAATTCAAACTAAATGTATTGATAAGATATGATAGCGTCTTGATTTGTACGAACATGTACTCACACCAGATCTCAAAAAAGCATCATAGTCCAGTCAGTTGCTGGCTGTGCTTGTGTGTTCCAAAAATTACATTTTATGTCATTCGAAATGTAGTCAATTAATTGCCACTTCTTAGTATTAAAACATTGGCTTATGAAAGTATCATCATTAGAAACGAGTACTGAAAACACACAGGCGTAACTAACTGTAAAGGACTCTGCCTACTACACCGAACCATACCATGAGCGTGCTATGAACTGGCCAACACCGTCGCGTACCGGGCAGACTTGTCTAACTGTAACGTTGGTCACCACAGTACGTGTGTTCCGCTTTCACCCAGCTCCTCCGACACGTTCATGCGAGCGCATATCTCACCCAGCTCCTCCGACACGTTCATGCGAGCGCATATCTCACTCTAAACTGCATACAATGTCTTGCTGGACTCATCATCATCATTCTCCTTTCCGCAACCCAATTTATTTGAGGGTCGGCGTAGTATGTCTTGCTTGATTATAATGCTTTAAAAAAACGGTCTGGTTTATCATGTAAAGAATCTCGATTCACTAAAACTTGCAGCCACCCAGGCAATCATTAATTGCTTACATAAAGATAATTTGACAAGGCGTCATCGTCGACGAGGCCGTTTGGTGTGTCAAGGTTGATGTCAATAACGTCGTCGAAATGTCCGTCGAAGTTCTTGTGCAATAAGTAAAGAAGGCATGGTTAGCATATTCAGCACGCATTAATACAACAGTGTAATAGAAGCCTACTGCGAACTATTTTATATTACAAAATGTATGACATAGATGAATATCTTCTTAAAAAAACAGAAAAGAACGAATAAGACTTGGGTTAGGTTCCATGCAAGAGTCAAACCTCCATCATGTAAGTAGATTTATTTCATATTTTTGGGTTTTTTACTTTGCTACTACAGAGTTTGATGGTAATAAGAGTTGATGAAAGTTTAGTTTAATAAATATTACAGGTAAAATAAAACCTTTATTAACTAGTTTTTAACGAAAGTCTCAAATACAAAAATGAAAAAATATTGTTGCGCGAGTCCGAGTCGCACTTGGACAGTTTATTTACCACTAGCGGATGTCACGTGGTTTCACCCACCTAGTTCCCGTTCCCGTGGGGGTACGGGGATAGAATATAGCCTATGTTACTTGCTGAAAATGTAGCTATCCATTGCAGAAAGAATTTTTCAAATCGGTCCAGTAGTTTTTAAGTTTATTCGTTAAATACAAAAATACAAATCTTTCCTCTTAATATTAGTATAGATTGTGTATGGAACCCTAAGACGGTTTCGCACTACGTCCGATCCGTACCCGTGAAAATACACTACAATTCAAAATCGGATGACGGAAGCCGGATCTAGTGCGTAAACTACCATAAAGATAGTTCCACGACTACTCCGGACCGTAATTTCACGGTTTCGGATCGGATTCGGATCGGACGTAGTGCGAAACCGCCCTAATGAGCACAACATTTAGTAGGAAAACATGTGCTTGATTAATGCACAAATTATTCATTGTTGTGACACCACCATAATCCGAATTCAATGTAAATACAAAAATGAATAATTGTGTTTTATGACTGTCATCTTAGATAGATTTGTAGTCATCTTTGGTATGTACTTACGTGTTGAATTTTGCATGCAGATGAATTAAATTCAAATGTACCGGAGGCATGCTTTGGGTTTAGATAATCTAGTAAAGTTGACTGCACTTCAAGGAGAGTAGAGTACTACTACCGTCTGACTAGACTAAACAGCACTGTCTATTGTCTAAACGTTTGTACGAGTGTTCGCAAGACGCGTCCTCGGCACTGCTACTAGTGTGGGATTGGAAGCCGTTACGGGAATGTGGCGTTCAATTGTTAGAACTTCCGCCGTCTAGTTTGCACCAGACATTGATCATTAGCTCACTGCCAAGTAAACTGGCGGCCTTGCACAAGGAGCGGCTACTAATCATTAAAGAGTTTATGATAACAAGCATGGTTGACAATATTATGAAAATGTTATAATGCGATCGTCTTATGAAACTTCAGCTCCTCCATAAGCAAAGTATGTACCAAGTTTAGAATAATACAGCCAGTGTAGTGAGACATTACAGTACCTAATGATCACAAATTGTTATAATGCCATTGACGAGGCCACAGCCCAGATAAGACTTTGTGCTGTTCCGCCAGATGCCAAGTAGGTACCAGTAATATTTGCCACAAATGTGATAGGTACCGTAAAACGACATCAGAATTTTTGACGACCCGAATGGCGCAGCGGTAGTGAGGCTGCCTTACGTTCTTAGGGTCCCGGGTTCGAATCCCGGTAGAAGCAAATGTTTGTGTAATAAGCATGGACATTTGTTTCCGAGTCAGGGATGTTTATATAATAAGTATGTATTTACAAACAAAAAAGTATCTATGTAGTATATCAACTATCTGGTGTCCACGATACAAGCCTCGTTGCTTAGTGTGGCACTAGATGGCGCTGTGTGCAATGTCCAGCGATATTTATTTTATTTATTTAGTTGGCCCGTTAAACCTGTACAGAAAATTCATATTAACATTATTTACGTAGAAACAAAATAATATTTACAATATCTGTGATGGTGTTCGATTTCAGCTGTCCCAAGTTTTTTATGAAGACTGCCACTTGATTCCGGCACCCTGTAACCAAAGCCGCACCAAGTGTTATCACACCGCGATACCCAGCAAAGCGTGGGGATGGGGAGAGGGCTCACACGATCTCCAACCGGCTGAGATGTCTTCACGAACTAGTACATGCTAGTAAAAATACGGTATCCGACTATATTTTTACTTGTAGAGTCGTAGCCGACCTCAAGTTAGAGGAAATACTAAACCGGATGACGTCATTTAATAATTAGGTATTAATTATGATTTCTATATACTTACCTGGTATGATAGGCCTTTATTGTGCAACAAATGCTGAGAGGTATAATAATGTATGCATGTGCACTTGTGCAGTGAACCCATGATGTGGTCTCGTGGAGGCGGTTGAGGAAGGAAACACTCCGTTATCCGTATCTCGCTGTAAACACTTCACTTATTATGTTACTTACATCAAGTAAAAACCAGTGTTGGCTGTCGCTAACTCGCTATTTCATCATCATCTGCCTAGCCTTTTCCAAGTTTATTACGTATAAACAGAATAGATTATTAAATTATTGTTGTTGTAGCTGGGTAACAAAAATAAAGGGTACTGTATAGTGGTTTAAAAAAAGTTTGTAAACTCTTTTGCAAAAAAAACGGGCACTTTAGATTTTTTTTCTCTACTTCAATGAAAAAGAACAAGAAAGAGGTTTTATTAATTTGACGATGTATTGGCATGTTATTTGAAGCATCCTGGCATGATTCTTTACCTTTCAAACTTGAATTTGAAATTAACAAAAGAAAATTAATGAGTATTGTGGATTATTGTAAAATTGCTTTACTAATGGCACGAATTGCTGAAACGATTTTTTTTACTGATTACAAAATTTTTAAAACTTTTTGAAAATTTTCTGCAAATTATCAATTTAATCTTTCTTTTTACATTAAATACCACTTTTTGTGATAAAGCTATAAGGTTCGGTAAAATTATAGCCCTACTTGAAGAAGGTTGTTCGCAAACTTACGTGTCTCAGCGGCTAAATGTGAGTCGTTCTACTGTCCAGAGGACTTGGCAACGGTATCAAGAGACCGGTTCGGTCAAAAGCGGACCCGGTTCGGGAAGAAAACGATGCACAGAACCAAGAGAAGACCGCTTTTTGGTGAGTCAGGCGTTGCGGAATCATAAGGCTTCAAGTGTGGACCTGAAGAAGAGCCTTGAAGAAGTAAGAGGAGTAGAAGTTAGCTTGTGGACGGTCAGTAGGAGGCTTTTGGCTGCCAATATCAGGCGTTACCGCCCGGCTCGGGGCCCTAAATTACTCCGTGAGCACAGTGTTGCTCGACTTCAGTTTGCTCGAAACTGTGCTTCGTGGACTCTGGAAGATAGAAATAAAATATTGTTTTCTGATGAAGCTAGAATCTCTTTGTGGGGGGAGGACCGACGCTGGCGAGTGCTGCGAAGACCACGGGAACACTATGCAGAAGTGTGTTTCGAAAAAAAACACTCCTTATGGCGGATGCTCCGTTACGTTTTGGGTAGCAATGAATTCGACGGAGCGTACGGAGTTAGTTTTCATAGAAAATGGAACATTAAATGCACACCGGTACATAATGCGAGTCCTAATTCCAAATGCACAACCCGCATTGACTGCACTTGGGGAAGATTCCATTTTTATGGACGACAATGCTCGCCCGCACCCTTCTGGCGACGTGGAAGCGTACATGCAAGAAGTTGGGATCCGTCGTTTAGATTGGCCAGCTCGAAGTCCTGACATCAATCCAATTGAGCATGTCTGGGATGTTCTAAAGAGACGGGTAAGATCAGTGCAACCTCTCCACAAAACATCAGGGAGCTAAAAAGAGTCATTGCAGAAGAGTGGGAACGTATTTCTCAAAACGTTATTAAAAACATCATGGCAAGCATGCACAGAAGGATTCAAGCTGAAATTTTGGCAAGAGGAGGTCACACTCGTTATTAGGTTTGTACATTTGTAACTTTATTTAATTTAAAAAAGTAAAAAAATCTTCTTATCTTTATTGCCGACCACTTCTTATTGTTTGGCCGTGATGTACATCGGTTTTATAGAATTCATCGAAAATTAAAAAAAAAATGCCAGGATTCACTTCACGCGTATTAATTTACACGATTACAAGCATACAGACTACGGCAAACATTTAAATTTCATTTAATTAACTCAAATCGACCTTATAACGTAAATTTCCTAAGGTTCCCGTTTTTTTTGCAAAAGGGTGTATTTACATGTTGGCTGCTAAATAATGAGACCAAAACTCAGAATGTTATTGTTCGAAAAACTATTTGTTAATTGAGCACATGGCCGCTCCACATAGTGCGGTGTTATTGTTCTGACCGCTGCTTTCAGGCTAATTATCTAACTGCTAAAGTGCGCCCGCAGTCCGCACCGAGCGACCAGTGCGCCCGGGCGCGACTGACGACGCAATATTATTATGGTTATATTGATTGTCCGAATACTTTATGACCAGTATTGCACAAGTCAATCTTCTTTCAGTTATTTGAATGGCACAACATAGCGCGAAGGGTTCGGCAGAAATGTAGGGTAAACCACCCTAATATTGGCCCCATTAACCTTTTCAGTTTTAAACTACTCATAATGTCTCAATCTGTTATATAGTGTTAACATAGTTTTTTTCCTATTGTGAAATTTAATTGGTTTCTTATTCTTACGTAAAATTTGGATAATAACCTAGTTGGTTATTATTATGATTTATTTTATCAATAGATGCCGATTTTCCCCAATATCGGCCCCTTTTGCCTAAACCAGACCGGATTTTTTCCTTATATCGGCCATAAGCAAAATGTATGGTTAAACACCGGTTCTAACGGTAAGCAGCAGTGGACAAAACGCTTTATTTGAAAAAAAAAAACATCTACAACTGCATCTAGTCAACTTTGTATATTTATATTAGGTATCCAGCCTTCAAAATTATTATTGATTGATTAAAATTATTACAATTGAGGTCAAATGATCAAAAAACACGGAAAAACAAAATAAGATCAACGTCACAATATAACATAATAATTAGGAACACATACTATGTGATAATAGGTATCTAAAAATGTGCAATGTAGACATACTGTAGTCAGTAGGCAACAAAAAAATATCCTTCTACAGTCAGATCCATATAGAGTAGATAGACTATATTATACAACAAATCAAACACATATATTTTTACAATTAAAGGTTTTTAAGTGAGTTCAGTTTTAGGAGAGCTTCTATGGACTGTTGTACACGTCAACCAGTAAACCTGTCGTAGATCTAGCAAACGACCCACGAGCTAGACTGACCCGACACTATACAGAAGACATCCCGGACGTCAGCCTGTACGAGATTAGGATGGCTCTGAAGCAGCTCAAAAACAACAAGGCACCGGGCGATGACGGAATTACGGCCGAACTCCTGAAGGCGGGTGGAAAACCGGTACTTAAGGCCCTTCAGAAGCTGTTTAATTCCGTCATACTTGAGGGGAAAACGCCACAAGCATGGTGCAGAGGTGTGGTGGTACTCTTCTTCAAGAAGGGCGACAATGCCCGGTTGAAGAGTTATAGGCCCATCTCACTTCTAAGCCATGTCTACAAGTTGTTTTTAAGAGTCATCACAAATCGTCTCGCGCGCAGTTTTGACGATTTCCAGCCTCCCGAACAAGCCGGATTTCGAAAAGGCTTTAGCACCGTGGACCACATACATACGCTTCGGCAGGTTATACAGAAGACCGAAGAGTATAACTTGCCCCTCTGTTTGGCGTTTGTGGACTATGAGAAAGCCTTCGATTCGATCGAGACCTGGGCTGTACTGCAGTCTCTCCAACGGTGCCAAATCGACTATCGGTACATCGAGGTGTTGAAGTGTTTGTACAAAAACGCCACCATGTCAGTCCGACTTCAGGACCAAGCCTCGGAACCTATCCTCCTGCAGCAAGGTGTGATACAGGGAGACGTCATATCTCCGAAACTGTTCACCGCTGCACTGGAGGATGTCTTCAAGGTTCTGGACTGGATAGGGCTAGGCATCAACGTCAATGGCGAGTACATCACTCACCTTCAGTTTGCCGACGATAGGGAAGTTGCGCGGAGTCTTTTCGTCCAACTTACCGCAGTGTCTCAAGACGAAAGTCTATGACCAGTGTGTGTTGCCAGTGATTACATACGAGACCGAAACGTGGTCGCTTACAATGGGCCTCATCAGAAGGCTTAAAGTCACCCAAAGGGCAATGGAGAGGACTATGCTCGGAGTTTCGCTGCTTGAGCGAATCATAAATGAAGACATCCGCAAGAGAACCAAGGTTACCGACGTAGCCCGAAGAATTTCCAAACTTAAGTGGCAGTGGGCAGGGCACATTGCTCGCAGAACGGATGGCCGATGGGGCTGGAAAGTTCTGGAGTGGCGACCGCGAACCGGAAGACGTTGCGTTGGAAGGCCTCCCACTAGGTGGACCGATGACCTGGTGAAGGTTGCGGGAAACCGCTGGATGCAAGTCGCACGTTACTGGTCAATGTGGCGACAGTTGGGGGAGGCCTATGTCCAGCAGTGGACGTCTTTCGGCTGAAATGATGATGATGAAGATGAAGTGAGTTCAACCTTTTTGAATAAAATCGGATTGAGTTTTTAGACATGTGTCAAAATAATAAATAATTTAAATCAAAAGCACTTTGGGAGTATTTATATCAATTTCGAAGCAAATCACCACCAAAATAAGTTTCTACCCCTTTTTAACCACGTTATGGGATGAATTTCAATAAAATACGAAACACGTCTTCCATCAATTCTGTTAAAAAAGGTTTATGCAAAATTTGAAATACATTGGACCAAGGAAACACGTTGTCCCATACAAACTTTGCCCCCCTTTTTCACCCCCTTAGGGATAGAATTTCGGAAAATTCTTTATTATCGGAAGCCTACGTCATACAAAGAACACACTCTCCAAGTTTCAGGTCTCTGATCAGCGGTTTAGGCTGTGCGTTGATCCGTCAGCCTGTCATTCAGGAACTAGTTCGTTCCCGAACTCCTTCGTTACCGTTCCGAATCGAGTCACCCTCCCTTATGAAGTTATCACTTCAAAAAAATAGTAAAATGACAAGCGCAGCCGCCTCTGCCGGTTTTAGGATTTGTTGTACAAAAATCGGCCGATATTTGGATTTGTACTGTCTAACTCCGGCCTCTTAAAATTACCATAAAGCATGTTTTTTTATTAAAATAAGTATGTAAGGCGATTCTTTATTTTATTATGTATCGAAAACAAGCAATACGCATTACTTTTAATGAATATAATACGCTAAAATCGCTTTTCCCAAAATGTCGTCCACAGTCGGTCCGAGATCAAAAGGCGACAAGCACACGCTCGTAAGCCTCCGCGTTCTATGACCGACTGAATTGAATATCCTTCCTATAGCACATAGAGCGCCGCCATGTTGGTATTGTCTATTGTGTATGATATAAGGTCTATTATGGTGCAATATTTTCCTAACATTATATCACGTTTTTTTTATTTATACGCCACCATTTCTTCGACACGGCCGATATTAGGATGGGGCCAGATTTTTTTTTTTTGGATGGGAAATCATCGAATTACTTCTCCCGAGGGAGTGTCAGACTTTTACTGACTAAAACCCATCCATGTTCCTTTTGTGTTCCGGGGCCACGGTATCTCTTTCGAACAGTCCTGCAACCCCTTAAGGCAGTTTACCCTACCTATTAATATGTAGTACAGGCATATACAGTGGTAATCATTAATTTGTAGAGTCATAAACTTGCGTGTGTCATAAATTGCGTGCTTTTATCGTACATGCGTTGTTGTTTCAAATTATGTATGAGGTTCTGATATTTTTAATTTCATATCGAATGTATAAATGTGATTGTTATTTTTAAGGATGAATAAGTAACTTTGTAACAAGGAAAAGCAGATACTTAGCTATGTGACGCACCGCATCGTGAGTCAGGAGCAATTCATACCCTATCTTATCGATATCCGACTGGGTACATACATACATAATTATCATCGATTGAGGACTTCGCGCGACACTTTATTTAATAATGACATCTTGCGCGCCGTGATTGATCGACAAATGTACATATTGATGAATGGGTTGATGCAGCATCACTTCGACACTAATCAAACTGCAATAAAGAGCGGTTTAGTCGACCTAAATGTTTAAAGGTATGTGGTAAAGGAATGTGGTGTAAAGTTTCTCATCCTCCATAGAGAAGGGTGACCATACGGGTGTTGCGTCTAGTGGGGTACTGCCCGACAGTTGGTAGTCAGGTTTTTGGCATGTTAGGCCCGCGGATAACTTTGATATTGGATATGTCACTTTGGCTGATATGCGGAGGTAAATATAGATGGCGCTACAAATGGTATTGAGCTGACTGACGTATGTGCGGTGTTGTTGCAGGGGTACGCGACGCTGTACGACCCCTTCGAGACGTTCTTCTCTCGCTACCTGTACCGGCGCGTGCGCCACTGCTTCAACCGGCCCATCTGCTCCGCGCCCGGCGCCGAGCTCACGCTCAAGGAGCGCGCCTCTGACGACCGCAACTGGAGCTTCAGGTAACATCATATCATGCCTGTATTCCTCCGAAGAGGGTTATCCAGGGGTGTTCCTGTACTACACCTACAATTTGCCAGTTCAGTTATGTTTAAGTCTATATAACAGGAGTGAGCCTATTGCTATCAATCGGAGACAAATCCACAGACATTCCTAATGGATAGACTCAATATGTAGTTGCCTTACCTGGGAGTAGTAGCGCTTGTGACCAGTAGACAAGCGGGACGGTCCGCTTCCTCAACTGTTCCTCTCGCAATGGACGTCCAACTTCATGGTTATGGCTATTTGCAACATAGATACAGCGACATTTTAGAGGCGCCTCAGTCGGTTGTTCTTCGCCATCCTGACCGTAACCAGGATAAGATCCCATCGTCCCCAGAGCAACCACTAACTGCTGTAATTACAAATGGTTACTAGAATTTGGGGTAATCAAAGCTTATTGTACAGACGTCACACTGCTTATTTCAGGAATAAAGTATGTTTCCAAGACAGATTTGTTGAGTGTTTAGTAAGCACTTTACAAACAAGTTGCGAGATAAACCACAACTCCATATGAGTGAGCCTAACAACTGATATAATCAAAAGGTATTTATTACAGTGTACTTGTAGTTTATCTGTGTGAAATGTGATTACATTAGTGATTTACTCAACCACGCAACATAACAGGTTATGTACGAAGCTGAAGAAAGCAAACCTGTATGACAATGTAATTCAGTGTCTAAAACTTTGTTTACTTTGCTCTCAAAAGTAGGCAAAATATAGTCTTGAAACGCATTAGGATAACACTTATTTCTTATCAGCGTGTAAATGTTGCATTGTGCGCTATGTTTAGGCTCAATACTTATTAAACTCACGTTGATGATAATTACAATAACGCAATTTCAATGCTCGAGTCGAGAGTAACCACGCTGGCAAAGGAGTTGTTGAATACAACATGTAGTGGCTAGGAGCACGTACGACTTGCAGTCGGACTGCCACGTTGTTCTTAGAGGTATCAAGCGCGAATGCTGAGACAACAGTTGACGATGATGTGAACGGGAGCTTTGTTTTGCAGATTCACGGGCGTGGAGCAGCGCTGCATCAACCTGGGCTCGTACAACTACCTGGGGTTCGCAGAGGGCGAGGGCGGCCCCACGCACGCCGCCGTGGAGGCCGCGTGCCGGCGCTACGGGCTGGCCGTGTGCTCGCCGCGCGCCGAGCTCGGCAACACGCCCCTGCACCAGGAGCTCGAGGAGACCACCGCCAGGTTCCTCGGAGTCGAGGTATGTGTAAGATAACGATGATTCCCAGGTCGGCAAGTGTTTTGGGTTTTTCAATTAGGAATTTCTCAGTAGCTGCCCGGAGTTTAGAAGAAGTTTTCGCGGGGTTATCGGGAAAACATCGTGCCTCGCAAAACACGTAGCGCCGTTGTTGGTCCTGCGCCTGATGTCTCCCCGCTCTATCCCATCCCATTCCATCTACATTCAGTGCGTACAGCCGGCGGTGAAAGCTTTTTTTTTTAATTTCGGCTAAGAAATATGCGTCTTTACGGGCGGCGTAAATAACAAAAAAAAAATTCTACGTATACAAATTTCAACGCCCCTCAATAATAAGTAAAGCAAAAATCAAAAAGCCGCTAAAAAAAAATATTCCAAGTCTCTCAACTTCCGAGATCCGCCTAAACGGGGAGAAGGGGGACAAGTGGGTCAACTTTTGAAAACTGGTTTTTACTATTCCGAGCCTCCTCTATACGAATCTGAAAAAAAAAATGTTCCAAGTCTCTTGGTTTCCGAGATAGGGTAGGGAGGGGGAGAAAGGGGGGCGAAAAGGGGAGGTTTGGCACTTTTCCCATACTCACGGGAGGTACTTGTTTACGAATCTATCAAAATAGACCCACCTCCCCATCCACCATCTGGGAGAACAATTCTGTCAGTGAGTCAGTGAGTGGTAATCGAGCTTTATACAGGGTGTAAACCACCTCATCACGAAGCCGTCAACCAAGCATTCTGTACATCAAACTAAGTAACTTTACGCAAAAATTATTGCTGGGAAACGACATTTTTTTTTGGGGTGTAAAGTCATGTTTTGTGGTAGAACTCAATGTAATGCACTCAAAACATTCTGCTGATGGATGGATTAAATAGTACGGGGGTCGTGGAGGTGTTTAAAGTAAAAATCTTACATAAAAAACTTGTATCTAAAAAAAAACTTGTCAAAAAGTTGTAACTTTGACCCCCAATATCTCCGTAACTAGAAGGTTCCCAGGTATGGTGTAGAACAAAAAAATGATCGCAATGACGAGGAGAACAAGTAACTTTCGACTTCGTTAAGAGGTGTTTTACACCCTTTATAGTATAATAAAAACAAAAGGCCTGACTGACTGACTGACTGACTCATCAAGGCCCAGCCCAAACCCTTGAACCTAGAAAGCTGAAATTTTGCACAGAGGTTTTCTTTATAATAATGTGGACAAGGAATAAGGAAGGATTTTTCGAAATTCAACTCCTAAGGGAGTTAAATAGTGGATGAAAGTTTGTATGAAAGTCCGTCAGTTTTAAAGTTAGGATCTTCAAAGGAGACAGTTTTTTTAGGCCCTCTTCGATGTTGCATAAATATTATTCATATTACACCAAAAAATGTAACCATATTATTAAGTAATAAACGAAAGCTTACATAGAAACGAAACCGAAATCTTAAAATCATAATAAATAAGTTGTATTATGATATTTTTCTGCGAGTCAAATCATTCCTGTTGTGGCAATGTCATTTGACAGAAAATAATTACGTAAATAGGGGCGTTTTTTACGTTTTCGTAAACGTAAAAAGTACGAGCTCCAGTGGTAATTATATCTGCTTTAAATAAAATAGAAATGGAATAGAATATAAAAAATATTATTAAACTGTGCTTTTTTAATGCTATTTTTAAAGGTTTACACTAAAATCGCGTAGATGGTTTAAACAATCAACGTGGCATGGAACGTTGTCAATCCGCCTTTTAGTGGTTGACAGACAACTTCATTATTTTGACATTTACTCTTTCCGTTTATTTCGATTTTTGTAAAAGTGTTTTTGCAGATTTTTCGCATTTACTACAAAAATATATCATGAAAATGGCATCTGCAAGTACAGCGCATACTCTACAAAGCCCTTATGTCAATAGATTGTGCATTGTAAGATACTACAGACCTGCGCCAACTTGTGTTTGGATTTCTCTGGAGGTCGAATATCTCTGTCGTCGAATCTCTTCTGGATCTCAAAATAAATGCCATTTTCGTAATCTGCACCCCTGATAATCTCGGTATCGACACCCAGATTGATTTTTAGACATTTCAACCCCATCGCACCCCAACAGTGAATGAAGGTGTTTCAGGTCCGCCACATTAAATCTTAAAATCGTTGTTTTTGTAATACACCCGGCCCGATACAAACAATACCGATGTTTATTTTCAGACTTTGTATCCAATTTCCCCCTTTAGGGGTTGAATTCTGAAAAAACCTGAAACACAAATGTTAACTCATTTATCGATAGGAGTACTCCTGTGAAGTTTCGAATAAAACAGTCTTACCTAATCTTGTTTCCCCATATAAACTTTTGACTCCCGTTTCATCCCCTTAGGGGGTACATTTTGAAAAATCCTTTCTTATTGCACCCCTTAACCTCATAAGGAACGTATGTGCCAAATTTGGAATCTCTAGACTCAGCGGTTTGGGCTGTGCATTGATTTTTAGACTTTGTCACCCGATTTTCCCCTCTTAGGGGTTGAATTCTGAAAAAACCTGAAACCCGTTTCTACTCATTTATCAAAAGGAGCACTACTGTGAAGTTTCGAATAAAATAGTCTAACTAATCTTGTTTCCCTATACAAACTTTGGAGCCCCGTTTAACCCCCTTAGGGGGTGAATTTTGAAAAATCCTTTCTTAGTGCACCCCTAGACCACACAAGGAACCTACTTGCCAAATTTGGTATCAGGTAGACCCAGCGGTTTGGGCTGTGCGTTGATAGATGAGTCAGTCAGTTTCTTCTTTTATATATTTAAAAAAGATATAAAATAAAAATAATGTAGTAGTTTAGGGGCTACTTACTTAGGTGATAACTAATTCCAGCATTTTTACTAAGTAGATGACATCGATTTATGCACCAATTCACTGCGCATGAAGGCATTATTTACAGTTTTAAACTGAACAAAAATACGAACAACGACATGTGCCGTCACAGCCGAATTAAACTGCTTCGAGGCACAATTGACAAGCTACGCAAAAAAACGTTTTTTCGTCTCTTTTTTTCGTTCACCGGCCTGGACGTTTCAGAATAAAATTTTTCGAACTAAGTTTTACTTCAGCCGTGTGGTCTAAAGCACACTCGTTTTTTTTAATGCAGTAGGTAGGACAAAACTTGTAATGCAAACAAAAACATTCTGACAAAATGTACACTTAAGAAATTGGCCAGCGCAGCGTGGCTAGCTATAGCCTCTGAATGTCCAGAATAAGTATGGGTGGAACCTTAAGGGAAGGGATTTTTTTCAATAGTAGTCGAGTGCCCGATCCCAAATAAATTAGGATAAGGGCGAATGATGATGATTAGTCGAGTGCAAATGTACTAAAAGTGGAACGAAGTTTATATGTGCTCGGATTTTCATGGGACTTTTTTTATTGATTTCCTGGAGGAATGGAGAAGATAAAAAAAAATCTCCGGTCCCGATTTCTTTTTAAATTTACTTTTGTGTAGTTTTTTTTCGTTTATGAACAACTTGGAATTAGACGAATATTGTGGCGTGACGTAACGTGACTGACGTGTGCATTCATTAAACGGTAATTTGGTGTGTTCGTTTGTTCATTGGTTTCAATGAATTGCTTATTTCTACTTTTTTATAGCTGATTTAAAAGGATGTTTTCAAGATATTACCTTGAACTTCATAGAAAAAAAATAAAAAACGAAAATGATTTCATTTTGTTTTTTTTTTTTAACTTTACTCTCTATACCTCGGAATGAAAAAAGACCCAAAAAAATTGGACCACTACAAACTTCGTTCCAAGTTTTGCGTATTTTTTTTTAGCTAATTGCACTCGACAGTCTCGGCTATATAGATTTGTACAATGTTGAGTGAGGCATGTGTGTGGGCAGGCGGCGCTGGTGGTGGGCATGGGGTTCGGCACCAACACGCTGGGGCTGCCGGGGCTGCTGGGCGCGGGCTGCCTGGCGCTGAGCGACGAGAACAACCACGCGTCGCTGATCCTGGGCCTGCGCCTGGCGCGCGCCGCCGTGCGCGTGTTCCGGCACAACGACGTGCGCCACCTGGAGCAGCTGGCGCGCACTGCCGTCGCGGAGGGCAAGTGGAGGAAGATCGTCATCGTGAGTAACTCTTCTGTATTGCAGACTGTATTACAGTATACTCTATTACCAGCGTGCGTAACTGCGTAGGTACCCGAAAGGGTGTAGCACGATGGTTGCGGTCCAACTGGTACCTTGCTCGTTCCCGTTCGCCCACGTTCGTCCGCTACATCTTTGTCCCGGGAATCGCAGTGTCATTTGATCCATTGCATGGTTATGTTGTTAAGATTACTAACCCGGTTTAGGCGCTGGTGACACTCGTGTATTAGCCCAGAGTTGACTGTTTGGCTGTTTAGCGTTTGTTCTACAGCCATGAGGTCTGAGAGTAAGCTAATTGAGTGGTCCTCAACCTCCCTGGCTAAGATGGCTGATGCGGCCAGAGAAATGCGTTCTGCCTGAAACACAGTGTTGTGGAACCCCAGAGGTCTGGCTATGTGGATATTGAGATCCTCCGAGAAAAGTACAGCTCCAGTACCAGTACCTGTGTTTGGTCTGTCCGTGGAGATCCGTAGCTCTGCGGGGCATAACTCCTCGCAGCGGTAATCCTCATGGAGCTGGATTTGCTATTTTGTTGATTTTGTTTTGGTAGCCGGCCGTTTATGACTTGCCAGGGGAAACTCGTTGTAGAATCCCTCCAGTACCGCGGTGTGCTGTGTGTTTCCTACCCCAGAGTTGAAATGTTTAAAGGTACGAACAGATGGAGCGGCGGAAGCCCCAACATGGCTTGCCCCAACGAGTGCTGCAGTCGGACTACTCACCATGCAGGCAAACCTTTCTCGCATGCGTTGTAATTTTTTTGAGGCTGTAACAAGTTAGTTGCGGGGCCACAAGACCACAGCCTCGTAAGTGATCATGGGTCGGATCACTGCGCACTATAGCCAGGATAGGCCCCACTTCTTACCCATTGTCCTCCTGCACTGCCAAAAGGTGATGCAGGCCCTGTTAAGTTTGCCCTCTAGGTGACGGTTGAGAGCATGTCATGCTCACTCTAATGTCTCGCTGATGGTGGCGCGTGAATCGGATCGTTCAGTTCCCTTCAAAATGGTCGAGTTGAATGGTGCTGATCCATGCGACACGTTCGTGAACGGGCGCTGTAAGTTGTGACTGGTCATCTTTTGGTTGCCATGGCTTATTTGAATTGATAATTTTATTTTTTAATTGTCTTTTTTGCCTTTACTATGGACACTTTTTGCTATATTGTTCTCACATATTGTACCGAATCAATAGGAATGATATAACCAAGGTTTTGTAACAAATTTCTGATTTAAAAGAGTGTCCATGGACTTTCTTGCCCGTTCTTCACCATAGGGTTCTACGCTTTAGAATGGACAACTACAGTACTTTCACAGTTATATGTCTTGTGCTAGGACTGTAGCTTCAGGACTTTCTTGCCCGTTCTTCACCATAGAGATCTACGCTTTAGAATGGACAACTACAGTACTTTCACAGTTAAATGTCTTGTGCTAGAACTGAAGCTTCATTTTATTACCCGACTGCGAAGGAAGGGTTATGTTTTTCTTGTTGTTTTGTTTCGCTTACTTGAAATAAATGTTTTGATTTTGCATCAGGAATCATCGTCAATTTTTTGAAAATCGATGATAAAATTGAACGAAGAGCTATTCGTATTATCATCGTTACTAAGTTATAGCTTGATAGCAACTCTATGTAATTCCAAATGAACTTTGGAGAGTCTTATGAAAGTCCACGAACAGAAAAGGTAATTTGACTATGACAAAACAAACGCGTAATGATAGTGCAGTACCATAGAGCGTATATAGTAAGACAAACAGTTAGGTTTTGCCCTTTTAACGCGAGAACTGAACCTATTCCAAAATTTAGTTTCGTATGGAATCGTCTGTTGCAACGACAAACAGAATTCCTGCGAAAGGCAAGGTCGGCCGTAAGTAAGACACGTGGACTAGTGGAGCTGGTTTCCACCGCAGGTAGTGGAGGGCGTGTACAGCATGGAGGGCAGCATCGTGCCGCTGGCGGCGCTGGTGGCGCTGAAGCGGCGCCTGGGCCTGCAGCTGTACCTGGACGAGGCGCACAGCGTGGGCGCGCTGGGCCCGCGCGGCCGCGGCGTCACGGAGCTCGCCGGCGTGCCGCCCGCGGACGTCGATGTGCTCATGGGCACCTTCACCAAGAGCTTCGGCGCCGCCGGCGGGTACATCGCCGGTTAGTCACCTCACCCGGCAGTCCGGCACCCTCGCATTGTTTACATTATACTGATGATATTTCGATCTTTACAGAAAAATATCGAAAGAAAAATACACACGTGATAGAAACAAAAATTCGAAGATACGAGTATGTAACAATCTTCCAGCGATGAGCTCGCGTGGTGCATTAGGCCCAGCGCACACCGCTGGAGGCGCAGCGGAGCGCATTTGAAGACAACAATTTAATATAAACTTTAACTACCTTGATATACGGTCGCGCGCATGCTCTTGTTACTACAAGAGCATGCGCGCGGCCGTATATCAAAAGCGCCCTCAAGCTACTGCTTGAGGGCGCTCCGAGTACCGCATGCGAATTTATTCTTATATTGACCTATATCAAGGTAGTTAAGGTCGCTCAGCTGTGCCTCCAGCGGTGTGCGCTGGGCCATACAGTTCATTCCCCTTCACCGGACGAAGAGTGTGGCTGTGTCCCAGCGATAGGAACGTTATAAGCGGATTAGGATTATGTTAAGAATAACTTCCCTTTTTATGTTTTCTTTAATGTTGCAACCGTAATGTTATTGTGATTCGATACGCTGCCACTTGCAGGATCACAGAAGCTGATCTCGTGGGTGCGCGCGCACGGTCACGCGCACAGCTACGCGCACAGCATGGCGCCGCCCGTGGCGCAGCAGATCCTGTCGGCCATGCGCCTGCTGGACACGCCGGCCGGCCAGCTGCGCGTGCGCCAGCTCCAGCGGAACACGCACTACTTCAGGGAGCAGTGAGTATGACGGTCCATGCTCGGGCGGCCCCGCGCGCGCCTGTGCCCAGACTGTAGCGCGCCCTTCCGCAGGCTGCGCGCGATGGGCGTGGTGACGTTCGGGCACCGCGACTCGCCCGTGGTGCCGCTGCTGGTGTACACGTTCAGCAAGATGGCCGCCACGGTGGAGCGGCTCACGGCGCGACGCATCGCCACCGTCGGCGTCGGCTTCCCCGCCACGCCGCTCAACAAGGCGCGCATACGGTACGCTACGTCACGTTACGCTTGTAATACTCGAAAGGTTAGGTACGAATGTACCTGTAGTACATCCACATTTGGGTCCCCCATGTAATAGAAAGCGAGCCCGTTGCCGCGAATCCTGACTCCGTAGCTGAAAAAAAAAAAAACAAATAAAAGTAAAAATCTAATAACACTTTGCCTAACATGGGAATGTGGGATCCAGCGCAGCATTTCATGGTCAGCAGTAGCACTTGCGACACCACAGACTGCGAGACACGAGGCAGGCAGCCACTCGGTCAGTCTGGAGTCCTTTCACACCCCAACAGCAATCTCATCAAAAAGACAACCCCAACAGCTATTGTGTATTGTGAGGTTCTGTTGCATGGACCTATACAGCGCTTTCTGATCGGCTCAAGCCGATTCCAAGTCGATAGTGTGGGATGTGGGATATTGATTTTCGTGTAATAAGATCACGTATGGCAGGTTCTGTCTGTCGGCGTCGCACACCCGCGAGCAGCTGGACGAGTGCCTGGCGGCCGTGCGCGCCGTCGTGGACGAGCTGGGCCTCGCCTACTCGCGCCAGCACTCGCCCGACCACCCACCTACCGCCTAACACACACACATCGTATACTAGATATACTTAATAAATTATTTTCTCACGCTTCCTAATCTTTTATTTGCATTAATACTCATTTTAGTGAGGTAGGTTAAGGTGGTAATAATTGAGTTAGTGGGAAAGCATTTGAATAGTCAAATTTTGTTTAAAACTGAAGAAAAAGTTTACAAAACACAAATCTGTGAAAAGCTAAAAAAGGCCCACATTATATCAAAAAAGTCGAAGCTTGCCCGACAAACATGTTCCGTTGTGCGTTAATGCCGCGCGCTTTATTACTACATAATTCGGGGGCCCGTTATTCAGAAAAAGTGCGTCTTCAAAGTATATGGTCAAACTTAATCCGAAACTGCAACAAAATTAACAGATTTCCAAAAAAAAGCCTTTGGAATATTTTTTTTCGTAAATAAATAACTTCAAATTCGACGAATTCAAATTGTAGCGTAATAGTGTGACCCGCGAGCATCCATTAAACGCTAATTTGGTCTGTTTCTTTGTTCATTGCTATCGATGTAATTAATGCATTTCAAGTATTTCTTGATTTTTTTTCTATTTTCTGCAATTATTTCTAAAATATCGAGTTTTAAGACCAAGATTTCTTTGAAATTGGCTTCGATCAACAATTAGCAACTAGATATCGGGTCGGCGCAAAAAAACCGTCTCGGTAAATAACAGCTCACTTGAGAAGTGAGATCTTATTTTGTTTAGTTGACTTGAAACACAGCCAATGTAAACACGTCTCACAATGCCGCAGTGTGTTTTCAAAAGTTGCTAAAATAATGCACGAAAAACCAATTTACTGGCCGGAGTGTCTTACTTTCGGTAAGTACATGAAGAATATATTATATTTTAAGCTTTAAACCAACAAATAATATTAAACTGAACAAAATTACCGATTTTAAACCACCGCTACAAATGTTGGCGCGTGTGTTGGCGAGCCTTGGCCAAAGGCTAGCCAACATAGGCACAAACTTTTGTTTAACAGAACAGTAGATGCATGGAGTAGATTTGTGTTGTAATAATTTGTTACCGGAACTTCAAAATTGGTTGGTTAAAATTGGTTTATGCTACTTTTGTGTCTGTTTGTTGCCTCTAATTAGATACTTAGCTTTCCCTTTTTTATTTTAGCTTTCCGAGCAATCCGTTTACGTGTGCAGAATGCATCTCGATTGTCGTCCGAGAAAGAAGAGATGACTTTTATAAGCTTTTACTTTTATAAGTAAGGGGCTATAGTCTCAAGTATGGATGTACAAGCTTTGATAGACATTCCCCATAGATCTTCGGTTAGTTTGATTTTTATTTGCCGGAAAACTTTAATAACTATCATAGGGTTAATGTGTTTAAATTTAAATTCAGCCAGGCAACCAGACACATTCGCTTTTCAGGTATGCAGAATGGAAAAATGTATTCAATGTTGAATCCTTAATATACATTTTGGTTTTTGATTTATTAATTGTACTGAACTACACTTGTATTAATATGAAGAGGTTCTCTATTGTATTACCTAACTTTTTTATTCATAATTTAAAGTGCCATAACTTTTTTGTCCTAATCATCATTTGTCCGAATGATAACTTACCCGAACTTAATAACACATGCCATAAAATTGAAATTCCTAAATATAATAAAATCCGTTTGTCATAAATATTACAATATACAAAAGACTTAAAACCGTTTTCAATAAAATTTATAAGTCCTAAATTCAAATTATTTAAAACATTATATAATTTGAATTTGATGATTTTAGAACAAATTTGTATTACAAAGCTTTTCAAGGGGTGTAATTTTCACTTGGGTCAAATAATCTACAGAAAAATAGGTACAAAAACGTGGATTACAGACACTACACGGAAAAGATGTAGATTTTGCTAAAGAAATGGTATGTTTGTTGACTCTTTTTTACCTGGCAGCAAATGATGTACCAATTTATTTTGAGGAATGGGAAAACAATGTTTCAGATGAGGGTAAAACAATAGCAGAATGGTTCAGTGAAAATTAAATAGTCGGTACTTGCAGTTCAACGCCTAAATACGATCCAACATTTTTGAGCACAAGAGAACTAATAAATGAAGGTATACCTCGAACACAAAATTGCGGAGAAGCTTGGCATAATAGAATCAATCTTCTCGTGAATAAGCCTAAATCAAAGATGATCGAGTTAAAATATTAAATATCAGAAATTAAAAAAAAAATTAACAGCGCGGCGTTCCCATTCCAAATAAAAATAAAATAAAAAATGTAATAACAACAATCGGAATATACAAAATGTGATTTTTTGAAGGCAATCGCAGCTAATATAAAAAATGCTTAGAATTCGCCTACAAATTAAAATTACGACTAAATTATTTAATAATGATTGTAATCTACGTTTAAGTATATTTATTTTATAATTAAAAATTATCTGATTTTTCATTAACATTTTTTAAATATATATAATATACATACATGTACTCAATAAGGTAGTTGATTGTGAATATGTGATTTTTATTTTCCCATAAGGAGCATGCAAACAAACATACTATACACCATGCATGCAGCATGCTTGGTTGCATGCTTGGTGACGTTCAATTTTTTATCGTTTCTGATATTTAATATTTTAACTCAATCATACGATAATTTGACAAATGATAGAAGCTTGGTTTAGGCTTATTTACGAGAAGATTTATTCTATAACGCCAAGCTTCTGCACAATTTTCATTAATTCTCAATGTCTGAAATTCGCGATTTAGTATTTGTCTATAGACTATTTGACCCAAGTAAAAAAGACACCGCTTGATTGCAATGTTAACAAAATATTTTTTTTAGCCTTCTTGTTAGCAAGTAAGCATGCAAGCAAGCATGCAGCATGCAAGCAAGCATGCAACATGCAGCAGGCATAGTTTCTGTAATGGTTCCGGCGCTGCGGGGTTCCGGCGGTCCCAAGCGAGTTTATCGTCGCAGATGTGTTTAACGCTCACCACCTGCTCCTCAACTCGCGGGCTGCCTCGCCCCTCAGCGCCTATGCGATTTTAAATAACACTCTAGGGGTAGGGCAGACAAGACTGCGTGGAGTCGGATTTACAGCGATTCGTTTCTGTCACTAAAACCAAATTTTTTGTAAATTTTTAAGACCAATTTTTTTTTCGTTAATGAACATTTGGAATAATACACATTATATAACACATGATTCAATTATTATAGTACTCGATATTATGACATAATACTTTTAGAACGAAAGATAATTATGTTAAACAATATTTCGGGATTTTGAACATTATGGTAACTGAAGTTTATAGCACACGTGTTATGGATAATGATTATCGGACAAAAAAATTTAGGAGAAGTAAGAGAGTTCCATAATATGAAGATTGTAAAGATGTAGAATTAAGTAAGTGATATTTTTATTTGTGACATCCAGCAATAAACACCTTGGCCAGCCCGGATAAATTTGATAACAACAAGCGTAAGTACTTACATTTTTGTGTACGACACATGTTACGCTAAGCTAACTATCGCATCGCATCGCTTGCACTGTACCCAGCGCGGCTGTGTATATGGACCACCCGGCAACGCAACGTCAGCTCTTCACGGCGACATCTTCTCACGGTCACCTCTCCGAATTGAGGAACACCTGTGTGATTCTCATTATGAATCAAACTTCGATCATGGTCACTTGTATAACTTAATTTTTATGTTTAATATTCATGTAAAGTTTGTCTAATTAAATCTACGTCTCCAAAACTATCTTTTTCTTGCGACTCGCCTGTAGAAATCGTAAATGGCGCAGCCGGTAGGATACTTGTAAAAACTAGAACATCATAGACAAGTTACCGAACCTACATTGATTTTTGCAGTGAGTGATCTGAACATTGATTGTGCAGGAGAAAGATACTGGAGCATTATGCAGTAAGTACTTTGAATCTTTCTTAGTCCTTGCTTTCCTACATTAGTCCTTCCTAGTATATTATATATCTATTTTAAGTGTGCGTTTTAATATTTCGCGAGTGATTTTTTGGTGTTAGTTTAACGTATAGCCGTCAAGATTTTCCATCCGGGAGAATCACGGAATAATAGGTTAGCTAGTGATAGGAATAGCAATAGAAATAGATCGATAGATCAACGCAGGGATCTAGGAGATATTTTAGAGGATAGTGAATTAGACGCGAATTTGGAAGAAAATATGGCAAATAATAATAGTAATCCAGTAGATTTAATCTATAAGTCACTTAGACTTGTTCCAGATTTTGATGGAAATTCTCATATATTAACCCGTTTCATAAATTTATGCGATCAATTGGTACTTGCGCATTTTAGAACTGAGCCTGGGCACGAATTAACTAACCTAGCCCTAATTAATGGCATTTTAAATAAAATTTCTGGATCTGCAGCTAGGCTTATCAATTCTAATGGGATACCGGAAAATTGGCAAGGAATTAGAAGTGCGCTAATCAACAACTTCGCAGACCATCGTGACGAGACCGCGCTATATAGTGATCTATCATTGCAGACACAAGGCTCTAGCACGCCGCAAGAATTTTATGAGCGATGTCAAAATTTATTCAGCACGATTATGACCTATGTGTCTTTACACGAGTCTGTGAATACTACAATAGAGGCAAAGCGCTCTCTTTATAAAAAGCTTACTCTTCAGGCCTATTTACGTGGACTTAAGGATCCTCTAGGATCCAGGATCCGTTGCATGCGTCCTGATAGTATTGAGAAAGCTCTCGAGTATGTTCAGGATGAACTTAACACGCTTTACATGCAACAACGTACTGATGGTGGCTCTAATAGGAAAGATTTGTTACGTCCTACTCTACATGGCACGCATCTACCCTTGAATAATTTCGCACCTAGACCTATGCCGCTTAGTATGCCTGGACCATCAAAACCATATGGATTTAACAACTTTGGGTCAGCTCCTCAATATGGTAGCCGACCACAACTTGCTCAAGGCTGGAGACCTAACTTTCCTTCGCAAGCTTTACCCCCTCAGGGTCTGACACGAACTCAACAGGTCATGCGCACATACCCTCCTAATTACAACCCTCAAAGCAATGTCTTTAGATTGCCGAATAGAGCACAAGCTCATCAGCCACATGGTGCCGGTAATACCCCTCGTCCAATGAGTGGAGTAAGCCATTTTAATCCTAAAGTTTTACCGCCTAGTGGGCACGATTGGCGTAGATTTGGAAATCCGCCACCGAACAATTATTTCAAATCGCGTGAGACTAATTTTAATGAATTTGATTTCTATGACAATGATTATAACTATCCGGACTATGAGTGCTATGACTATGAACATGTCAATGAGTACAGCTGTGAAAATGAAATAGACTATCGCTCAGAGGTACCTGTAATGGAGGAAATTAATCAAACGCCATCTTCTACTAATGATGAAAATTTTCAGAAGGTTTCGAAAAGTGTCAAGCCAAAATAGAACTAAATTTTCATATTCAAAGACAGTTAGTCTATGTCCAGATAAGTAATCTTCCACTTAAGCTTTTAATTGACACTGGGGCTAATCAGTCTTTCATAAGCCCTGAGGCCGTGCAAAAATACTTCAATCATCTACCCCTTAACTATGAACCTTTTCAAATTACTACGGTTCATGCAACTAGTAAAAATGATTACTCTATATCTTTGCCTTGCTTCTCAGAGTTTAATGAGTCTCAGGATATTACGCTTTTCATCTATAAATTTCACGACTATTTTGATGGCCTTTTAGGAATAGACTTACTAGATGAATGGAATTCTACTATTGACCTAAAAAATAAAATACTTATTACACGAAATAGTACAGTACCTATTCAGATGTACGATTCTCGTAATGTCAACTTGTATGAGGATATTATACCAGCAAATTCTAAGAAGTTAGTAAGAGTACCAGTTAATGCAAAAGATGGTGAGGTATTTGTTGAAAGTCAGATAATCTGTAATTGCTTTATTTCTGATTGTTTTACCAAAGTAGAGAACAATAGAGGTTGGGTTGAATTGAGCAATTCTTCATCTAATGATGTCATATTTTCAATGGATAGGCCGGTAGAAGCTGTAATATTTGAAGTTAATAGTAACAGTACTGAAATTTCATCAAATCGTACAGCTGAAGTTTTATCGCGTCTCCGTACCGAACATTTAAATGAAGAAGAACGTATTAATTTAGAACAGCTCTGTGAAAATTATGCAGATGTGTTTTACCTTGATGGAGAAGCACTTACTTTCACCAACAAGATCAAACACAGGATAAGAACTACAGATGAAATTCCAGTACATACCAAAAGCTACCGATATCCGTACGTTCATCGTCAGGAAGTTAGGGACCAAATTAACAAGATGCTTGAACAGAACATTGTTAGACCATCCGACTCTGCATGGAGTTCTCCCATTTGGATAGTACCCAAAAAACCTGATGCTTCAGGAAAAATTAAGTGGCGTCTCGTGGTAGACTTCCGAAAGGTTAATGAAAAAACGATCGACGACAAATACCCTATACCTAATATTACAGATGTCTTAGACAAACTCGGCAGGTGCCAATATTTTACTACCCTAGATTTGGCATCTGGATTTTATCAAGTCGAAATGGACAGCGCAGATATTCATAAAACTGCTTTTAATGTTGAAAACGGCCATTATGAATTTCTAAGGATGCCCATGGGACTTAAAAATTCGCCATCTACCTTCCAGAGGGTGATGGATAACCTTCTTAAAGATCTACAAAGTATCTGTCTCGTCTATTTAGACGATATTATAGTGTTCAGAACTTCCTTGCAGGAACATATCCTTAATCTTGAAAAAGTCTTCAAAAGACTTCGGGAATCTAATTTCAAGATTCAAATGGATAAATCCGAATTCTTGAAGTTAGAAACCGAATTTTTGGGACATGTTATCTGTAAGGACGGTGTGAAACCTAATCCTAATAAAATTAATGCAATAGAAAACTACCCCTTACCCAAAACTCCCACTGAAATTAAACGTTTTCTTGGTCTTCTAGGCTACTATCGTAAATTTATCCCCAATTTTGCAAATCTTACCAAACCACTTACACAGTGCCTCAAAAAGGGTTCTAAAATAACCTTAGATCAAAATTATACCAATTGTTTTAACCATTGCAAAACCCTCCTTACTAACGATCCTATCCTTCAATATCCAGATTTCAGTAAAGAGTTCATTTTAACCACGGATGCCTCCAACGTGGCCATTGGTGCAGTACTATCCCAGGGTATAATTGGTTCTGACAAGCCCATTGCGTATGCATCTCGGACATTGAACTCTAGTGAACTTAACTATAGTACAATCGAGAAAGAGCTTCTTGCTATAGTTTGGGCATGCAAGTATTTTAGACCATACATCTTTGGCAGAAAGTTCAAAATTTTGACCGACCATAAGCCACTACAGTGGGTCATGAGTCTTAAGGAGCCCAATTCCCGGCTCACGCGATGGCGACTTAAGCTCAGTGAATATGACTTTACGGTAATATATAAGCAGGGAAAGTTTAACACAAATGCAGATGCCCTTTCTCGCATTGAGTTGCACAATGAAGAACTCATATCCGTTATTGCTAATGCATCGGATAAGACTCCTACTATAGATGACACTAGTTCAAGAACCCTAACCGCTTCAGATAATTGTAGTAACTCTAATACCGCTACTGTACATACTGATAACGAAAATCCTATTTTAGAAATACCTATCACAGATGAACCCTTAAATAAGTTCTCTAAGCAAATTATGTTTAATGTTGTAGGTGATATAAAAAGTAGACCAG
This sequence comes from Xestia sexstrigata, assembly GCA_941918905.2. NCBI lineage: Eukaryota > Metazoa > Arthropoda > Insecta > Lepidoptera > Noctuidae > Xestia > Xestia sexstrigata. The sequence continues at coordinate 22,043,035 of OW799211.2, forward strand.
TTATAACTAAACCATTTGATAACTATACACGTGTATCGATGCAAATCTCTAAATCTAACCTAGAAAACGACCTTATTAACGCTATTAAAGAATATGTACAACCTAAAATTAAAACTGGAATTTTAATCAATCCTTATTTAGAAATGTATAATATAATACCTATAATACAAAGAACATTTAAGAATTCATCTATGAACCTATTTTTAACAAAAAGAGAATTAGATAACGTCAGGGAATATCTTAAACAGCAGGAAATCATTAACAAGTATCATGATGGGAAAACGAACCATCGGGGCATCAATGAGTGCTATCTTGCTCTATCGCATAGGTACTTTTGGCCAAAAATGCGCGAACAAATAACTAAATTTATAAATGAATGCGTAATTTGCGGACAGGCAAAGTATGACCGCAATCCTGTGAGACCACAACTAAAAGTAGTCCCTTCATCTTCAAGACCTTTTGAATTGGTACATTTAGATCTACTAACTATTCAAAATGAAAAGTTCTTAACCATAGTAGATGCTTTCTCCAAGTATGGTCAAGCATATTACTTACGCGACGGAACTGCAGTTAGCGTCATTCAAGCCTTATTAAATTTCTGTACTCATCACGGCATGCCTATCACTATCGTAACTGACAATGGTACAGAATTCACCAATCAATTGCTAGCTGAATTTGTAAGGATTCATAAAATCCAACATCATAGAGTAGCCCCCCATGCTCCTAATGAAAATGGTATTGTTGAGCGGTTCCACTCAACGATACTAGAGCACCTACGTATATTAAAAATATCTGAAAAATCTGAATCAGTCAATAACCTAATGCCGTATGCCCTTATGGCTTACAATAGTAGTATTCATAGTTTTACTAAATGCAAACCCTTAGATGTAATTACGGGTCACTTTGACCCCAGAGATCCTTTTGACATAGATTTAACTTCGCATTTATTACAGCAGTATATGCATAATCATAAAGACAAGATGATCCTCGCTTATAATACTATCGAAGATCTTTGCAACGCTTCTCGTTCCGATCTGATGAATGCTCGTAATAGAACCCGTGAACCGGAGGTAAACTATCCACCCGAACAACAGATTTTCGTGAAAAATCCGATTGCTTCGAGGCAAAAGTTAGCTCCCCGATATACCCACGACGTAGTTGAGACTGGCCTCCCTATTCACATTTATACGAAGAAAAAGAGAGGTCCAGTTGCCAAAACTAGACTTAAGAGAGTCCCCAAAACCGCACAATTGTTGCAGGACGATGCTGATGTTCCTCTTTCTACTGACTCCAGCAATGCTGCAGGAGATAAAACTTGAAAGCCTTGACAGTGGACCAGGTATCTTACCTTTTAAACTCGGGCCTGCCAAAATCGTTTCCCATTATCATTCTTTCCTACGTTATGTTGACTTTGGCGATATACACGAAATAGTTAAATCTATTAATAATCAGTTAAATTCAGTAAGCCCTGAACTGAATAATCGTACGAGATTCTTATTCGAGCCCCATATGACTTATCTGAAAAGTAAGCTTAATAATGTACTTAGACAGTTAGAAACTTTTGAGTTATCTCGTAATAAAAGAGGACTCGTAGATGGTCTCGGGTCTGTTATAAAAAGTATTACTGGAAATTTGGATTACACAGATGCATTGCACTATAATCAGGCTATTAAATCCCTGCAAGATAATGAAAATAGGATAGCTTCAGAACTTAATGCACACGTTAGTTTATCAAAAGACTGGATAGCTGAACATTCAAAAATTTTGGATAATATAATAGATAATCAGAACAAGATAGAACTATTAGTAAAAAAGATTAGTGAAACAGAAGCTACCAGAGAAAATGATTTAATTAAATATGCTCATCTTTTCCAAGTTTTTACTATTCTTAGCGATAACATAGATTATATATCGCAAGAACTTAATAAATTAGAAAATGTTCTTGCATTTATAAGAATATCTACTGCTCATCATGCAGTTGTAGATTTAATTACTATTAAGGATATAATTAAAAACTTAACTAGAATATATAACAAAGATAATATAGTAGATTTAGATGTAAGGGAAATATATGATGTAATCAGACTAGGCTCCTACTATACGGGAAATAAAATAGTTATAGTATATAAAATTCCGATCCTCATCCCCTTAACCTATGATTTTTATAAATTATGTATGATTCCTAATAAATTAAATCAAGTCATATCACCCCCACATCCTTTTCTTGCCTTACATAAGAAAGACTTCAAGTATATAGAGACAGAATGTCCGAAGACGAGCAAATGGTATCTATGCAACGAGTTGAAAACTATGCACAATCAGACAGCACCAGATTGTATCCAGCATTTGATCACCACTCAACAACGAACAACTTCATGCAATCCTAAGACAGTATCCCTGAAGAAACCTGCTTATGAAGAGCTCGATGACAGACACTACGGTATCAGCTTTCCCACGCCTACGAAAGTGCATTTATCCTGCGGACGTGACCTGTATGACACCTTAAAAGGCAGCTACCTCGCTATAATACCTCAGAGATGCTCTCTTGAAACACCGCACTTTAAGATCTACAACTTCAAAGACCGCCTCAAGGGACAAGCGTTGAAAATCATCGATATCCCAGCCGATAATTTGACTTTTTGGCAGCAGACGACATCTTCAGCCCCAATCTTTAAGTTAAACTCAATCAAGTTGGACCATTTACACGAGACTAGTAGGAAGTTGTCCATGCAGTCACCAATTACCCTCACTGAAGACAGCAACTCCAGCGTATATCACACCACTATACCGATGTACGTGATAGTGATCATCGCCTGTGCAATCGTCAGTGTCCTGCTCTATCGAAAATACTTTCTACGACGAAAAGCAATGATAACACCTGCTGAACCTGCAAGCAACCAGATGGAACTTCAAAGAGTCTTCACTGTACCAGCTACCAGAGTAGACACAAATCAACCTCCAGCTCAATTTACGACTTCTGTCTTCAATAGTCGCTGTTCTACGGGGGGAGGTGTTACGCTAAGCTAACTATCGCATCGCATCGCTTGCACTGTACCCAGCGCGGCTGTGCATATGGACCACCCGGCAACGCAACGTCAGCTCTTCACGGCGACATCTTCTCACGGTCACCTCTCCGAATTGAGGAACACCTGTGTGATTCTCATTATGAATCAAACTTCGATCATGGTCACTTGTATAACTTAATTTTTATGTTTAATATTCATGTAAAGTTTGTCTAATTAAATCTACGTCTCCAAAACTATCTTTTTCTTGCGACTCGCCTGTAGAAATCGTAAATCACATAAAAACACTGATAAAGCAAATAAACATATTACGTACCTTAACACATAAACGGAACGGTAATAAAATAATAAGTACCTAATGATACTAACAAACATAGATGCCCAAAACATAAAAAGTATTATCAACTTTTATTACGTTTATATTATAAATTATTTAGTGTTTAACGCGACTCCATACCTCCTGTAGTAAAATTTTAAGAAGCAAGTTTATTCTTTTTTCGAAATTTCTTAATACGGAACAATACGTTGTAGCTCTCAAGGCAATATAACGGGAAAATGTACTTTTTTGTTACTGCTAAAGGTTGATTTCACACTAAATGTTGTTTAACTTACGTCTTTTCATTTCTAAATGACAGGAGTAATTTATTGCTTTGCTCATTTTTTGTGACGAATGATCGTAAGTATTAGATAATATTTTGAAGATTTGTGACTTTATTATTAAGTGGCATGGTTGTTATTAGGTTAAACTTAAAACTGTTTAAAACATTTTTCTCCGTTTGTTAAACAAATGTAGCTGTCACGCGGACAGCATTTAGCTTTGCTTTTGTACGTGACACGGTATCTAGTTGCTAATTGTTGATTGAAGGAAATTGGTAACTGATACTTTTTCACAGATAACTGGATGTAAAAATATTCAAGAAAACCATTTTTACGAGTGAAGTGACTAAAAATTTGTTCACAATTATCAGAAAATAGTCTTTATAAAAGTTAAATAAAACACTTTTTTGCAAAAAATAAAACCGACTTCAAAAACACAACAAAGTTAAAAATAACTCAGAAGTTGGTGACTTCTGTGTGTTTGATTCAGTTTCTTTGCCACCGACTTCTGAACTAAAGTTGTTTTTAACTTTGTTGTGTTTTTGAAGTCGGTTTTATTTTTTGCAAAAAAGTTTTTTATTTTACCATTTTTAGTTGTAATATCTTATACAAATAGTAGCTATACATTTAACATGATATAACTTCACGCCTGTAATTCCGAAGAGTTCGGCTGAGGTGTACCCAATAGGATCTACACCCACATTTCGCCATTTATGTTTAAGTCCCATGTGATAGGGGGCGAGCGCTGGCGCAAATCTAGACTCCGTGGCTGCTACTGAAAAATTCCTGATGGAAAAACCCAATAACACTTTGCCCAACCTGGGAATCGAACCCAGGACCTCATGCTGAGTAGTCGCCACCACTAGACCAACGAGGCAGTCATTTATTTCATATTGTTAACAATACATGTCATGGTAATAGGCTTATCCCCAATAAAATGGAACCTAATAGACCGAACTGTCGAAATGTGGGTATACTGTACACATCTGCATACCCCCTCCGAGCAAAATCATAACAAAACATCACGCCTGTACGTGATGTTTTGTTATGATTTTGTGAAAACAACAAACATCCAAGCGATTGCAGCAATCACGACCGATTTGTTGTCTATAATTGAAGAGTTCCATTGCATATCTCCGAAGATCACCATCAGATCTTCACCAAATTTAAACGGGACCACCGCGAAGTAATTTTCTTCCAAACAAAAAAAGAATCATCGAAATCGGTTCACAATTGGCGAAAAAAAGACAACATACACACAAAAAAAAAACTTATTAAAAAAAATACGAATTGATAACCTCCTCGTTTTGGAAGTCGGTTAAAAAGGCCAATTTTTTTCGCACGACGTGGTCCTCTGGTCTTCGCATTACATGACCGTACCATCTGAGCCTGGCTTCTGATATTTTATTTACGTGTGCTTCAATTGATCCGTCCTCTGATATTACTGATCCCAAATACTTGAAACTTTTTAGTCTTGGAAGTGTGACATTATTGAGCTTGATGTCAGTGGTAAGTGTAGCGTCGGGGTGGAAATTGCACATCATGACCTCGGTTTTAGTTCTGCTGATGCGTAGACCATTTGTTTCAAGTGCTTTTCTCCACTCCTCGAGGTTTTCTTGTAGTTCCATTATGTTATCAGATATAATGGCCACGTCATCGGCATATAAGAGATTCCACGGTGTAGGTTTCTGTATCTTTGCAGTTAGGTAGTTCATCACAATATTAAACAACAGAGGACTTAGAGCACTGCCCTGATGGACACCCACATTGACATTGAAGGTTTCTGTGACGCCTGCTGGACTTGACGCGAGTTTGGACATTGTTGTACATGTCCATGATGCGGCGCGTGTAGCACTCTGGACCGTTATGTGCACGCAGAGCCTGCCATATTATTGTTCATCCATATGTTTTGTTTGTTACTTCGAGCCTTTTCCATCACAAGTCTTATTGCTTGAATAGCATCGGTGGTTCCCTTTCCTGCTGTAAATCTAAACTGGTTATCTGTTTTTAATATTAGGTCTTGTTTCCCAGATTTAGGGTATGCGATGTCAGTGAAGATGCCTCTAAAGTTTCCACAGTCGCGCACGTCCTTAGTTTTTGTAAAAAGGAACCAGCACACTGCTTCTCCAAGTGTCTGGCATGGTCTCCTTTTTCATGATGTTAAACAGTTCTGTGAGCCACATTTCGCCGTCGGCTTTTAGCACTTTCCACACCCCAGCGGGTATCTGGTCCGGACCACTTGCTTTGTTGTTTTTCATTTTGGAGATAGCTCGTTTGACTTCTGCTAAGGTGATTTCGTTTGCAGGGCCAAATGTCATCGGTTCTTCAATTTCTTGATGTCGTGGAAACTTCATTCACTAGTTGGCTGTAATATTCATGCCATCTTTTGCAAATGCCTTTATCTTCCGTTAGTAAAACAACAAAAATAGAAAATACAAAATAGAAAACACAAAAATAGAACTCGAACAGGAAAATAAATATAGCTTAGAAGCACTTTTACGAAGACAGAGTGAAAGGATCGACCAACTTATATCACAGTTTAGCACAATGATGAACCTCCTCATGACACTCATCAGTAGGCTTCCGCAATGATGTCGTTACGAATTGCTACCTGGAATATCATTGGCCTAACGCCAAATAAACAAGAACTAGAAGTACTGCTGAAAGATAACAAAATCGATATTGCTCTGATAGCAGAAACCCATCTTAATGATCGTAAGAATTTCAAGATGGACAACTACTGCGTATATTGTACCAATCATCCTGATATCACATCACACGGAGGGTCTGCGGTTATTGTTAAAAACAACATCAAACACCACCTCCACAGCCAGTTCCAACAGGACTGGATGCAGACTACTACCATCACTATTAACGAATCTATGGGCCCTATTAATGTAAGCGCTATCTACTGCCCACCAAAGCATAATCCGAAACAACACATGCTTGACTGCTACTTCCAGAGCTTGGGAAATAGATTCATAAGCGGTGGAGACTGGAACTGTAAACACACCCACTGGGGATCTAGATTGACCACTACTAAAAGAAGAGAGTTGAAAAAATGTATTGACAAACACAAACTTACTTTACGTTACTTAACATTAGCAACAGGCGAACCAACTTACTGGCCAACTGACGTCAATAAGATACCCAATCTAGTAGATTTCTTCATTGTAAAGGGACTGTCTGATGTATATTTTGATGTGGAATCATCGCTTGATAGCGTGTCTGACCACACACCTATCATAGCAACATTTAGCGTGTCGGCAATACGCAGAGCACAGAGGCCAGCATTGTATAATCACAAAACAGACTGGGATGCATTTACTGAATATCTGAAAGATGAAGTCAACTTAAAGATCAAACTGAAAACAGAAGAAGATATAGATGAAGCAACGTTCTATATTACAAACCTAATTCAAGTTGCTGCGTGGCGTGCTACCCCGACATTAAGCTTCTCCACCCATAAAAACAATATACCGCTGGAAATACGCAATAAACTGGAAGAAAAACGGAGACAACGAAGGCAATTACACACGAGCAGGTCCGATTTAGACAGGGCAGAATACAATAGAATCACTAGAGAACTAAAAGAGCTAATCAAAGAAAATCAGAATACCTCTTTTCAAGAAAAACTATCCACGCTTTCAATTCAAAAGAAAGACAACTATTCATTATGGAAAAAATTAGTGGGGTTCCTTTGCTATCTTTGATATATTTTGTACTTTAAAGTCCTTTGTATTATTATGTCTCTGTTCCAAATCAAGTCGGTTATACAGGTCTAGATCAGCTTTGTCTTTCTCAATAGCAACCGTTCAGCGAGAAGCTTTTATGGCCTCTTTGTATGATTCCCGATCTGTGTCTGCGCCTGTTTCTTGCCATATTTTGAATAGACGTTTCTTTTTGGAAATATATGGTATCTTTGGTGTCGTTGTTCCACCATTGGGGATCTTTATTATTGTGCAGCGTGCCTTTACTTATACCTAGAACAAGAGGTTATAAGGTGTGGTTATACAGAAATTTTCAAATTTGCACCTAATCTCACTAGGGGACTCATTTTGGGGAGAGTTCTTAGAGAGGTAGCCACTTATTTCTTTTTTGAAGCTATTTCCCTTCTCTGTGCGTAATTCGTGCCATTTTATTCTTTAAATTTTTGGTTGCTATCTCTTAATTGGATGCTTTAATTTCATTGCTGCCAGGAGTAACCTATGTTGTGAAGTTAGTGGTTCTCCTTAGATTTTGCTTATCTATCAAAAAGTAATTTATTTGAGATTTTGATGGCCCACTTTTTTATGTGTTGAGATGTGCTTCTTTCTTTTTGAAAAATGTGTTTACTACTGAAAGATTTTGGGATACAAGCTAATTCCAGTATTGTATCTCCTTCGTTGTTTTTCTTTCCGAAACCAAAGCCACCGTGACACCCCTCGTAGCCAAACCTGTCCTTGCCTACGTGCCCGTTAAAATCTCCGCATAGCAATTTTTGCTCCGTCACCGGTATTTTATTTAGCTGTGCGTTGTTTCTTTTCCCAGAATTCTTGTTTCTCGGCATCGGGACATCCCGCTTGCGGGGCATAGACACTGAAGATGTTGCTGTTTCTCTATGGCTAGTTTTACAGATGTGATACAACCACTAGTCTTATTTATTTCTACCACGTTTTGGCTCATGTATTGATCCAATATTATGCCAACTCCGTTCCTGGTTTTCTCTGTACCGTTGTTTATAAGTTTAAATCCCTTCCCTATTTGTCGTGCTTTTGCTCCTTTCCATTTTGTCTCCTGAACACAGCAGATGTTGATGTGGCGTCTTTCTAAAATAGCGCTTAGTTCGGCACTGCGTCCTGTCATAGTGCTAATATTCCAAGTGGCAATGCGCACTTCGGACATTGTCACTGTGTTCTGTTGTTTTATTCTTCCGTCCGTTAGGGGGGACGCCCTAGTGTATTTCGCAGTTCCAGCATCTTCGTCGCTTGAAGGGGACGCCCTAGCAATTATACTCTCTTTCCTTTTTATGTGCCTCATGATCAGTATGATTTATTTGGCTGTGTGTGTTTTACGGTCGGTTGCCACCTGACACCAAGGTCGTAATCTTCCTGGAAGGCTTGAGTGCCGCCGTTGACCCTTGTGGGCTCATCCGCCGCCATCTCTGATGAACGTTCCGACCAGAGCGCTCATCACAACTCTGGACCTCTACTTCGTATATTTCGAAGAAGCTCCGGCGCTGGGTTTGGCAACGAAGTTTTCTCTCCGGCCTTGGTGGTCCACGGGGAGTATTTAATTTCCTCCCTACCCTTCGACTGCATATGCCGCCGACGAGCAATCCCCTATCCGCCACCTGGGGACGCGTCCTCTAGGGTTAAGGCTCCCCCAAGGATTTGACCTAATACCTATAGTTTCGAATATAGCCTGTTGTGCTATCAACAAACCACCAGCAACAAATGTCTTAGCGACGAATGAGCCAACGCGGCATTCACTATTGAAGTATTGATCTATATTTTGTAAATTAATTATCTGTCAGTTAACAGCTATTATGTAAAGATTTATTGTTATAAGTTAGTTCACCGGCTCTGAGCTGGTGATAACCTAGATCTATTTGAGTATGAATGTAAGACAGGTGTTATCCGCGTTAATCCGCGTCGCCCGAGCCCTATGTAGCGCTGCCTCACGATGCGTCACTGAGTTTATTTGTACTAAAAAATATGATTGACTATCTATGAGCTTATCTCAAATATTCGCCGTATTGATTGTGACTCCAAAAAAGAAAGATAAAATGTATAAAATGGTATTTGTGAACAGATACCTGTTTCCGCCTCACAAGGCGATAGGTATTTACTCTAGAACGGTACGATAAGGTGAACACTGTACAGTGTCGACCAAAAGTCCATAGGCAATCTCACAAAGCAATAGCTTGACGTTTTGACTTACGACCTTCTACTTTCAAGAAAATAGATATTGTCGTCCACAAGTAATTGTAGTTCAAAATTTCAACACTAGAATATAAGTCAAGATGGCCGAGCGGTGTGGCGCGTGCAGATTTATGAGTGAATCAGAGAGCCGTGAGTTCAAATCTCACGTTGTTATTTTTAGACTTTTATATAAAAGAAGAAACTGACTGACTGACTCATCTATCAACGCACAGCCCAAACCGCTGGGTCTACAGATTCCAAATTTGGCAAGTAGGTTCCTTATGTGGTCTAGGGGTGCATTAAGAAAGGATTTTTCAAAATTCACTCCCTAAGGGGGTGGAACGGGGCTCTACAGTTTGTATGGGGAAACAAGATTCACTTGACTATTTAATTAAAAACTTCACAGGAGTACTCCTATTGATAAATGAGTAGAAATGAGTTTCAGGTTTTTTCAGAATTCAACCCCCAAGAGGGGAAAATGGGGTGACAAAGTATAAAAATCAATGCACAGCCCAAACCGCTGAGTCTAGAGATTCCAAATTTGGCACATACGTTCCTTATGAGGTTAAGGGGTGCAATAAGAAAGGATTTTTCAAAATGTACCCCCTTAGGGTATGAAACGGGAACAGAAAGTTTGTATGGGGAAACAAGATTAGGTAAGACTGTTTTATTCGAAACTTCACAGGAGTACTCCTATCGATAAATGAGTTAACATTTGTGTTTCAGGTTTTTTCAGAATTCAACCCCTACAGGGGGGAAATGAGGTAACAAAGTCTGAAAATCAACATCGGTATTTTTTGTATGGTGTATCGGGTCGGGTGTGTTACAAAAACAACGATTTTAAGATTTAATGTGGCGGACCTGAAATACCATCATCATCCCCTGTTGGGGTGCGATGGGGTTGAAGTCTAAAAATCAATATGGGTGTCGATACCGAGATTATCAGGGGTGCAGATTACGAAAATGGCATTTATTTTGAGATCCAGAAGATGGCGGATTCGACTTCTATACAGGGTTATTGTTGATTTATTGTGATAACGATGATGATGATTATGATACTGATTATGATGATTGTGATTAAGATGATGATGATAGTGATTGTGATAACGATGATGGTGATTGTGATTATGATGGTGTTTGTGATAGTGATTGTGACAGTGATGGTGTTTGTGATAATGATGATGATGCGCGTGATAACGATAATGATTATTTTGATAACGAGGATAGATATTGTGATAATAATGATTGTGATTACGATGATAATGGTTGTGATTACGATGTTGATGATTGTGATAATGATGATAGTGTTTGTGATAACGATGATGGTGATTGTGATGGTGATGGTAATTGTGATGGTGATGGTGATAGTGATGGTGATTGTGACAGTGATGGTGATTGTGATAATGATGATGATGATGATTGTGATAATGATGATGATGATTGTGATAATAATGATGATGATTGCGATGATCATGATTGTGATTACGATGATATAGATTGTGATCACGATGATGATGATTGTGATAACGATGATGATGATTGTGATAGTGACTGCGATTGTGATGGTAATAGCGATGGTGATGGTTATTGTAATGGTGATTGTGATAGTAATTGCGATTGTGATAGTAATTGTGATTGCGATGGTGATTGTGACAGTGATGGTTTTTGTGATAATGATGATGATGCGCGTGCTAACGATAATGATGATTTTGATATTGGATATTGTGATGATAATGGTTGTGATTACGATGATAATGATTCTGATAATGATGATAGTGATTGCGCTAACGATGATAGTGAATGTGATTGTGATGGTGATAGTGACGGTGATTGTGATGGTGATTGTGATGGTGATGGTGATTGAGAATGTGAATGTGATGGTGATTGTGATTGTGACAGTGATTGTGATTGTGATAGTGATGGTGATTGTGATAGTGATAATGGTTGTAATCACGATGATAATGACGATGGTGATTGTGATGGTGATGGTTATTGTGATAGTGATAGTGATGGTGATTGTGATAATAATGGTGGTTGTGATGATAATAATTGTGATGATTATGAAATTTGGCACATAGATAGTTCATAACCTGGATTAACACGTAGGACACTATTTATCTCTATAGTATGATCCAGTGAGATGGTTACCGAACTTCACGCGGGCGAAGCCGCGGGCAACAGCTAGTTGGATTTATAAATGCAGAGTGAATAATCACTTCAGTATTTTGTTATAGCTGCGTAACATCTTTTTTTTTGTTTTAGAGGAATACTGTGAGTCTCTGGATCAAAAGGCCTTGCTAGTCGAGAGTGAAGTGGAAAGCCGTCGCTTATTAGCGATGCGCAGCGACGACATAATATGGTAGGCGAATATGAAACAAACGGTTTCACACCTACGAGACACTTTGTGAAATTATTTGACACCTTATCGCAAACTGTTCGCCGTGCCCTCCACGCTGAAGGCTTGCATCACAGTAGACCAGCCGTGCAAGTACGTAGGAATCGATTCGATAAATCTGACAGTCATTCTCGACAAAATGAGTTTATAACAATGATAAAAACTCATTTTGTCGACAATAACTGTCAGATTTATCGAATCGATTCCTACGTACTTGCACAGCAGGGCCGGCAGTCTCGACAGAGATAACGACAAAATCGCTAACTTTCGATTGCTAATTACTCACGAAAGAATTTGTTTGCAATAACGATGTTTGCGGGAAATGCAAGTCTCTACATCCAAGATGGATTTCTGGCAATCATCAAAATTGCAACCGAATTTATTCGTTAGTAATCAGCGATCGAAAGTTAGCGATTTTGTCGTTATCTCTGTCGAGACTGCCGGCCCAGCTAAGAATCCCTTCTTGACAGAAAGACAAAGAAGAACGATTACGTTTCGCACGGGTGTATTTAGATTTTGACTGGAATTCTACCATGAAAAGACTTCTAAATCAAGTCAAAAGGGTCGGCTTCATTTATGGCGCAAGAATGAAACTGCTGGTCTGACAAAAACATAATCCCTAATACAGACTCAGGTTGGATTACGGTTAATATGTGGGGATGGATAAGTGCAGCAGGGCCAAAACTGGCTTTTATTCCTTCACGCGCCAAAAGTTCTACTTAATTATGTAGAAGTATTATAAGATGTCATGCTACAAAATATTAATCCCTAGATGCTTTAGTTTTAATTAGACGTGTAACAAAATATTTAGTGAATATTAACTCATCCGTAATTATATTAATGATCTTAAATTGAGGTTTGGTTTCAATCTTCTTTTCTTCGAGAAAATGAACACTTAAACTATAACCTCAATACGAGTTACATTTATTGTTACGTCACATATAAAAATATTCATGAAGTTTAAATTATTTATATTAGTTTTTAATGAACTCTGCTGAATAACGATACCTATAATAAGTGGGTATCAACTATCAACAATACTTAACTATTATATTTGTGTGATTAGAATATCCTTTCCTTGTTACATAATTATGTATGTTATTAATTTATATATATATTTTTTATTTTATTTATTTGGGAAAACAAACAGTTACACATTACAGTATTACATAAACAGAATTATATCTAGGGTGTGAGTAAATGTACAACCAACGACATTTTCCACATATAAAAACAGTTAATTATAAAAACAATGCGACTTGCGCTTATAATTAAATGCGAACACAAAAATGACATAATGTGTTAATGTTAAATAAAGCAGGCATGCAAATTAAAAGGAAAAAATAAATAAGAAATACATGAAATGATAATAATCTAGTTAAAAGAAAAATATCACTTAATTCAAAATGGTTTTACGAACAAGGCTTTTAAATTTACCTATTGGTACAGCAAAGATGTCAACACTTTCGAACAGATTGTTGTACTGGCTAGATAGGCGACGTAGGGGTGCTCGTAAGCCTGCGTTCGTACGACTAGCAGATACGGCAAACAGGGGTCGTGCGCGTACCCCACGGCTTATAGTTGTTCTAGGTACTACGTAACTAATCTTATTAGTGATGTTCATACAATCAATCACACACATTATTACATAAATCATATAAAAACATTGTCTCCAAAATAATACGTCTAGCTTTAAGATTATGTAGTTTATACTTAATCAAAAGGTCACTATAGGAAGCATACGTACGAAAACAACGGAAATGCATGGATTTCAGAAACTTGCTTTGAACTTTTTCGATCGCATCTGAGTTTTTCCTATAGAAGGGACTCCATACCGCAACAGCATACTCTAACTGGGACCTGATTAACGATTTGTAAAGGTATAAATATGTATATGGGCAAACAAATTCAATGGCTGACCTCATAACAAATCCGTACATTCGGAAAGCATTATTCACTATCATATTAATATGAGCGTCAAGGTGTAATTTGTCGTCTAATAGAACTCCAAGATCACGCACTAACGTTTCTCTTCTTAATGTTACATTATTTAAGGAGTACGGATGCATGATAGTATTTTTATTTTTAGTAAAACTTATACAGCAACATTTATTTACGCTAAGTTGTAGTTTATTATTTGAACAGTATGCAGATAATCTGTCCAGGTCTTCCTGTAAGAGTAGGCAATCTTGCAAATTCCTAACAGGCCTAAAAATTTTGAGATCGTCTGCATACAGTAACAATTTTGAATTTCGAAAACATTTGTTAATATCATTAATAAATATGACAAATAAAAGAGGTCCCAAAATGGAGCCTTGAGGCACTCCAGAAGTAACACTCAGAGTGCTGGAAATGAAACCATTTATGACAACCCTCTGAGTCCTATTAGACACGTAAGAAGAGAATCATCTCAGAAGGTCCCCACGTGTACCATTGAATGCAATCTTACTCATTAGCAGCTGATGGTCAACCTTGTCAAAAGCTTTGCGGAAATCGGTGTATATAGTGTCAACTTGAATACGGGAGTTTATGGTATACCATAAACAATAAAAAATCTTATGATCGGTTACAAGAGAACTTCTTTTATATCTAGGTAGGAATGTGACGTTACAATTCTCATGAAAGTTAGATAATTTTATAAATAAATAAAACGAATAAACATTTTTGTTATCATTCAGCACGACTTTTTTATTTCGACCTTCCAACACCGAACAGATAATGCAAAATCACTTAATTAATAATAATACCTACTATGGTTTTTTTTTTCTTATAAAAATAAATAATAAGTATGAATCCATTGTTAAAAAAAAAAAAACAAAACAAGTTTTTGCGTAAAACAAAATAATAAACCAATAACAAAACTAATATTACCAAGAAACAAATTCAAACAAATACCCCAAACGTTGTTAACGGATCTCTTTTTTCGTGAATCCTACTGATTAGCCTCAACAGTTATCAACATGGTAAATTTACGTGAATTTTAGCTATCTATTGGTAAGAACAGGGTCGCCACACAAACAAGATGATACCATAGAGTAAAGTAATATAACGGGTGATCATACGTTAGCTGCGTGTATAACAAATGAGACGGAAATATATTTTTATGTTACGTGGAGTGTGACGCGCGACATGCGATTGGGCGAACTCTGTGGCTGTGGTGTGCGTACTGTATTGTGACCGCTTACACATACAGACGCACGCACGCTCGACCGTGCGTTCACAGCAATACAATCCTTAGCGTGCTTAACACTTATGAACGCTTACTGTACATGGCGCTGACAGCTACAAGTGGCAGTACCAGGTACGGCCACTTGTAGCTGTACTGTAGCTTGATGTGCTGGTTTCTGAGACACCAGCACATAGAAGAGGAAGTCCTATGGTAATGTTCTTTTAAATAAGATATGACAATGTTGTCTAGATATTTCGATGTCTTAAAAAACCTTTCGATAACTTTCTTCCACAAAACTTGATGAACAGGAAAATTGACCCAAAAATGTCACAATCCGGTACCCACAAGATCAGCAAATCAGTTAATGAATCACACATCCATATCTGCTTATCAAGCCGCGGTGCAGATACGGCTGATAAGCGCCGCGGAGGAGTCTCCGGTGGCGGCTAGTTATCCACGCACCGCGCTCGAAGCAAGCACGGATCTTCCCTCGCCAGCTATCGCATTTTGTTCCCTACGCGAGGAATGCCGACGTTGAGACTGGCGCGAGGGTTGGTGCAAGTGAAGCCGAACCAGTGAAACATGGTGACAAGCTCGCGATGCGCGGGCGCCGCGCTGCTGCTGGCTGCGCTGGTGTGCTCGGCGCGCGCCGACGGCAACGTGTCCGTGCAGTGGAAACAGTGAGCATCAATATAGCTATCACAATCATTACTTCACTTTGCTTCTCCTCAGAGTCAGGAGGACTGGAGTACAGGATTGGATAGCTTGTTGGCTATTATTATTGTAGACATATAATAGTATTTATTGCGGACTACGCCCATAGTGTTACATGTACCAACAATGGTTTTTATTACTAGTGTTGGTTTATTCTGTGTGGAGTTTTATCCGATGTCGCAGCAATGGAGGATCCCATCTATCTGCCAATACACTCAATATAGTGTCGGTACTGCCACCAAGACGAGCAAGCACTAAGCAGGGAAGCGCCTCTTTTACGTATTATGGCCGCAAAACCATGTATAGACATGATGCGCTACACCCCACGGCAGCCATTGCAGTATGCACGCAAACTACAACTGGTCTGGTCCTTAAGCTGCACGTGAAAATGACGAGATGATGATGATGATTTAAACAGCGTCAATATGACATAGCCAGCGGCAGCCGCGAGAGCACTAGATGCTGTCAGGGCTACCATCTTCATAACCACGGAACAGAAGAAACAGTTTTTCTGTTCCGTGTTCATAACGTAGCTATCTATTGTAATTTCGTAGAATGCTAGTGATTAAATTAGAGGGTCTTACGGACCGGACGTCCGTTTTACGTTTTATATGTATTTATTTTATAATTATGTAGATATAAATTGTCAAGGATGAGTTTTTGATAAATAAAAAGACTTATGGTCGCAAAGCAAAAACCAATCTGTGACAAATAGAGAAAAGAGTTTTAAAAGCTCGATTTCAAATGAAATTGCAACTGCATCGTCATCGCTCAAGATCAGTGGAGGACTGGGGGTAATCCTAATAAATAAAAGAGGTAAACTCTTTTTATACCGGGTTCGATTTGGTGTAGTTTGAAAAATATCAAGAACACTTTGGTTTTCTTGGAAATCGAGCTCATCAGTGATCACATTCTGAACTCCTATCTCAAAAACTCATTTTGTATAGGTACTTAGATACTGGTCAAATAATACGGGTCGATTACGAAAAACCTTGTACCTTGCAAATTAATTAAAAAAAATCATTTTAACATCGTGTGGAATAAAGCTTTAAATGATCTAGGTACCTACAACGTAATTTAAAAAATTGGCTTATTTTAAAAACCTTGTTCATTTTAATGTTCCTAATGTAAAAAAAAATATCGTAAGCATGCGTGTTATGGCGGAATGTGTGCTCTATAACATATTTATAACACCATGTATTACCACATTTTATGCGAATAAATATACTTATAACTTACTTGAATTTGGAAATAAATACAATACGCGGTTGTTTCACTTTTGCTTGCTGTTTCGTTTTTAAATCTGTCAAATCAAAATAATAAACAAAAAGCGGTCATCAATCATCATTCGCTAAAACAGAAGAATGTACCTACCCGTACCTATTGTCACTTCGTTAGAAGGCAGATGTCGGCGGACTACAGCAAGAACAAAAGGCAAGTCACTTTTTACAGTGCAGCGAGTCGTCCAACGTTTCTGAGAAACTGGGCAGAATATAAGAAGACCGGGAACCGACATGTACTACAGGACTACAGATTGAGAGGATTGATTTACTGTTACGACCATGCTCAAAAATCGACACCTTACGGCAGTTTAAGTAACAATCAACTTCAGGAGACCCGTAGAGACGACTTAAGCGAGCGGACTGTAAGGCGGCGGCGGCTCCTTGAAGCTGATTTGACTTCATGCAAATGGTCCAAAACTTGAAAGGGAAAATCGGGTAGCAAGATTACGTTACACGATTACGCGAACACGTACAATGGGGAAACGAAGAAAGGGCTAGAGTATTTTTTTTTACGAATCCAGTTTTTGTAGTATGCACACGATGAGCGGCGAAGAGTCTATCGAGACGGCTAGGGGATCCAGCTTGTTTTGAACATAACTTGCCGTTCGGAAGGATCTATTATGGTTTGGGCTGGAATCTCTTCAAAGAGTTGCACGGAGTACAAGTGCTGATAGAAAATGGTGCATGGTGGTAAGATATGTGTTAGAAATTCTTAATGAGCCTGTCGGCCCATATTTAATTAGTAGGGGTGAAAATTCAACATTCGTGCATGAAAACGCCCGGCGATATACAGCTGAAATTGTACCGGAACCCGGACTTGAATCCGTTTGAAAACGCTTGGGACGAGCAAAGTGTGTAAGAAATTGAAACCCTGCTCCAGCTACACTTCCAGACCTGAACTATGCGTAAAGTTGTTGTACCACAGTGTGTTCCATGTTTATTCCTGTGTTCATTTATATTATCTGTAAGTTGAACTAGACCAAGCTATAGTCGTTGCATTGTCTGACAGGCTCACATTCGAGGAGACGCACGAGCTGGTGGTGACTTCGGCCGTCGAGTTCATCTTATCGTTTGCGGCGGTGAGTCCACTCCATACCTAACTTTACGTTCTATATAAATATTCTGGACCTGGTAACCTGGTGGTGGAATTCTGGTACCTACCTACATTACGGAATTGTTGCAAAATGTGTAAAACAAGCTCTTTGATGTTTATAGAACCCGGCACAGGGCGTGTTTCCGATCCGGGTATGGATCAAGGCGGACGGCGGCGACACCTCGCGCCCGCTGCTCGTCACAGCGAGACGCAGGATAGGTAAATCTTAGGGTAATCTCTGGATAGTGGTAACAGCCTCAATTTGCGAATTGTAGCTAGTGGGTTCGAAGCCAGGCAGGCGCTTAACTTCGTTTCGACAGCAAAACAGTCAAACAAAAAGAGTTGTTTCATTAATACAAAATGCCCTTGCTCTATTTGTTAAGGCGCTGTCAACCCCAAAAGCGCGCACACTGTCTATTTGTATGGGAGTAAACGAGACGTCACCATAACTGGGCGGCCAGGTTTTAGAAGAAAATAATGAATTAATATTGAAATAAAAAAAGAGTGGATTATTTGTTATTATTATTTGATTATTATATATTACTCGTTAGCGGTTTAGGTATGAATATGTTGACTTCACGTTTTGAATTTCAGACTCATACGTCAAAACGTAAACTCATACGTAAAGACAGAACCGTTAATGATGATTTTAAGACCAATCTTTGCTATTATTTTCTATCGAGCCGATTTCGTCCAATTAAGTATCGAATCCGTCCAAGGTCTTTGAAATATGATGAATATTAACATTTTTTTTTTGATGTGCTAGAACAAACAGTTTTTTTTTAAAAACTGCATAAATAACATCAATTTCAACAAATTTGGTGTTGTCAGCCCCTTAATGAACAATTACAAAGGTTATAATATTGACCAGGCGCTCGACCAAATCTTCAGGGAGGAGGAGACGCGTTTTTTGCTAAATGCGGCGTACGGGCAGGAAGTCCAAACTTTCGGAGTAGACTCTAGAGCTTATGACGGAACGACGTGAAAGAGTCGGGAGCGGCGAAATTTTTTTTTTACTTTCTTCCCCATTCCTCCAGGAACTCAATTAAAAAAGTCCCATGAAAATTCGACCACTATAAACTTCGTTCCACCTTATTGTCTAATTGCATTCGACTATCGAGCAGCGGTGGCCCAGTGGTGGCTGCCCCGACTTACGAACAGTAAGTCGTGTGTTCGTTTGTTGGTGACTTATTTGTTTGATCATCATTGAGGCCATCGGTAGGTATTGTACAAATTAATTTTAATAATTTAATTCAGCAAAAACTGACTCTAGGTTGAACTCTATAAAGTGTTGCAGTAAAGCTATCGCACTATCCGCGTTATGGAAATCTTCCCTGCTGTAAATAACCACTAGCTCGTTTTTATGTTTTGAGTTTTCCAAAAAATCATGTCTTAAGGGCCTAACATGCCTAAAATGCTGCAGCATTAATTTTGAAATAAATATATGGTAAAGTTGAGGATTAATGCTAGGTACAATGTGTGACGAAAACACGATTCCATAATCTTTTCTCGATAGGACAAAATCCAAAGTTACCTCCAAATCGAATAATAAATCGAACAATAAATCAATAGATTTTTTGTAAATCGCAAAAAACCACTCATTTAGCACTATTCGGCCGCAGTGACTGACGTAACAACCGCTTTGTAGTGCAAGCTGATTAGAACTTTATTCTAACAGTATTTTAAACGAAGTTTGAACCACCACAAATAGAGCTTTTTTGAATTCTTCTTCCGGAAAGTTTTGGTTGTAGTTTTCAAAATTGCCAGTAAAAAAAAAATTGACGCTAATAGATGATCATTGCAGTATACATAAATCTGTCCTTTATTTGCATTCTCTAAGTCACATATTTCTTTACGCATTGCCGAATGACTGACATTATTAAGGCATTCCTATTTAAAGACTTCGTCTGTTCCCACTAGTTCAGTTCAAATAGGAATACCTTAATCTCAGATCAATAAAAACGTACGGTTTTATTTATCTTAATATATCTATTTACACACACAGGCAGGTTAAGTTAACAATCAGCCTGCTTTCACTTCTCCAATAATTCACAATCAATCTTCTTCAATCACTCATCTTCTATTGCTAGTAAAATGATACTTTCAGTGGCTTGATCAAGGATTTTTTTAGTTGTCCTTGGTCTGAAAACTCTGAGAGCTCAGTTTGAGAATGTAAAGATTCGTTATAAGTTGGACATGGGCAGTATATGTCTTGTCTTGTTGCAGGAGCGTGGACGTGGCAGCTGCCGTACCGGTCGGGCGCCGCGGTGCTGTACGAGCTGGAGCGCACGCTGTGCCCCGACGACAGCGTCGACGTCGAGAAGCTCAACGACGACTGCGGTCAGTACCTGTACCTCGCACTCATAGGCAGGTGCTATACTAGGGACGAATTGCCAATGAAGACTCCTTAGCATCGCGCCTTGACTGACCAATGTTGGGGTTTCTGCTATTGGCTGCGCGGGTTCGATTCCCACAACGATAAAATATTATTAGGGGTTTATAAAGTATGAAATTGCCGATTTTTTATTTAATCAAAATATTTACCCTCATTATCTACACACTGCTGCCATCTAAACGGAAGTTCATTTATGCCTTTACGATAGAACTCTGAGGATCTAGATTCGACAAACTGTATCAAAGCATTTTGTAAGTACTGGGAAGAATTTTTTTTTCACGTAGAAAATTGTCCAAATCACGAAACAAATGGTAGTCCGTTGGAGCAAGGTCTGGCGAGTATGGAGGATGACGTATAGTTTCTAACTGCAGCTCCTGTAGAGTTACAACGGTTTCTCGTGCAGTGTGAGGTCTTGCGTTATCATGGAGCAATAATGGTGAAGATCGATTCACGAGTCGGGGCTGTTTCACTGCCAGTTTCACCATCATTGTTCGAAGTTCGGCACAGTAAACATCTGCTGTTATTGCCTGACCAGACCTGAGAAAGCTATAGTGAATAACACCATGAAGAGACCACCAAACAGTTACCATTACCTTTTTATTGGTAAGCTTTGCTTTAGGGCACTGTTGCGGCATTTGACCTGGGGTCAGCCATTGCATTTTTCGCTTACGGTTATCGTAAACAATCCAGTTTTCGTCACGTCATAATTCGATCCAATATTCCTTCATTTCTATGCCGATTCAACAAGGCAACACAAGTTTTAACACGCATTTCTTTCTGCAGATCAGTCAAATCATGAGGCACCAATTTTTTTTATCTTATTGATTTGATGCAAATGAGTCAATATTGTAGGTAAGGTAACGTTAAACCATGCCGCTAATTCCTGGGTACTACCATCTCGGATCGGCTTCTACCATCTCCTTCAATTCAGCGTTATTCACCTGTGTGGGCGGTCTACCACGTGGTTCGTTCTTCAAGTCGAAGTTTCCATTACGAAAGCGTTTAAACAAAAAACGCACGGTGCGTTCATTAGCAGTCTCCTCTCCAAACGCCAACGTTGATATTGCGAGCCGTTTGTGCCGCGTGAGTTCCGCGTCTGAACCCGTATTCAAAAATAACTCCGATTTTCGAAGTATCCATCTTTACGTCTGCTGAATAATAAAAACAATTGAAAGTCGAAAATCGAATGTTGCACGTTTTTTTAAAGAAGAACCTCAGTAACTCGTGAAAAAAGTTTCACACGAAAATCTCACACCATGAAGATTTTAAGTCAATTCGAAGTGTCTATTACTAAACAACGGCAATTTCATACTTTAACCCCTTTATATTACTTAATGAATATTCTGTAGAAATATCTACCAACACCACAGATACTACAACTTCAGAATGTTTCTTTGAAGTTTGTAGGTACTTGTGAATCTTGTGATACTGAAGAAATTTCTAGGGGAAGCAATGTTTAAGCGTTTCGTGAATTTAATACTAGATCATTGTCCGAACTAAATATGATGATTATGTGATGTGGTCAGATTCTGACGACGCGACGTTGCCTGCGGACGGCGAGTTCTCCCTCCACGTGAGCTCGTCGTGCGCCGCCCCCACGCGCGTGCAGCTGCGCGCCACGTTCGCGCGCAACTGGCGCCTGCCCTTTCAGTCCTCCACCGTCGTGGAGACGCAACAGGTACTCTCCATCGCGTGGCACCCCCCCTCTCCCCTGGCACAAAAGCTGGTGACACCCTTGCCTGATAGTATTAGGTACACCATGTCGCAAGCACTTTTTTTTGATACTCCAATGCTGACTATTCATCGAATTCGTTCGCTATGAGTTATTTGCGTTTGCAGGGAGCGCCGCGCGTGAACTTGTACCGCTGGCTGCCGGGACAGAACACGGTGCGGCTGGTGGTGGACTCCGAGGACGACGTGTGCGCCACCATCGCCGTGCAGAACTACACGGTCAGTACCAGCTGCGGCCCCAATGGGACTCGTGCTTGTGGATTAAAAACGATCGTACATCCAGTATAACTGGTAGAACACTTGAGTCAGCACTTAACAAGACAGTAGGTACTTTAGAAGTAATCAGTACCTAGTACCTGTATTTACACAATTTGGTTATCTTCTGTAAAGGCGGAAGAGTTTGTTATTCAGGCTATCAAAACCTCTATCTGAAATGATGATCTGTTGTTAAAAACGTAAACGTCCACACTTCTGAAGAAGATTTCTGTTGTAGGCATTGTTTTAGACTTTCACGGTTTTTCCCTACACTCAAAGTACTTACGGGGTAATATCCGTGATTTTCCGCGATTATGATGCTTGCAACAGCGTCGAAATGTCGGGAGCTCATAAATAAAGAAAATCACGGATATTATCCCGTAAGTACTTTAAGTGTGGGCTTATATTGTTATGATTCGTGCGTGACTCTGTTTCAGTGCCCGATAGCGGAGACACTGGAGGAGATAGAAGTTTCCACGTTAAGGATGACCGTGGTCCGGTCCGGCGGGATACAGCTTTCGGTAATTAAAACCATTTCACTTATAAGTTCCTTTCAACATGTTTGGCTAAGTGGTGGGCTTTGAAGGACGATTATTGAATAGTTTAGTCATGAAGTGAAGTATGTATTGGTTTCCAGCGCAGCCGCTACCCGCGCGGTTTCTACATCCTGTCGGTGGTGCAGGACTCGGAACAGGCGTGTCGCGAGGAGGAGCCGCCCGAGGTGGACTGGCTGTGGGAGGCCGCCGTACTGGACCAGCCGCACAGCCCCGCGCAGGCGCCGCCGCCCCGGCGCAAGCAGCTCACGCTGCACACGCGGGTGCGTCACGTCGCTGCACGGCGCTGCACGTCGCTGCACGGCGCTGCACGTCGCTGCACGGCGCTGCACGTCACTGCACGAGTACTGACCCGCGCGTGTTGCAGGCGGCGCTGACCCGCGGGCAGTACCTGGTGGGCGCGGGCGTGACGCTGGCGCTGTTCCTGCTGTTCTACGTACTGTTCGGCGCACTGGTGCTGGTGCAGCGCTGGCCGCGCTGGAAGCGCCTCGTGGCGCCGCGCGCCGTGCTCGCCCGAAGTAACCACTAACTAATTACGTTACCAAATTAGCTCCATGAGGAAAAACATACATATTTAGTCCCTTTATTTCCAACAATGCAATGACTTCTTATTAATTTATAATTTTACAGAGCCTGATGATAATGTTACAAGATCGGAAGTGGAAAGTAGCATGTCCATGTCGCCAGGGCGGCGGCGCCGGCGAGACTCCAGTGAGTTCCATGAGTGCTGGAGAGCTTTAACTAGTACCGCTTGGAAGTTAGACTTCATTCGTGGCAATCAATTACGGAGAGTGCGTACTGCTCGAATTAAAATAAGGGACTGGCTTTGTATCCGACGCCTTGTTCCGTGAAATATTTATCGGGACTGATTACATCTTTAAATCGTTTGTAAATGGCAATTAAAAACTTAAAAAAAATAAAGACAAAAAAGTGAAAAATAACTTTGGCTTCAGAAGCCGGTGAAAAAAACAAGTCCGAGTAACACTAGTCAGTTTCCCTCACTCGTCATTTTATTTAATTTGACAGTTTCGTTGATTCGTCACTTTCGCTGATTGGACAGTTGTGTGAATTCGACAGTTGCGTCTACTCGACAGTTTCCATAATTTTCTAGTTTCGCCGATTCGTCACTTTTATCCAATTCGTCAGTCGAAGTACAGTCGGTAGGAAATTATCTTTTAATTTTAATATGTATTGAGATCTATTTATTTATTTTACTATTTAATTACACACAAAGTGTTAACACAGGAAAATCTTAATATATAAAAGAAGAAACTGACTGACTGACTGACTGACTGACTGACTGACTCATCTATCAACGCACAGCCTAAACCGCTGGGTCTACAGATTCAAAATTTGGCAAGTAGGTTCCTTGTGTGGTCTAGGGGTGCACTAAGAAAGGATTTTTCAAAATTCACCCCCTAAGGGGGTTAAACGGGGCTCCAAAGTTTGTATGGGGAAACAAGATTCGTTAGACTATTTTATTCGAAACTTCACAGTAGTGCTCCTTTTGATAAATGAGTAGAAACGGGTTTCAGGGTTTTTCAGAATTCAACCCCTAAGAGGGGGAAATGGGGTGACAAAGTCTAAAAATCATTGCACAGCCTAAACCGCTGAGTCTAAAGATCCCAAATATGGCACATATGTTCCTGAAGTGGTCTAGGGGTACATTAAGAAAGGATTTTTCAAAATTCACCCCCTAAGGGGGTTAAACGGGGCTCCAAAGTTTGTATGGGGAAACAAGATTCGTTAGACTATTTTATTCGAAACTTCACAGTAGTGCTCCTTTTGATAAATGAGTAGAAACGGGTTTCAGGGTTTTTCAGAATTCAACCCCTAAGAGGGGGAAATGGGGTGACAAAGTCTAAAAATCATTGCACAGCCTAAACCGCTGAGTCTAAAGATCCCAAATATGGCACATATGTTCCTGAAGTGGTCTAGGGGTACATTAAGAAAGGATTTCTCAAAAGTCACCCCCTAAGGGGGTGAAACGGGGCTCTTAAAGTTTGTATGGGGAAACAAGATTAATTAGACTATTTTATTAAAAACTTCACAGGAGTACTCCTATTGATAAATGAGTAGAAATGAGTTTCAGGTTTTTTCAGAATTCAACTCCTAAGAGGGGGAAATGGGGTGACAAAGTCTAAAAATCAATGCACAGCCCAAACCGCTGAGTCTAGAGATTCCAAATTTGGCACATACGTTCCTTATGAGATTAAGGGGTGCAATAAGAAAGGATTTTTAAAAATGTACCCCCTAAGTGGATGAAACGGGAGTCAAAAGTTTACATGGGGAAACAAGATTAGGTAAGACTGTTTCGAAACTTCACAGGAGTACTCCTATCGATAAATGAGTTAACATTTGTGTTTCAGGTTTTTTCAGAATTCATCCCCTAAAGGGGGAAATGGGGTACAAAGTCTGAAAATCAACATCGGTATTGTTTGTATGGTGTATCGGGTCGGGTGTATTACAAAAACAACGATTTTAAGATTTAATGTGGGGAACCTGAAATGCCTTCATTCCCTGTTGGGGTGCGATGGGGTTGAAATGTCTAAAAATCAATATGGGTGTCGATACCGAGATTATCAGGGGTGCAGATTACGAAAATGGCATTTATTTTGAGATCCAGAAGATGGCGGATTCGACTTCTATACAGGGTTATTGTTGATTTATTGTGATAACGATGATGGTGATTGTGATAATGATGATGATTGTGATTACGATGATAATGATTGTGATTAGGATGATGATGATTGTGATTACGATGAAAATGATTGTGATAACGATGATAATGATTGTGATAATGATGATAATTATTGTGACAACGATGATGATGATTGTTATGACGATTGTGATAACGATGATGATGATTGTGATAACGATGATGATGATTGTGATACTGATGATGATGATTGTGATAACAATGATGGTGATAGTGATTGTGATAGTAATGGTGATGGTGATTGTGATGGTGATTGTGATTGTGATTGCGATGGTGATTGTGATAGTGATGGTGGTGGTGATAGTGATGGTGATGGTGATAGTGATTGTGATAGTGATGGTGAATGTGATGGTGATTGTGATTTTGATTGTGACTGTGATAGTTATGGTGATTGTGATTGTTATGGTGATGGTGATTGTGATTGTGATAGTGACGGTGATTGTGATGGTGAAAGCGATGGTGATGGTTATTGTAATGGTGATAGTGATTGTGATAGTGATTGTGATTGTGATCGTGATAATGATGATGATTGTGATAACGATGTTGGTGATTGTGATAGTGAAAGTGACGTTGATTGTGATGGTGATAGCGATGGTGATATTGATTGTGATGGTTATAGTGATTGTGACTTTGATAGTGATGGTGATGGTGATTGTGATAGTGATTGTGACTGTGATGGTGTTTGTGATAATGACAATGATGATTGCGATTACGATGATGGTGATTGTGATAACGATGATGGTGATTGTGATAGTGATTGTGATGGTGATTGTGATAGTGGCGGTGATTGTGATGGTGATAGCGATGGTGATGGTTATTGTGATGGTGATAGTGATTGTGACTTTGATAGCGATGGTGATTGTGATAGTGAATTTGATTGTGATACCGAGGATGTGATAGTGACGGTGATTGTGATGGTGATAGCGATGGTGATGGTGATTGTGATGGTTATAGTGATTGTGACTTTGATAGTGATGGTGATTGTGATAGTGATTGTGACTGTGATGGTGTTTGTGATAATGATGATGATGATTGTGATTACGATGATGTTGATTGTGATAACGATGATGGTGATTGTGATATTGATTGTGATGGTGATTGTGATAGTGGCGGTGATTGTGATGGCGATAGCGATGGTGATGGTTATTGTGATGGTGATAGTGATTGTGACTTTGATAGTGATGGTGATTGTGATAGTGATTGTGATTGTGATACCGAGGAAGGAGATTGTGATGATAATGATTGTGATTACGATGATAATGGTTGTGATTACGATGATAATGATGATGGTGACAGTGATGGTGATTGTGATGGTGATAGTGATGGTGATTGTGGTTGTGATTGTGATGGTTTTTGTGATAGTGATGGTGATTGTGATAGTGATGGTGATGGTGATGGTTATTGTGATGGTGATAGTGATTGTGACTTTGATGGTGATGGTGATTGTGATTGTGATACCGAGGAAGGAGATTGTGATGATGATGATTGTGATTGTGATGATGATGATTGTGATTACGATGATAATGGTTATGATTACGATGATAATGATGATGGTGACAGTGATGGTGATTGTGATGGTGATAGTGATGGTGATTGTGATGGTGATTGTGATAGTGATGGTGATTGTGATAGTGATGGTGATTGTGATGATTATGAAATTTGGCACATAGATAGTTCATAACCTGGATTAACACGTAGGACTATTTATCCCTTTAATATGTTCCAGTGGGACGATTACCGAACCTTACGCGGGCGAAGCCGTGGGCTACAGCTAGTAACATAATATTTGAGTACAGAGTACTGTTTTTTTTTTAACTATTAATGCATGAAATAAAAGACTTTTTAATTTTATTTATTACAGAGTACTGCTTATTTCTTAAGAAACTTTTGCCAGCTGACCTGCAAAAGGGAAAAAGAAATGTAGACGATAGTGTGAGAGAAAAGGAAGACAACAATTTGTTTATGTATGTGCCTTACCTAACTTAACCTACAATATTTAATAAAAAATATACATATAAGTAAATATTCAGAATCAGAATGTTTGTTTGTCAACATAGGTAGTTACAGAGTGTGCGAGATGTTACTTTTATAATACATACATTTATATTTATCAATACATACTTGTTTAAATATATAATTAGCATTATTAGATGTATAAACAAATTTTAATAACCTTTGTGTGTAATTAAATAGTAAAATAAATAAATAGATCTCAATACATATTAAAATTAAAAGACAATTTCCTACCGACTGTACTTCGACTGATGAATTGGATAAAAGTGACGAATCGACGAAACTGGCAAATTATGGAAACTGTCGAGTTGACACAACTGTCTAATTCACACAACTGTCCAATCAGCGAAAGTGACGAATCAACGAAACTGTCGAATTAAATAAAATGACGAGTGAGGGAAACTGACCAGTGTTACGCGGACTGGTTAAAAATGAGAAATTCTTACTACTGCCCTTTCTGTAGCGGCGACATTCGATAGCAGTGACAACAGTGACACAGACGAGGAGGAGGACGAGACAGGCACGGCCGTCACCGCGGTGACCACCGGCAGCGCCAGCGCCGTCACTACGCCCACCAGCACCGCGCCCGACGTCGCGCCGGCCGGGCCAGAGACCGACGTCGCGCCGGCCGACGCCGCCACCGAGACCAACACGCGCGCCGTGCAAACCGAGCAGAACGGCAACGGCATCTACGTGGTGGAACCGAGAGATCAGGTGATACATTCAGTATCAGTTCAGGGGGATTGAGAGTTTACATAATTATATTAAGCCATTGTACAAAGTTTCACTTCAATTTGCTCTTTCATGAGTGGAAAACATTGATTACTCATCATTTCATTGATTGAATACTCATCAGTAGCAACCGCGGCGAGCTCATAATGATAATTTCGTCGAGACTATTATGTACAGACGCCATCTAGCACCCGAAACTGACAAATTTCTCCCAATCAATCAACCTTGTACCTAATGCTTTAGCGATAAAACTGAAAATCTATTAAAGAAATTTGACAGATTGTAGTAGTTTGATGCTGTTTGATGCGCTGCGGCGTCGTCTTCAGCTACCGACGGTGGTTGCGGGGTGGTGGGGCCAATACCAACGGTTCCAACCTCAATGGCGCAGACACAAGTTCACTGCTCACTCTTCCCTAACTCTCATTGATCACGGGCTAGAAAGTCCCTGGTTTCAGCACCAAAATGTTATGAGGATTTACTATGGAATCCAAATTAAAACGAATATTGTTATAAGAGCACTTGTTGCAGGTTTATTGAACATAAATGGAAAAGGGCAGTGTTACCATTTTTTTAACAATATAATATTTTCTTATTAATACGTTCCGTTTCACGTACACTCATAATGCGATAGGACGGTCATTCTCACATTTGGTGCAAGATCAATATTACGGCTTTACGTACTTTTCGAGGTACAGGGATAGGGATCACACCCAGTTCGCTCACTAGAGGTGGGCAAAGTGTATCATTTTTGAGATTGGAACATTTGCATCTCGATCACTGAAATGATCCGAATCACTGATATGTTTCATTTGACTCATTTGGATCATCGGTTCAAAGGATATAAAATCAACGTAAAACGATAACTAGTTAGTGCAAACATTTTATGCAGTTTCCCTATCTCGCTCGCTCACTGCTCAGTCGCCTCGCGAGCGACACGTCGCGCGGAATGAGAAAAAGCAAAGTAATGTTTCAGATCCAAATGATGCGTTTGAAACGTTGTTACTGAACCAATCTTTTGAATCACTTCAATGATCCGGATCAATGAGTCGATTCCGTAAAGAGTTACACACGCCTATCGCTCACGGTTATGAGTGAGTCATCAAGTCACGTGGTGTGCGCAGTCGCGGCCGTTCGGGCTGCCGGCGCGCCTGCACGTGGCGGCGCTGGCGCGACGACGTGCGCGCGTACTGGACGCGCGCTCCGACCGCTACCTGTACACGCTGTACACCGTGGCGCTGTTCTACTCGCTGCCCGTGCTGCAGTTCGTCGCCGGCTACCAGATCGTGAGTGAGCCTAGCTGACCCATCGCTGCTCCGGCCGGTGCTCACTCAGTGTCGTGATGTCGTCGCAGGTGCTGAACGTGACGGGCTCGCTGGACGCGTGCTACTACAACTTCCTGTGCGCGCACCCGGTGGGCGGCGTGTCGGACTTCAACCACGTGTTCTCCAACGCCGGCTACCTGCTGCTGGGCGCGCTGTTCATGCTGCAGGTGCGGCGCCGCAAGCTGCGCCGCCAGCGCAAGCCGCGGGACGAGGAGTACGGCATCCCGGCGCACTACGGGCTGCTGACGTCACTGGGCGCCGCCATGATGATGGTGGCGCTGCTGTCCGCCACGTACCACGTGTGCCCCAACGCGCTCAACTTTCAGTTCGGTAAGGTTCCGAAGCTAACTCACGTATCTGATACCGCCGTGCCGTTTGGTATCAGACTTTTGACTGTAACTTGTTGTTCATTGTTGAAAACAGAATATTTTATAAATTGTGTCCCCATAGTCTGTTGGAACTATTTCAAACTGGTTTTGGTAACTGATGTAATGATTGTATGCATGCGGTACCTCTTCAGAGATCTTTACCTACATAATATAAACCTCTGGTATCTATGTCCAATGGAAGTTAGAATAATGAAGTGATGTTGCGCAGACACGGCGTTCATGTACGTGCTGGCGGTGCTGAGCATGGTGAAGATCTACCAGTCGCGGCACCCCGACATCAATGCGCGCGCGCACGCCACCTTCGGCGTGCTCGCCGTGCTCATGGCGCTCGGTAACGCGGCTATTTTACGCATTTATAATGGTCAGGTTCAGCCATGGGGCCCATGGGACCCATGGACGCCATGGCAACATAAACTAACGAAGAAGCGTCAAAGCGTTGGGATACCTTCTTCTCTGGAAACTAAAATAAATAAAATAACATCACGCCTTGTAGCCTGTAGGCCGCATGGCTAGGTAAAAGTTTACCGCAGTGACACCTACATTTCGCCAGTTATATTTAACTATATTGTAATAGCTGATTTTCTGAGTTGTCTAGAATGTGCTGAATGAATGGTAACGGTTGCCGTGTGTGGCGTGTGGTAGGTGCGCCTGTACTACAAACACTTACAGTTGTGTTACCGTGTTACCGCAGTGGTGTGGGGCGTGCTGGGCGGCGGGCCGCTGTTCTGGAGCGTGTTCACGGTGCTGCACATCTTCACCTTCCTGCTGCTCTCGCTGCGCATCTACTACGTGGGCCAGTTCCGCCTCCGTCAGTATACAACATGAGGACTGTTGGCGAGTGAGTGATGGCTGAGAGCATAACGTGTGCGCACTGTACAGAGAAGCAGAGCCTGCAGCAGGCGGCGCGCGAGCTGGCGGCCATGCCGGCGCGCGGACTGCGGCCGCTGTACACGGCGCGGCTGGTCATGCTGCTCATCGCCAACGCCGTCAACTGGGGCTTCGCGCTGTACGGGTACGTGCCTCCACAGACTTGGACGCTTTGGTGTTTGGTTGCGGACCGTTTACTTAAGGCCTACGCAGCGGTCTGCGAAAAAAATTAAATCCCTCGCCATATAGACGTATTGATATAGAAATACGACCGTGGCGCGTCTTTCAATGCCGTGCAATGAAATCCCTTTCGATGCCACGGCAACATTTTAAAGCATAGCAATTTATATCGTATTTCTATCTCAATACGTTCGTAAAAATAATATCCCTTGCTATGGCAAGGGATATAATTTTTGCCAATGGTCATTCGAACGAATTCGAATCCAAAAAAAAAAAGACCTTCTTTTTTTTTTTTTTTGGATAGGAAGTCATCAAATGACTCCTCCCGCTATTGCCGAAGCAGGAGCGTGTTCCGGGGCCACGGTATCTCCTCGAACAGTCCCGCAGCCCCGATACCGTCCCGATACCGTCCCGATACCGTCCCGATACCGTCCCGGTCTGTGTCCAAAACTTTAAATGATAAGCCACTTTCAAGCTTTCCAATTTTGCAGTTTAAACATTCACGAAGTTACACGATTAAACACAAACTCAAACCGAATGCTTGGAATCAAGATGACAAATGAATTAATCCAAACTATTTTTTTTTTGACGACCCGAATGGTTTAGCGGTAGAGAGGCTGCTTTACGTTCTAAGGGTCTCGGGTTCGAATCCCGGTGGGAGCAAATGTTTGTGTGATGAGCATGGACATTTGTTTCCGAGTCATGGATGTTTATATGTATAATAAGTATGTATTTACAAACAAAAAAGTATATATGTAGTATATAAACTATCTGGTGTCCACGACACAAGCCTCGTTGCTTAGTGTGGCACTAGATGGCGCTGTGTGTTAATGTCCAGCGATATTTATTTATTTATTTGTATTTGATACTGACCTCTTTTGAATTAAAGCTCATTAAAATACTCGATATTTCTGAAAACCTATCAGAAGACAGTGACAGTTGAAATGTCGATGTCACAGACGATAATTTCGAATTTTAGTTAATCGTAGCCGTGGCTATTTACGCGATAATGCCAGTTGCAATTTCTGAGGAAATTCGCCAATGAATAGGGTAGATGACACCATAAAACAAAATTCCCAGACACCTATCTCTAAAACAAACACTTTATTTTGGCCTGAAAACCCGATTTATTTTCAATTAATTGCAAAAAAATCGATTTTTAGTTGCTTTGAAATCAATAAATAGTTGAGTCATTGAAATGAATAAACAGTGACGTCACAGTTGGCTATAGCCATACAAAAACTATGAGACAACCGCGTTTTGACAGCTCTTAAATACCCTATTGTAACATTGCATCGGCAGGGTCTGGGCATTCGTGCAAGGCGTGGGGGTGAGGTTTGAAGGTGTAGGAGGGTGAATATCAGCAATGTGCATTTTTTGACAATTTTGGTGGTGAAATTTATTCTTTAGTTTTCGTGAAAAATAAGGACCTGGTATAACAATAGAAAGTCCAAGCATAAATAATCTTCAAAAGGCCCAAGAATATCTCGATAACTTTTTGAGATATTTTAGTTTAAAGCGTAGTGTGGCCACCAAAATTGGAAATCGCCCACCAAAATCGAAAGTGCCCCTTAATTGAAAATCAGTGGCACCAAAATTGAATATGCATCGCACGTACTGTATATCTCGACCTGATCCCGAAAATGAGGATTCCTGTAGAAGACCTGTCAAGATTCAGCCAAGATGAAATCGAGACTGCTCTTAGACAGCTTAAAATTAAAAATGGAAAAGCCTTTTTTTTTTTTTTTTTTTCGGATGGGAAATCATCAAATGACTTCTCCCGCTCTGCGCGGAGCAGGAGGGAGTGTCAGACTTTTACTGACTAAAACCCATCCATGTTCCTTCATCGCCCTTTGTGTTCCGGGGCCACGGTATCTCTTTCGAATAGTCCCGCAACCCCGGCAGGCATCGGTCCTTTCGGACCCCTTCCTTTTTGCTGACTCTCTTTGAGGCGCGCGTGGAACACGAACGCGCCGTCGACACGGCCTGTCGTCATGAGACGGACGGACGGCGAGCTAGCCCATAGCCCACCGTCCACAGGCCCGCGCCTACGGTGGCCGGGGGCCACGTGGTGGCCCCCGACGCCCGGGGCGTCTCCCGCGGCGGCCGGGACGCTGTGAGGTTCTCTCCCTCTCACGTTCCGCCACCTCCTTCTCTAGCATTACTGCTTCGCAGAAGGAGGTGACGGCGTCCCATTCCGTCTCGCTCCGGACCATGGCTTGCACCAGGGCCGGACGCGAGAGGTCGCCGCCACCAATCGCCGCTTCGAGAACACGGCGGTGCTCCGCCCACGCGGGGAACACCTCCACCGTGTGCTCCACCGTGTCCTCCGGTCGATCCTCGCAGTGGAAACACCCGGGCGTTTCCTCTCGCCCGATTCGGTGCAGGAACCTTCCGAAAACACCGTGTCCGGTGAGGACCTGCGTCAGGCGGAAGGTGAGGACGCCGTGGCGTCTCTCAAGCCACTCCTCAAAGAGGGGACTTACCGCCACTATTGTGGCGAGCCCTAAAAAAAAAAATGGAAAAGCCTCTGGTGGGGATGGAATAACGACAGAGCTGAATGCAGGAGGAAAGCCTGTATTAAAAGAGCTTCAGGAGCTTTTCAACTCGGTCCTGTTATCTGGGAGAGCTGCAGAGGCGTGGAGAAGGGGCGTGGTCGTTGTTTTCTTTAAGAAGTATATTCATCGTAAATTACCTGCCTTCAGATCATAGTGGCCAGTCCGTTACTTTCGCGTACAATATACAATTACAAAGAATTCAGATACAAACTAGACAAATAACACCCAGCAATCTAGACAAATTTAATAATAATTTAATTAACAAGTTAAGTATACCGGGTCATATTAGAAACAATGTAAATGTATTTTATGAAGAATTCTTTTCGGTAGTGCACACCGAATTTAATAATACTTTAAAAAAGAAATCTAAAACTATTGGCCCAAAGTTTATTTTCAGTGACTGGGCAACACAAGGTATTAGGAAAAGTAGGGAACGATTGTTTGAGCTGTACGGCCTTAAGCCTTACATCAACACTGAAGCTTTTAATAAATATGTTGCTACTTACTCGAAAATTTTTAAAAACACTTGCAAGGTAGCCAAATCCTTATTCATTAGCAACAAGATTAAATCAGCCGACAACAAAATAAAGACGGTTTGGAAAATTATCAACAATGAAACAAATAGAAATAAAAAACAAGGTAATGACTTCACACTAAAGACTGCGCGTGGCCTTGTGAGCTCCAACAATGAAGTTGCTCAAGAATTTGTAAATTTCTTTACCAGTATCCCACTTAAAACTACAGAAACCTTAAATTCCTCTGCCTTGCTCTCTATTGATTTATTGAAAGCGAACGTTTCAGCCTGTCCAAATGAATTTAAATTTCAGCATATAAACCCCTTAACAGTCATAAAAGGTTTTAAGCAAATCAAGATCAAATTAACGGAAGATCTATGGGGTATGTCTATCAAAGCTTGTACCTCAATTATTGAGACTAGCGCCGTATTTAGCCTCAATATTTAATTTGTGCGTGGATCAAGGGGTCTTCCCAGATCTAATGAAATTCAGTAAGGTAATACCGCTTTTTAAATCCGGGGACAGTAAGGACACCAATAACTATAGGCCCGTATCCGTGTTGCCGGTTTTTAACAAAGTGTTTGAAAAGATAATGCTCAATCAAATGCTTAACCATCTAAACACCAATAAAATATTACACGAGCAACAGTATGGTTTCACCAAAGGACGTTGTACAACTGACGCCGGTGTCACTTTATTAAAACACATATTTACTGCGTGGGAAGAGGCACAAGATGCCATAGGAATCTTCTGTGACCTTTCGAAGGCATTTGATTGTGTAAATCACGAAACCCTGATCTTGAAACTTGAGCATTACGGTTTAGGTAAACTTGCGCTCAGTTTAATAAAATCGTATTTGAATGATAGACAGCAGCAGGTACAAATAAATGGAGTCAACTCAATGGGTTTAAAAGTAAAAATGGGTGTACCACAAGGTTCGATATTGGGTCCCTTCCTCTTTTTAGTGTATATTAATGACCTACCCCATTTATTTAACAACCATCCGCATATGGTGTTGTTTGCTGTCGATACTTCTTTAATATTTAGGATAAACAGACGTGCCACTAATCTTGACGACGTAAATAACGCCCTACTGCAGGTCCACAATTGGTTTACCGCCAATAATTTAGTACTAAATGGAAAAAAGACTAAGTGCATTAGATTTGCTCTACCAAATGTCAAAAGTAGTGATTGTGACATAATATTGAATCAAGAGAAACTAGAATTTGTCGATAAAACGGTTTTCTTGGGAATCACGCTCGATTCAAGGTTACAATGGGGTCCTCATTTAACATCTCTTGCAGGACGGCTGAGCTCAGCAGCATATGCTGTTAGAAAAATCCGTCAATTCACTGATATTGATACCGCGAGGCTAGTCTATTTTAGTTATTTTCATAGTATTATGTCATACGGTATTTTACTATGGGGACGGGCTGCAGACATCGAGTCTATATTTATTCTGCAGAAAAGAGCCATCAGAGCCATTTATGAATTACGTAGACGCGATTCTCTAAGAGAACTGTTTAAGGAAATTAATATCATGACAGTACCTTGTCAATACATCTATGAAAACATCATGTACGTTAGGAAAAATCGGCATTTATTCAGTAGAAGAGGTGACAGACACCACTATAACACTAGAAATAGGGACCAACTAGTTCAGCCAGGTTTCAGGCTTGCTAAAGTAGATTCATCTTTCATGGGGTACTGTTTGAAATGTTACAATAAAATACCTCCCCACATTCTTCAACTGAACGAGACGAAATTTAAATCTTGTATAAAACGCACACTATGTAGGCAAGCATATTATACGTTGGGGGATTACATTGATGATAAAAATGCTTGGCTAAATGCTGGTCCTGCTCCACAACCATAGGGGGGGAGGGCAAATTAATTGATTGTTTGGGTCGGGCATTATTTGAGTCCATCGACACGTAAAGAAGAAGATGAAGAATTGATTCCCATGTTAATGTTTTGTGGAAGCTGCAGAAGATTGTAAAAATATACTTGCATTGTGTAGATTCCAGTTCTTAGTATTATATAATTGCATAGCACATGTGTGAGTACTTTGTATTGTTCAGCCACCATTTACATTTAGTTATCTTTCATTGACTTGAATATGCCTTGGTGGCTGAGAGAATGTCATGCTCACTCAAATGTCTCGCTGATGGTGGCGGGTGTGTCGGGTCATTTAGTTCCCTTCAATATGGTTGAGTTAAATGGCGCCGGTACATGCGTCATGTTTGTGAACGGGCGCTGTCAGTTGGGACTGGTCATCTCTTAGCTGCCAAGGTTCATTTTAATTACTTTATTCGTAAACTGTTGATCTAATCTTTTACTCTGGACGCTCTTAGTGTGCACGTCTTTCTACATCGTTCTCACATATATGTATAATCTTAAAATAAAAGATGTAACCAAGATTTTGTAACAATATTTTGATTTTAAAAGAGTGTCCATGGAGTTTCTTGCCCGTTCTTCTCCATAGAGATTTACGCTAGGGAATGGGCAACTACTTACAGTACTTTCTCAAGTTATTATGCCTTGTGACTGGGACTGTAGCTTTGATTTTCTTTTTTGTATTTTTGACATTCAAAAGTGCCGTAATGGTCTAATTGAAATAAATGCTTTGAGTTTGAGAAGGGGAACAAGACCCTATTAAAGAATTACAGACCCATTTCGCTCCTTACCCACGTGTATAAGCTGTTTTCAAGAGTCGTTATGAATCGTCTAGCGCAAAGACTCGAAGACTTGCAGCCGCCGGAGCAGACCAGGTTTCGAGGAGGATGCAGCACCATAGACCAGATCCGACAGAGAACCAGAGTTGTACATACATAGCTCACAGAATAAGTTAGCTGAAGTGGCAATGGGCCGGTCATTTAGCCGTAGAACCGATGACCGTTGGGGTAGACGTGTTCTTGAGTAGAGACCGCGAATCGGCAAACGTAAGGTGGGATGCCCTCAGACTCAGGTGACTGGGGTGTTCTGCTGTTCGCAGGGTGGCTGATAGCAACTGGATATGAGAGTTGCTGAAAATCGAGTTGCGTGGCGTGCTATTGAGGAGGCCTATGTCCAGCAGTGGTCTACTGTAGGCTGATGATGCAACATTATTCTTGCTTTTCTTCTTCTTTCATCCATTCTCTTTTTAAGCAGCCTCTTTTCATTGGTCTGTTTTGGCATTCTAAAAAGCAACAAAATAAAATTAATAATCTTCATCTTTAGCGTGCTATCCTTATAATAATAGGTCTTACTGCCAAATACATAACATGTTTGCTAATGAAACTGTCTTGAAACGTAAAAACTGGCAATATATGTACAAACAGTACGTGAAAACGTCACCAAAGCCACCGAAATTGAGCCACCAAAATTGAAACCAGGCATAAAAAAAATCTTTAAAAATAGGCGTTTTAAGTTACAATTAAATTAATATCACTGATTTATGCGTTACCCAAATCACTAGCTATAACGTGTAGCTTACTATTAAAATACGTTATTATAATCAACAGCAAAACGATCCACCAAAATTGAACAATTCTTGTCCCCCGTGCCACCACACACAAACTCAAAGCATTTATTTCAATTAGACCATTACGGCACTTTTGAATGTCAAAATTACAAATAAAAAACAAAGCTACAGTCCCAGTCACAAGGCATAATAACTTGAGAAAGTACTGTAGTTGCCCATTCCCTAGCGTAAATCTCTATGGAGAAGAACGGGCAAGAAACTCCATGGACACTCTTTTGAATCAAAATATTGTTACAAAATCTTGGTTACATCATTAATTTTGAAATTATACATATATGTGAGAACGATGTAGAAAGACGTGCACATTAAGAGCGTCCAGAGTAGAAAAAGACAATAATTTAACAACAAACGAATTAAAATGAACCCTGGCAGCCAAGAGATGACCAGTCCCAACTGACAGCGCCCGCTCACGAACATGACGCGCGCATCGGCGCCATTCAACTCAACCATATTGAAGGGAATTAAATGACCCGACACACCCGCCACCATCAGCGAGACATTTGAGTGAGCATGACATTCTCTCAGCCACCAAGGCATATTCAAGTCAATGAAAGATAACTAAATGTAAATGGTGGCTGAACAATACAAAGTACTCACACATGTGCTATGCAATTATATAATACTAAGAACTGGAATCTACACAATGCAAGTATATTTTTACAATCTTCTGCCGCTTCCACAATACATCAACATGGGAATCAATTCTTCTGCTTCTTCGTTGCGTGTCGATAGACTCAAATAATGCCCGACCAGTACAATCAATTTAGTTTGCCCGTATGGTTGTGGAGCAGGACCAGCATTTAGCCAAGCATTTTTATCATCAATGTAATCCCCCAACTTATAATATGCTTGCCTACATAGTGTGCGTTTTATACAAGATTTAAATTTCGTCTCGTTCAGTTGAAGAATGTGGGAAGGTATTTTATTGTAACATTTCAAACAGTACCCCATGAAAGATGAATCTACTTTAGCAAGCCTGAATCCTGGCTGAACTAGTTGGTTCCTATTTCTAGTGTTATAGTGATGTCTGTCACCTCTTCTACTGAATAAATGCCGATTTTTCCTAACGTACATAATGTTTTGACAAGGTACTGTCATGATATTAATTTCCTTAAACAGTTCTTTTAGAGAATCGCGTCTACGTAATTCATAAATCGCTCTAATGGCTCTTTTCTGCAGAATAAATATAGACTCGATGTCTGCAGCCCGTCCCCATAGTGAAATACCGTATGACATAAAACTATGAAAATAACTAAAATAGACTAGCCTCGCGGTATCAATATTAGTAAATTGACGGATTTTTCTAAGACCATATGCTGCTGAGCTCAGCCGTCCTGCAAGAAATGTTAAATGAGGACCCCATTGTAACCTTGAATCGAGCGTGATTCCCAAGAAAACCGTTTTATCGACAAATTCTAGTTTCTCTTGATTCAATATTATGTCACAATCACTACTTTTGACATTTGGTAGAGCAAATCTAATGCACTTAGTTTTTTTTTTCTATTTAGTACTAAATTATTGGCGGTAAACCAATTGTGGACCTGCAGTAGGGCGTTATTTAGGTCGTCAAGATTAGTGGCACGTCTGTTTATCCTAAATATTAAAGAAGTATCGTCAGCAAACAACACCATATGCGGATGGTTGTTAAATAAATGGGGTAGGTCATTAATATACACTAAAAAGAGGAAGGGACCCAATATCGAACCTTGTGGTACACCCATTTTTACTTTTAAACCCATTGAGTTGACTCCATTTATTTGTACCTGCTGCTGTCTATCATTCAAATACAATTTTACTAAACTGAGCGCAAGTTTACCTAAACCGTAACGCTCATGTTTCAAGATCAGGGTTTCGTGATTTACGCAATCAAATGCCTTTGAAAGGTCACAGAAGATTCCTATGGCATCTTGTGCCTCTTCCCACGCAGTAAATATGTGTTTTAATAAAGTGACACCGGCGTCAGTTGTACAACGTCCTTTGGTGAAACCTACTGTTGCTCGTGTAATATTTTATTGGTGTTAAAATGGTTAAGCATTTGATTGAGCATTATTTTTTCAAACAGCTGAAAACCGGCAACACGGATACGGGCCTATAGTTATTGGTGTCCTTACTGTCCCTGGATTCAAAAAGCGGTATTACCTTACTGAATTTCATTAGATCCGGGAAGACCCCTTGATCCACGCACAAATTAAATATTAAGGCTAAATACGGGGCTACAGTCTCAATAATTGAGGTACAAGCTTTGATAGACATACCCCATAGATCTTCCGTTAATTTGATCTTGATTTGCTTAAAACCTTTTATGACTGTTAAGGGGTTTATATGCTGAAATTTAAATTCATTTGGACAGGCTGCAACGTTCGTTTTCAATAAATCAAAAGAAAGCAAGGGAGACGAATTTAAGGTTTCTGTAGTTTTAAGTGGGATACTGGTAAAGAAATTTACAAATTCTTGAGCAACTTCATTGCTGGAGCTCACAAGGCCACGCGATGTCTCTAGTGTGAAGTCATTACTTTGTTTTTTATTTCTATTTGTTTCACTGTTGATAATTTTCCAAACCGTCTTTATTTTGTTATCGGCTGATTTAATCTTGTTGATAATGAATAAGGATTTGGCTACCTTGCAAGTGTTTTTAAAAACTTTCGAGTAGGTAAGTAGCAACATATTTATTAAAAGCTTCAGTGTTGATGTAAGGCTTAAGGCCGTACAGCTCAAACAATCGTTCCCTACTTTTCCTAATACCCTGTGTTGCCCAGTCACTGAAAATAAACTTTGGGCCAATAGTTTTAGATTATTTTTTTAAAGTATTATTGAATTCGGTGTGCACTACCGAAAATAATTCTTCATAAAATTCATTTACATTGTCTCTAATATGTCCCGGTATACTTAACTTGATAGTTAAATTATTATTAAATTTGTCTAGATTGCTGGGTG
Organism: Xestia sexstrigata; assembly: GCA_941918905.2. Classification (NCBI taxonomy): domain Eukaryota; kingdom Metazoa; phylum Arthropoda; class Insecta; order Lepidoptera; family Noctuidae; genus Xestia; species Xestia sexstrigata. The sequence goes on from OW799211.2 coordinate 22,083,899, forward strand.
TTATTTGTCTAGTTTGTATCTGAATTCTTTGTAATTGTATATTGTACGCGAAAGCAACAGTCTGACCACTATGATCTGAAGGCAGGTAATTTACGATGGATTTATCTAAGTATTCGCAGCATCAAAAAACATTATCAATACATGTAGCAGTATTTGTAGTAGTTCGAGTTGGTTCTGAAAACACATTTGACAAATTAAATGATTTAAACAGAACTTAAGAATCTACTGCTATTTACATTATTCTCTAAGATATTAACATTAAAGTCACCACAGATAATTATTGGTTTATTACCAGTTACAAGTTTTGCCAAAGCATCTTCCATTACTGACTCAAAGATAGAGTAGTTCAGGTAATTAGGGGGTCTGTAAACGCACACTATTACATGCTTATCCAGCTCAACACAAAACAATTCGATGCTATGTTCAACCGATAGATCAACTATATCATTACGAGACTTAGATTTAATACAATTTCTGACTAAGATTAATGAACCCCCACGCATCTTAGATTTTCGGTTATAGCAACTGCTCACATTGTAATTCTCATAATTTATTTGCATTACTTCATAATCTTTCTTCTAATGTTCACTAAAACAGATAATATCAAACTTATTTTTTTCAAAAAATAGTTCTATTTCTAATTGTTTGGAAGAAAGTCCCTGAATATTCTAGTGAAACAATTTTAAGGAATTCTGCTCAGCCCCTTTTTTACAATTACTTGATTGAGAGCTAGATGATACCTCGAAGTTGACGAGTTTAATTAAATTGTCACTCGTACCTTCTATTGTCTTAATGACTAGCTTAAATCTAAATTAATACTTGTAAAATAACAATTAGTATAATTACTAATTTCAGTAGAAATATTTACACACAAGATGAATACTTACGTTTTTATCGGATAATAGCAGCACTAATCACTAATCACACACCTGTTACGGGCTAGTCCAGCGCACGACTGAGAGGTGCGAAATAAAAAAAAAACGCGATTGGTCGCACACGCACGGAACTTCATGTTTTAGTAAATTGAAAAAGTGTCACCAACATTTTGTGTTTTGATTGGACAAACTTTGATCGAGTGTCCTGTGCTTTTAAATTAGTTTTTATAACATGGTCTAATTGTTTTTAGATAATGTAACGTGTCTAATGTACCTATAATCTAAGGAAATTGTTTATTTTTATTGTACCTTAAATTGTTACTTTGGTGAATGCAATTATTTCGTTGGTAATACAAAATAAATAAATATCAAAAAATGGAACTGGGAAAAGCTACCAAACGGGAATTTTAAGGCGATTTTTTTTTCCTGGTTATTTATAAACACTTTTGACAACAAAAAATGTGGTCCTAGTTGCACCAAGTAACGTAGATTACTATAAAAAAAAAGAAATATTCTATCATTTTACACCTTGATTATCAACGTAGACACGTAAAATTTGCTGCTTTGATACTCACCCAGGAGTGCTGGTTTAACTACCGCCTCTTACAAATACCGTGAACTCTCATTTCAATGAGCATTTTGGAAAATAATTTGCTTCCCTCTGTGAGAATAGCGTATCCACAGCACGCAATGGCAAATATTAATTTTAATTGGTTCACGATAATTGTGCCATACATCTGTTAAGGAGTATGTTATACTAGAACCTTGTTATTTTTGATAACCTTTGAAACTTATGTCAGATGTATTAGCCTAGGAACCGCTGTTATTAATGAAATTATATTTTTACTTGTTATTATTATAATGATAAAATAGTTTTATCATGGTAGCAGAGCGTGGTTCCAAGTGAAAGTAACTGAGAAGTCATCAACCAAGTTTAAAATCAAAGACATTCAAATACTACACAAGACGAAGAAACTGACATTCCAATAACTTGTTACACCTTAGTAGCAAATCGATCAGTCTAGTGCGATCAAAGAGATTTACAAAGACTTATTATATTTTAATGTCTTTGAGTCTTTTTAAATCTCTTTGTATAATCCGGGAAGACAAATATTCAAAATGCAATCACCAAGTTGTAAAATTGGTGTAATTTGGGTGTGAAGAACTGGTCGACTTGAAAATTTAAAGCGAAATTACTACTAAGAAGTACGCTCGGTGGAATTGGATGCGGTAAACGGTGCTCTAATAAAACCTGTGAAACCTATTACCAACAATGTCGACGAAATTTCTCAAAATAATACTGCTCTCGAAAAATATAATAAAATTGATAGTTCTGCATTACTACTGCTTACCGCAAATAATTATGTCAGATAGAAGAGACCTTTTTAATGTAGGTAACTAAAAAACCACATCTCATGTCATGTGGAATAAACCCTAATTCTGAAAGCAGGGCTGTTTTATTATTAAATTTTATTCCACATGTAAACGTTGTTATTAGGACTCCAGAAATATGCAAAAGTATCTCCGTCCAGAGCGGTTCGACGGAAACCCCGCATCGGGGCAAACTAGTGATGTTTCGGCCCAGTGGAGATAAACTTTTGAAAATTTTCTCGGAACAAATGAAAAAATCCCGTCCTTTTAATAAATTATATTTCATCCGGGTTGTATTAATACATCGAGCACTGCTGGGACTACAAGGAGGCCATACAAACTTTGGAAGGGTTGTTTATAAAGCCAAAAAGCGAGATTTTTGCAAGATAGGTACAAATTGGCAACAAGGAAGCAGCAGCATATACAGGTTATAAAACATATGAAAACGGGTATTTATCGCGAATTTTACCTTTAATATAAGCCCGACGTTTGGACCGGATTGCACCAGCCGTGGTCGCGGGAAGGCTGAAGTATTGGAGGTACCGCCACAGCAAAGCGAAGGTATTTATTCAACTACCCTCACTTGATCTTCAATGTTAATTAGGGCCGGTTCACACTAGGACAGCACAATACACCAACAGGGTCCGCATACCGAGATGATTTCACTTGACGAGTACCTACACTTAGTGATCACTGGATTCCAAGCGGAAGAGAGTCTTAATCCGTATATACGAGTACAGTTACAAGTTACAGTTAGAAGTTTGGGACAAACTACATCGTTTGTTCGGTGGCATGTCTGAAGACAATAGTTATGATCTATATATGACCATTTGGTCAGATTTGATTAATGAATTAATGAAGATAGATAAGTCCGAATTACTAGATTAACTTTTAAAATTAAACTTTTAAATTTAACTGCAAAATTCTGGAAACTCTACCTGAAACATATTTCTCATTCAAATCTAGCTGGATGTCAAGGACATCAAAGATGTCAAAGACCGATAAAACAATAGAAGATCTGACTACACAACTCTGTGCATGTGTGCAAAAGAGATAGAGCGCTGAAGGTCCTGCAGAAGTTCTAGCCTTACAGAATTATAATAAAACAAAGAAGAAATGTGGATATTGTGGAAAAGCCGGTCACAAAGTCAAGCAATGTCATAAAAAAATTAAATCAAATCCTTCAAAAACTCAAAAATGTGAAAAATAACTTTAGCTTCAGAAGCCGGTGACAAACACCGACTTCTCAAGCTTGACCTTTGTTTGATTTATTTGGTGTTTTTGTCACCGGCTTCTGAAGCTAAAGTTATCTTTCACATTTTTGAGTTTTTGAAGGCGGTTTTGGTTTTTTTTTTTTAATTATTTTATTTCATCTCACAAGCCTAACAAAACATGACGTCATTTACGAGTGCCGCATTCCAAACAAACGAATGGGTTCGTTTACACTTATATTCTCATAACTCTCAACGCCTTGTGGCTTAGTTTACATTTTAATAATAATGTTTTGTTCACATACTTAACACCAACAGAGTTTCAGCAGTCACAAGTCATTAGTTAATTAGTATAAAATAACCAAAGCAGACACTTAAAAACAGAAATTTTTCGGGGGATTTCGCGTACTCTTTATCGTATCTTTAAAGTCTTTCGTATCTTCTGAGTTTCGATCGGTTTGCCATTGTGAGTGCCGCTGCCTTAAGGCCGTAAGTCATTGCTGGTTCTATGACCATTTTATAGATAAGACGCGTGATTTTCCACTCCATTGTTTTTTATGAAGGAATATTAAGGCCTTAGAGTTACGCATAGCTTGTTTGCATCTGGCGTTAACTGCGTTGTTTCGATTAAGTGTCGATGTTATACACGTGCTAAGGTACTTAATCTCGTCTGCCGGTTTAATACTGGTACCTCCAATTCTAATAAGACTTCGGGTTGCGGTGCTGTGTGGGTCTCTGATTACTAGTTTTGTTTTCGTTTCATTAATGTGGAGTCCAACTGATTCCAGCAACGGTTTGATTTTGGTGTCCATTTCGTCCAGTTCACTGAGATTATTTGTTGCTATTATCACGTAATCTGCAAAGGACAGTATAATAGGGAGTTGAATCTCATGGTCCTGGTCTAGATGAAGGCATTCTATTTCTTCTTCTAATGTTCTGAGACCGTCATCTATTACTATGGTGAATAGTCTTGGGGATAGCGGACATCCCTGTTTGACTCCCTTGCTTTTGTGTGTCGATTCCGTTTACTGTCCAAACCATTTTATGCAGGTGAATTCATTCATGCACGCCTTAATAATTCTATTCGTTAGATATTTGTTAGTTCTAGTAACTAAAATGTCCCTAAGAGAGTTTAAGTCCAGCGTATCGAAGGCTTTTTTGATGTCTAACGCCAGCACATAGGTTTTTGAGCCTGCTCTCCTTTCCTCGTCAAGAATTCTCCTAAGTGTGTAGATATGGTCGTCGGTCAATCTATTGCGAAGAAAGGCTGCTTGGTAGGTAGTTTCGTAGTTCTTTTATCATGCTGTTTAACAAAAACATTAATTAAAATCAATAATCAAAACGAACAATTTCACAAAAAAATCAAGTAAACAAACGCGCTGATTGGCCAAGCGCGTCGGTCGGTGGCATTGAAATCCGGCTCTATGATTGGGTCAGCGGCAAGCCGCGGCAATACTCATTGGTCGCGGCTCACGAAAGTTTTACGTAATTAGAATTTTGAATTTAACACAACCAAAATACGATAATATTATAATTAAACGCCCAATATCTATAATACGATACATAAAAAACACACGTAATAGCCATAGTTTGCCTTTCTATCAATAATTAGTGACAAAATACCGCGAAATGTATCGGCGTCTCTTCGACGGTTTTTCATGTTTGTTGAAATGACTATTTCGCGACTGGCCGAAATCTCTAACAATTAGACTGTTTCTACATTCAAAAATGTTTATTACTTACCCAGGCATGACGAAAACACAACACAACACCACACAACGTACTATATCACACAAAACACTTTTTGTTCTTGTTTGTTTCGACCGGTCGGCGCGCGCCTGATTTCTCAACTGTGGAGCGGTGTTTTAGTCAGTTAGAAGCGTTGTTCGTTGTTGAACTGAGGCAAAATGTCTTTCTTGTTCTTTCTCCTAGACTCTGTGCAAGTTTGAGCGAGGTAGAAACAAGTTTCATCATCAATTTAATATTACAAAAACTGACGCATGGAGTACTCGTCCGATTCGGATGACGGACAGACGCGAACAACCCACCGATTCGGATTACAGACAGATCATGGGATAATAGAATTAAACATAGGTAATATGTATAAAAAACATACGATATTTGAATCGTAGTATGTATCACGATTCACGTACATTACCTTCTTCATAGTCTCCTTCTAGTCTTAACATTTTCAATATAGAAGAAAGATAGCATAAAACATTATAAGCCCGGCTAGCGGCTTGTGGAAAGTTCCACATACTAAGTAGTTTGTAGCGTTCAGAAAAAATAATGATAAAAAAAATATGAATATCGGAATCCGAATCAGGAAATAGAAAGCCATGATGACTCTACTGAACCATTACAAACGTCTTCAGAAGCATCAAACTCAAACTCAAAGCATTTATATCAATTAGACCATTACGGCACTTTTTGAATGTCAAAATTACAAATAAAAAACAAAGCTACAGTCCCAGCCACAAGGCATAATAACTTGAGAAAGTACTGTGGTTGCCCATTCCCTAGCGTAGATCTCTATGGAGAAGAACGGGGAAGAAACTCCATGGACACTCTTTTGAATCAAAATATTGTTACAAAATCTTGGTTACATCATTAATTTTGAAATTATACATACATGTGAGAACGATGTAGAAAGACGTGCACATTAAGAGCGTCCAGAGTAGAAAAAGGCAACTATTTAACAACAAACGAATTAAAATGAACCCTGGCAGCCAAGAGATGACCAGTCCCAACTGACAGCGCCCGCTCACGAACATGACGCGCGCATCGGCGCCATTCAACTCAACCACATTGAAGGGAATTAAATGACCCACACACCCGCCACCATCAGCGAGACATTTGGGTGAGCATGACATTCTCTCAGCCACCAAGGCATATTCAAGTCAATGAGAGATAACTAAATGTAAATGGTCGCTGAACAATACAAAGTACTCACACATGTGCTATGCAATTATATAATACTAAGAACTGGAATCTACACAATGCAAGTATATTTTTACAATCTTCTGCAGCTTCCACGCAGCAGCTTCTTCTTTGCGTGTCGATAGACTCAAATAATGCCCGACCAGTACAATCAATTAGTTTCCTCTATGGTTGTGGAGCAGGACCAGCATTTAGCCAAGCATATTTATCATCAATGTAATCCCCCAACTTATAATATGCTTGCCTACATAGTGTGCGTTTTATACAAGATTTAAATTTCGTCTCGTTCAGTTGAAGAATGTGGGGAGTTATTTTATTGTAACATTCCAAATCATCAATGCCAGAATCACCTCATTATGAAGACGCCTTAGATGATGGTGATGATACTGAACGACCAAGAATCCGATGATATAGCTAAGCCACTAGAATGACTACGAGATAGAAGCCAAATACGACCACCTATTAGATTCGGAGCGTCATGATGTCAGATGAAATATTTAATCAGATTAATGAACCTAAAACCTACAAAGAAGCAATGTCTAGTACGCATAAAGATCAGTGGGTCAAAGCAATGGAAAGTGAGGTGAAGTCTTTAAAGGAAAACAAAACCTGGATAATGGTGGATCTTCCAAAAGACAGGAAACCTATATCCTGTAAATGGATATATAAGATCAAAACCAATGCTGATGGCTCTCTAGATAAATTCAAAGCAAGACTAGTTGCTAGAGGATGTACACAGAAAAAGGGCATTGACTATAATGAGACTTTCAGCCGAGTTGTTAAGATGTCGACAATAAGATCAGTCTTTAGCGTTGCTGCAAATGAAGGCCTAAAACTCACACAGTTTGATGTATCAACTGCTTTTGTCTATGGTTCACTGAGTGAAGAAATATATATGAATCAACCTGATGGCTACTCTGATGGATCTAACAAGGTTTGTAAACTCGAGAAAAGTTTGTATGGTCTCAAGCAAGCGCGGTGTTGGAATAAATGTATGGTGGGATATTTAAAAACCATTGGATTCAAACAATACGATACCGACCTGCCTGTACCGGCCTTTTTGTAAGAAACCGTGCGAGTAACAAAATTATTCTTGCTCTCTATGTAGAGAGAGTATCAGGCATATTATGCTTATACTCTGGAGGAGCAATTTCTTGGACAAGTCGACGACAAACATGTGTTGCAATATCAAGCACCAAATTCGAATTGGTTGCTGCCAGTGAAGCGTCTAGAGAGATTGTCTGGATCAGAAGAAATATCTAAATTGAAAGAAATACCTAAGCTAAAGGTTAATAACGATGCCATAAAGATCTCACACAATCCAGAACTCCACAGAAGAATCAAGCATATTACTATTCGACATTTCTATGTGAGAGAACTCGTTGCTAATGGAGAAATACGTGTAGAATACGTTCCCAGCGAGTTCCAACTAGCGGATTTACTGACCAAAGCATTACATAAGCCACGGATTGTATCAATCGCAAAACAAATTGGCTTGATATAGTAATAGGGTTGCCAAAAAGGGAGGATGTTAAGGAGGATGTTATACTAGAACCTTATTATTTTTGATAACCGCTGTTATTAATGAAATTATATTTTTACTTGTCACAACCACGAGTCTTATTTTATAATGATTTGACGACCCGAATGGCGCAACGGTAGTGAGGCTGCCTTGCGTTCTCAGGGTCCCGGGTTCGAATTCTGGTAGAAGCAAATGTTTGTATGATGAGCATGGACATTTGTTTCCGAGTCATGGATGTTTATATGTACTTAGAATAAGTATGTATTTACAAACAAAAAGTATCTATGTAGTATATCAACTATTTGGTGTCCATGACACAAACCTCGTTGCTTAGTGTGGCACTAGATGGCGCTGTGTTATGTCCAGCGATATTTATTTATTTATTTATAATGATAAAATAGTTTTATCAACATCGTGCAAGGATTGTCAGCACCTGACAATACACATATTATGTCATGTATGCACATCCAGACATACCGGTGATTCCATGGCCAGCTATATTCCCGAACCCTAATGTCATAGGAAATCTGTGGGGTTTAATGGTGCAGCGTCACCGCAATGAACGAAGAAAAGAAGATCTGGCTCAACATTGCCAAGAAGTATGGGAAAACATGCGAGGGACTGATGTTGGCACTAGATAATCATGTTATGTCGTTCAAGTGTCAATATGGGAATAAATGTTATTGGTTTGCGTATATTTCTTTAAAATTACATAAAAAAGCTATCAAAGATAATACTCGCTCAGCGATAAATGCTCAGCGATGCTCGCTTGGCGGTCAAAATTCACGCTGAGAGACCCAGCGGTCATTTTTACCTAGAATGCGGATCTGAGTACATATATTATGAATCTTGAATCAGAACAATAATACTATAACTACTGGTATCATTGTTGTCGGGAAGGGAACAAGTGCGTAGTGCGTGCAGTGTTGCGCAGGACTAGCCGCTCCGAGTGAGCGGTGCGAGTAATCGCCCGTCCCACTCGCACACTCGCTTACAGCCCACCTACAAAAGTATCGGAACTACATACTCGCTTCTCGCTGCTCACCAACGCGTTTCTAGTTTCCAGCTCTACTCACTTCTCGCTCATCGTTGGCGGTGGGACGACTGCCTAACGTCCCATGTAATAGGGGGCGAGCCTATTGCCATCAACCGGACACTAATCCAGACACCGTGGCAGATATTGAGAAATTCCTGATGGAAAAACACAATAACACTTTACCCGACCTGGTAATCGAACCTATCATACTCAGTAGTCGCGTTTGCGGCCACTAGACCAACGACCAACGAACTATATTTAATTAATCTTACCAAGCGTTTTCGATAATTTGATGCCATCCTAAACTGTGGTGTAGCACTCCATCATAGGTGGTTTAGTGCGATGTACCGTGTAATAGCTGAATATATTTGTGTTTTGTCTATTCATAGCAAGATAGCGCTACTCACGTACGACGTCAAATTTGTTGTTTATCATTTGTCCCAAACCAATGTCCGCTCTATGTATACGTATTTTTAAATCTCTTTGCAGTCCAACAATATTGATTGATAAACGAAATAAAAATATATTTCAAAGGTTGACTATTTTTTAACCTAGCACATTCATGACATTAATAATTATAATAGCTACAACAAACTCTCTAACAGAAATGATTAATTAAATTCGTAATTCTTGCAAGATGATAGGTGCTATTTATGTTTATTAAATGTGCAAAAGTCTGCAAAAGTAATCATATTATTATCATGAACGTGATCTTGGACGCTACGCTTTTGGATACAAGCCAAATTAAAATTTTTGAAAAAACCCACGACGGTTAAAAAGTAATTGAAAAAGGATAAAATAATTAAAAAAAAAACCCAACTTAATAAAAACCCACGAATATCCGTCGGCGCGATCGGTGGCGCAGTCAGCGCCACGACAGAACGCGTTACGACCACAGAACATAATTATATACTCTAAAAGGAGGTTACGACACGACACAACCTACAAATGTGTCTCTAACCATACTAAATGTATATGAAACTGATGTGCTTCTGGCGCGTCACGACAGGCCCCTACACGTAAGTGTGTTTCCGGCTCTCTGTACTATGTACGAATATAACAGACTAAACCCGATCTACAATAATTCTGCATTACACGACTAAAATGTGTACGTTACCGCAGCAGGAAAGTGTCTCCTAGAGTTATATGAGTGGAACGTTTAATTAGTGCCTTATCTGCTGTGAATGTGCCCCCACATAAAAAATGTGTGCCCCCTGTCGTTTTGGAAAAAAAACGGAAAAAACGATTCCTGCTGGGGTAACGTTTTTCCAGCAGGAAAATTCTAAACGAACGATCGGAGAGAGAAACATTGTGCATGGTCTTGTAGCTTATGTTAGTGCCACAATGTGCCCCCAAAAACAAAATGTGTGCCCCTTCAGGTTTTCGAGATATTGCGTTTCCTGCTGGAGTAACGTTTTGCAGAATCGCATATCTCTGAAACCATTGCATGTGCCCCTGTAGAATAAACATACACGAGTAGCTCTTATTGTGTACCCCTTAGTTCCCCAATTAGATTTAAGAAAATATTTATAATTTCCAAGTTATCGCGGTTTTATGAAAACTCGAAAAAACATCGCAGCGCCTAAACGAGATAAGGTATAAGCTCGCTGAAAACTGTATTTGGTCCGTCTTGACACTAATAATAACCATACAAAGTTTCAAAACTGTTCATGCATTCGTTTTTGAATTATCGTGTCATAAGTCAAAACGATGGTGACATAACTTTGACGGCAAAATACAAGGAACCAGCTCAATCCCAGATGTGTAGGTGTAAACCAATAATGTGTGCCTTTAGTCAAAAATATATGGTGAAAATATTCAGCTTGGAATGTTTCGCATTAAGTAAATATAAACAAAAAACAAAACATGTAAAAAACGGCTGGTTATCCGACCAAATTCGAATAACTACTAAAAAGCGACGGATTCATACCTATCGATGACCTTCTTTACTTTACTCACTAACCGGTTCACACGTGTTGTGCCTGAGTACACTGAAGTAGAAAAGTAATATGTAATAAAATAAAGTTGTTATTGGATTATATTCTATTAGCTGTTTCTGTGACTTTGCACATGATTATTTACATTATAAATAGTAGCATGTGCTACTCCAAGGTAAGCTATCTTCTTCATTCAAAATTTCATTAAAATACATCCAGTAATATATGTGTGAACGAAAGACATAGGTACATCCAAATATTTGCCAGGCCTTTGACCCAAAATTATAGGGGATGTTTTAAAATTCATGTTCATGAAATGTGTGATGAATACCTACTACGAAAAAGAGGTAGCTCTTTTTTGTATATAAATAAAAAACCAATTAACACAACAGTAATAAAAAAAGACAAATACGTATGTATTTGTCTTTTTGTTTAAATATTAATTGATAAGCCGTCGGTTAGATAAAGTAACATTCAAGTTTATCATCAAGAAGATTCCCTTTTTTCGCCTCCCCACCGCTGCATATCTCTGGCCGCGCTCCATCCGCTGACGTCGTGTCGCAAGGAGTCGCTTTGTCTAGCTTGGAGAAAGTGAGACAGCTAGTACGCACACGGTATTAGTGGGACAGAGACAGTTACCTACCTAAACGTCGCTCCATATGAATAATACGAATTGTTTTTGACTAGGAAGTGCGTTTGGATTATTACTTGGTATTGGTAAACAGTTGCAGTAGTTTACAGTTTTAGTATATAATAATGGCAGGTCGAAAAGGAACTTTTCCTAAAGAATAAAGACAGTGATTAGTAAATATAAAGATAAATTCCAAGCTGCAATTCCTTCTAAAAGCAATAATGTTTATATTTACATACAACAGGAACTGCGTGAAAAAATTAATCACAATATGGCCATTATGGCCATGCAAATATCTATTATAAGAAATAAAACATATTTTTTTGATTTCGATGATTGTTTAGACCTATTTGAAGAAAACGAAGAAACTGACCCCTATATACATTTCAAATAAGCCTTGCAGAATATTCGAACATCGTACCCCAAAATTCAATTAACCGTCTCCTACCAAAAAAATTGTCTAACGAAATTCAAGACCAAATATTTTTTTAAAGTAATATAGTGTGTACATTTGCTTTCAGTAATAGCTATGTACCTGCTGATCTTAACTTTAATTAAATCAAATGTACTGGCAGGTGTACCCAGTGTGACGCGCTACTGTCATTGAATATCTCTCCCCAATCTAAACATTGCGTAAAGGTTACTTGTAAATTAAATAACTACAACAAAAATTATCCTCATGACTCACTAATTAAAAACAGACTTACTTCTGATAGAGTAAACCGAATCAAAGAAAAGTTAAAATACCAACCAAAAAAGCCAACAACTTTCCCTAAATTACCCAATTTAAGAAAATTGCGTCATGAAGCCAGAAGTGCACTACAGTTTGACAAAAATACAATAGTGTATTTGTACGCTATGGCGCACTGCATTCCTTACGATAATTTTATTCGTCCAATCAGTCTTGTTCCCTTTTTCACATATTTTTGGACGAATGAACAAAACCAATATTACAATGAAACTTTAAAAATAGACCGAAAATACTTTCTGTTGATGCTACTGGCTCCCTATTTCAGCCAATTGAGCCACCACCTTCTAATGATTTATTAAAATATCGCACTCCTAAACATTTATTTTTATATGCAGTGGTTGCCTACGCTGTGGATACCAGTGTACCAAGGTGCTACATGGCCTCCGAATCCCATACAATGGAGACGTCAGTTCGTCGACGTCAGAGCCACATGGATAAATACGTGGCAAATCGGAAAAGTTTTGCCTGATGAAATAATTAGTGACGACAGTTCTGCCCTCTTAGGAGCAATAACTAAAGTGTTTTTAAAAACCGAATTCAATTATTATTTAAAACAGTGTTTTGATGTGCTTGAAGGAAATACCGTAGCAATACCCTCTGTTATGTTCGCATGGAGAAATCCCATTTTATTAAAAATCTTTATAAACAATCCTGTTTTGATAAAACATCCGAAAAAGTAAAGTTCTTTTATATTCGCTGCTTGAAACATTCAACAGCTCCGTTGCTATGAAGAACTTAAAACAGTTTTAAGAGACATAATCACGTTATCGCTCCATGAATTCAGGAGTGCGGACTTGAATGATTCACAGCCCAAATGTATTAAAGCTTTTGAAAACTTAAAGCTCCAAATTGTAAATCACACGAATCACGAAAATTTAGATGAGTCAAACAAACATCGAATTACTTCACAACGAAAATGATAAAGATGTTTCTTTACCTTTAATAAACTTTTATGATTTTAATTAGCCCCCAAAACTTTTGAACGCGACTGTACGGACAACAGCTTAGGTATAATACGTCCAAAAAAGATGGTCATCGATATGTATGAATCCGTCGCTTTTTAGTAGTTATTCGAATTTGGTCGGATAACCAGCCGTTATTTACATGTTTTGTTTTTTGTTTAGATTTACTTAATGCGAAACATTCCAAGCTGAATATTTTCACCATATATTTTTGACTAAAGGCACACATTATTGGTTTACACCTACACATCTGGGATTGAGCTGGTTCCTTGTATTTTGCCGTCAAAGTTATGTCACCATCGTTTTGACTTATAACAAGATAATTCAAAAACGAATGCATGAACAGTTTTGAAACTTTGTATGGTTATTATTAGTGTTAAGACGGACCAAATACAGTTTTCAGCGAGCTTATACCTTATCTCGTTTAGGCGCTGCGATGTTTTTTCGAGTTTTCATAAAACCGCGATAACTTGGAAATTATAAATATTTTCTTAAATCTAATTGGGGCACTAAGGGGCACACAATAAGAGCTACTCGTGTATGTTTATTCTACAGGAGCACATGCAATGGTTTCAGAGATATGCGATTCTGCAAAACGTTACTCCAGCAGGAAACGCAATATCTCGAAAACCTGAAGGGGCACACATTTTGTTTTTGGGGGCACATTGTGGCACTAACATAAGCTACAAGACCATGCACAATGTTTCTCTCTCCGATGGTTCGTTTAGAATTTTCCTGCTGGAAAAACGTTACCCCAGCAGGAATCGTTTTTTCCGTTTTTTTTTTATGTGGGGCACACATTTTTTATGTGGGGGCACATTCACAGCAGATAAGGCACTAATTAAACGTTCCACTCATATAACTCTAGGAGACACTTTCCTGCTGGGGTAACGTACACGACTAAAATACGAATAGTGGCAAGTGGCTCATCATTTATAGTCCTTGACTGTACATGCGAAAATAAGGCTAGGTACCTATAATAAAAATAAATAAAATAAACCTCTATTACTGTTACCGTAGGTACTCTTTGCAATCTTATTCTTACACAAAAGACTGACTCAACACCAATTATTGCCATTTGAACATAGCCCTGTCCCAGCGCAAAGGCTCCACAATGTTGCAGGACTTGCAGGTGACCATCTATTACATACAGAGTCTCCTCCGTGCTGTCTACGGTAAGTAAGTCTACTTACTGTTAGGGACCTAACAATTGTTAGGGACCTAACTAAGGACTGAACTCAAAAGCAGTGGACTGTAATTTTAAATAGTATAATCCAAAATAGGTGTCTACAATAATACTGTTGGTAAACTAAGGAATGTGCGCGCGCGTCGTCTTCAGAGATCGGTAGCGAAGTGGGCTGGTGGCCCGCGTCCCGCACGTCGCACGCCGCACCTCTCGCCGCCGCCCGCCGTCGCCCGCCGTCATCCGACAGCAGCCGAAGATTGCCGAGTGGTCGACGGCGCCCGAACACTTACCTTATCCGGCATCTAACATCCACTCGTAAATTTGGTGCCTTATCGATCTGCTGTTAGAGTACCTGCAACATTGTGGTGCCTTTGGGCTGGGACAGGGCTATGTTCAAATGGCAATAACTCATAAAATAGCTAATTGTTGTAGAGTAAATTTTTTTAGGTATATCATTTTGTCGCTTGACTCAAATACTTTTCATTTAACATGCACTAGTAGAAAATGTAAAAAGAAAAAGTAATTTTTATGTAAAATTTCGTTTTTTTTTAATTTTTTTAAGCTCTTTCTAATTTTTCAAGAAAATTAATTAAAACAATTAGTTAGCCTCATTGTTTAATCTTGCAATAGGATCATTTGCACGTCTCTAAGTCTCTTACATTCAAACGATATTAGCATTTCATTGAACATACCCTAGATCAGCCGATTAGAAAAACAAAATTACTGCCATTCGCGCTTTGTGGAGTCAGAACTTTAGGAGTTAAACATGTATTTGTCGATAGAAATGAGTAAATAATATGCCCTTAATTAAAGTATCGGTAACGGGTAGCCAAACATATTGTTTAGCGGTAATCGGTTTAATTTTCTGTAGCAGCTTGTGTCTCGACAAAGGCCTCCTCCAAGGACTTCCATGCAACTCGATCTCTAGCTATACGGGTCCACTTAGCTGCTATTTGTCTGAAGTCGTCTTCCAACGTCTCCCTTTATTTCTTTTGTCGCCCCTAAGGTACTCAGTTATTATTTTGGTCCACTTTTCTTACATATCCCGTAACATAATTATGTCGATGTGCGCATTTTTGAATGTTGTTTTAGTTTTCATTGCTTCCAATTTCACTCTGCCACTTCTTCTCACCCCTATTACACTATCGAATAAAAATAAAATTGTGCCAGAACATACAATATGTTAACAAAAATAAATACTTAATTTAAAAAAATAAAAAACCCGACTGCGTAAAAAATAACTTATAACTTTAAATAAAAAAACTGAAAAGAATAAAACAAGTTCAGGAGACATGACATAATATTGAATGCAACAGTCCATATATACTCGTATATGCCCATATTGGATTGGATGTAATGATTTTAGTCTAGATTATTTAATGGGTCTCGACCGTTGCAGTCATTGGTGTCGATGCTGTTGTGCACAAACTAAACTTAATTTCGGCTATTGCTATCTTTTTCTCTCTAATAAAACGAGAAAGAGACGGACGTAATTTAGAGCTGTTAAATTTAGTTGGAACTAATAATTCCATACAAATAAAGGGTGCACGTAAAAACATGTTGACTAAAAACACGGTGAAGCGCAAGCAAGGCATAAACTAGTTTGACATCTCTAACTTAGTTCATAGCTATAGCCGTCCTTTTCTCGCACTGCCTTTTAGTAAAAGATAGCAATAGCCTAAATTAAATTTAGTTTGTGCACAACAGAATCGACACCCTTTCGGATCGGACAGGGTTTCTTTAACATTAAGTATCATCTTCCTGCCCTTGTCCCGGGTTCTTTAAACATATTGTATCGTAGGTAGTTGTAAGTAACAAGATAAGCTGGTTATAAGTAGGTAATATTGGGTCATCACAGACAGCAGAAGTAAATTGTAAGACGGTTTCCCGTGGCAGGTTGTTCGTGCAGAGCGCGGACTTCGCCGGGCACCTGCTGGCCGTGCTGCTGTGTAACACTCTGCTGTACATGGTGTTCTACCTCAGCATGAAGCTGCTGCACGGCGAGCGGCCGCGCTGGTACGCCTGGCTGTACCTCGCCGGCGCCTCGGCCACCTGGGCGCCCGGCCTCTACTTCTTCGTGTCCGGCAGCACCGACTGGTACGGTACCTCGCTCCTATTACTTACACTTTTATTTGCAAATTAAACAGCCAGAAATTTAAAAATGTACAACATATAATTATGTTCGACAGACAGAGCGTTAAAAATAATCACTAAATAAACATACTTTTCACTAAAAGGGAACAAATCATCTACTCGTACGAATAGGTACTTATACTACGTGTAGCTTCGCTGCTTAGCCCGGCCCGGTGATATTGCGATGAAGACTTAGGTTTAACAAAAGTTTTAGATTTCACAGTGGGCATGTTGTGTAGAATACACACAGCCCGAGTCCCTCCCCCGGGCTGAGGGCTCTTCACCTGCCAAGCGAGGCAGGCCACCACCCGTCGCATGAGGCTCCTGAGCGAGCTCCGTGCGGCGCTCCAGACGCCTAACTATACCCGTGGAGAGATTAATAGCATGTACAGAGACAATAGGCGAGACGACAAAAAAAAACTAATTAGTCCGTCAGTTAGATTACACAAAAATATTTGACCCGTGTTTTTTCTTTTGTTACGTAAACCAAAATTGACGAAGATATGACGCTTTTAAAATTCTCAATACGTCACTCCTAGGTATAATTTTTACCTAGTTCTGACGTCACGAGCCCCCACTCCCGAGATTTGATGCGTTTTATCTTTGTCAATATTCATTGATTTACAAAAACAAAAAATAAGGTGTCCGTTACCCAGGCCAGATGTTGTCGAAAATGGTCATTTGAATCTTATAGATAATTAGTTTTGCAGCTTCTGTAATGGTTGCGCACATTTTTAAATTTGTTGCGCTTATAGTTTTTTAATTATTTCACAAAAACATTTCCTGCTGGGGTAACGTTACCCCAGCCAGACCTTTTTCTTTCTAATGGGAATATTTAAATAAATACTAGCTATAAAATTAGTTGTCTAGATGAATTAAATGTTGTGCCTTATTTTGTATTTGTTCTTTCTTCGGTTGCGAAGTTATTCGAGATTTTGCTGGGGTAACGTTTTTGGTTTTGCTAGATCTTTGAAATGGTTAAGCGGATTCTTATCATATTTTGTACATGACTTCTTAGGAATTAGTTTAAATTTGTTCTGCAATAAAAAAACCAAAGTAATGCATAGCTTAAAGGTTATTTCATTAAATAGAAAAACACTTCAATTGGTCCCAGCACTCTCAATAAGAGGTCTAAAGACTTACTTTAAACATTATTTTGAAGCTTGTAACTGCCTTCAAATGTATGTGAAGTTTCATTAGTATCCTGTAAGTATTTAACAAGTTATGATGATATTCAGTTCTTCACGAGCACGGTCTTGATGCGCGCGGTGTTATTTGGCCACTGGATTGGATATATGAACTGAATGTTATGTCAATTATTAGTTTTTTAGTTCAGTTGTATATCAGTAAAATTTCAGCTTAGTACATTGGATAATTAATGAGATAATACGATTAAAGTCATTAGGAAGTGAATGACCGTGGTAACACGACCAAGTTTAGGTGGTTACGAAAAAGCGAAAACGCAAAACATTATACTATCTTTTGAAATGTTTAGTATAATTTCGCACCTTACAATTTCGGTACAGACGCGTACACTGTTAAATACATAATAATATCTGTACTATGAAAACATTATTATTATCTTCCAGTTGCACAAACTTATCAAAAATCACCGATATAACATGCCGTTCGGTGGGACGCGGGAGGGGTGGGGTGAAGGGGTAATACATTTTTTGCAATTGCATAACGCACTAAACATGCTCCATAACCACATAATTCATCTTGTATAGTGCGCGTGCGCTTCGGCAGTTCCGTTTCCTGTTTTTGCAAATATTTATCGAGTGCGTGAGAGCTATTATATAATAATAAGTGTGGCGAATTACTGCTAATGTGGAGTGCTTCTATTGATGAGTATTTATTTAAATATTCCCATTAGAAAGAAAAAGGTCTGGCTGGGGTAACGTTACCCCAGCAGGAAATGTTTTTGTGAAATAATTAAAAAACTATAAGCGCAACAAATTTAAAAATGTGCGCAACAATTATAGAAGCCGTAAAACTAATTATCTATAAGATTCAAATGACCATTTTCGACAACATCTGGCCTGGGTAACGGACACAAAAATAAGTGTCCATTAATTTCCAATACTCTAACTGACGGACTAAATAGATTTGCAATTTTTTTATACAGTCGTCATGCCTATTTCAATGTTATGGTAAGTCTCGTACACTGATGGCGTCTGAGGCCTGCAAGGTTACGTCGCTAGATCAAGCCGCGACAGGTAGGTCGGTCGGTGAAGATTGCCTCAGGGAAGACCGAAGGAACAGCATCGACATTCGCATATAGGTATATTAGGTATACTACTGATACCACTCGAAACGCTCAGGAAAACTTTGATTGCGCGATGTAGAACTTAAAACATAATAATGCTTTTTCTCCTTGTGAAACAATACTACAATTGTTTTTGAGGTTCACTTGGCTTAAAATAAGTAGCCTTTCAACTGTACTGTTAAGTACATTGTGTTTCTGTCAGTAATTTATTAATTTTACAAATTATAAGTATTTTAATATTCGAAACTGCTCGTCGATTAATCACAGCGCAAGGAAGGCAGGGAGATCCCGCGCTGACACGTTTTCGAGTCTATACCTACGTATTAATATAGCCAATGACTCAACGTTTGTACTCTAGATAGACCTATTCACAATACGCAGCAACTGCAGCGACAGCCGACAAGTACCAATATGCGTTCCGTTTCTCTGAATATCTTGTAGGTAGGCACTTATTGCGCGCGCTTGTGACGAGTGGGAGTGGGTCTGGTAACGTTGCAGGTCCACGACGCCGGCGCTGTCGCGGCACCTGAACCACGAGTGCCGCGTGCTCCAGTTCTACGACTCGCACGACCTGTGGCACATGCTGTCGGCCGTGGCGCTGTTCTTCTCCTTCAACGCCATGCTCACGTGGGACGACGGGCTCGCCGCCGTCAAACGCACTGAGATCGCCGTGTTTTGATATAAAAAAACTTTATTCAATAAAGCTTGCTATTTTCTAACTAGTGTTTGTTTTTACCCGACAGAGGCGAAACCCAAAAGGAGGATTGTTTTTGTTTTTACCATGACATCAACAAAATAATTAGGTATATGTATACACCCTTGCGCGGACTTGCGCCGTACGTGAAGGTCATAATGATAGATTCTATGCTAAATTTATAGTTAAGTACATATAATTTTCATTCACACTTGGTTATTAGGTTTCCCAGATCCCGGACATATGGCAAGTGGCAACATTAGCCATATCAGTTCGATGTGAAACAGGCGCGGGTAAACAAAAAAAAAACCGGCCAAGTGCGAGTCGGACTCGCGCCTACCTTAAAATCACGTTTGTTAGATGGGAGCCCCCTTAAATATTTATTTTATATTAATTTAATTGTTTATTTTTAAAGTGAATATACAATTAAATAATCTGTGAATATTTCAAGCGTCTACCAGTTGCTGTTATTAATATCGAGCAAAAAACGCAACACTTTTGTTGTATGGGAGCCCCCTTATTGCAAAGGTCATAAGAGCCATTTCACATTTTCGCGCAAATTTCTAAGACTTTAGTCGCTTAATTTACTATCTTAGATAACACCCTGGCATTTTTGAAAACATGTTAAAAATAGACTAGTCTTTCTTATTGACACTTCATGTAACACATTTACAAAAACTTATTTGTTTAGTAAGTAGTGATTAATCTCCCACAACTAGTTTACTGAAAAATCATCGCAGAGTCAATTTCAGACTCCTATATCTATCATAAATATTTATAAATTTCACTGAAAAAAATACGTAAAACATCAGACATAAAGGGTGTAAAACACCTCTTAACGAAGCCGAAAGGTACTTGTTCTCCTCATCATTGCGATCATGTTTTTGTTCTACACCAAACCTGGGAACCTTCTAGTTACGGAGATATTGGGGGTCAAAGTTCCAACTTTTTTTTTTAATACAAGTATTTAATGTAAGATTTTTACTTTAAACACCTCCACGACCCCCGTACTATTCAATCCATCCATCAGCACAATGTTTTGAGTGCGTTACATTGAGTTCTACCACAACACATGATTTTTCACCCCAAAATAAAAAGTCGTTTCCCATCTTTTATTATACTAATTCCAAAGTTTTATTAAAATCAATTCATTTAATCAGACATAATATAATCTTTAACATCACTCTAAATTACAATAAATTACGACGCATAAGCGAGCACCGATTAGTACGGCCCGAGCGCCCATCGACGAAAGACCTGTGCCATTTTTTTCCGCGTCCCGATTTTCGAGCGTATCTATCGTAAACGCATTGTTATACTACGACTGCAACATTTTGAACCGCTTTGTATTTTTTTTCATTGGGCTAGAATTTCGTTTATTATCAAGTAAAGTATTATTTTAGTAGTTTGTAGAATACCTATTTGTTATATTTCTGTTTTATTAGTTTTACCAATGGGCCGTAAGGGTTGTATTATCATTGTGTCAATAAAAGGAAAGAATAAAAATTCTGCAAAAGCTGAAACCAACAGAAGCGAGATGGATATTATTTTTATTTGCAATTCATATACACAGTTATCGATCACGTTAGTTGAATGCTCCAAAAATCACATTTTCAAGGTCAAAGTAATTCCTGCACCTCTAGGAACTTGGAGGGTTGTATTGATAATATTAGAATTCTGTAACTACATACGTCTTACAGCCGCGAATAATATTCTAATCAACATACAACCTAGCACTGGCCTGCAAATTGCAAAAAACGTAAGAAAATTTGAATTTCGCGGGCTACTCTGGAGCATTAGCCTTATCATAATTATATCAACATGGAATATAGAACTGTAATTACAATTTGAAAGGTTTCCCTTGGGTTTTCCTTTAAAACTGTTTCGGTGTCGAATTTGATAGCAATTTTTTTGTTTTCATTTTAGAATGAGAAATCGCGTGAATCGAGTAGAGGAGGATAATACTTTTAGAAGAGCCGCCATGCTGGGTACTGGTGGAAAGTCTGATTCGACAACAGAAATTGTATGTTTTAGTTACAATTTTATGTTTAAAACAGTATCAAAATGTATTCAGTATCAAAATAAAAGCATTTATTTCAAGTAGCCCACTTACAGGCAAAATAAAAAAAAAACAAAATCAAAGCATTTATTTCAAGTAAGCCAGTTACAGGCACTTTTGAATTGTCGAAACAAAGATGAAAATTAAATGTAGCTACAGTCCCAGTCACAAGACATAAAAACTGTGAAAGTACTGTAGTGGCCCATTCCCTAGCGTAGATCTCTATGGAGAAGAACGGGCAAGAAACTCCATGGACACTCTTTTAAATCAGAATATTGTTACAAAATCTTGGTTACATCATTCATGTTGAGATGGTATATTATGTGAGAACAATGTTGCAAGATGTGCACGTTAAAAGTGTCCACAGCAAAAACACAAACAAAAAAAATACAATTCAAAATAATTCATTCAAATAAGCCATGGCAACTAAGAGATGACCAGTCACAACTGACAGCGCCCGTTCACGGACATGACGCATGGATCGGCACCATTCAACTCAACCATTTTGAAGGGAACTAAATGATCCGACACATGCGCCACCATCAGCGAGACATTTGAGTGAGCATGACATACTCTAAACCGCCAGGGCACATTCAAGTCAAGAAAAGACGTAGGTTTCCAGTGAATGATAGCTTTCTAGTACATAGTACTCACACAATATGGGCTATGCATTTATATAATACTAAGGAGATTGAATCTATACAATGCAAAGATAGTTGTACAATCTTCAGCAGCTCCAACAATACATTTTAATGCTATCAATTTATGCGCCCCTGTCCTTGTGGAGCAGGACCAGCATTGAGCCAAGCATTTTTATCAGCGATATAATCGCTCAACTTGTAATATGCTTGCTTACATAATGTGCGTTTAATGCATGTTTTAAATTTCGTCTCATTCGGTTCAAGAATACTTTGTGGAATTTTATTATAGCATCTCAAACAGTACCCCATGAAAGATGAGTCTACTTTAGCGAGTCGGAAACCTGGCTGAACTAGTTGGTCCCTATTTCTAGTACTGTAATTATGTCTGTCACCCCTTTTACCAAAAAGGTGCAGATTTTTTCTGACGTACATTATGTTTTCGTAGATGTATTGACAATGTACCGTCATGATGCCAATATCCTTAAACAGTTCCCTTTGAGAATCGCGCTTACGAAGATTATATATGGCCCTGATGGCTCTTTTCTGCAGAATAAATATAGGCACTTTTGAATTGTCGAAACAAAGATGAAAATTAAATGTAGCTACAGTCCCAGTCACAAGGGTATACCGCCGTTTACCCGAATTTTATTTGCCCTAATATCATTTGCCATAATAGTCAACAGCCATAATATCATACGACATAATACTCATTTGCCCTACTCTCATTTGCCATATTAGTCACGTGCCAGAATCATTGTTTCCCATAAAGTCACTTACCATAACATCATTTGTCATAATCATTGTAAGCCCTAATTATCTCATGCCCTAATTATCACATGCCATAATTATGAAATGCCATAACATAATTTGCCATCGACATCGGGTGTGTAACGGTTGTTTATATCAAGAGAAATTGGATGCAATTGGGATTTTAGGGCACCCCGATTCGGACAGGTTAGGTTAGAAGGGGATGGCGGGGTCGTGTGAGCGAGCGAAGCGAGTGAATAGACCCCGCCATCCCCTTCGTGGTTATTTTTTTATAAACCACACAGAAGTAGGAGCCCCGCGAAGCGGGGCTCCGTCGACCTAACCCACCATCAACCATGCACAGAAAAAAAAACCATGCACAGAATAAATAAGTTTATTCTTATTAAGTATACCAAACATTGCGCACCCATCGACATCGACAGCCAGAAAGCTAATAAGTAGGTAAGTATTGGAATTAAAAACAAGTTTAATAATCAAACTATATAATTATAATTAGGTAGTACAATTTCTTTTTTAATGCAAATACAAATTTAATAATGATTATTACGGGGCTTAAATATTTGTCTAATACTTGTTATGCCATTTAAATATTATGCCATTTAAATATTATGTCTAATAATTATTATGACACATAAAAATAAGGCAAACAATACTTATGGCATTCGTATCTTATGGTATCTAAAATTCGGGCAATTAAAAGTATGTCATATGTCTTTTAGGGCAAATGAAACATTCGGGCAAATGAAATTCGGGAAAATGATGATTATGGCATATAATCTTCGGGCAAACAATAGACAACCAGTCACAAGACATAAAAACTGTGAAAAGTACTGTAGTATTTATATTCAGTATCATAGGTACCTACTATAATAAAAAGTATATTCATACTATAATAATATGTAGAAGGTGGTCAGATTCGATGGTCCAAATAAGATTATGGTTGCACTATAACAAATTTATTTTGGTCAGAGTTTCCACTATAACTTTTCCACTTGACGGTTACAAAACGACTGCATTCAAATTTTTTTTTTTTTTTTTTTTAAATAGGGACCACTCGCAGTTTCAACGCGCTAAGGTTGCTTTACTGCTTAACCGGACAATCCTGTGGTGGCCAAAAATTACTTTAAGGCCCCCAGCCAGGGCTTACAAACTAAGGATTTAAATTAAATGAACGGTCACTAAGGGCACCCCCTGTGGGGTTCGGGCCTCGGCTTAGTGCGTCATTGATAAGAGGGCAGCAAGGGACAACAGGCTGGGTCGGATCATTAATTGGGGAATCGGTCGTTACATGCTCAGCGTCGCGGGCTGGCTCGTCGAGCAAGGGTCGGGCAGTGATGTTACTGGGGGGTCGCGGGGGGCCTCGGCGGCGGGGCCGGATTCGCGGTTTGTATCGGTTTGCATTCAAAATCCCGACGCAACGACTTTTATACATTTCTACAAAAACCTAAACAGTACAATCAAATCACTAAATATGCTGCGTAGTATTAATTAACTGCTAGTAACGAAATAATTGATCAATAATCATTAAAACCTTAACTAATTACAATATAATATTCAGCGCACCGGAAGCTGACCAGCGGAAGGTGCCATAAAGTAAATATTCTGATTATTTAATATTACTAACAATTAAACTAAAAATCACTAGATAATTATTTTACAATTAAATGCAACTTATTAAATTCAAATCAGAATTATTGACGTTCATTAAATACCATCACTAATGTAATTAAGTCGAGCTGGTATAAGCAGTACCGGACGTCTGTAACACTCTGCCATCCTGCGTTTGCCGTGGCCCACGGCGGTCGGCATCCTTTGTTACAGCTCCTGGTCTGTCACTGGTATTCGGCATCTGAAATAGTAAATAATATGGGCAGTACACATTTGTATCTGTGGTAGTTGCTATTCTTATGATAATAATTTGACTGTATATAAGATTTTACATAGGTTGCATTTCATGTTGTTTTGTATTTTACTTCATAAAGCTTTACTTAGGAACTCCTATTTCACCCAGCTTTACTAATTATTTGTATCTCACTCAGATTTAATTACATTTATTTCACACAGCTTTAATTTACTCCTATTGCACATAGCTATGATTATTTCTATTGCACACAGCTTTAATTACTCCTATTGCACACAGCTTTGGTTACTCAAATTGCACATAGCTTTGATAGCTCCCCCATTGCTCACAGCTTTGTTTATGTTTAAATTTGACCCATCGGTTTGTGGACGACTGTAGTAACCGTTAATATTAAATGAAATCTCTACATAAATGATTATACGAGTGTTTTATTGATTGTTTACCTATGAATTAATTTATAAACATTCTGATTTATGATTCTTCTTCTTTTTGTTTATACAATTAAAAATATAGATCACTATGATTTTAATTAACTTTCTAACAAGTCTATCAGATCGTCCCTATCAACTTCATGATCATTACCACTACTTTCATCGGAAATAGACTAATTATAAGGTCGGAGGACTTCACCGCGTACAATTGCAGTGAATTTTCTGTACCCTTTCATGCCTTTAGATAATGCTACTTATCGTGTAACGATCTAATGACTGATCAGCCTGGCATATTTTATAAGGATCCGTGTACAACCCATTAAGTTTCCTAGTAATTTTCGCGCTTTCCCTAGTAATTCCTCCTTTCGACCAATTGTCCTACAGAGTACTTAACGCATTTCTTATGAGATTGATCGAATCTATCCTTCATGAGAGACATATTTTTATCAATACGCAATTTAGCCACGCATCGGCGTTCTTCTAGTGCCTTTGTTTGACCTTCAAAATCATTCGGTTCTCCGGAGGGATAAGCGGGTAGCCTTGAATTAGAATGACCAAATAGAAGTTTAAACGGAGGAAAACCAGTTGTCGCATGAGGAGTATTATTAATACCCCAAACTATATCATTCAAGTACACTCGCAATCGGACACCGTATTTAACCCGTTAATCAAAGTTCGATTCACACGTTCTACTTGGCCATTCGACCTAGAGCTCGCGATAGCGTTTAACACATGTTTAAATTGCATTTCATCAGCAAAGCTTTTGAAGTAGCGCCTCGTAAATGACGACGACTCTTTTTATTCTTGTTCTTCCACATCTTTTTCCACTTTTGACGATTCCCTGTCCGTGAATAGTTTTCTGAGTAGTGAATGCCAGCGATTTAACAATTGTTTTAATGTATGTCATGTCATGTCATGCTCAGAGCATTCCTCAGCACCATTCTGAGATATTGGATTTATTTTCTGACGTTTCTTTGCATGCTGTTTTGGTGTCCGAAAGTTGGTTAAAACCTGAAGTTTCGTCTAACTTATACGGTGTACCTGGCTTTATTTTAATTCGGAACGATCGCACAGGGAAAAGAGCTGGCGGTGTTGCCATTTACCTGCGTAGTGATATCCCATATAAAATCTTATATTCATCATCCCCATTTTATAATGGCAACCCGGAATTCTTATTTGTTGAAATTGTTGTTAAAGGGGTTAAGGCCGTTCTAGGTGTTGTTTACTGCCCACCTGCTATAGATTACTTCTCCACTCTAGAGTCTCTCTTCGAATCTATTTCCTCAGAGCACAAACATCTCATAGTCATGGGTGATTTTAACACTGACCTTTTGAAGGATAACCCTAGATCACGTAGGCTGAGTGCGATCCTGGAGTCGTCGAGTCTGTCACTCATTAAACTTAATCCGACTCATCATAACTTTGACTCAAGCGATTCCTGGCTCAATCTCATGCTTGCATCTTCTGTAGATCTTGTCGCCAACCATGGTCAGATCGCTGCGCCTGGTTTATCCAGACACGATCTGATTTACATGTCTTACAAAATTACGAGTAAACCCCCCAGCGGCCTGCTATTGTTTTTATCCGGAATTACGTAAGGTTAGACAAGGAAAAACTCAATACCGATGCACAAGCTCTGGAGTGGGTCGATATTGCCCAGTCATCATCAGTGGATCAGAAAGTGGAAATTTTTAACAAAAATGTACTCCAGCTCATTGACGTTTTTGGCCTTCGTAAATACGATCACATTTCTTCCTTTCGTTCTCAGCTTAGATGGCTGCCTATCCGACTCAGGAGGTCCTTCAGATCTCTCTGCATGCTCTTCACGATTATGAACGATCCATGTGCTCCCGATTATCTAAAGAATTATTTCAAAGTGTTGGGCAGTTCTCATAGTCGTAACCTCCGAGCTTCAAAGAATCTACTCCTCCAAATTCCTTCACACCGTACAGGCTTCATGTCAAATTCTTACGCTATCTCTACTATAAAGCTCTGGAACGCGGTACCTTATGGCATTAAAAAAGCTGAAAACAAATTCACTTTCAAAAGAAAAGTTCGTAACTACTATTTAAGTCAGAATAGATAGCTCTCAATTTGAAGTCGTCATAATAATAATTATTAGGTTTCTTGATATTGTCTTTTTAATTTTTGGTATTTGTTAAAATATCTATTAGTTTATTTTATCTGTATATGTGTATTAGTATCAATCTAAATCTGAACTCTCGTTAGTAAAAAGTTTTTTTTTTAGACATTACTTTGTACCCTATCACTATGTTTTCCTATTTAACCCAAAGGTTGTCTGGTAGAGATTGCCTTGTGGCATTAAGTCCGCCTATGTATCATTATTGTACATGAAGTTTAAATAAATAAATAAATAAATGCTTTTCCACTATCCGTGATAATCCTATTGGGATTTCCAAACTGAGAAATAATATCTTTCAAATGTTTTCTAGTTTCAACAGAACTACAGCTTTTGAAAATACAAATTTTGTAAAAGAGTCTATAACAACGAGTTTATAAGAGTTTCCTTTACGAGTCTTAACAAACGGACCTAAATGGTCAACATGTAGTGTGTGCATGGGGACAGCTGCTCTTTGAATTGGGTACAGTTCTCCTTGTAATTTACCATGTTCCCCTTTTCCGTAAGCACATTGAAGACATGATTTGATATATTTTCGAATGAACCTAGTCATGCCCTCAAACCAAAATTGTGCTTTAATGGTCTTTTCGCACTTATCAAAGCCAACATGTCCTATCTGATCATGGAATTTTTGTAGTAAACCCCATTTTGCTAATTTAGGTATAACAAAACGATCCCCGGCAAGTGTTTTTCTATAGAGAAGATCGTCTTTTATTAAATAATTATTGGTAATATTAGTATTGTCTGTACTATTACGCAATTGAGTCAGAATTGACTGAATTTTTTCGTCTTGCAACTGTAAGGTTAATAGCCAGTCGGAATCCTCAATTAATAAAACAGGGCTCGATACTGGATTCCTGCTCAAAGCATCTACGTGTCGCATTCGGTCACCAGACCGATACTCAATTTGTATATCAAAATCTTGAATTGAAAGCCACCAGCGGGCTATGCGAGGAATTAGGTCTTTTTTAACTAATGTAGTTCGTAACGCAGCACAATCTGTCACTATGGTTACGGGGATACCTACAAGATAAATACGAAATCGTTTGAGAGATTCTACAACTGCTAATGTCTCCAGTTCATAGCTATGATAAAACTGTTCTTCTTTACTTGTAACCCTACTAAAATACGAAATCGGTTTTAAAACACCATCAGTTTGGTATTGCAAGAGTATACCACCTAATCCTAGTTTACTGGCATCAGGATGAAGCTCTGTGCGTGCATTTCTATCGTAAATGCCTAAAACAGGTCTTTCGATGAGGCGTTCTTTTAGAGTCTGAAAAGCAGTTTCTTGGGCGGAACCCCAAGTCCATTCTATATCCTTTTTTGTTAACCGTGTAAGTGGTCTAGCAATCTCGGCAAATCCACGAATAAATTTTCTAAAATACGATGCCATGAAATTTGATGAAACAGTTGGAAGCATGACGTCATCGAGATATGTAGCTACGTCATTACCCAGTCTACCTAGGACTATTTTGATGAGACGTGAGAAAACTGCTGGTGCGTTGGCCAGACCGAATGGCATTTTCAAAAACTCGTATTGCCCTGAAGGTGTTACAAATGCGGTTTTATGAATAGAGTCTTCAGATATTTTTACCTGATAATAACCTTGCGCAAGGTTTAGGGTGGTAAATAAAGCTTTTCCAGCCAAGCGCGTTACCTGGTCATCTATATGAGGCAATGGATATCGATCTTTGATAGTACGTGCGTTGAGTGCTCTGTAATCTATGCATAATTTATAATCACCGCCCTTTTTCTTTACAAGGACCACTGGGCTTGCATAGTCGGACATAGATTCCCTCGCAACACCTGCTTCAATAAGGTCCTGAACTTTTCCGTTAACAATCTCATTCTCCTTGTAAGAAAGTCGATAAGGTTTACAGTAAACAGGTTGTTCAGTTGTTGTCCGAATATGCATTTCCAGTACGTCCGTACATCCTAAATCTTTCGTATTTTCCGCAAACAAATATCTGTATTTATTTAATAATTTTAACAATCGACTGCAATCATTGATTTCCAAGTCACCTATATCTAAATCGGATAACTGTAATTCGTTATACGCAGATTGGTCAATTGTCATTACATTTGTGGGTATATTATTATTTTTGTCACTAACTAGTTCCGCTCTCGCTACGAGTATTTGCTTGCCACTCAATAATATCATCTCCGATGTTTACTGTACAAAAGCGCAACTTTGTTTTGGTATTACACTATTATGTTTTAAATAGACTGGAAATTTTGTAATGCAATCAATCTCATCCAATTGTATATAAAATAGATCATTGTTAAAATCAAAGTTGCACACAAAATTAACAGTTTTTTCTGAAATTACTAAATTTATATTTTTCTGATTTATCATTGATTATTAAGTCTATATCAGCTAGATCATTAGTAGTCAGCTCAACAAAACCACTCAACATGATTTTATCTATATTTACATTAACATGTGATGTTCCCAAAGAATTTGAATATGCACCACCAAAACCTTTCTTAGTAACTGAAGAAGGCATGATTTTTAACTTTAAATTATTAGCTTGTGACATTGTGAGAATATTCAACTTACTGCCTGTATCTATGTATGCAATAAGATTGTGTCCATTAATTACCACTGCCTTCTTGTACAGGTCTATAAAAATATTGTACCTACGTTGTAAATAGCACGTTACGAACCTTGTGTGGCTGTTGATGCGAAGAGCTGGCCGCAAACCAGCAGCTAGCCGCAGCGTGGCCAGGCCGACGACACACCTCGCAGCGCGGCGTCCTGCAGTCCTTCGCCTCATGCCCTGTTCTTCTGCAGGCATAACATTTCTTCAGGCCAAGTTCGTTTTCTTTTGAACTCGAAGACACATTGCCCCCTCTCCTCCACGTAGCAGTCGGCCGCTTGGAGTTGTTTGTTTCTTCTTGCTTGGAGCTGCTAGCTTCCACTTGCTTGTAGTTTTCAAGGGATGACAAATATCCATAGTACAGCTGCTGTGGTGTCTCGCATTGATAAACTTTTGCGTTGGCCCTTATCTCTACTGGTAAACCTTTGATTAGGCAAGAAATCGCAGACTCACCGTGAATATTGCATTTCTTAAGCAGTGACACCTTGTCATGGAAATATTTGGTCATTGTTTCGATGTTAGTTTTTTTCCTTGCGAGCATAGTTTCAAGAAGGTCAACAAAATCGGTTGAACGTGGAAAGGCGGTCTCTAAACAGTCTTTCCATTCCTTCTACTTCCACGTGAGATTGTAATTATCTAAGTCACCAATCTCTAGCGGATTCTCGGAGGCGAATTTGCATAATGAACTGCCGATCCTTATTGTCCCAGCCACACACATATACATCGCCTAATTGGTCAATTTTGTGCAATCATTATCAAATCTAGCAACGTGAAGGCAAGTTGCTAGATTTTTCATCCGGCTGGAACTTTGGGATAACTTCTGCGTCAGTTTGGGTAACACGGTGCCTTTTTCGTTGCAGGTATCTTCTGTCGGTATCCTCGTGATCAGATGAAGAAGAAAAAAAATCGGAATTTTCGTTATCATCCGACGTCTTTGTTTCACAGTGTCTCCTTTTCTTTGCGCCAATACCATCAATATATGGGCCAGACATCATCCCACTTCTGAAGTGTAGAAGGTGGTCAGATTCGATGGTCCAAATAAGATTATGGTTGCACTATAACGAAATTATTTTGGTCACAGTTTCCACTATAACTTTTCCACTTGACGGTTACAAAACGACTGCATTCAAAATCCCGACGCAACGACTTTTATACATTTCTACAAAAACCTAAACAGTACAATCAAATCACTCAATATGCTGTGTAGTATTAATTAACTGCTAGTAACGAAATTATTGATCAATAATCATTAAAACCTTAACTAATTACAATATAATATTCGGCGCACCGGAAGCTGACAAGCGGAAGGTGCCATAAAGTAAATATTCTGATTATTTAACATTACTAACAATTAAACTAAAAATCACTAGATAATTATTTTACAATTAAATGCAACTTATTAAATTCAAATCAGAATTATTGACGTTCATTAAATACCATCACTAATGTAATTAAGTCGAGCTGGTATAAGCAGTACCGGACGTCTGTAACAAATATTATAAAGAGGAAAGATTTGATTTTTTGTTTGTTTGTGTGTTTGTTACGATTTAATTGAAAAACTACGCGACCGATTTAAATAATTTCGTTCAGCAATGGATAGCTTCATTATCAGCGAGTAACATAGGCTATATTTTATCCCCATTCTCCCACGGGAACGGGAACTACGTGGGTGAAACCGCGCAACTTCAGCTAGTTATACATACAGGGTGGAATTTTTCAATGCTACCTGGAGGGAAAGTACTCTAAATACTGGAGATAGCAAATTTTACTCAAAAGAAACATTCCTAATTTTTTTTAATAAAAATATCTGTATTCACAGATTTTCGAAAATTCGATTGCCACAATCGGGCATCGAACCCAGGATGAATCGACCATAGTTCGAAAAAATAATATTCTGTATCTTTTTGACAATATGGATCAAATCTCTCTGAGAAACATGATAAATTAAATGAAAGGAATCATGAATAAAAGTGCCAATCTTATTGAATTTATAACTGTTCTTTATATTTCATGGTTTTCCCTTCATTTAATTTATCATGTTTGTTAGAGGGATTTGATCCATATGATTGTCCCTATCGATTGATGTAAAAAAGTACACGATGTTATTTTTTCGAACTTTAGTCGGTTCGATTCCCGAGTGTGGCAAGCGAATTTTCGAAAATCTGTGAATGCAGATTTGTTTATTTTTAAAAATAAAGGAATGTTTCCTTACAGTAAAATTTGCTATCTCCAGTATTTCGAGTACTTTCCCTCCAGGTAGCATTAAAAAATTACACCCTGTATATGTAATAGAAACATACACATAAAATACATATTTACATAACATATAATATTTGTCTTTTATTAGTATAAAAGGCTTTAATAGAATAAAGATAGAATAAATAAAAATTATCTTTTTGCATAAATCTCAAACCAAGGTGCATTACGATTATAACGGCCCAAGATTGTTTAGTCTGTCTCGACACTCGCGCTGGACTGTTTGCGTTGTGTATGTGTGGATTGCTACGCACACATACACAAAGCTGCGGTCTTTTACCTAAATTCGAGCGTTGTAATTTTGTGAAATGGCTCTTAACACGATGGGTGCCTGAGGGTGGACGGCGCAGGAGGGGTATCCATCGGCAAGATTTTGTAACAATATTTTGATTCAAAAGAGTGTCCATGGAGTTTCTTGCCCGTTCTTCTCCATAGAGATCTACGCTAGGGAATGGGCAACTATAGTACTTTTTCAAGTTATTATGCCTTGTGACTGGGACTGTAGCTTTGTTTTTTATTTGTAATTTTGACATTCAAAAGTGCCGTAATGGTCTAATTGAAATAAATGCTTTGAGTTTGAGTTTGAGTTTCGTCTAGTCCACTTTGAAGTACCTAGGACTCGTCCTCGACAGCCGGTGGAACTTCGTGGAGCACTTCCGACGTTTGGCCCCCAAACTGGAACGGACCGGGGCTGCCTTCAGGCGGCTCCTGCCCAACCTGAGGGGGCCAAACGCCTCCTGCCGGAAGCTCTACGCGGGAGTCGTGCATCCATGTCCCTTTACGGGGCCCCGGTGTGGGCGCCTTCCTTGAGGCTGCGTGCAGCCTACTACCTGAACGCGGCCCAAAAGGTGGTAGCCGTAAGGCTGGCCGGTGGGTACCGCACAATCGCCCGCGACGTGGCGTGCCTCCTTGCTGGATTGCCGCCATGGGATCTGGAGGCGATAGTCCTCGCGCGCCTGCATGAATGGCGCGCGGAGGCGCTACGCCGGGGGGAAAATCCGCTGCCGCGACAAATTGTCGCTCAGCGGACAGACTTCCGGCGGGATCTCATGGCGACATGGAGAGAGCGACTGTCGCAACCCCGTGCAGGGCACGCCACGATAGTGGCGATAAGTCCCCTCTTTGAGGAGTGGCTTGAGAGACGCCACGGCGTCCTCACCTTCCGCCTGACACAGGTCCTCACCGGACACGGTGTTTTCGGAAGGTTCCTGCACCGAATCGGGCGGGAGGAAACGCCTGGGTGTTTCCACTGCGAGGATCGACCGGAGGACACGGTGGAGCACACGGTGGAGGTGTACCCCGCGTGGGCGGAAACCGCCGTGTCCTCGAAGCGGCGATTGGCGGCGGCGACCTCTCGCGTCCGGCCCTGGTGCAAGCCATGGTCCGGAGCGAGACGGAATGGGTCGCCGTCACCTCCTTCTGCGAAGCAGTAATGCTAGAGAAGGAGGTAGCGGAATGTGAGAGGGAGAGAACCTCAAAGCGTTCCGGCCGCCGCGGGAGACGCCCCGGACGTCGGGGGCCACCCACCACGTGGCCCCCGGCCACAGTAGGCGCGGGCCTGTGGACGGTGGGCTATGGGCTAGCTCGCCGTCCGTCCGTCTCATGACGACAGGCCGTGTCGACGGCGCGTTCGTGTTCCACGCGCGCCTCAAAGAGAGTCAGTAAAAAGGAAGGGGTCCGCAAGGACCGATGCCTGCCGGGGTTGCGGGACTGTTCGAAAGAGATACCGTGGCCCCGGAACACAAAGGGCGATGAAGGAACATGGATGGCTGACACTCCCTCCTGCTCCGCCCAGAGCGGGAGAAGTCATTTGATGATAACCATCCAAAAAAAAAAAAACAAAAAAGGGTGGACGGCGCCGCGCCGCCGAGGCCGGCTTAGGAAGAGGTGGCGAGATGATTTAGACGTGTATATTAATATAATTTACTTTAAAAATACAAGTTGAAGTTTGATTTAATTTGGGTTAGGGGTTCCTTACAGCAGGTTAAATTATCCACATTCATTGTTTATTATATTTTTTCCTCGAGTGTACCTAAGTGACGAGTCAACGAAACTGGCAAATTATGGAAACTGTCAAATTGACGCAACTGTCGAATTCACACAACTGTCCAATCAGCGAAAGTGACGAATCAACGAAACTGTCGAATTAAATAAACTGACGAGTGAGGGAAACTGACCAGTGTTATGCGGACTCCGCGTGGAATACGAACGCGTCGTCGACACGGTCTGTCGTCATAAGACGGACTGACGGCAAGCTAGCCCTTTACTTACTGTCCACAGGCCTATACCGTGGCGTCCGTGGCCGAGAGCCACCACGTGGCCTCCGACGCCCGGGGCGTCTCCCGTGGGGCGGGGACATGACGCTCTCTCCTTCTCACGTTCGGCCACCTCCTTCGCTAGCATGAGTGCTTCGTAGGAGGTGACGGCTTCCCATTCTCTCTCGCTCCGAACCAGGGTCGGACGCGAGAGGTCGCCGCCCGCTACGCGGACACGGTGGTGCTCCGCCTAAGCGGAGCAGACCTCCACGGTGTGCTCCACCGTGTCCTCCGGGCGATCGTCGCAATGGTGTAGGTGTACCCCCTACAGGCCTACACCCCGAGGTGACAATGACTACGAGGTGGCATGGTGGCCGATGCTACTACTTAAACTGAAGAATCGTGGCTGCTATAAAAAACATATATAATCTTGTTTATTCTTACTTTTTAAATGGTTCCGCGAAACTCAAACTCGGTCATTATTCTATGTCAAAGCCCCTTACCATGGGATGTCCTCAGGGGTCGGTAATCGCTCCGTATGTATGGAATTTAGGTTTTGATGATTTTCTCGCGATTCCCCTTCCTCCCGGCTGTTCATTAACCGGTTACGCGGACGACGGCCTGCTGCTCATTCAGTCGAGTACTCGGGCTGGTCTCGAGAATTTAGCTGACACTTGCCTACGATTAATATCTCAGTGGGGCGATCGAAACCGTCTGACCTTTGCACCGCAAAAAACTTATCAACTAATTTTAAAAGGTAATCTTAAATCGTGGCCTAGTATTAAATTTAATAACGTTCCGGTGAAAGGAAAGCAATCCGTGTGCTACCTTGGTTTGGTCTTAGAGAGAAATTTTTCATTCATAGATCATATAAAAACTGTCGGTGAAAAAGCTAAAAAGAACTTTTATGCCTTAACGAGAATATCAAAATCTACGTGGGGTCTGTCATTTATAACTATAAAGACCATTTACGGGGCTACTTACTTGGGGTGTGTGTGCTACGGGGCACCTGTCTGGGCCGATAGGGCCACCATAGGAGCGGCACGACGTAAATTGCTTCAAAGCCAGCGTTTGGCTTTGATATTCTTATGCAAAGCGTATAGGACGGTTAGTACTGAAGCCTTACCGGTACTTGCAGGTGTACTTCCAGTTGATCTTGAAGTGCAGCGACGGGCTGCAATGTACTATAACGCACGTGAGACCGCGGACGCAGACTTTTTAACCCTACGTAACCGTGTTAAGATTGCTAGATTATTCAAACCACAGACCGACGTCTGGGAGGAACTTTTGTCTGAATGGCAAGGTAGGTGGGATAATTCCATCAAGGGCCGACACCTCCACCAGTTCTTTCCATCCGTACCGTGGTGCTAGGCAACTGGGCCTATCCCAGTTGTAAACGTCCCTTTGTGCCTATTGGCCTTGTTTCGTTCTGTCTCCTGCTGAAATGGAGGGAAGTGGAAATTACGGATTTTTCCTACTCCTCCACTATACTTTTCTGATTAATTTCGTTGCGGGATCCAAGACAGTTAAATTCATTCTCTGGGACTTCGTCGAGCTTCATTGTCTCGGCGCTTTTCTGGTGGTCGCCACTGTTGATTCTGGCTTTCAGGAGTTACAGTGGTTTGGGAACAGTGTGGCGGGCTTGTCCCAAAAAAAAAAAAACACCCCGAGGTCCGACACAACGAAGTAAATCGAAGTGAACTAGAGTGTGATATCTAAGTGTTGTATAATAAAGATATTTGGTTTCTTATATTCATGGTACCTATGTTTGGTTCGTTGGGCATGGGATAAATTAAAACACTACCTGTGTACCTAACTCGTAAAAATACTATAATTTTACCCCAATTTTTTGCCGACGTAGTCGAATGCTGACCCAGCGGCGTTCCGAAAACGTAAATGGATGAAAATAAAAACGAAGATTAAATGTAAGTGAATAGTGTACACAATAACACACCCACGTGTGTTAGTGTGTGTGTGTAGTGTGTATGTGATATTCGATGTAATGTTTTTGAAATAAAAAATCTTAATTATTATTTTTTTAAATCCCACCCAAAACTTTTTCATATAAAATGTTGCCAAGAAGAGACCATATCAACGCTTGAAAGGCAAAACTACATGTCGGCAACTCTAAAGTACCTAGAGCTTTTATAGTTATTAATTTTTGGAAAAACAATCATAAAAATCGCCTACTTTTCATATCTACTTAATTCCAAAGAATTTTAAATGCAGTTTATAGGCTTAACTGGACTGGCATCTAAAGATTAAACTTTTTCAATATGTTAAGAAATAATGTTGGCTACCACGCGCTCGTCCTTGTTGTTCCCTAACACAGTATAAGTTATGTCTATGAGATAAGTTAGCCAATATTTTTGTTTTACAAATTAGATTCTAGGTAAGGTATCTATCTGTACAGATTCAGTAATCTATTTTGAAAGTTCTACAAAGACAAATGTCAAAGAGAATTTTTAAAGAAACGAAACGCATTGATTTGAATGTCAGTGACTCAGTGACGTCACGTCAGCGATTGTCGCGTTCTCATTATTTTTATTTCGCAATTTCGAAAATATCTGCATAAACTGATTGTTTTGTGTCTTAAAAGTATAATATTTGGCTCTGGCACATATCACTGAAATGGATAACCAATATTACTACAAACTAATGGCGAACTATCTATCAAAACGGAACTGTGACGAGTCGTTCATGCGATATTTTTTTGGTAAGAATTCACTAAAGAAAACACCCGAAGAATTGGAACGGGCGGACGAGAGGAAAAGGAGACTGCAGCGGGAACGGTCACGTCGATATCGAGCGTTAAAGAACGCACGGAGGCAACACGAGGGCAGCGGCAGCGGCGGCGGCCGGGACAGCGTGGACGGCGACGCGGCGCGCTCTAAGTCTCGCGCGCTGGCGCTGGAGGAGGAGTACAGCGACGGTGATGAGCCACCCACGCTGTGCGACCTCAGCTACGACGACAAGTGGCGGGAGCGCGCGCCCGCGTCGGACTGCGCCTCCGACGACAACTCGGCGCAGTCGGCGGCCGAGCTCACGGACGTGGCGCTGCCACCGCTGAGCCTGCGCGAGCTTCTGAGCTCGCCCAACGCCGAGCTGGACTACCCCACCGTGCACAGCCTCATGTTCCACTGGCTGCAGACGTAACACTGCGCTGCTCACCTCCACACTAGAATGCATGCAACAACTTCAGCTCCCAAACTTCCAAGTCTCAAATTATTTCCATTTATTTCCTGCACACTGCCTGAACTAGTACCGGTACTGAGTTGCCAATAAGTAGACGAGCATTGACAAGACTCATATCAAATGCCATGTTTTCAAGAGTGGTAGTCTTAAACATATCAAAATGTTGCCGCTTTTATGATATAATTGATTGATCACATGTGTTGAGAGAACCGTCCTGCTATGATTTAATGACTAATTAGATGTAGTTTAATGTGTACTTTGACTGTAGATGATAATAATTATTAATGGTTCAGGGTGGTTTTAGCAAGCTAAGCGATATAGGTACAAGTTGGTTTATAAAAGGGTAAATGTAAGCTTTCCAACGAGCAAAGGGTGCTATGACGCCCCATGATGTTTAGTTATTCAACAAGTACAATTGCAATTTGAAATTAATACACATACTTTAGCGTGAATAAGAAATTGTTATGTACATTCCGTAGCCCAAGTATCAAACATTTACAGCAGATGAAAGATGATTAGAGTGAATGATTCAAGTTGGCTTGGCATTGTATAACAATAAGAACATATCACTTATTTGCATTGTAAGCCATGCCATTGCACTGAACAAGTGGTAGTCAGTAGCCTACATACATATGTTGTGGTGATAGTTTGTGGCAGAGATGTGCTGCGAGCAAGTGGGCTACAGGTGCTGTGTTATGAGCACGGCACCAGCCAATAGCTCATAGAGTATTCCACTAGACAATAAGTTGTTATTAAGTTGCCATATCCTAATATTTAGATACTCGACAATTATACATAATTTTATCATAGTTATATGCATAGAAAAGTATAGAGTATTATATACCTATAGTTTGTGATACAAATGAATTTACATTTTGTGTGAAATCTACAATGCTAGGTGAAACAGGTTCATAGTGTAAGTTAATGCAGAGAGAGGAGCCCCAGACTAGCGGTGCATCCTGACTTCATGTGTGAGACTGAGACATCGGTGCTCCACAACTACTATTGCTAAATTCAACATTCCTAAAACAAAATTATATAGACACCCTCTATTAATCACCACCTGCAGCACCTCATTTTAAAATATTTACCAGCTTACTTTTAGAGAAAGATAAACTACTTCTTGGTTTTAATTCAAAAGGTGGATTCAGGGTTGTAAAAAATACTTTGTTGTTTGTTTACAGCTATAGCATTTATGATGACTGGAATATACCTCAACATAAAACTAAACTGAATCTCTCTGGATTTAAATCAAACTCTTCTAGCTCCACAGCTCCTAGATACTGTTGGACCCTGTAGGTTTACATGGTAAATCCTTTTTATCTCATGAGGTGGTTGATGGTACATTTTAACTGACTTCTGAAAAGGAGGAGGTACATGGCTATGTATACAGTAATAATTGTTTTATATTTCTTTTTAGCCAGGAACCCCATCTGAGCTTTCATGCATTTCAAAACCCTTTGTTTCTTGCAAGGACCACAAAACCCTGTGTTGCTTGCAAGGACCACAAAACTCAAGCTCACTCATTTAATGTAATGTTTTCGTTTCTTTGCGACTTTGCATGTATTTTTTATTTGCAAGCTTGAAGTCTGTAATTCTGGTCCTCGGACCATTTTTTACTTGGTCTGAGTTCTGTCCTTTCACTGAAAAACTGCCAGTGGTGTATCATTACACCACTGGCTAAATAACTAATGCATTTATGAAAAATACTCTGGACTTGAATATCTTGCTCTCTTATGTTTAATTAACAAAGGAAATACTTTAGTTAGACTATATTAACATTTATTTTGAAACTGTACTACGTAAAGAACAGTTAAGATGTAGGTACACTGGTCACATGTAATAAATTGTTATTTTTATGTAGGGTAGGACCTTAGGAATACATTCAATGTTATTTCTATGATAGCTATGTTATTTTGTTAGCTTTATGTGTCGCTACTGGTTTCTATGAGTTATTTTATGATAAGTGTGAATATCTTGAACTATGTTATGTTTATAATTTTGTAAAAATTGCAGGGAACATGGTAGTGGAGCCCAGAGGTTTAATCAGCAACGATAATCAGCAAAAAAACTTGATAGATGAGTAGGGTGTGAAAGTGTAAAAGTTCCAGACTGGAGTCCCATATATGGGCTGTGACCTACTTTCAGTCAGTCAGATGAAAATTAACGTTGCTGAACAGCCCGCTGTTTGTTTTTGATCCTTTTTGAAACTGAAACTGGGCCGAAACTGGCCTGAAACTTTTCATGCTGAACATGTTCCCTGAAAATCCGTATGGGTTCCCCTACCAACATGGTTTTGCATAGTTCTTATTGCAAGAATTAATGCATGCAGGATTATTACACAATATTCACACTAACTGCAAAGTAGAAGTACATCATGATTGCCCGTCGCACCCTAGTAAAATGTGAGAAAAAAGAACCCATGAAATGTTAATGGGTCAACCAATCAAGTTAAGAAAAGTAACCGAGTGTGACACAATTCTACAAGTGGGCAGTGAGCCTTGTATCTGGTGGTGACTCCCAGTGAGTCAATGCAGGGACATGAACGTTTTCGACACGTAGGTAGCTACAGCCATATTATTAGTTTAGAAACTTAGATTTAAGGAATCTATACAGAAGGCACTAATTTGTAACATAATACTAAACACAGATATAGGTACGTACATGAGCTGGTGACACACCACTCTGGTACGCTGGCGTAGCTGTAGGTACGGTTAGCGCTCAGACCTTTACGTATAATTTTGTTCAAACTTTAAGGCTTAACTTACTGGCCGTACTTACAGTGCGTTTTCAGTTTCGGATGCAAGTTATACAGGATGGAACGTTTAAGCGGGTCCCGAAGCCCGACCTTAAATATTGCTGTCATCTTTTTGCTCAAAGTAATCATTCATTTTTTAGGGGACCCAAAGGGAAAACGGGACCCTATTACGACTCCACTGTCCGTCCGTCTGTTTGTCTGTCTGTTACCAGGCTGTATCACATGAACCGTGATAGCTAAACAGTTGTCACAGACGATGTATATCTGTTGCTACTATAACAACAAAAACTAAAAATAAAATCTTTTATCAGAATGTATTTAAGTGGGACTCCCTTAAAACAAACGTGATTTTTTGAACGGAACCCTTCGTGTGCTAGTCCGACTCGCACTTGGCTGGTTTTTTTTACTAACTATGTAGTACAGCTTTTTACTTTATTGAAAAGTCACTAGCCTGAACTGTAGGTAAATTAAAACTAGATGACATCTTGTTTAAGGCAGGTAGGTAGGTAGTTGTTAACTTTTCACCCTAAATTATGTTTTATGTACTTATCTATATCGAACTAATAGGTGCTTTCGTTCTGTTTTGTGTCATAGCTTTAGTTACGATACTGGCAGCTTAGTTGTTAAGGTAAATAGACGAGAGTTGGGAATGGGGCGTAATCTGAAAAAAATTAAAAAGGAATAAGTATATTTTATTAATGCAACTTGTTGCTAAAATATCAACAGTGCTAAATATAGAATGCCATTTGTGACGTGGTTCAGCAGACGCCCCTGCGCCGGCGCGGCGTCGGCGGCGATTCCTTCGACGAAATTTAATGTTATGTCAACACTATGCGTAGGTACTATTATGGTAGTGCCATAATAAAAGAGCTTCCCGTCTATTTTTTAACTAGTCTTTTATTAGTTGTTCGTCTGTTTCCTATTCCCCTAGCGCACAACTGTGCAGCGGATGAACTGAGAGAAAACGTTAATTTTTATGTTCAGTTC
Organism: Xestia sexstrigata; assembly: GCA_941918905.2. Classification (NCBI taxonomy): domain Eukaryota; kingdom Metazoa; phylum Arthropoda; class Insecta; order Lepidoptera; family Noctuidae; genus Xestia; species Xestia sexstrigata. The sequence goes on from OW799211.2 coordinate 22,125,371, forward strand.
AGTTTCCACTTGTAGGTTAGGTACTCGTGTCCAAACATAGCGGCAATCGCGCGCAGCCTTCCGCGCTGTGATTAAACGACTGCAAGAGTGCAGCCACAGAGTACATTACTATGAGTGCAACTAGTGCAAATCAAGTTGCAACACGCAAATGACAACGCTTCTGTCAAAAGGCCGCGCACAAACATTTGAAAGAAAACTTGCATGTCAGGGGTACGTTTAGGTAAGCCGGCGAAATTTTCGCCGGATAAAAATTAAACTAGCGAGGGTTCGCTGAACGGAGCCATAGGTCTATTAGGGTCTAAATCAATGTTAACTATCAAATTCAATTGACAGCCCAGCTTGTCAAACAAGTAACAACTATCAATTCAACTCAACAGTCCATGATCCACAAATAAAATTCACGGGAGACGATGAATTAAAGTATAAAAAAATAGAAATATTTGTTTCTAGGGCGCGAATCGAGCAAATAAAACAACAACCAGCTCAATGTCAATGTCAATCTGACAGCAGACTAAAATTTAGCGAGGTAAAAAGGTCGCTAAAATTTATCATAATCAGGCGAAAACTTATACCAGCGGACGACCGTGAACGGGACAGAGTAAATTTTAGTCAGTTTAATTTTTCACCTCGCAATGTGCTTGAACGGGGTGTTTGACGTTTAGTCAGTTTAAATTTTAAACTGGATAATTGACTTAAGGTTGAACTGCGCAACATATTTTCCATACAAATTTCGGGGGGCTATTACTCCACTGTTTGACATGGTACATCTAAAGTTAAACATGATATCGTTTTGTCTGATTATTAATTGTGTCTGTACGGAATCAGAATAGTAAAATAAAAAGCCATTCAAAAGTTACGAGCTACCAAAGATTCATTTTTATTGCCAATTTTAACGTAACTTTGGGCGTAAATTAGTAATAAAAGAAGTGTCAAATTTCCAAAACAAAGTCCGTACCGACACAGTACAACTATCGAAGAATTCAATAAATTTTATTTGATAATGATTAATGCAGTGTTTTTTTCATAAAATTCGATTTCCCAAAAGCTTTTTCATATTTTTTTACGCGCGCCTTTTACTATGAATTTTCGTGCATCTCACTGAATGTTTCCCCCGGTGCGGTGCGGGAGGGGGACACGCGATATTGACATGTCCTTCGTTTGATAGAAGAACAAGACCTATATTTCTGTCCTTTTCATTTCATGCATGACGTCAGTGACGTGTCATTTGTTTTTCGCTGAAGTTGAAGGGCCTGTGCATTTTTATTGCACTCCTATAATGTGTGTTTCGATACCGCGACCACGGCATTATTTTTTTTTTAAACTATGGCAAGATTTTGTAAAAAAAATAATTTAAAATTGAATTAATTAATTTCAATTTTAAATTTCATATTCAGAACATTTTAAAGGTTATAAGCGATACCGTACGTATGCTCCTAAAATATAAACCTAGGATTTTTTATATTTTTTTTACAAATTCAATCTGTTATTTACCTAAATTTCAGGTTTCTGCAACGCTTAGTTTTTAAGATTTCCGTGGCCGCGCGGTTCTCCGCGTTTCGATGGCGTGGCCACGTTCAAACCCTTATAACTTTTTAACCATAACTTTGACAAATTTAAGGTTTTGGGAAATTTGAACCACATACATACATATTTTTCCAAAATCATGGCATAGTTATTTAAAAACAAAACGCCGTGGTCGCGCCATCGAAACGCACACCCTATAATATGGTGTAGCGACCTACTTATTTAGAAACTTTATATACTTACATAAAACCTTCACGATATAATTTTTACTTTTCTTCTGATCTGTCACTTCTCTGTCTTGTGTTGATTAAATTTATATAGAATTATGATTTTTTTAAAATTTAATTTAGATAGTGTACAACAACCACTAAATTGGTGACCCCGACATGATACGCCCTGAAAAGGAAATCCTAAACTTTATCAGGCCAAGGAAATCCACAGTACCACGATGAAAACATAAAGCAGTCGTCTGCCGACCAACGTCCAGACTCTGCTGGCTTCACAGCCATTTATTTCTCTCGAGGGATTAGCAGACCTGGCAGAAAGCGTCCAGGACATGGTGACCCCAGGCCAACAATAACAAACAATATAGTTATACAATATTATTGTTGCCACTAATCTCGCGAATTGTGTAGTGACCATGACGTTATAAGTTGATAGTAAAAGTTTTAAAGAAAAAGTTTATTTTATTCTTTTTAGCGCATTTAAATAAAAGGTCAGACGAAAGTATTATATAACTTCGTTTTTGTTCGGAACGGTTCGGAACGCTGAGTGTGTGCGTACGAACTAGACGCGCGTGAAGACTAGCGCCTAACTGCTCATTACTGATACTATCTCTGTCGGGCACGATGCCAGGTGAGACAGCGTGCTTTTTGGCCACGCCCACCAATGAGTTCGAGCCCGTGTGATGTGTCACCTTAAGGTTGAACTGCGCAACATATTTTCCATACAAATTTCGGGGGGCTATTACTCCACTGTTTGACATGGTACATCTAAAGTTAAATATGATATCGTTTTGTCTCATTATTAATTGTGTCTGTACGGAATCAGAATAGTAAAATAAAAAGCCCTTCAAAAGTTACGAGCTACCAAAGATTCATTTTTATTGCCAATTTTAACGTAACTTTGGGCGTAAATTAGTAATAAAAGAAGTGTCAAATTTCCAAAACAAAGTCCGTACCGACACAGCACAATTATCGAAGAATTCAATAAATTTTATTTGATAATGATTTATGCAGTGGTTTTTTCATAAAATTCGATTTCCCAAAAGCTTTTTCATATTTTTTTACGCGCGCCTTTTACTATGAATTTTCGTGCATCTCACTGAATGTTTCCCCCGGTGCGGTGCGGGAGGGGGACACGCGATATTGACATGTCCTTCGTTTGATAGAAGAACAAGACCTATATTTCTGTCCTTTTCATTTCATGCATGACGTCAGTGACGTGTCATTTGTTTTTCGCTGAAGTTGAAGGGCCTGTGCATTTTTATTGCACTCCTATAATGTGTGTGTTTCGATAGCGCGACCACGGCATTATTTTTTTTTTAACTATGGCAAGATTTTGTAAAAAAATTAAATTAATTAATTTCAATTTTAAATTTCACATTCAGAACATTTTAAAGGTTATAAGCGATACCGTACGTATGCTCCTAAAATATAAACCTAGGATTTTTTAAAATTTTTTTTACAAATTCAATCTGTTATTTACCTAAATCTCAGGTCTCTGCAACGCTTAGTTTTTAAGATTTCCGTGGCCGCGCGGTTCTCCGCGTTTCGATGGCGTGGCCACGTTCAAACCCTTATAACTTTTTAACCATAACTTTGACAAATTTAAGGTTTTGGGAAATTTGAACCACATACATACATATTTTTACAAAATCATGGCATAGTTATTTAAAAAAAAAAAACGCCATGGTCGCGCCATCGAAACGCACACCCTATAATATGGTGTAGCGACCTACTTATTTAGAAACTTTATATACATAAAACCTTCACGATATAATTTTTACTTTTCTTCTGATCTGTCACATCTCTGTCTTGTGTTAATTAAATTTATATAGAATTATGAATTTTTTTAATTTAGTTAAGATAGTGTACAACAACCACTAAATTGGTGACCCCAACTTGATACGCCCTGAAAAGGAAATCCTAAACATTATCAGGCCAAGGAAATCCACAGTACCACGATGAAAACATAAATCAGTTGCCTGCCGACCAACGTCCAGACTCTGCTGGCTTGACAGCCATTTATTTCTCTCGAGGGATTAGCAGACCTGGCGGAAAGCGTCCAGGACATGGTGACCCCAGGCCAACAATAACAAACAATCTATTTATACAATATTATTGTTGCCACTAATCTCGCGAATTGTGTAGTGACCATGACGTTATAAGTTGATAGTAAAAGTTTTAAAGAAAAAGTTTATTTTATTCTTTTTAGCGCATTTAAATAAAAGGTCAGACGAAAGTATTATATAACGTTTTTGTTCGGAACGGTTCGGAACACTGAGTGTGTGCGTACGAAATAGACGCGCGTGAAGACTAGCGCCTAACTGCTCATCACTGATACTATCTCTGTCGGGCACGATGCCAGGTGAGACAGCGTGCTTTTTGGCCACGCCCACCAATGAGTTCGAGCCCGTGTGATGTGTCACCTTAAACGCACCCCGTCAGGTTGTATCACTACCGTCACCTCCTGCGAAGCAGTAATGCTAGAGAAGGAGGTGGCGGAACGTGAGGGGGAGAGAACCTCACAGCGTGGGGGGGAAATATAATGACCACCAAAAATAACTTTGTGACCACTAAACCACTAACATCTATCACCTAAAATACAAATTGATCACCAAATTTTAATGAGGTGGTTAATGACGAAACTAGTTTTGCCTAGGCCGACTTTAGGCTAGGGTTGCCACCTTTAATTTGAACAAATATAGTATTTTTCCCAAAAAAGCTACAAAAATATAGTACTTTTGGGAAATTCAGGAAGAAAAGTACAAATTTATTTTTAAAGAAGTACCTAATTTATTTTTCCATATGTATTTGTTATTGCTCTTCGCTTTGGCCATTAACGGTATATCTATTGCTTGTAAATATTTAAAGGAATCTGAACAATTTAGATTCATATGTTTATAGGTGCTACCAGGTGGATATTCAATAAAATGTCTGATAACACCAATTAACTGTTTAATCTTATTAAAACACGAAATATCTCTCAAAATTCTAACCGACACATTTTTCGTCTCGCCCCTCTTCCCATTTTCTTTCCCTCTCTCCCTAGCCGGGTTTTGTGCGGCGTCCGAGCTTTTGCGAAGCTAGCCGAACGACCGTCGGAAATGCGCGCGAATTTAGCGCGGCAAATTTAAAATGGTGAAGCTTGTACGCCACACCACCCCCCTAGGTTGAAAGATACCCCAACCAAAAGAAAAACACAATAACTTTACATCTTAAGTTCAACAAAAAACTTACATTAAAAAACAGTAAAATACACAATAAAAAATGCAAATTAAAATCAGGATGCAAGAACGTGCTTATGCTTAGAACCAGTACACAGAAAAACACAAATACATTTATATTATTAGCTGAATGGTGAGCCAAAACTACAGATCGAGACGGGCTTTGAAGCGAACGTTACGACCTGAACGTGTCGTGTATTGCTGCGGTTGAGCTGGGGCTGTGAACGTAGGAACAGGCGGAGTTTGAGGTGCACTTGGGGCGGCAGGCACAACCGGAACAGCTGAACTTGGGCTAGGTGTCACAGGTAAGTCAGCGATTGGAGCGCGGTAAGCTGATGAGGTTGGGCTGTCGAAGATGAACGCCGGCTTTACCCTGTCAAGGCTCACCTGAGTATTCTTCACCCACGGTGATGGTGACAGTTTTTTCTGTCCTGGAAACGACCGGGTATGGACCTCTGTATAGGCTTGAGCGCAGGCCGTACAGTGTCGTCTCTTAAAAAAACGTGGGTTGCAGTTTCAAGTTCCTTCGAAATGAAGGTGCGCTGCTGTCCATGTCGAGAGACAGGGGTAGGCCTTAAGCATGCCATGTATTGTCGCAGTTGTGTTGCGAAACTCGAAAGGTCTTCGGCGCGATTTGGATCAGCAGAAGATGCAATAAATTCGCCGGGCAGGCGCAGGGGTTCCCCGTAAACGAGCTCGGCTGTGGAACATTGTAGATCTTCTTTAAGAGCAGCACGCATGCCGAGAAGTACCACGGGCAGCGCTTTGTACCACGTCTCCTCATAGCACATTAGGGCGGCCTTGAGGGTGCAGTGCATTCGCTCGACGAGGCCATTCGCGCAAGGGTGGTAGCTCGTGGTTCGAATACGCTTAATGCCGCAAAGCTGTGTCAAATTCTGGAACAAGGTAGACTCAAACTGCCTACCTTGGTCAGTTGTCAAAATAGTAGGAACTCCGAAACGGGCGATCCAGCCTCGGAAGAAAGTCTCCGCTGTTTCCTCTGCAGTCATAGTCACCATTGGCCAGACCTCAGGCATGCGAGTGAACCTGTCCTCCGCAGTAAGGCAGTATTGGTAGCCTTTGCTGGAAGGAAGAGGGCCAACTATGTCCATATGAACGTGATAGAAACGTTTGGGAGGATTGGAGAAATTACCGAGAGGAGTAACTGTGTACGGACACCTTGCTGCGTTGGCAAGCAACGCAGGAACGAGTCCAGTTGTGGCAGTCCTTCTGGATACTAGGCCATACAAAGCGGTCAGCCACCAAGCGTGCGGTTGCCCGCGCGCCTGGATGACTGAGGTTATGGAGCTTGTCAAAGTGATGACGTCTAAAAGAAGGGGTTAAGAAAGGACGGGGTTTTCCTGTAGACACGTCACAAAAGATCTCGAGGTCAGAACCGGGTATTAATACTTTTTCTATTTTCAGAGAAGAGCCAGTTTGCGCCTTACGGAGTTCCTCGTCGGTCGCTTGTTCTCAAAATCAAAATCAAAATCAAAGCATTTATTTCAAGTAGGCCAGTTACAGGCACTTTTGAATTGTCGAAACAAAGTTAAATGTAGCTACAGTCCCAGTCACAAGACATAAAAACTGTGAAAGTACTGTAGTTGCCCATTCCCTAGCGTAGATCTCTATGGAGAAGAACGGGCAAGAAACTCCATGGACACTCTTTTAAATCAAAATATTGTTACAAAATCTTGGTTACATCATTCATGTTGAGATGGTATATTATGTGAGAACAATGTAGCAAGATGTGCACGTTAAAAGTGTCCATAGTAAAAACAAAAAATACAATTCAAAAATAAACATACAAATAAGCCATGGCAACTAAGAGTTGACCAATCACAACTGACAGCGCCCGTTCACGAACATGACGCATGGATCAGCACCATTCAACTCAACCATTTTGAAGGGAACTGAATGATCCGACAAACGCGCCACCATCAGCGAGACATTAGAGTGAGCGTGACATACTCTCAACCGCCAGGGCACATTCAAGTCAAGAAAAGACGTAGGATTTCAGTGAATGATAGCTTTCTAGTACATAGTACTCACACAATATGGGCTGTGCGATTATATAATACTAGAGATTGATTCTATACAATGCAAAGACAGTTGTACAATCTTCAGCAGCTCCAACAATTCTATTTAAAACTATCAATTTATGCGCCCCTGTCCATGTGGAGCAGGACCAGCATTGAGCCACGCATTTTTATCTGCGATATAATCGCTCAACTTGTAATAAGCTTGCTTACATAGTGTGCGTTTGATGCATGTTTTAAATTTCGTCTCATTCAGTTCAAGAATACTTTGTGGAATTTTATTATAGCATCTCAAACAGTACCCCATGAAAGATGAGTCCACTTTAGCGAGTCTGAAGCCTGGCTGAACTAGTTGGTCCCTATTTCTAGTACTGTAATTATGTCTATCACCTCTTTTACCAAAAAGATGCAGATTTTTTCTGACGTACATTATGTTTTCGTAGATGTACTGACAATGTACCGTCATGATGCCAGTATCCTTAAACAGTTCCCTTAGAGAATCGCGCCTACGAAGATTATATATGGCTCTGATGGCTCTTTTTTGCAGAATAAATATAGACTCAATATCTGCAGCCCGTCCCCATAGCAAAATGCCATAAGACATTATACTATGAAAGTAACTAAAATAGACCAGTCTAGCGGTATCTACATCAGTAAATTGACGAATTTTTCTAATAGCATATGCTGCTGAACTTAGACGCGCCGCAAGGGATGTTAAATGAGAACCCCATTGTAGCCTTGAATCAAGCGTAATCCCCAGGAAAACCGTTTTATCTACGAATTCAAGTTTCTCTTTATTTAATATTATTTCACAATCACTACTTTTAACATTGGGTAAAGCAAATCTTATGCATTTAGTTTTTTTTCATTTAATACTAAATTGTTTGCTGTGAACCAATTATGGACCTGAAGTAGGGCATCATTCACGTCATCTAGATTCTGGGCCCGTCTATTTATCTTAAAAATAAGGGAAGTATCATCAGCAAACAACACCATATTTTGATGTTGGTTTTTCAATAAATAGGGTAGATCATTTATATACACGAGAAAGAGGAAAGGACCCAATATTGAGCCTTGTGGAACCCCCATTTTTACTTTTAAACCATGTGAATTAACACCATATATTTGAACACGTTGTTGTCTATCACTCAAATATGATTTTACCAAACTAAGTACAAGTTGACCTAATCCGTAATGCTCAAGTTTCAAAAGTAATGTGTCGTGATTTACGCAATCAAATGCTTTGGAAAGATCACAATATATTCCTATGGCGTCTCGAGACTCTTCCCACGCAGTAAATATGTGCTTTCTGCGGCGAGGGCGGCGAAGTTCTCATCAAGACGGATAGCCTCTACGCGCGACATGGTGTCAGCGACGACGTTGTCCTTCCCACTAACATGGACGATATCCGTTGTGAACTGGGAAATGAATGACAATTGGTTCAGTTGGACAGGAGGCAGCTTCTCGCGTTTCTGTGAAAAAGCATAAATCAAGGGCTTAAGATCGGTAAAAATTGTGACGTGCTGTGCTTCCAACAGGTGGCGAAAGTGTTGGACAGCAGCATAAACTCCCAGCAGTTCCCTGTAGTACGCAGGCCAAGTAGCCTGACGTGCTGTAAGTTTCTTACTGAAGAAAGCGAGGGGTTGCCAGATGCTGGCTACCTGCTGCTGTAAGCAAGCGCCAACATGGGTCGAGGAAGCATCAGTGAAGATGCCAAGCCTGGCATCAGGTATTGGGTGAGCCAAGAGGGTCGCGTTTGCGAGGTGGTCCTTACATTTTTGGAACGCTAACTCGAGCTCAAGTGTCCATGGGACTGGTTTTGCTCCTTTAAGTTGAGTGGACTCATAGCAATCAATAAGAGGGGCTTGAAGTTCCGCTGCATTTGGTAGGAAACGTCGGTAAAAATTTACCATTCCTAAAAACCTGCGAAGGCCTTCGATGGTCTTCGGCAGTGGGAAATTTTGCAGGGCTTCTATGCGTTCGGGAGGAGGGCGAATACCAGACTGGCCGATTCTGTCCCCGAGGAACGTGATCTAATGTACGCCAAGCTGGCATTTGGACGGGTTGATTACAACACCGTACTCAGAGAGGCGCTTAAAAAGGGCCCGAAGATGTACTGCATGTTCTTCAGACGATTTGGAGAAGACCAGAATGTCGTCTACATAAGGGAAACAAAAATCCAGGCCCATTGTGACCTCGTCAATAAACCGTTGGAACGATTGCCCGGCGTTCCGCAAACCAAAGGACATGAATGGGAATTCAAAGAGCCCAAAAGGAGTTATTATTGCAGTTTTGCAAATGTCCTCTGGCGCGACCGGTATTTGCTGGTAGGCTTTGACGAGGTCTATCTTGCTGAAGATGGAACAGCCAGCCAAGTTGCTTCCAACATCCCCGATGTGGCGGACTGGATAGCAGTCAGGTATTGTCCGAGCATTGACACCTCTGTAATCGCCGCATGGCCTCCAGCGGTCCTGGGGACAGGCTGGTAACTCCAGATGACTGTCCTTGGGGACCATCTGTAGTGGCGAAGACCACGGGCTTTTAGAAGGACGGGCGGTACCACAACGAACCATGTCTTCGAAGACGGCCTTCGCGATCTGCAGCTTCTGCGGTGCAAGGCGGCGAGGACGGCTCGAAACAGGGGGACCCTCTGTCGTGAGGATGTGGTGCATGGTTGCATGCTTGACGACCCGCGGGAATCCAGGAGGTCTCGTGATGTCAGGGAACTCCTTTAATATTACAGAGAAAGGAGAATTATCAGATATGATAGTTTTGATACTAGCTTGTGTGATGGATGCCACAGAAGCACGCACAGAGAGCTTTGTGGTGCCGTCGAGCAGGCAGCGGTTATAGCAGTCGGGTAGCAGATTATAATATGCCAGAAAATCTGACCCGATAATTGCTGTGGTCACCTCCGCGATGATAAAATTCCACCTAAAGTCACGTCGAAGACCCAGATTTAGGTTAAGAGAAATAGTGCCGTAAGTTCTTATGGCGCTTCCGTTAGCAGCGCGAACGTCAAAACTAGTGGCATTGTAGCAGCCACGGCGCAATCGGCGAAGGAAACAACAAAGATCCGACCCTGGAATCTGTTATGAACAGACGGCGGCTCGTATTTTCGCAATCAGACGCCGCCGGTACTAATTGCCGACGGCATTTCCCGGTTGGTCAGGTTGCCAACTGCAAGGCGTAATGCACTTCGCTGCCTTTGTACCAAAACGACTGTGGTACCAGCACATGTGTTTACTCTGACGCGAAGATGACTTTGACCGGGAACGAGCGTTTGTGGGGGATCTAGAACGTGAGCGTGCACTGTCCTTATCTAAGGCATCAATCCTTTTGGAAAGGTTTTCAATGCATTTTAAAATGCGCTCAAGCTCCGATGCCGCACTGGAAGAAGTATCATTAACTGACTTTTACCCGGAGATGCATCTACAATAGCATCAGCCAAGTCTGCTACCTTGTCCAATGGCAGGTCCATCTGGGCCATCAGGATCCGTTGGACCTCCTGAGGCAGGCTCCGCATCCATAGTTCGCGGATGATGCTCTCATCACTCTTTCCTGCCAATGAGCGTAGGTGCCGCAGGAAGGAAGACGGCTTGCGGTCCCCTATTTGCTGCTCACCGAGTAACTGGCGAATACGCTGCTCTCTGGAAATGGAAAACCTCTTTATTAGTTCATTTTTTAAATTTTCATATTTTCCATCAGAAGGAGGGTTAGCGATGATGTCTTCAACCTCATCAGCCAACCTAGCATCGAAAACTGACAGTATGTGGCCATATTTAGTTCCATCTTTTGTTATTCCGGCATTTTCAAATTGTGCCTCCGCTTGAGCAAACCAAAGGTGAGGTTTGTCCGGCCAAAAAGAAGAAAGTTTGACAGACACAGCCCCAACACTAGGTGTAGCATTCATGTGAGCAAGTTGCTCTTGGAGTACTGTGATCTCTTCCTCAGCAGACATGATTAAGCACAATAACACAAACCAATCCAATAATTTTACATTCACCAAAACCACAAAACAAAAATAAAAATGTTTTGCTAAAATTCTGAAACCAAGAGTAAATTGTTAGAATATTTATGTTTTAAATTCTAATCATTAAAATGTTATTATTATTATTATTTTTTACTATCGGTTGTCAACAATAAAAAAAACATTACATGGTACAAAAAAAAAGAAAAAAAAATCTACAGTAGGTATTTAAAATGTTCCACCAATCTATCCCAAATAGGTACACATTCCATAAGTCAGTTAGAATGCTACAAACAATATCAAATCAATTGTGTTAAATAACACCAACACCTTATTAAAACACCTTTAGAACACAACATTACACACCAACAGTACCTATTTAAAATGAAATGTGACACAAGACATGGGTAGCTTATTCCCAATTAGGTAAACATTGCTTGGCCTAAAACAAAATACCTAATATGTTATGAATATGAGACAGTATGTGTTAGTTACAGTTTACAGTAGGTAGGTACATAATGTGGTAAAATAAGTCAGATCTTGAACTGATATGTCACACATGTTGAATATGATTAGCTGATAAAACTTAACTAGTAACAAAGTTGAATAAATAGTTCAGTTCGGTTAGATTTAGGTAGCACGAATGTCCGAAGGTGGGATTGTGGTTATCCGGATCGCTTTTTTGTAGTTCGGCTAACTTTTGATAATCTACTAGTGATGGCAAGATAATCTCATCGATTCGGGATAATGCGTCGGCGACTGTATTTTTGTCACCTTCTATGTACATGATGTTATCGCAAAATTGGGAAATGAAATCCAGTTGTCTTAACCGTCTAGGTGAGTCTGAAGGCGATACCTTTTTAGATAGGGCGAAGGTCAATGGTTTGTGGTCTGTTAGTACTGTTAGCTGTCTGCCTTCTACCATATGGCGGAAGTGTTTAATTGCCATGTATATTGCTAGGAGTTCCCTATCGTACGTGCTATATCTTGTTTGGGTATCGGTGAGTTTCTTTGAATAAAATCCTAGAGGTTCTAATTTATCGCCAACTTTCTGATTTAAAGCGGCGCCTACGCAAGTACCGGAAGCGTCTGTCATCAACACTAATGGCACGGTTGCGTCGGGATGCGATAACGTGACTGTATTATTGATGGCTTGTTTACATCGACTGAATGCTTCTAATGCACTTTCGGTCCATGTAATTTCTGTTTTGTCGCGTTTTTTTGAATTGTGTAAATACGCGTTTAGTGGTGTTTGAATTTCTGCGGCTTTTGGAATGTTAAGCCTGTAGAAATTCATCATTCCGAGGAAACGTCGAAGTTCCTCTATTGTATTGGGTTGTGGATAATCATTAATAAGTTGCGTTTTGTTTGCGCTCGGTTTTATGGCTTTTGAGTTGATGTGGTAACCGAGGAAGCTTAACTCGGATTTACCGAATTCGCATTTATCTGTGTTGATTGTTAAACCGATATTATTTAATCGTTCTAAAACTATCTCTAAATGTTTTGCATGCGTTTCTTTTGAATCTGAAGCTATAATTACATCATCAAGGTAAGGAAATGCAAAGTCAAGACTTTTTAATGCGTTGTTGACTAGTCTTTGAAAATCTTGCGCTGCGTTACGTAACCCAAAGTTCATTCTCGTAAATTCGAATAAACCGAATGGAGTTATGACTGCAGTTTTTGGGATGTCTTCGGGAGCCATTGGTATATTATGGTAAGCTTTCCGGACGTCAATTTTTGAAAATATAGTTTTCCCTTTGAGTAAATATGTGAAATCAAGTAGTCTTGGTAATGGGTAACGGTCGGGAGTAGTTTGTGCGTTAAGTCTACGGTAGTCTCCGCACGGTCTTATTTCACCGTTTTTTTTACTAACGCAAACAAGTGGGTTAGCCCAAGGACTATTCGAAGGTCTACAAATACCTAATTGCATCATTCTTTCGAATTCTGCTTTGGCGACTTTGTATTTCTCCGGATTAAGCGGTCGTACTTTTTCGTGGACCGGGGGTCCATTAGTATAAATGTGGTGTTGAACATCATGTTTAGGATGTGTTTTAAAGTTTTCTAATTTGGTGATGTCGGGAAATTTTTGTAATATGAGATGGTATTCGTCGTTTACATCGATTGATCGAATACTCGATTCAGGGCAATTTGTAATATTTGTGGAGCGCGATATTAAAGTGAGTTTGTCTATTAGTTTCCTACCATGTAAGTCTACTATTAGTTTGTTAGCAGCAAGGAAGTCAGCGCCTATTATTGAACGTTGTACATCGGCTAGTATGAACTTCCATTGGAATGGGCGACGTAAACCTAAGTTAACTGTGATGGATTTTTCCCCGTATGTTTTGATTTTTGTGCCGTTGGCTGCATATAATATGTAATCTGATGTAGATGCGTTTTGCCTTTTACCGGCTAAAACCGACACATCAGCACCAGTGTCGATAAGAAATCGTGCACCAGTTTTAATATCTGTAACACATAAACGATAGGAATTGTTGACACCGGCGACATTGTGTATTTGACCCGGTGTCTGTATTAGTTTTCCGGGTTCCTTTTATTGCAATTTATTGTGTCGCCGCATTTACGCGCATTTATGCCATAAGTGAAGTGGTAGAAACACTGGTAATTCGCATCACCTGGTTTCTCTTTTTGTCTGAGGTAATTCTCCCTATTTTTATAAGTGATTTCGCGACTTTTATAGCGCGTCCGGGAAGTTCCACGGCTATAACGATCTCGGTTAATGGAATCGTCTAGTTTAGTGCGTAATTCTGAAATTTCTAGTTTCATTTGTTTTAGCTCATTTACAATGGTTTCGGGAAGTGTTGGGTCTGCACTCGGAGTTGTTTTAGAAACCGGGGCTATTTCAGATGGTCTGGTATTTTCCAGAATTTTATCAGCGATTTTAGCCAAACCATCGAGTTTTACCTCGTCAGTGTCGCATGCGGTTATGACGGCCCTAATTGAGTGTGGAAGACGACCTGTCCACAATAACTTTAGAGTATCGTCTGGGACTTTATTTTTCCCTAAGTCTCGCATACGCCGTAATAATTGTGAAGGCTTTTGATCTCCGAGTTCGATTTCGTTTAAGAGTTGGTTCATTTGTTTTGTTTCCGACTCTTCGTAAACCGAAATTAACCTATTTTTTAAAGTTTCATATTTATTATTCTCAGGCATGTTTTCAAGAATGTCACTAATATCAGGTAATTCGTCAGGTTTCAGCCTAGCTATTAGAAGTTGACTTTTGTGCAGGTCACTTGCCTTTAGAGGATCCACGATGGCGTTGAATTGATGAAACCAGAGTCTTGGTCGATCTTGCCAGAAGTCCGGTATCCTCGGTGTCATGGAAACTGCCGTCATCTGTTGCGGCTGTGGCTGGTCTTGGGTTGACATGGCTGCAAGTTGTTGAGAGAGCTGCGGCCTGGTAGAGTAAGTCGTTTGTTTTTACGCGCGATGAATTATAGTCTTTGTTAAAAACTTGGAACTCGATACGCGCGCGGACGCGTCGGGTGTCACCACTTTGCCGATAAGGTGATTTTGTGTGTGTGTACGGTCAGAAGGTTTGGCAAAGTAAAAAGCGTGTTCTCAGTTGAAGGTTTACTGAACGACTAACACAAAGATTACAATATACAGTGCAGTGGTTGAGGGCTTAGAGTTAACTTACGAGCTACGTCATACATGACCTAAGACTAAAGATGTATAAGTAATTTGCCTACGCGCTACAGCGTGAAGTGAACGACACCGTATACACTGATCACCAAAATAGCACATTTAACATGCAAGTTTTTAGGTAGAACGCATTCAAAGTTCACTCACCACGTTAGTAGGTAGGTAGGATTTCGGGCGAGCGCGAAATCCGCGCGCCACGGCTCACGTACCTGGGTAGCAACAGCCACCTCTAAAATCGCTGGAGGCGTGGGCTGTCGTCATGCGCGTCGATGATCGATATCTCAGTGGGGCGATCGAAACCGTCTGACCTTTGCACCGCAAAAAACTTATCAACTAATTTTAAAAGGTAATCTTAAATCGTGGCCTAGTATTAAATTTAATAACGTTCCCGTGAAAAGAAAGCAATCCGTGTGCTACCTTGGTTTGGTCTTAGAGAGAAATTTTTCATTCATAGATCATATAAAAACTGTCGGTGAAAAAGCTAAAAAGAACTTTTATGCCTTAACGAGAATATCAAAATCTACGTGGGGTCTGTCATTTATAACTTTAAAGACCATTTATGGGGCTACTTACTTGGGGTGTATGTGCTACGGGGCACCTGTCTGGGCCGATAGGGCCACCATAGGAGCGGCACGACGTAAATTGCTTCAAAGCCAGCGTTTGGCTTTGATATTCTTATGCAAAGCGTATAGGACGGTTAGTACTGAAGCCTTACCGGTACTTGCAGGTGTACTTCCAGTTGATCTTGAAGTGCAGCGACGGGCTGCAATGTACTATAACGCACGTGAGACCGCGGACGCAGACTTTTTAACCCTACGTGACCGTGTTAAGATTGCTAGATTATTCAAACCACAGACCGACGTCTGGGAGGAACTTTTGTCTGAATGGCAAGGTAGGTGGGATAATTCCATCAAGGGCCGACACCTCCACCAGTTCTTTCCATCCGTTCG
The DNA here is from genome assembly GCA_941918905.2 of Xestia sexstrigata. Lineage (NCBI taxonomy): Eukaryota > Metazoa > Arthropoda > Insecta > Lepidoptera > Noctuidae > Xestia > Xestia sexstrigata. The sequence continues at coordinate 22,140,965 of OW799211.2, forward strand.
TGAGCGGCTGGCCAGGACATGGTTGGATGTTGATCACTGTGTTGCCCAATTTCTCACCGGTCATGGTAACTTTAAGAGTAAATTATTTTCCTTCAAGCTTGTTGACTCGCCTTTTTGTCAATGTTCCACATCTGACTGCGAATATGAACAATCAGCACATCACATTTTATGGGAGTGCAGTCTTTGGCAGAATGAACGCAACATTATGTTGGATAGTGTACAGGTTACATCCGGAGTTATTTACTATACAGACCTTGTGGAAACTAGAACAAATTTCCGTGCGTTCAAGCGTTTTTGCCATACCTATTATTGGAATCAAATATAACAGCTCACAACTTAGGACCCATTAATGTTAATATTTATCCGTGGTGCTAGGCAACTGGGCCTATCCCAGTTGTAAACGTCCCTTTGTGCCTATTGGCCTTGTTTCGTTCTGTCTCCTGCTGAAATGGAGGGAAGTGGAAATTACGGTTTTTTCCTACTCCTCCACTATACTTTTCTGATTAATTTCGTTGCGGGATCCAAGACAGTTAAATTCATTCTCTGGGACTTCGTCGAGCTTCATTGTCTCGGCGCTTTTCTGGTGGTCGCCACTGTTGATTCTGGCTTTCAGGAGTTACAGTGGTTTGGGAACAGTGTGGCGGGCTTGTCCCAAAAAAAAATAAAAAAATAAAATGCGCGTCGATGAACCGGCCAGCATGACGTCCAAGGTCAGTAGGGCCTGTCTTGAGCAGTGGGAACCAGGCTGCAGAGGGCACCCACACGTGTGCGCGACCCACACGTGGGTGCCGAAGAAAATCTGTGTCAATCCAATTGCTCCAGCGACGGAACTGCCAGCATGTAGTTGGAACGAGCTAGCACAGCGTTAATAAGCACGCCCAGCACGCTATTTTGTTTGTGCAAATTTGTCGGACCATGCCGGCAGAGTTTACTTTTTGTTTTTACTCGCGTGTAATTTCAACGAGGTAGGTCACCATTATAGGTGCTACCAGGTGGATATTCAATAAAATGTCTGATAACACCAATTAAATGTTTAATCTTATTATAACACGAAATATCTCTCAAAATTCTAACCGACACATTTTTCGTCTCGCCCCTCTTCCCATTTTCTTTCCCTCTTGTGCGGCCGGCGGCGTCCGAGCTTTTGCGAAGCTAGCCGAACGACCGTCGGAAATGCGCGCGAATTTAGCGCGGCAAATTTAAAATGGTGAAGCTTGTACGCCACATGTTTTTGGATAAAAACACCTCTTCTTCGCTTATTTTTTAAATAATTTTGTTTACAATTATTTCTGATTATAAATTATTAACATTTGACAGTTGACGTTTTGCTGCCTCTTCCTCTTGCTCATCTTGTACGGAGCAGAGTGCTGGCCTGTAAAAGAAACACACGTCCAAAAGCTTCACACGACTGAAACGAAAATGCTAAGGTGGTCAGGAGGGGTTACAAAACTAGATAAATTAAGGAATGAGTACATTCGAGGCAGCTTTAAAGTAACCCCTATAGCCGAAAAGCTCAATGAAAGTCGTTTGCGGTGGTATGGACTCGTAATGAGAAGAGACGAGGACTACAGTAAAGTTAAATCTACCGGAGAAAAAGAGAGGTAGAGGACGCCCTCCGTACCTACACATGGTACACTAATATGACCAGCCTCATAAATAAAGAAAAACTACCCGACCCGACAACCCTAGACAGAACGTCATGGCGCAGAAAAGTTAGGAGGGCCGACCCCACTTACCCCACTGTGGGATGGAGCAAAGAAGAAGTTGACGTTTTGCTGCCGCGAATGCGTTTCGTTCTGAAATTCCCCGTGCAGCGCTGCGGGTACGTTCCAGCCAGACTTATTTATTTATTTAAACTTCATGTAAAATAGTGGTGCATAGGCGGACTTAATGCCATAAGGCATTCTCTACGAGTCAACCTTTGGGTTAAATAGGAAAACATAGTGATAGGGTACAAAATAATGTCTATAAAACTAACTTCTTGTTAACGAGAATTTATATACCTAGATTGATAATAATACACATTTATACAATGATATTCTAATAAACAGATATGTTGTGAGCGCGCAATCGTGAAGACTCGAAAACGGGCCAATTGGCTCGTTTTGCCTTTATTCTGCGTCACTGCGTGTATGTGAGCTGGCTCTGCCCCGCGGAACACATTTTTCGGTGGTTTTGTAGGTTTATAATATAATATCTTATGCAACGTTGAGCGGATGGATCTAAACCAGGTACTGGCACAGGTGCTGGAGTCTTCTCGGAGGATCTCAACATCCACATAGCCAAACCTCTGCGGGCCCACCACAACACAGTATTTCAGGCAGAATGCATGGGCATTTCCCTTACGGCATCTGCCATCTTAGCCAGGAAGGTTGTGGACCACTCAATTCGTATACTCTCAGACGGCATGGCTGTACTGCTTGCACTAAATAACCACACAGTCAACTCTGGGTTAATACACGAGTGTCACCAACGCCTGAACCAGGTTGGTAATCTCAATAATATAACCATCCAATGGATCAAGGGACGCAGCGATTCCCGTGGCAATGATGCGGTGGACGAAATCGCTAGAAGGGGATCGAGCATGGCAGCGGTGGGACCCGAACCTATCGTACCACTCCCTTTCGGATACCTACGCACACTGGTAAGGAACCGAACTAGTAAACAACACCACAAGCTATGGCTAGACCACGGCGAGTGCAGGCAGGCCAAGGAAGTACTTCCTACTATCGACGACGGCCGCCTCACTAAACGCGCGCTTCGGTTGACCAAACCGTAGCTGCGCACAGTTACAGCCGCCATTACTGGACACGGCTCTTCTAATAAACACCTCTTTGTCATAGGAGTCACAGACAGCCCTCTGTGCAGTGCCTGCATGGAGGAAGACGAGACAGCAGCCCACGTGCTTCTGCACTGCCCAGGGGTTGCAACATACAGGGCAAAGTACTTCGGTAACCCAGGTAACTCTCCGCGAGATTGTCAGCATCACCAAGGCGCTGCTGGCCTTTCTCGAAGAGCTAGGGTGGATCGAATAAATTTCCCACCCGTACGCAAAATCGTGGAGTTGCGGATACCAGCCCGCTATACAATACAATACAACATAGGTAATATCTGTTTTATTAGAATATCATTGCCAGATAAAATAAACTAATAGATATTTTATCAAATACCAAAAATTAAAAAGACAATAACTAAAAACCTAATAATAATTATTAGACAATGCCTCCTCTAGCATACTAGATCTTGTGTTAACTGACCACCCACTGTGTGATCAGTATCATCCACCCCTAGATATAAATATTTGTCTTAAAAAAGAAGCCAAACTTCCATATAATATTGCAAATGAGTTACGTGACTTCCGTAAAGCAAGCTATATACCGATTAAAGAATACCTAAAAGAACAGGACTGGGAGGAATTGTTTGAGGGACAATATGACGTTAACGATATGGTACAGGTTTTTTATAACATCATTAATGGTGCTATTCAGAGATTAATTCCCATTAAAATACCCAAAAATAGTAAGTACCCCCCGTGGTTTAACAAAACACTAATTAAAATACTAAACACAAAAAATAAGATTAGGAAACGTAACAATACTTACCATAACCCATTGGACAAGATAGAGTTGAAGATAATCAGTAAACGCTGTGATGCAGTACTTGTTACGACTTGCTATAATAATTATTTAAAACATCTTGAACACACTCTAACCAGTAACCCTAAATCTTTCTGGACCTACATCAAAACTAAACGAGGCGGAACCAGCTCGTATCCTGTATCTATGAAGGATGGTACAGTTGCATCATCAGATGGAACGGAGAAATGTGAGTTTTTTGCTTCTTACTTCTCTTCTGTATACAGCCCTGCTGAAGACGGTTGCAGTACCCACAAAACAACAAATACTAATAATATTCAAGAAAGTAGCATATCTTTAAACAACCCAGTTATCGACAGTGGAGCCATATACAAAAAATTAAAAAGTTTAGACTGCAACAAAGGTGCTGGTCCGGATGGCATACCACCAATATTCATATGTGAGTGTGCAAATGAGCTGGTCACGCCTCTGTTGCTTATTTTTAATAAGTCGTTGTCTAGTGGAGTCTTCCCTTCAAAGTGGAAGGAAGCTAAGGTCCCCATCCACAAATCCGACAGTGAGGACTTGGTTGCGAACTATATACCCATCTCAATTTTATCAACCCTAGGTAAAATCTTTGAGTCTATAATCTGCCCTCACATTCAAAATCACCTTAAAATTTATTTAAGTGAGGAACAACATGGCTTTGTGGAGTCTCGATCTACAAATACGAATCTTGTACTTTTTACTGAGTTATTGACGACAGCAATAGACTTTGGCCATCAAGCTGATGTCATATATACAAAGCAAAGCGTTCGATCGGGTCTCACATCAAATTCTTATTGAAAAATTAAGAACTTATGGTATCGCTGGTACTTGACTCTCATGGCTTAGTTCGTATCTTGAGAATAGAACTTTCTTTGTAGTAGTCAATGGCTTTCGATCAACCGTCAGACACATATCCTTAGGCGTGCCACAGGCGTGCCACAGGCGTGCCACAGGCGTGCCACAGGCGTCTCATTTGGGGCCGGTTTTATTTAACTTTTTTATTAATATTCCGGGCTGCTTTCACCACTGTCAAATTTTCATGTTTGCCGATGACTTAAAATTCGTAAAAATAGTTAAATCTAGGCAAGATTCCTCTGAATTACAAAACGATTTGAATGAATTGGTGTTATGGTGCCAACTGAACCAGATGCTCCTAAATCCTAGCAAATGTTACCATATAAAATTTACCAGGAAACATCATATCATTGACCAGGATTATTATATTGACGAAGAAAAAATAAAGGAATTGGACACGATAAAAGACCTAGGTGTTATGTTCGATCGGAAATTAACTTTTGTCCCTCACATAGATAATATAGTGAAGAAGTCTTCCAAAATGCTGGGTTTTGTTATCAAAAACACGAAACTATTTAAAAGCTGCAAAACAAAAATCATCCTTTAGAATAGCTTGATTCGAAGCATATTAGAATATTGTAGCGTGGTATGGCGGCCACACTATGCTACTCACTCATTGCGTCTTGAACGTGTACAAAAACGTTTTTTGGGGCACCTGGCCTAAGTTAGCGGTTTTTCCAAGAAAATACGTTCATATAGTGAAAGGCTCAAACATTTTAATATGGCTTCTCTGGACAAACGTCGACGTATAAATGACGCAATGTTTGTGTGCAAAGTTATGGCCCATAAAATCGACTGCCCGCAAATATTAAATAATTTTAACTTCCGTGCTCCTTCAAGAATTCCTCGCCGTCCTATAACGCCACTCTGCCCTCCGCAGAAAAGAACGGTTCTGGGTGCAAACTCTCCCTACGCGAGATTCTGCAGGGTTGTGAACAGTCACAGCGATCAGATCGACCTCCATTTTGGCGGTTTAGGCAAATTAAAAGCATGTTTTTATAAGTATCTCCCAGAACAATGAGTTTCTTTGCCCTGCGTTATCTCACTGTGAATAAAAGCTACATAATTATTACCTATTTTTGTATTACCTAGTTTTACTTTAGTTATTTTATTTAAATTTAGTTAAATTTGTTTTAACTTAGTTTAATTTGTTTTAATTTTGTTTTTTTTTGTTTTAGTTTAGTTTAAAAGTCTGTTTATTTCTATCTTTTTTGGTAATAACGACAACGTTTTGTGTGCATGCAGAGTTTACCTGTAAGTGATTGTTACACTTTATTCTGATTTGTTACTTCTGTTTTATTTCCTTGTATTATTGTAAACAATTGTTGGTGAACCAAATAAATAAATAATAATAATAATTAGACTACAAATTGAGAGTTATTTAGTCTGACTTATATAGTAGTTACGAACTTTTCTTTTGAGACTTCCAGTCACAGTTAATGCGCGACAGTTGAATTAGGGATCAAAATATAGTATTTTTCGTACTATATTATTTTTCTCTATTCTAAAGTACAATTGAGTGAAATCTAGTACGATACTATATTATAGTACGGGTGGCAACCCTACTTGGGGCACCCCGACATGGATAGATTAGGAGGAGCCCCGCGACGGTCTCCCTCGACTCGGATGCAAGAGCATATCAGTTCAATTTCTGGTTTGGTTCTAATTTCACGATAAAATGGGGATTACTTTTGGTGATCATTTACTCATTTTGCCAATCAAAAATGTTTTTTCTTGCCGTTACATTTTGCTAAAAGTAGGAAGATGGTTTACGACGTGCACACCAATATGTCAAAAGAAGTATTGTATAGGGAATCATCGAATTTGGCGGGCGTGATTTTCTTTCGTTTTCTTCTAAATATTAAAACACGTTTGAGATTGGAGATAGGTTGTGTAGATTTATGTAAATATTGATTAGATTAGTTAATTTAATTGTTTGTAGGTAAAATTTTATTTTTTCTGGCCATAATATTACAATGTACGAATTCAGTATGGATACAGACTTGTACTTAACCAGATCGGAGCGGAAAAGGGCTAGAGCTCCACTCAAAATATGTAAAAATTTTAATAAAAGAAGGCGAAGTGGTCATCACTCAACAGGAATAAATAATGAAACAAATTGTCATTGTGATAATGAATCAGTACCTAATCACATTAAGTCCAAAAATAACATCAGACGTTCAGGTACATTTAATTTTAGTTCACGAAGAAGCCACTCCACGTTCTGTGGATGGTCCCCAGACTGAAAACCTCTTAAAGCCATATGAGGAAGATCTCTTCCCCATAAGACGCCACAGGTTGCTAGGGCTTTGTACGAAGCCACAGACCTGTCGCCAACTCGCCACACGTTGTACACATCCAAAAAAAATTTGATACACAAAACTCGGCTCAGACATTACACCCAATAACTTTAGGGCACTTCCTGAAAAATCGCAGATACAACAACATTATTAACGGTTCTCTAAAACGCTTCTCCCGTAGAGCAGCGGTGGCCCAGTGGTGGCGGCCCCGACTTACGAACAGTAAGTCGTGGGTTCGAACCCTCACAGGCGCATTACTTTGTGTAATTTATTTCATCACCACTGCTCTCAAAACGGTGAAGGAAAACATCGTGAGGAAACCGGCATGTCCTAGAACCAAAAATTCGAAGACATGTGACATCTAGCAATCCGCACTGGCCCTGCGTGGTGGATTATAGCCCATACGCATAATACGCGCTTTGACGTGGAGTTGCCGACACCAGCCCGTTATACAATATACAATATACAACAAGCTTCTCCCGTTACGTAGATGCTAACTCTTTTATAAATGACCCAATTTGGCCAAGGAGAAATTGAAGGCATTTGTTCCATCAATTAATGTGTGTCGCATTGGAATTATTAAAGGCGTACATAACTAATGGTCTCCGGAGGAAATAATAGAAAATATATCTGTCCCCGCTGGATGCGGGAAAGTCATCAAAGCAAGGCGTCTCAACTAAAAAATACACGAACCGACCCCTGTGTGGAAACCATCCCAAACAGTTGTGCTCACCTTTGGCGGAAAAACAAAACAAACAACGGACAAAACGTAGCACCGTGCGTGAGCCACTGCGACCGAAAGGCGACAGCGGGGACCGGGGAGCGGGGGACGAGACGCTGAGAGCCGCCGCCGCCGCCGCACCACCATCATCCACCATTCACACATACGACACAGACCAGAGGCGCGTGATAGATTATTTTCAAACTGATAACTATTTTTGGTGAATATTTGATGTATTTCAGTTTAACAAAACGTCTTAATGTCTATTTTTGTAAATTATGAAATGACAGGAACTTAAAATCCGATTAGATAAAAGATACGATTTATTGAATTTATTGTAAACAATTACAAATAAAAGCTATAATGTATTTTATACCATTAGACGGTTCAACTATTTAATTTAAGAATTATTTAATAGCATTTTTTTAAATACTGAAGTGTTTTAACGTTTTATATACAGTTGTTGAGCTATGTCGTCACCTGATCGCCCCAACTTGTTTACGAAAACCGATGCTTTAAAACGGGTGACCGTCCAGTGTGGCGGCACTTCTTGTTCGACTGTCGAGCTGTGCGGACCTAGAAAAATAATCGTAGTGTATCAAGTGATCGATAGTGTGTTGGAGAAATTGTGTTGGATACCTAATAAAAGTTAAGTACATAATAATTTATTTTATTTGATTTTGTTATTCTCTTAATGTGTTAAAATTACATACAAGACACTTGTCTAAGTGTCTGTACTACAAAATAAATATTATGATACTTGTTACGTAGTGTCTTATTCTTTATACCTTACCCACCTATTTTATGTAAAACTTAACGTAGATTAAATAGTGATGGCAACGTCTTGAAAAAATATATAAATATTTATATATATGATATTGGTTCTTTAAAGTCAAGCTACTTATACTTATGATATACCTTAAATAACAATTATTCTATCATCAGAAGTGGGATTCGAACCTGACCTACTAATATTTGTTTATGTTACAGGGATTGTGAGCGTGACTTGTGATGGATCTGGCAACAGTAGAAGGCCTGCTAAAAGCCATACGCGATGCAGTACCCGTGAAACAACGAGGGGACGATGTCGTGCTGCCACCATTTAATCCTGCAAAGAATGATAACGGTGCCGAAAACTGGTGCACCACCATTGATTCAATTGCAAAGGACCTTGAGTGGAGCAGCATCACGACAGTGGCGAAAGCAGGTAAGGCCCTAAAGGGCTCTGCTTTATTGTGGTACGAGACTTGGGAACCCGAGGAAGGAAGATCGTGGGAAAATTTTCGAACGACCCTTAAGGATCTGTATCCAGAAAAACGAAATTTGACCGAAAAACTTACCAAGGCTGTACTACTTACCTCAGAATCGTCAGATTCATACTGTGAATATGCCAGAGAAAAATTAAGGTTACTTAAAAATACTAAAATTTCTTTCACCGAACAACAATTACTCGAGCTTGTTTGTGGGGGTATACACGACGTGAATGTTAAAATGGCTTCTTACAATAGTTGTGTGAAAACTACTGCCGAATTAATCTCTTTTTTTACAACGTATGTAAAAATTTCGAGAAAGCGTCCAATCGATACAGCTGGTAAATCTACTGACAAACGAGACGGTGAACCACCTAGCAAACAATTCAAATCTGACGACTCTCAGGAAAAACGTTGTTTGTTCTGTAAAAAGCCGGGTCATATTAAAAGTCAGTGCTACAAATTTAAAAATCTTGAAGCTCGTCAAGGTCCCGCGACCGTAGATGCAAGTGCTGGTGCTGCTCCTCCAACCAAGCCTATTCAGTGTACGTACTGTAAGAAGGCCGGTCATGTTGAGTCGGTTTGTTACTTTAAACAGCGGGCTCCAGCGAGAGGATCCAGCACAAAACCCTACGGACCCGAACCCATTGTGCCAATTCCTTTCAAGCAGCTGAGAAGCTGGTTAAAGGATCACACTCGTATACAAGCAGAGAAATGGTGGACCTCGACACCAGGATGCAGGCAATCCAAGGAAGCTATGCCATTCCTGGATACAAAGCTGACCAGGCGCCTTCTGCGCCTGGACAGAGATAGCCTGCGTCTGGTGGCGGGGACCATCACTGGACACTGTTCACTGAATAAACACTTCCACACCCTAGGTATCACTGACAGTCCCCTGTGCAGAGCATGCATGGAGGCGGAGGAAACGGTGGCGCATGTGCTCCTTGAGTGCACAGGCGTTAACAAGATTCGCGAGGAGACCCTGGGAGCACCAAGATCCCTTGTGGATGCCCTGAGGAGACCGGGAAGTCTGATCTGCTTCTGGAGGGAGGTGGGCTGGTTGGAGTAATCGGCCACCATGGCTCACGCACAATGGTCCACTTCAAGGACTAAGTGCGGAAACCTAAACCCCATGATAGATAGAACAGCGGGCTGTCAGTAAATCTACCACTAAAGAAAATGGTGTTAATTGTTTCACAAAGACAAATCTAAAGTTAACCGAAGTCGATATTAAAGGCAATTCAATTAAGGCACTTATAGATACCGGCGCAAGCTGTAGTGTCATAAAAGATTCCATTGCTAGACACTTAGGTTGCAATTTTGTACCACATTCGTCTGTTCTTGAAGGGATAGGTAATGGTAAATTACATATAACTGCTTTGGTAACTGCCCCTGTAAAATTTGATGATATCTGTCTTGAAATTGAATTTCATGTTGCTAGAGATAGAGAATTTTACTATGACTGTCTAATTGGGAGAAATGCTGTCCAATACCCAGATATCGCGGTTATTTTGGACTCTACTGGTTGCAAATTGACTCGTACCTCTTCTTCAGGTGTGTCCTCAAATGTTAAGGATCATTTTTCAAATAGTTTAGATACTGAAATAGCTCAGTTGAATGGAGCAATAGATCATTTAGATTTCAATTTGCAAATAAAAATAAAAAATATTTTTGCCAAATTCTCGTCTGTTCTACCGTCACCAGACAATATTGGTACGGTAAAGACTGGTGAATTGAGTTTACGGTTTAAAAAAGACGAAGTAATATATTACCGGCCTTATAGGTTGGCCCCCGTTGAGAGAGAGAAGGTAAAGGAAATGATCGTAGACTTAATGAAGAAAAATATTATTAGAGAGAGTGACTCTTCTTATGCTAGTCCTGTTTTACTCGTCAAAAAGAAAGATGGAAGTGACAGGATGTGCGTAGACTTTAGAGCACTGAATAAAATTATAGAAAAAGAAAGGTACCCTCTCCCTCTCATCGAGGATCAGATAGATAAACTAGGTAACGCGAAATATTACATATCTATAGATATGAAAAATGGCTTCCATCAAATTCCAGTAGCTCAAAATTCGATTAAATATACTGCCTTTGTAACACCGGATGGCCACTACGAATTTCTGAAAATGCCATTTGGAATTTGTAATGGGCCATCCGTGTTTCAGAGAGCCATCAGTAAAGCCGTACAACATTTAAAATTTCTATTACTTTATATTGATGATTTATTGATTCCATTCAAAACTGAAGATAATGGATTAGTATATTTAGAACAAACTCTCCAAGCCCTCAGTTCTGCTGGTTTCACAGTGAACTTAAAGAAATGTAAATTCTTTGTTAAAGAAATAGAGTATTTGGGTAGGCACATTTCTGAGGAAGGTGTAAGGCCGAGCGGTAGTAAAGTGTCTGCCCTCACTAATTCCCCCACTCCTACTACCGTAAGGGAGGTCCGTCAGTTCATGGGTCTGGCAAGCTATTTTAGAAGGTTTATTCCAGAGTTCGCTTCACAAACTTCTTGTATAACAAAACTCACTAAGAGTAACCAAAAATGGGAATGGGGACAAGAACAGGAGGAAGCTAGAGATTATGTTATAAAACATTTGTTATATAAACCTTTGTTAACTATATTCGACCCGAATTTAATAACTGAATTGCACACTGATGCAAGTTCATTGGGATACGGTGCTATCCTGATGCAAAAAGTAAAAGGTCAGAATAAGGTTGTAGCATATTTTAGCAAACGCACTTCCCCTGCTGAATCAAGGTATTGCTCCTATGATCTAGAGACCCTGGCAATTTATAATGCTCTTCAACATTTTAGAGTGTATTTACTGGGTATCCGCTTCACAATTATTACAGACTGCAATGCCATTATGAATAAAAGGGATTTGTCACCTCGTGTCGCCAGATAGTTTATAAAAAGGGAAAATATGTAGGACATGTGGATTATCTTAGCCGTAATCCTAGTAAACTTGCAACAGTGGCTGCTTTGGTAGTTAATGTTATTAATGACGCAAATAATCCACCGTCATGGCTAGAGGTTGCACAACGAGGTGACAATGAAACCCAAGATATAATAAATAAAGTACAGATCGGTGAGGTGGATCCCAATCAATACATAATAATTAACAACTTGCTTCACTATAAAGTTTGTCTTGATGCAGTGCCAAAATTGTATGTTCCCAGAGGTTACAGACTTAGTTTATTGCGTCTTTATCACGATGACAACTGTCACGTGGGTTATGAAAAGACCCTTAATAAAATAAAAGATAATTTTTGGTTTCCCGGTATGGCAGCATTCACAAAGAAATATATTACACATTGTTTGATTTGTACTTCGCGAAAAAGTCACTCTGGGCCAAAGCAAGGTATGCTGCATCCAATTCAGAAATCAGTTCCATTTCACACACTGCATCTGGATTGCACCGGACCCTTCAGACAATCGATCGAAGGGTACAAATACATCTTATTAATAATAGACGGTTTTACAAAATTTTGTTTGCTTAGACCCCTTAAAACCTTGAACGGCCAGGAATTACTGTTTGTATTAAGGGAGAATATTACGCTTTTTGGTACCCCAAGTCTTGTAGTCACTGATAGAGGTACAAACTTTACCTCTAATCATGTACAGAGTCTCTTCCAAGAAATGAGAATCGAACATCATATGATATCTACCGGTACTCCTCGTGGTAATGGGCAGGTAGAGAGATACGTAGCCACGGTAACAAATATGTTGGCAACAACCGTTAGTGATCTTCCAGAATGGCCAAACGTACTTTGGAAGGTGCAACAGTCCCTTAACACGACATTTCAAAAAAGCACTGGGTTTTCGCCAATTAGACTGTTAATAGGCAGAGAAGGATATCTTTCTTCTGTACAGGCTCGATTGGCTGATGTTGTAGATGAATCAACACAGCCAATAATTAATATGCAAGCCGATCGTGAATTAGCTCAGCAACGTCTTACAGACGTTGCAAATAAATTTAAGGAACGTTTTGATACTACCAGACGAACCAACAAAACATACAATCTTGGGGACATAGTTTACATTAGTCAGGAACATAGACGCCATGATAAGTTGGGTCCTAAATTCAAAGGCCCGTATGAAATCATTGAAATACTACCAAATGACAGGTTCTCTTTAAGGGGCCATGGTAATCTAAAAAATGTTATTGTCGCCAAAGAGAAAATAAGGTATTGGCCTGGGCCTCAAGTCTGCTATTACAATAGTGTCAGAATGATCTGTCATTGATCTCATAATTATTGATTTTGACAAGTTTGGTAGTCTACTAATATAATGGCGTCACTATGACTGTCCAATGATCAATCACTGACACTCCATTGAACGAAATAGCATAAAATGGTAATCTCGTACACAATGACAAATGAAAGACTGACTTATGCGGTAATCTGCTAAAATTTTGACAGTTCCTTTGATCACTGACCTACCATTGGAACGTCATTGTGCAATCATTGCTTTTATTTCGATCGTGTTTGTGGAATATTGAATGGAGACAGTGAATTCACTACGAACAAAATATTCTCGAGCTGGCTAGCTCAGTGCGGTGGACAATAAACTCAACTCAGTGGATAATAAAGAAAGAAGATGGGCAGAATGCAGAAGACGTCGTCGTGCCCGTCGCTTGACGAGAATGATCATGAACCATTTTATTGATATTCCCCAGGCGGAATTTGTAAAAACGTTTTTAATAAATTGAAGAACTCATTCCCCATGGCATCAGCGTATAAGAAGCATGTTTAAGGTAAAGACCATCGCATTATTATAAGCAATTGTTTTAGACACTCAATATCAGTGATTAGATGCTGTTCTTGTTTATGTCAAGAACAGTATTAAATAAAAGTTAATCTATGTTTACCTATATGCTTAGAAAAGTAAATTGATTTTTTTTCAGGTGTTTGCTTGCAGCATATGCTTTACATTATAGTCCAACAACTGCAGGCAAGATTGTGAATGCATGTTACATATTGCACAATATTCCATACATGGCAAGATCACCGTTGCCACCTGATGAAGTTTATACAGAAGCACTTGGCTTGCAACAGGTGATTTACATTCCACTATTTTAGAATAATTCTATTGAAGATGGAATATTAAATAATACTATGATAAAAAATCAACATTTCAAATAATCTTTATTTCTCATAAACTAAATACTTATATACATTCAGTCAAAAAAGTATCGGGAATGGATGATTTGTTTATGGTTCCAAATTCAAATTTTTGTTTTTTTGTAGTTGTTAGATTGGCACAACTGTTTTCCATTTTGGCGCGGAGTTTGAGTTGCATCTGTTATTTATATTAAATACAGTGCTGGTTTTAGTAATATCATATATAGTGTGTATTGCGAATTTCATAATGGACAAAAATATCGAACAAAGAGTTTGTCTTAAATTTTGCATCGCCAATGGAATTTCGTGTTCGGAGTCACTGAAAATGTTACAGAAGGCTTACGGTGAATCGACTTTATCAAAAACTCGTGCTTATGAGTGGTTCAAAGCGTTCAAAAGCGGTCGAGATGTGATGGAAGATTTGCCTCGCTCTGGTAGGCCGTCAACGTCTGCAACTGAAGTTAACATCGCAAAAGTGAAGAAAATAGTGACTGAAAATCCCCATTCAACTCTGAGAGAGATAGCCGCCGAACTTTCTGTATCTCACGAGTCGATCCGTACCATTTTAACTAATCATTTGGGTATGAAACATGTTGCTGCTCGGCTAGTCCCAAAAGATCTGAATTTTCTCCAAAAACTCAATCGCATGAAAGTCGCTGAGGACATGCTAGAACGAGTCAGTTCGGACCCAACATTCATGAAACGTAAACCCACGTCTCGTCACCAGTAACAATTTACTGGTGACGAGACGTGGGTTTACGAGTTTGACATGCAAACTAGTCAACAAGCTTCGGAGTGGCGCCTTCCAACTGAACCGAAACCGAAAAAACCACGCCAAAGTCGATCAAAAGTCAAAGTCATGTTGACTGTTTTCTTTGACTATCGCGGTGTTGTGCACTCTGAATTCTTACCGGAAGGTCTAACGGTAAATGAAGAATATTATTTGAGCGTTATGCGGCGTTTAAGAGAGCAAATTCGACGAAAAAGGCCAGATTTGTGGAAAGAAAATTCTTGGATTTTGCACCACGACAATGCGCCTTCGCACAAGGCTATCATTGTGAACGAATTTTTGACCAAACACTCAACAAATACCATCCAGCAACCACCATATTCACCAGATATGGCTCCTGCTGACTTTTTTCTTTTTCCTAAACTCAAATTACCACTTCGTGGCACCCGTTTTCAATCGATAGAAGACATAAAGGAGAATTCGCGGCGAGAACTGAACTCAATTCCGGAAGCAGCGTTTAAAAAATGTTTTGATGAATGGATTATTCGTTGGCGCAAGTGTATCGTTTCTAAAGGAGCATACTTTGAAGGTGATAAAATAAATTTGGATGAATAACAGACATTTTGTGTATTATTGATCTTTTCCCGGTACTTTCTTGACAGAGTAGTATTTAACAATATTAAACTTGACCTTCAAGTCAATTGAAAAACCTGAAATGTAAATATAAGTACTACATAAAACAAAAGACAAGTTACAATATCTAATGTAATAATAATAACAAATCAAAATCAGTGTTCATACAAATCAAAAAGATCTTCAATATTTTAATCATCATTTGAATAACAAATCACAAATTTTACCTTTTAATAAAAATAATAACAGTCATGTCACTAATCACTAATCTATCTTTTAATTTAGGAGGAAAATAATAATGCAGCAAGACCATCAAAGGGCGAATTGGGATCTTCTTGAAGGACGGGAAGCACTGCACTGAACTGGGCCACACACTGAGCAGGCTCTTGTTGACAGACTGTGGAGAAATGCATAAATTAAATTAGCAGGTATGTAATGTTACCCACCTCGATATTCTAGTGAAGTATGAAAATGCTCTAAGTATTAATAAAATGATTTAACTCTTTGTTACAGATTCACAGTGACAACAGTATTGACAAAATATGATTTAACGCTTCAAGCCCGTGACGTCCCCCAAAGGGAACAGAACATTGTTATTTCTGTAATTACGGGTATCTACAGGTTAAAATAAATAATACACTTTTTATAAACACTGTTTCATTTAATCATTTATTATGACATTATAATTCTGCAGAAATCTTTGTGTTTAAAAGTTGCAACTTCTTTTATAGCATGTTGTGTAAACTAGCGCTTAGTATCAGAGTTACAATCGTGATGTCAGATTCTGGCCAATGTACTACTGATTTGAGCCTAAACCTAACACAAGCTTATAAGCTTAGATGGAGGGGTTATATTAATTTATTGTATTGTTTAGTTTAGTAATTACCTTTTTTGGCACACAGTGGCCTCTATGATCCACCATTTTTTCTGTGGTGGAGCTCAGTCGATCAATGCAGCAGCTGAGTTGTAGATGGCCTGCCTGAGCATGTTATAATGTTGCCTCGGCGTTCCTGGCTTCAATAGCGCCCAGCCTTGATTGAGCAACTTCGAGAGCTACATGGTCTTTTTCTATAAAAAAAAAATATTTTGTTACATCAGGCAACATACTAGAGTGGGGCGTTAATGGTCAAAACAAATAATTGCAAGATCTTTACCTTCGATAAACTTCGACCTTCATTGGTGGTTTCCAAATAATCAACTAGAGCCGAAATTTGCTAAATTATCACCATTTTGTATAAAATCAATAAATATAGGCTTCTCGGTCAGTGGGTCGTCTTAGGGGAAAGAAAATTTAAATATACTAACAAAAATCTAACTAGAACACTCAAATGAAAATAAATACAATAAAAAAACACCGGCCGCTAGAAACAAAAACAGATATACGTCAGTAAACAGTAATGTCACATTTGACTTTGACAGCTAAACATTTAAGTTTTACATTAATCCGCGTTGAACATTTTAATGTGTTTTCCTATTTACGAACTTCTTATTAATTCAGATGGCTTAAAACACTAATAAATAATATGTAAAAATATATATAAATGAAATCTGGCATGAAATTTAGTAGTAGTTTTTCGAAAATCATTTCTACCAACGAGTTTTATAATAATGGCAATACGATACTGTCACTACAACACAACTCTATTACGAGACCATTGACCGACCAGTGATCGATCATTGTGAATTTACCAGACTACGAACTTTTACCAAAATGACAATAGGATCGTGTTGGAATGACGAATTTTAAAAAATAGCAGACTTGAGGCCCTGGTGAATGGATAGATCAAAACGTTGCTTTCGAAGAGTCTGTATAAACAACGGTGGTTGGCCGTGATAGATTACTTTTACTTTAGTAAATTTTTGTTCTTAACCTATCCATTTATGTATTATGTATAATCTAGCATAATAAGTATTTAGCAAACAATATTGTTAAACAAATTGGTCGTCAAATACAACATTGATTGTTTAGTATTATTTATCTTTTACTTCATTGTTTAAAAGAAAACTGTTTGCAGTCTGTGATTTTGAATGTAATAAAATTGAAATAAAGAGATTTATTTTTAATTATTTCTTTGGAATTTTGCTCAAATGGGTCGAGTGAACCAGGTATATTAAGATAATACAAACCCACTATTGAGGATGATTTACTCTAATGAGGATTTATAGTGATTTATAAATGAGATTTAAAACAGTTGAATAATGAAAACAATGACTTGTGACTTAGGCTTATCTATTTATGACAACTGACTTATGACATTTACTGCTGGACAGTCCTGACGCTAGATGTTAGTCTGGATCCCATGTACAGCAGGTGGGAGCCCTAACATGCAAAGGTCAGAGACTTAATTATTACTTACTGCTGGACGGTCACTGATGCTGGTGTTAGTCTGGATCTCACGTACAGCAGGTGGGAGCCCTAACATGTGAAGGTCAGGGGCTATAACTAACTTATTACTATTGACCTATGACATGATCTTTGTTTTTTTTTTTTTTGAGGCTTGTACTTCGAGAGCGAAGCACAGTTCAGTATGGCCGTGATAGATTATTTTCAAACTGATAACTACTTTTGGTGAATATTTGATGTATTTCAGTTTAACAAAACGTCTTAATGTCTATTTTTGTAAATTATGAAATGACAGGAACTTAAAATCCGATTAGATAAAAGATACGATTTATTGAATTTATTGTAAACAATTACAAATAAAAGCTATAATGTATTTTATACCATTAGACGGTTCAACTATTTAATTTAAGAATTATTTAATAGCATTTTTTTAAATATTGAAGTGTTTTAACGTTTTATTTAATACAGTTGTTGAGCTATGTCGTCACCTGATCGCCCCACCTTGTTTACGAAAACCGATGCTTTAAAACGGGTGACCGTCCAGTGTGGCGGCACTTCTTGTTTGACTGTCGAGCTGTGCGGACCTTGAAAAATAATCGTAGTGTATCAAGTGATCGATAGTGTGTTGGAGAAATTGTGTTGGATACCTAATAAAAGTTAAGTACATAATAATTTATTTTATTTGATTTTGTTATTCTCTTAATGTGTTAAAATTACATACAAGACACTTGTCTAAGTGTCTGTACTACAAAATAAATATTATGATACTTGTTACGTAGTGTCTTATTCTTTATACCTTACCCACCTATTTTATGTAAAACTTAACGTAGATTAAATAGTGATGGCAACGTCTTGAAAAAATATATAAATAAATAAATATTTATATATATGATATTGGTTCTTTAAAGTCAAGCTACTTATACTTATGATATACCATAAATAACAATTATTCTATCACGCGCGTTCTTAATAAACAATATACGAACCTACCTATATATTCACAGTCCGCTATTTTATATCGAAGACCTCTGAGAATCACCAACACAAATTCTACCAAAACGTGTGTTTTGTTGTTACAATTCCATGCCAGTGGAATTTTATTGTATACATTCTCAACAATTTTTTCAGTTTTAATTGTTGTCGTTTTTGGTATACAAAGGTACAATGCAGGTCGAACCCTCAGTGCTTCAAGTGTGGTGAGAACCATTCTGCTGACACTTACAGTATTGAAGATGTGAGAGTAATAGTAAATGCTGTTGTTGTGACAGTGACGTTGGACACTGGTGACTGCCCGCCTTTTTGAGTTAGTTAGGAGTTGTAAGAGCTTCTCATGTCATGGGGACTTTTGGGTTTAATTAAATGTTGTTTAATTATTCTTCTCATTCAAGAACCCTATAAACTAATAGAACATGGTGGCAGCGGTGTGCGAATAAAGAGTTAAAGATGGGAGAAGAAAATATAATGAATTTCCTGCCATTGCAGAATGTGAGGGCGCCTGAGGCCTTCGATTTTACAAATCCGGCATCGTGGAAAACTTGGAAGACGAGGTTCCAGAGATTTATGAAAATAAGTGGCAGTGAGAAAAGAGAGGATGCCGAAAAAATTGATATGTTGTTGTACAGCATGGGAGGAAAGGTGGCAGAAGTTATCAAGATATTGAACATTGACGAAAAAAAATATGATGTGGTATTGGAGGCTTTAGATGGTCATTTCAATCCTAAGAAAAATGTTGTTTATGAGAGATTTAAATTTAATATGCTAGAACAAAACGAAGGTATGTCAGTGAGTGATTTTTAGGAGCCTTGACCACGCAGGCGGAGACATGTGAATTTGGAAGTCTATGTGAAGAGCTTTTATGGGATCGTCTCGTAGTTGGGTTAAGGGACAAGAAGATCAGTGAAAAATGCTGTTAAAGGCAAAATTGACATTAGAAGAAGCAGTCAACATGGCTCACCAGGCTGAAATTCAAAAGCAAGAGACCAAGGTTATGTGGAGTCGGGAAGAGGAAGTGATAGTAAATAGAATGGAAAAGATGCAGCAGGGAAAGGTAGGAAATAGTAAATGTTGGTGGTGTGGAAAATGGGAAACACATAATAAAGAGAAATGTCCAGCTTCGAAAGAAACTTGTCATAAATGCAAGCGTAGGGGACATTTTGCTAGATGCTGCAGAGAGCGAAAAATCAATTGCATGGATATGGAAAAGGATGACTTTGAGTTGGAGGTGGATGTTGAAACAGAAAATTTTAAGAAAAAGGTAAAATTTTTATTAGATACAGGGGCTGATATTGTGGCTATACCTGATTCAGATATTATTAGGGGACCTGAAGGTATTCCATTAGATGTAGTAGGCTTTATTTGGATACAATTATATCATAAAAGTAAGGTATACAGTGGTAAAGCATTTGTAATAAAAAAATTACAGGTACCTAAACCAGCCATTATAAAAATGAATATTTTAAGATTGTGTAACACATATCATGTTAGTGAAGGTGAAATAAATGTAGAAAAAGAGTTTCCCAATATATTTAACAGTTTAGGTGTGTTTAAGGATACTTTTACCATTAAATTGATCTCCGACCCAGTTCCATATGTCCAGTCATCACCTAGAGTAGTTGCATTACCTCTGCTGGATAAAGTCAATGAGGAGTTAAACAGATTAGAAAGTTTAGGTGTTATTGTACCGGTCGAAGAGCCAACAATGTTTGTATCTCCTATTGTGGTTGTACCAAAAGGTCAGAATGGTGTTAGAATTTGTGGAGATTATACACAGGTTAATAAGAATATTGTCCGTCCTATTTTTCCAATTCATAAAGTAGAAAATACACTAGGTAGACTGAAAGGAGCAAGGATATTTTCGAAAATTGATGCTACAGCTGGATTTTTCCAAATTCGTTTATGTGATAAGTCTCGGAAATTGACAACAATACTTACACCATTTGGTAGGTACATGTATAATAGATTACCTATGGGGTTAAACTGTGCACCTGAATACTTTTCTATAAAATTTTCCAATATTTTCAGTGATTTAGAAGGGGTAGTAATACATGTCGATGACATATTGTTATATAGTAAGGACAGAGACAGTCATATTAAATTATTAAGAGAAGTTTGTAGTAGATTGACTAAAGAAGGTTTAACAATAAACAAAGAAAAATGTGAATTTATGGTTGAAGAAGTTACATATTTAGGCCATGTTATTAACAGTAAAGGCATATCATTGGATCCTAAGAGAATAGAGAGCATTGTTGAATTCAGAGTTCCATGTAACAAAAAAGAGTTGATGCAATTTTTAGGGTTAGTAAATTATGTAGGTTGTTTCCTACCTGATAAATCATCTTTATTGGAACCTTTATATGGATTATTAAAACAGGATGTTGCCTTTATTTGGGATAACTGTCAACAACAATCATTTGAAAAAGTAAAATACCTTATATCAAGAGCTCCTACATTGTGTCATTATGATCCTAGAGAGAAAATAATAATTTCTGCTGATAGTAGTTCTTATGGCCTAGGTGCAGTACTGTTACAAGAACATAAAATGGGGAATAGACGGCCAGTATCATACGCTAGCAGTACATTAAATTCAACAGAAAAAAACTATGCACAAATAGAGAAGGAGTGTCTAGCTTTGGCATGGGCTGTTAATAGATTTCGAGATTTTATAGTAGGGATAGAGATTTTATTAGAAACAGATCACAAACCTCTATTGCAAATTTTGCAAACTAAACCTATAGATGATCTAACACCTAGGTTTCTGAGATTTAGACTTCAGTTGATGAGATATATATATAAAGTTAATTATGTTCCAGGAAAGAAATTAGTTGTAGCTGATGCACTGTCCAGGGCTCCAGTAAATGTTACAGAGGTAGAGGCTGAGCAACTTGAGCACCACATTAATTCCATTTCAAGTATGTGTATAGTTGATAATAAACTGAACAATATTAAGATAGAGCAGACTAAATGCCAAATATGTAAGATAATTAAAGAATACACTACAAGTGGTTGGCCTAATAAAAAAAAAATACCATTAGAGTTATTAAATTACTATCAGTATAGATATAATTTTTCTGTGCAAGAGGATTTTTTGTTATTTAACAATAGATTGGTAATTCCAATTGCACTTCAAAAAAGTATTTTAGAGGATATTCATGCAGGTCATTTAGGCATAACTAAATGCAGAGAGAGAGCCAAACAATCAGTGTGGTGGCTAGGGTTGTCATCTCAAATTAAAGTACTCATAGAGAACTGTCCACAGTGCATTCAGGAAAAATCTAACAGTAAAGAACCATTGATTGTAGAAGAAATTCCAAATAGAGCATGGCAGAAGGTAGGCATAGATTTATTTAAAAACAATAACAAGTGGTATATGGTAATAATTGATTATTTCTCTAGATATTTGGAACTATTTGTATTGAAAGATCTGACAGAAAATAGTATAATTATGCATTGTAAAGAAACCTTTTCCCGGTTTGGAATTCCAGAAGTAATCAGGACTGACAATGGAACACAATTTAAGGGTAAATTCAAACAATTTTCTCAGTTTTATAATTTTAATCACCTAGCCAGCAGTCCTTATTTTGCTCAGAGTAATGGTTGTGCAGAAGCAGCAGTCAAAATTGCTAAAAACCTATTAAATAAGAATGCAGATGTATATTTAGCATTGTTAGTATATAGGAACACTTCAAATGAGACTGGATATAGTCCTAGTGAATTAATGTTTAACAAAAAAATGAGAGAGATATTGCCAATGTATCCTAGTAAATTAAATGTTAATGTGGAAATAGATACTAAAATATTTAGAGAGAAGAGAAATTGTAATAGAGAAAAAATGGCAGAGAATTATAACAGAAGACAAAGTTTGTAAATTAGACGATTTAAAGGTGGGAGATCATGTTTGGGTAATTGATTTAAGAAAGTATGGAATTATTGTACGAAAGGCGAAGGAGCCAAGATCCTATTTTGTTGCAATAGAAGGAGTTCAGTACAGGAGAAATAGATGGCACTTGGCTCCAGCGCCTTTCAAAGAGAAAAGGGAGGATAGTAGAGAGCTAAGTTATGATGATTTTGATAATGATAGTGTTTCGGGAGTTGAAGTGGAAAGAAATCAGCAAGAAATAAATAAGGAAAACAGTATAAAACAAACAGAGTCCGAAAGTAACGATAATAATGTAGAAAGTAATGATAATAATTTGGGAAGTAATGATTGTGAAAGTCCTGAAATACAACCACATGTAGAGATGAATAACTTGCCTAAAAGAGTAAGAATTAAGCCTAAGTGGTTAGAACATTACGTTTGTAATAATATAAATTTGTAACATGTCTAATTTTATTTTATTAACTTGATATGGGGATGTTGTGACAGTGACGTTGGACACTGGTGACAGCCCGCCTTTTTGAGTTAGTTAGGAGTTGTAAGAGCTTCTCATGTCATGGGGACTTTTGGGTTTAAATATATGTTGTTAAAGCAGTAATTATTCTTCTCATTCAAGAACCCTATAAACTAATAGAACAGCTGTCATTGCGGTGGCATTCATTACGCCATCAATAAAAAATGCCTAGACATTACGCTTGTATGCTCTGAGGAGGTACGCAGATGTGTACAATACACCCAGATTTCGAGAGATAAGTATGTTAAGTTCCATTTATTGGGGATAACCGGAGACCACATACATACGCTGCGGCTGGTTATAGAGAAGACCGAAGACTATAACCTGCCCCTCTGTTTAGCGTTTGTGGACTAGGAGAAAGCCTTCGATTCGATCGAGACCTGGGCTGTACTGCAGTCTCTCCAACGGTGCCAAATCGACTACAGGTACATCGAGGTGTTGAAGTGTTTGTACAAAAACGCCACCACGTAAGTCCGACATCAGGACCAAGCCTCGGAACCAATCCTTCTGCAGAGAGGTGTGAGACAGGAAGACGTCATATCTCCAAAACTGTTCACCGCTGCACTGGAGGATGTCTTCAAGGTTCTGGACTGGGGAGAGGGCTAGGCATCAATGTCAATGGCGAGTACGTCACTCACCTTCGGTTTTCCGACGATATAGTGGTCATGGCTGAGACCATGGACGACCTCAGTACAATGCTCGATTACCTCAGAAGAGCTTCCGGAAGAGTGGGTCTTAAAATGAACATGGACAAAACCAAGGTCATGTTGAATGCCCATGTCACACCCACTCCTATCAAGATCGGAGACTCTTCACTCGAAGTTGTAGACGATTATGTGTACCTGGGACAAACGGTCCAGTAAGGTAGGTCTAACTTCGAGAAAGAGGTAAATTGTCGAATCCGACTCGGCTGGGCAGCGTTCGGGAAGTTTCGCGGTATCTTCTCGTCCAACTTACCGCAGTGTCTCAAGACGAAAGTCTACGACCAGTATGTGTTACCAGTGATTACATACGGGACCGAAACGTGGTCGCTTACAATGGGCCTTATCAGAAGGCTTAAAGTCACCCAAAGGGCAATGGAGAGGACTATGCTCGGAGTTTCTTTGCGTGATCGAATCAGAAATGAAGACATCCGCAAGAGAACCAAGATTACCGACGTAGCCCGAAGAATTGCCAAACTTAAGTGGCAGTGGGCAGGGCACATTGCTCGCAGAACGGATGGCCGATGGGGCCGAAAAGTTCTGGAGTGGCGATCGCGAACCAGAAGACGTTGCGTTGGAAGGCCTCCCACTAGGTGGACCGATGACCTGCATGGTGAAGGCTGCGGGAATCCGCTGGATGCGAATCGCACGGGACCGGTCAATGTGGCGCCACTTGGGGGAGGCCTATGTCCAGCAGTGGACGTCTTGCGACTGAAATTATTATGATGATTGGGGATAAGCCTATTACATGTATTGTTAACAATGTAAAATAAATGCATAGCAAATATTTGTATAGGATATTAGGTATAACTAGAAATGGAAAAATAAAAAAAGATTTAGCTTCAGAAGTCAGTGACAAAAACACTAAATCAATCAAACAAAGGTCAAGCTTCGAAGTCGGTGACCTTTGTTTGATTGATTCAGTGTTTTTGTCACCGACTTCTGAAGCTAAAGTTGTTTTTCACTTTTTCTTTTTTTTAAGTTGTTTTTTTTTTGTAAGTTGTTGGTGACAATTTATATAAACAACGAAACTTTTAACCGGTACCTATGTTGCTATCAAATTTTTTTAGAAATACATGCAAGGTTGCTAAAGCCCTGCACATTAGCAACAAAATCAAATAGCAGAAAACAAAATAAAGACAGTCTGGAAATTCATAAATAATGAGACTAACAAGAAGAAAATACGTAACACTAGCTGCACATTAGATTCAGCATGTGGTCCTAAAAGCTCTAATCTGGAAGTAGCTATAGATATACCATTAAAAACGACGGAAGCTCTTAATTCCTCACCTAAAGTCTCAATTGGTTTATTAAAGACGAATGTATCTGGCTGCACGGTTGAATTTAAATTTAAACACATAAACCCTATGATAGTTATTAAAGCTTTCCGGCAAATAAAAATCAAACTGACCGAAGATCTATGGGGAATGTCTATCAAAGTTTGTACATCCATACTTGAGACTATAGCCCCATACTTAGCTTTAATTTTTAATTTGTGTGTAGACCAAGGAGTTTTCCCTGATCTAATGAAATACAGTACAGTCATACCTCTTTTCAAATCCGGGGACAGTAAAGATACTAATAATTATTGACCTGTATCCGTGTTGCCAGTTTTTAGCAAGGTGTTTGAAAAGGTAATGCTTAATCAAATGCTCAATCATTTTAACACCAACAAAATTTTACACGATCAACAGTATGGTTTCACCAAGGGACGTTGTAGGACTGACGCCGGTGTAACCTTATTAAAGCACATATTTACTGCGTGGGAAGAGTTTCAAGACGCCATAGGAATATTTTGTGACCTTTCCAAATTTGATTGCGTAAATTACGACACATTACTTTTGAAACTTGAGCATTACGGATTAGGTCAACTTGCACTTAGTTTAGTAAAATCATATTTGAGTGATAGACAACAACGTGTTCTAATAAATGGTGTTATTTCACAGGGTTTAAAAGTAAAAAATGGGGGTTCCGCAAGGCTCAATATTGGGTCCTTTCCTCTTTCTCGTGTATATAAATGATCTACCCTATTTATTGAAAAACCAACCTCAAAATATGGTGCTGTTTGCTGATGACACTTCCCTTATTTTTAAGATAAATAGACGAGCCCAAAATCTAGATGACGTGAATAATGCCCTACTTCAGATCCATAATTGGTTTACAGCAAACAATTTAGTATTAAATGAAAAAAAAACTAAATGCATAAGATTTGCTTTACCCAATGTTAAAAGTAGTGATTGTGAAATAATATTAAATAAAGAGAAACTTGAATTCGTAGATAAAACGGTTTTCCTGGGGATTACGCTTGATTCAAGGCTACAATGGGGTTCTCATTTAACATCCCTTGCGGCGCGTCTAAGTTCAGCAGCATATTAAGCTATTAGAAAAATTCGTCAATTTACTGATGTAGATACCGCTAGACTGGTCTATTTTAGTTACTTTCATAGTATAATGTCTTATGGCATTTTGCTATGGGGACGGGCTGCAGATATTAAGTCTATATTTATTCTGCAAAAAAGAGCCATCAGAGCCATATATAATCTTCGTAGGCGTGATTCTCTAAGGGAACTGTTTAAGGATATTGGCATCATGGTACATTGTCAGTACATCTACGAAAACATAATGTACGTCAGAAAAAATCTGCATCTTTTTGGTAAAAGAGGTGACAGACATAATTAGTATTAGTACTAGAAATAGGGACCAACTAGTTCAGCCAGGCTTCAGACTCGCTAAAGTGGACTCATCTTTCATGGGGTACTGTTTGAGATGCTATAATAAAATTCCACAAACAATTCTTGACCTACATGAGACGAATTTTAAAAAATGCATCAAACGCACACTATGTAAGCAAGCTTATTACAAGTTGGACGATTATATCGCTGATAAAAATGCGTGGCTCAATGCTGGTCCTGCTCCACATGGACAGGGGCGCATAAATTGATAGCATTAAATAGAATTGTTGGAGTTGCTGAAGATTGTACAACTGTCTTCGCATTGTATAGAATCAATCTCTAGTATTATATAATCGCATAGCCTATACTGTGTGAGTACTATGTACTAGAAAGCTATCATTCACTGAAATCTTACGTCTTTTCTTGACTTGAATGTGCCCTGGCGGTTGAGAGTATGTCACGCTCACTCTAATGTCTCGCTGATGGTGGCGCGTGTGTCGGATCATTCAGTTCCCTTCAAAATGGTTGAGTTGAATGGTGCTGGCTGATCCATGCGTCATGTTCGTGAACGGGCGCTGTCAGTTGTGACTAATCATCTTTTAGTTGTTATGGCTTATTTTGAATGTTTATTTTTGAATTGTATTTTTTGTTTTTACTATGGACACTTTTAACGTTCACATCTTGCTACATTGTTCTCACATAATGTACCATCTCAACATGAATGATGTAACCAAGATTTTGTAACAATATTTTGATTTAAAAGAGTGTCCATGGAGTTTCTTGCCCGTTCTTCTCCATAGAGATCTACGCTAGGGAATGGGCAACTACAGTACTTTCACAGTTTTTATTTCTAGTGACTGGGACTGTAGCTACATTTACAATTCAAAAGTGCCTGTAACTGGCCTACTTGAAATAAATGCTTTGATATATTTTTTTTTTAATAAGTTCGCTGTTGGCAACATATCCCGAGAATTTTGTACTGGTACAATCCAAAACCATGTCAAAAAAAAAAAATACGACGAATCGCTTCGAGAAAAGGTAAGTAGTGCCCTTGCTCTTTGCTTTACTCATCTTGGCGGGGCCACTACCCAGATTATCAATGACATCGACATATCCATCGGTAGGTAATATTATTTGAAGGTAGTCGGTCGGTAGATAAACGCAGCGATAGCCTTTACACCTACATACAATAATATGGCATGCACGGATATGGTATTCAATGTCAACCGCATTGCTAGTTTCAGCCACTGACTGGGCTACCTCCTTCGGATTTTAGACTGTATCACCATTCACCACGTCGTTTTTTTGAAAAAAAATGCGCTTGCTCCAAAACTCTCACCTCACTCAAACTGTCCATACCGAGTTTCCTTCGTGCTCCGGAAATTCGGAAAGCACGTTACGCAGTTATAATACAATACAATTTTTACAATTTTTATTGTGTGATTACCATGGTAAAAATTCAGTATTTTTTGGCAGGCGGAGGGGAAGAACCCCTTCTCTCCTGGCACCACTCCCATATAAAGGCAAACCGTTCTTGAGAAAAACCAATTACTATAACATATATCCTCAAAACACTATAGATTCGCCTAAAAAGCGTAGTTGAATTTCTGTGTATAGGGTTTAAAGGAACCAAGCCTAACGTCGGGGTGCCCCAAGTCCCGAGCTCGCTTCGCTCGCTCTTGCATCCAAGTTCTCCTAGTAGCAGGTACCAAAGGGATGTCGGGGGACCCCGCCATCGCCATCCATCCAAAGGGTAGCCAAGTCGTCGAAAAACAGGAGGAGGCACGAGGCGTATTAAAACGTTAGGTTGCACATTCACGTAAATTCGGAAAATCAAATCAAAAATGTTTATTTGTATAGGACATGGTACAAATAGATGTTACAATATTGGTATGGCATTTGTATTGGTTGGAAGCAACGGAATGACGTAAAGTATATCTGTCGCTCTCGCTTACAACACTAGCGATTCACTTTACGCATTTTGAGATGATTTTGACAGATGCAATGTCAAAAACGTTAGAATTTAGTTAAATATACGGTCGGCCAAGCTATTTGGTTTACATCTTAACATGCAAATTACATTGTAAAATGTAAACCAAATAGCTTGGTCGACCGTACGTACGTTCAGTTTCACGTTTAATCAGTGATTTAGCATTGTTTTTAGAAAAGAATTTTGAATACTTCGACGCTGCTCCGGCAGCTAAAATCACATGTCTGTTCGATTTCCGAGCATGGCAAGCGAATTTTCGAAAATGTGATTGCCGATTTGTTTCTTTTTAAAAATAAAGGAATGTTTCCTTTGGGTAAAATTTGCTATCTCCAGTACTTTCCCTCCAGGTGGCATTGAAAAATTCCATCCTGTATAATAATAAGTATTTATGTGCTAAAAAGCTCAATTTGTATCACATGAGTAGATAAATTTTATATCTACTCATGTGATTTGTACAGCGGGCCAAATTTTTTGTACTTTTTACAAGTTTGCATTTGTAACGTCTGTAGTTTCTAAGAACATAATTATGGTTTAAGGATCATTATACAAAAATATTCAATCTATCGTAGGACCTTAATTGTCAGTCAGATTTGAGCGGGCAAAGTAGCAACGATTTTATGCATTGTTTAGATTCCAGTTCTTATTATATAATTGCATTGCACATGTGTACTTTGTACTGTTCAGCCACCATTTACATTTAGTTATCTTTCATTGACTTGAATATGCCTTGGTGGCTGAGAGAATGTCATGCTCACTCAAATGTCTCGCTGATAGTGGCGGGTGTGTCGGGTTATTACATCCCTTCAATATGGTTGAGTTGAACGGCGCCGGTACATGCGTCATGTTCGTGAACGGGCGCTGTCAGTTGGGACTGGTCATCTATTGGCCGCCATGGTTCATTTTACTTACCTTATCTTTAAATTGTTGATCTAAACTTTTACTCTGGACGCTCTTATTGTGCACGTCTTTCTACATCGTTCTCACATATATGTTTAATCTCAAAATTAATGATGTAACCAAGATTTTGTAACAACAAAGAGTGTCCATGGAGTTTCTTGCCCGTTCCCGTCCATAGAAATCTACGCTAAGGAATGGGCAACTACAGTACTTTCTCTTGACATTCAAAAGTCTATCGGTTTAATTGAAATAAACTTTGAGTTTGAGTTTTTTCGTTATTTTTCATTCAAATAAACGGAAAAACCAGGGTTGTGGGGAGGAGGAGGTTATGTGAGGTATACCAAGGAGGTTATGTATTCCACAGAGAGTTAGATCCAACTCTCTCTCAACTCTCTACAGATTGCACACAGACACAGATTGCATAGAACTTTATACGAAGAAAAGGACTGCGCTGCGGCGACTGCGGTGCGGCTAGGTGTGCGTTCACCTTTATCGAAAACAAAACGTCACATAGTTTTGTGTCCCATAAGTAGGTGACAGAAATGATGGTACAACAAAATTTTATTTAGGAGCCCCTAAATAAAGTTTAGGGGAGCTTTTAAGCTAAGGGTCCCATAGGTAGGTGAAGATCTGATGAAGAACTTCAGAGATACGCATCGGACTCCTCAATAAATGATAGCAAATGGACTAGGATTGCTGAAATCTTATGTCTGTCTATTGTTTACACCAGTTCATAACATAACATCACGCCGGTACGCTGTGAAGGGATAAGCACATGTGAAAACGTGAAAAATAAAACATTTTTGTAAAAATTAAAACCGAAAAATAACTT
This sequence comes from Xestia sexstrigata, assembly GCA_941918905.2. Lineage (NCBI taxonomy): Eukaryota > Metazoa > Arthropoda > Insecta > Lepidoptera > Noctuidae > Xestia > Xestia sexstrigata. Next base: position 22,171,027 of record OW799211.2, read on the forward strand.
TAGCTTCAGAAGTCGGTGACCTTTGTTTGATTGATTTAGTTTTTTTGTCACCGACTTCTGAAACTAAAGACTTTTTCACTTTTTTGTGTTTTTTGAAGTCGGTTTTTATTTTTAATGTTTAACCTCCTATCCTATCAGACAGGTTATACATTACACACGCAACTGTGACATTACACATACAACTGTGACATTACACACACAACTGTGACATTACACACACAACTGTGACATTACACACTCAACTGTGACATTACACACACAACTGTGACATTACACACACAACTGTGACATTACACACACAACTGTGACATTACACACACAACTGTGACATTACACACACAACTGTGACATTACACACACAACTGTGACATTACACACACAACTGTGACATTACACACACAACTGTGACATTACACACACAACTGTGACATTACACACACAACTGTGACATTACACACACAACTGTGACATTACACACACAACTGTGACATTACACACACAACTGTGACATTACACACACAACTGTGACATTACACACACAACTGTGACATTACGCACACAACTGTGACATTACGCACACAACTGTGACATTACACACACAACTGTGACATTACACACACAACTGTGACATTACACACACAACTGTGACATTACACACACAACTGTGACATTACACACACAACTGACATTACACACACAACTGTGACATTACACACACAACTGTGACATTACACACACAACTGTGACATTACACACACAACTGTGACATTACACACACAACTGACATTACACACCCAACTGTGACATTACACACACAACTGTGACATTACACACAACTGTGACATTACACACACAACTGTCACATTACACACACAACTGTGACATTACACACACAGCTGTGACATTACACACACAGCTGTGACATTACACACACAACTGACACATTACACACAGGGCCATCTAGTGCCACACTAAGCAACGAGATTCGTGGCGTGGAAACCAAATAGTTGCTAAACTACATAGATACTTTTTGTTTTTGTAAATAAATACAAACTTATTATACATATAACATCCATGACTCGAAAACAAATGTCCATGCTCATCACACCAACATTTGCTCCTAGCGGGATTCGAACCCGGGACCCTAAGAAGTAAAAACGTAAGGCAGCCTCACTACTGCTGCGCCATTCGGGTCGTCTTTTCTTCTCAATTTGTTGCTAATTAGATCTAATATCATCAACATCTATTCAGGAATGCACCCAATTACCGTTCACTCTGTAGGTGTACTCGTAGGTATTGTTTTCAAAGTCGGTAGTGTCGTGTAGAGAATTATTTTTACCTACCTACACACATTAGGTAGAATACACGAATGAAACACTTTGATTTCTGTTTTAAGAAATTTATTTTAATGATTATGTTATATTCAATCACAATCTTGCTTAAAAATGAGATTAACACATTTTATGTACGTAGGTAATAACAAAACAGATACCTTTCGATTTTAGCATCTCTCGTACCAAGATCCTCTATCACAGCCGTATTACTTGTAGGTACACATAGTTGGTAACAATAACAAAAATGTTTAACGTAAACTCAACAAAACGAAAACAGTACATAGCCAGTTGCTTTATAATAATCATCACATTGCTGCGTAGAGTACCTACGTGGTTGTTGACGTAAACCAGCAACGTGACAACCTGCTGAATGTGCGGAACACGCAGGCTCTAAGGATACGGCAGAGTTATATGTGCTAAAGCAATAAAACCTGTGAAATACCATTTTCGTTACCTACCTACTGCAGTGTTCCGCAAAGAGTGCCGCGGCTTGCTCCCTTTCAAAAAACTTAATGTTATGGAGCAACTCGTCCCAACACTCGTCCACTTTCGACTCTTGGACCAGGGACCAATTGCCTCCTTTCAAAAAGGTTAGAAAGCAACTCGTCCACTTTGAAACTGGGACCAGGGACCGGTTGCTCCTTTTCAAAAAGGTTAGGGGGCAACTCGTCCCACTGCGAAACTGGGACCAGGAACCCAGGTTTGGATTTTTTTCTTAATAAAAAATTTGGTTTAGGAGGCCACTCATCCACTTTGAAATTGGGACCAGGGACCAGGTGCCCCCTTTACAAACAGCCCTTTTAGCCAGTACATCAAAACCGGCATGAATGACCGGCATGTCGCAACCGTTAAAGGCACGTACGTACCTTATTGCCACCTGATAAAAGACTATATTTTTTCTAGGCGGCCAAAGAAGCGCTTCTTCAACGATTGCTTCATGTCAGCAATGAGCAAATGTGTATTATTATTATGTAAAAATTTATTGGGCGTAGCTAGGATTTTGTTAAGGGGGGGGGGGGGGGGGGCAGGCGTAGATAAACCAAGAATATTATATTATCCCACCAAAAACATTTTCATGTAAAATGTTGCCAAGACGAATGACTCTCACGCACTGTCAAAAAGTTATCAGATCTTATGTAAAGCGAAGCTTTTAACTCTACACGCCCTAACTCTACAAGGTCTAACTTCACAAACTCTACACCATAAGGTCAAAAAATATGTGGCTTGGCCCTTTGAATCGAGCGATGCGGCGCGGTGTCGAGAAAACAGTTTTCGCGTAAAAAAGCGAATCTAGATTCAACCATTCTTAGTACAACCTTATAAAAATTTGCCTGTAATATTAATTTACGGTCTGTGAGCATTCCTGCATCTTAGCCGCCCCCCTGCCCGTACCTAGCTACGCACTTGACCTTGAACACAAAAAGTTTGCGGAACACTGACCTACTGTAGCAATTCAGTGAAGTAGGTATAAAGGTATCGAGCAAGAAGCCTGCGTGACCATCGCAACTGCAAGCGTACCGGAAAAGTTCGCGTCCTATGCGCAGTCAGTGGAGTGGAAACCTCGTTGTAAATCAAACAGTAAGGCAACACTCTTACATTTTTTCCAACTGTAAAAGTTAATTAGAAGTATAATGTATGCGGCGCGTGCGGTTCTGTATGGATGAGCAGCGAGCTGGCGGCGCGCGGGCCGGCGCAGTGCCGCCGCGGCCTCGCTCCGACCGGCCCGGCTGTGCCGACCAGCGGCGTGGGCGACCGCTTGCCGCGCCGACACACAGACCTACGCTCACATCGCACTAGTGTCGCTTGCTCTCCTTCACACGAACTATGAAAACCTGCACCATGTACAAAATAACTTACGTGACGAGGAAAAAACAGGTAACTTTCTACAATAATTTAATAGAATGTTTTTGGAATCTGTAAGTTGGTTATAGATTACCTAACCACCACTAAGACTACTCTAACCCATTCTCTCGAGCTTCAGAGGAACTTATACTATTCTTCAATGTATTGCTCACTGTGACGGACAGCGGGAAGCCCCCGGTGCCCGCGCGCGCTGTCCCGCCACGACACGCGCCCGAGTAGTCGTCAGCGTTCAGGGAATATATCATAGCTCCTCCCAACTGATTCTCTATGATGAAATTCGCCTTCTCCATAACACTTTGGGTACTTTCGTAGGAGACCCACTCCTTGTTACTGTACAGGTAAGGTACCTTAGCGTCGTTGTCTTCTGTTATGTGTAAACCACTTGTGTTGCTCACAAATACGCACACATCAGGATAGTTGACGAAACCTAAAGAGCCCAGTGTTCCGAACCCAGATGCTGGACTGCTGACTTGATGGTTGTTAACATTGACCAATGTGAATGTATGACCATAAGTAGGTATACCAACTACAATTTTATTACGATCCAATCCCTTGTCTAAGTACATGTGGACTGTGTGGTTTATGTTCAGAGTAGCCAAGTACAGCTGTTCTGTGCTGCGCTGATACAGTGGCGAGTTGAAACCAGTGAAAGGAGTGTATTTAGTGTAATAATGAAAATCATATGTCATGATATTCACAAAATCAAGATATTCATTCAACTGGTCAACATCATATGAAATATCAACTATTGTCTGTGGAGCTGCTGCAGCTATGGTTAGAAGATAATTTCGTTTTTCACGTATGTATTCCATGCGAATCTCCCGAAGTAATTGTGAAAAGTGTTGTCTTTCACGGCCAGCTACTGCTACTCTGTGTAAAGCTGGAAATTCCCAATCAAGGTCTATTCCATCCAGGGTATAATTTCTCAACAAATTCTTAATGGATTTAATGAATATTTTTCTTGATTTGTGATTTAATACCATATTTGGGAAACCATTATCATTTTTGGCTCCTCCTACTGACAGCAATATCTTAAGATTGGGGTTTGTATGCTTCAGTTTGACTATTTCAAGTAGTGTTCTGTACTGGTAGTCTTCTAGTTTAATCTCATTGTTCTCCACTCGGGCAAAAGCCATATTTATGTGTGTACAGAGGTTTGGGTGAATATGAGAGGGCATCAACTGATTAGCAGCATGCTCGCTAGGGAAATTGTAGTAGCAGGAAATAACTTTGGTAGGGGCAGTCAGGGGTAAAATGTCCCTTTCTCTTAGCAAACCTTGCATTGCAAAATATTTTATTAGAATTGAGTTTCTGGAGTGATTGTTACCTCTGTGCCATGTGTGGTACAATGAAGTCCCAGCGGCCGCAATGATCACCAGAATCAGCAAACAGCCCGTGACTCTCGACACAGACTCACTAAACCTCGAAGTAGCTGTTTTTACTTCACTTTTAAGATTGTCATATTCATTATCTCCTAGTTGGTAATATTTATTGTAGCTTTCCTCTTTATTGGTAGTAATTGGTATGACAGGTATCATTTTCTGAAATGAACAAAATAATGTAGATGCATGTTTTCGCATTTTAGCCCGTAGACAGTTAGAGCCCCTGCCTATCTGACACTAAAAGGGAATCTAAAACGGAGTTGCAAATGACTTGCGGATGACCAGATACCCGCCAGACTGATAATAATTCAAAATATACAACAAAAACAAACAGCCTTGAAAGTTACTTACTAACAGTAGTGGTATTTGTTAGTTATCTATGTGGTAGATGCAGGATATTAATTAATGCAATTTGATTATTTGATCAACCACATAACAATTCACATTCCACTCCTTCAATGCAGTCAACTATCAGAATCCGTTTCTTTATTTTCGATTGATTTTGAAACCGTAATTTAAGTTCAGTGCTTCAGGAAACGTGAAAATAAAAAAATAAACCAAGTAATCGACAACAAACAAATGCTAACTGTACTGTACATAATATGTACTCTATCACTATGTAAACGTATCTGTCAGGCTCAAGGCTGTGTCAAACTGACAAGTCTCTGACGTAGGTAGACATGGACCTAAAAAAAGGCGGACGCCGCCGATAACTGAAGCACCCATAATAAACAGACAAGCCAGCACGCACACATTCACCCCCCATAGTAAGTCAATGTATTTTATGTATTTTACTTTTACCATTATCCGTCACAAAAACTATTCATTAAACGCCATATAACTGGTATTAATTACTAATTCCATGGGCTGGATATAACCGATTGTTTTGACTGCAAATGGTGCACGGTGGGCTCGTATATAATGAGATAATAATAGATAAAACAAGAAAAATATAAAAAAAAATGCTGTTTATTCTTTTTTTTGGACATAAAATTTAAATAAAACAGGTAACAAAATTTTTCATTAATTTTGACGGCTGCTTCAGGTCACACATGTGTTATTATCTCCATGCCATTCTTCATTTCTTACAACTCATATCACAACTAATCAACAAACTAACTTATTTATCAGCAAAAGGTGAATTTGTATTCATTAGTTGGCATTGTTGTGAGAATAGGACTTAATAAAAGATCAAATCATTATAAGACTAAGGGCCATGTTCACCGAAAAGATAACGGTCTGATTATCTAAAAACAGCTGTTTATAACATATTTTCATGTACACCAAAGCAAATCAACCGATTAAACACGCTAATCAACTGTTTTCTCTAACCGAGGTGGGAGTGGTTGTTTTGTTCGAGCAGTACGTAGACTGAACAGATCTGTCGTTTTTCTCATTCAAGTCCTGGGGGGTGCAATAGGCTAGTTTCCACCATCAATAAATTGCAAATCTATTTAGTCCGCCAGTTAGAGTATTGGAAATTAATGGACACGTATTTTTTTTTTTTGTAAATCAATGAATATTGACAAAGATAAAACGCATCCAAACTCGGGAGTGGGGGCTCGTGTCCCGGTTAGTAGTCAATCGGTGTATTTTGACGTTTGTAAATTGCAAATATAACAAATTTTAAGGCAACATCCAGATAATAATGTGAGAATTTAACACGCAGTCTGCTTTGAATTATATTTTGGAAGAGGATGACGTTTTGGACGAGTTTGAAACCGTTGAAAGACTTTTGCGAACTCGTCGTTTGTATTCCCCAAGACGACACTACTTCACGGAGTTCGGTGTGTTTGTTTTCAATTACGCCTCGGTGCTGTAACACTAAGGGCCATGCTCACCAACAGTAAAATAACCGACTGTTTCGTAATCGGCCCGCTAAACGTAAACAGTTGTATAAACATGACGTGGGAATTTTGATGTTCACCACGACTTATTCTAGCTTGGTTAAGTAAACAAGCGTTTTAGGAATGAAAGACCGAATGATTATAATACAGTCAAAAAGGGTGGGTAACTAACACGTAAAAAAACATACAAATGAGAAACATGTTAAAATGGTTGCATTATACCTGAGATGACAGTTCTTTGTAACCATCAAATTATCTGTTGTGTTTGAAGTTTTGTTAGTTTGAAACAGTTTTTAAATTAAATACAATGGATAAGAAGCGCATTGCTAATTTTACGCATGAAGAAAAAAAAATTGTCACTAATTTAGTGAAAGCACCAAGGCGTAATTAAAAACAAACGCACCGAACTCCGTGAAGTATTGCCGTCTGGTGGAATACAAACGAGGATTTCGCAAAAGTCTTTTAACGGTTTCAAACTCGTCCAAAACGTTATCCTCTTCCAAAATATAATTCAAAGCAGACTGCATGTTTAATTCTCACAATAATATCTGGATGTAACCTTAAAATTTGTTATATTTGCAATTTACAAACGTCAAAATACACCGATTAACTACTAACCGGGACTTTAAACAACCTCTCCCACCTCGGTTAGAAAAAACAGTTGATTAGCGTGTTTAATCGGTTGATTTGCTTTAGTGAACATGAAAATGTGTTTTAAACAGCTGTTTTTAGATAATCAGACCGTTATCTTTTCGGTGAACATAGCCCTAAATTAGTGACAATTTCTTTTTCGTCATGCGTAAAATTAGCAATGCGCTTCATAAATCATTATATTTAATTAAAAAACTATTTCAAACAAACAAAACTTCAAAAATTCAAACACCACAGATAATTTGATGGATAGAAAGAATGTCATCTCCAACTTAGGAAGGGGTCCGCAAGGACCGATGCCTGCCGGGGTTGCGGGACTGTTCGAAAGAGATACCGTGACCCCGGAACACAAAGGGCGATGAAGGAACATGGATGGGTTTTAGTCAGTAAAAGTCTGACACTCCCTCCTGCTCCACCCAGAGCTGGAGAAGTCATTTGATGATTTCCAAAAGGAACAAAAAAAAAAAAAAAATATAATGCAACTTTATGTTTCGCATTTGTACGGTTTTTTACGTGTAACTAACTAACTAACACCCTATTTGACTGTATTATAATTATAATCATTCGGTCTTTCATTCTTATAACGCTCGTTTACATAACCGAGCTAGAATAAGTTGTGGTGAACCAAAATTCCTGATGTTTAAACAACTGCAGGTCTAGCCAAGTTACAAACGTTTCGTATCGATTCTCTTTCTACAATCGTAAACGCCTCGGCGCGGGCGTAAGCGATTGTAGAAAGCGCTAAATTGGTAGCCAAGTTGACACGACTGAGTCGATCGCTCGTTCTATAATGTCTGTAGAAAAAACCTATACTTTAGTCTATGGTGAGCGTTTCTACCAAAGAGTATAGCGATCAACATTTTAGAAACGTTATCATTCTATTCTATAATTTTGAACGATGTAAACTTGTCTACGAATTTTCTATTCGTTTGTGTTGATCACGTGATTTAACTTTGAGATGATGTCAGACCCATACATTTGATTAGTTTTGCTACTAGCGTTAACGATTGCAGATTGTCAACTTGGTTATGCCTGCTGTTTACGTTTAGCGGGCCGCACAAACAACAATTTGTAATTTGGTATTTTGGTTGTATCCAAAGTTTTAAAACTCATCACTTATATTAATAAATATCTAGCTCAAACATAGTTGTCTACGTGTGGGTGTACTATAAACTTCTGCCTTCGGAGATATAGGGGTTAAAAGTCTGTGTTCTTCAACATTAATACTAAAAGGAATCGTTTCATAATTATGTAAAAATAAATATAGGTATATTTGACGATTTTTTTAAAAAAACGGCATAATTTGTTTCGGAAAATCGGCGACAAATAAATCATAAATAATTAGAACTATAATCACCTGTTCTCCGTTCCAATTCTTCGTTAAAAAGATAATTAGGTTTTTTATACTAGCTTCACACAATTTTTTCGTAAAAAAATGTAATTGCTTCGTTTTTGAGCAGAATTAACTCGGGTGTAATTTTTGTATCTAATAATAACTTATAGAAGCGATATTTGGCAAAAAATCAGGCACTTGCTAATTATCCCTAAGTCTATAAAAGCCGATTTTCAGCTCACCGTGTGGCGTAGGCGTAGATTTCATGTTTCACAGTAATGTAAAGCAGCGTCCCCACTATGAATAGCAAGACTTTTTAGGCCGCGTGGCTCGGCCTCGCGAGCCTATTGTGCTTTTTTGCAACGCGTCCATATTAAAGAGCTGTGCGACCCGCCTTGCCACTGACCTCTATAATAACCACTATTAGATAGGTCAGTGCGCCTTGCGCAGATGCCACAGACTATATAGAGATATTAGCGGTAGGGATGTGAAATTAATGGAAAAGAATCGATTAAATAAAAATCGACTTTTCTTTATTTAATATTAATGTATTTGTCAGAAATCGATTTTAATAAAAATAAATAATCGATTTCTGCGAAAAAATACGTTTTTTTCTATTATTTAAAAAACTACACTGAATACAAAAATAACCAATTCAAAACTAAAAATCAAAGTGAATGTTCCTTTATACTTTCAAGGTATAGAATAAGGAAACCAAATATCATTATTGATACAAAATTTCAGTATCATTAAACATTTTATTATAATAAAAATGAAATGATGAGCATCGCAACCAAATGACAACCTTATTGTCTCAAAAACTAAAATATAAATCAAATTAAAAAAAAATGCCATAAATGTCCAGTACTATGTATTATTTAGTTGACTAGTTTTAAAATAAAATACTTAAAACGATAATTTAAATACTAAACGACTACGTTATGGTCTCAAAAACTAAAATATAAAACAAATCTTTCTAAATAATAAAAAAATAAAAATAATTATTGTCACAAATATCCGGTCCTATTTTACATTTGATTAGTATTAAATAGCGCTGTATATGAAAATCGATCTAGATGCGTAATTTATATGTTCGACTTATTAAAAATCGATTAATATTATTATAAAAGTCGATTATAAAAAATTGATTTTTTTTATGTGGTTGACCGATTAGCGGCAGTTCCTTTTGAGATGCACGAAGAAGAGGACATGTTTTTAGCTTCAGCAGGAATAGTATGCACCGCTGCGCAAATAAGAAATATGTTTAAAAAATGTTTTTATCTATATAAAAACAACTCCGACAGCCCCATATCTCCCGGCGCTCCTGGTACAATTCAATTTAAAAAAGTGTTTTCTCGTCCGTCCGATTTATTTTGGCGCGAATAAAAACACAATTTGATGTAGTGGCGGTCACTAGCTATTATGTTATCTGTGCTAGCGCACTGACACTGACAGGCCGCGCGGCTCAGGCCTCGCTCTCATCCACACTCACTAGGCTCGGCTGCGTGGCTTGGCCTCACGGAGCCGCTCGGCCCTAGTGGGGACCCTGCTTTACCTCTGACGAATCAAAAGACAAAGGTTTAGTGCTGCATGGTCCTTGTATCATAAAAGTGACAATAGCAGTTTTATGGTAAGCTGTACAAAGTCGGAACTAAGAAACCCTTTTTAGGGTTCCGTAGCCAAATGGCAAAAAATGGAACCCTTATGGATTCGTCATGTCTGCTGTGTGTGTGTATGTCCTCCCGTATGTCACAGCCAATATTTTTCTTCAAACCCATTCGTGTGGGGTATCTATGGATAGGTCTTCAAAAACGATATTAAGGTTTTTATTGTCATTTTTTTTCTAAACTGAATAGTTTGCGCGAGAGACACTTCGGAAGTGTCTGTAACTTCTAAAATAAGAGAATGATAAAAATAAAAAATAAAAATTGATGTACATTATGATGTACCTTACCATGTAAACTTGCACCGAAAATTGGTTTGAACGAGACATAATAAGTAGTTTTTTTTTTAATACGTCTTAAATCGTAAACCGCAATTTACCTTTCATATAAAGTTTGTGCGGAACCCTCGGTGTGCGAGTCCGACTCGCTCTTGGCCGGTTTTTTTTCCTCCAATACAAAACATCACCATCTTTCTGCCCTCGTCCCATGTTACTTGTGGTCGACGCAACACGTTTTTAACTTCCATTCTCCTCTGTCAACCGTCAGGCTTTCATTTACTCCATTTTCTTTCATATCATTCCTCACACAAGCCATACATCGTTTCCTTGCTCTTCTTCTCCCTCCTTCCATCCATCATCATTTATATTCATTACTCTTTTAGTGTTTCTCCAATACAAAACAATTTTACAATATGTACCAACAGCGCACCCACCCCACGTCAATGAGGTGGGAAAAAATCCTTGCAACTTGCAACTCTGTTAGTCTGGTTGGTCATTTATACTCCTAGATTTAACGTTTTTATCTGCCCTAAAAAGTATTAGAATTATTGTAATAATGAAAAATCTTGATACAAAATTTTGGCCATCTTTAGTTGTGTTTATTTTATTTTTAGTTGTGTTCATGTCAAAGAATTTGTAAACGAACACTTGCTTGTTTTGAGAAATAATAAAATATTAATAAACAATTAATTTCAGGTAACAAAGACCCATAGATAATAAATACCTTAACCTAAAAATACATACAGACCAGACAAAACAGAAACCACCATGCCCCAAATAAATATAACCGTGAGCGCTGCCAAAAATGACAGAAGAACGTAAAAGTTGCATTTAACCATATTAATTACTTTATTTATCGTTGCATCTATGCAATTTGTAATTCGTGGATTTTTTTACGGGGTAAATCTTTGTGGGAGCAAAATACGCTAAAATAATCACTTCGACGTCATCATTTTCATCACTGGACGAATCGTCCTTCTCTAACTTAAAATCTTAGTTAACAGAGTCGATAGAGTCAACCAACATAACTTTCATTTTCAAAAATAGGTCTTGTAAACGCGTTCACGAGCGTTCCGAATTGAGGACAGCTCATAGCTGTCATAATCGTGATAAATCTAAATCGGAACGCAAAATATAGATGTGAGCGCTGTGAGCGATTATTTTGTAATTCGGAATGTGGCCTGACTTTTACTGACATTGACAGTGACACCACCTTGACAGTGACAAGTCACGATTCAATAAAAATGATCGTGTTGTTAGTTTTCTTTTCAATAGCATTTTTTAAATGAATTTGATGTAGGCGTCTTGTTTTAACATATCAGAGGTTGTAAAGGCCTCTAACCTGGTATCTAGATATGGACGACGCGTCCATGAACCACTACGAAAAACAGCTGTATACTGTGTTCAAAACGTTCGACGTAGATAACGAGGAAGCCCTAGACAGATCAGCAGTTCATAAACTTTGTGACGCATTGCAGCTTGAGGATCGCGGAGCGGCCCTTGTGAACACGCTGTTTGAGCGGCGCTCTGACCGCGTCACCTTCGCACAGTTTCGGAACGGACTGTTAGCCGTGCTGGGGGGCGCAGCGGGGGAATCCGCGCGACCCGTGCCCGCGCCGCCGGAGCCTCTACAGCAACCCGATCAGCTACCGCATCATAGTGACGACGACTCCTCTGGCCGCGAAGTGGCTCCAAAATTTGTGTTCGGCTCCAAGAAATATGGCCGTCGTTCAAGGCCCCCTCGTTCAGGAGCCGCGGCGGACGAGCCTCCCAGTCCGCGCTCGTCTTCCGCCTCCCGGCTCGACACTGACGACAAGAGAGCGAGACAGCGTATGAGATGCAGACGCAGCGCATCCGCGATGGAGAGTCGCGAAGACAACGTCATTCTAGGCGGCGGTCAGGATAAGTTGGCCTCGGAGACTTTCGAACACGACCGCCGCATCGACAGAGACGAAGCGCTCGCGCTGTGCCGCGGCCTCAACATGGACGGCATCGACCGGCGGCTCGTAGAGCGGATATTTGATGACACCGGAACCGCAGATACAACCGTAGGCGAGTTCTTTGATTGCTTAAATGCATCTCTCACTACTACAATGGAAGAGGCCACACGTGAAGTGCGGGAAACTGCGATAATCAGTGACGGCACTGCCGACTCGGCTGATGACGAGGCGGCGGCCGGGCTGCCCAGCGAGCTGGTGCTGGAGGCGTGGGAGCGCGCAGGCGTCGCGCAACCGCGCCGTCTTCTGGCCGAGCTCGGCTTCGGCGCCGTCGCACTGCGTCCGCCCGAACTCGAGCGTGCGCTCGACGAGGAGCTGCGCGCGCTGGCCGAGCCGGCGGACGAGCCGCAAGACGCGCGCGCGCTGCTGCTGCAGGCCGCGCTTGCGCTCACCCGCCTGCGCCTGGAGCTGGCGCGGCGCCGTGCCGACTTGGCCGCCGCCGAACGAGACAAGCTCCGGGGTGACGTCGCCGAAGCCAACAGACACGCTAGGCTCCTGGCACAAGAAGTGGACGAAAGCCACGCTCGCATCGAGGCAGAGTTAAAAGCGAGCCTCCGGCGTGCTGAGGCGCGTCATGCTGATACTACGCGCCAAACTGCAGCGGAGTACGCGGCCGAGCGAGAGCGGGCAGCCGGGGAGCGGGCGCGTCTCGAGGCCGAGGTAGCGCGCCGCGCCGACATGGAGGCGCGCCTGCGCGGGGAGGCGTGCAGCCTGCGCGCGCGGGCCGACGCGCTGGAGGCGCGCCTGGCGAGCGCGCAGGACCGCGCGGCCGAGGCGGAGCGCGAGCGGGCGCGCCTGGCGGCCGAGCTGCGCGCGGCGGCGGCGGCGGGCGCGGCGGCGCGGGACTGCGCGGAGCCGGCCGGGCTGGCGGCGCGCCTGCACGAGCTGCGGCGCGACAACCAGCTGCTGCGCGACCGCAACGACGAGCTGTGCGCCGCGCTGGAAGCGCACGCGCGCCGCTTGGCGCGGGACGCGCCCGAGGAGCGCGGGGGGGACCTGTCCGCCGAGCTCGACTGTCTCTTGACTCATGAACGCTCCGAGGTGAGTCGTCGTTAAATGATGTTTGTATGTAAATTAGTTTTAATTTTCAGAAAACATTGAAAAGAAATTCCTCGTAAACCTTTATAGAAAATAAAACCATTGCTCACATAAAAAAACATTTATTAATGTCCTTACAGGAATGTGATTCGTCTCCTGTGAGTATAGACCAACGGATCCTGGGTCACGTTGAAGCCGTAACAAAGCTCAGAGAGATCTTTGATAACGTACACGCGATCCCAAGTATCAGCGAGACGGATGGTCAGTCGTGTGCTTCGTGCGCATCTACGGGCGACGCCGTACGGCGCGTGCAGGAGCGCGTAGGCGAGCTCAGCGACACACTCATCTGCGCCGAGCCTGTCGGTCGCGCCGAGCTCTCCGACGCCGGCGCGCAGACCGACGACACACTGCGCCGGGACCTGCTCGACGCCGAGCGGCGGCACGAAGAAGAGAAACGGAAAATGGCCGGTCTCATCAAGTAAGTATGCGTTGCCCCCCAGTCAGGAGTGATTCGGCCCGTCCGTGTGTAGTGTCGTGTTCAATATGTGGGACTTTATTTTCAGGGATCTCGAGAGCAGTCTCGAGCAGATGAAGGCGGAGTACGACAAGTGCGAGGAGTACTGGAGCGCCAAGCTGGACGAGGAGCGCGACATGTACGGCGAGGAGCAGCGTCTGGGCGACGAGCGCCTGGCCGAGCTGGTCGCCAAGATCGGCGAGTATGAGCGGCAGTTCGCACCTGCGCCCGCGCTACCCACCATCGACGAGCGCCACAGCCTCGAGGCGCAGTTCACAGACCTGGAGGAGGAGTTCGCGCGCTACCGCCACGACAAGGAGGCCGAGCTCGGCGCGCGGGCGAGCGAACTGTCGCGCGCGACCGAGCGCGTGCGCACCCTGGAGCGGCGCCTGGAGGCCGCGCCCGCGCCCGCTCCCGCGCCCGCGCCCGCGCCCGCGCCCGAGGTGCGCGAGCTGCGCGTGCGCACGGCGCGGGCGGAGGCGGCGGCCCGTCGGCTGCACGCGCGGCTGGCGGCCGCGGACCTGCTGGTGAAGGACCTGTACGTGGAGAACTGCCAGCTGGCGCACCGCCGCCCGCTGTGACACCGCCGTGCGTTCGATACCAGTGAACGACTCGGTTCCAGTGCCTTTACTTACGTATGTGTACAGTAACTCATACACACATGTGCATAATCACTAAAGCTGAGATTGATGAACGTTACTTAACGCATGCTTGGCTAAGATAATGTTCCAGCCTCAGTCGTCTGTCTGTGTCGTCAATAATGTGTGACAATGACAGAAATAATACTACTTACGCCAAAGTACGTGCTAATTAATGTTGACAAATCTTGGCCTTAGCGCTCCTGGCACGCACACCAATACAGCTCGACCCCGAGACAACTTGACCCCGCGACAATTCACTACGAGAACTCATTAGAGTTGTCGTAGTGACGTAGCTACAATTGAATCCTATGATAACTCAAACTGCTTCATTTTCGAATTGCCGGGTTGAATAAGCTTGAAAAAATCTAATTAGTCCGTCAGTTACATTATCAAAAATATTTGCCACGTATTTTTTCTTATGTTACGTAAACCAAAATTGACGAAGATACGACGCTTTTAAAATTGTCAATACGTCACGCCGTGCTATAATTTTTAGTGCGTTGTGACGTCACGAGCCCCCACTTCCGAGTTTTGATGCGTTTTATCTTTGTCAATATTCACCGAGTTTTGATTTACAAAAACAAAAAATCCGTGTCCATTATTTTCCAATACTCTAACTGATGGACTAAATAGATTTACAATTTATTGATGGTGGAAACTAGACTATTATCATAGAATCCCTAATACATGTTCCGTTACGTAATGCGATACACGTCATACACGTGACACTTTCATCTTAATCATATTATATTATTATAATAGCATTAGATGAATTATTGTACTGAAGTGATAGCTCGCGAGACGTGTCGCGAGTCGCCGGCTAGCTTACACTAGTGATGTCGGTAGTACCACATGCTTTCAATATTAATATTGGTTTACTTTTTAAATGTACAGGTTTTAAATATTGTCATTACAAATTGACAAAGAGAACAATTTGTATCAAACTTTTGCCTGTTTTCTCACTTACACTAGGTGATATCTAAATGGATGCCTAAATAACAGCAATCATTTAGGTAATATCAGAGTCCCCACTGCTGCAGCTGCCTCAGCTGGCTCGGAACTAAATTTTGGGAAGACGATCATCTTGTCTAATGCTGGCGGATGGTCCCGCTCACTCTGTTCACTGTCGACGCAGTGAGACGCGTGCGAGCGAGCTGAGCGGCTCGGGGACAGGGCCGGCCTGAGCATCGGCTGACGCACATTGGGCTCGACTTTATTCTCTAAGAAACTGTTTTTGGAGGATCAGGACTGTCCGTGTGTTTTCGTTAGTGTTTCGCGGCTCAAGTTCACTGTGTGCCGGTGTTGTCGTGTCGACAGTTCGACACTCGACGGCACGAGCTCACAACGCGACACTGTCGCTCATGCAGCAAGCTGCTCTACACCGCGACTATACTTACTTCATCAAGATGTTGTGTTCAGCTTGTCTGCAACATCGTGTTGTCTTAACGACAATATTTATGACCTTCATCATCATCATCATCAGCCTATAATGTTCCCACTGCTGGGACACGGCCTCATCTCAATAAGAGGGAATAGGCTATAATCCACCATGCGGGCCCAGTGCGGATTGGTAAATTTTTATTGGTAAATTTATGACCTTAATAATGAAATTCTTAAAGGTTCCAGCTCGAAAGATCCGACAGGTGGCGCCGTGGAAATGTGGCCATAAAATTATGTTATTCTCGGTTAAAGTAAATTAAAACGTATTTAAAAGTAAAATTATGTATCAGCAACTAAAACTACGGTTTTAGTAATCTGTTAAGAGTTGGAGTCGAGTGCTGCCCAAGTGCTATTTGTGTTGTCATTCGTCCAAAGGACGTCTGGTAGGCTGTGGTGGGTGGCACTGCTCGAGTGATAGTGTCCGGTCTGCACTCTGCAGGACTCTCAACTACTTACACAAACTTTATATTGTGCAGGATGGAGCTGGTTTGGTGGTCAAATTAAACTACACACATACTGTATTCCATTCCATAGATAAAGTTAATCTATCTATTAATAAAATTAAACATAATGATTCGCTGAAACAGTGCCTAAACTATGATATGTGATCACAATCAATGCGTTAAAGTTAACTAATTAGGTAATTTTTAAGTAAATAAAAATAGATAATTGTGACATTGATTCTAACCTAATGATTTTGTACACACGACGCGGTCACAGAAAACTACTGGCCATAGCTATAATAATTCGGTTCAAACTTAATGGCGGCTCGGAAGTTAGCTGAAAGTGACGGTCTGCGCATTATACAGACAAAACGACGCGTCATCTGCGCCCCGTTGGTACCTAAAATTGTTGTCTGCGCAGCTTTACATTAGATGTTCCGAATCGCCATAAAGTTTAAAGCGTTATTCCTGCGCAGACCGTCACTCGCAGCTAACTTCCGTGCCGCCATTAAGTTTGAACCGAACTATACATAATATATGAGCTGGGAGCGGGTAGCGCTCCCGGCCACGTGGACCTGTACGTGTTTGTGTGGAGTTATGTTCGTTTGAACGTTGATTAACTACAGAACGCGGCCAGGCCGCTGTGTTTAAATATTATTGTGATTATTAAAGTGTTGATCAAACGCTGCATTTTATTAATAAACCATTCAATAGAATATTTATCAAAAGAAACAATAACAACAGTATAACGTTTATTCAGTAACTGTGGTCAATTAGACATGGTTTCATTAAACTAAGGCCCGTTCACACGGCTTTGATCGATAAGAAACTTTTTATTTTGGAATCGTCATCAACTTGATCCAATTTAACTTCAGAACGTGTTGTAATGAGTGATCGCCGGGCGCACAGGGCCCTACACTTATCAATTTCTCTTTCTGTAAATAAGAATTGGCAATAAAATACAATCAATGTTTTTATAGCATAACATCACTGTTATCGCCAAAGTGTTGGGCAGAGGTGACCCAATAGTAGACACACCCACATCTCGCCTTCTGTTTTGTGTTCCACGTAATAGGGGGCGAGTTTTTTTGCCATCAATCAAATTAAATCAAATCCGTGCACAAATCAAGACATAGGCAGTTATAAAAGTAACACCTATTGACAAAATATGATAGATTTGAATAAATCAATTTTTAAGACAAGGGCGGGAAGATGATGTTAGTGACAGCTAAGTTTAGCAAGAACCGGCTTCATTACGATATATATTATTATATTTACATCAAAATAATATTTTCAATACACTTCCTCGAAAACGGGTTCTTAAAACACTACGATTAGGTACCTACAACATGCAATGTATTTCACGTGTGCGTTTTTTTTCATTTTCCCGCACATGTGCGGAAAAAAAAATTCCCCAGTTAACTATACTTATTTATACGAAGTCCAAATCGGTTAAATTCCTATAGTCTGAGGTGAATGTTTTTTTTTTAATTTCGGCAAAGCAATGCGAGTCTTTACGCCGTAAATATTTTTTGAATATTTAAATTGTGTGTATAAATATAATAACATAGATAAACATGATTATTTAAACTAATATTTACGTTTATAAACATTAACATTTATTTGTGTTCTGAATTCAAAAATATATAGAAAAATCTATTTATTATATTAGGCTGTTTATCGGCTTCAAACCTTTGCCTCTCCTTAACCTGGCGAAAGCAAAGCGCATAAAAAAAAGGAAATTAAAATCATAGTTTTTTAATTCATGACAAAAATATTTTTCGTTATTTTATTTCTTCAAAAGTGTATTGAAAAACGTCGTTTGATACACCTGGACATTTTTTATTGCAGTTCTCGGCTTCCGCCTTAATTCCGCCTCGAATGCAATAACAAACTTTCTCCACTTTTATCAAAATGTATACAAACCATAGTAATCATTCTTTTAGAAAAATTTTAAGTCACAGATTGATATATTTTCTAATGCTGTGTTTTGGCGCACGCTCGAATGCCACATTATCAGAAGAGTTCGCATTGAATTCGGATACATATTTTGTTATTAGATGAGGAAAAACAAGATGTCGGCGTTAATTCCGACAATGAGCACGCTCCAAACAGAACCATGCAGCATGCAGCATGCAGCATGCAGCATGCAGCATGCAGCATGCAGCATGCAGCACTGTAGTGACGGCTACATCATGTGTCGTGTGCAGCGGCGCCGGCTCCGACCGCTACAAGTACATGCCGTTGACGAGGTAGTCCGCGTCGTGCGCGAAGGGAGACTTGCGCCCGCGCCGGCGCCGCATGGCCGCGCGAGCCCGGCACGTCAGCATGCCCATGATCGCCGTCATCATGAACAGACCTGCGGGCGAAACGTATCCGTACAATAGCGGTGCAGGTTTATTTGTTTGCCAGCCACACGTCACACGTGCGGCGTGGGTGACAACGAAACTGCGCCATTTCGCCTTGACCACTACAAGCTTGTTGTGTACCTAGCACAAGCAGCATCATGGCGGCGGGCGGGTGCTCGCTGAGCCCGTCGTGCTCGTCGTGCTCGCCGTGCGCGTCGTGCTCGCCGTGCTCGCCGGCGGGGTAGTGCACGTGCGCGGCCGCCGACGCCGCCTTCTTATCGCCGCTCTCCGCAGACTTACTCGCCTGAACACTCTGCACGCAACCAAATAGTGTAATATGTTGATTCGTCAGAATCTATAGCGAAGCTGAAGTAGATTATTGATGAGGAAGTAAGTACTTAGACGAAGGGAGAGATAGATTCAAACAATAAGGTAAACTACTGCTCAATGAATCCAATCTTGATGTTATAAATGTGAGTGTAGCTCTATCTGTTACCTTTTCTTCAAAGAGATTAACTGTGAACAGAATGATGTACTGTGAATACGTGGTGCAAGTACGATTTCGCGACGGAGTCCCTTCCAGCCCATTGCAGTGAATATTACAAGATCAATGTGGAGTTCAGGCAGGCCAGGCGGCTGGCGGGCAGGACTTCCCACATACGTGGAGCCAGCGCTAGCTAGTGTTAGCAAGTGTTACCTTCTAGGGATGGGCGTTGAATCAACCGTTAATCTCCTGTCAACGTATTAACGTTAACTGTTTATGAATCAACTAGTTGAATTTAACTCGTCCAACAACCGCAACGACAACACCAACACAACGAATTAAAAAACTTACGTTGAAAATAACGTCATAGCTTGCGAGAGACGGTCATGTCATATAATTTGAACTCTAAGTAACGTGCTACAGAGTTGATTTTCGAAACATTTATTTTAAAAATAGTACATAAAACGATATTGATGGAATAGCGCAACCTGCTCGTGCCGCAAGTCGCCGGTTAGTACTAGTTTGTTTGTTTTCGTCATCATCAGTCTATTAATGTTCCCACTGCTGGGACACAGGCCTCCGTCTCTATTGTTTACGTGTTTATAGCTTATTGTATTCTATTCAGTCAGTCCTCATATGTCTGATGAAAAAGTATGAAGGGAAGGTCATCTATGAAGTAGAACCATCAATCAAACGTTTTCCAATACAAACATTGAATCAAATTGTTTCTAACTAAAATTGAACGTCGCAGCGTTGAATAAAAATCGTTAAATTAATTATGTTGCAAGTTGACATTAGTAGTAAGTTAACTCGTTGACGAATTTAACTAGTTGATTAACCAGTTGACAAACGTAAATCAACGTTAACCGTCAACGACCCATCAGTATTACCTTCTGCTTGGTGGGAGCGGCGGGCGGGGGGGAGGGCGCGGGGGCCTGCTCGGCAACTGGCGCCGGCGCCTCCGACGGCTCCTTCTTCATCAGCTCGAAGCCTTTCTTAGGGCTGTCCCGCAGCGTCTGCTGTTGGCTCGAGTACACCACCGGGATTTCCGGCATCGTCTTCGGCGGGATATACACCGGAATTTCCTAACAAAATATCAGCAGTTTTATGTGATATGGCTATTGTAATACGTACAACAACAACATAAAACGTCAGTAAGCAGTAATGTCACATTTGACTTTGACAGCTAAACAGATACAAATATTATTAAATAAATATTAGTAATAGAAGACTAGGCCCCCTGGGAACCTTCTAGTTCCAGAGATATTGGAGGTCAAAGTTCCAATGTTTTCACAACTTTTAAATACTCGTTAAGGTTATAACTTGGTTAAATATAAATTATTATACTTTAAATACCTCCATAACCCGCTTACTCAAGGCATCCATCTGCAAAATGTTTTGAGTGCGTTACGTTGAGTTTCACGGTAAAACGTGTTTTTTCACCCCAAAAAAAAGTCGTTTCCCAGCAAAAATTTTTGAGTAAGGCAGAAGACAAAATGTTACTACCAGTGAAAGACTTGAAAGAAATGATATGAATTTGTCCAGATTATGATTGTTTGTAAATTTGACCATGTAAGACTTTTGTACCCGACTTTATTATTATTAATTGACTTCACTGTAATTTCTGTTTTGTTGATATTTTTTTTGATTTTATTATTATTTTAATTTATTTACTAATTTGCACGCTGCCGTAAGGTAGACTGTAGCCGATCTCATTAATTTATGTAGGTACATCTTATACCTGTACCTACATTCAAAGCAACTAAATATCTGATTCTGAGAGGCGTAGCTACCGCCGTATGAGCCGTATCAATGAAACGGGGCCCCCGAGTAACAAGGGCCCCGACGTGTGTAGGAAAAGATCACAAAATCTTCCAAATTGTTATTGTTATGAGGCCCGTTATGATTAAATAATAAAAATATTCAATAACTTACCGTAGTCTAGAAGAATTCAAAATTTTGAGCTCGCTTTGCTTGCTCTTAAATGGAGAATTGGTTTGTCGCGGTCCCTGAAAGCTACAATTTTTCGAGCTTGCTTTTCTGTATTTTCGATGAATTTCTTTACTTTACCTGTGCGAGCCATGCTCGTGGTTACAAAATTTTCTATCCCTCGCTCTAACATTATCTTAGTAAAATCAATGACAGCTCTAAAGCCTCGGTTACACACAGCGATTAATCGCTGCGAATGCCTACTCGCCACCAGTATTCGCTGTATGTGACAGGCTATTCGCTGCGAATAGATTCGTCACCGCAGGCTGAATTCGCTGCGATTTGAATTAGGCATGTTCAATTTTACTCTCGGCGTATGCGCATTCGCCGCGAGTATTCGCTGTGTGTGACAGGGTACTCGCTGCGAATAGCCATTCTGCTCAGCGCACCGCTCTAGACTAGACTAGACACGTCTGTGCTACACAGGTCGTCGCTGCATAGATACGAGTAGGTATATAAAGATGAGTCAACCAAAAAAAGATTCTCTAAAGTGGGGAAATATAAATATAATTCGCTTGTTCGGGTTGTGAGCTTAATCAGCATTTGGTTTGCTAGCTATGCACATGCCAACCGAATACACTGACGTGTGCGACGAGCAGACGACGTTTTGAATTTGCGCACCAACAGACTGTGTAACTGGCTTACTTGAAATAAATGCTTTGATTTTGATTTGTCGATATTCTCGTGTAGAGCTCGACGCTGTTACAGGCAGGCAGCGAATTGTCGCTGCGATCATAATTTGCAGCGAATGCACCCGCAACGAGTATTAGCTGTGTGTGACCGAGGCTTAAGCGATGCATGCCAATGCCAGGATGCGATTTTTTATTTTTACTTTTAGGGTTCCATATTCCTGACAAGAAACCCGTATAACTTCGTCATTTCTGTCTGTCTGTCTGTCCGAGGTTTTGATAAGAGACCGTTAGTACTAGAAAGCTGTAATTTTGTAGAGGTGTATTGTTGAATTAAGTGCATGTAATCCTAACAATATCTTTAACATCAACTGTCAGTGTCAAATATTCGTGTATGTCAGTTTGACACTTGACAAGCTTCAAGATGTCTTTTGATACTTTTCTCTGCTCGTTCTTCTTGTCTTGAACCCCCTTGATGTGTGTTGATTATTAATCCGCTCTAATCATTTGTCATTGTAATTGCTGCTCAGTTTATTCTGAGAAATAAACTGGACAATTGACTACCGAAGTACTTAGTTATCTACACTCCGAATTCCTGCACTGCACCGGATCCATTTACTGGCTGAGGCACCCACGTGCTAATCTTGGGTCGCTGCCACTCTCTATTCTCCATCCACAACATGTATATCAATAACGCCGACAAAGTGGTAAAATAAAATTTTGGAAAATATTTTTTTTAGGGTAGCTCCCCTACATTCTAATATTATTTTTCGATTTTTAATGCTCCATTTACGAAATATTCAACTTTAAAGTGTAAATTTTTGTTCCAGTAGAGCGTCCCCCCTCCCCCTTCTAAAAAGCTAAACTGCTGGCTTGAAAAATCTGAAAACATTCATGATGATAGTGCATTTCATGAACTTTAAAAGAAAACTATAGCGGTTAAGATAACTTTATTAGTTTAGCAGTAATAGTCGTTGAACTTGGGTGTTGGATAATTTTGCACCTTCTTTAAATTGACAATCCTTTGTGTTAATCCTTTAAAGTGACTAAGATGAAGTAGTTGCTTGTTTATTACGGGTAAAGATTTGCATTGAAAAACAAAATTTAAAATAAAAATAATAATAAAAAGCCTTATTAAATTATCATTAGTTTCACAAAGCTGGCGCTAGATGGCGCTGTACAAACGGGTTCGTCCTATATTGTGATAACGGGCTACTACGGACCCCTACACTGCGCGTGGCCCGACACGCACTTTGCCGGTTTTTTGGCGTTCACCGCACTCTGTTTCGTAGGGCCCCTAAACAATTTTGGTACAGAGGGCCCTAGTAGGCCTAGCTACGCCACTGGCGCAGGGTTACTTAGTTTGACGTAAGTACCTACTGAATGCTTGGCTAAAGACTTCGTGTAGGGTCCACTTACACCTTGTGTAGCAATACGGGCTCGTCCTCTGGTCCCCTAAGGGCATATACACGTAGAAAGCTAGGCTGGCTACCGAGGCCAATCTGCCAGCGCTGCGCCGATAAGCGCCGAACGTCGCCTACAAGTTCTGACCTGCTTATGGCGCTGGTTCGGCATAAGTATAGGGACTGCCTACGCCCTTAGAAGTGGACACTTAAGAATATAACTGGCGAAATGTGTGGAAATAAAAATTAAGTTCGACCCAACCCATTGAGCTATTACAACTACTACGTAACCTTACCTAGTAATAGTTCAATAACCCAACCGCACTTTTTCCTGTAATATCGGAACGCTGGCGAAATATGCCATGGGTTTGTGACAATTTTTTTGGTGTTCATTGTGAGTGTTACCTGCTCGGTGCGCGGCACGGGCCAGGCGCGGCGCGGGTCCGGCTCGGGCCAGTAGGCGCCGCCCCAGGCGCCCTCCATGCCTGCGGACACACACACGTTACTCGGCGTCTCCAGCGCGAGCGGCCTGTACCCATGGGAACCGATGTGCTTACCGTTGGGCTGCGGCGGTGGCCAAGCACGGCGCGGCCAGGGCGGCTCGAAGGGCGGGAACTGCGCACCGCCTTCCGGCTCCTGCAGCAGCCCACCCTTGTGGCTGAAGATGTGTGAGCTCGCAGGACCCTCTGCCAACATCATTTTTTGTATTACTTCACGTTGCGTTTTACCAGAGCTGGGTATACTGACCACAGACGTATTAGTAGCAGACCAAACATTAGCTAAAACTTGTGAAGTCATTACACACACATATGAAAAAATTGTCTAAACAGGGCCGGACTAAGTCCGGTATTAGTATTGTAGGACGATAAAGGTACCTACATGTTTTCAAACTGCTATCATTTGCAATATACGTTGGTAAGCATTCTCTGTGTGACCTGTTACGGTCACATTTTTGTTGCGACGACACACTAACACAAGAGACTGACAGACACAGTAGCGCCTTATGAGTTATTAGCAGTGTTCGGAATACCTAGTGCCCTTTGGGGTTAATATTAGTATAGATACACCTGCGGGAATGCGAAGTTTCAATGCATTCATTAATACTTTAACCCTACTTATGAACAATGTGCGGAATTTAGGTATTGACTCTATCGCACAATAACATTTTTCCAGAACGCTCTCATTCGTCATCATCACCTGTTGCCCAAAAGTAGTCAAGTTACATACATTTCATTTACAACCATATTCGCACCTTTTGTTACATTTTTTTCGACATGGCTTGATTGGATATTAATATTTTTAGACAATATTCATATTTAATGTAACCACAGAGAACTTGTAAACCTCGGATATCATGCATGCATGTCCATAATAATATACCGCCATAGAATCCCGCAAAATGGCACGAACTGATTCGACAACTGTTTATTATACTAAATGACTAAGGAAACTAAGGGGTTAAAAAAATATAGACATTCAATCAAAAATATTTTATTGCACATAGGCCTACATGGGCACTTAGAAAACGTCGAAGCTAGTGCACAGTTCCAATTAGTCGTTTCCTAAGGAGAAGAAAAGTTAGTTAAGTTAAGTTCAAAAAGAATATTATTATTCTAATTCTTTGGAGAATACAATACATTTTTGAATATTAGCAGCACATAGAGTCTTTTTAAATCCTGGTACATACATACATCGGCTGTTTAAAATATCAAAAGCGTTATTGATCATACTTATAAATTTAATAGTGGCAGAGCAACTACGAAATTTATATAATTTTAAATTCTCTTTGCAAAATTGAAGTGCATCTGCGACAGATCTACTCAGCAACTGTGTGGCTAACTTTACCTTCATTTTTTGTTTGCTGTAACAAATATGAGCTTCTTTATTTTGTTAACAAGATGTAAACCCTTTTGCTGTTTGATGTCATGTAATAATTGTAAATTATCGAACCTAATTGTCAATTAAAATTTTATAATCACCTAAAGAATTTCTCACAAGCTTAATCATATGACATGGATCATAAAATACATTAATTCTTGTATTATTTAATGTAAAATATGGCTTTAATGATATTAAATTCAAATCACACCCCAAACTAATTGCCATGCTAATATTACTAGCAGCCCCATCAAAAGTTAAACCACAAACAAAAACGTTGATGTTGTAAAGAATTTCTACTGCTGTTTTTACAAGACTAGCTCATTTTTCACCAGTCATGGACATAATAAAAAAAATATGCTATGGGGAACTTCCATGAAGCGTTTATTGCAGTTACTAACATTAGGTACTAAGGCTTGTGTCGCAAGCGGTAGGGTATCATCTGATACATCAGTGCCTGTATCAATATACCCTTTGTACTTCAATGTTCATTGAATTGTGGTTGTTAATCTTTAATTTATTTGTATCACCTTACAGATATGAACTTTACTTTCTACCTACAATGTTAAAAGATAAGACTTACTATTACAGCAGTTATATTTGATGCAGAAACAGCAGGTATAATATTATGTTGTACTTCGATGAGTACAGAAACAAAAGCCCCGGCATCGGCAGCAGTTCGTTTTATTGGCAAGGTTTTTTGGAGGTTAATAACATTTTCCTTATCCTGTAAACAAAAGACCAACAAAATTATTATGAAGACCAGTATAAATAAAATAATTTCTTGCTATAGTAGCATACTATTACATACATGCATAACGAGAGGCAATTCGTTAAACAGTGTAGGAATTGATCCAGGACGTAATCTTGTTTGAAAGACGCTGGCATCAATCAAGTGTTCCTCAAATGTTTCGAACAGAGTACACCAGTAGGATTGGGTTGGAGCTGCATGTTACCAATCCAGGCTTTCTTTAAATTTTCATCTTTTGGAAACCTGGAACAAAAATATTATTATTTTTATTATTATTATTTACAGCACCAAGATATCAAAGAAATATGAGTAGCTTATAACATGTGACCTATGCCTATTTCATATCAACATTGAATTGTGATAAATTGATACATTGTAAGCGTTACATATAATAAGCCAAGTTACTATTATAAAAAAAAATGCTGTTCGATTATTCAACTTTGTAGTAATTATTAGGCCTATGCACCTACAATAAATGCATTTACCCAATAAGTAAACAATATTATTGAATATTTAATAGATTTAACATTTCGCAATATTATATCCGTCCCCGGTTAATTCTACAAGTACTTGAGCTGTAAAAGACGATTTTGTATGTTTATTATTTTTGTTCGATTTATTAGCGATTCGATTTATTTATTTTTGTTAGATTTATAAGCGTATGGGCATATTGCATGACAGTAATTAGGCTACGATAAAAACGATTAAACTTCATCGAAACAGTTGATTAATTTAAAAAAATCGACAAATTGTTTCAGTTTACAACAACGTAAATAAAAACTTACCGATGAAAGGTTAATCCAGGTATTTTGTTAGAGCTATCACTGTCGCACCGGTACGCACTGCACTTCACCATTTTATTTTACTTTTTTCAAGTTTAAAATGGTACAAACAATTAATATTTTTTCACCTATCGTGATTGACACCGTTGTGTTGCTTTTTTTTTTTTTTTTTTATGGCAATTTGCCGAAGACTACGGCAATTTCTGCCAGTGTCGCGTAGTGGCTATATAATTATGGGTATTTTAATTAATTATTAAATATTTAAAGAGAGAATATGGACTTAAACTTTTTGTGGCAATCCTTTTAGCCCTGAAACAAACACAAAACATAGGAGTTATTAATAGTTAGTAAGATAAAATATATTTAAGTCGTGTTTAGACAATAATATTTATTAAATTTTAGATGTTTGAAAATTACAGTTTAATATTGTTATTGGAAATAAATTTAATAAAAGCACGAATAATTTGGGGATTAGGGAAAAATGAGAGGAGGTGACGGACATTAATGGGTTTTTGTATGTTCAATTTTATAGTAACTTTATCAAAAGAGGAAACATTATTCAAAGGGCAATTTAAAAATATGTGATCTAACGTACCATCATCCAGCCCACACTCACACAAAGAACTATCGCGGACCCTAATTTTATGGAGAAAAACTGGGGTACAGCAGTGGCCAATACGGATTCTGCATATAACGGATGTGACGATTTTGGATGTTTCTTTATATTTATAAAACCAAGGCTTGGGGGGAATGGTTGGTTGAATAGATGCAAACAATCTAGCCTTTGATTTGGAAGATTTAGACCAGTGGTCTTGCCAGGATTTAAAAAGATCTACTTTGGCCTTGTGAATCAAGTCATAGACCTGAACCGCATAATGTTTTTTATCTGCCAGACTGCCGCTGACCGCATTTTTATCTGCTATATCTACCAGCTCATTGCCCTTAATATTCATATGACTAGGAATCCATACTAATATTATCTCAATGTTTTTTTTTTATAACAAGAGTGTAGGACAGTTTTGATTTCAACTATGATTGGGCTGCGTAAGTTATCTTTAAATGAATTTTTAACTATTGCCTCCAGAGCACTCCTAGAGTCAGAAAAGATGACTGCTTTTGTAATACCTGAATGAGAGGAAATAAATAAACACGCCTCTAAAATTCCAATGCACTCTCCAGTAAAAACCGAAGACTCGGGAGGGCATTGGAACTGAAGGAATATCTGGCAGTTGGAATTATATACAGCAATGCCTGTTTTACCGACGGAGGTCAATTTAGAAGCGTCTGTGTAAAATTTGTAGTGATCAGGCCAGTTGTTATTAACAGCCGAAAGAAAATGGTCATTAACATTGGTGGTGTCCTTATTTATTCCAAAATAAGTGATCTTTGGAACAAAGTTAAGAATTTCATATGGACATGTGTAGAGTGGGAATTTATTACACTGAGGAATGGGAGACTTATCTTCCACATTCCGGATATTCCTAAATGAATTAAGGATCAAAGGGGGGTCTTTATGTTTCCAATAATCGCTTTGTCTACATAAATTATCTAGTGTGGAAAGCTTAGAAAGAACTATGTGATCACTAAGAAGATATGCCTTGTACATATATTTATCGGCTAGGTATTGTCTACGGAGAAGAAGGGGAGGGTCGCCACTCTCAGCTTGCAGTGCGTTGGTAGGAGTGGATCTCATACAACCTAGTACAATGCGAAGGGATTTCGACTGAATGGTTTCCAGCTTGGCCAATGCAACCTTACCACAGGGTTCCAGGAGGAAAGACCCATAGTCCAGTAAACTTCTTATTGTAGCATTGTATATAAGTTTGAGAGAAAAGGGATGAGCACCCCACCAAACACCCGCTAGAGCACGTAGCATATTAAGGTTCTTCTCACATTTATTGACTATATAATTGAGATGAAAGACACCAGATAATTTACAGTCCAAAATTACCCCAAGGAATTTCACATTATCCTCGACATTGATCGGGGATCCTTCTATTTCAAGGTGGACATATGGAGTTAAACGTTTACGTGAGAAAACTACAACGGAGCTTTTAGGAGCTGACAAGCTAAGACCATGAGAGATTAACCACTGGTTTAGGGAGTTAAGGGATATTTGCATGGATTCCGTAGCAGTTTCCACAGACGAGGTAGGAATATATAAGCATAGGTCATCTGCGTATTGTAAAAT
The DNA here is from genome assembly GCA_941918905.2 of Xestia sexstrigata. Lineage (NCBI taxonomy): Eukaryota > Metazoa > Arthropoda > Insecta > Lepidoptera > Noctuidae > Xestia > Xestia sexstrigata. Next base: position 22,199,907 of record OW799211.2, read on the forward strand.
CTGGCAGTCGTTATTAAGGGACTTGTGAAGATCAGACGTGTAAATACTGTATAAAAGAGGACTTAGTACTGAACCCTGGGGTAACCCACGCCAAACAGTTCTGGGGTCATATGATTCCCCTGGAACATGGACTTTAATACTGCGTCCAGCCAACAAGTTACAGATACAGTTAAGTATCTTTACCGGGATACTCAGCTGGCGTAATTTACTTCTGAGTACGGAAAGAAGGACACTGTCGTAAGCTGCAGAGATGTCAAGAAAGACCGCTAGAACTGACTCACTTTTGCTGAAGGCAATCCGGACATCGGTCATAAATATACCAATGCTATCCATTGTGCTAGCTCCCTTTCGGAAACCAAACTGAGTTTTTGCTAGAAGACCTCGGCTTTCAACTAACCACTTCAACCTGTTTTTTAGAAGGTGTTCCAGGATTTTACCTATAACAGGTGAAAGGGCGATGGGTCGAAAGTTTTCAGGGCAATCAGGAGGTTTCCCTGGTTTTAGAATAGGAATTATTAGTTGGATTTTCCAAGCATCAAAGATATGGGAGAGAATAAAACATGCGTTTATTAAAGATAAAAGGTATTGACGACTGCGGGACCCCAATTTTTTTAAAAACGAATATGGATGGCCATCTATGCCTGGAGCGGAATCGTGAACGTGTTTGAGCATTGCATCCAGTTCACTTAGCGAGAAGGGAGCATCTAAGGGGTCATTGGAAATTTCCCCCCCCCCAGAAGGAGAGGGGCATTCTCCCAAAAAAGGAGCGAAAGGAGGAGCAAGTTTCATCAAGAAAGGTTCTGCAATGTCACCAGGCATAGATGAAGAGTTTCGGACGGAGCAGCCACGTTTAAATCGTTTGAAATTTTGCCAAACAAGAGAGGAAGGGGTTGAAGGGGAAAGTGAAGAGCAGAATTTCTTCCATCCTTCATATTTTTTTTTTTTTAGGAGACGCCTGGATCTCGCACCAATCCGGTTGTACTCTATCAGGTTTTCAGTAGACATATTTTGAACATAATTAAGTTCCGCTTCATTTCGGGATTTAACCATGCTGGTACATTCCCGATCCCACCAGGGGGGAGATGAAATTTTTCCGGAGGCAGAATTTTTAAGCGGTATGCTGTAATCCGCGGCAGAAGAAATTGCACCGGAAAATTTTAATATACAGTCATCTAAGTTGGCTAGGGAAACCTGGGGCAAAGTGGAAATTATATCCTCAAGAGTTTGAGTGTATAATTCCCAGTCCGCGCCAGTAAGCCTATACTTTAAAAGAGGAGGGTTATCCCTATGAGGTAAGGACCTATTAAACAGAGTAGTGCATATTGGGTAGTGGTCACTACCATACGTGAGGTTTAGTCGTTTCCACTCCAACTGGGCGGACAAACTAGCTGAACACAGGGTAAGGTCTACACAGCTTCTACTCTGGCTAGGTCTAGGCAGGCGAGTGACGGAACCATCGTTGACAACACATAAACCCAAGTCTTCCAACAGATCAACCAATTCAAAACCAGGGGGATCAGAATGGTCAGAGCCCCACAGGGAATGATGGCAATTAAAATCTCCCAAAATTATAACAGGATTCAGTGAGGAACATATATTATGAATGTATTGAAAGCAGGAGGAATTGGGGGAGGGAATATAGACAGAAATAAAATTAATGCCAAGGATATTAACTCCTACAGCATTAATCTCATCTCCGTGGGGAGGAAGGGATAGAGGGGAGGAAGAAAGAAGATTGTTCACTAGCATAGCAGCCCCGCCATAACCGTCAGAGCGGTCATCCCGGAGAGTGCTATAGCCAGGGAAATTAAAATGTAGTCGTGGAGTTAACCACGATTCTGAGATTGCAAAAATTGCAGGTTTAAACAAATTAATAAGGTGGCAGATTTCATGTTTTTTGGGGAGTGCGCTTCTTCTTAATTTTATTGACTATGTTGTCGGCTACGTGGTCTGGTAATGAGTAATTTGAAAGTAAGGTGGAAAGCAAAGTAATAATAGTGTTGATAGTCTCTTCATTCTCATTATGAGTGGGAGGGTGGTCCATCAGAGCACAACCATTAGGAGAGGGGGGGAAAGAATAACTGTTAATAATATCCTGATGGGCCCTACGGTCATAACCAGGATGGGGGGGAGTGTGGGGCTTTGGACGGGTAGTAACAAATTTTTTGCTGGAGGAAGAAGTAGGGGGTTGGGAATGGGAGGTATAATTAGGAATTGGGAGACGGGGGGGACGGGGATCACGGTTAAGAGTTTGGTGGATAGTCAGTGTAGGAGGGGCTGACGCCGTAACATCTGCAAAAGATCGGTAGGAGGGGGCGTGACGTTTGGCTGCTTCAGAGTAAGATACATTATCCTTAGCCATGGTGGACTTGATGTTCCGCTGACGCAGGTATTCCGGGCATTGACGACTGTTGGCAGAGTGGGCACCCGTACAATAAAAGCACTTAGGCTCTTCAATGGAACACCCGTCCCCAAAGTGGTCACCACCACAGCGGTAACACCGTGGCTTTGACCGACATTGAGTCCTGGTGTGTCCATATTTGCAGCACCCGAAACACTGGACAGTGGGAAAATTATAGATCTCAACTGGAAGGGAATTGAAACAGCAAAAAACTCGATCCGGGAGGCTCTGACCATCAAATGTGATTAGTACGCTCGATGTAGGAATCCATTCCGCTTTCCCATCATTGGTAACTCTGCGGTTCAATCTCCTCACCTGCAACACCTTGCCAAGTGGGGACTTCAGGGCATCTAAGACTTCAATGTCAGTCCAATCAGTAGGGACGCCCCTCACAACACCCATCCTGGTGATGTTGAATGTGGGTATCATTAGTGTGAAGCCTTTTTGTTTGATAGACTCATTGTCGATAAATGCATTGGCATCTTCCGGGCCCTTGAACTCTACTGATACCCTGTTTCTTCCTATTCTCTTTATACCCCCATCTACAATATTCACAACATTCAGTTTCTGTAATAATTGACCGAATTTTATAGGGTGGAGGGTAGTGCCAGAGGCTGGATCAGATTCGAAAAGAGATGCGTAGACTAAAAATGGATGACTATCCAAATGCGAGTACTTGGTGCGTGAGATCAATGACGGAGCCGTGACCCGGTCGCGTTTAGTCGCTGAAGCATTTTCGTCCGTGGCATTCGTAGCGTCGTTGTGGAGATGATTTTCAACGAGTTTCCTCTTTTGAGAAGCTACTTCAACTTCCATTGTCTCAAATTGAGACAGTGGAGCCGTCAAAATAGGCGCATATGAGAACAAATCTTGGGATTGTAGCTGAGCGGGGTGGGGGGGGGTCCGGCGGGCGGCCGGGAGACCGCTCGTCATCCGCCATTGTCAATCAGCATAGGCCAGTAGAATATTAAATAGAATAAAAACTTACCAAGTGTAAGATCACATACACAAACAAAAACATACACAGGACGAGCACAGACACGTAAAATACTCACAAAAACCACCAAAAAAAGCAGAGAAAGAGCCAAAAATCAGTGCGAGCACCAAAACAACATGTACTCGCCACAAACGCCCTAATGTCCCGTTGTGTTGTTGTAGGTTATAAGTTTATCAATATGGCGGCGCATAATAACGAGCTTCATGTCAAACTTTGTCTATGTGTGGGGCAGTGTGGCAGGTAAAAGAACGAGACGTCATTATTGAGTTGTTGCTAGATAGAACAAGGATGGATAACTATAAGTATATCTGAGAATTAATGTTTGGTCTGCTACTCTTTATACGTCTGTGATACTGACAGGACGGCCCTGTCAGAATATAATATTTATTTATTTCCGGAAGGTATTTTCTGAATATAAAGTATAATTTTACGAAGTAGGTTGGTCGTGCGCAGTACGTACGTACCGTTGTACCGGTGCTGCGGCTGCGCTTGCGTGAGGCGGTGCGGCCAGCGGTCCGGCGCAGCGTCACCCGGCGCCTCCGCGCTCTCCTGCACAACCATCTCGAGCTGTGAGCACTGCCTGAGGCATTATCAACTATGTGTAGCGGTGTCGGAAGCAAACCTGCAGCGGCTTGAGCAGCGCGGGCGTGGTGGAGGGCGGCGGGGGCGCGCGGGGCGCAGGCGGAGGGCAGCCCAGTTCGGGCGCTTCGTCGGAGCCGTCAGCGCACTGCGCCACGCCGTCGCACGCGTTGTACACAGCGATGCACTCGCCGCCGTGGCGGCACGCGAACTGGTAGCGGCTGCAGCGCGACGCTACAACAACCGCCAGCTCATATACTTTGTCTCTAGCACAGCATCGACCGCGGACGCCGCGTCTGCCGACACAGCAGCCGGCAGCCGTGTCGTGACGATGACCCCATGCCTGCGGCGGGACATGCTGCGGAGCTGGACATTCCGAAGATCGATTGATTAACACATTTTGATAAAATGTTGATGAACTTAATTAGGTCTATTCCGGTTGCAATAGGTATTATCTACTGCCTATTTGTAACATTCAAAATCTGGTAAACCTTCGGATACTGATTACTGATAGGTATTCCTAACTCTGATTTGGGTACATGATAAACTCGCATAAATGTAAAATGTTTAATGAAGGATCTACATATTGTAACGGAACATGACTCACGTCTGCGAGCTCTTGCCATGATGACGTCACCGGTCACCCTGACTGCATTATAACGTGGTATCGTGTAATTACATGGCACAGAGTACCACAGAAATATAAAAAAACAGTAGAAGTGGCAAGGGGGCGTGTCGGTGTCAAAAAATCAAATCAAAATCAAAGCATTTATTTCAAGTAAGCCAGTTACAGGCACTTTTGAATTGTCGAAACAAAGATGAAAATTAAATGTAGCTACAGTCCCAGTCACAAGACATAAAAACTGTGAAAGTACTGTAGTTGCCCATTCCCTAGCGTAGATCTCTATGGAGAAGAACGGGCAAGAAACTCCATGGACACTCTTTTAAATCAGAATATTGTTACAAAATCTTGGTTACATCATTCATGTTGAGATGGTATATATGTGAGAACAATGTAGCAAGATGTGCACGTTAAAAGTGTCCACAGCAAAAACACAAACAAAAAAAATACAATTCAAAATAATTCATTCAAATAAGCCATGGCAACTAAGAGATGACCAGTCACAACTGACAGCGCCCGTTCACGGACATGACGCATGGATCAGCACCATTCAACTCAACCATTTTGAAGGGAACTAAATGATCCGACACATGCGCCACCATCAGCGAGACATTTGAGTGAGCATGACATACTCTAAACCGCCAGGGCACATTCAAGTCAAGAAAAGACGTAGGTTTCCAGTGAATGATAGCTTTCTAGTACATAGTACTCACACAATATGGGCTATGCATTTATATAATACTAAAGAGATTGAATCTATACAATGCAAAGATAGTTGTACAATCTTCAGCAGCTCCAACAATACATTTTAATGCTATCAATTTATGCGCCCCTGTCCTTGTGGGGCAGGACCAGCATTGAGCCAAGCATTTTTATCAGCGATATAATCGCTCAACTTGTAATATGCTTGCTTACATAGTGTGCGTTTAATGCATGTTTTAAATTTCGTCTCATTCAGTTCAAGAATACTTTGTGGAATTTTATTATAGCATCTCAAACAGTACCCCATGAAAGATGAGTCTACTTTAGCGAGTCGGAAACCTGGCTGAACTAGTTGGTCCCTATTTCTAGTACTGTAATTATGTCTGTCACCCCTTAAAAGGGGTGACAGACCAAAAAGGTACAGATTTTTTCTGACGTACATTATGTTTTCGTCGATGTATTGACAATGTACCGTCATGATGCCAATATCCTTAAACAGTTCCCTTAGAGAATCGCGCTTACGAAGATTATATATGGCTCTGATGGCTCTTTTCTGCAGAATAAATATAGACTCAATATCTGCAGCCCGTCCCCACAGTAAAATGCCATAAGACATACTATGAAAGTAACTAAAATAAACCAGTCTAGCGGTATCTACATCAGTATACTGACGGATTTTTCTAATGGCATAGGCTGCTGAACTTAGCCGCCCCGCAAGAGATGTCAAATGAGAATCCCATTGTAGCCTTGAATCAAGCGTAATCCCCAGGAAAACCGTTTTATCTACGAATTCAAGTTTCTCTTTATTCAATATTATATCACAATCACTACTTTTAACATTCGGTAAAGCAAATCTTATGCATTTGGTTTTTTTTTTCATTTAATACCAAATTGTTTGCTGTGAACCAATTTTGGACCTGAAGTATTATTCACGTCATCTAGATTTTGGGCCCGCCTATTTATCTTAAAAATTAGGGAAGTGTCATCAGCAAATAACACCATATTTTGAGGTTGGTTTTTCAGTAAATAGGGTAGATCATTTATATATACTAGAAAGAGAAAAGGACCCAATATTGAGCCTTGTGGAACCCCCATTTTTACTTTTAAACCCTGTGAATTAACACCATTTATTTGAACATGTTGTTGTCTATCATTCAAATAAGATTTTACCAAACTAAGTGCAAGTTTACCCAGTCCGTAATGCTCAAGTTTCAAAAGTAATGTGTCGTGATTTACGCAATCTAACGCTTTGGAGAGGTCACAAAAAATTCCTATGGCGTCTTGAGACTCTTCCCACGCAGTAAATATGTGCTTTAATAAGGTTACACCGGCGTCAGTTGTACAACGTGCCTTGGTGAAGCCATACTGTTCATCATGTAAGATTCTGTTGGTGTTAAAATGATAGAGCATTTGATTAAGCATTACTTTTTCGAAAACCTTGCTAAAAACTGGTAACACGGATACAGGTCTATAATTATTAGTATCTTTACTGTCTCCGGATTTGAAAAGAGGTATGACTTTACTGTATTTCATTAAATCAGGGAAAACTCCTTGGTCTACACATAAATTAAAAATTAAAACTAAGTAAGGGGCTATAGTCTCAAGTATGGACAAACTTTGACAGACATTCCCCATAGATCTTCGGTTAGTTTGATTTTTATTTACCGGAAAGTTTTAATAACTATCATAGGGTTAATGTGTTTAAATTTAAATTCAGCCAGGCAGCCAGACACATTCGCCTTTAATAAGCCAATTGAGAGTTCAGGTGAGGAAATAAGAGCCTCCGTTGTTTTTAGTGGTATATCGGTAAAGAAATTTACAAATTCTTGAGCTACTTCCTGATTTGAGCTTTTAGGACCACACGCTGTATCTAATGTGTAGCTAGTGTTACATATTTTCTTCCTGTTAGTTTCGTTATTTATAACTTTCCAAACTGTCTTTATTTTATTTTCTGCTGTTTTGATCTTGTTGCTAATGTGCAGTGCTTTAGCAACCTTGCACGTATTTCTAAAAATTGTTGAATACTTAGCAACATACTTGTTAAAAGTTTCAGTGTTTATAAAAGGCTTAAGGCCATAAAGCTCAAATAGTCTTTCCCTACTTTTTCTGATACCTCTAGTTGCCCAATCACTAAATATGAATTTAGGGCAAATACTTTTTGTCTTCTTTTCAAAAGTTTTATTGAATTCCGTGTGAACTATTGAAAAGAAACGATCATACAATTGATCTATATTAATATCATCAAGGCTCATAACACTTAACTTGTTCTGTAGCGAAATATTATACCTATTTAATCTGCTAGAAGTTATAGGTCTAAATTTAATTTGAACTTTTTGCAATGGGGGTGTATTACACCTAAAGGTTACAGTTTGTCCGCTATGTTCAGAAGGCAGACAATTTACTATTGCTTTATCTAAGTAATCACAATCGCAGAAAATATTATCTATACAAGTAGCAGAAGATGGAGTGACTCTAGTAGGTTCTTTAAAAGTGTTGGTCAAGTCAAATGACTTAAAAAGATTTAATAAGCGACTGCTATTTGAGCATTCTTCTAAAATATTGATATTAAAATCACCACAAATATTTGTAGATTTATTACTGGCTGCAAGTTTTGCCATCACATCTTCCATTATTGATTCAAATAAGGAAAAGTTTTGATAGTTTGGGGGTGTAGAGCAGCGGTGGCCCAGTGGTGGCGGCCCCGACTTACGAACAGTAAGTCGTGGGTTCAAACCCAGGCAGGCGGCATTACTTTGTGTAATTTATTTCATCACCACTGCTCTCAAAACGGTGAAGGAAAACATCGTGAGGAAACCGGCATGTCCTAGAACCAAAAATTCGAAGACATGTGACATATCTACCAATCCGCACTGGGCCCGCGTGGTGGATTATAGCCCTTACGCAAAATACGCGCTTTGACGTGGAGTTGCGGACACCAGCCCGTTATACAATATACAATATACAATAGTTTGGGGGTCTGTACACACACACAATTACATGCTTATCTAGCTCAACACAGGACAGTTCAACGCAATGTTCAACCGAGAGACCTACTATGTCATTACGTTGCTTATATTTAAAACATTTTTTTATTAATATTAGGGAACCTCCACGAATCATAGTTTTACGGTTAAAGCAGCTACCCACCATATAGTTCTCATAATTGATAAGCATTTGGTAATCCTTTAGCCAATGTTCAGTAAAACAAATAATGTCAAACTTACTATTTTCTAAAAACAATTCAATTTCTAATAATTTGGAAGAAATGCCTTGGATATTTTGGTGGAATATTTTTAAAGTGTTCTGCTGAGACCCTTTTTTGCTAACTAATTGAGTGCAAGAAGATACGTTGGTAGGATTAACAATATTGTTAATCGTACCTCCTGTTGTCTCATTTTCTAGTTTAAATTAATATTTGGAGTGAGGCCGGAGACTCCCGTGCCATCCGCAGACAACAAGACCCTATCACTAATACTAATAGACCCTAATTGAGAATTCTCCACGGTGACACATGGATCCTCCTCAGTACCTACAATGTTTGTAAACATTTATAGCATTAATGCTATATTCATTTAAAGTCACCTGTACATTATTAGTATTACTACTAATAGTCGCAGTGTTAATAATAGAACTAAACTTAGACATTATTTATGTCTGTGTGAATAATAAAAGCTAATAGCCGAGCTATTTTGTGTCTACATCTAATAGGTAGATACACCTTACCCCGTGTCGACTTCAGTTTACCAACAATAGTGTTGATATCCAGATATATAAGTCTGTCACTATAGTGACCTACTAAAAAATGTACATGGTTATTTAACATATGTATATAGTTGTTTTTTCTATTACCCAAATTTTCAAAAAATGGAAAATGGAAGAGCACTCAATATTATTTGTGTCCGCGCGACATGCCCTACAGGCCATGTCATAAGCAAATGGCCGTCTCTGCGAACTAGTGTGCTTTCAACCGTGATCGAGACAACCTAAAGGTTTTCTTTTTGAGGTACCTATTAAAAAAAAACTTAGTTTCCAAGAACTCTATAGATGGCGTTGAACTGACTACGATAGTTGTTGCCAAAACCCCTGGAAAAAAAAGCATTGCGTCACGTCACGTACGCTAGTTGACTGACACTTTCGTTTGCTTAAACCTTCCGAATATAACCTAGTTTTCTCGTGCTTTGTTAAAATCTGTTTTTTTAGGTTCCGTTCCTTGCATTAACGTACTAAATTCGGCGCCATCTATCCAGCGACTAGGGAAGAGCTAAAAAGAAAATCCCTCAGTTCGTGTTGTTCAGTGTTTTTTTTTATAAAAACCGAAGCATAAACCTAAACTTTGTTGATCACGGAATTACCTACTTATCATACGTAAGTACAAGTATTTTACTATATTTGTCTTTTTAAAATCACGAAAACCAACAAATAAATTAATATTAATATTTCTTGCTTTTACTATATTTTTTTGTTTTCAAATATCACAGCGACTGTACTATTTTTGCAATAAACACATTACTCCTTAACGACTACCTAAGTTTGTCGCTAAGTGACTGAACAAGTAATGTAAAAATCACAAAACGATATTTCATTAAGCGGATGAATCACGTAGTACGGCCGCTGCTTCTTGCGACGAGTTAGTGATGTGCTTGTGCAGATCTACTAACGTAGGCTATCGACAATGTCGATTGACGAATTAAATATAGCAATTTTAGTTTTATTTTTCAATTTGTCAACCGTTTTAACCCGGTTGGAAGATCGATGTCAAATAATGTGTTTTAAGTATTTTGATTATTTTACAGCATAGTAGAGAAATGCGTAATCAACTTTCGTCACGTAAGTTATTTAATTAAATTTCAGGTTAAATCGGTGGAGTGTTTTTGGCTTTGAATTATCGTGTTGCCTTATCCTCGTGCTACTAACTACTGTCTCAATAGGCCATGTCAGCCTAAACCAACGTAACCGGATATTTTATTATTTTAATTTACTTAATAATATAGTTTTTTGCAACATATTATTGTTTAATTTTATTATAATATTATATTCTGGACATAATTTTTTATTTAACTATTTGCAAGCCCCCAAAAAAAAATTATAATAAATGGAAGATTAGATAACTTACCGATTTAGTCAATCACTAGCGTACCTTTTGCATAGCACAACGATAGCGACTGATGTTTTTATGTGGGTAAATTGTACGGTGCATGGTAAATACAAGCTGTGTTTGATGTCATAAGGTTTATAATTGGTTGTGTTCAGTTTTAAGAAATGCGGGTGTGTGCGCGACTGCGTATCTATTAGGTACTGACCTGCATGTGTAGTAGTAGCCGTGTGGTAGGGGCAAAGTGGAGACACAGGGTTCTGATACATTTTCGTCTAGCGGGCATAAATCTCCTTCTTTATTATATCTATGGAGTACACTATAAAAAATAGTACACTATTAAATTTTTCATGCTTGCTAATTTTAGGGAGAATATTGTAAATATCGACGCTCGAAAGGCAACCCTGATAAGAGCGACATTGAGTAAACTTTACAGATGAGTGATTTAATGTTCAAATATTAAAAAAAAAGATGTTAACCCTCGTAGAAATCATTTTATAGCTATCCAAATTGTCAAAATAAGACACCTGACACTTAAGGAAATTTAAGTTAAATTTTAAATCATCACTAGTGTGTGCAGTAACATGTAAAACTAGATACCTAGGTAAACTTACTTTAGAATTTTGATGCAGAAATATTTAATGATGTTTGTGATTGTAGAAATTGTATCTTAGTTATTAAAATTACCCCAAACCTCTGACATTTAACCTTTACTATAGGTAATTATTATCATGCACGAAAATGTGTGTAGGTAAAATCTACTAAGTGATTTCAAAAGAAAATTTCTTACCAAGTTTAGTTATCTAAATAGAAATACTTGAAAAAGTCAATACTTACATGAAAAACCGACTAAGTTCATATTCCTAATTGTTAGAATGTCGTAACTGCTGGATATTCTTAAAATCACTTTTTTTGGACGTTTAGTAAGCACAAAATGTAGATTTGATCGAAATCACGCAATATCTAAGCGACAATAAAACTCGTCGTAAAACTGAGACGACCTAAAAAGTAAGTACTAAAAATTTGGCCCGCTGTACACAAATTGTGCTTTTTAGCACATAAATACAGAATTTCTTGATATTATTATAAGTATCCTATGCAAAGAACAGTAGATACATTTAAATATCGTGCACATCATCATCTGCCTAGCCTTTTCCCAACTATGTCAGTGTCTATGCAGTATATCCTATGCATCCGGTTAGACTGGAAGCCGACCCCAATAAAACTTGGGAAAAGGCTAGGCAGATGATGAATCAATGAATGTCATAGATGCCCTAATAATAATATTTACAATGGTTAAATATGTAACGATTAATGTAAGTTAATTTTTTATTGTAATAGATATTTGCACACCTGTAGGCCTATTTCTGATATCCAGTGACTGCCTATCAAGCTTCGGTTGTACACCGAACTTTGATGACGACCGAGAATGTCAAAAACAACAGAGATACGTAATAGGCCTGCTGATAAGGTAGGATTGGCTTACCTATAGAACTTGTGTTGTATGTTTCACCTCATGTACCCAATTTGACGCAAATAAATTATTTGATTTGGTTAAATAAAGATTTTAAACATGAACAAAAAGAAAAAGTTTCTGAATATCGGCGGCATTGCCCCACAAGAGAATACCATACGACATCACGCTATAGAAATAACTAAAGTAAACTAAACGGGCTGTTTCTAAATCAGTTAACTCACGAATTCTTCTCACTGTGTAAGCTAGCAGAGCTAAGTTTTTTCGACAATTTGTCTATATGCGGGCCCCACTGAAGCTTGGCATCCAATGTTATGCCTAGGAACACTGTGCTATCTTCCGGTTTCAACTCTTCATCCTTAATTAGTACAGTGGTTTCCACTTGTCTTACATGGGGTATCGTAAACTTAATACATTTAGTTTTTTTCTCATTTAGGAGTAAATTATTAACATTAAACCAATTAACGACTTTTGCCAGGGCGCTATTAACATCGTCCGTAACTAACTGCTGACGTTTGAGTTTAAATAAAAGAGAAGTGTCGTCTGCAAACAATACTATGTCATGATTATCCTTTATGAGATAAGGCAAGTCATTTATGAAAATAAGAAACAAAAATGGGCCAAGAATTGCTACAAAGCACTCAACGCAAAGCTCTAGAACGCGCTACCTTTTGGCATTAAAAAAGCTGAAAGCAAATTCACTTTCAAAAGAAAATTTCGTAACTACTATTTAAGACACAATAAATAGCTCTCAATTTGAAATCGTCATAATAATAATTATTAGGTTTCTTGTTAATTTCTTTTTAATTTTTGGTATTTGTTAAAATATCTATTAGTTTATTTTATCTGTATATGTGTATTAGTATCAATCTAAACTCTCGTTAACAAAAAGTTTTTTTTAGACATTACTTTGTACCCTATCACTATGTTTTCCTATTTAACCCAAAGGTTGACTGGTAGAGAATGCCTTGTGGCATTAAGTCCGCCTATGTTCCACTATTGTACATGAAGTTTAAATAAATAAATAAGAATTGAGCCCTGGGGTACCCCCATTCTTACGTGAGATCTTATCAAGATCCGGGAGATCTTTTCCCGTTAACATCAACTCTCTGAATCCTATCACTCAAATATGAAATAAAAACATCCAGAGAGGCGTTACGGATTCCGTAGTGGTGTAGTTTCCTGATTAATGTTTCATGAAGAACGCAATCAAAAGCTTTAGATAAATCGCAAAAAATGCCCAAAGCATCGCATTGGTCCCGCAGGCATTATAAATGTGACCTAAAAGTTCAACATTTCAAAAGTTCATCAGTAGTTGAACGACCCCTTGTAAAACCGAACTGTTTTTATGTAATAACTTGTGTTTATTGAAAAAACTTTTCATTTGTGCCAAAATTAATTTTTCAAAATTTTACTAAAGTTACTGAAATGGGTCTATAATTAGTGGGGTCTGATGTGCTACCCGATTTAAACAATGGTATCATTTTACTATATTTCATTAGATCAGGAAACTCACCACGGTCAATACAATCGTTAAATATTACAGCTAATGAAGGAGCTACAATGTTTATAATAGATTTAGCAACGTCCACAGAATGACCCCATAGATCAGCGGTCTTTTTAACATTTAAGGTGTGAAAAGTTTTAATTATATCTTTCCAGGTGACGTATTGAAAGTTAAAATAAATATAAATCATGAACTGTCCACCCGACCCATTCGGTCGGGACGCCATTGTTTAACTATTGTGTCTACTTCGTGGACAGATCAAGGGTTATGTTATAACGGCCAAATTGTTCAAAGCTATTTAAGATATATTTCAATCCTTATCCCATATCTTTATGCGCTGACAAAATAATATATTGTTTTGAAAATTCGTCATCATTATTATTTGAAGTACTATCGTAGACACTCCCGCCTGATCACCACTAAGCTAATTTTTGCTTGCACTTACAACATAAAAACGCTCTCTAGCCCCGCCCCGTTTACTTTGTATAGAAATAATAAATGAAAAGATACCGATAGGCCGAGCGCACTGACGACGCACGTCAAACGAGAGTTATTGTTATTTTGCGCGCCAAAGTTGACGCTTTCATAATAGGCCTAAACTATAAGGGGCGTGGCTCGGCTCGGCACCTCCGCATGATTTAAGCGAAAAAAAAAATTAACTGATCTGGCGGAAAAGACCACGACTGTATCTATTGTGCTGCTGCAAATTTCCCGAGCAGCACATGACAGCCGCACAGTGACTTGATTAGAGTATTTGTGACTACTCCAGGCTGTTTTAGTTTCATAAATAAGGGCTGTGTACGCAGCTCTTGTAATTCTAATTTGGGCCACAAATTAACCAGACTTGAGCATTACAGTGACTGGTTAACGGCAATACAATCATTGAAATAGCTGTACAAGGCCAAGGTATATGTATTGAGTCTTGGCAACAGCTTTTATTAAAGTTAAATAACCAAAAATATATATATTTTTTGTGTATTTATGTGACAGACGACGTTTAATATTTGATAATGTCCGTGGGCGGACATATTTAACGTAGGATATATTATTTAATAGTTTTCACGTAGGTTTTGAGTGTCCTTGTATGTAAATTGAGATGCGAGTACCATTTTACTATAAATAAATGTGTATAGGTTTACATCAAATATTTCACGCGCCATCAGAATAATATCACTTTAACGAAAATATTTGTATGTATTGTGTACGAATATTTAATAGATTTATGACTCAAATTATTGCTTTCTAACTTATTGTATTCTGATGAATATGGAGGTACGTGGGTAAGCAGGGTATTAGGAAATAAGTGGATCAAATATCCTTGAAGTCCATAAGAAATCATCTGGATTATTACTAACAATTTTTTCTGTAATACTAAAATGGCGTCCATTTGTTATCCAGCACAAACACTCCATACATTCTTTTGAAAAGTTATTTACTGTACAGTGGTGTTACCAAGTCTTATGTACCAGCTTATAGCAATATGCTGGCTGGAGAAAGGATTTTAATTATATTTCTTACTGTGTACTGGTATAAAGAGAGAGTATATAAAAGCTTTTCAGGGATAAAGAAATCTCCACAGAAAATAATTTTATTATGTACAATGTTCGGCTTTCGAAACCCTTGCAGGCCCAAAGATATGTTTTTTTTTTTTAATAACATGTTAAGAGACGGCTTGGCTTGCTCACCAGTCAATAGCTCTTTAATAATCTAGATTTCCCCCTTAATAACGCCGAAAGCTGTAAAATAGCTGTCACACTTTATGCATTTGTTTTTAGGATGGAGTACGCCTACTCCTATTTACAACTCGGGGTGTTTAGTGATTCTCTTATAAAAGTAACGGCATTTGTAGAGATTCACATTCACTTTTAATCAGCCATTAACAAGCTCGTTGAAGTAGAATTAAAATAGTATTAGTGTACACCATTACAAGAGAAGTGAATTTTTCGTATTAACTAGTCATTAACAAGCTTTGGACATCTAAACCAGCTAGTAGTATCACATGCAGCCAAAAGCTGGACAAGATCTCTTTAAAATTCTACTTATATGCTTTTGGTATACTTTTTCGCCATTATAAAGTCATCAGTCAGCTATGCTGTTTAATAGTGTATAATCTTTCCTTAATACAGTCTAAAAACTCGTCCTATCCTTTATTACATCTGCATAAAAGTTGTGGACTGGCTAGTTTATGACCTAAGGCATCGCTTATGTGCTACTTGGGTTCGCTCTCTTCTCTCAGTCGTCTTTCAATAACTTTCTTCCAAACTTTCATACTATGTGCTATTAGCTTTATTCCTCTAGTTATTGCATTCCAGCACATCACCTTAGTTTTTAAAGATGCTCACCAGCGAACTCTTTCACCATTCGTCAGGTATGGCTTCTTCCAGCAAAAACTTATTGAAGAATAAAGCTAACCACGTCCATCCATCCACCCGTAATAACTTCCAAACTTCAACTGGTATACCGTCAGGTCCTAATGCTTACCACATAATGCCGCTAATGCTTAACCATTATTTATTTCATTTACTGCTATTCTCTCTTCATCCATAATAACCATTCTCACTAGACCCTCATTCACTAGTTTATTCTCCAGCACACCATTCCAGTCTTTCTCTTCATTCATCAATCTTTCGAAGTACCCCTTCCACCTATCCTTTATTTTCTCATCATCCGACAGAACTATTCCATCTTCATCTTTTATGCATTTTATCTGGCATACATCCCTCGACTTTCTTTCTCTCTCTCTAGCAAGCCGATATAGGTCTTTTTGGCCTGCTAGACTATCGAGTGCGTCATAAAGCTTATCCTGGGCTTTTGCTCTCGCTATGGCCACAGCTTTCTTCGCTTTTTTCTTAAGAGCATCATACTCACTCTTCCTTTCACTCAGCTTTCAAACTAACATTTGCAACTTCAACAATCTGCCATTCCTTACATTTTCTCTTCTTGTCAACACCTTATGTATCCCTATCCATTACGATAGACCACCCTTTCGGTTCTCCTAAAATATGCTTTGCTACACTCCTAATACACAGCCATCGCATTAAAACATTCATTTACACTTTGCTCGTTCATGTCTCCCATCTCTAACATATTATCCACCACGGTGATGGTTCATGGTTGGTAAATGCAAGCTCCACACAATAATGACGCAACCGTGACGACTCTGCCAGTAAAGCTGGCTAAAGCTGTACTGTTGATATAATTTGTTTTTGTTTTAAGCACCCTTGCAGGTAGGAGTTATAAAACCACTGTATTCACGTAAATTACGCTTTAAGAATAAGTTTTATAATGGTGTTTGCATATACTACTGCTACTACTAATACTAAATACAGCCTTTATACAGCTTTAACGATACAACTAGTTTAAAGTGTCAAAAAATACTTACTTAAAGTTGTATAGTAGTGTAGGTAGGTATATTGCATGTGTGTATATTATGTTTAGACACCCTAAGCTTACGCGGATCCTTTAATATATATTTTATAGCTCAAAGTTCAAGCTGTATAATAACTCAAAAGTCCCTCTTATAAAGATAAAAGCATCTTTTGACACTGTTTGAACTGTAACTTCTAAATGAGCCGAGATGAGGTCGTTTCGCTAATTGATAAAAAAGTTCGAGGGGCCGTAGGCGAGGGCTCATGGCGGCCACGACCCCCACGCCTCGCGCCTTCCCCAGCTTTTGCCGGCTTGTTGTGACTGTATGCCCATACATGTATTGTACCTACTCATCATTATGAATAACTTTTACTATGGGACCAAACCCTGAATTGCGAAAAAAAAATCTGCTGTTCCGTACATTTTTCGAGTTAATGCGAACATATTGTAGGGAACAGCTGATTTATTTTTTCGCGATGCAGTTCAGGGTTTGGTCCCATAGTAAAAGTTGTTCATAATGACGAGTACAATGACCCCTCAAGAGATTTCGTGTAAGAACAGATACACCTTGTATAGGCAGGTCGGGTGCTGTGATGCTTACGTGTCGTGCTTGCAGGGCGGTCGTCGCGCGGCGGCGAGGGACGCGGCGGCGGGGGCGGGGGGTGCGGCGTGCTCGCCGTCGTGGTGCTGGCCGTGCTGCTGGTGACGCCGCCGCTCCTGCACAGTACACACGACACATCTTTATGTTCATAAGTATTCCAATTTAAATGGGAAAGCTGTTTCGGCAGCTCAGCGAGGCGCCGCGCCGGGTGATGGCAGCACGCCGCTGCTGAGTAGTGAACATAGTGCAATGGGTAGTGAACTAGTGACCTCAGGTTGGCGAGCTCCTGCTCGTGGTGCGCAAGGCGCTCCTGGTCCTGCAGCTCGGCCAGGCGCCGGCTGATGGCCAGCACGCCGCTGCTAAAGTTGCTGTGTGCAGTGAACTTGCAGCGAAAGTCCTCTGGGGGCCCGCAGTTGAAGAGGTAGCAGCTGCCCGGACCCTGCGCATGGAGTGCTACAGTTAGTTCTATCGCCCAATGTGCCGAGGCGATCCGGCGAGCCAGTTGAAAGGCATCAATATGACTGTTCCTTCCTATGCCCACGTTATTGGTGCAAGCCAAGAAAATTAACATCAACCAAGGCTGATCACCAAAATAGTAAAAATATCAAATGAACAAACAACCACTGTATAATGAAATAGCTAAATTAGACAAAGAACCTACTTAATACGAGTGTATTGTAGCAGGATGATTGCAAAACCCCAGCTAATGTTAGATTACGCGCGAACAACGACGATGAGTATGAACGCTGATGAGCCGATATGGACTTAGTGCACCTACGGATGCGCTGAGTGGCAGAGTGGGATACAGCTTTATTACAGCCATATTCTGACAAATCTGGATAACGCTGGTACAATAAACAGATTCAACTCCGACGATTAAAATTCCGAGGCAGTCAGGTATAGGCCCCGTAGAAGAAACATTGGTAGATTTACCAGTTGGCAAAAAAAAAAATGAGCATTAAAGCATACGTATCTAAAATTGATTCTTAGCCAATCAGCAATCAACTATCCAATCGTCCTAAGAGGTCTGAGGTCTGTTCTGCAAACATCCAGATAATACGACCCTCACACAGGCAGTTCTTTCGCGTCGGCCACATTCATACATCTGGTCATACACAAACGTCTTTTGTGAGATAATTCAGATAGAGCTCGTACAATGCGGTTATTTTACAATAATCCGGTCCTTTGTAGAAATCCTACGTTTAACAATAATTCTGCGACATATGTACGAGTATGCATATGATACACGTATAACAATATGTTTGTACTTGTTGTGTTATCCTGTCCTGCCTTCACGCCTAACGTAACACCGAAGGAAGCCAGCAGCCCCGCTCTGTGGAACAGTTCTCAGAGGGCCTAGTGCGAGTTATGTACTGCTCGATCGCGATAAGGCGTTTAATCGGATACCTAAAGATGGAAATGAAACTGTAGCAGCGTTTGGAGACAACAATGGGACTAACAACTGATTCCATACAGATGGACGTAGATGGGCGTTCCAACCGCGCAACATTCAGAAGCCACAATGAACGGAGGTTATAAAGACTTCTGACGCATGTTTGCTAAGTGTTGCCGGTTTGAACAACAACCAAGACACGGTTTGTTTACGTTTTCGTGTAAGGCATAAATGCATAATACTGGTTACCTTCTCCTCGTAGACGAAGACGTCGCAGGCGTCGGTCTCGCAGCACAGGCGCAGGCACTCGGCGCGCGCGCCCACATCCAGCTCGGACAGGTAGCGCGCGCCCATGTCGCGCGACTCCTCCGTGCGGATGATCTTGTCGCGCTGCACGTCGAAGCGCGGCGCGCACGCCCCGGGATCGAGCTCGCGCGCGCGCACGGCGCCCAGCAGCAGCGCCGCCCACCACGACCACGCCCGCAGCCGCATCACGGACACCCTTAGCAATCTATCTGAGCACCGCTCCTCACAGATCAACAATGCTCTCACCGCTCACTAAACACAGAACACTTCGTTTCCTTGAACACACTTCCGAATGTTGTCGTTACGAATACGTCACACGAGCGCGCAGGTGTTCGCATCCCCGTCGTCCATGTAGCGTGCAGGGTGGTGCGACGGGTGCTGGCGGCTGGCGGAGACGCGGCGGCGTGGTGCTTCTAACTAATTGTTTTCGCATACATTAGCGGGCGCCGAGTGCGGCGCGGCGGCCGGCCGGTCGATAGCGCCGCGCCTGCGCGCTGCCACTGGATGTGATTCACCCGCACCACCCCGCACACCGCTCGACGCACAACTAGCGGCTGTGTTGACTAACAGATAAAAACAAAATAAACAGATAACAGACAGGAGCGATATTGTGTTATACCAAGGCTGCAATGCCTCCATTGTATCTGGTCAACGAATGAAATGGCGTCTATCATAGAATTAGTTTACCTAAGTCTGGAACTATTTTACAATTTGTTTTTAGATGGTAGGTATTATCGACAATCTCCTATGTACAATTCAAAGCATAAATAGAAAGAAGCATTTTTATGTAATCATGATTTGATTTGAAAGCCGTCACCGTCGGAAACTACTATCACCATCTTCCTGCCCTTATTCCATGTTACTTGTGGTCGTCGCAACACGTTTTTTTCTTCCATTCTCCTCTGTCAACCGTCAAACAATCATTTACACCTTTTTCCTTCATATCATTCCTCACACAATCCATCCATCGTTTCTTCGGTCTTCCTCTCCCTCTCCATCCATCAACATTTATATTCATCACTCTTTTAGTCACATGCGATTCTTCCCTCCTCATCACATGCCAATACCATGACAGTCGATTCCCTTTCAACTTTTCTGTAACTGACGCAACTTTTAAACTTCCTCTAATATACTCGTTCCTTACCTTATCTATTCTTGTCACCCACACATCCACCACAACATTCTCATCTCCACTACATGCAATCTTTTTTCATCCATCTTCTTCACAGCCCAGCATTCCGATCCATACAGTACGACAGGCCTGAACACGGACCGTCGGAAACTACTACCTAGCTAGCAAACAAAACTCCTGAGGCAAACTGGTCAGATGTGTCATGGCATGTGTTGCTGCTGCTGTAGCGGAATGTTGCGCGGACTCATAATAAGTGAGAACAATGTGTCAATGTAGCAAGATGTGCACGTTAAAAGCAGTTAAAAGTGTCCATAGTAAAAAACAAAACAAAAAAATAACAAAATAATTCGTTCAAATAAGCCATGGCAACTATAAGAGATGACCAGTCACAACCACAGAGCATCTACATAATTATATATATGTCACAACACCTGACAGTGCCCGTTCATCAACATGACGGTGACGCATGGATCAGCACCATTAAACTCAACCATTTTTTTATTACCTACGACGGAACGGAGACGGTGTATGCGTTTGGGGTGAGAGGATGTTTTTTTGTTTGTTTGTGCAAATGCATGTTGCCATTTTTCTCCAAAACTACTAGTCAGATTTTGATGCAGTTTTCAGTTATGGGTTCGGGTTTGATTTGTGCATGTTCTTATATAGGTGTTACGGTGACAACTCACCAGTTGTCTTCTCACGAGAGAACTCCTTAACGGTAAATAGCACGGATAAGACAATTTGTAGACGCGTACATAATTGATAGATAAACATGATTTCTATCATGACCTGATCCTACAGCCAGGATTGTCTTCTCACGAGGGAACTCTTCAACGGTAAATAGCAAGAATACGAACATTTGTAGACGCGTACATATTTGATAGATAAACATGATTTCTATCATGACCTGATCCTACAGCCAGGATTGTCTTGTCATGAGGGAACTCCTCCACGGTGGCGCGTACACGAAATAAAAAAGTAAATGTTCAATGTTACCTTTGGACATTGACTCAGCACTCGGCCTGGCTGACGCGCGGCCCAGTTAAAAGAATGATTTGGTTGCATCTTACACGCATAGGACACATAGACTTTGTATAATAGTGTGTGTTAAGAAATAAGTAGTATATAAGCAGAACATTTTGTAAATAAATCAGATTTGAAAAATTGCATTGAAAAACCAATAACATTGTTTGCGGACGATAGTACTGTGACAATACCATGTGAAAGTGAGGAGACATATGAAAGGGACATTAATAATTGTTTAAAAAATGTTGTTAATTGGTTAGAGGCAAATAATTTAAAAATAAACTTGGAAAAAACAAAAGTTGTACATTTTAGTCAGCGGATTCCTAGAATCAGCCCTAATATACACTACAACAATGACGAAGTAGAAGAAGTAGAAAGTACAAAATTTCTGGGTCTCGTAATAGATAAAAACCTAAATTGGAAAGCACATACTGATACTCTATGTAAGAGAATTAGTAAGTCCGCATACGCTCTACATTCACTATCCCCAATAATATATATGGATGCACTTCTTACTGCTTATTATGGCATAGTAGAAACGCACTTACGTTACGGTATTATATTCTGGGGAAATTCAACCGAAAGAGAAACAGTTTTTAAAGCCCAGAAAAGATGTCTACGGGCGATGTTTAAGCTTAAATCCACTGATAGTTGCATGCCGTACTTTAAACAGCATAAAATATTAACACTACCTTGTCTGTACATAATGGAAGTAGCTGTGTTTGTGAAGTCGAACCCAAATCGTTTTAAACGCCTGGCTGACGTAGTTCCACGCAACAGACGCGACAATAATCTAGTATGTTCCCACCCCGCCAAAACGGCACTAATGCGCAAGAGTGTCTACTGCATGGCTTCGGTCATTTATAATAAGTTACCTAAGCAGTGGAGAGAATTGCCGCTATCTTTATTTAAAAGCAGACTCCGAAACTTTTTAACTCTTAAAGCGTACTATACTGTCAGTGAATTCCTTACTGAGAGGGAATTTGGGTAACTTAATTGACATTGATATTAAATTGACATTATAGTTTTTTTTTTGTTTTTATTGATATATTGACATTGTAAATTTTATTCTATTACATTCTATTATTGACACTGTATTTCTATCTTTATTTCCATTAAATATTTCTAATTATGTATACTCAATTTTTAATGTTTTGCTTGTTTTTTTCTGTCCTAAGTTATTTTGTGTTTTATTGTAATTAATATTTTAATTTGTTGATTATCTTTTTTTTATAATAATGACTGAATAAGTATGTGAAAGAGTGTACACCTATAAGGTAGATTTTTGAGGAACGAAGTATTTATTATTAAGATCTCATGTAACATGTACCAAAAATCACACCAATAAATAAATTTGAATTTGAATTTGAATTTTATATTCTTGTCTCATTACCCCTCACTGTGGCCAAGACACCTTTAGCCATCTCTGATCAGTCTCGTGAGTCTGCGGGACTGGCAGTGAGTGTACCCTTCCCGAACCTGGTATTCCTGTCTACTATCCGTCTGCAACCTTAGGTCGCATGGTGCAGGCATCCTGAACTTATTTATATATTTATTTATCACACACTAGGTATATGGTAGGTTAGGGCTGTAGGGCTTATAGGGCTTAGGGTCGTAGGGACTGTTAGGCTTGTAGGTCTTCGTAGGTTCCTTTAACTTATCATATATTTTCATGTACCGTCACACCCTTGACAGTATTGCGGCCTTACGTGACGTTTGTTAAGGGTGGACGTACATTTTGGTCCTTCGAGCATTTGAATCGCGCGGTCCCCTTGCCCATTGTAGGGATATACGTTGACAGACTGACACTTCGGAGAACTGAGGGCTGGTGTACTCAACAAAGCATCAGTTTTCAGTAATCTGAAGTACATTGTACTAGGGTATTCTGTCGGAAAGCCTCTCGTTGCGGATCGGTCACTGGCCTCCCACAAGCGGGTCTCACCAGCTGATTGAGAAGTCGCACGGATATAACAAGAGCGCAGATACCACTAGTACTGACTTAACTATTAGAGTAGGGTAGGGTGTCAGGGAAGAAGAAAGAAGAGCACTATGGAGATACAGGAAGTTAACGAACTAATCAGGAGCCAGGAAGCGGATTACAACGAGATCAAAAGGGTATTGACAAACATAAAAAAGGACTCGCCCACAAGAAAAACAGAAAAATACATCAACGAAAGAAAGAAAACCTTAGACCAAGTTTTTCAGCGAGTTCAAGGAAACCACTTAAGACTACAGTCTTACCCCTGTTCCTGTAGGAACAGGAGGTGTTATCAACTCATAAATATATTACTACAAACTACTTTGGCAACATTAAAAAATGTTACGACGAAGGGATCAAGTACCTTCAAGAATGCGAAGAAAGGCTACAACATGTGCAAAGTGTCTATGAACCACGATTATTAGACGAAGATGAAGACAAGGACGGAGTCAGCAGCCCAAAACTATTTATACAGCTATTCCGAATGTCGCAGATAGCTAAGAAAATAACTCAGGCTAAGGAATCCGTTATACAAAACAAGCCTATATGGCATTTACAAACACTACTACAAACTTTACAAAAACAATGGCTAGAAATCGAAGAAACTCACATCGGACTACTAATGGCCGAAAGTACACTGGACAACAGCTATTTCAGAGACAATTGTTTCGAAAAAACTCAGAAAGATTACGATATTACTACGGAGTTATTGGAAGAAAGAATTTTTCAAATCTCAGATGAAAAAGTGATTACGACTAAATCCTCGGGGAATCTTCCACGAATAAGTATTCCCATATTCACGGGGGACTATGACTCTTGGGATACATTCCAAGACTTATTCAGAAAAAGAATTCACGAAGATAAATCAATTTCATCAACAGAAAAAATGCAGTACCTAAAAACACACGTAAAAGGCGACGCAGCAAGATTAATACGTCATTTAACAATAAGCGAAATAAATTATGAAACTGCTTGGAAGTTGCTGACGCAGAGATATGAAGACGAGCGCATGATTGCTACTAAGTTTATTGACAAATTAATAGATTTACCTAAAATGCAACGAGCAAATGCGGCACAATTACGAGATATGCATGACACTATAAATGAATGTCTTGAGGCACTAAAAAATCAACGCTTAGACACATCGTCTTGGGGCCCTCTATTGATAAGAATAGTCAGTAGAAAATGGGATGAAGAAACAAATACGAAGTATGAAGATCAACTGCAAAACCGAAATAAAATACAATCCTTTGACGAGATGATGAAATTCATGGAAAACCGTTTCAATTGCCTTAAATCTTTTGACGGATCTACATCATATACTAACAGACAACTATCACGGGATAAACAAACAACAGAAAAATATAAACGCTGTTGGTTTTGTCAAAAAAATGATCATATTATTCATCACTGCCCTAGTTTCAAGGCGTTA
The DNA here is from genome assembly GCA_941918905.2 of Xestia sexstrigata. Classification (NCBI taxonomy): domain Eukaryota; kingdom Metazoa; phylum Arthropoda; class Insecta; order Lepidoptera; family Noctuidae; genus Xestia; species Xestia sexstrigata. Next base: position 22,224,518 of record OW799211.2, read on the forward strand.
TGCGTCAACGATCGATACAAGGCCATCGTGCAAAAAAGAATGTGCAAACGTTGCTTGAATCACGATGACCAGAAACAATGTGTCAGTGCAGTTTATAAACAATGTGAAATTTGTCAACATAAGGGACACAACGCATTATTGTATCAATCTAGGCCGTTTCAAAACAATGAAAACGCTAAAAAATACCAAAAAATACAAGTACAGAGAAGACACAAAATATAGCGACATCGAACTTATCTGCTACTAACACTGACGCTAAAAATACAACTTTACTAGCTACTGCCATAGTAAGAACTACCTCGTTTGATGGGATGCCACAGTTGCTGAGAGTATTATGTGATCAGGGATCAGAAGCGTCATTTTGCACAGAAGAAGTAGCACAATTGTTGTCTTACCCACGTCAAAAAATCCAAGCCGAAATAAAAGGTATCGGAGATGAAAAACCAAAAACGTCAAACTACACAATCAACATTACTCTACAACCAAGACACTCTAGCGATTACAAACTGCCAGTAACGCTAATAGTACTACCAAAACTAACAAGTTCATTACCAAGGAATGATTTACAACAATTACAAGAAAAAATATTGGACAACGCACTTATAGCAGACCCAACTTATTATAAAAAGGGCCCAATTGACATAATATTAGGTGCCCAAGAATATAGCAGAATATTACTACAGGGTTTCGAAAGACTAAGGGACGGAATTATCGCTCAGAACACAGAGTTAGGGTGGATTTTATCCGGATTTTATCCCAATGAAACGAAGAATGGAGTAAAAATACTGAGTATGGTGGCTTGCACCGAAGATGTACGACAACTTACCAAATTTTGGGAATTAGAAGAAATTCCACAAAACTACAAACTTACACAAGACGACCAGACCTGTGAAAACTACTATAAAGAAACAACAATAAGAAACCCAGACGGAACCTATACGGTACGACTTCCTTTAAAGGATTCAAACTTGAACTTAAACTTAAACGGTGAATCACGCAGAAAAGCCGCTGCACGACTACTACAACTAGAACGACAGTTCGCAAAAAATGAAAATTTACGACAACAATACATTGACTTTATGAATGAATACTTACATATGGGTCATATGAGAAAAGTAGATACAACGAACTACAACTCAGGAAAATACTACATACCACATCAGGCAGTAATTAAGGAAGATTCGCTGACTACAAAATTACGCGTAGTTTTTGATGCGAGCAGTAAAAGCAGCACAAAAATGAGTCTTAATGACAATATGTATAAAGGACCACGATTACAACAAGACTTATCCACTATACTTCTACGATGGCGAAAACATAAGTTTGCCTTTATGGCAGATATAATGAAAATGTACCGTTTTATAAAAATTAATGAATTAGACTTCGCACATCAAAGGATACTATGGAGATTTTCACCCAAACACGCAATTAGTGAATATGAACTCAAAACGGTAACTTACGGTACAACTAGTGCCCCCTTTCTTGCGGTACGAACATTGCAACAACTTGCGATAGACGAACAAAACAATTACCCAATCGCGAGTAAAGCTACATTACAAGATTTCTACGTGGATGATATTCTATCCGGAGATTCCCAGAAAAGTGCAGCAAAAGAATTACAGCGCCAATTAATATCCATGTTAAACAAGGGCGGTTTTAAACTTCAAAAATGGTCGTCAAATAGTTCGGAGCTACTGGAAAATATACCAGTGGAAGACAAAGACGATCAACTGCTCAAACTACCGTTAGACGAATCCAGGAAATCATTGGACATAATATGGTCACCACGGGAAGACAGTTTTTATTTCCAAATAACTATAACGGAAAATAAAAATCCAACGAAAAGATTTATTATGTCAGAAGTTGCGAAAATATTCGATCCCCTGGGCTGGTTAGCACCAATTATAATTAAAATGAAGCTGCTTATACAAGAACTCTGGACGAACGACATTGGATGGGACCAACCTGTTGATGACATACTCCAGAAAAAATGGGTTGAATTACAAAAACATCTTAAAAGTATAGAAGAAATTAAAGTACCACGATGGTGTTACATAACAGACAGCACAGAGATTGAGCTACATGGTTTCAGCGACGCTTCCGAAAAAGCGTACGGAGCGGTGGTATATAGCCGTGTAAAAATAAATAACATCTACTACATTACATTATTACAAGCAAAATCGAAAGTGGCGCCAAAGAAACAGAAAACTACTCTACCTCGACTTGAGTTGTGCGCTGCACTACTACTAGCTGGGTTAATGGAAAAAGTAAAGGAAGCGCTTAACTGCAAGAATATTACGATATCTTGTTGGACGGATTCTATGATCACCTTAGGCTGGATAAGAGGAGAGCCTGAACGGTGGCAAACGTTCGTAGCCAATAGGGTGTCACAAATTAAACAACTCTTACCAAACGCAGAATGGAACCATGTTATTTCTGCCGATAACCTGGCTGATATCATTTCAAGAGGTCTTGAGCCGGAAAAAATGGTTAACTACTCCTTATGGTGGAACGGTCCACATTGGTTAAAAACCAATCAGATCCCTATCACGAAACGTATGCCGCAGCCAAACCAAGAAATCAAATTGTGTCACACAACTACAGCTGAGATTGAGAAGAGTGATCTCTGGAATAGATTTTCCAGTTTAGATAAAATGTTAAGGGTGTTGTCTTACTGCTACAGATTTGCAAACAAACAAACAACAAATAAACCAATTACTTGTAATGAACTAAACGTAACAACAAAACGAATACTTCTGAAAATACAACAGCAGGAATTCAAAGATGAATTAAAAACCATACAAAGTGGACAACCCTTGAAGAAAAATAAAACATTATCCACTTTAGATCCATTTATAGACAAGGATGGACTACTAAGAGTTGGAGGCAGATTACAAAACTCTGATTTGCCTTACAATCAAAAACATCCTATACTTATACCATATTACCATCATGTTACGTCATTAATTATACAAGACGCACATTTAAAAACGTTGCATGGTGGCAACAAATTGACTTTGGCTTATTTACGACAAACATACTGGATCATTAGCGGGAAAAGGAAAGTGAAGAGCTTAATTAACAAATGTGTGAGATGCATGCGATACAAAGCAGACACAAACTCTCAGAAAATGGGAATACTACCAAAAGCACGAGTAACGCAATCCTACCCATTCAGTTATACTGGAGTGGATTATGCGGGACCAATACAAACAAGAACTATAAAAGGGAGAGGCCACAAGTCTTATAAATCATACATTGCTGTTTTTGTATGTTTAGCAACAAAAGCAATACACCTAGAATTGGTGGGAGATTTAACAACAGAAACATTTATCGCGGCGCTACGCAGATTCATGGCACGAAGAAGTCACGTGTCACACATGTACAGTGACAATGCAACAAACTTCGTTGGAGCAGCCAATTTCTTACATCAAGAAATATTCCAAATCACGCAATCGCCGCAATTTCAACATGCAATAACAAATATAGGAACACAGTGGCATTTCATTCCTCCATCATCACCACATTTTGGGGGCATCTGGGAAGCTGGCGTAAAGTCAGTGAAACATCATTTACGTCGAGTAATCGGGGACTCGACACTAACATACGAGGAAATGACAACCTTTCTCCACCAAATTGAAGCATGCTTGAATTCAAGACCATTGTGTGCGCAAACCGAAAATATTAATGACAACACAATATTAACTCCAAGCCATTTTCTTATTGGACGAGAAGCAGTAGGAATACCAGATCCGATCGAAAACATTAATACTGACCTAGTAAACAGATGGAAACAGATTCAAAAGATGAAAAAAGATTTTTGGAACAGTTGGACAAAAGATTATCTACATCAACTTCAGCAAAGATACAAATGGAAACAAGCACATGAAAATGCTAAAATTGGAACTTTAGTACTAATAAAAGATGACAATATAAATCCAAGCAAATGGCCATTAGCAAAAATCACGGAAGTTCACCCGGGAGAAGATGGTGTAGTTAGAGTAGTAACTCTTCAAAAATCAACAGGCGCTTGTCTTAAAAGATCAATTCACACGTTGATCCCGCTACCTGTGAACGAAAACAAAGAAATTGGTACAACGAGCACAGATAGGTAAACGTCTACGCAATGTAACATATCAACAACCGCAATAAACAAACAAGGTATACGATCACCGAAAAGCTGGATTAAGGGTTTACTAGTACATGCAATAATTATTCTATTAATTGGCACCGTGTCGACTACGCCCACATACACATTAAAAAGTTTAAAACCAGGACTATATGTAGAAGACATAGGAACCACAACCATTAATCGAGGAACGTTCAGAATTGAAACGGATTACGAGAGAGGAAGCTTGGAACTAGACCAGAAAAAGATCGAAAAAATAACAACACAATTTCAACAACTTTGCAAGGATACTCAATACATCATAGATGAAACGCATTGCAACGAATTTTATCACCATTTAAACGAAGAAAAAACGAAATTTGAGACAACAAAGGAATACCTAACAGAGATAAAGAAAAATAGGAAGAAACGAGGTTTTTTGGGACAACTTTTAACATCGGTGTTCGGAGTTAATGATGAAGTATACAGGGACATAGATACATTAAATAACAATCAGCAGAAGCTTATAGACGCTGCTAATCATCAAACAAAGATAATGATATCTACCATCGCAGGTGTAAACCAAACTGAAGAACAAATCCAGAAAAAGTTAGAGAAGTTCCAAGCAAAACTAAATGAAGCAATATCGTTCATGAATAACCACAATGTTTGGTATAAATCGATTGACAAAAATCACATCAAGATACAAGTAATGCAAACCTACGAGTTAGCAAACAATTTTATAAATGAAATTATGGACTACTATAAAGGATTACTTGAAATTTATTCAAAAAAGCAACTATATACAGTATACTAACACCAAAACACATCAGCAACATAATAAAAACGGCTAATCAAAAACTACCATCAAATTTAAAAATTATTCAGAGTCAAATAATACAGACTGAGATGAATGTAAATACTACGCATATAAGAGTGTACGCTTACTTCCCAATACACGATATAACAAAGTACACTCTGATACACGTAACGCCAATTCCAGAGAGAAAAAGAGATGGATCATACGAGTGCTTAACTATTCAGCAGTCATTCATGGGTTTCGATTACAACAACGACGTTACTTTGAACTAAATCAAGAAGAATTTAAAGACTGTCTTCATAGTAATACAGAGTTTGTCTGCTATCCTGTAGCTGTCAAGAACATGCAATTAAATAAAAATTGCATAGTTGAACAACTCTTTAGAACAGAGAATTACACCCATACTCAATGCACGTCAAAGACCTACAAAATATCGACTGATGTTGTATGGAAGCAATTATACATGCAAAATACTTGGCTCTTCATTACAACAAAACCGGTTGCCATATCGATTGTGTGTGACGGTCAAAGAAAAGAAATTACGATTCAAGATGTCGGAGTTCTACATATCTCCGAGAATTGTATCATTAAAACACTTAACAACATACTTGCTGCAAGACGAACAACAACTATAACAGTACTAGCTTCTTATTTTAAAACAACGCACTTCTCCCTTAATACGCAGATCCTACCATCAAGTATAAAAGATATATCCAAAGAAGAATTAGTTTTAGACAAGTCAAAAGGAGTTTTCGACCATTTAGCCTCATCCGAAATAAATTTACAAACTCAGCTAGATAACACGATTTGGAAACAATTAGAGTCTCATACATACATCACTAGCATCAGTACTTCACTTGTTATTATAAGTTTAGCATGTGTTCTAATTTATTTCGGTCCACAGGTATTGAATAAACTTCGAGCCACCATTGCAGCAAGAAGGAAAACTGCGCCACCTGTGCAGCAACCAACGATCTGCACACCACACACGCAACCAACACAACAGCGGTACGGCATACCACACAGCGGGCCCACCCAGTCACAACAAATCGAAGCTGAACAAGGCCAGGCCAGACCTTACGAGACCATCGAGCTGTACCAACTGGAGTCCCGTTCCTGAGAGTCGCCAGAATGTTCAATGTTACCTTTGGACATTGACTCAGCACTCGGCCTGGCTGACGCGCGGCCCAGTTAAAAGAATGATTTGGTTGCATCTTACACGCATAGGACACATAGACTTTGTATAATAGTGTGTGTTAAGAAATAAGTAGTATATAAGCAGAACATTTTGTAAATAAATCAGATTTGAATTTTATATTCTTGTCTCATTACCCCTCACTGTGGCCAAGACACCTTTAGCCATCTCTGATCAGTCTCGTGAGTCTGCGGGACTGGCAGTGAGTGTACCCTTCCCGAACATGGTATTCCTGTCTACTATCCGTCTGCAACCTTAGGTCGCATGGTGCAGGCATCCTGAACTTATTTATATATTTATTTATCACACACTAGGTATATGGTAGGTTAGGGCTGTAGGGCTTATAGGGCTTAGGGTCGTAGGGACTGTTAGGCTTGTAGGTCTTCGTAGGTTCCTTTAACTTATCATATATTTTCATGTACCGTCACACCCTTGACAGTATTGCGGCCTTACGTGACGTTTGTTAAGGGTGGACGTACAGTAAAAAAAAAGTATAGTGTAGGGGCACGGGGTGTAAGTATAGCGCTAAAAATCTCCAATTATTTTCACGTTACTATAAAACTGCAAAACTAGTTCATTTAATGGCAGCCCCGGACGAATATTCTTGGGTTTTTTATTAAGTGGGGATTTTTTAAATTATTTTGTATTTAAATTTTATATTTAAATATGCTTTTTCAATTAAGCACTTTTTAATCGATGTCGTGGGTTTTTTCAAAAAATTTAATTTTGCTTCTTGAAGGGAACTGAATAATCTGACACATGCGCGGTGGCACATGTGTCAGATGTCAAACTCAAACGAGAGACTCAAATGTCTCGTTGATGGTGATCAGCGAGACATTTGAGTCAGCATGACATACTAAAGGATGATATAAAGAAAACGCAAAAACTTTCGGAAATTAACGCTTTATTCTACGTAAAGAAATTAGCTCAAATATAAGAAACTAGACTATGACACATTGACAATATTATGGCATTACCATAGATATAAATCTACGTCATTCTACCCAGCAGGGTTTTTATATCCCGCAAACATAGTCTCTTAAGTAGCCTGGCGATTTCCGGGACCTGCTTGAATGGCGCCTCTCGTCTATGTCAGGTTCTTCCCGGGCCACCTCTTGTTGGCTTTGAGCAACCTCAGATTCTTGAGGAGTTTCAGACTCTAGCTGAGTAGCTTCTATGCCTGTAGGTGCTTCATCACAGACTCCGGTTTCGTCATTAGGTAAAGGAGCTAATTGATTATTTGAAACGGTGGATTCCCTACCGTCAGAATATCTTATAAATGATTATGCAGGATTAGCTTGTAAAAGCTCGACCTCTTCTACAAGAGGGTCATATTTTGACTGTCGAACATTATATCTCAAGAGGACGGTACTAGAGGTTGATGGCCATGATGGGATTGATTGGCCATTCATTGACCGTCGTGGGTGGTAGAATAACCGTTCATGAGGAGTGGTGTTCGTGGATGTACACAACAATGACCGAATTGCATGGAGTGACTCATGAAGGACCTTCGCCCAGTAAGCTCCATCCAAGTTTTTTGATTTAAGAAAAAGTGATAATCTAACTGACGGACTAATTAGATTTTTTTCAGGATACAAGCTTATTATAGTTAGTATATATATATTTATTCTTCGTTTTTGTTGGTATTGATACCTTAAAATCAATGCTCAGTCGTTCCAAAGGGGCCGTTGCTTTTAAAAGACTTCCTTGGTTTTATCAAATTTCAGCATATTTTACATGATGGATGACGTTACAGCTTTAATATCATTGACGGAATATGGCAAATTTTTGGTTTTAACCCAGTGTGTCATTCTCGTGATACCGGGATGTCCAAGGGCGTTGTGCAGATTAGCTAAATTATTTGTATTTATGTGAGCACAAACACGAGATAGAGCATCCGCCGCCAAATTGAGTTTTAATACATATATGACGTCAGATTTAAAACAAGAAAGTTCGAGTCTCCATCTTTTAATTTTTTATTTTACTTGTGTGATGAGAGAGCATAAAAGCAACAGACTGTTGATCAGTTATTAAGATGAAATGCTTTCCAGAAAGTAGATGTCGCCATTTACGGAGCGCTTCTACGATGGCGCAAGCTTCTTTTTCAATTGATGAATGACGTCTTTTGGGTGCAGATAATGAACGTGAAAAATAGGCTACAGTAGGGCTATTACGTATCTCTGTTGACTGCTCGAAATGATAGCAACTGGGCTCAGAAAGGTTAGTTTCGTATTATGTATGGCCAGTCACCGTAACTCTTGTCATCGTGGCTGATATTCACCGTAACTCATTTTGACAGACGTTTCGTATCGATACTTAGATTATTTCGATTATGTAAGCATAGTTGATGTGATGTTGATGACAACTGAGTTGAGAAAGACGTTACACCGTACTCAGGCTGTTAGTCACCGTAAAGTGATATCCACTCAGTGTGATACGCAATACCAATATTATGACATTCTCGGTTGTCATCAAAGTTCGATGTACAACCGAAGCTTAATAGTCTCTGGATATCAGAAAGATACGTAGCGTAGCGTACATAGCCCTGGCAGGTCGTTAATTTTGTGATAAAATAGCCCCGATTGCGAATTCTGAGGCATCTGTTTCGACCGTAAATGTAGCATTATAATCAATCGTGTTAAGACTTGACTCTGCTAATTCAGTTTTAAGAGCGCTGAATGAAAAATCGTTTCCTTAGTTAGTGGAAACCTGTTTACGTCAATCAAAGGCCTTTTTTTTTCTGGCTTCGCACGGTTTGCGATAGGCCTTAATTTATGTGAGAAATTCTTAACCCATGGACTATAGTGAGCAAATAACCCCAAAACCTTTTTGATGGACTTGGCATCTTTTGGAACAGGTAAATCTATTAAAGGTTGAACCCTTGTTTTATCTGGTCTGATAGTCTGGTCACTTATTGTGTGGCCTAAGAGATGAAGAAAGCAGCGCTGTGCAACAGCGCTGTGGCGCGCCTACAGGCACATACAGCAGCCACACACATGACGGGTCCGTTTTGACGGACCGAGGTATGGCCGCCGCGGTCAGAGGGCATAGCCCTGAAACCGCCTGCCGCCCCTGGCGGGGGCGCAGCGAATTCCAATTGTATTGTAGAACGACCATTTGGTCGCTCGATGCTCGGACTGGACGGACGTGTGAATCATCAGCCAGTCGTAAGGTTACGTAAGCCATCTGATTTTAGTTTGTTGCAAAAGTGATAGTGAGTGTGTGTGTTTCGTTTAGTGGATTTTAAATCATAGTGGACTGTAAGTGAATTTTGCTAATTATAATTTGAGTCAATTGTATTTTTGAAGTAAAAATGGTTTTTTTGTTGTGACTTGTTTTTTTTTTTTAATAAATTTCCACTTCTGAAGCTTATATCAGAAGTGGGATAAAGGACTTTTAAGGCCCACTTAGACGAAGTCTCGTAGCTGAAAATTGTTGTGAACAGAAAGACCGTTTTTTTTCTCCTTTTCAATTTTTTTTTACGACTATTCACTTTATCACTTTTTTTTTATTATTTGATTGGCTTACTTGTCTGATTTGATCCTGATTTTCTTGTGATAATGGGGCGTGAAGGGCCGCATACTCGTGAAAAACGTACTCGGGATAAGTCACGCGATCGCAACCGACGTCGATCCCGTGGGACATATGATCGCAGTAGTGGTAGATCGTACCGCGATTCGAGTAGGAGTCGTCATACTTCGCGAGATGGCTTACGTAATCGAGATCGGCATGATTCTCGTAGTCCCGAAAGGCACCGATCGCGTACTAGGGATAGGCGCGATTCGCGTAGTAGGGATCGTTCGCGTAGCGACATTGGCAATAGAAAACGCACACCTTCTTTCCTTCGCCCCCGGTTCAAACGAGTTCTACAAGAACATCGAGGTTTTGCCAAAAGCTAAGGAGCCAACGATCCCTAATACGTCAGAACGACATCGGTCTATGGAGTCTAGTGTCCCTGGCTCTGAGGCATCCACTCTCGCTCATGCCTTGATGCAAGCAATAATAACGATGCAACCAGCAAGGTCACAAAACTATTACATGTCGAACTTTGACCCATCAATTAACAGCGTCGAGGCATGGTGCTGCGAAGTGGATCGTGCTAGAGAGGCTAACGGTTGGGGTGACCACGAATGTCTGTCGCGTGTAGCTACTTGCCTTAAGGGTGACGCCAAGGTCTGGTTAGGGGAAGAGGTGACGAAAGATAGGACGTGGTCCAATTTCGTACGCGAGTTCAAACCCCTTTGCCCGAGTAAATTGGACTACGCGAATATTTTGTTCGAAGCTATGAATACTACGTCAGACAAGTATTCAACTTACTCAGAATACGCCCGTCGTACCTTATTGCGTTTGAGAATTGTTCAGGGGCTGAGTGACGAATTAAGAACGCTAATCGTTGTACGCGGTATAGACAACCCACAGGTGCGTGCAGCTGCTGCTAATGCAAACTTGACCTCTGACACTATTGTCTCATTCCTGTCAATTTACGCGAAACCTTCAAGGAACGTCAAGGCCGTTGATCATAAAAAGCAAGGTCAAATGAAATCAAACCACCGTTCTGGCCCAAAATGCTTTAATTGCAATCAAAACGGTCATCTTAGTCGCAATTGTAAGAGGCCTAAGGCAAACGCGACCAATAGCAAGCCTGCTAACGTGGCTTCGGACACGTCCTCCAATACACAACCTTCTTCGAGCAATTCTTGTACGTTCTGTAAGAGATCGGGACATACTGAGGACAAATGCTTTACCAAAGCTAAAACCGAGCAACGAAATCCGCGTAATGTCAACCTTTGCTCTTATCGATCAAATATCGCACAAAATAACGACATGACTACCGCGATAGTAGAACACCCATAGACGTGCTCATTGATAGCGGATGATGTGTCCCTTATTTCGTCAGATATTTTGAAACATTTTACATGTCAGCCAAAACCGAGACGTTGTGTGTTGAAGGGTTTGAGTGAGAAAGAAGTAGTCGCCACATCTTACGTCACGTTCACTGTGGAATTCAGCGACATTGCCATCGAAGTTGACTTAGTAGTAGTTCCATCGTCCTTCATGAACGCCCCGCCCCTATCATAATTGGTACTGATGTTTTGAACCGCGAAGGCATCACTTACATTCGTACTAAAGATGAGCAGTACCTCACGCGTTCCGATAACATTAGCGATTATACTCGTAAGAAAACGTGACGGCTCAGATAGGCTTTGTGTTGATTTTAGGGCGCTAAATCGAATTACAGTGAAAGATCGATATCCTCTTCCACTTATAGACGACCATATTGATAGGATAAGCTCGTGTAAATTCTTCTGTAGCCTTGATATGGCTACAGGGTTTCACCAAATTCCCCTTAAAGATGAATGTGTTCATTTCACTGGTTTTGTGACGCCGGAAGAGCACTTTGAGTATATCAAAATGCCTTACGGATTAGCTAATTCCCCAATAGTTTACCAGCGCATTATAAATGACACCTTACGCAACCATCTTAATGAGGGAAACGTGCTGGTCTACGTCGATAACGTCCTTCTGCTAAGTAATTCTGTGTCAGAAGGGATCGAACTGTTGCGTAAAGTGCTCAGGACCCTTACATCGGCCGGTTTTTCAATAAATTTGGCTAAATGTTCGTTCCTGGTCACAGAAGTAGAATATTTGGGGAGCTTAGTTAGTCAGAGTCAGGTTAGGCCGAGCCCACGAAAAGTGGAAGCCCTAGTTAACACCTTGCCGCCTGAAAATGTAAAGCAAGTGCGCCAACTCTTAGGTTTGGCGGGTTATTTTCGGCGGTACATAAAAGATTACTCCACTAGAACTGCTCCCATTGCTCATCTAACCCGTAAAAATGTCAAATTCAATTGGACTCTCGAATGCAAGGCTATTCGCCTCGATCTCATTAAAGAGTTGACCAGTGAACCGGTACTTTCCATTTTTAACCCTAGCTTTCCCACCGAAGTCCATACAGATGCCAGCAGTGCTGGATACGGTGCGGTACTCCTACAAGTTCGTCCAGATTCAAAAAAGCACGTTGTGGCTTATTTCAGTCGGACCACTCAGGGTGCTGAACGGAAGTACCACTCCTACGAATTGGAGACCCTCGCCGTCGTCAAAGCCCTCCAAAACTTTCGACACTATCTGGTTGGTTTGAAATTTGTGGTGGTGACAGACTGTAATGCCCTTAAGGCAACCGAACGAAAGAAAGATCTTTTGCCTCGAGTAGCCAGGTGGTGGATCTACCTTCAAGACTTCGATTTCTCAATCGAGTATCGAAAAGGAGTGATGTTACCCCATGCAGACTACTTAAGTCGCAACCCTGTCAGCATCAATCAAATTTCTAGACCGTGAAATTGGGCTTAGGTTGCACAGTCAGCCGACAACGAGACGCAAAATCTCATCCAAAGGCTTCACGATGGCAGTCTCGATGCTAATCGTTATTCGATCCGAAATGGAGTCTTGTACTACAAGTACACCGCAGTGGGTCAAGATCCACGCCTACTCTGCTATATACCAAAAGGGCACAGACTTAGTCTCTTAAGAGTATTTCATGTTGAGCACGAACACATCAACGCAGAGAAGACCCTTGACCTTATCCTAAGACATTTTTAGTTCCCCGGACTCAGACAGTTCGTTGGTAAATACATTGCTCACTGTCTCGTGTGTGTGTCGCAAAAGAGAGTTCCTCGGGCTCCTTTGCAAAATATTACTTCCTGGGAAAAACCCGACACACCTTTCCACACTGTTCATGTTGACGCCTTAGGCCCTCTGCCTGTGTCTGAAGGGTACAAATTCATTTTACTTATTGTTGACGCTTTTACCAAATATACCCTCCTCTACCCGATTTGTAGACAAGACACTAGTGAGTTAAAACGCGTCGTTACACAGGCTATTTCTATGTTCGGAGTGTCTAAGCTTATGGTCACTGACAAGGGACGAATGTTCGAGTCTAGCGAGTTTGTGACATGGATAAATGAACTCGGTTGTAACCTGCTTTACATAACACCGGAAATGCACCAGGCTAATGGCCAAGCTGAGCGTTACATGCGTACCGTCCTCAACATGCTACGTATCCAGTCGAACTACAGGAACGTACCCTGGTCAGAAACGTTGTGGAAACTTCAGTTGGTGTTAAACATCACGAGACAGAAGACTACGCAAGTATCACCATTGAATCTTCTGATTGGTACTGAATCCACAACTCCTGTGGTTCGAGCTCTGGTGAGCGACATAGCTGTCGAAGGATCGACACCAAATAGAGAGGCCCCACGTGAAGTAACCAGAAGCAGGGTCCGCGAACTCCTAAGGAGCAATCAAGCTAGACAAGACGAACAGGTTAATCAACGGCGACGTCCACCTCGCCAATTTAACGTTGGTGACTGCGTGTTCGTAATAAAATTTTCCCAGTCAACAGGAAAACTTGACTCCGGAATGCGTGGTCCATATAAGGTGGTAGAAGTACTGCCTAGTGGACGTTATAAGCTGCGTTTGCTCAGCGGTAACTACGGAAAGACTACGCAGGCTGCTGCCCAGCACATGGTGCCGTGGCGTGGCGAGTGGTGCCCAGAAACGTGCGCCGCGTTCTTTGAGAGTAAGTAAATCACTGTTTTTTGAATTTACGGACAGGAGTGATGCTTTGGCTGCTGTGCTGTGCTGTAGTGCCACCGGTAGCAGGCGCGTGTGTGTCGCCAGTCGTGTTGGCACCTGTTGCTGAGTCGCTGTTGGCCGTATAAATTTGACCATGTGCAGTCAATGTGTGGTCTCACACGTATGACTACGGTCTGCGTGTTGAGAGAACTCGTGCGTATGAATACGGTCTGCGTACCGAGTGGGCTCGTATACATGATTGCGGTCAGTATATGAGTCAGCTTACACGTATGAATACGGTCTGCGTGTTTAAGTGGCTTGCACGTATGAATACGGTCTGCGTGTCAAGCGGGTCTGCGGATTGTCAGACCATGTTGCAGGTGGCGAGAGCTGAAAGCTGGTCGTGGTCGCGGTCGCGGTCACCGTCAGCAAGACAGCAGGAAAGAACCCGCCACTTGCGCTCTGGACACGTACAGGACAATGCCTTGGCTTTATTTTTATAATCGGTTTTTATTAAGAAAGATGGATGTTTGTGTCTATTCAAACTTATGAACTATTTGAGAGAACGATGAATAAATTAGTTGGCTGAAGACGAACGGAACTTTGTGAGAGGCTGAACGCTTTACACAAATTGCTCGGGTAGCTTCTAACAAGATCTTGTTTGCAGATGAAGATACTGATGACGACTCTGAAGAAACCGGGTCCTCTACTGCGGTCAACCCGTTGCTTCTGCCAGCGGGCGAAGTGGAGGTCGAGGTGCCGACTTCTCCCATCGCGGGTCCTAGCGGGGCCACTCCAAGAGTTTGTGTCGAGGACGACACCTCGCCAGGAGAGGCCGTGTAAGGAGAATCTTCTCTTACGTCAGTAACTACCCCACCACGCCTATAAAAGCAAGGCGCTGGGGATAGAACGACCGGATTCGCTTGTGACACACGCATGTGTACACGTACGTGACCCAGTTCCGCAAAACCGCGACCGCCGCACAATACCCGAGCGCCTTTGTTTAACCGCGCTCCGTGATTGGTCGTCCCCACAAAAAAATCATCATTGGGGGCTCGCAGCCCGGTGCCCGACCTGCGAGCACCGATTCTACGGGAGCTGCTCAGCGCACCCCATCGCCACCATCGCTCACCCCGCTGTCCCAGGCGCAGACAGCGAGCCAGGAACAAAGAAACCCGCGCCAACCTGCAGTGCCGATTAGGCCCCCCGCGTTCCGTCCCGTGCCAACCCAGGCCCCGGGGCCCGCGGGGACCGGTAACCGTGCACCTACCGCCCGCACCACCGCCTCTGCCGTGCGCCTTATCGCACCAAGCGCGCGTATATCGGCCTCGCCCGCGCCCCGTCCAGCGCCCGCGCAACAGACCGCCGCTACGTCTCGCCCCGCGCCGCCCGTTTACACCACCGCGCGGCCCAGTGCGCGATCGTCCGCGAGCGCGCGCCCGGCCGCCGCTACGGGCCGAGCTGTGCGCAACGCGTCGCCCGCGCCTCACCGCTTGCTGGCAGGCTCAGCCGCCGCAACAAGTACTTCAGTGCAAGACGTCACTATGTCGCCGCCGCCGCCGAGGACCTCCGCCCGGGACTCCCCAGCTGCACTTTCACCGTGCTCGTCGAGGGAAGGGAGCGACCTCTCGATGGCATCGGACACCGCACCCAGCCACCATGGTGCACCTGTTGGATACCCGGATACGGAGGTCAGTAATTGTGCACTTATTGATGACTCCGGCAGCGACATGTGTACCGAAGAGTCGCTGGCCCTCGGCTACGACTTTCAGTCCGAAGCTAGGGCCCAGCGCCGACCGAGAAGCTTCGATGGCGAGGCCGCTGAAGAGGCCAAGTGTCTGTACCCCGACTCCCCACTCCCGCAGCGCGACGCGCGTGGAAGAGCGGAAGCGGGTTTGCCGACCTTCGCTGAAGCGACTCGTCGTCCATCCACCGGACTAGACCCTGCACACACAGTGCCACCACCCGCCGCAGCCCCTGCACAAGGTGCGAGCGCCACCGCGGCTGCCAAAGGCAGCAAGGAGAAAAGGTCACGCTACCCTCCGCTCATAGTGGAGAAGTTGACTGGCTGGGCCGCCCACTTTAGGGCCCTCAGTATAAAGTTGGGCCACCCACCCAACGCCCGACCTTTCAAGGGGGGATTTACGTTCCGCCCGGAGAGCGAGGACGTATACAGGGTGGTCCAAAGCTATCTGACGGACCTGGAAAAGTCGGACGGCACCAGCTGGTTCGCTTACTCGCTACAGGTGGAGCGTAGCCTAAAGGTGGCCATCAGGGGGCTGCCGGCGGACACGGACCCAGCTGACATCACCGAGGAGCTCAGCCTGCTGGGGTATGAGCCGGAGTACGTGCGTAATATTAACGCACGCGGAGGACGACCCGGCTGCATATTTCACGCAGTGCTGAGGAGGCAGACGGACATCCGTAGGATTTACGACACCACGACCCTAATGTGGAGCGTGAAGAAGCAAGCGTGGGCCCGCACAATGCCACAGATGCCAGAAGTTCAGGCATAGCTCTTACCAATGTCACCGCCCTCTCGCCTGCATGAGGTGCGGTGAAGGACACGTCGCGCGCGACTGCCTGCGCCCCAGAGATGAGCCGGCCACCTGCGCTAACTGTGCGGGCGACCACCCGGCCTGCAGCACAAGGTGCCCGGTCCTGAAGAAAGAAGCCACGAACAGGCAGGCGGGCACTGTCGCCACTTCAGCGAGCCAGCCTAGAGAGGGGCCGCCAACCAACGCTGAGGACCATGAGGCCCCCAGCACTACGCTGATGGCGGCAGCAAATGGACCCACCTCCACCTCCACAAAAAATGACGCTACTGCCTCGAGGCGGAAGAACAAGAAGCGCGGGGGAAGGAAGAGGGGAAAGAAACCCCAGCCCCCCGCGACCCAAACAACAGAGGGCACTGTCCCTGTCGCGGCGCAGGCGCAGGCCACTGCCGCACCAATAACTACCAACGTGACTCCTATTGTTGCCGCTGCTGGCGCTAGTGAGCCGAGGAAGGGGAAGCGGGAGGAAAAACCCGCCCCACCCACAAGCGCGGCCCCGGCCGCCGCTAAACCTAAGGCACCAAGGCCACAACAACAACAACAACATGAACAACAACAACAGAAACAACAACACCCAGCTGACGCCCGCGAGCAGCGGCAGCACAATCCACCACCGGTTGGCGTCCCACAGACCGAAGGCCAACAACAAAAGGAGTTCACCGCCTGCGCCATCAACCTGCTAATGAACCTAATTAGGGCCATAAGACAAGGACAGGACGCGGGCATAGTTATCCTCGACGGACTGGCTGAGCTACTAAGATTGTACAATGTCTAGTTCGTTGAGGGTATTACATTGGAATGCCCGCGGCCTTAGAAATAAGGTCGCCCCATTCCGCCTCCTCCTCAAGGAACAACGGATCGACGTGGCGCTCATATGTGAAACACTCCTGGGGCCTGCGGACAAGATCAGGTTCCCGGGATACTTCATCTATAGGAGGGATGAGAAGTCGCCGCTCGGCATCACCTACCGCAAGCTGGCGGTGCTGGTCAGCCGAAGGGTCGTCCACCAGCCGCTCCCAGAGATCACCCCTACGACCTTCCAGGCGTTAGGAGTCCAACTCCACGTCGCCGGCAAGGACATGAACATCTACGCGGCCTACCATCCACCTGGCACCGACTTCAGCCTCACGGAGCTGAAGAACATCCTGCAGTCACCGAACCCGACACTCCTTGCCGGCGACTTCAACATCAAGCATCTGGCCTGGAATAGCCGGACGCAGAACAGCTGGGGCGGTCGGCTCTTCGCGGACGCGGAGACCCACGGATACACGGTGTCCGGCCCCGACTCACCAACCCACTACCCAGACAACCAGGCGCACTCTCCGGACGTGCTGGACATCGTGATCCACCGGGGCCTCGGTTGCCAGCTCACCCAGCAGGTGATAGACGACGAGTTGCAGTCGGATCACCAACCTGTACTCGTCGTCCTATCAGAGATGCCGACCAGACTCTAGCCTCCTGCGCCACGTCGCATCACGGACTGGACTCAATTCAAGGAAAAGCTGGAAACCACCACTCCCACTTGGCCCGTCGTGACCGCCGCAGACGTGGACAAACTTGCGGAAGAGGTCACCGCCTGCATTCAGCGCGCCTTGGAAGAGGCGACATCAACAATGCCGACGACGCCGGGGGGCTTGTTTACAAACCCATCCCCGCCCACATCAAGCACATGATCGCCCAAAGGAGGCCTACGCAGGCGGTGGCAAGACACTGGATGTCCCACCACCAAGCGGGACCTTAACCGTCTGGCGGAGAAGGTCAGGGCCAAGCTCCAGGAACTCAACGCCGAGGGCTGGGAGGAACGCATCGACGCCGCAGAGGGAGACTGGGCGTCGCTGCACAAGCTTTGCAGGACGCTAACGAAAACCCCAGCCCCGGTGCGCCCTCTACGCCACAGCGACGGGGCGCCCAGATACCTAGCAGCAGACCGAGCAGAAATCTTCACGGAGCACCTGGAGCGTCAGTTCCAGCCGAACCCGACAGACGACCCCGAGCACATCGCAGCAGTCGAGAGGCACCTTGGAGAGTACTTTGCCTCGCCGATAGCTCCAGATGAAGACCCAGTTTTCTTTTCCCCGTGCGCAGTGAGACGCGCCATCCTCAGAACGAAGTCAAGAAAGGCCCCGGGACCAGACGGGATCACAAATACAGTGCTGCACCACTTGCCGTACCGTACCGTTGCGGCACTGGCGCGCCTGTTTACAGGGATCCTGCGCACCGGAGTTTTCCCGGCTGCGTAGAAGGAGGGGCGCGTCATTATGCTGCCAAAGCCGCACAAGGACGTCCTGAAGCCTGAGAGCTATCGGCCCATCACGCTTCTCTCCTGCATCTCCAAGGTGTTTGAGCAACTCCTGCTGCGACACCTCCAGCAACACGTCACACCGCTCCACGACGCTCCAGCTGTCGAGGGTGCTGCACCTGCTCACGGCGGCGGTGAACAACAAGGAGCGAGCAGTTGCAGCATTCCTCGACATGGAAAAAGCCTTTGAAGAGGTGGTCTTCTCTTTCCTCCAGGACAGGACTTTCAGGGTGGTGGTTGACGGTGCGCTATCGTGCGCCCGTCCCATCGCAGCCGGAGTGCCGCAAGGCAGCTGCGTCTCTCCGTGGTGTTATTCCTGCTTCACCGACGACATCCCCACTACACCGGACACCACGCTCGCGCTGTACGCTGATAACGCGGGCGCGGCGTACATCTCCACATCACTCAACGTGCAACACGCGGCGGTCAAGCTGCAGCGCGTGCTCGATCTTTTGCCAGAATAGTTCACCAAATGGAGGTTGTCGGTGAACGTGTTAAAGACACAGGCGCTGGCTGTCGGCGGCTACAAGAAACCACCACCCTTGAAACTGCAGGGAGTCGACGTCGAGTGGCTCGGACAGGCCAAGTACCTGGGAGTCACCATCGACAGTCGGCTCTCCATGACGTCACACGTCTGCACGGTTGTCGCGAAAAGCAGGACCGCCCGTTTCATGCTACACCCAGTGCTCTCGTCTCGCCTCCCGCTGCGCACCAAGTTGGGGGTGTACAAAACGTACATCCGCCCACTTCTTACGTACGCCGCCCCAGCCTGGCTCGCCCTCACGAGCGAGAAGAATAGAAGGAAGCTCCAAGCGCAACAAAATCTAACGCTACGAAGAATCGTCGCCGCGCCTCGCTTCGTGAGGAACACCGTCGTGCAGCGGGACCTCGGCATCTAGAGCCTGGAGGACTTTTGCCGGCGCCTCGCGTCCAACATTTCCGCGCGCGCCGACGCCTCTGCCTGGCCGCACATCAAGGAGATTGCGCCATGGCACACGCGCCCGCCTGACGCGGGGCGCCCCCCGCGCCTACCCAGGCGCCTACCTCGCGACCTCGTGACGGACGTGAGTGACGTCACACCCCCACCGGCCGTGACTGACCAACCGAGTATGTCGCTTCACCTACACGCGACATACTCGTACAATAAGACTCCACAACACCACAGTACACACACATCGGTGCAACTCCGCGTTCTAAGTTAACATAGGCGCGGCGCGCGCCCCCCACCTCATACCCACACGACTCCACAACATTATGAGTCACGCGATGGATAGCGGCGCGGGCACGCCATCTACTCGCAAACATGAGCGGTGTTACACAACACAATACCGCTCACACATACATACATGGCCCCTTAGCCCGGAGCGCATCGGCTAGCTTTGATAACGCTGTGGGCGGGGGCCCCCTCCCCGGTAGGGGCAGCCCCAGCCGCCTCTGGCTGGTCATCATCCGCCGGGCTTCACCCGGAGCACCGGGAGTTCCACCTGGCGGTGACAGACCGCCGAGGCGGCGTGAAGATACGGTTAACACCGTGGCGCCCCTACCGACACAAAATTACACTAACTCACAGGCGAGCGGCGAAAGTGCGCTCGCCACTGACCGAGGCCTATATGGCCACTCCAGCGACGGTGTCCGTATGTTTACGGGCACAAAGGGATCCCGCGGGACAAAGGGCGTTGCCCATAACCCGTCAGCCGCACCCCTTACGGGGATGCAGCGACTACTCCGGTAGAACGACCATTTGGTCGCTCGATGCTCGGACTGGACGGACGTGTGAATCATCAGCCAGTCGTAAGGTTACGTAAGCCATCTGATTTTAGTTTGTTGCAAAAGTGATAGTGAACTCACTATCACTTGTGTTTTTGTGTGTTGCACACGTGTGTTTCGTTTAGTGGATTTTAAATCTTAGTGGACTGTAAGTGAATTTTGCTAATTATAATTTGAGTCAATTGTATTTTTGAAGTAAAAATGTTTTTTTTTGTTGTGACTTGTTTTTTTTTTAAATAAATTTCCACTTCTGAAGCTTATAATATTATAAATACAAAAGAGATTTCAATTCAGATAATATCCGCAAGTTTAAGGAATGCTTAAGAAATCTTTCTTGGTCTGAAATACACACGGCTAACAACGCAAACGCAGCATTTAATAATTTTCATGAAACGTTTTGCCTATTTTACAATCTTCGTTTCCCTAAATTAAAAGTAAAAGTAAATTTAAATAACAAAAAGAAACAAAGTTGGATAAGCAAGGGCTTAAAAAAAAGTTGTAAAACAAAAAGGTTACTGCGCCATCAATTTTATAAAAACAAAAGTGCGACTAATTAGACTAGATACCTTAAATATACTAATCTCCTTAAAAAATGCATATTTAATACTAAGAAAAACGCAAATATCAAATACATAGCTAAAAACGATAACAAATGCAAAGCTACGTGGAATGTTATAAAAGACGAGTTGTATAATGCAAACTCTAGACATAATATAGACAGTATCAAATATAACAACACACTTATTACCGATCCAGTAGAAATAGCGTCTGCCTTTAATAACCATTATATCAGCCAGACATTATATTCAGCCAGACATTAGTAGCCGTACATCGCGTCCCCCATGCTCATGAAGAAAACGATAGACCCAAAAACATTATTGTGAAGTTTACTTAACGAATACTCAGAAACAACATGCTCAGCGCCTGCAGATTATTTAAGAAGCTGAACGCGGATTTGCTAGGCTTCTCAAACTCCCCATTTACGTTCATGAACATTTGACCCTGAAAAATAAGCAGTTATTTTGGGAATGTCGTAATGCAGCCACCATGCATAACTTCAAGTTCGTGTGGGTCAAGAACGGCACCATTCTTGCTAGAGAAAAGGAAGGAGCGCGAGCATTCGCCATCAAATCTACGCAGGACGTTGGTAAAATTATGCCCGCCTCGCCGGCAGGTGGGTCTTCTGTTCCTAGTCATTGACACTGTCAACATTCAGAACTTCAAACCATACCTACCGATTCTCTTATATTTGTTTTGCCATTTCCAGATATTAATTATTTTATCATTGTATTGTGTATATCTCATTGATTGCTTTGCTTACGCTTACTTTTTTCACTCAATGCTTATCAAACTGCAACTCTTCTTGAAGTTATTATTGGTTTATGTCTATATGCTCAATCTTTTGTTTCATGTGCCACTATATTGCCTATATTACATCGCTTTCGTGTTGCACAATTCACTCGTAGTCATAAAGTTTTTATTAATCTAAATATATAAAAGAAGAAACTGACTGACTGACTGACTCATCTATCAACGCACAGCCCAAACCGCTGAGTCTACAGATTCCAAATTTGGCACATACGTTCCTTATGAGGTTAAGGGGTGCAATAAGAAAGGATTTTTCAAAATGTACCCCCTAAGGGGATGAAACGGGAGTCAAAAGTTTATATTGGGAACAAGATTAGGTAAGACTGTTTTATTAGAAACTTCACAGGAGTACTCTTATCGATAAATGAGTTAACATTTGTGTTTCAGGTTTTTTCAGAATTCAACCCCTAAAGGGGGAAATGGGGTAACAAAGTCTGAAAATCAACATCGGTATTGTTTGTATGGTGTATCGGGTCGGGTGTATTACAAAAACAACGATTTTAATATTTAATATGGCGGACCTGAAATGCCTTCATTCCCTGTTGGGGAGCGATAGGGTTGAAATGTCTAAAAATCAATATGGGTGTCGATACCGAGATTATCAGGGGTGCAGATTACGAAAATGGCATTTATTTTGAGATCCAGAAGATGGCGGATTCGACTTCTATTCAGGATTATTGTTGATTTATTGATGATTGTGATAACGATGATGGTGATTGTGATAACGATGATGGTGATTGTGATAATGATGTTGATGGTGATGATTGTGATTACGATGATAATAATTGTGATTATGATGATGAAGATTGTGACAACGATGATGATGATTGTGATAACGATGATGATGATTGTGAAACTGATGATGATGATTGTGATAACAGTGATGGTGATTGTGATGGTGATAGTGATAGTGATAGTGATAGTGATGGTGATAGCGATGGTGATGGTTATTGTAATGGTGATAGTGATAGCGATTGTGATAGTGATAGTGATAGTGATAGTAACGGTGATTGTGATGGTGATAGCGATGGTGATGGTGATTGTGATGATTATAGTGATTGTGACTGTGATAGTCATGGTGATTGTAATTGTGATAGTGATTGTGACAGTGATGGTGTTTGTGATAATGATGATGATGATTGTGATTACGATGATGATGATTGTGATTACGATCATAATGATTGTGATCACGTTGGTGATGATTGTGATAACGATGATGGTGATTGTGATAGTGATTGTGATGTTGATTGTGATAGTGACGGTGATTGTGATGGTTATAGCGATGGTGATGGTGATAGTGATTGTGACTGTGATATTGGTTGTGACTGTGATAGTGGTGGTGATAGCGATCGTGATGGTGATTGTAATGGTGATGGTGATGGTGATGGTGATTGTGACAGTGATTGTGACTGTGATAGTGATGGTGATTGTGATGGTGATTGTGATTGTGATGGTGAATGTGATGGTGATTGTGATTATGATGATAATGATTATGATTACCGTGATAGTGAGTGTGATAACGATGATGGTGATTGTGATGATGATGATTGTGATTACGATGATAATCATTATGATTACGATGATTAAGATTATGATAACGATAATGGTGATTGTGATAGTGGCGGTGATTGTGATGGTGATAGCGATTGTGATGGTGTTTGTGATGGTTATTGTAATAGTGGCGGTGATTGTGATGGTGATAGCGATGGTGATGGTTATTATGAGGGTGATAGTGATTGTTACTTTGATAGTGATGGTGATTGTGATTGTGATACCGAGGATGGAGATTGTGATGATGATGATTGTGATTACGATGATAATGGTTGTGATTACGATGATAATGATGATGGTGACAGTGATGGTGATTGTGATGGTGATTGTGATCGTGATGGTGATAATGATGGTGATTGTGATAGTGATGATTATGAAATTTGGCAGATAGTTCATAACCTGGATTAACACGTAGGACACTATTTAAAGTATTTATCCCTTTAATATGATCCAGTGGGACAGTTACCGAACTTTACGCGGGCGAAGCCGCGGGCAACAGCTAGTGTATTATAATATTATTGTAGTGTATAAATAAATACCGACATGCCTTACTGGTGGGGCGAGCGGTGGTGGGGGTGCGGTCAGTGAGTCGCTTCACTGACAGCACACTCTTTGCTTACCCGCCGTGCGAGTAAGACGTGCGCGTTGATACCAAACTGTGTTGTTTTATTTTACTACGTGCCAAATAGTGACCTGTACAAGTGGCGACACTGCCAGGATACAAAATATAAGGTACGTGCCGTATAAAAAAAAAAAAAAACTGAGTGTTTACAAAGTAACCAAGAGGTAAATCGGTAGCAAATCAGTTCGTTGTATATTGATGCCTTTTTTTTTTTTTTTTTTCGGATGGGAAATCATCAAATGATTTCTCCCGCTCTGGGCGGAGCAGGAGGGAGTGTCAGACTTTTACTGACTAAAACCCATCCATGTTCCTTCATCGCCCTTTGTGTTCCGGGGTCACGGTATCTCTTTCGAACAGTCCCGCAACCCCGGCAGGCATCGGTCCTTGCGGACCCCTTCCTGTTGCTGACTCTCTTTGAGGCGCGCGTGGAACACGAACGCGCCGTCGACACGGCCTGTCGTCATAAGACGGACGGACGGCGAGCTAGCCAATAGCCCACCGTCCACAGGCCCGCGCCTACGGTGGCCGGGGGCCACGTGGTGGCCCCCGACGCCCGGGGCGTCTCCCGCGGCGGCCGGGACGCTGTGAGGTTCTCTCCCTCTCACGTTCCGCCACCTCCTTCTCTAGCATTACTGTTTCGCAGAAGGAGGTGACGGCGTCCCATTCCGTCTCGCTCCGGACCATGGCTTGCACCAGGGCCGGACGCGAGAGGTCGCCGTCGCCAATCGCCGCCAATCGCCGCTTCAAGGACACGGCGGTGCTCCACCCACGCGGGGCACACCTCCACCGTGTGCTCCACCGTGTCCTCCGGTCGATCCTCACAGTGGAAACACCCGGGCGTTTCCTCCCGCCCGATTCGGTGCAGGAACCTCCCGAAAACACCGTGTCCGGTGAGGACCTGCGTCAGGCGGAAGGTGAGGATGCCGTGGCGTCTCTCCAGCCACTCCTCAAAGAGGGGACTTATCGCCACTATCGTGGCGTGCCCTGCACGGGGTTGCGACAGTCGCTCTCTCCATGTCGCCATGAGATCCCGCCGGAAGTCTGTCCGCTGAGCGACAATTTGTCGCGGCAGCGGAGTTTCCCCCCGGCGAAGCACCTCCGCGCGCCATTCATGCAGGCGCGCGAGGACTAGCGCCTCCAGATCCCATGGCGGCAATCCGGCAAGGAGGCACGCTGCCTCGCGGGCGATCGTGCGGTACCCACGGGCCAGCCTTACGGCTACCACCTTTTGGGGCGCGTTCAGGTAGTGGGCTGCACGCAGCCTCAAGGAACGCGCCCGTATATTGATGCCTTACATAATAATTTTATAATTTGTTAGTACTATCTCTAAATTATTTTAAGCAATCCTTGGAATAAATATTATATTGGGTTTTAAGTTGTTATAATTAAATGTTAAAGGCAGTTATTATTCCAAAACGAAACTGAAACAACGACATACGACATACGACATTGATTGTACCTAAATATTCGTATAATAACGAAACTTGTAGTACGTCAATGATAGATGCTGTGATTATTGGCAGAAAAGAATTGGATTGTTGTTAAGAATACTAAGCAAATTAAATATATATTTTGAACATTATAGTGATATTGTTGGTAGGTAAATAATTAAAGACTGTTGTTATCTAATTATGATCGTAAGGAAGTTAGATCAAGATATTTTTTATGCTTGTTATACTGTATGGCTTCTTATGATTACCAAATATTAATTATTATTTGCGTTCTTGAGTAACCTTGATCCCAGTGATAGACATTCCGTGTGTTCAAATTAACAGTTTTTCTTCTGTCAATAATCAAAGTGAACATTGTCGTCAGAGGTAGTTTGCTTAAGCAAACGGTACCTAAAAAGGAAATTAATCCTTCCTTCCAGGTAGACCACAAGTATGTCGCACATACCACCTCTAGAGTCTTTGGACTGTGACGGCGACCCAGCTTCAGTTGGTTTACGCTGGGAAAAGTGGAAACGTGCACTAGGATTGTACCTAACGGCCACCAATGTTACCACACCTGAGGCAAAAAGAGCTTTGCTCTTACACATGGGTGGGTTACCCCTACAAGAAATATATTATAATATTCCTGGTGCACATGTAGAAACTACTAGTGATAACAATGATGTTTTCACTGTTGCTGTCAACAAGCTTGACGAATATTTTGCCCCTAAACAAAGCCGTGTTTATGAGCGTCACTTGTTCAGGCTCATTAAACAAGAAAATGGGGAAAAATTTGACAAGTTTCTCGTCAGACTCAGACACCAGAGCTCCAAATGCAAATTCACTGCCCCTGATGAACACATGATCGATCAAATCACCGAGAAGTGTGAGTCAGCCAAATTAAGAAAAACAATTCTGACCCTTGGTGATGATGTTACCCTTGACAGGGTTATTTCTGAAGCCAACGCTTTAGAGACTGTAAATCGCCAACTTAATAACTTTGGGTTGCCGGGATTAAGTAAAGATCTGCCGGTTAATAGAGTGGAAGTTTTTAAAAAGACTTCAAATGCAAATTCATGTGTGCGTTGTGGTGGCAGTCATTCAAGTGATATTAAATCTTGTCCAGCCCGAGATAAGAAGTGTCTTAAGTGTGGGTTTGTTGGACATTTTCGCAAACAGTGTAGGACTAGGGCGGAAAAACGTAAAAATAATGATATTTCTTCTAAACCTAGTAAGAAATTTAAAAGGAAGTCTGAAGAGGTAGATTATATTTTTCATATTGATAATGACGACACCATTAAATGTACGCTAGGGGGTGTTGAAATTGAGATGTTAATAGATTCTGGCAGTAAATGTAATATAATTAACGACGTAACGTGGCAAATTCTCAAGAACAATGGAGTCCTTGTTGAAAATCAAGTAAAATCTCCCAACAAGAGATTTATGGCCTACGGAAGTCGTAATGCTTTAACCGTACTTGGGTCTTTTGACTCTAACATAACAATTGGTAACAATTTTTCCAGAGCAAAAGCCACATTTTTTGTTGTAAAAGATGGCACTAGAAATTTACTCGGGAGAGAGACCGCCACGTGCCTTGGTGTTCTAAAAATTGGATTAGGAGTAAATGCAATCGATGGTAAGTTCCCTAAATTTAAAGATGTTCAAATTCATATCCCTATAGGTGAATCAATTAAACCAGTTGCTCAACCTTGTCGAAGAGTCCCTGTCCCGCTAGAGTCTAAAATTATTAAAAAAATCCAAGAGCTTGTTGAGTTTACGTTATAGAACCAGTTAATAGCCCATCTGACTGGATCTCTCCATTAGTACCTGTTTTAAAAGCGGATGGCGATGTCCGAATCTGTGTAGACATGAGGAGAGCCAATCGAGCTATCATAAGGGAAAAGCATCCTTTGCCCACTATGGAACAATTAATTCCAAAGTTTAGAAATGCTAAAGTATTCTCCAAACTAGATTTAAAGAATTAATTTCACCAATTAGAGATAAGTGAAGACAGTAGACACATTACGACATTTATTTGTAGCCAAGGATTATTTAGGTACAAACGTCTCATGTTTGGAATCTCATGCGCTCTCGAATATTTTCAAAAAAATTTAGAAAGGGTTCTCTTGCCTTGTACAGGAGTCGTTAATTTCATTGATGACATAGTCGTTTACGGTAGCGACGAGGCTGAACATAGCGCAAGGCTCAAAAAAGTCTTACAGATTTTAAAAGACAACAATGTTCTGCTAAATGATAAAAAATGTTCATATGGAGTTAATCAAATTGATTTTCTCGGTCATCAGTTATCTTGTAAGGGAGTTAAGCCTCTCGACAAATATGTAAAGGCAATAGAGTCGTTTCGAGAACCAACAGTCATTGAGGAAGTACAAAGCTTCTTAGGGTTAGTAAATTATGTAGGAAAATGGATCCCTAATTTAGCTACATGGACCGAACCTTTGCGCGAACTACTAAGACTAAAACTAGGCAAAGGTGTGGATATCACCTCTTATTGGCACGATAAACAAACAGGCATTTGATGGGTTGAAACGTGCCATGACGCAAATCAAAACTTTAGGGTACTATGATCCGGTTGACCGTACCCAAGTCTATGCCGACGCTAGTCCAGTTGGTTTGGGAGCTGTGCTCGTCCAACATGGCACTAATGGTCCCCGAATAATTGCATATGGCAATAAGAGTCTAACAGACCGTGAGAAACGGTACTGCCAGACCGAGAAGGAGGCTCTTGCGTTGGTTTGGGCAGTGGAACATTTTGATATGTACCTGTTTGGAAAGGATAGTTTTGAACTTGTTAGTGACCACAAGCCGTTAGAGGTGATATTCGGAACGAATTCTAAACCGTGTGCGAGAATCGAGCGTTGGGTACTGCGCCTACAATCGTACAATTTTAAAATAGTCTATAGCCCGGGCAAGAAAAATATTGCAGACTCACTGTCAAGACTTTGTTCGGATAATAAGTCTCCAAAGCCTTTTGATGATGATAATTATTTGAACCTAGTTGTTGATCAATATCGTCCTATAGCAATGACTTTGCGTGAGTTAAGGCAAGCTTGTGAGGGAGATTCAGAGCTGAAGTTAGTCAGGAATGGAATATACAACAATAGCTGGGACCAGAGTGTCAACATTTATAAGATCTTTGAACAAGAACTTTGTTTTCAAGACAATTTACTGTTGCGTGGGAATAAAATAGTTATCCCGTCATGTTTGAGGTCAAAAGTTTTAGCAGCTGCTCATGAAGGTCACCCGGGCATCGTAGCCATGAAAATGAGACTACGTTCTAAAGTATGGTGGCCCAAAATTGACAGAGATGCTGAACATTGTGTTAGAGCTTGTAAGGGTTGCACTCTGGTTTCTGCTCCAAATCTTCCTAACCCCATGCGCAGAAGAGAACTGCCAATACAGCCCTGGATTGATATAGCAATAGATTATCTTGGACCCTTACCTACCGGACATTATCTTTTAGTCATTATAGACTATTATAGCAGATATAAAGAAATTAAAATTACTAAAAACATAGATTTTGCACACACCATTAGCATGCTTAAAGAAGTATTTTCTCGGTTAGGCACACCCGTAAGCGTTACCGCTGATAATGGTCGGCAGTTTGTTAGTTCAGAATTTGAAAGTTTTTGCAAAGAATTTGGTATTCAATTGTTTCATACTATTCCCTATTGGCCTCAACAAAATGGCGAAGTTGAGAGGCAGAACCGTAGTATATTGAAACGTTTACGGATAAGCCAAAGCCAAAAATCTAATTGGCAAGAGGATTTGCTCATATATCTCACAATGTATAATAGCACCCCCCACTTCGTCACAGGTAAAACTCCCGCAGAACTCTTTTTCAGACGTCAATTTAGAGATAAACTGCCTTCCGTTGTGGATATAGAATTTACAGATCCAGGAGCTAGTGACAGGGATAGTGAAAAGAAAAGTAAAGGAAAAGAATATGCAGATAGGAAGAGGCAAGCGACGGAATCTAGTATAGATATTGGAGAAAAAGTATATGTTAAGAATACAATAAAGGAAAACAAGTTGTCCACCACATTCAAGGATACGACACATACAGTGGTGAATAAAGAAGGGAACGATGTCGAATTGGTAAATGATGATAGTGGACAACGGTTACGTAGTAATATAGTACATTTGAAGAGAGTTGAAGGAAAGTGGAAAGTTTGCACAAAAGAGGATGATAAATCTTCAGGAAATAACGATACCGTCGATAACAATGTGTGCGAAGAAAATTAATAAGTTGATTGTTTTTCAGACCATTAATAAAATTATTTGATGATTGTTCTTGAAATAAATTGATTTGTATTTGATTATACTTATACGAAATAATGCTATTTTTTCTAATTTTGTAAAAGGTAGATGTACTGTATAAATAAATACCGACATGCCTTACTGGTGGGGCGAGCGGTGGTGGGGGTGCGGTCAGTGAGTCGCTTCACTGACAGCACACTCTTTGCTTACCCGCCGTGCGAGTAAGACATGCTCGTTGAAACCAAACTGTGTTGTTTTATTTTACTACGTGCCTAATAGTGACCTGTACAATTATCATACTTATTTGTAGTACTTTCTTCAGTAATGGATGAACAGTCTCTTACTGTTTACTATCAGAACTGTAGGGGAGTTCACACCATACTGCATACGTTATACGTAAATATTTTGGCTAATTGCTACGATGTTATTGTCCTAACGGAAACCTGGCTTACGCCGGAGATATCTGACGCCGAATTCATTGATGATCGCTACACTGTACATAGGTGCGACCGTGACCGTGAAGCCACTGGTAAGAAGAAAGGAAGTGGAACCCTGGTAGCGATTCTTAAATCACTACGAGCGGTTAGAATCAACCCGGTTGCAGCTTTATATGCCGGACATTGAATATGTTATTATTCAGATACCCAGCATAAATAGGGGTACATTGCATATGATTAGTGCAGCTTATGTGCCACCAAAAACTCCGGAATCTGTCTATGATACTTTCAAATGTTGGATACCTACCTTGACGATACTGACGTTGAACGCTTTTACTTGATTGGTGATTTCAATTTACCTGCTCTTAATTGGGATACCAACATCAGTAACCACTCCACCTTTGGTCATGTCTGCGGAAATAACACCCCTGCGGGTGAAGTTGTGAGTAATTTTCTGTACACACATAATGCTATCCAGTACAACACACATAAAAACACACGTAATAATATACTCGATCTCTTTATCAGTAATGGTGACTGCATAGTGTGCGAAACTAATGACCTTTTATTGCCTGCTGATCAATATCATCCCCCGTTTTATGTATTGATTCCCTTCTGGACACGAAACAGTAATATGAGACGTAATACAATTAAAAGATTTAACTATTATAAAGCTAATTATGACAATATTAACCAAGATTTATCGGAAATAAACTGGGAGTCTTCTCTACGTAACTGCTCTATAGAGGAATCGCTCAAGGTCTTCTACGATATCATTTTTTATGTTATCAAAACAAATATTCCTTTAACATCAGTGAAGTCATCGAGGTTCCCAGTTCGGTTCTCACCGGCTCTCATACATATTTTTAGGAACAAGTGTAGAGCTTGGATAAAGTGCAAAAAAATATAAAAATTTGTTAGATTATGAACAGTTTTCGCTTTTCAGATCCCGATTTCACGTTGAGTGCACTCATTGTTATGACTGGTACATACATATTACATCAATACTGTTGAGGACAGTATTAAACAAAATGTTAATTAATTTTGGAAATTCATCTCAAACCGTAAGTCATCCAAAGGAATTCCTTCTAGTGTGCGTTTCAAAAATCAATCTTCGAACAACCCTAATGAAATCTGCAATCTCTTCTCTGTGTATTTTAAATCTGTCTATGAACCTTCCACTTTGTCAAATGATTTTTGCTCACGCGCAGATTGTTCTGAGGACTATACTGCTGTGGACAATATTCAATTCTCAGTTCAGCAGGTATTGAGGCACCTGGAAACCTTAGGTACCTCAAAAGGGCGCTTGGTCCCGATGTACTTCCTGCAATATTTCTCAGAAATACTGCTAAGAACATATGTGTTCTTCTACAAATCATTTTTATCGATCCCTGTCACAAGGAATTTTTCCTGATGCTTGGAAGCGAGCTAACGTAACATCGGTGCACAAGTCTGGCCCTACAGATGACGTCGAGAACTATCGCCCAATATCAATATTGTCGGCCTTATCGAAACTCTTTGAAAAGCTTGTACATAGTGAACTTTATCCGTTGCTTCATAATGTTATTGTTCCGCAACAACACGGATTTGTTAATAGGAGATCTACTGTAACAAATCATGTAGCATATTCAGAATACCTTTTTAATGATATGTATGCTGGTATTCAAGAAGACTCAGTCTGTACTGATTTCCAGAAAGCGTTCGATAAGGTCGACCACGAGCTGCTATTGCGCAAAATTGCGTTTAATGGCATGACCTGTTCAGGTGGTTTTCGTCGTATGTTTCCAAAAGGACGCAGCGCGTTGTGATTAATGGTTATCAATCATTTTCTATACCAGTGACATCAGGTGTTCCTCAAGGATCGATTTTAGGACCCCTTCTATTTCATTTTGTTCCTTAACGACATAGGCAAATGTTTCCAAAATTCAAAATTTATTTTAATTGCAGATGACTTAAAAATATTTAGACCAATTAAAAACACTAGCGATTGTCTTGCTTTACAAAGTGACTTAAATAGACTGTCTGAATACTGTGCGTGTAATCAACTAAAACTAAGCGAGCCTAAATGTTGTTATTTGAGCATCACCAAAAACAAAAACATCTACAGATACCAGTACTCTCTAAATGATGTCGCTTTAAATAGAGTTACCATGCTTCGCGATCTGGGTGCCTTTTTTGATGACAAGCTTCATCTTGATGTACACATTAATACAATTGTTAACAAGGCTTGGCGCATGTACGGATTCATTATGCGATCATCCACTAAATTCGTGCGCCCACAGACCTACCTTTACAAGACCTTAATTAGATCTCAAATAGAGTATACAGTTGCGGTGTGGAATCCCCTATACGTTAAATATTCTAACTGCCTAGAAATGGTACAAAAGAATTTTTTAAGAACCATGACTTACAGGTGCTTTCACTCTTCTGCGTCTTATGTCGATTTACTTGGAAAATATAATCTTCTAAGCCTTACTGGCCGGCGGTTGTTTTTGCAGACCGTGCTCCTGTACGACCTCTGCAGAAACACGTACAACTGTTCTGATATTTGCAACAGAATTTGTTATTTAGTTCCCAGAAGAATACATTTGCGTGCAGTGCGTAAGCAACCGTTGTTTGCAGTGAGAGCGTGTCGAACAAAAGCTGGTGTTCGAGCACCGTTGCGACGTCTTGTTGACAATTATAATAAACACTTTCATGACATCGATTTATTGTGTACAACACGTGTAAAATTCCGAAACTCGACTCACGAGGTAATCAAAGAATTAGACATATGGTCCTTTAACTCTTAGATTATTGTGGGTCAATATTTGTCATAATCAGTGCACTTACTTTTAATTACCTATTCAAAAGTTTAAAATAACTGTTTTATTTTCATTTATATCTTTGGTACTTTTAACTTCTCTTTGAAGGGTGTTATTAATATTTTACTTGTATTCTGTGAATAACGCTGCTGATTACATAATTGTTAATTTTAAGTTTTATGTCTCTATGCCTTATTATGTAATTGTTTGTTGTTCTAAATAAAAACAAAAAAAAATCATCAAAATTGATTCATCAAACAAATCAATGCCAACAAATATCACAGGTAACTCTAGCAATACCTAACTGTTAGTTCAATGTTCCTCAAACCAATGTCGATAACTGAAGTTAAGGTGACACAACTCACGGGCTCGAACTCATTGGTGGGCGTGGCCAAAAAGCACGCTGTCTCACCTGGCATCGTGCCCACAAGATAGTATCAGTGACGAGCAGTTAGACGCTAGTCTTCACGCACGTCTAGTTCGTACGCACACACACAGCGTTCCGAACCGTTCCGAACAAAAACGAAGTTACACCATGCACACATAATGCTATTCGACGCCGCTCAACACTCGCCAAATAACGTTTTCTTATAATACTTTCGTTTGACCTTTTATTTAAATGCGCTAAAAAAAAAAAAACTTTTCTTTTAAAACTTTTACTATCAACTTACAACGTTATTATACAATTCGCGAAATTAGTGGCAACAGTAATATTGTATAACTATTATTTATTTTTTTCACTTCTCATGCTCTAAAGTCGCCTTTATGTCGTGCGTAGGCGATATAAAGTCGCTTTTTATGCTCTAGAGCATAAAGTAAAATCTTCGTCGAAGACCAAGGCAATCGGTCCAACAGCTACACGAACAACTTCAACTTCATAGAATAACCTCTTTATTTTATATAACTCGGTTCCTATTTACTACCTCACTAAAGCTCGGTGGTAAAATTACCTCGTGTATAATGGGTCATTTTAGCCCCTTGTATTACAATGTACTATTGTTATTGTTGGCCTGGGGTCACGACCCTGTCCGCCAGGCCTGCTAATCCCTCGAGAGAAGTAAGTGGCTGTGAAGCTAGCAGAGTCTGGACGTTGCTCGGCAGACGACTGCTCTAAATTGTCATCGCGGTACTGTGGATTTCCTTGGCCTGATAAAATTCAGGATTTTCTTTTCAGGGCGTATCACGTCGGGGTCAACAATTTAGTTGTTGTTGTACACTAATTAAATTTAATTAAAATTTGTCATCATTCATTCACAAGACAGAGAAGTGACAGATCAAAAGAAAAGTAAAATATAATATCGTGAAGGTTTTATGTACTTAGAGTTTCTAAATAAGTAGGTCGCTACACCATATTATAGGAGTGCAATAAAAATGTACCAGGCATCCTTCAACTTCAGCAAAAAACCAATGACACGTCACTGACGTCATGCATGAAATAAAAAGGACAGATATACAGGGTGTGGCGTAAGTAGTGCTCCACCGTTCAGGATTCGATGAACCAGATAATTAACTATAACAATTAAAAATTTAAACCATTTATACCCAAGGGTTCCGAAAATATTTCCTTTTTGTCTTTTATTTACGAAATTTCTACCTTTTATTACAAATTTGGTTGTAGTTTCAACAAAAGTCATTATTCTTTCATTTTGACTTCTGTTAATTACTGCTTAACACTAGAGCTACCATGACAAATTATGATTTTTTATGTAAATTCAGCTCTTTTGAAGAAAAACTTGGTTCTTCTCTAATTTTAACCCAAATTTTTAACACACCATCAAGTTCAAGAGCGATTTTTGTAAAAAAAATGTACCACATTGTCAGTGCCCATGTATTTAATAATATGCCTACTAAATGCCGATTTCAAAATGATATCATTATAACAGATCCAGTAATTTAACAAAAAGATATTCAATTTTAATTGAAGAAAAGAAGATTTTCATTAAACTACTTTTTTAAACTTTATTGCGTTAATACTATTACAAAACGTATTAAAACTTAAAAAACGACAATTAAAAAATGCCTCAGTACACACCGCACGGATATGCTGACATGCATTTTATTTATGGCAAATGCAGAGGTGTTGGTAGAGAAGCAGCTCGTCTTTATCGGGAGAGATCCCGATCGAAGACATCCAGACCACCGAGTTTTTGGGAGAGTGCATAACGCATACACCGAGGGAAGGATACCCGGCACAGGCGTAGGCGGTGCAGGTGAAGGACGACCGCGACGACACAACGATGAACAGGTAATGAATTTAGTTACAGAAGATCCTTCAACATCAATCCGTGTCTTAAGTCGCAGAACTGGCATATCAACTAGATCTGTACATCGAATACTCAAAAGACATGAACTGTACCCATACCACTATCAAAGGGTACAGTCATTGCTACCAAGAGATTATCACTTGAGAGTAACATTTTGTAGAGTAATGCTACGCAGAATAAGAGAAGACCCGCAGTTTTTTAATAAATACTATGGAGCGACGAGTCATCCTGCAAAAAAAAAAGGATATTTAAATCAACACAATTTGCATAACTGGCAGCTAGAAAACCCGCATCTCATTAGGCAAGACAGATCACAGTATCAATTTAAAATAAACCTTTGGACCGGTATCATTAACGGACAGATAATCGGTCCACACGAGCTGCCAGAAACATTAAATGCAGAAAGATATTTAAGTTTTTTGCAAATTGACTTGCCCTTGCTTCTGGAAGGTGTCGTTCCTGAAGTCCAAGAAGACATGTGGCTGCAGAACGATGGCTGTCCCGCTCACTATGCTGTTAGAGTACGAGAGCACCTTGATACAGCGTATCCAAATAGGTGGATTGGGCGCTTAGGTCCAATATTGTGGCCACCACGCTCGCCAGATCTAAATCCCCTAGATTTCT
Organism: Xestia sexstrigata; assembly: GCA_941918905.2. NCBI lineage: Eukaryota > Metazoa > Arthropoda > Insecta > Lepidoptera > Noctuidae > Xestia > Xestia sexstrigata. The sequence continues at coordinate 22,260,209 of OW799211.2, forward strand.
TTTATTGGGGTTGCCTAAAAGAAAAAGTCTATAGCAAAGAAATCACAAGTATTGACCAATTGAGGACTAGAATCCAGGCAGCAGCTAGAGAAGTCAGCGAAAGCGGGTTTGCCCGACGACTTAAACGGTCGTTGAATGGGGGCCATTTTGAACATTTCGTTTAATTTTAATGATTGTAATCATGACAAAGATTAATAAAAAATGATAAATAAAGTGATTTGTTTTTTTTTTTAATTCTTTGTTCAAATACCTGAAGTAACAAGTTAGGTCTACATAACTCTGTTATAGTAGTTTTTTTTTAAACAAATGGGCATTGACACTGTAGTGCATTTTTTAGCAAATATCGTAAGTATTAACGCAATAAAGTTTAAAAAATTAGTTTAATGAAAATCTTCTTTTCTTCAATTAAAATTGAATATCTTTTTGTTAAATTATTGGATCTGTTATAATGATATCATTTTGAAATCGGCATTTAGTAGGCATATTATTAAATACATGAGCACTGACAATGTGGTACGTTTTTTTTACAAAAATCGCTCTTGAACTTGATGGTGTGTTAAAAATTTGGGTTAAAATTAGAGAAGAACCAACTTTTTCTTCAAAAGAGCTGAATTTACATAAAAAATCATAATTTATCGTGGTAGCTCTAGTATTCAGCAATAATTAACAGAAATCAAAATGAAAGATTAATGACTTTTGTTGAAACTACAACCAAATTTGTAATAAAGGGTAGAAATTTCGTAAATAAAAGACAAAAAGGAAATATTTTCGGAACCCTTGGGTATAAATGGTTTAAATTTTTAATTGTTATAGTTAATTATCTGGTTCATCGAATCCTGAATGGTGGACCACTACTTACGCCACACCCTGTATAGTTCTTGTTCTTCTATCAAACAAAGTTATAGTGACATAATGTTCATATGTGTGAATGAGCGTCGTCCTCCCGCACCGCACCGGGGGGGAAACATTATTTAATGAAATGCACGAAAATTCATAGTATCAGGCGCGCGCAAAATATACGAAAAGGCTTTTGGGAAATCGAATGTTATGAAAAACCACTGAATAAATCAATTACAAATAAAATTTATTAAATTCTTCGATAATTGTGCTGTGTCGGTACTACTTTGTTATGGAAATTTGACACTTCTTTTATTACTAATTTACGCCCAAAGTTGCGTTAAAATTGGCAGTAAAAACGAATCTTTGGTAGCTCGTAACTTTTGAACGGCTTTTTATTTTACTATTCTGTTTTCACACAGACACAATTAATAATGAGACAAAACGAAATCATGTTTAACTTTAGATGTACCGTATCAAACAGTGGAGTAATACCCCCCGAAATGTGTATGGAAAAAATGTCGAGTAGTTCAACCTTGAAGGAAATACTACTTTTAAATAACTCAAATTCTGAAGGGTGTGACGAAATTAACACAAACTTTATTAAAATCTGTGTCGACGAAATTGTTGAAGTACTTAACACACTTGATCAATTTGTCATTCTATGAGAGATTTTTTCCAGAAGCTTTAAAGCTTTCCGTTGTTAGACCACTTTACAAAAAAGGAGACAGACATGACCTAGACAATTACCGCCCTATCACCCTAATACCCATATTATCTAAAATAAACGAAAAATGTATGTACAAAAGAATTGCAAATTACTGTACAAAGTTTAATATTAAAAAAAAGAACAGCATGGCTTTCAAAAAGGGAAGTCTACAACATTAGCAATCTATGCCCTCTTAAATGTTATATTGAAAGTCAAATTCAAATTCTTTATTGACATAATAGGTTACATAAATTGTTTGAAGCCTCTGACTTATGTGTACCTGTATGTCAGGAGTCAGCGCCCTCTCCCATTTTATTTGGCTTAGATACTAATGTCAAGATAGGAATAGACACACATGTGCTACAATAACAATTTTAGAAAAAATAAAAACAGATAAAAATAAAATAAAAACAAATTACAAAAATGAAAAGTATTGAAAAAAATATATAAAAGTACATCAAAAATATAATTTGTTCTTCAGTTAATCGCCTTGTGTGTGTGTGGGAGGTGTGTACCTGTGCGTGTGTGGGAGGTGTGTACGTGTGCGTGGGTGGGAGGTGTGTAAGTGTGGTGGGTTCTCGTTCGTGTTTGTGTATGAGTAGGTGAATGAAGGAAAAGTATGTTTGATGTCGAGTCAGTGATATTAACAATTTAGTATTATTATAGTTATTATTATGTCTTGTGTCTGGGACTGTAGCTTTGTTTTTTTTTGTTTGTATTTTTGACATTCAAAAGCGCCATAATGGTCTAATTGAAATAAATGCTTTGAGTTTGAGTTTGAGTATTTTCTCCACATCCTCATAATCAAGAGTAAAGAGCCAAGTCTTTAGTATAGGTTTACATTCATGTAGTGTTAGCGGATACAAATTTAGGATTCTGTTAATTTTGTTGTATAAATATACAGAAAGAAAAGCGTTTGTCGTCTTGCAAAAGCCGTACGACATTTAACAGATTCAATTACGTTTGGAGTTGTTCACTTGTTTTGAAGTTTACCTAGATTATTACATTGATACGTCTTTTTTGTAATCATCTGGAAAATAAAAAGTTGTCTGACTGTAAATACCCAGCACAACTCGTATAATGTCTTCGTGGGTAATCTGTTTGGTTTGAATGACATTGTTTTAAGCAGGGACCGTTGTGCTCTTTCCAGGCGTAGGAGATGCGTTTTACATGCACCTCCCCAAACCCCAATACAATAACCAATAACTGATTGTGCCAATGCATAATAAACTGAACGGAGGAGATCGCTGTCAGCTACATGCCTCAGATTTTTAAACACCAATGTAAGTTTCCTGACTCGTGACGAGACCATCTCGATATGTGGTTGCCAGGATATTTTCTCGTCTAAGAGAACCCGTAGGTATCTGACCGTCTTAGATTTGCTCAGAGTTGTACAAGAGCACTGTTGAGAGAAAGGTGATTTGCATGTGTGAATCCGGACAGCCACATTGGGCTGTTTTATGCGAGCGTAAGTGAATTGTACAAATGAGGTTTTCGATATGTTTATTGTTAACAGGTTATGCTTCAACCACGAGCAGACTTTATGGAGCCCCATCTCTGCATTTTGTTGAACAGCATTCCAAGTCTCTCCCTGAAAGACCAAGGCTGTGTCATCGGCGTAAGTAAATATTTTGCCTATACTCAGTGTCATTTGACAAGTCGTTAATGTAAATCAGGAAGAGACTGGGGCCGAGAACGCTACCCTGTGGGACTCTATAGATGACTGCGACATCCGAACTAATAGCACTACCCACTTTAACCTTCTGCAGACGTCCAGTAAGAAATTCCTTGTAGATTTCAAGTACCGTTCCCCTTATTCCACACCTTTCTAGCTTGTCGACAAGAGCAGAGATCGAGACAGAGTCAAAAGCCTTGGCCAGATCAATAAAGACTCCGACACACTTTTGTTTATTATCTAGGCAAGCTGTGACATTATCTACTAACGAGCTAACGGCTGTATCGGTACTTTTACCTACCCAAAAACCAAATTGGGAGTCAGATAATATGTTATATTTAATTTTATGAGTTGGTTATTCAATACTTTTTCTAGGAGTTTAGAGAGCGCTGGCAGCATAGAAATGGGTCTATAATTTATTACGCTCTCTCGAGCTCTTGTCGACAGGAGTGATGAGTGCCCTTTTAAATACACTAGGAAAAACGCCCTGCTCTAAACATAGCCCAACGATCGTGGTAAAGTGTAAGACGATAATATGTTTTGACATTTTTTAAAATCTGTTCGAAATAGAGTCCCAGCCCGTTGCAGAGTCGTTTTTAAGATTCATGATAAGAGATTCAATTTCTGTTTCGTTTGGTGGGAGCAGAACCACAAAATTCTGGACGCAGGGTCTACCAAATTCATTTAAAGTAGGCAAGGCAAGCTCAGGATTGTCAGAGCATTTTATCTTATTAGCAAGCAACTTTCCGCAAAAAAAATGTTCACAGTTTCAACGGCATCGTGGGAGCTACTCGTATTACTCTTCTTTAGTAAATCACCAGCAGAAGATTTTTGCTTAGCAGTACCAGTAATTGATTTTATAGCCGACCACATTTCTTTACTACTTCTTGCATTTTATAAAAGAGTTTTTTCATAATTTCTTTTAAGTTTCCGCAATAGAGCGTTACAGAAATTTCTGTAGCGCTTGTAAGTTACTTCGAGAATAGAGTTATTGGTATTTTTCCTAACCTTAACATGTAGCCTATCACGGTGTCGGATACACCGAATCAAGCCTGGTGTAATCCATGGTTTTATGTTCCTTTTACGACCAGAAACATTACTAGACGTAGTGTTTGATTTGATTGCAGAAGTCAAGTTTTCAGAAAAAGAGTTGCAGTTTCTTCAGCATTAGCCGAAGGAGAAACAAAAAAAATCCATAGATTCTAATTTATTGTTTTATTGTTGCATTAATATCTGCCTTAATAATTCTGTTCGATTTCCTTATCAGTTCACGCCTACACGATAAACTATCAAGATCCGAATCGTGATCTGTGACTGTGGACTCTATGACAGCAACTCTGGCTGATCTATTTGTTCATGATTATTATCATGATGTGATCCAAACAATTGCCTGATCTAGTTGGCAATGTATGCCCTGGGAGAAGACCCAGCTCTGCTGTGAGATTTAAATAAGGTGAACTATTTCTGTCACTAATAACAGGCTTAAACTTAAATTTATCTCAAAATGTTATCGAGATATTCTTGGGCCTCTTGAAGATTCTTTAAGCTTGAACTTTCTATTGTTATACCAGATCCTTATTTTTCACGAAAACTGAAGAATAAATTTCGCCAACAATATTGAAACAAATGCACTTTGCTGATATTCACCCATTGACAATAATATGGCATTACCATAGAATGATATAAATCTACGTCGCAACTGCCAGGGCACATTCAAGTCAAGAAAAGACGTAGGTTTCCAGTGAAATCACATCCACAACAATAATTAACGATTTGTGTATATATTTTCGGGGATATCAAAAACTCTGTGTAGGTACCCCAATGTGTGTGTTTACTAATTTGGATAAGGGTTGGCCTTGCTATCGTAGATCTAGACAACTATCGTGGCAGCCTCGTGAGCGACAAACGAGCATCTCGTCACGATGTGGCGTTAGTCATCTGACATCGTTGCAGAGAGCCATCGGACGCGCTGCCACGGGTCCAGTGTGCGCGTGGACGCGTCATAATATACGGTGTGCCTGAGTTGCAAGGTGCGCGCTCAGACAGCAGGGCCGGAGTGTGTCGCTCTAGCGCACGGGCGCGGTGCGCGGCCGCGAGCTTGCGCGTCCGCCCTAGACATCCAAGCTGCAGAAGGACCGCTCTTGATTTATTTTACAAATAGCTTCTGTCCGTAGCACCGTGCACTGCTCGAGTCAAGGTTTGCGATTAAAAGTTTATCCTGAGATCAGCTTTTTGTAGAAATCATGCAAATTTTTTAGGTCAATGAATTTGCATATTTCGTGGGTAACGTCTGACTGTTTATGATGAAGCCGTCCTTCTATAGCTTACATGTGTTAGGTCGGCGCGGCGCGCGACGCAGGACGGGCGGGCGGTCGGGCGCGGCAGTGTCGGCGCGACCCGGCCGCAGTCCGACGCGCCGCCCTCATGTCGCTGTTCTTCAAGTTCAGGAGCGGCGTGAGTACCGCTCGCCAGTGTGTTCTGTGTTCTGATGCTGGCTGCTGGTCTGCGCCTCGTGCACTCATCATTTCGTTACTTTGATATTTGATCTATATGTGATGTGCTAAGCTAAGTTGACCCGCTACAATGTCAGAAGGTTATCTGTTTACTAAACACATAGCGACTCGACTTGCTATTGTTAATTAAGTGTTCGGCTGTGCTATTGGCGTGTGTGTGGTTGTGTAGTGCTAAGTATTTTGTGTGTATGTAGTCGCAGGGCGGGGTGGTCCCGCCAGGGGTCGCGCAGGTAGTGAGCGCCGCCGGGCTCAGGTCCCTCTGCGCACACGAGCGGCACTGCTGCCACACCGCACTCCGACAACAATACAATACAACTCGACACATTACTTCCTCGTGCCATCTGGCAGCATACAAATAGCTAGTTTAAAGTCAAAGGTGGACATCGCGGTCAGGCAGTGATACTGATAAGACACTTTTTGCAACTACTTCGCAAGTGTTTTCTTGCCCGAAAACCTAAATATCAAATCTTATTCGAAACAATTTTCGTTCAAAGTTCTTTTTACGTTCTACAAATACTGAATTTTTCACTTTACGGTGACTAACAGCCCGGGTACGGTGTAACGTCTTTCACGAAAGCCACTTCAAACTCAGTTGTCATCAATTTGTTGTCCACTATGCTTACATAATCGAAATATATAAGTATCGCTACGAAAGCGTCTGGCTGATAGTCACCGTAATTCATTTTGAGTTACGGTGACGACTATCAGCCACGATGACAACCAATGACGTCATATTCGATCGCGACTGGTCATACATAATACGAAACTAACCTTTAGACAGTTAATTGATGGATACTGAGCCCAGTTACTATCATTTCGAGCTGTCAACAGAGATACGTAATAGCCCTACAGAATTGAAAACACTTCATTCTCAAAGGAAAGGTTCTAAGAATCCATTGTTAGCTTTGAGTCCGTTCTTAGATAGTAAAAATATTATAAGAGTTGGAGGGCGTCTGAAATATTCTTGATACTCATTCGAAAAACGTCATCCAATGTGTTACATGCTAAGCATAGACTTGTGAAATTATTGTTTCGGCATGAGCACTTACGTCTTATCCATGCTGGTCCACACATACGAGTACTACTTGCATCCATTCGCGAGTTCATCTGGCCCATTGCTGTACGAGATCTTGCACGAACTACGCAGAACGCTAGGCAGTGTATTGTTTGTAGGAAGGTTAGCGGGAATACCTTGGCTCCTTTGATGGGTTCCTTACCCGAGCAGCGTGTGAAGGTGAACCACGATTTTTCATTTGCTAGTGCTGGTATCGATTTCGCTGGACCATTTTTGATAACAGATAGGAAATGGAGAGGATGTAAAATTACAAAATTTTACCTTTGTATTTTTGTCTGTTTACGATTTAAATGTTTACATCTCGAAGCTGTGAGTGAGCTTTCGAAAGATGCTTTTATACTTTCGCTGCGACGTTTTATCTCTCGCAGAGGAAAACCTACTGAAATATTTTGCGACAATGGCTGTAACTTTGTTGCCGCTGACAAGGAAATTCAGGACTTGATTTCAAGGCATGCTGATGATATTGCGAGCTTTGCTTCTGGGGAGGGTATTAGATTTAAATTTCAACCAGCGTATGCGCCCCATGTCGGAGGCTTATAGGCTGGCGTACAATCCGCCAAGTTTCACTTAAGTTTTAGGTAATTCACATTTGCAATTTCAAGAATTAGCCACATTGTTCCGTCAAATCGAGGCTATCCTCAACAGGCGCCCTTTATATCCCTTATCATCATGTCCTGACGACCTTCAGTCCTTAACCCCAGGTCACTTCCTGATCGGGCGGCCGCTAACTTCGATGCCGTCTCCCAGTCTGGAACATGGAACACTTAAATTTCAAAAGGCTTTCAGCGCCTAGAACGTCTGCGCCAGGATTTTTGGACACGCTGGCAGCTGGAATACTTGGCTGAGCTGCAGCAGAAGCGGAAGTGGAAGATTCCAACTCGACTATTTCAAGCTTGCGATTTAGTATTGCTACAAGAAGAAAATACTCCACCCATGTCATGGAAATTAGGCCGAATTCAATGCTTGTTTCCAGGAAAGGACGGCGTGGCTCGGGTCGCCGAGACTGACTAGCTGCTTTCGGCACCTATCGAAGGGGTGTGAAGTATCTGTGTCCCCTGCTGGACGCTGCTGCAGACTCATTGGAGTCAGGACTCCAACACCCCCAGTATGTTTCAGCACCTCGATGACATCTCATTCGGTCTAAGACATTCATCCATTCAACATTCATTCGCCAGTCGTGCGCCATCTACGACCAAGCTAACACTTGTATAACATTGCGAATTACCATTGTTAGATCAGCATATACGCAGCTAATTTGGAGTCAGATTGTATTCATTTTGGAACCCTGGATCAAAACAATTGGTGACAATTGATATTTTTCATACTGTACCTACCATTTCTCCAAAACTGGCTATGCAAAAGGTCTCCTAACCTACCTACCGCACTAGTAGGTAGGTTAGTCCTCGTCCTAAAACATATCCCTGTGAACATATTCTCTCTTTGTTCACTCGACGCCCGACGAACAATAGTGAGCCCGATTTACGGTGTGTAACATTCGCGCCTCGCGTCCTTTCAGCACGTCTACATACATAATAGGTACTCGTTTTGTTCAGAGCAACATTAACATCTTCGCCACACTGGCCATGTGTCGATGACGTCATACGAGTAACTGTAGGTAGGTATTCATTTTATATAAATTGCTCAACTCATTTTACCTATAAATATAGATAGTCTGAAACCGGAATGAAAATCCTCGTCACATCGCCCTCCGAGCTCTTGGAGACATTATGTTCTGGAGATTGTCCGGTCGGTGCCGACCACCTGGGGAGTTTCGTGTGAGGTATACAATGTAGGTAAGTACAGGGGGCACGCGTGTTGATGAGGTGCGCAGGGCCGCTATCAGCTGTGCGCGGTCGGCGGCCCGCGCCCGGGGCAGCCACGCCGCCCCCCGCCCGCGACCCGCCGCCGCCGACGCCTCGCGCTCGCGCGCCGCGCATTCTGAGTCTTCGCGCGCAGTTGAACCCAACGCGGCTGATTGGGCGATCGTGTATCAACGTTATTGTGATTGTGACGTGCGCAGTCTGCACGCACTCGAGGAGTGCGTCGAGTGGAGTGCAAGTGGTCAGTGCTGGTGGTGGTCGCAGGTCGCCGCGCAAGCAGCTGACAGCGGCGCCCGGGAGCCAGGGGGCAGTGACCGCGGACGCGATCTCGGTACGGCCCGGAGATGATTGCGAGCGACACACTCGCCCGTAACGTACTTCCCACAGGCTGCTGTTTAAATACTCTTAACAAGAATAAGTAATGTTTTGTCGAATCGAGATGTCGTCGCCTACTACGTACATCACCTACCTACATCATAGTTTTCACCTGGTACCTACCTACGTACATCATAGTTTTGTTTAGTTGCTCGGATGTGTATGTGAGAGGCAAAGCACTATTTTCGGAAACAGCGTCATTACAAGTAACTGCAGGCCTCGTGACTCGTGATAGTCGTGATCACATCCGTGACGTGTTGTTTGGGTAGAACAAGCCGGTGCGGACGGAGCCAACGAGTTACCAATAGTGAGTGAGTGCACCGAGTTGCTAATGTTTACATGATTGTGCTGTCTCGGCGCGCCACGCCGGCCGCCCGCCGCGAAGCTAGGTAGCTGATAGCCGCACTGGTCCCCCACAAGCCCACAACTCGTTGCTTGCATTGAACTGCAGAGGCTATCCAACGTCCCCTGATCATTATTTTTGGTTGGTGTGTTGCGTAACTTGCGCACGACGACATACTAATTAAGTACTAATTAGGTACCTACCTATGAAAGTAATGTCCAATTGTCCAGTACAAGCACTACAAGCGAACCTCCGATCTCATCTAATTTCGTGATGAAACACATCCAAATTATCCCATTAAGTACTTAGTACGATTTCTTAACTCCATGCGAGCGGAATTTTCCAATCTTCCGATCCACTTGTGCAATTTCTCTATGCCTTGTTCCGTTCTATATTTAAAAAATCCAGATCGATCCAGATGTTCTCAACTAATGGGCTTACCTTTCCTTAGCTACTACCAGCATTTTTTTAAATTTAGAAACTAAAACACAACAGATTATGTGCGCAGTTTACGACCTAGATAGGTAACAAGAGTGGTCTATAAGAGAAAGAATTGACCAATTAGCACACTCAACGAGTGTTCAAGTAAGTAGGACCGGATCTCCGGATCCTTCGACCGCCCTGTCGGCTCCGGCTGTGGTGTCGTGCAGGGCATGGCATGTTATTGCTTGCTTGCTTCGCGTGCGACGGGCGCGGTAGCCGCTCTCTCACCCACGGCGCGGCGCCACGAGCCAGACGACTCGCGACTGACGGCACTTGACTTGACTTAAGTCGAAGTGTAGTCGGCGTCGAGTCTGAATGTACGAACACCGTGCACGGTGACTGTAGGTCTGTAGCTAGCTCTCAGTCGCTCACCGTCTGGCCAGTGCAGCTGTGGCAGGCGGCAGCACCGCACACGGTAGCCAAGGGCCTTTTATTGCGTGTGGATAATTACCGGACCGGGGTGGCCTTTAGACCCTACCGACGCGCGACGGCGAAATGCTTCGTTAGATTAGCGACATGCACGTGTAAACCAATTAAAATATACCTAATACTGGAATATTAATTTAATTAGAACGCTAGCCGTGACGTGCCGTGTAGTTAGTACCTAGTGCACTACACGCCAAAGCTCCACTACGGGCTAGTGCTTCGCTGTGCTGGCAACACTTCCGCGCGGCCGCCTGCTATCCCGCGTATATCTATCTACCGACGCACTCGCCTGTTCTGATAACTTTAATTGGTAATGATAAGGCTGCATGTCTTATCATTTAATAATTTTACATGTGTATTTACGTAAATTGTTAGGCCAAGAAAATGAGGACGCCAGCATACTGTGCCTCAGGGTGGGCCTGTGAGGGCATCACGTATTTATGTACACTGTACCGTGATCACTGGTCAGTTCTGTTGGTCACACTCTCGAATCACTATCCACGTGTTGAACGTCTATTACTGAGTACTTACTCTAAAAGGTTGCTTACTTGTCTAGATTGTCTCGAATACGTCCTAAACTTTTTTATCTATACCTACTCTACAATGAACAACATACTTGACGCAATGACGCATGATATAATTCTAATCCTCCATACTTTTGCTAAAACTACGAGTACATGGATCGTTATATTTTAAGGTGAAGAAGACGAATGAAACAAACGCAGACGGTATGCGAATGACAAACATTATTGTAACATCACGCCTGTACTTCTCAAAAGATTACGTAGAGGTGAGAGGCGTACTATTACGTTACCGTTACGTTAGTGTCTTTAAGTCATACTGTTATAGAGGGCGAGCCTTTTTACCATCAACCGGGCACAAGTTCTGACTCCGGGCTGTAACTGAGAAACTACTCGGAAAGGATCCTTGGTTCGTTAACCGTTGACCCTTGTGAAGCTCAACGGACTCGACTGTCTTGATATGTGCTCGGGATGGATGGCAGCATCTGTGACCTCTTCTAGTTAGATCTGATTGTTCCGTGAGACAAGATGTCCTGTTTGGGATTAGCGATCGCGATTTACTTTTGTATTCAACATGTTGTCGCTCCAGTGTCGGTGACATGACATTACTAGGCCTAGCCAAGTTACAAACGGTTTGTATCGATTCTCTTTCTACAATCGTAAACGCCTCGGCGCAAGCGATTGTAGAAAGCGCTAAATTGGTAGCCAAGTTGACACGAGCGAGTCGATCGCTCGGTCTCTAATGTCTGTAGAAAAAAACCTACACTTTAGTCTATGGTGAGCGTTCCTAACAAAGAGTGTAGCGATCAACATTGTAGAAACGATAACATTCTATTCTATCATTTTGAACGATGTAAACATGTCTACGAATTTTCTATTCGTTTGTGTTGATCACGTGATTTAACGTTGAGATGATGTCATTCCCATACATTTGATTAGTTTTCTACTAGCGTTAACGATTGTAATTGTCAACTTGGCTAAGCCTGATCTGCGGTCGGGCGACATGTCGTCTGTGATAGTGCGACGCGTAGTCGGGCGAGCGTGTCGCAGCGACACGTGTCGTGTGCTGCTGCTGCTGCATTCGGCTACGAACTCGTACCCTTGTCTACATGTCTTCTAAAACAAGTAGCCATAGCTCTATAGCTTCGCGGTGCTTTCTCCATCGTGATGAAAGCGAGTCTACTTCGTGCGGGGTATCATCATTATACCGTCACACGTCATACAGACCATAGGTACATTGTCACAAATCTGAAATGTAATGTGATAAAATATCAGATTGGTTATCATGCTAAGTGGTTGCGAGTGGTTTCAATGTATCAGTTATCACCGGACCGCGTAGGTAGGTAGTTGTTAGTTAGCCCAGCACTAAGTGACCTGTTACATGTCGACCGTGATGTTTGCCATCTTTGCAGGTCTTATTCTCAGGAACTGAAAGACTTCGACACTTTTTAGGGTTCCGTACCTTAAAAGGTAAAAAAGGAACCTTTTAAAGATAACTTTCTTGTCCGTCTGTCTGTCACCACCGTTTTCACATTTTCTCAGGAACGGGTGGACCTAGCAAGTTGAAAATACTAAGGTCTATAGTCCCTATTAGATGTACTTATAAAAACAAGCCAAGTGCCAAGTACGCAGTGTAGGGTTCCGTAGTAGCCCGTTATCACAATATAGAACGAACCTGTTGGTACAGCGCCATCTAATGGCAGCTTTGTGACACTTATGATAATTTATTATAAAACTAAAAAAAAAAAAAAAAAAAAAAAAATTTAGATTTTGTTTTTCAATGCATACCCGTTATAAACCAGCAACTACTTCATCTTAGTCAGGATTTATTCTAAGGATTTTGTATTTGGTACAAAATTATCCAACACCCAAGTTCAACGACTATTACTGCTAAATTCATAAAGTTATCTTAACCGCTATAGTTTTCCTTGAAAGTTCATGAAATGCAATATTATCATGAATTTTTCCAGATTTTACAAACCAGCAGTTTGCACTTTATAGTTTAAATCGAAAAATAGTATTAGCATGTAGGGGAGCTACCCTAAAAAAAATGATTTCCAAAATTATATTTTACCACATTTTTTTAATTTTTCCTATCTAACTTCTCTATGTTGAACTTTTATTAACATGTAATGTTCAGTTCCTGACATGAATTATTTAATCATTCACTTTCATTATGTATTTCTTTAAAATATATTGAACCTGACATTTTATACAAATAAACGTATTACAAGGTCAAGTTGACACTATTGTGGTATCTTGACCTGGCACACCAGTTTTCATAGTTATGTGCTTATCATTCCTGTTTTAGGTCAAGTTGCCATTTTTTTTTAAGTCTTGCGACTTTTTTCGACAATCACACTTTGATACGTCATATTGCGAGAACCAACAGTGCTACTGCTTTAAAATTTTAAAATACGTTGCCAGTGAATATTTTAAAAACCTAGCAACATCGATACGATAAGTCAATTTGCTTTCAAATCTACGAAATTTGATATTTTGTTGTTATACGGAACGTATGGTCAAGTTGACAAGTAAAGGTCAAGTAGCCACATTTGACCGGTAAAGTTTTTGCCATTTGGCTACGGAACCCTAGTTCTAGTTAAGGTTTTGGTTTCCGCACTTAGTCCTTAGAGTGGACCTTGCCATGGTGGCCTTACTCCAACAGAACCTTAAAAAAAAATCTGTATTAAAAATCGCATCAATAATATAAACATGAATGAATGCACATCGCGTGAAGCAGTGTGTGCCGTTCTGTCAGTCGTGCAGGCGCTAGGCGTGCCGGCGAGCACTCGTGCAGGCGGCCTCGTGCGTCAGCTCCTGACGTGTAGGAAAGTGATGCGCTTGCGTGGCCGCCGCGCCACAAGTCTCGCTGGACTGGGGCACTGAGCTCGCTCACAAGTCGCAACCTCCTATTAACTAAACCTTGCGGACAGAAAATCACAATTCACAACTCCGGAATCTCCGACGGATACTTATTTTCAGTTTTCTAATTTGGCACTAGTATAAGATCATCGTCATTACAACAACAATGAGATGGAGCTGTGAGCTTATATATGTTCGTGTGCTGAGTTCTGGATTACTTTTGAACCGTCTCCGGGCCCGTAGAACTGGATTATTGTCATCTGATAATTGAAGGAGGTACCGGGTGCGACACTTCAATTACTATTCATTAAAAATATTTATTATTTTAGGTCCTTAATGACATGATGTTTGTAACTTCGTGCACAAGTAAAAGTCTTGCTTGAACCCTTAACGTTCTCAACTTATCGGGATTGCAATTTGCAAGTATGGCTGACTTAGAGCGTCCCCCCAGACGTCTGCAAGGGGAGGCGCGGAGGTCGTCGCCCGCAGAGGGCTCTCAAATGAGTTTTGTTGTCTGACAGCCGTTTCAGGGTGTGTCTGTCGACCCCAAGCCGGAGCGCGCGCGCTTTGTGCTCCACACGAGGCACATTCATGATTCATGACACGAGACCGGTGTGTTCAGCTTCACGAGTAGGTAATGCCAACGCACGCCGTCGCCGCGTCAGCCGCGTTTTGAAGGTGGAACGAAGTTTATAGTGGTCGGATTTTCATGGGACTTTTTTATTGAGTTCTTAGGGTAGAAGAAAATAAAAAAAAAACAACTTAAAAAAAACAAACAAAAAAAATAAATAAAAAAAAGTGAAAAATGGCTTCAGAAGTCGTTGACACTAAATCAATCAAACAAAGGTCACCGACTTCTGAAGCCTTGACCTTTGATTGATTTGGTGTTTTTGTCACCGGACTTTTTTTGTTGTATGTTTTTGTTTGGTTTTCTTTTTGTCTTTTTTTGTTTGTTTTTTTTTAAGTCGGTTTTATTTTTTGCAAAAAAGTTTTTTTATTTATTTTTCCATTTTTAGTTGTTCCCAAACAAGTCGCCATGAATTTATTTAACATTATTAGCAACACATGTCATGGTAATAGGCTTATCCCCAATGAATGGAACTTAACATTTATTAAATTGCAACGGTTGTATTTAAACCAATTATTGTAACTAAAACTAGAACTAAGAGTAAGAGATAACATAAAATTAAAATATACAAAATAACAAAGTAAAGATCACACATTCATAAATTCCTCTCACAATACTTCTGACATGACAATAAAATCTTTGTCCATCATCAGCCTATTAATGTTCCCACTGCGGGGACACAGGCCTCCTCTCTATTAGAGGGAATGGGCTATAATCCACCACGCGGGCCCAGTGCGGATTGGTAGATGTCATCTTCGAATTTTTTGGTTCTAGGACATGCCGGTTTCCTCACGATGTTTTCCCTCACCGTTTTGAGAGCAGTGGTGATGAAATAAATGACACAAAGTAATGCGCCTGTCTAACCTGTCTTGGTTCGACTTACTGTTAGTCGGTAGTAAGTCGGGGCCCGGGGCCGCCAAGCGAGCGCAGATTATTGTATACCATAAGCTATTGCAGCAATGGCGACTATGGCGACTATATACTGTAAACTCTTTCAAATAAGAATTTTGAGAATCGCTCCACAAATGGGGGAGAAATCAGGTACCTTAGGTAAAAAAAAAACATACATACACACGAACATATAACCTCCTCCTTTTTTGAAGTCGGTTAAATATACACACCATACAATACCTACTATCTTATATTTCAGTTGTGGTTCAATTTGTAGTAAGTAATCGGTGAACGAAAAAAACAGTTAGTAAGTAATACTGTTTTTGTTTCGCCACTGAAGTCCAAATACTCAAGTCAATAGAAACAATTCTCAAGAATTCAGTTTGTATACTTATAGTGATTTGCCAAGTCGTTATGCGGGGTAACCCCGCGAAACGCGTGTATTACGTGTTTGATAACATGGCTGGCACCACGACCATCGCGTTCCGTTGTCGTGTCATCGTGTGAGACGTGTGCCCGCGCTGGAACACGCAGTGCCGCGACACACCGCGACAGCGTCATGGCGGAGAGCTGCGCGACGAGACCGAGGCACGACGGCCGTAGCGACGTGCTGCATCAGTGCTGGCAGCTGTCCTACCAGCGGGAGGCGCTCACTGAGCGCTTGTCTTCAATGTCCAGCTACTTTATAATTCGAATTTAAATTAAGTACTCAAACGACGGTTATCAGGATCATTGCAAACAGTCCCGTCTATAAAGATGATTGGATTGCTGCCCCAAAGCGAACTCCACTCGATGAGTCTTACAATAGGCAAACTCCTGTGATTCAAGTACAATCACCAGCAATACCTATCAACTGTTGTCGGTATCAAACGAATTATGATGCTTTTACCTACTGTTCGTGTTCCGTAAGTTTTATGCAACGGTGGTGTGTGCTTGCAGAACCGCCGCGCCGCAGCGTGCGGCATGGAGTGTGGCGTGGCGGCGCCGGCGGGGGGCTACCCCGCGCCCGCGCACCCGCCCCCCGCGCACGCGCACCCCGCACTGTCGCCCACCGAGCGCTCGCCCGCCAAGTCCGGCCTGCACGTCAACTTCAGTGACAAGGGAGAGGTACGGTCCACCCACATGTATCTAGCGCTAACCTTTCACGCCTTACATGCTGACTGTTCCTTTCATAGCCTTTGTGTCTGCCTAGAACGTACTATTTACTCTCGGCCAGAACTGAGCTACTAGTTTGGCGCTTTTGGTAGCGTCCATCAGCTCCTGTGTGAACAAACAGGACACGCGGGAGCGGGACACGATATTAAGTACCTACCCCATCATTTGTGGAACAGCATCACATATACACTCGGGCAGACTCATTAATGAATCTCCACCTGAGCAGGTTTTCCTGTCCGGAGTCCAGCCTAGCTATAGCTAGAGCCTTTTATATATTTTTTGCTTTTTCTTGGGTGGCGTGCAAAATGATCATCGCTTTCCATATTTTTTTTTATAATAATTTAACAGCGGGCGGCATTCATCGACTAATTATTGATAGGTGCCGTGCCGGGCATGCGTTTCGTTCTGAAATTCCTCGTGCAGCGCTGCGGATACGTTCCAGACTTCTGAATTAGGTTTATTATACCTTCTGATCAGGTGGGAAAAATATAGCATTTTTTGTACCTACTATAATATGTAGTACAATTGACTGAAATATAGTACGATACTACATATTATATTATATTATAGTACGTGTGGCAACTCTAGGTCAGATAGTCGGACAGGCAGTCGCTCCATGTAAAACACTGGTGTTCAGCTGCATCCGCTTAGGTTAGGCCGAAGCGACCCCAACATAGTTGAGATTTGTTTTGTTTTGAGTTGGCAGGAGTGGGGTGTCCCCGCGGACACCTCGACTATCCCACAGGAATTTCTCTTGTGAGGCAGTCGAGGTAGTGCCGGACTCGAACCGGCTAGAAGCACACTCTTGCCCTTGCCATAGCCCCTCTGACTGATCAGGGACCTTGTTCGCTCTGTTAGGCCTTGTGTTGCGACTGTTTGGTTAGAGGCCGAAGAGACCACGCTCTATGCACTTAATTTTGTCAAATAGATTATTTCAACTGTTCAGAACTCGATTAATTTGTATTTATGTTTTTCTATATTTTTACTATAATTATATTAACTTCTTCTATCTACTTTATTTTACTGTTCAACTAAATATTTTACTTGTTAAAAGTTACAATAAAATTCTACTACTAAAAGTTTATAACTACTAATGCATTTTAATTTATTTTTACAATTTTTGATTCTACGATCCCCATTATTTCTGCCCTCGTGCTATTTCTTTTATTACGTTTTATTTTGCATAATTTCGTTATTGGGTTTACATCTATAATATCAACACTATATACTTAATATATAGTTTCATATTATAGTTTTCAACACCAGTCATATGCGAACATTTTCGAAACAGATTTCCAACCAATTTGACACAGCTTGTCGATACCACTAGAGTTGACTTACAAACTAACATAGTTGAGATTAGGCTAGGCTGGGCAGATGATGAATATTGATGTACGAAGCAGAAGTTCATACGTTCTAGTTAGGGGATAACCCTCCGCTGGGTATACCCTTTATAGCAGAACTTTTTATGTCATAATATTATTTTGGCTAACAGCGGATAGCATAAACTTCATTTCGCAGAAAATCGTTTGGCAGGCACTCATTTATCATACATTCAAACTTCATAACTTTGTAAGCCAGAATCATCTTTAGGCATAAATTTCTAAGAATTAAATGTAGAACTATCTTATCGCAGAAAAAGTTCACAGTCAGAATCATCTTTTAGCATAAATTTCATATCGCCAGTCATTACAAGGCAGAACTATCATATTTCAGAAAGTTCTCAGTTAGAATCGTCTTTTGGCATACATTTCATAACGCATAATAATGGAAAGCCTCATCTATCACATTACAGAAAATTCATAGTTAGAATAATTTTGTATTTCTTACCATAATAATAAAATTGATTGAACATAATTATTTTTCGTCACAAACATACGACGATAATGTTAATTGCTGTATATTTCTGATCAGGCAAGCATACATCATGCATGCAGTATGCAAACATGCAGACCAGCATACACCATGCATGCAGCCAGCATGCAGTATGCAAGCAAGCATGCAGCATGCTAGCAAGCATGCAGAATGAAAGCAAACATGTAACATGCAGCAGGCATGGTTTCTGTCATGGCTCCGGCGGTCCCACGCTCACCACCGCAGCTTCGGCGGCGAGCGTTAAAACCACCTGCTCCTCAGCTCGCGGGCCGCCTCACCCCTCCGCGCCTACGCGGATTTAAACAACACTCTAGGGGTAGGGCAGACAAGACTACGTGGAGTCGGTTTTGTAACATAATTATTGTCTTTCTAAGTTCTGGTTAAAAATGCTATTTTATAGAAATAGCAATAATGTCAAATAAAATTATTCCAAATGAAATTCTGCCATCTTCATAGTATGTCAAGTGAAATTGACGGAAATCTAAACGAAATTATGCGGAATTTAGACATTGCCAAACGTAATTATGCCAAATAAAATTCTGCCATCTTAAAACTATGCCATTGTTAATTCGGACATACAAACATTCGGCCAAACAATAAGTATATTAAATATGTTTTATGCCTTCAAAATATTCGTTTAAAGAAGATTATGCCAAGTGTGTTATGCCAAATAAATTTCGGAGCATCAAGATTCTGCCAGATAGAAGGAACCCCCCTCCGCTAGCAGTGGTTCACTGCATTGTCTTCAGTGAATGAATGTGTTGTTATGGCTGAGCAGTGAGCAGTGACCAGTGACCAGTGAGCTGTGAGCTGTGACTAGCGACCGTTATAATGTAGTCTCATTATAATTATGCTCGCTAAAACCAAGTATTGCACACTTTTATTGCTTTAGATTTAACATTACTTTTTACCCGAGTACAAACTTACTGTAGGTATTCCCTCTTTTAACCAAATATGGGGTGATTATAATGAAAAATAATCCGTCCGTTTTCCCTTAGTCATTGAGAAATCCAAAATAAACGTAGGGTAATAATAATATTTTTTTAAAGTATTATTTAGTCAAGATTTGACCATCTGACACAATATGAACACTATGCTTCACTTGACTCTGAGAAGAAATACCGTAACAAATGAATTAATATTATGAACCGAATGAGTATGTACCATTGTTATGTATGTAACATGCCCTGTCTGCTGTCGCGCAGGTGAAGGAGCGGCGCGAGAAGTTCCTGACGGCCAAGTACGGCAGCCACCAGATGGCGCTGATCCGCAAGCGCCTCGCCGTCGAGATGTGGCTCTACGACGAGCTGCAGAAGCTCTACGACACGGTGAGTGCGGAGGGCGCTGAGCGGTGAGCGGTGAACGGGCGTGTGCTGGTGACTTACTGTCCGTGTGTGTTGCAGAAGGAGGCCGGGGCAGCGGGGGCAGCGGCCGGCTCGCAGGAAGTGGAGGTGGACATTGACGAGCTGCTGGATATGGACAGCGACGAGCTCCGTCACCGACACCTCACGGTACGTCACGTGACGTCACGCACCACCGACGGCGACACACTACTCCTGACTCACTGTGATGTTGCGTGTACCTAATCTAAGAATACTTTCACTAACGGGAAGCTACATGAACCACACGAGTGGCATAGGCCATAGGCTATATAAAACGTTCCCGTGAGTAAATTTCCATCTATAACGCGAGCGAAGTCGGGCTAGTGTGTGATAAAACCGGCCAAGTGCGTGCCGGGCCATGCGCAGTGTAGGGTTCCGTAGTAGCATGTTATATTTAAAATTTTGTTTTTAAATGCAAGTCTTTACCCGTTATAAACAAGCAACTACTTCATCTTAGTCTAATAAAGGATTTATTGTAGGGTTTTGTATTTGGTAGAAAATTATCCAACACCCGAGTTCAACGACTATTACTGCTAAACTAATAAAGTTATCTTAACCGCTATTCTATGTTCTCCTTCAAAGTTCATGAAATGCACTATCATCATGAATTTTTCTAGATTTTTCAATCTAGCAGTTTAGCTTTTAGAGGGGGGCGGCGGGGACGCCCTACTGGAACAAAAGTTTGCACTTTAAAGTTTAATATTTCGTAAATGGAGCATTAAATCGAAAAATAGTAGTAGCTACGTGGTTGTTACTACTATTTTTTTCTACTTTTCCTGCAACAATATAAAAAAAAAATATTTTACCGTTTTGTCGGCGTAATTGATATACACACCACACCCTTACAAAATTACAGCTTTCAAGTACTAACGGTCTCTTAGCAAAGCCTCGGACAGACATGACGGACGGTCATGACGAAACTATAAGGGTTCCTTGTTAGGACTACGGAACCCTAAAAGTATTCCAAAAAACAAAAATATTTGTTTTGCCTCCCAGTAGTGAGTAGTCCCAGTAGCCCGCGTGTAACAAGTTTGATATTCTTTACGGGAATAAAGATGTGTTTGTTTGCACGAGTTCGAATCCTTCGCTGCCTAGAATGTAATTGTTCGTTGCACTCAGGATTCTAGTCTAGTGTAGTGCGTGACATAATGGACGTAGGAGGCAGGAGCCTTCGCCTTCCATAAGACACCGCTTTATCCCTTTGTACAATAATAAATGTTATGAAGTAGATATAAGTAATATGGTCAGGTCATCGGGTTCCCTCTTCAAACTAAGATTCTCTTGTGGAAATATCTTCAACGTAACTTCATATTATTGACGTGTTACATTTCATTTTGCAGACATTACTAGCAGATGCCAAAAAACCTCAAAAAGATGTACATGTGAGTATTATTTTATCATGATTATGATGTTTCCACTTACGTATGTTGTGAGTGCGTTGTGCTTGTGTCAAGTTCCATATCGTAGTTCTCATAATCGAACACCGTGCTACCGATTAGCCCTGCCAGGTGCCACTTGCCAGGCATTCTATGACAAAACTATAATAAATAAATGTAGGTATATTAATTTAACTAAAACAGAGCTACCCTTTCAAGGAATTTCAATTAATTGTAAATGGGCCTACTTATAACGTGTTCTTTTTTTAACTTCATTTATTCAAAATCTGTAAAAAAAAAAAGTCACCCAAACTGCATAACAGTTTGTCGGCATTTTGTTCTCGTTTCGCAATATACAGGGTGTAAGCAGACCCTTCACGAAGCCTTCAACCAAGCATCCTCTACATCAAACTAACTTTAAGTGTAACCCTACGAAAAAAATATTGCTAGAGAACGACTTTTTTTTTAAAACCACGTTTACAGGTATATTTAACTCAATGTGTAACACAATCAAAGCATTGTGCTGAATAGGGAATATGCACGTAATTTTTTCTTCACATAAATCAATAAAATACAGTACTATCAACCCAAGAAAGGTATTAAAAGTTAAGTTTAACTACTGCTTGTCGCTTAAAAATAATATTAAACTCCTGCAATTTTCTATGACAGGACAGCATTGAGCTATTACTACTACGTCGTATAGAGAAGACACCGCTGACCGCGAGCAAAATCTGTGCTCCGTTCAACTGCTGTCAGCTGGCTGTAATTCACTCAGTCGCTTGCTCGCCACAGCATTATTTAAACGGGGCAAGCCGCCCCCCGCGCGCCCCGCACTGCGCACAGATTTTGTCTTCTCTATACGTAGTAGTAATAGCTCAATGTATGACAGTTCAAACGTCCGTAGCTGTCGCGGCCATGATGTGACGTCATTTAACACAATCTGCCTTGTTTACATCTAATTGTTTGCCCTTAATAGAATAATTTTACTAATTGTATGTGCTATTATCAAGTAAAAATTGCAATAACAATATTATAATAAAATTTTGGTGAAACTTTAATCATTTTTCAAATAAAAGTGTTTTTTTGACACATAGACTGACGTCACTACCGGCGTTATCGAGGACGACGTGTTTTGAGAGCGCGTTCCGTTTCACCAAAAAAATGCTACATAAAACAGTAAATTGTAAAATAAGTGATGTATTAGCAATTTAAGGGCTATATATCCCTCAAATGGCTTAGCATGATCCTCCGTTACTCCTAAAATACTGCATTAATTTTGAAATAAATATATGGTAAAGTTAAGGATTAATGCTAAGTCCTATGTGTGACGAAAACACGATTCCATAAACTTTTCTCCATAGAAAAAAATCCAAAGTTACCTCCAAATCGAACAATAAACCGCTGATATTCAAAAAGTACTTGAAATTAGATCATGAAACTTTGCATACTAACTGAACTAACTCTAAAGCAGGTCTTATGTGTTTTATTTTTTTAGTCCAATCAATAGATTTTTTGTAAATCGCAAAAAACCACTCATTTCGCACTATTCGGCCGCAGTGACTGACGTAACAACCGCTTTGTAGTGCAAGCTGATTAGAACTTTATTCTAACAGTATTTCAAACGAAGTTTGAACCACCACAAATAGAGTTGCTAATTTTAGGGTTAGAAGGGCCTTAAACAAGTGTTCCACATTTTTTTTATGGGCCAATACAAGGCATTTGAATTGAAAGGTGTTTTGTATTTCATGTATATTCCCTAGTGCTGATGGATGCATTGATTTGTACGGGGATCATGAAGGTATCTAAAGTAAAGTTAAAACCTTAAAAACTAGTGTTTTTTTAACTTTTGATAAAGTTGGAACCTTGACCACTAACATCTTTGTAACTAGAAGGTTCCGGTATGGTGTAGCTAGAAGAAAAACCAATATCGCAATGACGCGGAAGAAAAAGCTTTTCCGCTTCGTTAGGGGACTATTTACACCCTTTAATTAACCGAATTTAGATTTTTGTTATAAAATAAAAAGACACTGGTATCGACTCTGTTGAGCACAAACTAAACTTTATGTAGGCTATTGCTATCTTTTACTAAAGGCAGTGCGAGAAAAGGACTGCTATAGCTATGAACTAAGTTAGAGATGTCAAACTAGTTTATGCCTTGCGGTTCACCGTGTTTTTAGTCGACATGTTTTTACGTGCACCCTATAATTTGTATGTAAATATTAGTTCCAATTAAATTTGTCAGCTCTAAATTACGTCCGATTCTTTCTCGTTTTATTAGAGAGAAAAAGATAGCAATAGCCTAAATTAAGTTTAGTTTGTGCACAACAGAATCGACACCAGTGTCTTTTTATTTTATAACAAAAATCTAAATTCGTTATGACAATAATTAGAAATATAAATGTAAAGTATACGTAGCGTCCCATATTTCGTAACTTTACAGGAGAAGGTACTAAGAGAATTTGAACGGCGCGCGGCGTGCGTGCTTTGACGTTCAAAAGGTTAAACTGTTAATCACGTGTGTTAACACGAAATAATTTTAGGGAAAAAATTCCATCATGTATTTGTATTTGCAGTAAAAAAAAACTGACGAATTGATAACCGATGTTAATACATAATATGAATATGATTGTAACCTAAACTTGCATAGGTATAACTAAGTTACTGTTAGCAGGTGTCGACTTGCAATGAAATCTGAGAACTTGTGTCCGACACTGGATTAATTTTGGGAAACTTCATTCTGAAGAGATCCACTGAAATGTGGACGTCAATCTAGAATTTATTTATTTATTGGGGACCTTCAACAAAAGATGTACCTACTATCTAAAACCGGCCAAGTGTGAGTCGGACTGGCACACGAAGGGTTCCATAGGTACCATTATCTAAGTATACAACATTAGACTACAAAACGGCAAAAAAAAACACGTTTGTTGGCCCCTTAAATATTTATTTTATTCTGGTTTTTGTATTGTAGTTATAGCGGCAACCAAAATACATCTCTAAAAATTTCAACTGAGCTATCACGGTTCATGAGATACAGCCTGGTGACAGACAGACGGATAGACAGTGAAGTCTTAGTAATAGGGTCCCGTTTTTACCCTTTGGGTACGGAACCCTAAAAACCTAACTTCCGCCATTTTTTATTTCAAAGTTGCGGCCATGCATTAAAACCCATATTCATCGATAGCTGGTATCTCTACAAACAAGTTTTGAATTAGACGAAGAAGAATTCTAGAAGAAGCATGCTTAAATGATCGACTGAATTAACTTAAGACTATGCATTATTGTAAAACTCTACTAAGTATATCAGCAACACATAAAATGACACAAGTCTTGAGTTGCGTTGCTTGCGTAGATTTTCTACAGAAACTATCCTACCTATGAGAACTGCGTCGTTGGGCTCGAGGACGCGAGCGCTTGGCGGTGTGATAGCCCCGTGCCTCGGTGCGCACTTGGCCTTTAGCCCGGTTACCACCGCAAGCGGAGTGGACCCATTCATGTCGTCAAGAGAAAACTGCTTACATGTGTGTCCAACAAAGATTCAGCGGACAATCTCATCAGCTCTGCTCATTCTTGTTTCATTTCTTTTTGCGGTGGGAATCAGATGACGAAACTCTTTCTTGATGGAAACCCAAACCTATTTCATGAAAAGATGTCCGCTTCGCATAGCCATTTCCGGCTCATTACTCTTTCGCGGTGGAAACCGGGCTTTTCTCCGCGAGTATCGGATTGCCGCATGCCGCCCCATCAGACTGAGAGTAAAGGAACAGAGAGTGCACTCGTGTCTGCGCACACACTTGTGCTCTATCATATCTCCCACGCGGCGCCGATGACTAACCGATATCGGTCAGGACTATTTTATTATTCAGCCTACGAATTTTAATAAGTTTATGTTTTACTTTTCAGAAATTCATAAACGATTTGTTGGAAAAGGCGAAAACACTGTAGAGTATGGAATCAAATCTCACGGATGGAACGCGCGGAGCGGACTCGTCGTTAGCCCCTTAGATGTAACTAACTATTATATTCATGTCCTAGCTCGTAGATATTATTGTGTTGTGAGCGGCGCGCGGCGCGTGGCGCGTGGCGCGTGCCACCTACTCGTACATCGTATGACATATCAGCGCCGGCGGAGGGAGGGAGACAGCCTGTCACACACCTAGTTTGTGCTTATCATTTTAATTTCAATGAATCTGTACCTACCAGTAGCTATTCTAAATGATGATTGGACATGTTGCGTTTGAGTGGCAAATGGCGATTGAGAAAACGGCTCACTCCAGGCGTAATTGTTTACCTACCGGGCGATGTAGCGCCCGTTAACAGGTGTGTCATTATTAGAAACGTATGCTCGTAGTCGTAGAATATATCACTAAGTATGCTGTGCGTGTCGTAGGATGATCGATTGATCGGCGTCAGCCTATTAGCACGATAAGTCGGATTTTAGCAATAATCCTGGAAATAGCTTAGTAAGAAGATTACGAAAATCTGTCGGAGGTCCTATTACTAAAGATAATTGCAAAAAGCTGATTCTTTTGATTATCTTACGGCACAACGCTGTTCAATTCGCCCAAGTAAGCGTTCGCAACCGTCACCGACTCACCATCACGTTCACTACGACGACCGCGCGCTGGCCGCTGGGCGCTGGGTGATTGTGAACAGGCTTTCCGATTTGCTGCAACAGAATGTGTGAGGGTGCGTCCACGTCCAGATTACGTAAAATATTACAAAACTTTTCTTTCTTTCTTTTCTTATAGGGTTACTTATAAGTACATATAGGAAAAGTTTTGTAATATGTAGACGTGTAGACATCTATACATTACATACATACATTCTCCATATAATCATGTAAATAACATGTAATGTTAGTAGGTACGGACGCACCCCAAGGAAGGATTAGACTAACTGTTATATGTATTAGCCTACTATAATATTAGTATAATTACATTTGTACATGACTAGGTGTGACGTGTGTGGTCATGTGGTGCAGGCGGCACGGGAGGTCAGCGAGATGTCAGCCATCTCGTAGCGACAGTTATGCGAGAAAATAGTTTTAATTTGTAAGAGTATTGAGAGTGCAATATAACGCTTGTGTTATGTATCGGATATGACGAGAATGAAATCTGCTGCCGCTAATTATTAATGTACATAGTGCGAAACAGCCATCGGATGTGCTCTGAAATGTAATGTATAGCTACGTAAATATTTGGAGTCCGTGAGAGGCGCACCAGGCCACCAGACCAGCCTACATGCTTTTGTAAACTAGACTTAGTATGTTAATGTTTATGGGGTTACCTACTGTAGTAAAATAGAGTAATATCGGAAATAATCTTATTATAATTATTATAGTCCTGATTTTCCGGTTTGTTTCAACCCCATTGGAACTCTCGAAAGATGAAACTGGCTACGTACGTATATAGAAACCTATTCATATCTATAGAAATAAATTAAATTGAAGTCTCTGTTTCTATTATCAAAATTACAGCTTTTAACTGAATGAATATAAAAATATATACAGCACTTGTAACAGTAACTTTTTGTCGGTCTGTTTGTTCCGGCTAATCTCCGAAGCGACTGGACCGATTTTAACGGAACTTTTACTAGCAGATACTTAGCTGATGTAACTTCTAACTTAGGCTACTTTTATTGTAGAAAAATAATTAGGGTTCCGTGCAAAGAAATTAAAACCTTTAAAATTGTTAACAAAATTTGATTCAAACCGCCGAAACGAATGGAACGATTTTGACGGGACTTTTACTGGCAGAGAGCTGAGATAGCTGATGTTATAAGGAGTAGGTCACGAAGGCTACTTTTATTCTAGAATAAGAATATCAGAAAAAATCGAAATCCTTGAAATTGGTAACTATATATAAATAAGTATCCGATTCAAAATGGAAAGTCATCATCATCACCATCTTCCTGCCCTCGTCCCATGTTACTTGTGGTCGGCGCAACACGTTTATTTCTTCCATTCTCCTCTGTCAACCGTCAAACAATCATTTACACCTTTTTCCTTCATATCATTCCTCACACAATCCATCCATCGTTTCTTCGGTCTTCCTCTCCCTCTCCATCCATCAACATTTATATTCATCACTCTTTTAGTCGCATGCGATTCTTCCCTCCTCATCACATGTCTATACCTCAACTTTTCTGAAACTGGTGTATTATTATTATTATTATTTGTTGTTATAGCGGCAACAGAAATACACATTCTGTAATCATTTCAACTGTCTAGCTATCACGGTACATGAGATTCAGCCTGGTGACAGACAAACGCAGTGGAGTCTTTGTAATATAATGTCACGAAAAGTCAGTTAATGGTTTTTGAGGCCGGCTCTAAATGTCCTGTAGCAGTACCTCCCATCAAACTGTACGGGGTTCCCTTGGTCAGAGTGGACCATTTCAAATACTTGGGGCATGTAAGTACTCGTAGTAACAGCCGGTCTCAGAGATAATGCTGATATCGAGAGGGAGCGGAGGGCTTTGGCTGTAAGAGGTGACATGATAGCTCGCAGGTTTATTTTTTAAAGGGTCGGTCAAGCAGACCCTTTTCAGGGCTTATTGTACCTCACTGTACACATGCAGCCTGTGGGTGAATCACACTCAAAAAGCATACGAAGCCCACCGCATCCAACATAACAACGCATTCAGAGCGCTGATGGGGCCGCGACATTGTAGTGCCCCGGGCATGTTCGCCGTCGCTAGCGTCGACTGCTTTTATACAACGATGCGTAAGCGCTGCGCGTCCCTGGTACTCAGAGTTCGCGGCAGCTCCAACAGCGTGCTAGTGATGATAGCCGACAGGCTCGACTGTCCATACACCAGACGCTGCAGTGACTTTCACGTCACCTACTGTCGTCGGCTGTCAGTATAAATATGTTTTGTGTGGTTATTGTTTTGTGTTGTACCTATTGTAATGTTTAACGAATTCTGTGTGTTTTAGTGTATCATTTGTGCTATGTATTTAATTTCTGTGTTAATACACAGAAATTGTACAGAATTGAGTCCTTGTTACTTGTAAAATAAATGAATTATTATTAGTAATAGGGTCCCGTTTTTACCCTTTGGGTACGGAACCCTAAAAAAGTAAAGTTCTCATAATATTAGATATCGTTGCCTCCAAATAACTCGGAAACTTTACCGACACTCTAGGAACACCATCATTACCTATGTACCTACATGATCACAACACACTGCAGTAACCATATTTGTATTCGGCATCATATCCAGTTACGAATATGAATATTAAATGCGTAAGAATAGAGTTCTTGGCCTACAATGATTACTAAGAGTCAAGCCAAAATATTTGTCCTGTGTCGTAGTCAAAATCTGTGCCACCGTGGTACTTACAACGCTTGTCGCCTTTGTATTGACAAGCTGAAGTATCTGTCCTGCCACTGTGGCGCGAGCGGTGTGCTGGTAGCGGCTGCACGCCATGTTGAACATAAGTGAGTAGCAGTGGTCTCCTTCGTGTTCGCGGTCTCCAGATCGAAGCACTTTGTATTAAATAATTTTAATAAACTTGTTCATTTTATTTGACTTCCCTTTGATTTAAAGCGCCTCGTGTCATCATGTGCGAGCGTCTCCCTGCATGTTGACCTGCACTTCCGGAAGTCGGTGACTTGTTTGTTTCATTGCTTTTCTTGCCACCGCCTTTATAATTGACCCTTTTAGTTGTAGCATTCCACGCAATTACTTGTAATGTAGTCTTTTTATTATAGAAGTTATCTCATAAACTACCTAAGCAAAGTTAACACGTTCGCTGCGATATCAGGTCTAAAAACCCGATGCATGTGCTCTCACTCCATGCTCACTGCGTGAGAAACGCTGTAGTTACTTACTGTGGTGCGGCGGGCGGCCGTAGCATGAGTATTTGTGAATGTAAGAAAGAGACAAGTGTAGGTTTGAGTTTAGGACATTTTTTTTTTATGGGAATCATCAAATGACTTCTCCCGCTCTGGGCGGAGCATGAGGGAGTGGCAGACTTTTACTGACTAAAACCCATCCATGTTCCTTCATCGCCCTTTGTGTTCCGGGGTCACGGTATATCTTTCGAACAGTCCCGCAACCCCGGAACAGTTCTGAAACCCCGGTGAGTTTAGGACCTTAAGTCGACTCTGAGGTAATAAAACTGTACTAAGGTTTTCCGGCCCGATAACGCACTGATTGATATTTTTTTCTATTCCTTGCGAAGAAAAGGTCGAAAAGCCCGTCATAGACGACAAGGTCAGTCTGCCTCCTCCCGCACTGATCTAGGTGATTGCATTTTTTACATCCGATTAGTGTTGTGACGTAGGTAATTAGCGGGAACGCATGTTATATAAGTACACACATAGCACCTAAAACGCTGACTGCGCGTTAGCCTAATTACCGCGGATTGCACCTTGCATCAGCGGAGACACGAGGCGCTGACGCAGCTCAACATGATGCAGCCCGGCACCGGACATCGCGGCCTTCGCGCAATCGTCACTTATGGCACAGCATCGGTCAACTGTCGACTATCTAGCTCATAATCAATAGATATTGTAATTTTCGTAATTAATTGAAGTTTTAGTAAATTTTGTATAAAATTTCCTTCAATCCTCTGGCTACAGCCTTTGTAATTGACGCAGCCGGTAGGATACTCGCAGGCCGGTTCGCGAGAGTAAGTTGTTAGGATCGCGAGACACCCGGGTGGCTTTCGGGCACCGTACGAGTATCAAGAATCTACAAGAGCTGCAGTCCAGAGGAGTATCCAGACATCGATACAGAGAAGGTACAAAACCATTGCATGTAAGTACTTTAGAATCGCTCTAGTCGCTTCCCTTTGTTATCCTCTAATATTCCAAGATTTTCCATCCACGGCAATCTTGGTCCCCTAGGTTAGGCAATAGAAGAGTCAATTTCAACAACTCCATCTTTTACCTAATTTCCATGGACATTTACATTTTCAGGTTTTTAAAAAAACTTTAATAATAAAGCGCAACATATCCACATATATATACATTTTCTAAAAGGGGGTTATATAATTAAATTACTTAGAGAATTATTTGGGCCACCGAAATTGGCGAGCTACAGAAATTTTATTATTGCCACCGAATTTGCATTGGTGACAGAAATTGTGCGTGTGCACTGAAATTGTGAATTATTTTATATCTATAAATTGTTTTTTAATAATATGTATGTAAAGAAAGATAAGGTATAATGAAAAAACTGATATAATACGAATATCGTCGTTAATATATATATATTATTGTCGTAATTATGTAATGAACATCTGCATGTAACCCATGTATCACAAATAAACGATTTGATTTGATCATTTTAAAAAGCATTTCTAAAAATACAACGTGGTGTACTGTTGCTTAAATCAGTTTTACAAAATTAGCAATCAAGGAACTGATTATGTTTTTTACTTCTATGAAGAGGTAAAATTTACTTATAATTCCACCTGCCGCGGCGGCGAGCGTAAAACACATCTGCGACGATAAAAACGATAGTAACCATGCCTGCTGCATGTTGCATACTGCATGCTTGCTTGCATGCTGCATATTTGCTTGCATGCATGGTGTATGCTTGCTTGCATGCTTCTTACAGCGAAAAAAACCCACATATGTTCACAATCAACTATGTTCAAAACAAATATTTTAATATCATTATGCGTAAATAAATTTATGCTTAAGAATGTTAGGCTTAATCATTATTATGATTAGAGAAATTATGCTTGAAAATATAATAATAGGAATAACTTAAGTATGCCAAGTTATATTAGGTCTTAACATTTTATGCAAATGGATAGGGAACCCAATATATAACACGGGAGGTGTTATAAGTATATTGGGTGGCCCTTAGAATAAAGATTGGGAGTTAGCACTTGGGAACGAGGGGTCGACGATCCAATGGCGATGTCATCTTCAACTTCGGAAATGCACGAAGTGGTCGGATTTAAACCTATTTCTCATCGGAATGGCCACTTGTGTGTTGTGTTCGCCTCGATGAGTTGTCGAAGCAGTTGTTGAATAATTGTATGCAACCCCTGCCGTCTGTGCGTCGATTAACACGGATAAATCCATTAGGGCATCGGTTACAAAGTTTTATGAGAAGAAAATGTGAGAAGATGGATGCCTATTACAAAGTAGAACCACATAACGCTTGATTGATTTTTCTGCAGAAAAGATTGTGATGCGGCTGTGTTTCTGATCCAAGAATTGACAAGTCAATTCTTGGGAGTATTTTTCTAGCTAGATGATTTTGAATACTCTTCAATGAGTCCAGTGGAGTCTCGTTGATTGTTATAGGGATCAGATTTGGAGTCTTTCGATTTTATCGAAGCAATCGTCTGTTCTGCGGCATATGTCTATTCGAATCGGCTAGTTTATGTTTCAGAATTACCCTTAGTCCAAAACGAGCCCTTCACTTTATATCATATTTATTCGATTCCTATCAAAAATACCAATTTATCCTTTCATTAGTCCCTCATTATGTATCTAGCCACGAAACCTGGTGGGGAACTTTATGTGTCAACGAGCTCATTGGAAACCTGTAACACCTTCGCAACAAATCTTGTCGTCTACAACACCGAGGCACGCCCAACCTGCGAGTTTCAAATGCTATCCAGCAAATCTACATAACTTCCAGAAACTTGCATTGTATCGACCTTTCCTGCCGAAGTTTAAACATTCCAGCCATTAAACTGTAGGTATCCGTCCACCAAATAAGAAAAGTCTGATTTCACATAAAACAGTTATATTGCAGAAAAGTAGTTTTAACACAGAACACTAGCAGGAAGGACGTTTACACTTTAGA
Source organism: Xestia sexstrigata (assembly GCA_941918905.2). Classification (NCBI taxonomy): domain Eukaryota; kingdom Metazoa; phylum Arthropoda; class Insecta; order Lepidoptera; family Noctuidae; genus Xestia; species Xestia sexstrigata. Next base: position 22,291,940 of record OW799211.2, read on the forward strand.
CTAGAGACAGGTAGATAGAAGAACACAAAGCACATAGAAAATTAACTAGCAGGGTGAAATTAGCAAGCGTGAATATAATAATATGTTTACGAGCGGGGCTGCGTTAAGCCAGTGCGAAACAAGCGAGCGCGTGAGTGCCTTGCGCAGCAGCGAACAAAGGACTGACGTAGCAAGCCGGCGCGGCGGCGAGGATCGAGGCGCGCGCGTGTTGCGACGGAGACAGCCGATGATTTCCGATTGTGACTCGGTTCGCTTCTCAGTGTGGCTGCGGTGCCGCTACAGTAGCCCCCTGGCGAGACCGTGACTACGGTCGATAGTGATCTGGGAAGCGTACTCTTCTTCCGCTGCGTGTGCGTCTCTCCTCATTATCGGTTGATGGTGTTGACGAGTCGCTTGGTGTTGTGCTGATTGGGTTTGTGGTAGCGTTATCCCCGTGATCCTCTTGAGTGACATAAGCTGGCTTCAACCGATCTAGCGATATGTTGTTGCTCTTGCCTCGTACCTCGACTTCGAAATACTTTGTTGTTCTTCTCAGTACCTTGTAGGGACCCGCGTACGGTGGCTCCAATGACTTCCGCACGTAGTCCTGCCTCACGAAGACATGGGTACAGTGCTGCATGTCTTTGGGTATGTAGAAAGTGATGTTGTTTCTGTGCCACTTTGCAGGCTTCGGAGACAAGCTAGCCATGTGTTTGGCCAGGCGTGTAGCGAAGCTGGTGATGTCTTCGACGGTATGGTTGTCTGATGGCGACAGGAACTGACCCGGCAAGCGTAGGGGCTCACCGTAAACCAACTCGGCCGAAGAAGCTTGGACATCGTCTTTCCAGGCACTGCGTATGCCGAGCAGGACGATGGGTAAGACCTCTGTCCATTGCGTGTTGTTGTGACACATGATACCTGCTTTGAGCTGTCGATGCATCCTCTCAACCATCCCATTTGATGCGGGATGATAGGCTGTGGTACGGAAGTGGCGTGCGCCGAGCAGGGATGCCAGGGCCTTAAACAAGCCGGACTCGAACTGCCGACCGCGATCAGTGGTGATCTGCGCGGGGCAACCGAACCTCGATATCCACCCGGATACCAAGGCGGCCGCGCAGGTGTCGGCTGTGATGTCTTTGAGTGGTATCGCCTCTGGCCATCGTGTGAACCGGTCAACGATGGTGAGACAATATCTGTAATCAGAAGAACGTATTAGAGGCCCTACGATGTCGAGATGGATGTGGCAGAATCTCGACGAGGTTGGAGGGAAATGGGTAAGAGGAGCGGATGTGTGTCGGGTAACTTTACAGCGCTGGCAGTCAAGACAGCTTCTGCACCACTCTCTACAATCCTTACGAATCCCTGGCCACACAAATCTTTGCGCGACCAGTCGCACGGTAGCTGTACGTCCGGGGTGGCTCAGACCATGAAGAGCGTCAAACACTTGTCTCCGCAGCTCTGGCGTGACGTAGGGTCTTGGTGGTTGCGTAGAAACGTCACAGTAGAGATCGATGTCTGAGCCTGCCGGAGTCATCTTTTTCAGTAGTAGTGACGATCCTTTTTCTAACAGCGTCTGAAGTTCGGGGTCTGACTCTTGAGACTGTGCTAAGGCGCTGTAATCAATCGTCGTTGCGACCTCTTCAATACGTGACAAAGCATCGGCTACAACATTTTCAGCACCTGGTATGTAGCGTATGTCTGTAGTAAACTGAGCGATGTAGTCAAAGTACCTGTATTGACGTGGCGAGCAATTCTCCCTTGAGTTCTTGAAGGCGTATGTAAGTGGGCGGTGATCGGTGAAAACGACAAATTCTCGGGCTTCGACCATATGTCGGAAATATTTAATTGCCTCATAAACGGCTAGCAGCTCGCGGTCGTAAGGGCTGTATTTGCGTTGAGCTTGGTTTAATTTCTTGGAGAAGAACGCAAGTGGCTCCCACTGTGTGCCAACACGTTGTTGGAGTACTGCTCCTATAGAGACGTCAGATGCGTCAGTAAGCATAGAGAGCTCTGCCTGTTCCCTTGGGTGTGCAAGAAGCGTAGCGTTTGACAGCGTTCTTTTGCATTCTTCAAATGCTTCCAGCTGGAGCTGCGACATCTGTACCGGGTCTGAGCCCTTGACCTTCTCTCCACCCAACATCGAGTTTAGGGGTGCTTGACTTTTTGCTGCGTTGGGTACGAACCTTCTATAATAGTTTAGCATGCCTAAGAATCTCCGTAACTCCTTCACAGTCTGCGGAACTGGATAGTCCTGTATCGCCTGGACTTTTGTGTTGAGCGGCTTAGTACCGGCTGCTGTTACCTGGTATCCAAGGAAAGTCACCTCAGGCTGGCCCCACACACATTTCGCTGCGTTGATGAGTACGCTGTATTCTTGGAGGCGTGACAGCAGCTGGCGCAGGTGAAGTCGATGCTGGTCTGGAGAAGGAGAATATATTAAAATGTCGTCCAAATATCCGAAGCAGAAGTCATCAAAGCCGGTAAGCACTTCATCCATAAAACGTTGAAATGTTTGTGCTGCGTTTCTGAGGCCAAACGTCATAAAAGGAAACTCATATAATCCGAATGGTGTCGTTATGGCCGTTTTTGGTATGTCCGCTTCGTTTACTGGTATTTGATTGTACGCTTTAATTAAATCAATTTTTGTGAATATAGTGGAGCCAGAAAGCCGCTGTGAGAAGTCCTGGATATGGCGTATGGGGTAGCGGTCGGGCACAGTACGTGCATTTAGTGCACGGTAATCGCCACACGGGCGCCACCCGTCATCCTTCTTCCTCACCAGGTGCAGAGCTGAAGACCACGAGCTTTCGGAGCGCCTTGCAGTTCCGCTGGCTGTCATGTCATCAAACTCTTTCTTCGCGATCTTTAATCTTTCTGGATCCAAGCGCCTTGGTCTGTTTGCAACGGGCGGTCCAGGTGTGGTCTTAATAAAGTGCACCGTGTTATGTTTAGGTTTACTTTGATTTACAGTACCTGCAGGCCGGGTAACCTCTGGGAACTCACGCAGCATCAGGTGAAACTCAGTATCTCCAGTAACAGTTTTGACAGATGCCACATCATCAGGAACCCGCTGCGAGGACGCTGCCACGAAGAGTGAAGTGGTGCCATCTATGAGCCTGTGGTTGCGGCAATCTATAAGCAGATTATAATAACTTAAAAAATCTACACCTATGATTGGCTTAGACACATCTGCGATGGTAAATTTCCAAGTAAATGAACGGCGTAGGCCTAGGTTGAGGTTAAGTTGCACTGGTCCATATGTATTAATAATACTTCCATTAGCTGCTGTTAAACTAAACTTTGTTACATTGCAGGGCGTCTTAATTGCTGACCGAGGGTAAACGCACAAGTCGGAGCCTGTATCGACAAGAAATAGCATTTTAGAATGACGGTCAGTTATAAAAAGTCGGCCTGATGCTAATGGGCAGTCGTAGGCCGCTAATTCGGGCTGCCTTTTGAGTTTTCCGACCTCCATGCACAAGGCTGTGTACATTTCTTTGCACGAACACCGAATGTGTAATGATACCAACAATGCGGGTGGTTTTCTGGTGGCTGACGTGGCCCGGATTTGGATCTGCTTCGCCAGTTACCGCTTTTAGAGCGTGAACGAAAACGACCACGTACCTGCCTTTGGTTATCCACTCTAGTAGACAGTGAACTCACTTGCTTAGTTAATTCCGCCATCTGACACGCTATTTCTTTTATAAGGGTAGATGTACCTGCCTCCGCCACGCTCGCTACTTGCATGGGCCCCGCCGGTGCAATGTCATTAACCGTGTCCGCTAGCTCAGCTAATTTGTCCAACGGTAGGTCTGGTTGCGTCGCCACAACTGTTTGTAGGTTGGTCGGCAGCCGATTCGACCACAATGTCCTAAGGAAGTCTTCCGGTACTGACGGCCCTGCTAGATGCTGCAAATGACGTAAAAACTGTGACGGTTTACGGTCACCCAGCTCCTCATGCATTAGTAATTGCTTAACTTTCAATTCCCGCGAGGCCGACAGCCGCCTAATTAGCTCCGTCTTTATTTTTTCATATTTATTCACTGCCGGCGGGTTGATGATTATATCCTTTACCGCGGAGGCGTAGCGGTGCTCCAGCGCCGACACAACCTGGTAATATTTTGTTTGGTCGACGGTAACGTTCGCCAACCCGAACTGACACTCCATTTGCGCGAACCACATTTCCGGGTCATCAGGCCAAAATGGTGGTGGACGTACGCCCACACGCGACGTTTCCGCAGTCAAACAATCTTCATTTCCCATGTCGGTGTCACCAATATGTAGGTATCCGTCCACCAAATAAGAAAAGTCTGATTTCACATAAAACAGTTATATTGCAGAAAAGTAGTTTTAACACAGAACACTAGCAGGAAGGACGTTTACACTTTAGACTAGAGACAGGTAGATAGAAGAACACAAAGCACATAGAAAATTAACTAGCAGGGTGAAATTAGCAAGCGTGAATATAATAATATGTTTACGAGCGGGGCTGCGTTAAGCCAGTGCGAAACAAGCGAGCGCGTGAGTGCCTTGCGCAGCAGCGAACAAAGGACTGACGTAGCAAGCCGGCGCGGCGGCGAGGATCGAGGCGCGCGCGTGTTGCGACGGAGACAGCCGATGATTTCCGATTGTGACTCGGTTCGCTTCTCAGTGTGGCTGCGGTGCCGCTACAAAACAATAACAGATGGCTGTACATCCTCGATCTCAGGAGATTAGTTGTGTTCTTCAGTGCAACAACGAAATTACCAATCAAAAACTTCAAGGCTCAGGAGTACTTTTATTACCCCCAGGATGCAACCCTCAAAGTTCATTTAATCCAATTGAATGACTTTTTCAAGAAATAATAATCAATTTTTTTTTTTGTGTCGGGGGCTAAGGACCTAGTTCTGTCAAAGTAATTTCGGCTTAACAAGTATTGATTCTTTTCAAAAATCTTCATTAACATTAATACAATAATTGATTAGTACAATTTTTGTGAAGTCGTGTAATTTCCGTGGGCACCCAGATGCCACGGAAACCGCAGAAATTGGAAACGTGGCTATTTTTTTAAAATTACAAGAATCTATCAAGGCTATGACTATTGTTTTCTATAATCTTAAATGTGTACCAAAGGCTACTTAGCATGCCTATAAGTGATACCTTTAAAATTGCCTTTGAAATTGCAAAATTTCTTTCCGAGTACACTGAAATCACGTACTTGCATTTTTGGTGGGAAGACGTGGCGATATGGTGCACTACCGTTCTCAGTGCGCGTAAGCGCACGACCACAGAGTACTATAACTAAAAAGGGACGCACGACTGTCTCTTGCCGAGCAGGGATTTATTGTTCGTTAAACTCATTGGTGGAAGGTCAGGACGACCATAAAATGACCATAGAAATTAGTAATTTCGCTCGGACAAAACTACCGTTGACATGTACTCATTAACAACTTTTTCTAGGTCAATTATTACTTAACGCAATCAAAATACTGTTTCCTATATATGTTGGAGATTATCTTCCTGAGAGGTAAAATAATGCTGTGTATGAAAGTGATTGTGGACAAGACACAGAAATTGATAATTCGTCATTTACCGATTTTTTTTCATAAAAAGTAATAGTCTTATAAATATAATATAAGTGGCTTCATTTAGATTCATGTCACTTTAATTCTGAGAAAAAAAATCGTTGCATTATCTGTAAAGCAGCACTGCGTTTTCAGCCTAGACGCGTAATTTTTTCTCCTGAGAAATTCACTCAGAAATAGTATTTTAGACGCTAATAGAAATATAGAGGCAGAACAGGAGGAAAGTGATAGTTCATAATTTATATCGAGTATGGCTGACTTAAGTGGATGAAGTTTACAAGACCCCTACGATTGGTGCCGGAGTTCGACGGAAACTCGAACGTAGGTATTAACTCGATTCGGCGGCGACGACCTCCCGCGTCCGGCCCTGGTGCAATCCATGGTCCGGAGCGAGACGGAATGGGACGCCGTCACCTCCTTCTGTGAAGCAGTAATGCTAGAGAAGGAGGTGGCGGAACGTGAGAGGGAAAGAGCCTCACGTCCCGGCCGCCGCGGGAGACGCCCCAGGCGTCGTGGTCGCCACCGTGGGCCTGTGGACGGAGAGCTATGGGCTAGCTAGGCCTGATACAATTGAGAAAGCTTTAGAGTTTGTGCATGAGGAAATGAACACGGTGTATACAGCAGCGCGACGACCATGCTCCTGACAGGAGGACGCAGCTTCAGCACCAGGTTAGTCCTAAATTTCCCTATGGCTTTATGCCACCGATTCACATGGCACGCCCGCAGCGCGTTCTTCTAATGCCGGGACCCTCGCGTCCGTCCCTCACGATCAGAAGGTTCAAGTAGTTAAATATCCATGTAGAAAAACGTCCAACTATCAGATGTCTGTATAGTAAAACGTCTATATAGCAAAAAGTCAAATTCTCCGTCTATGCCCAAAGGACAGCAACCTGTTCCGTTTTGGAAAAATCAACCCCCTCAGAATCACAGTCCCACACGCACGCAGCAAATGTTCAAAATTGTAGTTAGGGGGCGCGCTAGAAATCTCGCCCAGGGCGCTGGTAGTGCTAAAACCGGCACTATAGTGATTATTTTGTTAGCGGTGACTATGACCCCCAGGAATATTTTGAGTATCCCATTTACGTATACCCGAGTGAATACGTTTAAGAGAACCCACAGCGTACGAATTCTTACGTATAGTAGAAGAAGAAAAGGAACTCCGTCTGCTGAAAGAGAGGATTTTCAGGAGGCCCCCAAATCAGACAAGTCAAAATAGAAATTAACTTGCAAACGCTAAGGCAATTACCATATATTAAAATTTCAAAACCTCCGCTTAAGCTATTAATTGATACTGGTGCAAAAGTGTATTTTGTTAGCCCCGCAGTTGTTCAAAAATTCTTTGCCCATATACCGTTGTAGCCGACGGGCATAGGGTTCGGGCCTCTGAGTGAAAGTTCTTGCTAAATGTCACACTACTCTAATGAACAAAACAAGAAGAACAAAATGGAAAATCACTTATTGGCTACGTTAGGCTGTTTAGAGAATATTAGAGGTCTAAGCTTTTACGAGGCCGGTTCGAAACACGCCACGTCATACACGTGTCAGTGTCACCAGTAGATTGTTCTACCCCCGGTACGCTTTTTGGCGCCTGCTCCGCGGGTTGCGCGGTAAGAATTTCGACGCCTGATTCGCTGCGCATAACAATGTCGCCAACCTCTCTACTGTTCCCGCAATCATCCGATTGGATGTGGCTGACAGTGCGGCCAACATTATTATCAACCCTATGGTCGTGGGGTTGCCGCGTTACATACTCCCCCTCTAGATCACGACTACGTCCTCGATCGTGGTCTAGCCCTACATTAAAGTCATTATGAATGGGTTGTAAACGAGGTCGGCCTCGCTTCGCACTCGTCCTCGAAAAGGGGTGAGCTGATTAGCGTGGAATTTGCCCAAAACCTCATCAGGACTTCCATTAGATGCGATTAGGTATGTTGTTGAACTCAATTCTTCTTCACAACATACGGCCCATCTCTCTTTGTTTATATCGCCATATGGGACTTTGTATAACGAAAAAACTTGTAGAACACTTTACTTTTGATTTATTTTGTAGAACGTAGCTCACACACATTTGACACATTACAGAGGTAAAAAATGTAATGGTGTGTTGCCACATGAGCACACTAAAAATTATGATAAAATAATCTTATGTCATAGACATAGGTGGGGGGGGGGGGAAGTATATTACTTGAAACAAATTTAGAGCAAAGAAATTGATGATAATTTATATCTACTGGTACTTATATATATTTATTATGTCCTACTTCCCTAATTTTATACTTATTAAATACTGTAAAACCCTAATCTTAGTTTTATTTATTTTATTCTATAGGTACAAGTTTGGACACTGCTCGAGTGTGCAGTTTCTTATCAGATGTTTGAACTTCCACAACTCTTACATGGTTGTCCTTGCCGCAAACCACCTTAGTGATTCTATCCATGGTCCAATGAAGGGGTGTTAGGATTCAATAATAGAACTACATCGCCCAGCTTGAGATTAGGTAAAACCTTTCTCCATCTAGTTCTCTCGTTGAGCGAAGATAAATAGTCCTTTGACCGGACCCTCCAGAAATGCTGCCGAACCTGCTCACAACATCTCCAAAACCGGAGTCGATTGGTTGGGTATTCGGTTAGATCGGGCTGCGGTATAGCTGTTAAAGGGCTGCCGATTATGAAATGTCCCGGAGTGAGACATGAAGAATCGGACAAATCCAGACATGGTTTAGCTATTAGTGGACGAGAATTTAAAATACTTTCAATTTCGGCCATAACTGTACTAAACATATGAGCACATATGTAAATATTTTACAAGTTGAAATTCTTTTTAAATGGAACTTAGTTGACTTGACGGCTGCTTCCCACAAGCCGCCATGATTTGGGCTGTAAGTTGGGATAAAATGGAATTTAATTTCTTTCTGCAGCATGAAACTATGGACACTTTCCTGAAACTCTTTATTGTTATGTAATTTGTATACTTAATTCTATAAGTTGGTTATTGGCACCTTTAAAGGTGCTGGCATTGTCGCATTAAACGTCTGAAGGTATACCCCTACGCGAGATGAACCTTATAAATGCAGCTAAAAATGGTGTGCGTTACCCCAGCCAGATTTTGTCGAAAATCGTCTTTTATGTGCACTAAATAATTAGAAATACTGCTTCTGTAAATGGTAAGCACATTTTTAAATTTGGTATGCTGATAGTTTTTTTAATTATTTGATAAAAACACTTCCGGCTGGAGTAACGTTACCCCAGCCGGATCTTTTGTTAAAAAATGGATATTTTGAAGTAAATCTTATCTATATAATTAGAAATGAATTTGAAATAAATGGTTTAACTTAACTTGTATTTGTATTTGCTATGGTTGCGAAGATATTCAAAATCCTGCTGGAGTAACGTTTGCACGATTGCTGTATCTCGGAATTGTAATATTTGTACATGAGATCTGACTAATTAGTTATAATTTGTTACGCAATAAACGAATCCACTATAATGCACCGTTTTGAAGTTATTTTAGTAAATAGAAAATATGCTTTGATAGGTCCTAGCACTTCCAATAAGCGCTCCAAAGACTAAACTTAAACGTTATTATATAGGTAATTACCGTCTATAAACGGTACTAAAGTTTCATTAGTATTATCCTATACGTAATTAAAAAGTTATGATGGTTTTCCGGCCACGGCGCGCAGCCGATTTATTTGACGACCGATTAACCGAGTTTACTGTAGTAGTAGGAACTGAATCTTATATCAATAATTAGAAATACCTTTCAATTATATACCTACCTGAGAAATTTCAGATTTGTACACTAATTAATTAACGAGATAATCGAAAAAAATTATGCATGCGTGTTAACCCGACCAAATCTAGAATGTTATGAAAAACCGACCGCGCCATACATTATACTAACCTTCTAAAACTTACAGGATAATACGCGAGAATAATTACGTGTTTAGTACAGACGGGTAAACAAGTGGTAAAGTAAAACATATTTATAATGGAATATTCATTTCAAAAATAATAATGCGTAGGTAGGTAGGTAAATAATAGCAAATGTGGAGTACCTACCTATGTAGATGATGATGATCTTATGCAAATATTTTAATTATGGTAAGTAAGTATATAAATTAACTTCAAAAATAATCACAGATATTTTTTATTAACTAATATACAACATCGCTTGTTTATCTGAAATTAAAATTAAGAACTGATAAACACCTTCACTATTTTCACTGTTATGCTTAGCGTTCCGAATAAGTTAAAGTAAAATAGTAGTAGCCGTCATAAGTAGGTAGATTCTACTGTTTTTTCTAATATGATTTAAAAAATCACAAATGTCTCAAACTCAAACTCAAAGCATTTATTTCAATTAGACCATTAGCCGACTTTTGAATGTCAAAAATATAAAAAAGAAAATCATTGCTACAGTCCCAGTCACAAGGCATAATAACTTGAGAAAGTACTGTAGTTGCCCATTCCCTAGCGTAGATCTCTGACATAAAGATAGCCGTATTCTTATATTGACTCCGACTCCGACAAACCAAATTTAAAAACTCCGATTCAGGTTCCGATAAAACCACCTCCGTAACATCCCTGATCTACATGTAGCAGCCAATTCGTATAACACGCCGTTTTACATAATGGCGCGCCGGATTGAAAAACGGCACCGTTATGTAATACGGCGTCCTCACGTTCAGCCGGATTGTAGTGGCGATACGTTCGTTAAAGCGGCGTCCAACGTTTAGCCGTATTGTCAGCAATTCTGATACTTCAAATAACCTACTAAAATTGTCCTAAAAGTCTTGCTGGCATGAGGAGCGTAGGCTGAAGGCCGGCGGAGCAATGACGACATTTGTGACAGAAAGTGGTTGTGTAATGTAAAATGCGAGCGTAGCGAGCGCGCGTCATGGCGTCGTAGAAGGTTCTAAATTTGCTTACATCTCGAAAACACTGCGTCCTATCGCAAAAATAATGAAAAATTTGCCCCCCCTTTAAGAAACCTCCGACCACGTAATTCTCAACATGTAGGTATAAATCAAATGGACAAAAAAACAGAAAAGCGGGAAAAGCAGCCATTTGATTGTGACACCGTTGGGATCTGGGACTTTCGCGCGAAAGACATTTGCGCGAAGGACACTTGCACGAACCCATTTGCGCGAAAAACAAATGCGCCCAGAATTTTTTTTAGTTTTTCCGTCATGGGTGTCGTTTTCATGTTTTCGGGGTCGCTTATTACGAAAATGAGGTCAAAATGAAAATCCAATATGGCGCCCAGGAAAATTTTCGGTTTATCCATCATGGGTGTCCTTTTCATTGTTTTTGGGGTTGCTGATTACGAAAATGAGGTCAAAATGAACTCCAAGATGGCGCCGAGGAAAATATTTGATTTTTCAGTCATGGATGTCGTTTTCATGGTTTTCGAGGTAGCTGATTACAAAAATGAGGTCAAAATGAAAAACCAAGATGGTGCCCAGGAAAATTTTCGGTTTTTCCGTCATGGTTGCCGTTTTCATGGTTTTTGAAGTCGCTGATTACGAAAATGAGGTTACAACTAAAATCCAAGATAGCGCCCAAAATTTTTTTGTTTTTCCGTCATTGGTGTCGTTTTATGGTTTTCGAGGTCGCTGATTACAAAAATGACGTCAAAATGAAAAACCAAGATGGCGCCCAGGAAAATTTTCGGTTTATCCATCATGGGTGTCCTTTTCATGGTTTTTGGGGTTGCTGATTACGAAAATGAGGTCAAAATGAACTCCAAGATGGCGCCGAGGAAAATATTTGATTTTTCAGTCATGGATGTCGTTTTCATGGTTTTCGAGGTCGCTGATTACAAAAATGAGGTCAAAATGAAAAACCAAGGTGGTGCCCAAGAAAATTTTCGGTTTTTTCTGTCATGGTTGCCGTTTTCATGGTTTTTGAAGTCGCTGATTACGAAAATGAGGTTACAACTAAAATCCAAGATAGCGCCCAGATTTTTTTTTAGTTTTTCCGCCATGGGTGTCGTTTTCATGGTTTTCGGGGTCGCTGATTACGAAAATGAGGTTCTGTTGTGTCCTACTGAAAACAGAGGCCTGCCTTCCTTTTTAAAATGTTAATTTTATTTATTTTAATTCAATAAAACAAAAACAAAAATGTGTTGTTAAACATGAAATCGAAATAAATACCAATAATAATAAAATAGAATACAGGGTGTAAAAGACCTCATCACGAAGCCCTTAACCAAGCATTCTGTACATCAAACTAAGTAACTTTACGCAAAAAATATTGCTGGGAAACGACTTTTTTTTTTTGGGGTGAAAAATCACGTTTTGTGGTAGAACTCAATGTAACCCACTCAAAACATTGTGCTGATGGATGGATTGAATAGTACGGGGATCATGGAAGTGTGTAAAGTAATAATCTGACATTAAAAACTTGTAACCCCCAATATCTCCGTAACTAGAGGGTTCCCAGGTATGGTGTAGAACAAAAAAAATGATCGCAATGACGAAGAGAACAAGTGTCTTTTGGCATCGTTAAGAGATCTTTTACACCCTTTATAAGTCGCTTCATGTAAAATACTGGTATTCAGCTGCATCCGGTAAGACTGGAAGCCGACCCCAACGTAGTTGTACAAGGCTAGGCAGATGATGATAGGTATTAAGAATTATGTAAGAATAATACTCGACGTAATGATAATCAACTAACTTTATTAATTAAAAGGAAGAACATGACGAACACTTAAACCCATGACGCAAAACTAAAAATTTTTGGGCGCCATCTTTGATTTTAATTTTGACCTCATTTTCATTAGGATGACTACATAAACCATGAAAACGACACTCACAATGGAAAAACCAAAAATTTTCTCCAGCACCATCTTGCATTTTCAGTTTGGCCTCATTTTCGTAATCAGTGACCTTAAAAACCATGAAAACGACACCCATGACGGAAAACCATTAATATTCCTCCGCCTCATCTTGGATTTTCATTTCGACCTTGTTTTCGTAATCAGTGACCCCGTAAACCATGAAAACGACACCCATGATGGAAAAACCACAATTTTTTCTCGGCGCCTTTTTGGATTTTCATTGTAACGTCATTTTCGTAATCAGCGACCTCGAAAATCATGAAAACGACACCCATGACGGAAAAACCAAAAATTTTCCTGGGCGCCATCTTGGATTTTCATGTTGACCTCGTTTTCTTAATCAGTGACCCCAGAAACCATGAAAACGACACCCATGACGGAAGACCATTAATTTTCCTCGGCCTCATCTTGGATTTTCATTTCGACCTTGTTTTCGTTATCAGTGACCACGTAAACCATGAAAACGACATCCATGACTGAAAAATTAAATATTTTCCTCGGCGCCATCTTGGACTTTCATTTTGACCTCATTTTAGGTTATCAGTGACCACGTAAACCATGAAAACGACATCCATGACTGAAAAACCAAAAAATTCTGGGTGCCATCTTGGATTTTCATTGTGACGTCATTTTCGCAATCAGCGACCTCGAAAATCATGAAAACGACACCCATGCCGGAAAAACCATAAATTTTCCAGGGCACCATCTTGGATTTTCATTTTGACCTTATTTTCGTTATTAGTGACCACTTAAACCAGGAAAACGACACCGATAATGGAAAAACCAAAAAATTTTTCGGCGCCATCTTGGCTTTTCATTTTGACCTCATTTTCGTAATCAGCAACCCCAAAAACTATGAAAAGAACACCCATGACGGAAAAACCGAAAATTTACCTGGGCGCCATCTTAGATTTTCATTTTGACCTCATTTTCGTAATCAGCGACCCTGAAAACCATAAAAATGACACCCATGACAGAAAATCCAAAAAAAACACCTTCGAGTATAAATAACAGTCGTGATGTGTGATTTTTACTCTACAGAGTGAACCTTAGTGGCCATTAAGTCGCGCAAAAGTTCAGTCGCGCAAGTGTCCATTCGGGTAAGTATCCTGGCGCGCAAAAGTCCGTTCGCGCAAAAGTCCAATCGCGCATTTGTCTTTTCGCGCAAATGGGTTCGCGCAAGTGTCCTCCGAGCTAATGTCTTTCGCGCAAGTGTCTTGATACCACACCGTTGTCGATCGCAACACCATTTTTCTTGTTATGATCATGCAGCGCCACTTGTGGCGATAAATGGAACTAAAACTTTCAAAGCGACGTATGGACGATGCGCCCGTTTGTATAGCGGCGGCACGTTATTACGCACGTGGCTCATTCAATGCGTAGTACTTTATTTCAGCCGAATTGTAATCCGGCTGAACGTCATGACGGCCCGTATTACATAACGGCGCCGTTTTTCAATCCGGCGCGCCATTATGTAAAAACGGCGTGTTATACGAATTGGCTGCGACATACTCGTACATATTGAAAGGTCGGTTCGTTACAAAACGTTGACCTTGCAAACAGTAATATTATACATAGGTAACTGATTAAGCCTACCCTTATTTAATAATAATACCTATAATAATCTATCATCTGTTGGTTTTCCAAACATAATAAATAATTAAAAAAACTTGAAATACTTAAGTCAATAAAAATAAGTTTAATAATGGCAATAATTTGCCGTAAAGGAAATTTTTATTTAATTAAAGCCACGAGGCCCACACCTACTAGCTAATACATTACCTTAACCTAGCGATACCGTGTATCGTTATTATGTCATATTAAAATATAATAATAAATACATAATAATAATAATACCTACATAAATACATAATATAAAATTAACTAAAAACTAATTAGGCGCAATTTGTATCTTGTAAATTGGTAAGTACGAGTAAGTACCTTCCTACCTCATCGATAGAATGGTTAAACGTAGGTAGCTAGATATATGAAGAATGGCTTAAGGACACTTTGAGCAATTTAAAGTTTATTTAAACATTTAGTATGAAAGGTTTAATTTTTCAATCAAACTAATTTTATTCGTGACTGTACCAACTTTTAAGGACAATTATGCTAATAATTTTGGAAGGTTGGTATAATGTATGGCGCGGTCGCTTTTTCGTAACATTCTAGATTCGGTCGGGTTACCACGCATACATATTTTTTTTCGATTATCTCGTTAATTAATTAGTGTACAAGTCTGAAATTTCTCATGTATATAATTGAAAGGTATTTCTAATTATTGATATAAGATTCAGTTCCTACTACTACAGTAAACTCGGTTAACCGGTCGTCAAATAAATCGGCTGCGCGCCGTCGCCGGAAAACCATCATAACTTTTTAATTACGTATAGGATACTAATGAAACTTCAGTACCATTTATAGACGGTAATTACCTATATAATAACGTTTAAGTTTAGTCTTTAATGGTAGTGCTAGGACCTATTAAAGCATATTTTCTATTTACTCAAATAACTTCAAAACGGTGCATTATAGTGGATTCGTTTATTGCTTAATAAATTATAACTAATTAGCCAGATCTCATGTGCAAATATTACAATCATCCGTACAGTCAATTCCGAGATACAGAAATCGTGCAAACGTTACTCCAGCAGGATTTTAAATATCTTCGCAACCATAGCAAATACAAATACAAATTAAGTTATACCATTTATTTCAAATTCATTTCTAATTATATAGATAAGATTTATTTCAAAATATCCATTTTTTAACAAAAGATCTGGCTGGGGTAACGTTACTCCAGCCGGAAGCGTTTTTATCAAATAATTAGAAAACTATCAGCATTTAATAATTGTAATAGTATTACAATTATTAAATGAAATAATATAACATTATATAATTGTAATAATAGCTCATCGGAGATACTACCATAGGTATTAAACCGTCTAATACAGATGAACGATGTGCTAATTACCTCACCCTCAACGCCACCCATGGCCTTTTACCTGGACATTATCTTCCTACTAGAATTAATAATTGTATCGATCACGTTCTTCTAAAATCCAATAAACCTACATGTATAAGTACTTGTCTTGGAATCCCACATCACGGATCACCTTCCACTACTAATACGTGTGGATGGTAAAAGATTAGCGAAACAGACGGCTCCTGCATAAAAGACCCCAAAAATTGATTACCCTAATGTCAAGGAAGATATGGAATGTCATGATTTCTCTCAAGTCACTAACACAAAAGACCCTAATATAGCTGCCACTTGTCTGATAAACATAGTTCAATCTATTCTGGAAAAACACAGTATAATCAATGTACCTACCTAAAAAGGAAAGAAACCTAAAACCGTAGATTACTCCAGGTCTATTACGTTGCATTCGTCATCGCGATAAGCTTCATAAAAAAGCCCGTAAATCACCCGATACTGATATCGTCCAAATCTCATATAAGCGTTACCGAAATTATTGTAATAATCTTCTCAAGAAGCTTAAAACAGCATACGAAAAGTCAGAATTGGAAAAAGCTAAACGTAACCCTAGGGCACTCTGGAACAAAATAAAAGAGATTACACATACCAAAAAAAGATGTAAGTACTCCTCTAGAACTTTTGAAAACATGTGCGGACCCTTGTGCTGCAGCCAATCACGCATGTAAATTCTTTGCCAACATAGGCAGACCTAGCCTCCAAAATCGCGGCCCCCTCACAGTCATTTTCTCCACCAAAAACTCTCTCTCCTTCTTTTGTAATTCTTGACGTTGACTGTTCTGAGGTTGAGTCTACCATCATGAATTTAAGACATGATAGTGCTACTGGGTGGGACGGGATACCTTCTATTCTCCTCAAAATATGACGCAAAGCTCTTGTTCCCGTTATAACACAGATAATAAATATATCAATAGCGACAGGAGTTTTTCCAGAACCCTCTAAGAAGGCCTTGGTCCATCCGGTGCATAAGGGCGGGAGCAGAGACTGTGTGAATAATTACAGACCGATTTCGGTTCTCTCGGCAATGTCTAAGGTTATGGAAAGGTTGATAAATGGTCGCCTACTTAACTTTCTATACAAACATCAAGTCATAGCGCACAACCAATATGGCTTTAGAAAAGGTGTATTTATGGAAGATGCAATTGCCGACCTAACGGAAACGGTTGCTAAGAATTTAGATGATCATCGTAAATGCCTTTCAATATTCCTGGACCTGCAGAAAGCCTTTGACACGGTCTCTGTTCCTACTCTCCTGTCAAAATTGGAAGCCATAGGTATTCGAGGAACACCGCATGAACTTTTCAAGACCTACCTCCAGAACAGGAAACTCCGTGTCAAAAACAAATACAGAAAGCCAACATCACACGAACATACCGTACACGACTACACACTTCCCTTCTCTTACACCACACCACGCCACACCCCACCACATCCCACTCACACAGCCATCCCCCCCTTACACACATTCTCATTCACATTCATAGCATAGTTAAACCAGGTCAAATAGGTTTATTATCACACAAATAAAGGTTTATTATGAACACGAAGATACAGTAGAACACTGACTCCTAGGTCACAGGGTCCCCCCTAGTTTAGGAGGTAGGGTTTTTAATTATTTGTACAGCCTTTTCCTAAAATTAAATATACCTATGTGGAATGTTGTAATGCTATTGTATACGTTTTTTGTGCCAATAAACTCATTTTATTTTATTTATTTATACCAAATTTAAAAATGTGCTTACCATTTACAGAAGCAGTATTTCTAATTATTTTCTGCACATAAAAGACGATTTTCAACAAAATCTGGCTGGGGTAACGCACACCTTCTGATGAGGCCCATTGTGAGCGACTACGTTTCGGTCCCGTATGTAATCACTGGTAACACACACTAGTCATAGACTTTCGTCTTGAGTTGCGCGGTGTCTTCTCGTCTAACTTAACACAGTGTGTTAAGTTGGACGAGAAGATACCGCGCAACTTCCCGAACGCTGCCCAGCCGAGTCGGATTTGACGATTGTCCTCTTTCTACTTCAGAGTGTAGTCTCCGATCTTTTGATAGGAATGGGTGTGACATGGGCATTCGACATGACCTTGGTTTTGTCCATGTTCATTTTAGTTTACATATTTATTACTATTAGTTAAATATAATAGTACCTTTTGTAACAAGCGTGAAAGAATTCGATTACGAAAATCTGGAACTTCTATTGAAAGTCCGTGGCGGTGAAAAGAATAATTAAACAATTCGTTATTTGTGTTAAGTTTATTTTAATTAATTAATGCTTATTTACTAAAACAAATATGTAACAGTTTTAGTACGCCTTAAAACAGGCTCATTATGGTCTTTTATTATCCATACATACAGAATACAGAAACATACAGAATCATACATAAACAAAAAATACAAAATACAACTTCAGAATTTTCTTACATTTGAAAAATACAGATGTGAGAAGTCGTCGACATAATCCTTCGGACGAACGTGTATCTGAGAGTCTGATCGCGTGGCTTAGTGCGGCACGTGAAGCTGCTCGGAGCCCGATGGTGCAGGCGCGTGCAGCGGCTGCAGCGCTTGACCTGCAGCCCGCAGAGTCTGATCACGTGGCATAGTGCGACACGTGAAGCAGCTCGGAGCCGGGTGGCGCAGGCGCGTGCAGCGGCTGCAGCGCGTCGCGCAGCTCCACGTAGCGGCGCTTGAACTGCAGCCCGCAGCCGCGCGAGCGCCGGAATTCAAGCAGCGTGCGCGCGCCGCCCGCATCGCCGCCGCCCGCATCGCCGCCGCCCGCATCGCCGCCACCCGCATCGCCGCCGCCCGCATCGCCGCCGCCCGCATCGCCGCCGCAGGGCATTGCCCACGCGCGCATCTTCAGCTCAGTGCCGCATTCTATCGCCATCTATCAGCACAAGGGATCGGTTAGCGAGCCGGCAGCAGGCGCCACACACTGCTCTAGAAATCGAGCTCCATACTCATAGAAACTCAGTCAGTAGTTCAAAAAATAACGTTTGGTATACCTCCGTTTACGTTATTTAACGTATGGATGGTACGAGTATTAGTAGCTCCACGGGTGAGAAAAAAAAGTTGTTTTTTAAAGTACAGTTTTTTTGAAACTGAAGGGCTGGTGCTCTCACGAGTTATTGGTGTGCGTTACCCCAGCCAGATATTGTCGAAAATCGTCATCTAAGTGCAATAGATAATTAGAAATACAGCTTCTGTAATTAGTAAGCACATTTTTAAATTTGGTAAGCTGATCGTTTTTTAATTATTTGATAAAAACACTTTCCGCTGGAGCAACGCGTTACCCCAGCCAGATCTTTTGTTAAAAAATGGATATTTTGAAATAAATCTTATCTAAATAATTAGAAATTAATTAGAAATAAATGGTGTTACTTAATTTGTATTTGCTATGGTTGCGAAGATGTTTAAAATGCTGCTGGGGTAACGTTTGCACGATTGTTGTCTCGGAATTGACTATACGGATGATTGTAATATTTGTACATGAGATCTGGCCAATTACTTTTAATTTGTTACGCAATAAACGAATCCACTATAATGCACCGTTTTGAAGTTATTTTAGTAAATAGAAAATATGCTTTAATAGGTCCTAGCACTTCCAATAAGCGCTCCAAAGACTAAACTTAAACGTTATTATATAGGTAATTACCGTCTATAAATGGTACTGAAGTTTCATTAGTATCCTATACGTAATTAAAAAGTTATAATGATTTTCCGGCCACGGCGCGCAGCCGAGTTATTTTACGACCGATTAAACGAGTTTACTGTAGTAGTGGGAACTGAATCTTGTATCAATAATTAGAAATACAGTTCAATTATATACATGTGAAATTTCAGACTTGTACACTAATTAATTAACGAGATAATCCCATTTTGCACCTTTTGCTTAGCCCATTTTGCAAAAACTTCTGTAACTTCGATATTTTCTACCGAACATAAATGGTTTAAGGATTATTATAGAAAAATAATCAATCTGTCATAGGACCTTAATACTAAACGTTTAAACGTTCATATTGGTGCCGATTCCCTTGTTTACAAACTAAACCAAATTTAAGTTCAGTGCATCTTTTTCTTTCTATTTCATTAAGAAAAGGACAGAAGATAAATTTTAGTTACGTTCTGTCAAATTAATCAGCGCCATACAACTTTTAGACGCGATTAAAAAGTTGACTACTAAAATTACATCAAATTACGTCAGGTGCTGACTAATTTGACAGGATTAAACTAATTTTATCTTCTGTCCTTTTCATAATGAAATAGAAAGAAAAAGATGCATTCAACTTAAATTTAGTTAAGTTTGTGAACAAGGGAATCGGCACCATTGCCTGTCAGATTTGAGTGGGCAAAGTAGCAACGATTTTTTCGTCATTTTTCTTTCAAATAAACGAAAAAACCAGGCTTGTCACTTTTAACCGACTTCTAAAAAAGGAGGTGGTTATGTTTTCCACCAGTATCTTTTTTTTATTGTACATTAGTACGGTGTACGCAGGTACATGACGATCAAATAGTTCACTCTTAAAGATTAATCTAAAAATGTCATTATTTTCTAGTCATAATATTCTTTACTGGTATATTATTTATATATGCTTTCGATCGAGAAAGGCGGTGGTGACAGACGGACGGACAGACGGACAAGAAAGTGATCTCTTATAAGGGTTCCTTTTTTACCTTTTGAGGTAAGGAACCATAAAAATCACAGATCAACAATAATAAAATGTGATAACATCACTATGCAGTAAGTCCTAACATATTATACAGAAGGTAGGTAGGTAGGCAGGTTCTACTGTTTTACCGTGTATCGTTATTATGTCATATTAAAATATAATAATAAATTCCTTTATTTATATACATAATATTACAAAATTAACTAAAACTAATTAGGCGCAATTCGTACCTTGTAAATTGGTAAGTAAGTAGGTAACTATGCCTACCTCATCGATATAATGGTTAAACGTAGGTAGGTAGATATATGTAGAATGTCATAGTGGACACTTACTTTGAGAATTTAAAGTTTATTTAAACATTTAGTATGGTAGGTTTAATTTTTCAATCAAACTAATTTAATTCGCGACTGTGCCAACTTTTAAGGACAAATTATTATGCTAATAATTTTGGAAGGTTGGTATAATGTATGCTTTTCCATAACATTCTAGATTTGGTCGGGTTACCACGCATACATCATTTTTTTGATTATCTCGTTAGTTAATTAGTGTACAAGTCTGAAATTTCACATGTTTAGAATTGAACTGTATTTCTAATTATTGATATAAGATTCAGTTCCCACTACTACAGTAAACTCGTTTAATCGGTCGTCAAATAACTCGGCTGCGCGCCGTGGCTGGAAAATCATCACAACTTTTTAATTATGTATAGGATACCAATAAAACTTCAGTACCAGTAATAGACAGTAATTACTTATATAATAACGTTTAAGTCTTTGGAGCGCTTATTGGTAGTGCTAGGACCTATTAAAGCATAATTATTTTCTATTTACTAAAATAACTTCAAAACGGTGCATTATAGTGGATTCGTTTATTGCGTAACAAATTATAACTAATTAGCCCGATCTCATGTACAAATATTATCATCATCCGTATAGTCATATACAGATACAGCAATCATGCAAACGTTACCCCAGCAGGATTTTAAATATCTTCGCAATCATAGCAAATACAAATACAAATTAAGTAACACCATTGATTTCAAATTCATTTCTAATTATTTAGATAAGATTTATTTCAAAATATCCATTTTTTAACAAAAAGATCTGGCTGGGGTAATGTTACAACAGCCGGAAGTGTTTTTATCAAATAATTAAAAATTTATCAGCTTACCAATTACAGAAACTGTATTTCTAATTATCTATTGCACTTAGATGACGATTTTCGACAATATCTGGCTGGGGTAACGCACACGAGTTATTGTTTTATACACGGCGATCCAGGAGACAGGATTACAGGCGGGAGGCCTATAATCCTGTGTCCTGGATCGCCGTGTAAGTCCCAGGTACCAGTTACCAGGTCTCTCGGTGTACCGATGATCTGGTGAGGGTTGCGGGAATCCGCTGGATGAGAGTCGCACGGGACTGGTCAATGTGGCGACACTTGGGGGAGGCCTATATCCAGCAGTCAAAATCAAAGCATTTATTTCAAGTAGGCCAGTTACAGGCACTTTTGAATTGTCGAAACAAAGATGAAAATTAAATGTAGCTACAGTCCCAGTCAAAAGACATAAAAACTGTGAAAGTAGTGTAGTTGGCCTGTGGCAGTGGACCTCTTGCGGCTGAAATGATAATGATGACACGGCGATCAATATGACATCTAATAACGCCTTTGGTTGCCGATTTGCACGTAGCAATTTTTTTTAATTTTTGATATGAGATTTTTCTATGACGTGGTTAATAAATGGTTTAGGGGGAAACTAGCCTCTGGTCCGCGGCCCAGTTTACTAGGAACAGTAGTGGAAAAGTCGGTCGAATGCGTGGGTCAAGTGGTGGTGGAACAAGTGGCAACACTGCCCGAGTGACATGTCAAAATTTTGTTCCGTATTTTAAAATTAAATTGAAATAGTTATTAAGTTAAATTAAGGTGCAATCATATGTTATATCGTATTTTAAATGTGTAAATACCCAGGAAAATTATTTTCCTGTTAATTAATAAAGGATTCGGTTGTACGGCGACGTAACGACGTTACCGGTAACATAAAACCAACAGCTGATGTTCGGACTACGGATTTAAACGGGGAGTATTTGTTTACTTTTATATTTAGAATAGCACACAATTGTCCCATAATCGTAACTTTAGAACACGTCCACGCCAATTCTAGTACAGTTTTTGTTTTTTTTTTTGCTAATTTAGATGGTTCTAGATTGCATTGTTGACAATTGTCATTTCCTAAAAAGTAAAATTCTAACGACATAAACTTGCTTACATCAATCTTTTCAATATTAGTTAAATATAAAGTTCGTGACAGTTATTTTATTAACGTCTTGAAGTAATATTGTAATAATAATAATAAGTTTTTAGTCCAGGCAATCTACCCACATGAAAAAGTAAAACAATAAGAAAGTAAAATTCTGATTGAAGCAATAAAATTAATTATTCAGTAAGCTAATATCATTCTTGTCAAGCTAATATAGCAGCCTACCTCATTTCAGAGTAACACAAACTTTTTCCCTGTTTTTCCCCTTTTTTATCTCTAAATTCTCTTCGTAGGTCTATCCTATTAGTTCTCACTGTTTCTTTATTTCCAATTTTCAGTAACCAATCCGGAAACCATGCCTGTGATGACCTGTAAGGCTACTGCTCAGGATATGGAGCTAAAATTGAGAACGGCCCTCCAAGAACTTAAGGACTCTAAACTCCAATGCCAACAGCTGTTGCAGGAGAGAGAAGACAGTGAGGAGGAGGTCATTAACGTAAATAGCAAAAACTCGAGCTTAAAACGGGAGCTAGTAGACCTACATCAGGAATTCTTGAATGTTGTCAATGAACGGGATCAACTAAGGGCGGTCACGGATGGGTTCAACTCTTGTAGCAACTTGTATGAGGAGGCTTTATGTAAAATTAGGGATCTAGAGGATGAATTAGTTCATGCAAATGTCAAACTTTTAAATTTGAAAAAGGATCATACTCAGGCTTTGGAAACTGAACATTTGTATAATGAATTAGTTAATACAAATTGCAACCCTCATTCCATTATAACAATAGACCTTACAGAGGACTCCTTACTAAAGCATAACTACAGCCATAAAATTAGTCAAAATAAAATTAAGAAATATGCACGATTAAATAGAATCATTAAAAAATGTAATAAATATAAGAAACAACAAAAACACCATTCCAAAAATATTCAATTAAGGAAAGAACGTGTTTCTCTAGTTAATAAATTAAATAACTATCAGACTAAATTGGAAGATGATTGATTGATGATTGTAAGCGCTGAGTGTCAATTTCATAAATATTTATATATTTATGAAATTGACACTCATCGCTTACAATCAGAAATACAGGCTCTTAATAAGTCACTAAAATCATTATATAATAAATATGAAGGCTCTCAAAATCAAATTAAAGAGCATATTCTTGCTACACATGCATTGGTAGACAAAGTGGACTCGCTGACTCTGAGCAACACTCAGTGTACTTGTCAGAGGGAATCCAGCAATGATGCCCTCCAGCTTGAGGCAACGGAGGACCCGTCCCTAGCTGTGAGTACTCAGGACTGTATTTCCACCCAAGATACAATACCTGACTTAGGTAATTTTGTCTCACCAAATAGTCTTGGTTCTAATCTTTCAGTTATGTTCTCTGATAGTATAGGTAGAGGGTTAGGGAAATTAATCAGAATTATTGCATGCCAGGGTCAACCTACAAACAGATTATGGCATCGGTAACAAAGACTGTTTGTGATCCTAGTACCACCATTACTATGTGTTGGTAATAGTTCCAAGATTAAAAAGGAAGACATCACTGACTGTGTTTCAGAGTTGTTGAAGTTAAATTGTAATAAAATAATATTGTGTGCTTTTCCATTTTTTGAAAATTTGGGTAATAGAAAAAACAACTATATACATATGTTAAATAACCATGTACATTTTTTAGTAGGTCACTATAGTGACAGACTTATATATCTGGATATCAACACTATTGTTGGTAAACTGAAGTCGACACGGGGTAAGGTGTATCTACCTATTAGATGTAGACACAAAATAGCTCGGCTATTAGCTTTTATTATTCACACAGACATAAATAATGTCTAAGTTTAGTTCTATTATTAACACTGCGACTATTAGTAGTAATACTAATGTACAGGTGACTTTAAATGAATATAGCATTAATCCTATAAATGTTTACAAACATTGTACTGAGGAGGATCCATGTGTCACCGTGGAGAATTTTCAATTAGGGTCTATTAGTATTAGTGATAGGGTCTTGTTGTCTGAGGATGGCACGGGAGTCTCCGGCCTCACTCCAAATATTAATTTAAACTAGAAAATGAGACAACAGGAGGTACGATTAACAATATTGTTAATCCTACCAACGTATCTTCTTGCACTCAATTAGTTAGCAAAAAAGGGCCTCAGCAGAACACTTTAAAATTATTCCACCAAAATATCCAAGGCATTTCTTCCAAATTATTAGAAATTGAATTGTTTTTAGAAAATAGTAAGTTTGACATTATTTGTTTTACTGAACATTGGCTAAAGGATTACCAAATGCTTATCAATTATGAGAACTATATGGTGGGTAGCTGCTTTAACCGTAAAACTATGCTTCGTGGAGGTTCCCTAATATTAATAAAAAATTGTTTTAAATCTATGCAACGTAATGACATAGTAGGTCTCTCGGTTGAACATTGCGTTGAACTGTCCTGTGTTGAGCTAGATAAGCATGTAATTGTGTGTGTGTACAGACCCCCAAACTATCAAAACTTTTCCTCATTTGAATCAATAATGGAAGATGTGATGGCAAAACTTGCAGCCAGTAATAAATCTACAAATATTTGTGGTGATTTTAATATCAATATTTTAGAAGAATGCTCAAATAGCAGTCGCTTATTAAATCTTTTTAAGTCATTTGACTTGACCAACACTTTTATAGAACCTACTAGAGTCACTCCATCTTCTGCTACTTGTATAGATAATATTTTCTGCGATTGTGATTACTTAGATAAAGCAATAGTAAATTGTCTGCCTTCTGACCATAGCGGACAAACTGTAACCTTTAGGTGTAATACACCCCCATTGCAAAAAGTTCAAATTAAATTTAGACCTATAACTTCTAGCAGATTAAATAGGTATAATATTTCGCTACAGAACAAGTTAAGTGTTATGAGCCTTGATGATATTAATATAGATCAATTGTATGATCGTTTCTTTTCAATAGTTCACACGGAATTCAATAAAACTTTTGAAAAGAAGACAAAAAGTATTTGCCCTAAATTCATATTTAGTGATTGGGCAACTAGAGGTATCAGAAAAAGTAGGGAAAGACTATTTGAGCTTTATGGCCTTAAGCCTTTTATAAACACTGAAACTTTTAACAAGTATGTTGCTAAGTATTCAACAATTTTTAGAAATACGTGCAAGGTTGCTAAAGCACTGCACATTAGCAACAAGATCAAAACAGCAGAAAATAAAATAAAGACAGTTTGGAAAGTTATAAATAACGAGACTAACAGGAAGAAAATACGTAACACTAGCTACACATTAGATACAGCGTGAGGTCCTAAAAGCTCAAATCAGGAAGTAGCTCAAGAATTTGTAAATTTCTTTACCGATATACCACTAAAAACAACGGAGGCTCTTATTTCCTCACCTGAACTCTCAATTGGCTTATTAAAGGTGAATGTGTCTGGCTGCCTGGCTGAATTTAAATTTAAACACATTAACCCTATGATAGTTATTAAAACTTTCCGGCAAATAAAAATCAAACTAACCGAAGATCTATGGGGAATGTCTGTCAAAGTTTGTACATCCATACTTGAGACTATAGCCCCTTACTTAGCTTTAATTTTTAATTTATGTGTAGACCAAGGAGTTTTCCCTGATTTAATGAAATACAGTAAAGTCATACCTCTTTTCAAATCCGGAGACAGTAAAAATACTAATAATTATAGACCTGTATCCGTGTTACCAGTTTTTAGCAAGGTTTTCGAAAAAGTAATGCTTAATCAAATGTTCTATCATTTTAACACCAACAGAATCTTACATGATCAACAGTATGGCTTCACCAAGGGACGTTGTACAACTGACGCCGGTGTAACCTTATTAAAGCACATATTTACTGCGTGGGAAGAGTCTCAAGACGCCATAGGATTTTTTTGTGACCTCTCCAAAGCGTTTGATTGCGTAAATCACGACACATTACTTTTGAAACTTGAGCATTACGGACTGGGTAAACTTGCACTTAGTTTGGTAAAATCTTATTTGAATGATAGACAACAACATGTTCAAATAAATGGTGTTAATTCACAGGGTTTAAAAGTAAAAATGGGGGTTCCACAAGGCTCAATATTGGGTCCTTTTCTCTTTCTAGTATATATAAATGATCTTCCCTATTTACTGAAAAACCAACCTCAAAATATGGTGTTATTTGCTGATGACACTTCCCTAATTTTTAAAATAAATAGGCGGGCCCAAAATCTAGATGACGTGAATAATGCCCTACTTCAGGTCCAAAATTGGTTCACAGCAAACAATTTGGTATTAAATGAAAAAAAAACCAAATGCATAAGATTTGCTTTACCGAATGTTAAAAGTAGTGATTGTGATATAATATTGAATAAAGAGAAACTTGAATTCGTAGATAAAACGGTTTTCCTGGGGATTACGCTTGATTCAAGGCTACAATGGGGTTCTCATTTGACTTCTCTTGCGGGGCGGCTAAGTTCAGCAGCCTATGCCATTAGAAAAATCCGTTAGTATACTGATGTAGATACCGCTAGACTGGTTTATTTTAGTTACTTTCATAGTATGTCTTATGGCATTTTACTGTGGGGACGGGCTGCAGATATTGAGTCTATATTTATTCTGCAGAAAAGAGCCATCAGGGCCATATATAATCTTCGTAAGCGCGATTCTCTAAGGGAACTGTTTAAGGATATTGGCATCATGACGGTACATTGTCAATACATCTACGAAAACATAATGTACGTCAGAAAAAATCTGCACCTTTTTGGTAAAAGGGGTGACAGACATAATTACAGTAGGTACTAGAAATAGGGACCAACTAGTTCAGCCAGGTTTCAGACTCGCTAAAGTAGACTCATCTTTCATGGGGTACTGTTTGAGATGCTATAATAAAATTCCACAAAGTATTCTTGAACTGAATGAGACGAAATTTAAAACATGCATTAAACGCACACTATGTAAGCAAGCATATTACAAGTTGAGCGATTATATCGCTGATAAAAATGCTTGGCTCAATGTTGGTCCTGCTCCACAAGGACAGGGGCGCATAAATTGATAGCATTAAAATGTATTGTTGGAGCTGCTGAAGATTGTACAACTATCTTTGCATTGTATAGATTCAATCTCCTTAGTATTATATAAATGCATAGTCCATATTGTGTGAGTACTATGTACTAGAAAGCTATCATTCACTGGAAACCTACGTCTTTTCTTGACTTGAATGTGCCCTGGCGGTTTAGAGTATGTCATGCTCACTCAAATGTCTCGCTGATGGTGGCGCATGTGTCGGATCATTTAGTTCCCTTCAAAATGGTTGAGTTGAATGGTGCTGATCCATGCGTCATGTCCGTGAACGGGCGCTGTCAGTTGTGACTGGTCATCTCTTAGTTGCCATGGCTTATTTGAATGAATTATTTTGAATTGTATTTTTTTTGTTTGTGTGTTTTTGCTGTGGACACTTTTAACGTGCACATCTTGCTACATTGTTCTCACATAATATACCATCTCAACATGAATGATGTAACCAAGATTTTGTAACAATATTCTGATTTAAAAGAGTGTCCATGGAGTTTCTTGCCCGTTCTTCTCCATAGAGATCTACGCTAGGGAATGGGCAACTACAGTACTTCCACAGTTTTTATGTCTTGTGACTGGGACTGTAGCTACATTTAATTTTCATCTTTGTTTCGACAATTCAAAAGTGCCTGTAACTAGCTTACTTGAAATAAATGCTTTGATTTTGATTTTAGTCAGTTTACTACGGGAAAAAAGTATCATGGTTAAATCGACCCACTGGGATTTAATTTCATTAAAATTAAAAAAAGGTTCGAAATAAAACGTAAGTATCAGAATATGTTTACTTTTTTATAATTATACACCATTATTTTCAGGTCGTTCTGGAGCCGAAAGCCACTAACTCGATCACCAAATTCAAATAACAAAAATCACAACAAAAAAAATCATCTTTTTTTTTTTTTAAGCCACGAAATAAAAAAATATGTGATTTGAAAAATCACTGATGTAAAGTTTCTATGAGGGCATTCAGAACGACGTACTGACGTGGTAACCGTTTTAGCGTCGAAGCCTTCCACCTTGTATTTGAATGGTTATTTCATTATATCCATTGCCTTTTTTTTTCGTATGGTTTTGAATTGCAGTAAGGGCGCGCGGTAGAAATCTGCTGGATCTGCTGGTAGTGCTAAAACCGGCACTGCCTGCCTCTGCACTTAGTTTGTGGCGAAAAAGTAGGTATGGGAGAATCCAAAGCCATCTTCCACAATGTTCTGCAGACCAATTTATTTTAAGTTTTCGAACAAAAACAAGTTAAACATCGTGGGCGAACAGGCTCATATTGAAGCTGAGATTGCAGAACTGCAGCCTTCTATTTTATGAGAAGCTATGATGTTAAGCACTCGATGCTTATGATCATGATAGATGGCAAAATTGTAAGGCAGATTTTTCCTTACCCAAACCAACTAGTCAGAAGTAGTATTAGCATGATGCTTTGGGCGTTATACTTGAGAAGGGTCATGAAAGAAAACCCACAACATGGTCATACAAAAGGTTTTAATTATGCTAAAGATTCACGGTTCACTATCATGGTCTATCTTTTACCTCAGCTGCGGAGTGCACAAGTTTACAGGTTTAAATTTACTTCATAGGTGGCATTACCATGCCCTATCTCATAGGAGAGAACACTTTGTCGCAACCTGTACTGTTGCACGAGGTGGCAGCGTGTCGTGTTTAACTCTGGCTTAGATGGATTAGCGCAGATACTTGGTTTTCGGAACCGATATGATGGGTTGCCTTCACATGTCCTTAAGGTGGATGCTCCAGGATAGCCCGCGAAATTCAAATTTTCTTACTTTTTTTGCAATTTGCAGGCCAGTGCTAGGTTGTATGTTGATTAGAATATTATTCGCGGCTGTAAGATGTTATGTAGTTACAGAATTATATTCATCAAAATAATCAATACAACCCTCCAAGTTCATAAAGGTGCAGGAATAACTTTGACCTTGAAAAAGTCATTTTTTCACCTTTATGAACTTGGGAGGGTTGTATTGATGATTTGAAGTTGAGTGGGTGAAGCGTAACTCAGGGGCGACGACAAGCAAACTTTATGGTAATGTTTTTATATGGGAAAAGGTCTGAGTTTTTAAATAAGGTTTTTTTTTTTTTTAAATTAGTTCTTAGAATGTTATTTTATAAGGGATACTTCTTTATGGAATACTTCTTAAAAAAACACGAAACCCGCGAGCTGCGGGCAAATACTAGTTATACTAAGCTCGATTACCACTCACTCACTGACTCACTCATTGACATAATTGTTCTCCCAGATGGTGCATGGGGAGGGGGTTATATTTTGACAGATTCGTAAACAAGTAACTCTCGAGTAGGGGAAAAGTGCCAAACCTCCCCTTTTCGCCCCCCTTCCCCTATCGTATCTCGGAAACTAAGAGACCCGTGTTTCTTTTTTTTTTATGGATTCGTATTGAGGAGGCTCGGAAAAGTAAAAACCAGTTTTCATAGTTGCCCCCTTGCCCCCTTCTGGCGGATCTCGGAAGTTAACGAGACTTTTTTTTTCAGATTCTTTTAAAGGAGCACTGCACTGCGTTAGTCAAAATCATTTTTCGAAACTACCTTTCTCCCTTTTTTTTACTACTGAAAATACTTTTGATTCTTACCTAAAACTATTGAGGGGCGTTGAAATTTGTATATCATACCCTCCCCTCCCCAACCTCCCCTTAAATTGAAAAGGGCTGTAACTTCATAACGGTTACAGATTGCCATTATAGCCTAGTGCAATTAGACAAAAAATACTCAAAAGGTAAAACAAAGTTCATAGTGGTCGGATTTTCATTGGACTTTTTTATCGAGTTCCTAGAGGAGTGGAGAAGAAAGATAAACAAAAAAATTCGCCGCTCGCGAGTTTTTTTATTTTTTTAAATTTTCTTTGGATTTTTCTTTTTTCGTTTATAACTTAACTTCAAATTCGACGAATTCATATTATAGAGTAATAGTGTGACCTGCGTGCATCCATTAAATGCTAATTTGGTCTGTTTCTTTGTTCATTGTTCGATATAATGCAATATTTCAAGTATTTCTTGAAAATTTCATATTTTCTGCAATTTGTTTTAAAATTTTGAATTTTAAGACCAAGATTTCTTTTGATATTGGTCTCTGATACTTTTTCACAGATAATTGGAAATTGTTTTTTTTTAATTAAAATGTAAAAATATTCAAGAATACCATGTTTACGAGTGAAGTGACTAAAAATGTATTCACAATTACCAGCAAATCATCTAATATAAAAATTAAAGAAGGTAATTTTTCTCAAAATATTTCTATGACGGCCAACGTAAATAATATATCTGCTATCCACAGATAAAAAACTAATAAACTCGATAAATGTTGATTATTGCTGACGAAGGTGGAATGGGGACGCTGGTAAATAACGTAACTATTTCTCACGATTTCTATCTAAGATAAGTTGCAAGCTTGGTTCTCTGCGCGCAATTTAATATCAATACCGATACTGATACCACTCCCACTTCTTAGCGATAGAAGCCTTAGGTCATGTTTTACTTTTTCAGCAGTAACCCATTTTTAACAAGTATCCTTAATTAATTTTCTAGTTATTATACCTCGTTCGATAGCTAATAAAATGAGAATTTAGACAATAATTTGCACTTTGAGTTCCATAGCAGTATTTGGAAAAAAAATGCTTTCATTAACATACAACGATTTTCTAACATTCCCGAATTAATTTTAATTCGGAAATGTTAGAAAATCGTGAAAGTAACTCATGAAAGTGGTCTTTATTAATACTTTCTGGTCCTGTTATTTGTGAAAAAGCATCAGTTACCAATTTTAAAAGAAATCTTAGTCTTAAATTTCGATATTTTAGAAATAATTGCAGAAACTAGGAAATTTTCAAAAATACTTGAAATATACATTACATCTACAACAATGAACAAAGAAACAGACCAAATTAGCGTTTAATGGATGCACGTAGGTCACACTATTACGCTACAATAGGAATTCATCGAATTTTAAGTTATTCTTCAACCAAAAAAAAAAAATTTCGAAGGAAATTAAAAAAAAAAGTTGCGAGCGGCGAAATTTTGTTTTTAACTTTATTCTCCCCCCTTTAGAAACTCAATAAAAAAAAATCCCATGAAAATCCGACCACTATAAACTTCGTTCCACCTTATTGTCTAATTGCACTCGACTATTAGGTGTTTGAACAAATGTTATAGTAGGCGTCGAAACCTGGCTGGTGGTAGGTAGGTCCTGAGTAGGTTGGCCGGCCAACCTCCGTAGCGTAACGGTAAAGGTTGAGTGGGTGAAGCGTAACTCAGGGGCGACGACAAACTTTAGGGTAATGTTTTTTTTATGGAAAAGGTCTGAGTTTTTTAATAAGGTTTTTTACTTTAATTTTAAGGACTATATTGGATTTTCCAATTCATTTAAGGATTCCTATGGATTCTCAAAATATTATAAAGGTAAGGAATTCTTTTCAAAAACACGACGAAACCGCGTGCTGCGTGCAGCTCGCGCACAACGCAAATACCAGTATACCTATATTATTAATTTATTGAATTTTCTCTATGTAAAATCTATCTATCTAGGTTATCCCAAAATCCCATTGATTTGACATTAACGCCATCTAGGTCTATTTTAAGAACTTTCGATCCGATAATGTGTCATAGCGCATAATAGAGGTCGCTACCTTAGTAGGTAGCGACCTCCATTATGCGCTATGACAATTAAAAATTGCATATCTCTCATAGTAAGTAGTCTATGAGAGATATGCAATTTTTAATTGTTACAAAATCACTTCACAGAGCATCTACCAAATACTTCATCACAGACTTGTGATGTATGTAAAGCTACTTCTTCGGAAGTGAATAAGTTGGCAGGCTATAAACGATAGTATAAGTACATCGATCGGCAACTTCATTTATGCACGTTAATGATTTGAAAAATCTCAAACCAAAATTTAAAAAAATTGCTACGTGCAAAGCGGCAACCAAAGGCGCATAAATTAGATGTGATCTTGATCGCCGTGTATGGTCGTACTCGGGGGACTCACCAGACGCGGGTGCAAGCGGCGCCCCACGTAGCCGCGCAGGCGCAGCGCGTCGTGCAGCGCGCACAGCGCCCGCGCGGGCCCGGCGCGCAGCCACACGCGCGTGCGGCGCCGCCCGCCCGGCGCGCCCGGCGCCAGCGAGTCGGCCTGCGCGGGCTGCGAGTAGCTGATGAGCGCGTCCATGTCGGCCACCGACAGCTCGGCGGGAACGGAGCACGCGTTCGGCTGCGAGCGCCAGGTGCGCGCCGCGCGACCTGTCGACGGGAAAGGTCGAGAAATTCGTCTCGGTTTCGATTCCGGCGACGGGACATCGATATTTAGGAACACAACTTATAAATATAGAAAAAAAAACGGTACTTGAAACGTTTATAAAAATTTAGAACGTAGGGAATATGCACGTAATTTTTTCTTCACTTAAATCAATAAAATACAGTACTATCAACTCAAGAAAAGTATTAAAAGTTAAGTTCAACTACTGCTTGTCGCTTAAAAATAATATTTAACTTCTACAATTTTCTACGGCAGTTCAAACGTCCGTAGCTTTCGCGGCCATGATGTGACGTCATTTACCACAATCTGCCTTGTTTACATCAAATTTTTTACCCTTAATTTCTATTAATTATTAACAGTTTCGGATATATGACGTCTCCCTATCTCACACCCCGCTGCAAAAGGATAGGTTCCGAGACTTGGTCCTGAAGTCGGACTGACATGGTGGCGTTTTTGTACAAACACTTCAACACCTCGATGTACCAATAGTGGATTTGGCAACGTTGGAGAGACTGCAGTACAGCCCAGGTTTAGATTGAATCGGAGGCTTTCTCGTAATCCACAAACGCCGAACAGAGGGGCAGGTTTATACTCTTCGGTCTTCTGTATAACCTGCCGCAGCACATGTATGTGGTCCACAGTGCTGAAGCCTTTTCGGAAACCGGCTTGTTCGGGAGGTTGCAAATCGTCAAACCTGCGTGCGAGACGATTCGTGATGACTTTTGAAAACAACTTGTAGACATAGTTTAGAAGTGAGATGGGGCTATAATTCTTCAACCGGGCATTGTCGCCCTTCTTGAAGAAGAGTACCACCACACCCCTGCACCATGCCTGTGGCGTTTTTCCCTCAAGTATGACGGAATTAAACAGCTTCTGCAGGGCCTAAAGTACCGGTTTTCCATCCGCCTTCAGGAGTTCGGCCGGAATTCCGTCATCACCCGGTGCCTTGTTGTTTTTGAGCTGCTTCAGAGCCATCCTAATCTCGAACAGGCTGACGTCCGGGATGTCTTCGGTATAGTGTCGGGTCAGTCTAGCTCTTGGGTCATTTGCTAGATCTACAACGGGTTTACTGGTTGACGTGTACAGTTGTCCATAGAAGCTCTCGATCGGATAAGATCCTACCATCGTCGGTCTTCAGTTTCGTGAGCTGGCTCTGCCCAATAGCCAGATCTCTTGCAAATACCTTGCGAGCCTTTATTATGCTCAATCGCGTCTTTAATACGCTCGGTATTAAAACGGCGGAGGTCGCTCTTCAAGGATTTAGAGATCCGTCTATTGAGCTGCCAGTATTTACACGCCTCGTCTGCCTCGACCGCTGCCGTAGTCAAGGGTAGACGGGCTGCCGGGCTCTAGGGGCCATTTCTGTGATGCGCTATTCATTTGGGGGGTTTTGCCATATTAATCGCCACGCTTGTCAGGCGCGTTGGGAATCGCAGTACGGTTGTTACACACAAAGCACAGAGAACGCTGCTGCCATTCTCTGGTAAGTCCCTTAGTCGCCTCTTACGACACCCACGGGAAGATATGGGATGGTGCTATTCTTTACGTCCGACACCATACAGACACAGAAGGTATCAATTAACTGCAATAAATTTAGGCAAATCTAAAAAGTACACCCGCGATTCGGATGTATATGTAATACCGATTTCGTTCAGGTAATACGGTAACTACAATGCCTGCGGTATGAGCCTTGGCATTGTCCCGGCATATAAATGAACTCTTCGCCAATAAACTGTGTTGGGTTCCCGAGGTTCAAGACACTCTTCGATGTAACGTGACCCATTTAATGACGGTAAGCGAGGTCCACATAACACAAAAGCAAGTTCGGATTTTCCAGAGGCACTTGTGCCTCCCCAAACCGTCTATAAACCGCCACCATTACTGACTGTGCAAAAAGATTGAATGATACAGGTACACATGATACGGGGCCTGGCGGCTGATAGAATGGATGAATGAGAGAGTTGCACCACAGCCAAGCCACAACCGAGGAGGATCCCTCAAAACACAGACCAAACCAAGTTCATACGGCTAGTCAAGACAGAGTTTGGTAATTTACCCTCCCTTCCAGCTGAAATGACAAATGACAAAAAAAGGCGTTTCTGGACTAACATTGAGAATAGCAACCAGGCAATGAGGGTCAAAACTTGTCTCGCCGCCGGGACTGACCTTTCAATAGGATGCCTCAAAAAACCAGACAATACCAACACAACTAACGATGCGGAGACTAGCGAATTACTTCTCACCACCCACTTCCCAGGGTGCCGGATTGCGACCCAACAGAGTTGGGAACCGTACAGTGAAAGGGCTACGAGCAACCTAGACTGGGAGGTGGCTTCAGAAGTAATAGACAAAGACAAAATAATATGGGCAATCAACACATTCCTACCTTTTAAGGCAGTATGGATGGATGGTATTTTTCCGGTTCTACTCAGATGGAGCGGCGACTCGCTAGCCGAATACCTTGTCTAGATATTCCGCGCCTGTCTGGCCCACCGTTACATCCCCTTGAAATGGCGCGAAGTAAAAATAATCCTTATTCCAAAACCAGGTAGGAGCGATTACACTCAACCAACAGGTGAGGCTAACTGCTCTGAAGGCAGAGCAGTTAGCCTCACCTCGTTTTTCTTAAAGATACTAGAAAGACTGGGAGACAGAAGGATTAGGAATCAAATCTCGCTACTTAAACCTTTACACCCTAATCAACACGCCTACTGCGAAGGCAAGTCAACTGAATCCGCATTCCACTGCGTGGTCACACGCATAGGAAATGCTCTAAAAACCAAAAAGCCAACACTGGGCACCTTCATAGACATAGAGGGTGCTTTTGGCAAAACGAACTTCGCCAGCATCAGCCAGGCAATAGTCGTGCACGGTGTGGCACCAAAGCTTATACAATGGATTCACAATATGTTAAAATACCGCGCTATTCAATTCACTGTGAACACCACCACACGAGGTATCGTTAGTAGGGGCTGCCCACAGGGTGGGGTGCTGTCACCACTTCTGTGGAACCTAGTAGTAAATGAGCTCATTACAGAGTTCAACGCTAGCAGTCTGTACTCGGTGGGTTATGCAGATGACATAGCAATTCTAATCACAGGGAAATTTGAAGGTGTCTTATGTGACCTAATGAGGAAAGCCTTCAAAATAATCGAGAATTGGTGCACAAAACACGAACTATCGGTTAACCCCACCAAAACAGAACTAATAATGTTTACAAACAAAAGAGTCCTTGGACCTCACAAGCTTCCTAAACTATTCAATACCGAACTAACACCTAAAGAAGAAGTCATGTACTTAGGAGTGATTCTTGATTGCAAATTGCTCTGCAATAGGCATCTTGACTACAAACTTAACAAAAGCACAATCGCACTGTACCAATGCAAAAACGTGGGGGCTGTCTCCAAAGATCACGCTGTGGCTTTATTCAGCGGTGATTAGATCAATGCTGACTTATGGCGCCTTGGTTTGGTGGACGAGAACTGAATTCTCGACCACCGTCTCAAGGCTTCAGCGGTTCCATAGGCTGGCCTGCTCCGCTATCACGGGCTGTATGAGGACAACCCGAACTGCGGCAATGGAGATAGACAATTAACTCCCCTTTTTTTTTTTTTTTGTTTTTCGGATGGGAAATCATCAAATGACTTCTCCCGCTCTGGGCGGAGCAGGAGGGTGTGTCAGACTTTTACTGACTAAAACCCATCCATGTTCCTTCATCGCCCTTTGTGTTCCGGGGCCACGGTATCTCTTTCGAATAGTCCCGCAACCCCGGCAGGAATTAACTCCCCTTGAATTGTACATACAGCAGGAGGCAGCACTAGCAGCTATCAGGCTTATGCACTTAGGCATATGGGGGCAAGAACCACACCAGTCCCCACGCGGGCATCCTGGACCGGTTGCTTGAGTATCAACCTCTCATCGCTGCCCGTGTGATAGGACACCTAATAAACCTATGTGCAACAAAAACTATAGCATACAAACAACAGAGGAATTAATAAAGTACGCATCTACACAGATGGCTCTAAAACTTAAAACGGCTCAGGGGCTGGCGTACACTCCTAGACCTCAACGTTAACTTTCACCTACCACTAGGTGAACTCAGTTCGATATTCCAATGCGAGTGTGTCGCCCTAACACAAGCTGCAACAGCCGTAAAGCGTCTAGGGGTTCACAACTACGCAATCAGATTCGTATCTGATAGCCTAGCTGTGCTTAAGGCCCTAGAAAACAAACAAACTAACAGTAAATTAATATTTGAATGTCACCTCGCCCTGGAGAGTATATCGCTGTCCAACAGAATTACCATCCAGTGGATTAGGGGGCACAGTGGATTCCTAGGCAATGACGCCGCAGACGAACTTGCTAAGAGAGATTCCGAGATGGCAGTGCTAGGCCCGTACCTCCCCTTCCCTTGCTTTTCTCACAATTCCGTACATGGATTCGCCAGAGATCAACTGAACTACATAACAACAAATGGTCACGGTCTAAGGACTGCAGGCAGTCAAAAATGGCGATACCAAGTCTACATCCGCGACTAACAAAACGACTGCTCAGCCCTAAGTAGAAATAACCTCAGAGGGACAATAACGGGCCATTGCCCCCTAAACAAACATCTCTTTAACATAGGCGCCACGGACAGCCCACTTTGCAGGGACTGCTTTGACGCCGAAGAATCAGCCGCCCACGTCGTCTTGGAATGCGAGGCCGTGGCTACCCAACGCAAACAAATCCTCGGAACGGAGGTCGCTCCGCGATGCCTGTGAACACCCAGGAAACTTCTGTTTCTGGGCGGAGCTAGGCTGGCTAACTTAGCCAGGACACCTACGCACAACGGACCAAATGAGAGTCCAAGTGCGGAAAATGGAGTCCCTACTCTACTCTACTACCACAGCCAAGTAATATTGGACATGGAGAGGAAGACGATGCGATTTGCCTAAATCAGTTTTAAATCATTTTACCTAAATAAACCAAGATATTTGTCATGATTTATGATCCTATTGAAACTAGAATGATTCCAAAAAAAGGTGTTAGATCTCTCTGCAATGATAGAATCTCTTCTCTCAATCGTGCTAGGAAATTACACTCGGTTACGATTTCTGAAATTATCCTAGCACATACATGTACATGATAAATAAAAGGCAGGTATAGATATTAAGCAGGCCGCACACCAGGCATACACTTGCATCTCGTTAATTGTGGCACCACCTTTGAAACGCGACCCATTTATCGCCCCCATATATCTAGTCGCGAGCACGCACACTAAGGACACATTTGTTTATAGCAGGCGCACTATGTGGCGAGACGTTAGCCGCGCCACACGAATTCTAGATCGAACACGTTCGTTTTTCGTGTCAAGTGGTTTGAAAATATGAAAGACAACATTGAATTTTACGTTGAGTTTATTGCATAGGTTGAAAAACCCTATATTATACAACCAGACGCTCACTGATTATAGCAACAGGCGGATTACACAAATTATTTGGACTAAAATTGGCGAAAAATTCAAAATTTTGAAATTCTCGTAAATTGTACAATCTTGATGAAAAAAGACGTAACATCTTTCTTTCTTATTAATCGTCCTATCAAGAAATCGTCGTCGTCAGACGATAATGTTGACATTCTCAAAGCGGCGCCACGCTACAACTGTGCGCGTATTCAATACAATTGTAAAAGCTAAATTGTAGCGCAATGATTGTGGCGATGTAAACGTATACGATGCGTGTAGCATGTGGCGCTGGTGTGCGGCCTGCCTTATAATAACAAAACAGATGAAGATGAAGACGAAGACGCAGACACATACCCGGAGCCGATGCGTTGATATTGCGACGGCGCGGTGCTTTGGTAATCTAGCTTTATGAGCATTAGTCACGTCACGGAGCTAAATCGCCAAAGCGCCGAGCCGTGGCGAGTCGTCGACGAGGCGCCGCGCTAGCGCTGGCGACTGCTGAGCGAGGCGCGCGCCGTGCTGAGGCACCAGGCGGCTCCGAGACCGGACCCACTCAGAGTCACCTAGTACCTGACACGGCCGCGCGCCCGGGGCGGCGGGGCGGGGCGGGGCGGGGCGGGACTCACCGGCGGGCTCGCGCGTCCACGGCTGCTCCAGCAGCGCCGGCAGCGGCGCGCGGCGCTCGGCGTCCGGCAGCAGCGCGCGCCGCAGTAGCGCCAGCGCCGGCGCGCTCAGCTTGCGCCAGGGCCCGCTCGGCGCGGCGCCTCCGCTCCACGCGCTCCACGCCGCGTACCGCTCGTCCGTGTCGCACGCGCGCTCCCACGGCAACTCTTCGGACACACAGCACGATCGGTTAGGAATGGGACTGGCGGTGCACACCGATGTACGATGATCGACGCAAGCTGCTCACCCGACGACGACGAAAATCCCGAGCGAAGGTGCGTGCGCCGCGACTCGTAACTTCGGTACCATAACTTTAGGGTCTGCGAACACGCCTACAGCTAGGATACCAAAGAAACGAGCCGCGACGTGTGGCGGCGGGGCGGGCTGTGGTATAGTGTGGTGTGGGTGTGTACAGTGTGTAGTCCTCACCGCCGGCCAGCATGGCGAGCAGCACGAGCGCGGCGGCCCACAGGTCGGCGGGCGGCGCGCGGTAGGCTCGCTCGGTAGCTCGGAGCACCTCGGGCGCGGCGTACGGCGCGGTGCCGCACACGCGCGACATGAGCCGCTCGCGCGCGCCGTGCCTGCAACACGCGACCGCCCGCTGCAGTCACTACTCATGGTCAAGTAGTGTTAGGCCCGGTTTCCACCAAAGCGGAGACAAGCGGAGCGGAGAGATGTGCAAGATTCGACCAATCACAGGAGACACGGGAAACGCGATGTAGATTTCAACCAATGTGATTGGTCGGTTTTCACACTTCTCCTCTCCGCTCCGCTCGTCTCCTCTTTGGTGGAAACCGGGCCTTAGTGTGTATTGCGAACTTGTTCATACTTGCTCACTTGTGCCGACTAGTCTAGTTCACAGTGTTCAAGTGTAATAGTGGGGCTGGCAAAATTTTTAAAGTTATCAACAATAAAAAATTGGGTACTATATAAACACATGAATGAACCATGTATGATCTCAACAATAGCACCAAGAAGTAAAAATAAAAACCTAGGTTTTTAGTTTTAAAATAATCAGGGTTTTTCTATAAACTATCAACAGGTAAAAATGAACTAATAAACAAAAGCATAATCGTAGTATTATAAATGCGAAAGTTTGTGAGTATGGATAGATGTTTGTTACCCTTTCACAGGAAAACTACTAACTATTATCACTTACATTAACAGATGGCATTACCGAATGTCACGCGGGTTTAAATCGGTTTTTTTTTACATTCTTCTTTTTTAATTTGTAATTCAGTTATTAATTAAATAAAAACACAACTTATATACCTATAAGTATACCTTTTTTCACATTAAATCAAATCACTTATTATTTTTAATAAGTACTTTTAATACACTGTAATTTTAATGATCAAGGAAAATAATTAATTTAGTTTTTTCAAAAGGACGATTAATTTGGCTGCCTTCTCGGTGCCAAATCTAGCTGTGCACCAAATTGAATGCCGAAAATATTCTTTCGACCCCAGCGGAAGAAGCAACTGTACATAGCAGTTGCTTGATTATATCCAATTCTTCGTCGGTTATAGGTACATTTTTATATATTTTGTATTGCGCGCCGTAGGGGGAAGTATCTTGACACATTTTGGCTGATTTGGTAACAGTAAAAAAGTATTGATTTTTATAAAAAATCACTTGAATTTAATCGCGATTTAAATCATAACAACCCTGACAAAAATGTGTTTTTTTTTGCCTTATATTAATAACGGCAACAGGTAGACGCTTGAAATATCAACAGAATATATAGTTGTTTATTCACTTTAAAAATAAATAGTTAAATTAAAATTTAAGGGGGGTCCCATACAACAAACGGTGAATTTTTTGCCGTTCGTGCACGTTTTTGCTTCGTCGCGAGCCCGACTCGCACTTGGCCAGATTTTGCTTTTTATCTAAGATGCTTCTGGTTTGGTTGACGCGCGCGTAGGAGCCCCTACCAGTTATTACCCGTATTTCACCTCTAAATTAATATTACTTAGAATCTGCAGTTGCTTGCCAACAAGCTGAAGGTGGCCCCCTCTCGGGCCTGTAATTTTTAGTTTGGCTAACATCCAACTTAATTCAACAACTAAATTAAAAATTTAACGTTTGGTTTATATGATGGAACGCTAGGTGATGTTGCAACTCCTCAAAGATCAATTTAAATGTATTGGCCTGGACCTTAACCCTTCAAAGTGAGAAATTTACCTCTCTGACGCTACCGACAGACAATCGACTATAAATTAATTAAATGCAATAGCCCAACAAATGAAAACTTTAGAAAAAAAGTTCACTGCACCTCATAAGTGGGGGGGGGGGGACCTAGGAGTTGCCTTTTATTATTTTTTTACTATTTTAGAAGAAAGTTTTTAATCTTTTATCGATGACAAAATCAAGCATTTTAAATATTTAATGATATTTCGGATTGACTCTAAAATTAATTTACATTTGGAATTCATCAGATATTGCTTTTTTGGTCCAAATTTTATGTATTTTCTCCTTTGTTCTCCTCTTTGGAAGAAACCGCAACTTTTAGACAAAATTGACCAAATGATTCGCAAAATCGCAACACATTAACCATCTAGATAAAAATCCATTATCTCATCCAAGCTATTGACATTTTATTTATTTTTTTCATTCATATTATTTGCATTGTGACAAATTCCGATGTTTTTTAATAATATGGGTATTTTTAATAATGATAGTATAATTATGTTGCATAAGGAATGGAATCCTTTTTTTATGATTCTTTGTTTATTTTTTTGTTTAGCAAATGTATTACGTTATCTAATGCCGTAAGGCAAAATTTATCGGGACTCTCTTATACAAAAAAAAACATAGTTATTATAAATAAATGATTTCTATTTAAAAAATCGGAACTTAGGGGGTTGGAATCTCAGGGTTGCGGGACTGTTCGAAAGAGACACCGTGGCCCCGGAACATAAAAGGCGATGAAGGAACATGGATGGGTTTTAGTCAGTAAAAGTCTGACACTCCCTCCTGCTCCGCCCAGAGCGGGAGAAGTCATTTGATGATTTCCCATCCGAAAAAAAAAGGGGGTGGTATCTACTAACGTGAGGTTTTCTCCATGTAACTCCTCCTTGATGAGTGAATATAAATGAGCAAAAAAAAATATGTTGCTTATTAGACTCTAAACTTTAATTTGTACAATTGAAATAATTCTATCTTTATTATTACTATTATGAAAAAATATTCGTGAAGCATTTTTCCTTTGAAATTTCGTAAGTACTCCTAAACGGCAAGTTTTAGTATATATTTTTCACACAAATATTTGTCACTTTTTTCTTCACAAAGTGTACAATTGGCATTTTGATCTGATGAGGCTACAATTAAATAAAAACCAATCATTTCGCACTTTTCGGCCCGCAGTGACCTACGTAACAACCACTTTGTAATGCAAGCTGATTAGAACTTTATTCTAACAGTATTTCAAACGAAGTTTGAACCACCACAAATAGAGTTGCTAATTTAGCAGATACCACAGCCTTAAGAAAAATGCGACGACGTAATGCATGCGACGGAACTCACATCAAAGTATCTCTGTTCCCATAATCGGGACTTGAAGCACCCTGACGTTAGGTTAGTGTCTTTTGAGGTTAGGTTACATTAAGCGGATTTTCTCAGGAATGTTGATGACCTTTTCATGGGAGTGCTACCAGGGGGACCCCCTCCGTCAACAGCACGCGATGTGACTTCCGTCGCATACATTTCACAATTTTACGGATTCACTTCCGATAGATTATAATCTACCGAAAAATAATGCGTTAAACTGTAAAGCAGTATGTTCGGTTGACAATCTTTTGAGAGTTTTCAATCTAGCTAGATAGATTAAAATCTAACGGTTTTAACAATAACATAGGTTTACATTATGGGGAAATAAATAACATTTTATTTTATTTATGTACCTCCGTCCATTAATCATGTGAAGTTTTTTAGCATTTTTTAACACCATACGTGGTGAGGTTTTGGACTAACCCTCCTCATCCAAAATCACGTGTATTTTTTAATACCTACAAAGAAAAGACATTACACTAACTACACGCCGCTTTTCGGTATAGAAATCGCGCGTTTGACGAAAAACTAACATTCTTCTTCCTAACATTTTTCATCCTAACAATCACAATTCCTAACTACTCTGACTCTAATGTTCATAATTCCGAAGCATTCAACTTAATAATGTCAGTAGCAATAAACATCTATTATACTTTTATTTGTTTTCCTATATTTTCTCAACATAACCATCTTTTACACTATTATTCAAAGTCATATTACAAAGTGGAAGCATATAAAAAAGTAAGAAATTGTTTAGTTGTATACAGGGTGTAAACGACCTCATCACGAAGTCGTCAACCAAGCATTCTGTACATCAAACTAAGTAACTTTAACCAAAAATTATTGCTGGGAAACGATTTTTTTTTTTATGGGTGGAATATCATGTTCTAAGGTTAAACTCAATGTAACACACTCAAAACATTGTGCTGATGGATGGGTTGAATAGTACGGGGGTCGTGGAGGTGTTTGAAGTAAAAATATTACAATTAAAACTGGTTTCAAAAAAAAACTTGTCAAAAAGTTGGAACTTTGACCCCCAATATCTCCGTAACTAGAAGGTTCCACGGTATGGTGTAGAACAAAAAAATGATCGCAATGACGAGGAGAACAAGTGTGTTTCGGCTTCGTTAAGAGGTGTTTTACAGCCTTTATAATACTATTCTCTTTTTTTCATGCCATTTTTCATCAATTATGATCATATCGTCTTGACTTTTTTCCAATTGAAGAATATTATGATTTATTTCAAAGTTAATAATTAGTATCAGGATCTGTAATCTTTTCTTTTTTGTTTCTTTGACGATATATTACTTGTCTCAAGTTCAAGTTTGTTGGCATATTAGCACGTATACTTGAGGAAGTGCTTGCTTCGCACTCACTAATTATATTCGTTTTTTGTTTTTATTAATTAAAGCGTCTTCTTTAATTTTATTTATAGCGGTGTGTACCTGCAAAGATATCCATAGGTTAGGTTAGGTTAGAACTGTGACCAACTACGCGCGGACCGAGCGAGCGTAGCGAGCGGTGCCGCGGCAGCGGCCGGCGAGCGCTACCTCGAAATTGGTCGCGAAATTTTTCCAAGATTTTTTTTCATGTAGGAGTTTAAATATATTTACATTAATGATATTATTAATTACAATTTTCGGAAACATGAGTGTTATGAACATCGCCGGTAGCACTACAAATAGAATGAAAACTTTAGGATGAAAAATTTTAGGAAGAGTGATCATTCGGATTACAAATCATCAGGAAGAACAATTTCGGGTAAAGAACTTTAGGTGAGCCAATATGAACCCACACGTGATACCTTACTACACTACACGTGATATCTTACAGAGCCCCTCCCCCTTGTGATATTTCGTGATTTTTATCAACCCCCCTCCCCCTTCGAGCCTCGCGTGATTAATGCACGGGTAAATTACAATTATGTTAAAATTTTCTTTGATACAATAACTGTTATGGGAAACAAACCTAATTATGCACAAACCGTCAATTTCGGTTTTACTAGGCTAACAATAAAAATATAGGTAGATATAGGGATAGACTAAGTTTATCTCGATTGAATAATTTTCATTCATAATCATGACAATAATTTATCCGTACGCAAAATACGCGCTTTGACGTGGAGTTGTGGACACCCGGGGATCGCAGTTTCGACAGAGATAACGACAAAATCGCTAACTTATCGA
Organism: Xestia sexstrigata; assembly: GCA_941918905.2. Classification (NCBI taxonomy): domain Eukaryota; kingdom Metazoa; phylum Arthropoda; class Insecta; order Lepidoptera; family Noctuidae; genus Xestia; species Xestia sexstrigata. The sequence continues at coordinate 22,336,455 of OW799211.2, forward strand.
TTGCTAATTACTAAAGAATAAATTGGGTTGCAATAATGATGCTTGCGAGAATCGCATCTTGGATGTAGACTTGCATTTACCGCAAGCATCGTTATTGCAACCGAATTCTTTCGTGAGTTATTAGCAATCAAAAGTTAGCGGTTTCGTCGTTATCTCTGTCGAGACTCGGCCTAGCCCGATACAAATACAATAACATATAATCATTCGGTTGTTAGTGTTAAAACATGAATAACATAAAAACGCATGAGTAGATGGCAAAAGACAGATCCACTGAAATCACGTAATTTTGTCCTCTAAAGACTCGAGTGTCAGACACTGAACTGCATGGTCTTGGGTATTCTTATCATACGACCTGACTAAATTACTGTTTGTTAGAAAACTCAAGATGTTAATGAAATAATACTGACAGCTGAAATTGGTGAGAGTGCAAGAAATGAGGCGTTCTGATCTGCACGGGCATCGGAGTAGAATACAGAAAGTAACTCACCTGAAGAGCGTCGCCATGCCGAAGTCAGAGATCTTGAGCTGGTCGCGGTTGTCAAGCAGCAGGTTCTCAGGCTTAATGTCGCGGTGCGCCACGCCGCGGCCGTGCAGGTACTGGAGACCGTCCAGCAGCTGGCACCAGTACCGCCGCGCCTCGTCCTCGCGCATGCCCACGTCCGGCTCTGCACACAGTCGCGCGGTCAGACGGGCTCGTGCGCGCGCTCACCCGCCCTCGCCCGCGCGCTCACCGATGCGGTCGAACAGCTCGCCGCCCGGCGCGTACTCCAGGAACATGTAGTGCAGGCCCTGGTGCGTGCGCTCGCCCAGACAGCGCAGCACGTGCGGGTGGCGCAGCGCGCGGTGCAGCGCGGCCTCGCGCGCCGCCGCGCTGCCCGCCCCGCCCGTGCCCTCCTCGCCCCCGCCCGCGCCCGCCCCGCGCACCACCTTCAGCGCCACGGCGGCGCCGCTGCGCGCGTGCACCAGCAACCGCACTCTGCCACCAGACAACAGACGTCAATTTCAGACGACGCCGGCAACACTGTATTACTGCGAGTGCGAACGCAATGTGCTATTGTGCAAACTTGTGCGCCGAAAATACAAGGTTGTCATAGAACAACGCTCGGCGGAGGCGGCGGCGGCGGCAGTGACCGCGCGAGGTGGATAAACTTTCAAGGATGCGCCGAGCCGCCGTGACTCGCTCGCGTCGTGTTTTTTCTCTTACCAAATTGCAGTGTCGTTCTAGTTCCGTGTTCGCCTACCGTACAGCACAGGGCAGCAACGAAAATCACTGATTTAACAATTCTAATTTTTTATCCCTATTTGAAAAAATAAGAAAAAACCATTCTAGCCAATAGCATCAGGTTTTAGTTATTCCTAGAAATAGGCACCTGTGACAGACTAAAGGATAAACCGACGAAGTTGTGCGCATCAAGCCGCGCCGGCCTCCACCCTCTAGGAGCGAAGACGCGTTCGTCGAACAAAATCAACGCGACGATCTATTCATTAGAACACGGCCTAAGGCCCTGTCCTGTCCAAATACGTGGAGGTCTTAAGTTATCCTTCAGAAAGGTTCTACTGGTATAAATACAACCAGGTCTAGGGCTCCAAAACTATCAGCTGTTATTGAGGTGTGACTGATAAACAAACATACAGACCTCCAAGAGATATGTTCAATTCAGCTGTGGGACAGATCAAAGAGCATCACAGCATGATTTTGCTTACCTTTAGGAAACGTATTTACTGGAGGTGTACTCCTGAATACACATGCATGCGCAAAACTTTGCCCAATCAGTGCTCTTCCCAGACAATATTTCAATATTTTTATTCATCAGGTCAATCTTAACATTCTCTACTATGAGGAAAGGAATGTGCTCTTGACAAGATTGGCTTTTATTATTCAAAGCTGTCCATCCATTAACCACTTTTGCTCAGTGACTTTATTTTGACAAGGTTTACAAAAGCTTACTTTAGTTTATTTCTGTTTGTAAATTGATCACGAATAATATTGTTTGGAATTGTATTGTATGAAAAAGAGCTGAAATAATTCCCAGTTATTAGTGCCATCACAGATGTAAACATGTAGCACTCTGTTACAATTAAATAAAGCAAACATGAACGCTAACTTCTAAAATGTAGTTCAGGTGTTGTTGCAGGTTGAATATTTTTTTACGAGGTGATGATAAATATGTTCAAAAGTAAGTAAGTACCTATGTAAGTAATATACATGTAGTTTAGTTTTAAAAATATCTAAAACCTTGTAAGAAAAAAAAAACTTATTTTTTTTGTAGATAGGGCTAAGATATAATCCTACAAAGAGTGAGCTGTTGGTGTTTCATGGTAGGATTATAAGTCCAACATTTGTCGCTCCTATAAAACTGAATGGTTCACTTTTGCAGAGAGTTACCCACTTTAAATATTTAAGTCATATTGTCACCGAAGAGTTAAAAGACGACTTGGATATGGAAAGGGAGTGCAGGGCACTGGCTGTGAGTAATATCTCGAGTGAGGAGAAGCAGCAACGGCATTCTGTAGGTGTTTGCAGAGAGGCTGGATAGGCCTACAATGGGGAGGTTTACCAAGCTACACATTGGCAACAAAGCTTGTCAAACCTGTGATTGTTCTTTTGCCTGCATGTTACTAATATAGTCTATAATGAAGATGTAATACTAACACCCTATTGGCCATGATGCCTGACAGTAAAATATTTTTATCTTCTCTGTTAATTCCTTCAATTGTTTCAAGTATAGGACATATTTTTATTAAAATAATGCCTTCTTTACGAAGAAAACGCCAGGGTAGAACGCGAAATAGCGCATCCTTCATAATGCCAGCGCAGGCCAAATACTGTGGTGTAGTCATAGCGTAACAGTAGGTTAGTACTCTTCTTATTTTTGAATAATTTTCGGGTGCCTAACGGCTGGATGAAGACATATTATGAACAAATTCACTTACTCGCCATAAGCACCTTCCCCCAACACTTGGGCGACCAGCCAACCCTCGACGAACTCGGCGCCGGCAGCCATCGCCCCGCCTCGCGCTGTCACCTGCAACATAACGCACTGTCAGCACCAGCGCGCCCACCCACACTCACATGCGACTGCACCGCTGAAGCCTGCACGGCGCTCACCGCTGCTGCCTGCTACTGCACCCCTGTTGCCGCCGAACACGACCACGCCGCCGGGTTGCGGCTTTAATATTTTTCGTCATCGATTGATCCAAATAGTTGAAAATATGTAATCGAAAGATCGTATCCTTGAGTTTTAATCTATTTGGCGATGAAAATTCGTTAGATTTGCATCAATCTGCCGATAAATACGCTCTAAATGGCGGAAGGCACGTGGAGATGAGTGAACAAAGCGAAAGCCGAACGGCGCCGTCGCCCGTCTGTCGACGACTTGCCACACAATGCGATAACGGTATCGTTTCCGAAATCGCGAAAATTAGCGCTTGGTTTGAAGAATTCTTTAAGAAATAATAACTACTTAAGACTTAAATAATAATATTTTCACCTGAACACTAACCTTTTAAAAAAGATCAATGGATCACACCATTTAGCCATTTTCTTTTCTTCAACGCGAACGCCCGACCGTTCAGTTCATGAACCAATCGCCATTCGCTCGCTTGCTGATTGTCGCTGATTCGCCAGCCGAATTTCCGACCCAGGCGACCACAGAGGAGGCGAGCGGGCGACCGACGACGACGGAACATCCACTGAGCACCACTAAATTAAAAAAAAAAACAAAAACCGCTCTTGTAACCAAAATAATTAATTACACAATTTTAACACACAAACTAGATGAAATATTTCAATTTTCCAATAGATCATTACGTTACTTGGAAGTTCTGGTTAGTAAATATTATTTCCATAGTTTAGACGAACAACCAGAGGCGTGGCAGAGTTGGATATAATGAAAACAAAAAAAATAACGATGGAAAGAGGCAAAAGGCAAAATGTACGTACGCTGATGCTCCAGGGTAGCCCACGAAATTCAAATTTTATTACGTTTTTTGCAATTTGCAAGCCAGTGCGAGGTTGTATGTTGATTAAAATATTGTTCGCGGCTGTAAGACGTATGTAGTTAGAATTATGATCATCAAAATCATCAATACAACCCTCCAAGTTCATAAAGGTCTAGCACTGACTTTGACCTTGAAAAAGTCGTTCCTAGGCTTTTATGAAATTAGGGGGTTGTACTGATGATTTGATAACTATAATTCTGTAATTACATACATCTTACATTCGTGAACAATATTTTAATCAACATACAACTTAACACTGGTCTGCAAATTGCAAAAAGTGTAAGAAAATTTGATTTTCGCGGGCTACCCTGACGCTTTCACCTTATCTTATTTAATTAAACCTATAAATAAAAAAGCAAAACAACTTTTTATTCCACCAGATGTCGCATGATCGACTTGGCCCAATTTTATCCTGTCACGTCACCTGTAATCCATATCTAAGATTTATGACGCAGTGTGAGTGTTGTGATCAAGATGATCATGATCAACACCGACACTGACACCCATATTCTTAATCAAAACCTCATGACTTCCTCGACTCGAGTCAACCTCAGTAAGGTGATTTCACATTCAGTTGCAATTTTACTCCTCATATCAAACAATTTCTTATGTCGAGGTGAGTTTGACTTGAGGAACCAACTGTCAAATAATACCCATTCTTGATTTCCTCGACTCGACTCAAACTCACAAAGGTGATTTCACATAAGATTCAAATGTTGCTATCTTTATAAATGCCACTTTTGCCATCCGCCAGCTGTGCGAGAAATACAGAATTGCGCACAAAAACTTGCACCTATTGTTTATTCAAATTCAAATATATTTATTTTGGGACAACTAGATCCAAGGGTTACTTAAACAAAAACTTAGAAACTATTGTTAGTATTAAATACAAATAGAAAGGACAAAAACTCGTTTATCGACCTCGAAAAGGCATACGACTTGTAGGCCTATTACGTAACTTTCTGAAATCCACTGAATATCAAGCTTCGGTTGTACACCGAACTTTGATGACAACGGAGAATGTCATAGTATATACACTATGCTTACATAGTCGCAATATTAGAAGAATCGATATGAAAGCGTCTGTCAAAATGAGTTACGGTGACTATCAGCCACGATGTGCACCGATGACGTCATATATTTGATCGCCACTGGTTATACATAATATGAAACTAACCTTTTGACAGTTATTTGATGGACACTGAGCCCAGTTACTATCATTTCGAGCTGTCAACAGATATACGTAATAGGCCCTCAGATAGCCGTAGGCCATAATAACGAGTCGGTTCCTTAGTCATCAAAATCGGATAAATCATTTAGGTGCAAAGGTGGAACATACGTAAATCGAAACATACATACATAAATAGACTGCTAAAATCATAACTCTTCCTTTTGGCTTCGTCATAGTCGGGTAAAAAAGGCAGACGACGCGACGCCACGACGGTATTAGTTCCCATTTTGGCCGCGGGCTAAAATATCCGTGTACAAGTTCTCTGTGAGTTCTGTGACTGTCATTGAACATTTATTTTGAAGTATGAACTTTTTGAACGAATGAGAATAATATTCATATTCAATCAATGTGTTTGTTGATTAGACATACTTTGTTCTTGTATGACTCATTCATAGTCATTTCTAAAACAATTACTTTTCTTTAAAATATCGAGGAGGATAGAATAGTAAATAACATGGTAATTAAGGGCAATACATTCGTGTAGAAGTAATTGTAAAAACTATAAAGGTACATTTATATGTGAATTTGTTACAGGCTGGATATTCAGAAGATCAACTGGCAGGTGAGTCGTCAATATCTGTTTGCTGCAAGGTTCGCCGCGCTGGTGCTTGACATCAATGTGTACAGTAAACCCGTGCTGCACTCGAACCACTCGGGTGTCTCGTGGACTCGTGCAGTGAATGCAGAGAGGCGACTTGCGTTGTGACACTCGCGCATAAACCGTGACTCATGTCATGTCAATCAACGTCTTACCGAAAACGGTGGCTGTTTACAAGCGCCCTAGTTTCCTTATAAGGTCTGTATTTTAAAGCGATCCAGGTGTGTCGCCTGGCCCGTCGGCCTCGTTCGCGCGCTGGTTCGCTTAGTTAGTGCGTCGCCACACGCCCTCGCAACATGTTCATGTACGAGCCGCCGACCAAGCTGAAGCTCACCTCTGTGGAAGGTATCCTCTACCTCTCCATCTGTGCCACGTCCATAATGTTTTATTCTTATTATTTTGCTTATTGTTGAATATTGAATGTTTGTAGAATTCCAGGAAGCATTCCAACTATTTGATTCGCGTGGAGATGGCAAGATCCATGTAGCACAGATTGGGGATGCCCTGCGAGCTCTGGGACAAAACCCTACTGAATCTGATGTGAAGAAATGCACCCTACACTTGAAGCCTGATGAAAGAATATCGTTTGAAGTGTTTCTACCTATTTACCAGGTAAAGGCTTGCTTTATATTCTATTTATAAAATAACTATTTATTAATAAATTATGTATGTAGGTTAGAAGGAAAAAGAATCCTGATCGAAATGTCTGTCACTACTTCCACATACACAATGATATTATTAGTGTCACAAGTAAATGCAATGTTTCTCAAATAACTGATAAAACTCAGCGCATTTTTATCTGGCTTAAAAATATATGAATTTGTGCATCTTTAATACCCAGATATAAATTAGACTATTTTTTATGTTTTTGGTACTTTAGGAGGTAGCTTTTTTTTTGTGATTAAATGGTAATATTTAATAATAAAAAACATTTTTACACTAAAATAACTAAACTTTGAGATAGTTTCAATAATAAGTTTTTAATGTTTCTTTCTTTCTAATCAGATCTAACAATAGTTTTCAAATCATTTTTTCATCTTTTGCTCAGATTAGTTACAGCACTGATGATAATATATTTTGTGTCTCTTGTACCTATGATTTAGTTTTTTATAATATTTTCTTACCTTTCTATAGATTCTGTTTTTTACCTATTATTTGTGAATGTGTGAACATTGTACGCTTTGTAGATTCCCAGATGCTTGTTAACTTTTTATCTTGTTTCACGTTTGTTGTGTAGTAAGCAACAACCTATTGTCAGGCCTACTCTGTCCCCCCATACTTAAGTACTAATGCTGTAACATGATAATATTGTAGTATTACAATATTGTCATGTTAAATGATTTGGAAAGAGTAACCATGGAGTTTCTTGCTGGTTCTTCTCTATAGGGTTCCGTACCTCAAAAGGAAAAAAACTGAACCGTTATAAGATACTTTCTTGTCTGTCTGTCACCACCTATTTTCTCAGGAACGGGTGAACCTAGCAAGTTGAAATTTATACCATATACTGAGGTCTATAGTCCCTATTAGGTGTATAAAAATCAAGGTCCTGAGTCAACACGATAAAAAGATTGGGCAAATTTATATTTTTGCGAAAACTTGTAAGTACCAAAAGAACAATAGCGACATCTTAGCTGAATTTTATTTGAGCGTCTAAATGTGACATATACGAAGGCAGTTCCATTATTTTTCTACGTTTTTTCGAAGTTTCATATTAACTAGCTTAAGGCCGTATAAAAAGATATGTTAAGGCAAATTTTATTAAGTTTTTGCAATTTGCAGGCCAGTGCGAGGTTGTAATATGTTGATTCAAATATTGTTCACGGTTGTAAGACATATGTAGTTACAGAATTATAATCGTCAAAATCATCAATACAACCCTCCAAATTCATAAAGGTCTAGCACTGACATTGACCTTGAAAAAGTCGTTCCTAGACCTCTAAGAAATTATGATTGATGATTTTGATGACTGTAATTTTGTAACTAAATACGTCTTACAGTCGCGAACAATATTTTAATCAACATACAACCTAGCACTGGTCTGCAAATTTCCAAAAACGTAAGAAAATTTGATTTTCGCGGGCTACCCTGACGCTTTCACCTTAGTTTAGTTTTTTCATTGAGGTTTAGTGTTGCCATTTTATATTTATTCTGCCAAGTGACAGTAACACTGACCTCTATAATAAATTATATAGGTCAGTGGACAGTAAGCACACCTTATATTGTATTATAATCAGTTTTAGTTTGTTATTGTATTTAAACGGAATTAAACGGAGTAAATTAATTAACAATACTGTTTATTTTTAAGTGGAAGTGTTCCTTATAGGGAGGTAAAAATATTGTAGTGTAATAATAAATGAATTACTTTTAATTAATAACGGGCAAAAAGACTATTATTCCAAATCTAAAAAATATAACTTGTTTGGACAACAGCTGTTGTCAAACCGAGTAAATTTTTTTTAGGCTTGGCTAATAGTCTTTTTGCCTTGTTGCTTGGTTGATAATGATAAAAATGTCACAGACGCGTAGTGGGTCGAAACTATGATTTTAGTGACTTAGGGACCAACTTTGTTTTTTATGTGTATGAATAGAGCTCGTTAATTTGAATAATAATTGCCCCTATGTTTCTTTTTCTTATACTTCATACTTCGGGCTTAAAAATGTGTTTTGTTATTTTTTTGTATGGAGCGGATCAAATTGAAACTTTATTTTTCTTATACCTTGTCTAGTCTACTATCATTTGATGCTATGAAAATGTGCATAAAGTTGCAACTCTGCCAAATATGAATCGAAAAAAAATGAAAAAATACAAAGAATAAAAAGCTTAATTTTTTGGTTTCGTAAGTTCTTTTAAGTTAATTTGATAAGGAATAGTAAGTAAAAGCACGTAATAATACACATAATTACTGAGCAACCAACAAAGCCGCGCCGCGCGAAATAACGGTAATCTCCTTGCCGCGCCACCGAGTGACGTCATCGCATGCGTCATCTGACCGCGCTTACAAAAATGCTTATCGCTCCACTTATAATGACTCTTATCTCAAACGGTAAATAGTTTTGTATTCTTAGCGAACGAGACTTTGTATTACTATATAAACAACACTTGTAAAACCACTTTTGAATTATAAACTTATGTTATGAGATAGATGATAAATGAGAGAATTCGCCGCGCTAAGACCTGTGGCCTTATCTTATTTTTTTTTGGTAAAACTACTGATTCAATTTACACGAAACTTTAGAACGAATGTAACAAATACACAAGTAACCTAATACATAATTCATATAAGAGTCATATTCAAGTCAGATTCCAACTAGATTCCAACAAAAAGTTCATATACCGCGAACTGTCATTTTATTGTCATTGACCTTAATTTGAAAACACTTGAAATCTATATTAATATGAATATTTATGCCTCGAATACATGAAAATAATGAATTATCACTAATTCTTACCTTGCTAATGCAGTTTCCAAGACCGTATTTCATTTTAGAACAGTCAAATTCACATTTTCAATTGTTCACTCCATGTTGACAAAATAAATCTTACGACTTTGTTGGCTCAAAAAACAATTTTGGGATATTGTTCTACCTAAATGTTTTGCTAAAGTAGCATTATACTATAATAAGGTATTAAACATTCACTTAATGATTGTAATTAGCTTAACCTTTTACTTTATTTTTAACCGACTTCAAAAAAAGAAGGTTTCTCAATTCGACCATTTTTTTTTAAGCGTGTTAGCTGATAACTTCGTCGTTTATGAACCGATTTTGATAATTCTTATTTTATTTGAAAGAATATGTTCTTGGGGTGGTCCCATTTAAATTTAGTGAAGATCTGATGCGGATCTTCGGAGATATACAATGCAACTCTTCAAAAATAGACGGCAAATTTGCCGTAATTGCTGCAATCTCTTGGATGTTTATTGTTTATACAACACCATGACGTAACATTACGTATGCTCTGAGAGGGTACGCAGATGTGTACAATACGCCAAGATTTCGACAGTTAAGTATCTGAAGTTTCATTTATTTGGATAAGCCTATTACCATGACTTGTATTGTTAACAATGTAAAATAAATTTATGGCAAATATTTGTTTAGGAACAACTAAAAATGGAAAAATAAAAACTTCACAAAAAATAAAACCGACTTTAATAAACACAAAAAGTGAAAAATAACTTTAGCTTCAGAAGTCGGTGACCTTTGATTGATTTAGTTTTTTGTCACCGATTGCAGCAATCACGGCAGTCATGGTAATAGGCTTATCCCAAATAAATGGAACTTAACATACCTACTTAACTGTCGAAATCTTGGTGTATTGTACACAATCTGCGTACCCCCTCAGAGCATACGTAATGTTACATCATGATGTTCCTGATGTTACATCATGATGTTGTATAAACAATAAACATCCAAGAGATTGCAGCAATCACGGCAGATTTGCCGTCTATTTTTGAAGAGTTCCATTGTATATCTCCGAAGATCAGCATCAGATCTTCACCAAATTTAAACGGGACCTCCTCAGGAGCATACTCTTTCAAATAAAAAAGAATTATCAAAATCGGTTCATAAACGACGAAGTTATCCGCCAACACACATAAAAAATATATAAATGGTCGAATTGAGAAACCTCCTTTTTTTGAAGTCTGTCAAAAATAAAGTAAAAGGTTAAGCTAATTACAATCATTAAACACACAAATAGAAATTCATAGAAATATCTACATTATTTTTAAATAATGTATTTATTAGTAAATTTAAGCTAATTATAGACCTCTTAAATGTATTTTTGTTAGTTGCTAAGTAATTACCTATGTGTATTCTTACGTGCTTTTACTTACTATTCCATATCAAATTTAACTTAAAAACTTACGAAACCAAAAAATTAAGCTTTTTTTTTTCTATGTATTTTTTCATTTTTTTCGATCTATTTATTTGGCAGAGTTGCAACTTTATGCACATGTTCATAGCATCAAATGATAGTAGCAGCGGCGTGCAGTCGTCCACCAGGGTGGTCAGGCCACGAAATAATGATAGCAAAAAAAAAACGCGCAACTCCACAACGTCCGTCGCTCTACATAATTATGATGGCCCTCAAAGTAGTCACATTTATTGATTTATAATATTTGAAAATAAGCCTGTAAAAACAAAAGTTATAAATACAAGAAGTAAAGAACTCACCACATTATTCAAGGTTTAACTCACGATTTTCTAACGATGCAAACAGAAGAAAGATTCGGCTACCTCTAATATCTTATCCAAGTGAGTGGGTGATAGTTACAGAACACGTCAGTTAATTACCATATATTATTTTTAGATTAATTCTCGTAATTCGGGTACAAATCTACCTTTAGACACAACTTGAAGCTTGTCATTATACGATAATAGAGAAAACTTATTGCCTTTAACTTCTAACAAACACACATTATCAGCACAAACTTCACAAGTAAACACCATTGTTAGGTGAATAAACAATTAATACACAACAAAATTAATATTTTTACACTGCTGTTACTGTTAAATGTACGTTTTTTGTTTCAAAACAAATGTGTAAATAACTTAATATGTTAAAATCAAAACGTTCAAGATCGCGATATAAATTGCTTGTCACAATGAAACAATAATGGCTTCCTTCAGAAAAATATAATTTCTAATTTGTCGATGGATAAATACGACCAAATAAAATTGCATCATTTTCATATCGAGTTGCTTCACAACAGTGATCAACAAAATTTTGCAGGATAATACGAAATTCCACTAATTTATATTTAATTTGGAAAGGAACCGGAACCAACCCTGCTTAGTGCATTGCTGCACGGTAGCCCGCGAAATTCAAATTTCCTCACGTTTTTTGCAATTTGCAGGCCAGTGCTAGGTTGTATGTTGATGATTATATGATTTGCGGCTGTAAGACGTATGTAGTCATATTTTAATCAACATACAACATAGCACTGGCCTGCAAATTGCAAAAAACGTAAGGAAATTTGAATTTCGCGGGCTAAAGAACATCCACCTTGAATCCTGGCCTTGTGTTGTAGCAGCCAATCATAGCCCAGCTACACTCGCAGGAGTTACCGCCCAAAAATGGCTGCAATCTATACATGTGTGCGGTTCATACACACAAAAATATGCACCAATGTGCCGCTGTGTGCGTAAATTTATCAATGGGATTAAGGCGAGTAGACTGCTTGCCTATAAGATGCGTCCGGCGGGTGAGCGTCGAGCTTCGTAGCAACTTCCAGTACAGTGTTAGTTACGTAACACGGGCGCGAAAAATTGCTATAAGTATTCGAACAGGAGTTAGAACTTTTTTTTTATATTTTGTACAAAGTGTTATTTTATTAAATAGTTCATTAGTTACAATAATTGCCCCAGTTGGTAGGGTAGGCTTTGTCTAATTGCCTCTTCGTTGCGCACGTCCATGGATAGTAGACTAGACAAGGTATAAGAAAAATACAGTTTCAAAGCGGGATCACACGGTACTTGCAGGAATTTAATTTAGTTTGATCCGCTCCATACAAAAAAATAACAAAACACTTTTTTAAGCCCTAAGTATAAAGTTTAGGAAATTTCTATTTATCTCGGCCTTCTCGAACAAAAATTCTTGCACAAACTAATTCAGAAGTTGACGCCGAGTTAAACAAGATATTTCTTATTTAAAGACGTAATAATTTAATTTCAGCTAAATTAATGTATGGGCGGCTGCCATTGTTCTTTACTAACCTTAATTTTCGCGGCTGCCATTGTTCTTTACTAACCTTAATTTTCAACTCTCTTTATTTTTCGGACTTTACCCTTTACTTGCGCTGTAAGACCTTGCTTTTTACCAAAATACAATTCTAGGTCAACCGAAAGTATCCTATAGGTTTTGGGTCGAAAACGTTGCCGTTGACCTAGAATCACGAAATTTGGCAAAAAGCAAGGTCTTACAGCACATGTAAAGGGAAAAGTCTGAAAACCGTAAATATGTAGTTTAATAACAAAAAAAAGCGATTTGACTATTACAAACTTATTATTTGCTGCTGGAGCAATAGCCGTTTCTAGGGATCGAACAGCTAAATTAAGTTTGTCCTTTAAAAAGTTTGTACGGAACCCTCGGTGCGCGAGTCCGACTCACTCTTGGCCGGTTTTTGATGTTTTATAAGTGCTTAGGAAGGTCTATGTAAAATAAAATATTTTAATTTTGATTTCTGAAAGCAAAAGTTAGAAACACAATAATAGGATCAAAATCAAAGTCAAAATTATTTATTTGCAGTAAATGTGGTACAAAAGATAGTAAAAATTAAGCGTGTTCGAAGTTACTCAATACAAAACAAAATTTTGCTGTTAAACACAAAAACCAAACAAAGAAATTGTTAACAGAAGGAAAATAAAATATTTTCTAATATACAAACACAACAACATATTATTATAATTTAGGTACGAGGGCGGCACTGAAAATTTCGGGAATCAAGGAAGTGACACAACATTACTATTTAAAAATGTATTTATTGCTTTTCGAAGTATTCTCCGCGAAATTTGACACATTTTTCCATACGATGGAACCAATCATTGAAGCAACCATTCCATTCGGAAGTTGGGGTCTCCAAAATGGCCGTTTTGTAGGCGTCCACAGCTTCTTCAGGTGATGAAAATCTCTGTCCACGCAATTTATTCTTTATTTTAGGGAAAGTATAGAAATTTTAAAATTCGTCACCATGATACGATGTTGTATACAGCATTTGAGGATCCTGCGTGGAATCTTTCGAGAGTTCTGACGCACCAAGTAACGCGAGCCGCTTTTTGCTCTTCACAGAGCGAATGCGGTATCCATCAAGAAAACAACTTTTTTACACCTAATTGTTCATGCAAGATTATTTGTATTTGACTCATGCCAACGTCTAAAGTTGCCTGAATCTCGCGGTATGTCACATGTCGATCTTCCTCAATCAGCTTACGCACAGCATCAATGTTTTCTTGAGTGACTGCAGTTTTTGGACGACCTTGGCTGGGATCATCACTGAGCTTGACACGTCCACGTTGAAATTCAGCAAACCAGAACCAATATGACAGGAACAGTGGAAATATTCCATTCCCGATACTTTTAGTGCAGCCCTCGTAATTCTCTACAATACATTCCGGTAATGGTAAGATTGACAATTAGATTTTTTGGAGAAATTCAGTTATGGAATAAAATCTATGTGATATAAGCCATTTTTTCAGAATTTTACATAATTTTCTGTACGGAAGATCAGTAATAAAATTAGGTAGAGAGTTATAGATGAGTGGAGCCATATATACACAATTACGTCTAAATAATTCAATCCTAGGTATAGGCATGGCAAGTAGATACTGTGTAACGGTACGTTTATTAATATTGATTTTTAATTAAAAAAGTGAAGAGTTAGTTTTGACAAATTTTGCAATTTCATAAATATAAATACAAGGAACTGTGAGAAGGTTGTGTGATTTATACACTGGTCTGCAAGAATCAGTCCAGTCCATATTGAAGATTGAGCGTATGCATTTTTTTTTGTGCTAACAACACCCTAGTAACTTTAGAAGAGTTTCCCCAGACAATGATTCCATACCTGATGATGGAGCAAACATAGGCGTGATATACCATTAACGCAGTTTGTCTGGATGATGCCAAGTCATAGGTCTCAAGTTTGAACCCAAAACATGCACCTCTGATTTTTCACATTCATGTGCATATTATTGTCAATTATCACTTGCTTCGGTGAAGGAATACATTGTGAGGAAACCAGCATGCCTGAGAAATATTTCTGGACGGCATGTAAAGCCAGGTCAATGTCCCATGGGCGGCATAAAAAATCCCAGGTTGGGCACTAACCACACAATAAAGAAGATTTCAAATAAAAAGTCGAACGGCGACTACAGATGGCATGCTAGTGCTACCTGAGGCCGTGGCTGTCACTGTCATTAACAGATTCGCAAGAGGTCGTTTTTGGTTTGACAAAACAAATGTCTACGATTAATATCTCAGTGGGGCGATCGAAACCGTCTGACCTTTGCACCGCAAAAAACTTATCAACTAATTTTAAAAGGTAATCTTAAATCGTGGCCTAGTATTAAATTTAATAACGTTCCCGTGAAAAGAAAGCAATCCGTGTGCTACCTTGGTTTGGTCTTAGAGAGAAATTTTTCATTCATAGATCATATAAAAACTGTCGGTGAAAAAGCTAAAAAGAACTTTTATGCCTTAACGAGAATATCAAAATCTACGTGGGGTCTGTCATTTATAACTTTAAAGACCATTTATGGGGCTACTTACTTGGGGTGTGTGTGCTACGGGGCACCTGTCTGGGCCGATAGGGCCACCATAGGAGCGGCACGACGTAAATTGCTTCAAAGCCAGCGTTTGGCTTTGATATTCTTATGCAAAGCGTATAGGACGGTTAGTACTGAAGCCTTACCGGTACTTGCAGGTGTACTTCCAGTTGATCTTGAAGTGCAGCGACGGGCTGCAATGTACTATAACGCACGTGAGACCGCGGACGCAGACTTTTTAACCCTACGTGACCGTGTTAAGATTGCTAGATTATTCAAACCACAGACCGACGTCTGGGAGGAACTTTTGTCTGAATGGCAAGGTAGGTGGGATAATTCCATCAAGGGCCGACACCTCCACCAGTTCTTTCCATCCGTTCGTGAACGGCTGGCCAGGACATGGTTGGAGGTTGATCACTGTGTTGCCCAATTTCTCACCGGTCATGGTAACTTTAAGAGTAAATTATTTTCCTTCAAGCTTGTTGACTCGCCTTTTTGTCAATGTTCCACATCTGACTGCGAATATGAACAATCAGCACATCACATTTTATGGGAGTGCAGTCTTTGGCAGAATGAACGCAACATTATGTTGGATAGTGTACAGGTTACATCCGGAGTTATTTACTATACAGACCTTGTGGAAACTAGAACAAATTTCCGTGCGTTCAAGCGTTTTTGCCATAGGTACCTATTATTGGAATCAAATATAACAGCTCACAACTTAGGACCCATTAATGTTAATATTTATCCGTGGTGCTAGGCAACTGGGCCTATCCCAGTTGTAAACGTCCCTTTGTGCCTATTGGCCTTGTTTCATTCTGTCTCCTGCTGAAATGGAGGGAAGTGGAAATTACGGATTTTTCCTACTCCTCCACTATATTTTTCTGATTAATTTCGTTGCGGGATCCAAGACAGTTAAATTCATTCTCTGGGACTTCGTCGAGCTTCATTGTCTCGGCGCTTTTCTGGTGGTCGCCACTGTTGATTCTGGCTTTCAGGAGTTACAGTGGTTTGGGAACAGTGTGGCGGGCTTGTCCCAAAAAAAAAAAAAAAAAACAAATGTCTGTTAAACTGAAGAAGTGATCTTTCCTGCCATCCGGTCACTTACCATATTGTGTACGTTAACCAATTCTCTTTACACTGTCATCACAGTCTTTGTAAACTCTTGTAACAAACTGCACAAACAAGATAAACAAGTACATGATGTCATAGGTTTATTCACAATGGTAAAATAAATAAAAATGGTACCTAGTCACCAATAAGGTAATAGGGAATATGCACGTAATTTTTTCTTCACTTAAATCAATAAATTACAGTAATAACAACCCAAGAAAACTATTAAAAGTTAAGTTCAACTACTGCTTGTTGCTAAAAATAATATTAAACTCCTGCAATTTTCTATGACAGTTAAAACGTCCGTAGCTGTCGTAGCCATGATGTGACGTCCTTTACCACAATCTGCCTTGTTTACATATTTTTTTTTGCCCTTAATAGAATAATTTTACTAATTGTATGTGCTCTAGTCATGTAGAAATTGCAATAACAATATTTTAATAAAATCTTAGTGAAACTTTATGCACTTTTCAAATAAGTGTTTTTTGACACATAGACTGACGTCACTACCGGCGTTATCGAGGATGACGCGTTTTGAGAGTGCGTTCCGTTTCACCAAAAACATGCTACATAAAACAGTAAATTGTAAAATAAGGATGTATTAGCAACTTCAACAAGTGTACCACAATGTTTTTACGGGCCAATACAAGGCATTTTTAATAAATTAAAAGAGTTTTGTATTTCATGCATATTCCCTATTGTGTCCATGTTCTAAAATTATAATGCTAACTTGTTTCATTTTATTTTGGTAATTATCATATTGTGACCAAATTCAAGAAGGTCGTTTCTATTTTATGGGCCATTCTCAAAATGTGACTCGTAATTATTTAAAAATCAAAATGTTTTTTGGTATGATCCAAAGTGGTCTCAAATGAAAGGTACCATATCCTACAACGTGTATCAAGCACGAGCCGAGCTATTTTCACTGTCGTTTTCGCGAAAAAAAAGAAAACTCATCTCCTTAGAAGCATGGCAGTGACATAATTTTACAATTTTAATAACATAATTTTGAATAAAAAAACCGTCTGTCTGTCCTGTGTGTTCCAACTGTCGCTCTTTGTGGAGAACCACTGCGAAGGGTGGACAAGTTTCAAGTATCTGGGCCACTGGGTCACTGAAGATATTAAGGATAATAATAGAGTATTATACTAGATTTTTTTTGTCATAAATGGAAAGATCATAAATATAAGCTTAATAGCAAACAATTTTTAGTTTTTGTTTTTTCGCTCTAATTAGAAAGATAATTATATTAAATTAAAAATAATTGTTTGTACCCAGTACCGAAAACACACCGACAGTTCCCGAACAAAAAGAGGGCGTGTGTGACGTCACAATGTTATTGGTTACTCATAGTTACGTAGAGCTGATACAGTGTTTTGACATATCTTCCGATTAATTCTTGTTAAGTTGGATAAAAGGATCATGTCAACACCATTAAGGGCCAAGTTCACCAACAGTAAAATAACTGACTGTTTCGTAATCGTCCCGCTAAACGTAAACAGTTGTTTAAACATGACGTGGGAATTTTGGTGTTCACCACAACTTATTTTAGCTCGGTTATGTAAACGAGCGTTTTAGGAATGAAAGACCGAATGATTATAATACAGTCAAATAAGGTGGGTAACTTAACACGTAAAAACCGTACAAATGCGAAACATCTTAAAATGGTTGCGTTATACCCATAGATAATACACTATATAATAAAGCCTCCCCTACACGTCGGCAGATGCATCTGAACTACGTCGTCTTCGGATGCGTCCGCCGACGTATAAAAGGGGTAATTTGTTCATCGGTTGTTGGTATTTAACGACCGCAGACGCGTCCGCCTCGAATCCGATTATTGTCGGTTTTTTGGCACAGATCAAAGGTTTCGGTCGCATCTGCAGACGTATAGAGGAGGCTTAATACAAGATTATACCTGAGATGACAGTTCTCTAACCATCAAATTATCTGTTGTTTGAAGTTTTGTTTTTTCGTTTGTAATAGTTTTTAAATTAAATACAATGGTTATGAAGCGCAATGCTAATTTTACGCATGACGAAAAGGAAATTGTCACTAGTTTAGTGTGAAGTAGTGTCGTCTGGTTTGTATTCCAAACGAGGATTTCGCAAAAGTCTTTCAACGGTTTCAAACTCGGCCAAAACGTCATCCTCTTCCAAAATATAATTCAAAACAGACTGCATGTTAAATTCTCACAATAATATCTGGATGTAACCTTAAAATTTACTATATTTGCAGTTTACAAACGTCAAAATACACCGATTAACTGCTAACCGAGACTTAAACAACCTCTCCGAGGTGGGTTAGAGAAAACAGTTGATTAGCGTGTTTAATCGGTTGATTTGCTTTGAATGTACATGAAAATGTGTTTTAAGAGCTGGATATACGCCAGTGACCTTGGTCATGTGGGCGTTACGACGACAAAGCCCCCCGCGTGCGCTTCCCGCCCCTAACAATAATTTCGTGCAACGCGAACTATAATAATCATAGATATAATAAAGAAGGAGATATGCCCGGTAGACAAAAATGTATCAGAACCCTTTGCCCCTACCACACGGCTACTACTACACGTGCAGTTCATTATAAGCAATAGATACGCAGTCGCGCACACACCCGCATTTCTTAAAACTGAACGTACTACACAATCAATTATAAACCTTATGACATCAAACACAGAGTGCATTTACCATGCACCGTACAATTTACCCACACAAAAACATCAGTCGTTATCGTTGTGCTGTGCAAAAGCATAGGTACGCTAGTGATTCACTAAATCGGAAAGTTATCGAATCTTCCATTTATTAACGTACATTTTTTTTTGGGGTCCTGAAAATAATTAAATATAAATAATGTCCAGAATCATCATCATCATCATCATCATTTCAGCCGAAAGACGTCCACTGCTGGACATAGGCCTCCCCCAAGTGTCGCCACATTGACCGGTCCCGTGCGACTCGCATCCAGCGGATTCCCGCAACCTTCACCAGGTCATCGGTCCACCTAGTGGGAGGCCTTCCAACGCAACGTCTTCCGGTTCGCGGTCGCCACTCCAGAACTTTTCGGCCCCATCGGCCATCCGTTCTGCGAGCAATGTGCCCTGAGTTTGGCAATTCTTCGGGCTACGTCGGTGACCCTGGTTCTCTTGCGGATGTCTTCATTTCTGATTCGATCACGCAAGGAAACTCCGAGCATGGCCCTCTCCATTGCCCTTTGGGTGACTTTAAGCCTTCTGATGAGGCCCATTGTGAGCGACCACGTTTCGGTCCCGTATGTAATCACTGGCAACACACACTGGTCATAGACTTTCGTCTTGAGACACTGTGGTAAGTTGGACGAGAAGATACCGCGCAACTTCCCGAACGCTGCCCAGCCGAGTCGGATTCGACGATTGACCTCTTTCTCGAAGTTAGACCTACCTAACTGGACCGTTTGTCCCAGGTACACATAATCGTCTACAACTTCGAGTGTAGAGTCTCCGATCTTGATAGGAATGGGTGTGACATGGACATTCAACATGACTTTGGTTTTCTCCATGTTCATTTTAAGACTCACTCTTCCGGAAACTCTACTGAGGTCATCGAGCATTGTACTGAGGTCCTCCATGGTTTCAGCCATGACCACTATATCGTCGGCAAACCGAAGGTGGGTGATGTACTCGCCATTGACGTTAATGCCTAGCCCTCTCCAGTCCAGAACCTTGAAGACATCCTCCAGTGCAGCGGTGAACAGTTTCGGAGATATGACGTCTCCCTGTCTCACACCTCGCTGCAGGAGGATAGGTTCCGAGGCTTGGTCCTGAAGTCGGACTGACATGGTGGCGTTTTTGTACAAACACTTCAACACCTCGATGTACCGATAGTCGATTTGGCACCGTTGGAGAGACTGCAGTACAGCCCAGGTCTCGATCGAATCGAAGGCTTTCTCGTAGTCCACAAACGCTAAACAGAAGAGTAGGTTATACTCTTCGGTCTTCTATATAACCTGCCGCAGCGTATATATGTGGTCCACGGTGCTAAAGCCTTTCCGGAAACCGGCTTGTTCGAGAGGCTGGAAATCGTCAAACCTGCGCGCGAGACGATTCGTGATGACTCTTGAAAACAACTTGTAGACATGGCTTAGAAGTGAGATGGGCCTATAATTCTTCAACCGGGCATTGTCGCCCTTCTTGAAGAAGAGTACCACCACACCCCTGCACCATGCCTGTGGCGTTTTTCCCTCAAGTATGACGGAATTAAACAGCTTCTGAAGGGCCTTAAGTACCGGTTTTCCACCCGCCTTCAGGAGTTCGGCCGTAATTCCGTCCTCACCCGGTGCCTTGTTGTTTTTGAGCTGCTTCAGAGCCATCCTAATCTCGTACAGGCTGACGCCCGGGATGTCTTCGGTATATGTCGGGTCAGTCTAGCTCTTGGGTCGTTTGCTAGATCTACGACGGGTTGACTGGTTGTCGTGTACAACTGTCCATAGAAGCTCTCGATCTCCTTCAGAAGCTCCGGTTTGGCGGATAAGATCCTACCATCGTCGGTCTTCAGTCTCGTGAGCTGGCTTTGCCCAATAGCCAGATCTCTTGCAAATACCTTGGAGCCTTTATTCCGCTCAATCGTGTCTTTAATACGCTCGGTATTAAAGCGGCGGAGGTCGCTCTTCAAGTATTTAGAGATCCGTCTATTGAGCTGCCGGTATTTACACGCCTCGTCTGAAGACTGTAGGATCATCTCACGCCGCTCCTTCATGAGCTTTAGAGTGTGATCGGAGAGTCTCTTGTTCTGATCTGTACGACGTGCCTTGAAGAACTTAGACCCGGTCGTATGGACAGTTTCCACGAACCCATCGTTATATTCGTCCACTGAGCTTCCTAGGCATTCGAAACGGTTCTGGAGTTCAAGCTAAAAGCTTTCTGGGTTTTGGATTTGGTTCTGTGCTGGACGGAGCGGAGACTTCATCAGTCGATACCTTTCAAGCTTGATATTGATGTTCAATGTGCCTCTTACCATGCGGTGATCGCTCCCGGTTTTCACCGAATTGATCACCGAGACATCATTGAACATTTGCTTCTTGGTTGACATGATGAAGTCAATCTCATTTCTAGTTGCACCATCGGGGCTCTGCCAGGTCCACTTCCTGTGCTCACGCTTTCTGAAGGAGGAGTTCATCATATAGAGGCCCTCCTTTTCCATAAAACTAGCCAGTTGGTGTCCCCGGCGATTCCGACGTCCAACTCCAAATTGCTCACCTGCAGCTCATCCCCGTCTCGTTTGCCCAGTTTCGCGTTGAAGTCCCCCATGACAACGGTGAATTGAGTTCTGGAACCATGCATGGCTTTAGAAATATCCTCATACATGGTCTCCACTTCGTCGTCGGGGTGTGCCGAGGTCGGGGCGTAGACCTGTATGACCTTCAGCGAATATCTTGAGGATATTCTGAGTATAAGGTACGCCACCCTGGTCGACACACTCTCGATCTTCACCACGTTGTTCACAAGGGACTTGTGGACGATAAACCCAACACCACCCTGGGACTGCCGGTCACCCTCACAGAAATAGAGCAGGTTGCCGGATTTCAGGATTATCGTGTCCTCCCCCTCTCTTCGGATTTCAGATAATCCCACAATACTCCATCGCAGCCTGCTCAATTCCTCTTCGAGTTCCGTTATCTTCTCGTCGGTCCGGAGTGTGCGCGTGTTGTATGTTGCCAGGTCCAGTCGTTGGTATTGGCAGCCGGATCCCTTCCGGAGATTCTTCGCACCCCTTGCCACGCCGTAGCCTCGACCGCTGCCGTAGTCGAGGGTAGACGGGCTGCCGGGCACTAGGGGCCATTTCTTTGATGCGCTATTCATTGGGGGGTTTTGCCATAATCGCCACGCTTGGCAGGCGGGTTGGCGATCGCAGTACGGCTGTTATAAAAGCATAGAGAACGCTGCTGCCCATTCTCTGGTAAGTCCCTTAGTCGCCTCTTACGACACCCACGGGAAGATATGGGATGGTGCTATTCTTTACGTCTGACACCATACGGACATCCAGAATATAATATTATAATAGAAATAAACAATATGTAGAAAAAATAAATATTATTAAGTAAATTAAAACAATAAAATATCCGGTTACGTTGGTTTAGGCTGTCATGGCCTATTGAAACAGTAGTTAGTAGCACGAGGATAAGGCATAATATACGATAATTCAAAGCCAAAAACACTCCACCGATTTAACCTGAAATTTATTTAACTTAGTTTACGAAAGTTGATTACGCATTTCTCTACTATGCTGTAAAATAATCAAAATACATAATAGTAGTGTAATGTTGGTGATTACCGCTGAGACGCGATTGAGACCGACCGACTTAAGAGAGCCGAGGACGGTAATCATCAATACACACGTGTGTCATACGACGTTTTTCAATACACTTGTGAAGAAAATAATACGAAAAAATCATTTAGATAATAGATATTTGTCCTTGGAGTTTTCAGGTAGTACACTTTCCATAACGTTAAGGGCTTCACATCTTATATAGGGCGGTGTACAACATAAATCGTTTTCTTCATAACTACACACATCAAAAGTATCTAGGGATCAACATATATTTTTGCAATAACTTTTCTCCTGATTGATATTAATTAAAATTTTCTTTAAGGATTCATCAAATAAAGTGTTTTCGTTTGTCACAGTAACGATTAACCAAGTCACCTTTGCATTAATAAAGAAATTTGCCATTTTCCTAATAAAGGGATTTTTGACATTTGAACCACTAACATTAAAGTTCGAAAAAAAGACTGAAATAACAGTTTTCTTTAAAATTTTATTGGGTAACTTAAACAATTAATAATCCGTGTTTCTACCGCGAACACTAACAACACAAGAACATCGGTTTGGCATACTCAAAATGAGTTCATCCAAATCACGCTGTGGAATGGCCGCCCATGTTCGTTGCAACAACAAAAAAAGGTCTTCTTGCGACTGGATACCCTCCATATTCGGCAGAGCTCTTCTCTGTAGCATATCCCATGCATGCTCAATCGGGTTCAAGTCTGGCGACTGAGCAGGCCAGGGCAGGACATTGATGTTAGCTGCGGCGAGAGTCTGTCTTACAACTCTTGCGGTGTGCGGTCGTGCATTATCATGCATTAACTGAAATAAGGGACCGATTTGCACTTGTAGAGGAACGATGACGTCTGATACAATCGTCTCAGCATAAATTTGAGCGTTGAGGTTGCCTCTGATCCAAATCAACTCAGTTCTTCCGCCGATCCAAATACCCGCCCATACCATGATGGTTCCACCACTATAAGGATGGACTTCCTGGCAGGATTTTAATCGCTGTTGGCGTCCAGGGGTTCTCCAGTGTCGTATACGTCTTGTATCCGGTCTCATACCAAAACGAGACTCATCAGAAAAGCACACGAAACGCCATTGTTCTTCTGCCCAATTTCTGTGTTCAAGAGCCCATTGATATCGAATCCTACGATTGTGCATTGCTATAGGTGGTACCCGTAGCGGTCTTCGGGAATGAAGGTTCACTTCATGCAAGCGGTTTCTGACTGGTTGGTCGCTAATTAAGTTCCCTGAAGAGTGATGAAGCCTCACGGCTAACATCATGGCGGTTATTGTTGGAGCTCTTCGAGTTAAGATTTGAATGTATCGGTCTTGTCTCCGTGTGGTGCAGCGATACCGTCCTCCATGGCGCTCAGCCACGGTACCAGTGCTTCGGTAACGTGTCCAAAGTCGACTGATAACACTCTGACTTGTATTCAGAGCTAAAGCTACAGTACGTTGCCGGGAACCAGCTTCTATCATTCCCACGGCTCTGAGCATTTCTTCCCTGCTTAAATGACGTCGCCGCTCCATAATAACGTTGGTTTTAATCAGTAGTAGGGAAACAGTAGCACTAATAATGTCTTCAATGCGTTGTATGTTTTTATAGGGAAAATATTGACAGCTTATTTTCATCTTTTACTCGAATTTGATTGAGAGTTCCTGATTCAAATTATGAAATGCACCAAAAAGGATCCATATAAATTTATAAAATCATAAATTTATTACAAAGCCACATCTCAATCTCAAGAAATCCGCATAAAAATGCTTGATCCCTAGACATTTTTGATGTGTGTAGTAGTAGACATTTTTTATTCATAAATAACTATAATTTCAACAGTGAAAACGAGTAATGAAAAGTTTTGCGCAATGGCGGGAAAATTTAATCAGTCTCCCTATGCGCGCGCATCTAACAATGGCGATCGGCCATAGACTAAAATAATGAGGTTTGTTTTTTTAGCTTTTCGCGGATAGCGAATCCACCACGTACAAAATGGGGAATTCAAAGTTTTATTTATTACAGAGAAAACAAAAGTTACATTTCAGTAAAATGAGCAAGCAATAGGTAGGTACATTAATTTATTTGTACTATTGAACTCGATTTTTTTATATAGAAACTTTTGTAGGAACAAAGCAACAAGCACCTCAACCAAAAAAAAACCCTATAACTCACTTGTGAATAATAGTAATGAAAAAGTCACAGTTTGATTATAGGTGTCATTATGTGCCTAACTGCGGTGAAATTAGAGCCATTTTATGAGCAAGTGTGTTGATAAACACATTATTTGACATCAATCTTCCAACCGGGTTAAAACGGTTGACTAATTGAAAAATACAACTAAAATAGCAATATTTAATTCGTCAATCGACATTGTCGATAGCCTATGTTAGTAGATCTGCACAAGCACATCACTAACTCGTCGCAAGAAGCAGCGGTCGTACTACGTGATTCATCCGCTTAATGAAATATCGTTTTGTGATTTTGTACATTACTTGTTCAGTCACTTAGCGACGAACTTAGGCAGTGTTAAGGAGTAATGTATTTATTGCAAAAATAGTACAGTCGCTGTGATGTTAGAAAACAAAAATAAATAGATTTAACATTTAATTTCAAATTACGCTTCTTGCGTATTTTTTTGTCACCTATTTTGATATTGTAATAAGAATAAACGACAACTAGTAAAAATTATATACAACGTTATACCTAATTAGACATACTAAAATAACCTAATATTTACACACACTAATGTATATAAACCCAAAAAAAAACATTGTTGTCGGTAATTTTTTTTTACCGACTATAAATTTGTTTTCGGAGAAAAGTGTCACAGGTCCGTTCAGCACAGCGTCTCGTCCCGCACTGATTTATTGGGCGCCGGAGGGGTGACTACGCGATTTGGGAGTAGCGATTACGTAAAAAAAAGCCATATTAATAATTAAGAAAGTTATTGGCAAAAATAAGCCAAAGGTGGGGACCTCGGCATTACTAAATATAATATATTGGTGACAATTATAAGATCCTGTGATTGATAGTTTAGGAGAAAAATGGTAGTAAGTTACAAAAACAGGCCACTTTGCTTATTTATTTATGATATTTCAATTAAATTTTTAATTTTTTGAAGCCATGAGGACATGCTCTACATTGTGTAGATTGATATATATTATTTTGGAAAAAAATCTTGTAAGGTTTACGGAAAAAACAGGTTTTAATGTATCCTATATGAAGCCCAATTCACGTATATCCACACCTTAAACACCTGTTTTAGATAATCAGACTGTTATCTTTTCGGTGAACCCTAACAGTTATATATTTAGCGCGCAAGATTCTTAGTTTACCCTAATAAAATCCAAGTGCGTAAATACGGTCCTCGCCATTTTGAGAGCCGAGGCTAGAAATCATAAAAAAAATCTAATCGTCGTCCACGATTGCCTCTCCGTAAAGGTGGGACCCGGAGTGGTCTACGAGAGCGTAGATTGCTTTCATGCAGTCGCCTTCTTACAGTTTGGTCACTCACAAGCACTTGGTGTTCCACTCGCAGCCTTTGGACCAATTGAGTCGCCGTTGCATTTGGTTGTGCTCGCGCAGTAATTTGCAAAAATCGGTCTTGTCTAGGGGTAGTGATGCGACTTGGCCCCCGGTGCCCCTCCGCTACTTCACCTGTGGCACGATAGCGTGTCCACAATCTTGAAATTACATTTTGATGGGTCCCTATGGCCTCAGCAACATTAAGCTGAACAGATCCAGCTTCCAGCATTCCCACAGCTCGTAACATCTCCGCCCTCGTCAAATGTCGGCGTTGCATGGCTACAATACCTCAATTTTAACTTTATCTTTCGTTTAAAAATGAAAAAAAACTGTAACTAAACGTAATTCGTATTGTTTTCTAAATTTCGCACAAATGAAAATTCCCTCTCCTATACATCAAGACATTTTTATGCCACCGAAACAAAAGAATTTTCAAAAATTTGAATTTGGAATTAGTCTGAGATAAATTACAAACAAATCGGTGTATAAAAGATTCCAATGCGGCCAGTACTTTTCGAGTTATTTAATTGAGTATGAAATATCCCTAGACCGTGTTGATGTGTGTACTTAACAGACTGTTTGTGTGAGGTTTACTGTTTGACCTTTTCGAACGGTGTCATGATAATATAGGTATTCTTTTCGCATTTGATTTGTTTTCGTGGTTCTATTGATTGCGTAGGTAAGCAACTTTAAAACTTTCGTTTCAGGATCAATGTTTAAGAAAGCTATAGGTGGTACCTCTCTGTCGGGGGCCTGCTTTAACTTTCTAGTCTGTCTGTAAATGTGTTATTTTGAACTGCACTGCACTGTTATGCATGTACGGTCGAACAAGCTATTTGGTTTACAGTTTAACCCACAAATTACATTGTAAAATGAACAGACAACGTAAAACGAGTGTGTGTGCAGGCAATCTCGAAGGCGCGCAGCGGCGACACCGCCAACGACTTCATCGAGGGGCTGCGCCACTTCGACAAGGACGGCAACGGCTTCATCTCGTCCGCCGAGCTGCGTCATTTGCTCTCCACTCTCGGCGAGAAGCTCAGCGACGACGAGGTAGGTGCACCCGTGACCCGCGCCATCGCGCCACTTCTTAGTCCGGAGCCATCTATATATCGGGAGTGAAAGGACTAAAGGACCCACATAGTCGTGACTAAATCGTCCTAAGTATAAAACATCACGTTTTCGAGATGCTAGAAAGCTTTCAAAGTTAGAATCTTTATTCACTGATCGGCTATTTGTCCCCTATATGTACAAATACACACATCAAAAGTATCTAGGGATCAACATATATTTTTGCAATAACTTTTCTCCTGATTGATATTAATTAAAATTTTCTTTAAGGATTCATCAAATAAAGTGTTTTCGTTTGTCACAGTAACGATAAACCAAGTCACCTTTGCATTAATAAAGAAATTTGCCATTTTCCTAATAAAGGGATTTTTGACATTTGAACCACTAACATTAAAGTTCGAAAAAAAGACTGAAATAACAGTTTTCTTTAAAATTTTATTGGGTAACTTAAACAATTAATAATCCGTGTTTCTACCGCGAACACTAACAACACAAGAACATCGGTTTGGCATACTCAAAATGAGTTCATCCAAATCACGCTGTGGAATGGCCGCCCATGTTCGTTGCAACAACAAAAAAAGGTCTTCTTGCGACTGGATACCCTCCATATTCGGCAGAGCTCTTCTCTGTAGCATATCCCATGCATGCTCAATCGGGTTCAAGTCTGGCGACTGAGCAGGCCAGGGCAGGACATTGATGTTAGCTGCGGCGAGAGTCTGTCTTACAACTCTTGCGGTGTGCGGTCGTGCATTATCATGCATTAACTGAAATAAGGGACCGATTTGCACTTGTAGAGGAACGATGACGTCTGATACAATCGTCTCAGCATAAATTTGAGCGTTGAGGTTGCCTCTGATCCAAATCAACTCAGTTCTTCCGCCGATCCAAATACCCGCCCATACCATGATGGTTCCACCACTATAAGGATGGACTTCCTGGCAGGATTTTAATCGCTGTTGGCGTCCAGGGGTTCTCCAGTGTCGTATACGTCTTGTATCCGGTCTCATACCAAAACGAGACTCATCAGAAAAGCACACGAAACGCCATTGTTCTTCTGCCCAATTTCTGTGTTCAAGAGCCCATTGATATCGAATCCTACGATTGTGCATTGCTATAGGTGGTACCCGTAGCGGTCTTCGGGAATGAAGGTTCACTTCATGCAAGCGGTTTCTGACTGTTTGGTCGCTAATTAAGTTCCCTGAAGAGTGATGAAGCCTCACGGCTAACATCATGGCGGTTATTGTTGGAGCTCTTCGAGTTAAGATTTGAATGTATCGGTCTTGTCTCCGTGTGGTGCAGCGATACCGTCCTCCATGGCGCTCAGCCACGGTACCAGTGCTTCGGTAACGTGTCCAAAGTCGACTGATAACACTCTGACTTGTATTCAGAGCTAAAGCTACAGTACGTTGCCGGGAACCAGCTTCTATCATTCCCACGGCTCTGAGCATTTCTTCCCTGCTTAAATGACGTCGCCGCTCCATAATAACGTTGGTTTTAATCAGTAGTAGGGAAACAGTAGCACTAATAATGTCTTCAATGCGTTGTATGTTTTTATAGGGAAAATATTGACAGCTTATTTTCATCTTTTACTCGAATTTGATTGAGAGTTCCTGATTCAAATTATGAAATGCACCAAAAAGGATCCATATAAATTTATAAAATCATAAATTTATTACAAAGCCACATCTCAATCTCAAGAAATCCGCATAAAAATGCTTGATCCCTAGACATTTTTGATGTGTGTAGGTACTTGTTTGTATTGATGCTAGCTATTAACTAATAGATAAAGGTTTTAACTGTTAGTATGTCTAAATAAAATGGCGGTAGTTATTGGATTGGAAAATCATTCCAATCCAATCCATTTATCCAGAGTGCGCTCACTTGGTCAGCTAGTCAGCGTTGGTACACGGTGTGGTGCCTAATGCGTGCGCGTGTGACAGGTGGAGCAGCTGCTGCAGGGGCAGGAGGACTCGCAGGGCAACATCAACTACGAGAACTTCGTGCACCTCATCATGCAGGGCTGAGTGGCCTCGCCCTCCGCCCTCACTGCATCATCGTGTTAATACTTAGTCGTAATCATCAACTGTTCGTGAGCGGCAGGAGGCCGCAGCGCCGCCGGCCCGGCTCGACCTAACGCATTTACGGTGGCCGTACGCCCCGCTCATTGTACACGTAGACTGTTTAACGAAACATACGATTCCTTATATGTATTTCCATTCGAATGTATTCCAAAACTAATCATAATTTTATATAATGTTTGTACAGAAAATAAATAATTATAATCATTAAGTATGTTGAGTTTTCCATTTTTAGGGTTCCGTAGTCCTGACAAGGAACCCTTATAGTTTCGTCATGTCCGACTCTCTGTCTGTCCGAAGTTTTGCTAAGAGACCGTTGCGTTAGTACTAGAAAGCTGTAATTTTGTAGAGGTGTGTATATCAATAACGCCGACAAAGTGGTAAAATAAAATTTTGGAAAATTATTTTTTTTAGGGTACCCCACACGATGGGGTAGACGACAAAAAAAAATTCAACACCACTTCACATGTATTTCGTTTAATAGGTCTTTTAAAATGACTTAGGGGTTGCTAATACGACTGCTTTAATGCTCCATTTATGAAGTATTAAACTTTAAAGCAAATTTTGCAAATTTTTGTTCCAGTAGGGCGTAAAAAGCAAACTGCTGGCTTGAAAAATCTGGAAAAATTCATGATGATAGTGCATTTTATGAACTTTAAAGGAAACCTATAGCGGTTAAGATAACTTCATTAGTTTAGCAGTAATAGTCGTTGAACTTGGGTGTTGGATAATTTTGTACCAAATACAAAATCCTTAGAATAAATCCTATAAAGTGACTAAGATGAAGTAGTTGCTTGTTTATGACGGGTAAAGACTTGCATTGAAAAACAAAATCTAAAATAAAAAAACTATAAATCATCATAATCATTAGTTTCACAAACCTGCCGCTAGATAGCGTTGTACCAACGGGTTCGTTCTATATTGTGATAACAGGCTACTACGGAACCCTACACGGCGCGTGGCCCGACAGGCGCACTTGGCCTTAAAAAAAAATCTGTATCGAGCTTATAAACTTACGCATAAATTAATGAGGGATTTTCTTTTTAGCACTTCCCTAGTCACTGGATAGATGGCGCTGAACATGGTACGTTAATGCGGAACGTAAGAGGCCCTACTCTAACGTTTCGTCCGAATATTCGGATCTATCTCTCCCTCTCGCGCACGTCTGCAGATGAGTGCGAGTGAGAGAGACTGATAGTTTCGAATATTCGGACGAAACGTAAGAGAGTAACAAACTAGTTAGAGAAAAACGTAAGAGAGTAACTGATTTTAACAAAGCGCGGGAAAACTAGGTTATATTCGGAAGCATAAGCAAACGAAAGTGTAAGTCAACGAGCGTATGTGACGTGACGCAATGTTTTTTTTTTCCCAAGCGTTTTGGCTTTGGCACCAACTAACGTAGTCAGTTCAACGCCATCTAGATAGATGGCGTTGAACTGACTACGTAGGTACGTAAAAAAAAAAAAAAAAAAAAAAATAGTTTCCAAGAACTCTAGAGAGTTCTTGGAAACTATTTTTTTTTAATCCCTCAAAAAGAAAACCTCATTACGGACGGGACTGTCACGCGACGAAAATGCGTAGGAAAAAGTGTTTCCAAATGTAAGAAGTTTTTTGCAATTTCTGATGTTTTTAGTACTCCAACCTGGGTTGGTCCCATAGAAGTTTTGATCAGTATTAGAAACAGGATCGACTGGAAATAAAAAAAAGTATGGAGTCTCCTAAGACCATTTTTGTGTAGCTGCAACGGTTAAGTACAAAAATATATGTGTATTTATTTATTTAAACTTCATGTACAATAGTGGTACATAGGCGGACTTAATGCCACAAGGCATTCTCTACCAGACAACCTTTGGGTTAATTAAGAAAACATAGTGCTATGGTACAAAGTAATGTCTAGAAAAAACTTTTTGTTAACGAGAGTTTAGATTGATACTAATACACATATACAGATAAAATAAACTAATAGATATTTTAACAATTGTATGTATTTTTTTCAGTGAAATTCTTGTGAAATTATATGTACTTATATTGTAGATATTCCTATATATATAATAAATACTTATACTTTTACAAGTATTTCACTTGCCTGAAATTGACTCTGCGATGATTTTGAATCTGAAACTTACCTCCGACAAACGTTTCTCTGCAGAATGAGCCGCCGATTTTTCGTTAATAAGTTGTTCAACGACAGAACTTTTCCACTACGAACGTTTCGCCGACAGAACGATTAATTCATGAGTGAATCGACATTTTAATTCACCTCCTATTGTGTAATAATGTTTTGCACTCATAGTCATATCGAAAGATTTCATAATTTCCGGCTAGCTTATCATTAAACTGCTTACTCGTACATGTATGATGATTCAAAATGAAATACACAATGCATGCTAGTTTTATTGTGGTGATGATGATGATGATTATTGTGGTGATTATAGACATACAAAGCATGTTCGCTTATTTCTAAACGAAAACAATTAAAGATGAAAATGTGGGTAGTCCTCAGTTTTTTACCTGTCAACGTGCCACATTACGTTCTTATGTCTCCCAAGAATCAATTACCAACGTGTTAATGAAAAAGTTTTGATTTATTGTTAAAAATGAGTGATTGTGTAATTTTATAATCAAAACGCGGTAAAGATATATTAATTCACAAAGGTTATTCCTATCATTTAAACAGAAAACGAAATACGAGGTTCTACTGGCGGTGTACGAAAAAAGATACTACGCGGTGCAATGTGACTTTCTACAACAGTGCGTTCGAGTAATTCACATATTGTTAATACGAAAAAATTGAACATGTTCATTTACCGGATCCCAAAAAGAAGATAAAATGAACTTTAAAAGCTAACATCAAACAAAAAGCTCACCAATCAATGGATACACCCTCACAAATTGGTCAACGGTGCTTTCAAGTTGTAGCAAGTACTAGTGCCCCTTATATGCCGACTAAGGACGCCATGAGAATGATGGTTCAAAACTCAAACTTGAGAGGTAGTAGCCGTAATTACATTATATAAACCAATGTTCTATTATATTAAAGGCAGTATTGTAACAGCACTCGTTGTATCATTTACTCCTATAGCCTACCCTCCGTACATGGCGACCGTGACAGTAAAATAGGCGCGGATAGTATTTACATTCCTTTGACCATAACAAAACAAGTGGAGTTATAATGTATTGCATCAATACCAATCTTCTGCGCGCAGTCAGCGTAAACAATCTTTTATTTTGTGAAAATTTAATAAATTCACCTCAAAATGGGAACTACTAACAGCAAGGAGGAGATTTTAGCACCACAAAACGCAGCAGGTGGAAATAACATAGCAGACATCAGACAACTGGCAGTGCATGCCAGCACCACCAATCCTGATCGTAGTACTCTTGATTACATCGTTGGCGTTTTTGTATGGTGTGTACAAAATATATAAAAATTGTCACCAGCAGTGGATTGCAAACGAGATCAGAAATGACAAACTAAGATATTCCATACGGAGGCGTAGAGTTGATGTAGAACCAGAATTACGAGCCAACACGAAGAGCTACCGAAAGGATAACGAGAACATCGTTTAAACCTTCACCGTTGCCCATAGCACATGAAGAATAGTGTGCAGTCATGTAGTAAGTGTATCATGTGTCTGTGCGCGAAAATTCTATATGCGTTAGTATCAGTGCGCGGTCAGTTAACAAGTATTAAAAATATATTGGTGTTAATTTAAGCTATTGCTATCTTTTTCTCTCTAATAAAACAAGAAAGAGACGGACGTAATTTAGAGCTGTCTAATTTAGTTGGAACTAATATTTCTATACAAATGAAGGGTGCACGTAAAAACATGTCGACTAAAAACACGGTGAAGCGCAAGGCATGGGATCCCTTTTTTTTTGCATTTTTGTTCTTTTTCCTAATTTACTTTGGCATAACTGTTTTGGCATAATTTGTTTTGCTATAATAATACATTGCCAAATTTTTTTTTGCCATACGCTTTTGTTGGCATAATCATCTTGAAGGCTACCTAATTTGTTTTGGCAAAATTGAATTTTGCATAATGTTGCTAGGCATAATGACTATTAGCCTAATAGTATTTAGGCATACAATTAATAGAAATAACGGACACAAATTTGAGTTGTTTTTACGTATTTATTTTTGAGTTTTCATGCAAATAATCAAATAATAATAAAAAAAAAAAAAAAAAAAAAGAAAAAAGATGGTGACAGAAACGAATCGTTGCAAAACCGATTCCACGTAGTCTTGTCTGCCCTACCCCGAGAGTGTAATTTAGAATCGCGTAGGCGCGGAGGGGCGAGGCGGCCTGCGAGTTGAGGAGCAGGTGGTTGTAACACTCGCTGCACTCGCTTCGGCTTGCTGGCCGGCGAAGCCGGCCAGCCTCAGCTGCGGCGGTGAGCGTTAAACACATCTGCGACGATAAGCTCGCGTGGGACCGCCGGAGCCCCGGAGTGCCGAAGCCGTGACAGAAACCATGCCTGCTGCATGTTGCATGATGTATGCTTGCTTGCATGCTGCATGCTTGCTTGGCTACAAATTTCATTATAGCATTATTGTATAAAAATGTGTAGGTATTAGTGTCTAAAATTTTAGGAATTCATAATTATGCCTTTGTCATGCCTATAAAAAGTATGTTTTAATATCGTTATGCGTAAATGAATTTATGCTTCGGAATATTATGCTTAATCATTACTATGATTAGAGAAATTATGCTTAAAAAAATTATGCGTAAGCTGTCATGCGTAAATAATATTATGCGAAAATAATATAATTAGGAGTAACAAAAGTATGCCAAGTTATATTAGGTCTTAAAATTTTATGCAAATGGATAGGGAACCGCAAGGCATAAAGTAGTTTGACATTTCTAACTTAGTTCATAGCTATAGCCGTCTTTTTCTCGCACTTTAGTAAAAGATAGCAATAGCCTAAAATAAGTTAAGTTTGTGCACAACAGAATCGACACCAATATCAATCTATTCGTAATAGACCAGTGACCGCATAGATACGTAAATATAAGTGACATTATTAAAGCATTTATTTCAATTAGACCAATATGGCACTTTTGAGTGTCAAAATTACAAATAAAAAACCAAGCTACAGTCCCAGTCACAAGGCATAATAACTTGAGAAAGTACTGTAGTTGCCCATTCCCTAGCGTAGATCTCTATGGAGAAGAACGGGCAAGAAACTCCATGGACACTCTCCATGTCTCTCTCCCTCTCTCTCCACGTCTCTCCATGGACACTGGAAATATTGTTAAAAAATCTTTGTTACATCATTAATTTTGAAATTATACATACCTACTCGTATAAGTGAGAACGATGTAGAAAGACGTGCACATTAAGAGCGTCCAGAGTAAAAAAAGACAACAATTTAACAATAAAGGAATTAAAATGAACCCTGGCAGCTAAGAGATGACCAGTCCCAACTGACAGCGCCCGTTCACAAACATGATGCGTGTATCGGCGCCATTCAACTCAAGCATATTGAAGGGAACTAAATGACCCGACAAACCCGCCGCCATCAGCAAGACATTTGAGTGAGCATGACATTCTCTCAGCCACCAAGGCATATTCAAGTCATGAAATATAACTAAATGTAAATGGTGGCTGAACAATACAAAGTACTCACACATGTGCTATGCAAATATTTATTACTAAGAACTGGAATCTACACAATCTTCTGCAGCTTCCACAATACATCAACATGGGAATCAATTCTTCTTTTTCTTTGCGTGTCGATAGACTCGAATAATTCCCGACCAGTATAATAATTAGTTTGCCCCTATGGTTGTGAAGCAGGACCAGCATTTAGCCAAGCATTTTTATCATCAATGTAATCCCCCAACTTATAATATGCTTGCATATACACTTGAGAGCAATAAAATCGCACACCTCTTGTAATTTGGTTTATAACTGTAAATCTAAAGATATTGGGTTCAAATCATTAGGCAAAATCCAAGAATACAAGCTTAGCTTTAAAAAAACACAAAATTAAAATCAATGACCTTCACGTAACTTACAGAAACCAGCCGTACACTAAATTCCCCAAATTCACCCGTTAGCATTGTCACTACTTGCACCCCTTACCCGCAGGTATAAAAGGGTCGGTTTTTTTGGAATTCTAATCAGTTGCATACCGAAGGTCAACGTGATAACATCTCTACTAAACGCATACGGAAATATATGGATACCACGCCCGCAGAAGCCGCTCAAGTTATTGCCTTGCTCGAAGCAGGCCTTAATCAATGTGAAGTTGCTGGACGACTAAATTTGAGCCACTACTCGGTGACTACATTCGGCCGACCAGGATCTGGCCGGCGACGAAGAACATCAGAGCGTGATGACCGCTTTCTTGTGTCGAGGTCTTTAAGAAATCGGCAACTGAATGCGGTTCAACTGGGACAAGAGCTTCGAGAAGTTCGCAATGTCATTTAAGTCGGTGGACAGTCAGAGAAGACTTGGTGAAGCAGGACTGACTTCACATCGCACAGCAAATGGTCCCAAATTGACCACAGCTCACCGACAAGCCCGAGTACAATTTGCCAGGGAACATTTAAATTGGACGTATGACCAATGGCGGTCTGTTATGTTCTCTGATGAGTATAGAATGACATTACATGATCATGATGGACGCTCTAGGGTCTACAGAAGGTCATCAAAGTGATTTTCACAATGCTGCATAAGCGAACGTGTGGCTTTTGGCGGTGGATCGTTTATGTTTTGGGGTGGCATAATGTTGGACACTAAAACTGACATTGTATTCATCACTGGAGCGAATACCGGCCCGAGATCGAGAGGTTTGACGGCTGCACGATACGTCGAAGAAGTGCTCGAAGGACATGTGCGGCCGCTTGCGTGGCTTATGGGAGAAGATTTTCTCCTAATGCACGACAACGCGAGACCGCATGTCGCTAGAACAGTTTGCGACTACATGGAAGATGTTGGAATCACCGCAATAGAGTTGCCAGCTCGTAGTCCTGATCTCAATCCGATTGAGCTAAAAAGAAGAGTTCGAGCAAGAAGCCCTGCTCCTACGTGCCTCCGAGAGCTTCAACTTGCCATTGAAGAGGAGTGGAATGCTATACCACAAAATTTCATGGTATTGTTACGTCGTACCCGTACTTACCTACAGTTACGGTAGTAGGTACCTACTACTAAGTAGGTAGGTAGGTAAAACGAGTCCCGAATGATGTAGGTACAAATTCGCAAACTACCTACAAAAGAACATCATTGTAATTTCGACCGTACGCCGAGGGCATAAAGTACCTACTTCTTTCCTCTGTACAAGTTGTGGAATTGTCTAGAAGATTCTAGGAAGTCGTGGATATTTCTCGAACGTTCGATCGCCATATAAATAGTCGACGTGTTTGCGGGAGCAGGCAGTAAGCTTTCGACAAAGTCTGGCACAACGGCTTATTATATAAGCTGTATCAAATGGGAGTGCACCGCCGCACCGTCTCGTGCTCATCTTGCGAGACTTTTTGTCGAATCGCACGTTCCGATACCGCATAGGAAAATCGCTCTCCGCTCCTCACCCCATTTGCGCCGGAGTTCCCCAGGGCTCCGTCATCTCCCCGCTCGCGTTCACGTTGTTCACTAGTGACATTCCCAAGAGCAAAAAGGCTCAATTTGCCCTGTTCGCGGACGACACGGCCATCTATTACACCGGTCGCTGTAAAAACGCAATCGCCAAAACCCTCCAAATCTCAGCCGACGTTTTAGGTTTAGGAAATGGAGAATCGAGGTTAACCCCGATAAGAGTCAAGCCGTTCTATTTTCGAGATCGCGTACTACTGTCACTTCCCCTAATCTGATCACTATGTACGGCAAGCCTATCCCCTGGGAGAAGCAAGCCAAATACTTAGGAGTCATCCTCGACAACCATCTGACCTTCGGGCCACATATAAAAGCAGCTCGCGACCGAGCTGCTTTCGCGATGGGTAGACTCCATTACTTACTAACGGAAAAGAGCAAATTGTCTCTCAGGTGCAAATTGCGTCTCTATACCGCCGTGATCCGTCCCATCATGACTTACGCTTGTATCGTGTACGCTCACGCCAAGCCTAGATATCTCCATAGGATGCAGGTCCTTCAGAACCGGTTCTTACGTAAAGTCACGGGAGCCCCCTATTACGTCCGTAATGACCGTTTACATTTAGATCTTAAAATCCCCACGTTAGCTCAGTTTATGAAGCGCCTCTCCAAGCGCTTCTTCGATTCTGCCATCAAACACCGTAACCCCCTGATCGCAGCGGCCGCCCGTTACGAACCCTCGCGAATTAGTCAGATCCGCCGCCCAAGGCCCTTCCTTTTTGCTGACTCTCTTTGAGGCGCGCGTGGAACACGAACGCGCCGTCGACATGGCCTGTCGTCATGAGACGGACGGACGACGAGCTAGCCCATAGCCCACCGTCCACAGGCCCGCGCCTACGGTGGCCGGGGGCCACGTGGTGGCCCCCGACGCCCGGGGCGTCTCCCGCGGCGGCCGGGACGCTGTGAGGTTCTCTCCCTCTCACGTTCCGCCACCTCCTTCTCTAGCATTACTGCTTCGCAGAAGGAGGTGACGGCGTCCCATTCCGTCTCGCTCCGGACCATGGCTTGCACCAGGGCCGGACGCGAGAGGTCGCCGCCGCCAATCGCCGCTTCGAGGACACGGCGGTGCTCTGCCCACGCGGGGCACACCTCCACCGTGTGCTCCACCGTGTCCTCCGGTCGATCCTCGCAGTGGAAACACCCGGGCGTTTCCTCCCGCCCGATTCGGTGCAGGAACCTCCCGAAAACACCGTGTCCGGTGAGGACCTGCGTCAGGCGGAAGGTGAGGACGCCGTGGCGTCTCTCCAGCCACTCCTCAAAGAGGGGACTTATCGCCACTATCGTGGCGTGCCCTGCACGGGGTTGCGACAGTCGCTCTCTCCATGTCGCCATGAGATCCCGCCGGAAGTCTTTCCGCTGAGCGACAATTTGTCGCGGCAGCGGAGTTTCCCCCCGGCGAAGCGCCTCCGCGCGCCATTCATGCAGGCGCGCGAGGACTATCGCCTCCAGATCCCATGGCGGCAATCCGGCAAGGAGGCACGCCGCCTCGCGGGCGATCGTGCGGTACCCACGGGCCAGCCTTACGGCTACCACCTTTTGGGGCGCGTTCAGGTAGTGGGCTGCACGCAGCCTCAAGGAACGCGCCCACACCGGGGCCCCGTAAAGGGCCATGGACCGCACGACTCCCGCGTAGAGCCTCCGGCAGGAGGCGTTTGGCCCCCCCAAGTTGGGCAGGAGCCGCCTGAAGGCAGCCCCAGTCCGTTCCAGTTTGGGGGCCAAACGTCGGAAGTGCTCCACGAAGTTCCAGCGGCTGTCGAGGACGAGTCCTAGGTACTTCAAAGTCGACTCGACACCGATGGATACCCCTCCTACCGTGAGTAAGGATCCCGGAGGTGGCGCATTCCGAGGCCCATGAAAGCACATGGCCTCAGACTTGTGCAATGCCACCTCGAGACCCAGTTGCCGGATCCTCTCAACGACAATCGCAACCCCGCGTGTCATGATTTCGGCCGCCGCCTCGTGCGACCCCCCCTGTGCCAGCACCAGCGTGTCGTCTGCATAGCAGACCACGCTGACGCCGCTAGGGAGGTCGGCGCGCAGCACCCAGTCGTACCCGATGTTCCACAAGGACGGCCCTAGGACCGATCCCTGCGGAACACCGCACGACATCTCTCGCCGGTTCCATTCTCCGCTGCGACCGGGGTAGATGACGGCTCTATCCGTCAGGTAGTCCCCGACCACACGACGAAGGTAGGTCGGCACCCGGTGATACCGGAGTGCCTCCCTAATGCAGCTCCAGGGCATGGAGTTGAAGGCATTGGCGATGTCTAGAGACACCGCCAAGACAACCCCACCCCGGGACACTGCATCCCCCGTCGTGAGGGCTCTCACGCGCATGATGGCGTCCACCGTAGAGCGCCCCTTGCGGAAACCAAACTGGTGTTCCGCAAGATCCGGCCCCGTCCCCGCAAGGTGCTCGGCGAGGCGGTTTGCAATTACTCTTTCAAAGAGCTTGCCCACCTCGTCGAGCAACACTATGGGCCGGTATGCGGACGGAGAGTCCGCAGGGCGCCCCGGCTTCCGAATGAGGACCAGCTTCCCCGTCTTCCAACGAAGCGGGAACTGGCCTCTCTCCAAACATGCGCTTAAGAACCCCTCCAGTCGCGGCCCGAGAGCCTCCGAGGCCAGGACCCAGGCTTTGCCAGGCAAGCCGTCGGGTCCCGGGGCGGTATTTTTGGCACTGAGCCTGCGTACCGCCACTCTCAGGTCTACCCCAGTCACTACCGGAGTGTCGTCGTCGTCGTCCTGGTGGTCCGCTTCCAGCACCGCAGGTGGCGGAGCCATAGGCGGGGGGGGATGTTCCCCCCGCGTAGGGAACAGAGTGCTCACTACGTCCTCCACGAGCTCAGGCCGGAGACTCTGCGTCAGTGGGGGGACCCAGGTGCGGAGTTTATCCCGCACCATCTTGTAAGGCCGCCCCCAAGGATCTCTGTCGAGAGTCCCCAGCAACTCCTAGCGGGCCAGGTCCCTGGCCCGCAGGACAGCCTCGCGGAGGGCGGTCTTCGCCGCTCTGTACCCCTCATAAAGCTCCGCCTCGATGGCTGCCGCATTCGGTGGGCGAATGCGGAGCCTGCGATGCCTGGCGTACAGGTGTCGCGCAGCCACGCACGCCTCTCGCAGAGACGTCAGCTCTCGCGACCACCAGTACACCTGACGTCGGGCGCTTCCTGGCCGGACTCGGGGCATTGCCACGTCGCATATATCGGACATGGCCTCCAAGAACCACCCTGCCTCATTGTTAATGTCGGCAGGCCTGTCTGGTGATGTCACCCAGGCCTGCACGATCGAGGCTTCCAGGAGGAGCTCCCGGTCCAGCTGCTTCAGCGCCCAACGCGGACCACTCGGGGCCTGTTGGACCGGCGCGCTCGAGGTCTGGGTGGAGACGTCAAACCGGATGTACCGGTGGTCGGAATAGGTCTCCACCCCCTCCATGACACGCCAGTCAACGACACGCGGCGACAGAGCGGGGCTAGCCAACGAAATGTCCACCACCGACTCGCCCCGCATCCGCACACACGTGGCGACAGAACCCCGATTTAGGACGACCAGGCCCTTCTCCAGAGCCCAGTCCTCCACCATCCGTCCCCGCACGTCTGTGCAACGAGAACCCCAAGCCAAGTTCTTGGCATTGAAGTCCCCGAGGACAAGCACGGGGAGGGAATGGTTTCCGACGACAACACTCAACTCTGCGAGAGAGTTGTGGAACTCGGCGAGAGTTCGGCTCGGGGAGAAGTAGACTCCCACCACTACGATCTCCCCGAACCGTGCTGCTACGCACCCCCGACCCCTCCTGACACCTTCAAGGGTCGGGGTACCGGCGGCGGCCGACGACACTATGGTCACTGAGCCGCTAATGTCCGCCACCCAGTCTTCCCTGGGCAGGACAAAATACGGCTCAGCGACCACAGCGATGTTTATCGACCACTGCGCCATGCTCTGGAGCAACAGATCCTGAGCGCAGGCGCAGTGGTTGATATTCGCTTGGAGGAAGCGTAATGGAGCCGTTATTGGCATTCCATTACCGCTTCCTCCACTCGGGCCCCCTGTGAGGGCCCCGCTGCATGTGCAACTGTCGCGACGGCGGTGGCGGCGACAGCGGTAGCGGCGGCGGTTGCGGCAGCGGCGGTGGCGACGGTGACGGTGGTGGTGGCGGTGGAGGGCCCTCCCCTGCCTCTGGCCTTGGCCTTGGCGGGTGCAGCGCAGGCCTTGCTGCCAGCCTGGTGATCAGCCGGCTTGCCAGACGCCGCGCATGCAGCGCAGTGCGGCGTGGCGCAGCAAGTCGAGGATGTGTGACCGGGCTGACTGCAACGGAAGCAGAGGCCGCTGCGGTCGACCTCCGAGGCGCATTGCACCGACACATGGTGTCCCACATGGCAGCGGTAGCACCTCAGAGGTCTGGGCTCCAGCAGCTTCACCTGCGCTGACACCCAGCCCACCAGTAGCCTACGGCCCTCCACAATTGCCTTGGCCGCCGTCACAGGGCAGCTTACCGTAACGGTTCGCATGCCTGTGGAGTCCGGACGAAGGGCGCCTGCCCTGACCTGATCGGCAGGGCACCCTCCGGACCTGGCAACGGCGGCCACCACCTCCTCCTCGGTCACTGAGTCGTCCAGACCCAGGACGCGCAGGTCTGCGCATCTAACGGGCCTGGAAACTCGGGCGTCGTCCGCGTTTAGGGACGCTCTGAGCTTTTCAGCCAGAGCGTCAGCGGACGAGCCACTGGTTTCACCGGGGATCTCCAGCAACCGAGCTCCCGTCGCGGTTACTTTAAGCCGGAGGCCCCCGGTGATCCCGAGCTCCCCGAGATCCACCGTCTCCTTTGCCTTCGCCAGCAGGTCGCGGTAGGACACGCCCCTCTTTTCCGCGTCCGGCTGTAGTGTAATCACTACAGCTGCGGTCTTCGGGGCGCGGAGCCTAGCCGCGATCTTTCGCGCCCTGTGCTGGCGCTGCCGCTCCTCATTTCGGGCCTTTTTGGCCGCCTTTCGCCCCTTCCGCTTCTCCCCGACCACCTGCCATCCGGCTTCAGCCGCGGGAGGGGTAGGGGGCTGGGGGGGCGGTGGCGGCGGCGGCAGCTGCTGTGCCGCAGGTGCTGGCCCACTTGCCGCTGGCACTGTCACCGGCACAGTCACCGCCTGTGGGGCTGCCTTGCCCTTCCTCCTCCTGGACGCCTTCTTAGCCGGCGCCGGTGTCGCCGGAGTCGGCTTTCCAGGGGAGGGCGCCATTGCCCTACCGGAGGACTGACTCGACGGCCCAGGTCCGGGCGCGGCAGCCACAGCAGCCGCGTACGACACCGTGGTCGGCATCGTACTCGGGCCCGCGGCAGTCTTGTTTGAACCCAGGGCGGGGCGCAGAACAATTCCCTCCAGGACAGAAAACCGCGCCTGGAAGGAAGCCAGCTCCCGCCGCACCAGGTTCAGAACCTGATTTTCAGCCGGCACCGGTTCGGCTTGTCGCTGCTGCTGGTGGCCCCCATTTGGAGGCGCCACGCGGGTGCTAGCCTCACGCAGACTGGCCAGGTCTGCGTGGAGCTTGGCGTTCTCCCTTTGGAGAGCCTCCATCGCAGCCGTCAGGCGGGCCAACTCCGCCCGCAGTTTGGCCACCTCATCTCCACCTATCGGAGGAGGATGGGAAGGCCCCGCAAAGTTGGCCTCCGCTGCCGCCATGATGGAGGCGGAAGCCGCGGGTATGGCCTTGAGTTTGGACGATGTCTTTATCTTCAAGGCCACGCCCCTTATAGCGGCTTCCACCTCCTTTGCGAACCTGGCCTTACGCTCCACCTCGGAGCTGCCAGGTGCACCCGCCTCGTCGCCAGACCCGCGAGCAGTCATGCCTGGGTGGCGCCCCTCTTCGGCCAGTTTCGCCGACCTCTCGGAGGCAGCAAGCCCCCCCCTCTTGCCTCGGATCCCACCTCGCTTACTGGTAGGGATCTTTCGGGCCGAGGCCATCTCTTCTTCGGATGACGACCCTCGGTCGCCATCCTTCCTGGACCGCTTGCGGAAAAACTTGCTGTTCTCCGCAGCAGTCCCGGCCCTCGCGCGGTGCGAGCTCTCTGAGCCTCGCGCACTAATCTCGCTGGATGCGACGTCGGACTCCGACTCCGCATCCCTCCTCTCCTCTCCTATGCCGTTACCGGCGGTGTTTTTGGTTTTGTTTTGATTATTATCCATATTTGAACCCACGAGTATGGGGGAAATAAAATCAGTCTAGGCAGAGACCCCTGTACCTAGAAGGGCAGATTTTAAGTATTTATTACTCGCCAGAGGGTCTGCAGGTACCCTGGCGAGGAGCGCACTAACGACTGATTTGTTCCATGGAACACCCGTCAGCCATACATCCCCTCGCGGTGCGTCGCCGCTTGGGATTCGGGGTAACTTTTTATAGAGGTTTTCTACCTCGCGATCCGGGCAGTTAAGCCAAGACCCTCGGTCCCTATCGAAGCCGCGAGACGTGATCCACAGCATTCTATATTGGGATTACGAGATTGGCGGTGACAGAGGAGGACGCATCCTTCTCTGTCTGCTCGGAGGCAGGGTGAGTGCACACCGAGCCCGCCCTCACTCCTCTGCTATGCCCTCTGCTTTACAGAGGGTCACGCAGAGGAACGCACCGGTGGTCCTAGCAGGACCCCACCCATGTCAAAATAATTAGCCGCGGCAGTAACACTCCCCGATGGATAAAAGGAAATTCTCATTTCCTTTCATTCCCCGGAGAAGGATACTGCCGCGCCCAGGGTGCACCGGCCCAGCAGCTGCTCTTCCCTCCAGACGTATCGAGAGGGACCAGCAGCCGCCAGACACACGTGGAGGACTTCTGACATCG
Source organism: Xestia sexstrigata (assembly GCA_941918905.2). Taxonomy (NCBI): domain Eukaryota; kingdom Metazoa; phylum Arthropoda; class Insecta; order Lepidoptera; family Noctuidae; genus Xestia; species Xestia sexstrigata. The sequence continues at coordinate 22,380,055 of OW799211.2, forward strand.
CACCCCAGGGAATACACCTTATTAGTAAACAATTTGATCAAGAATTTTGAGTTTGATTTTCATTATTTCATAAGAGAAATTGGGTAATTTTACCCGTTTGTTGGGTTTTGTGCCGTAATTCTCTTATGCGTATTTTTTACACTGTATTTGATATCATTAGAATGGTAATGAGGTAGACTTTCAATTAGTGTGTGTGTTTTTTAAAATATTTATTCAGATTCATGAAAAAAAACTGCCTTAACAAAAAAAGGTCAAGGTGTGCGATTTTATTGCTCTCAAGTGTAGTTCATCGGGTAAGGAATAAGAATTTACCAAGTATTCCCAAAGATATACATGCTGTTGTGATTCCCGATGAATTAACCAAAATTGGCAATGAATATTTCCTTATCGGTCACTACACTCATAATAATGAATCCGTAATCGTATTTGGCACAAATGAGAATTGCTGACTGTTAAGTGTAGCAAATTATTAATATATAATAATATAATATATCTTTATTTCCCAAAAACACAGATAAATTGTACTTCAGTTTACAATTTTGAATTAGTGGTAGAGAACACTTACATTAAACATATGGATGCTTCAAAAATCTGTACAAAATAGATTAAACTCTGTCTCTTAAACTAGGGTATCCTGTATCTTAAGAGACAGTGTTTCACAATGAGGTTCCAATTGATTGATGCATGCGTGGACTGTGTCGATTTACCATCAGAAGGGTGAGAAGTTATTGGTTACTTTATTTTTATTTTTATTTATAATATCGGTATGGTTATGTGAGAGGGTGAGGTGAATAAGTGTGATTTTGGGTGTGTAAATGTTTGTGTGTGAGTGTGGATAAGTGGTGTGTAAGTGAGTTGGGGAGTTATATGTGTGAGTGTGTATGGACGCAAAGATAAAAGTAATCGTGCAAGGATGGAAATGGATGTTTGCTTATTAGGTGATGTAGGTAAGTAAAGTCTCTGTTGTGGCATAGTCTTGTTTAAGTAGCCATTCTGTCACTTTTAATTTTAGGTTGTGCTTGTTGAGGTCTAAGATATTCAGATGTTTTTGATGTTTTTGTAAATGTATGCGCTAATTACATAATACTGATGCTGTGCGAACGTGGTTCTGTGTTGGGTGCCTGGGGGAAGGTTAGTACGCTTTTTTGGGTTAGACGGGGGAAGACTGCTATGTTTCCTAAGGACAGATTGAAGCACGAAGAGCTGACGGACATTATTGGCTGATGGATGGGACGTTTAACTGTTGCCCAGTTTGCGACTACATGGAAGATGTTGGAATCACCGCGATAGACTGGCCAGCTCGTAGTCCTGATCTCAATCCGATTGAGCATGTCTGGGATGAGCTAAAAAGAAGAGTTCGAGCAAGAAGCCCTGCTCCTACGTGCCTCCGAGAGCTTCAACTTGCCATTGAAGAGGAGTGGAATGCTATACCACAAAATTTTATGGTAAAATTAATACGGTTCATGAAAAACCGATTAAGAGCTGTAATTAAGGCTAGGGGAGGGAATACACCTTATTAATAAACAATTTGATTAAGAATTTTGAGTTTGATTTTCATTATTTCTTAAGAGAAATTGGGTAATTTTACCTGTTTGTTGGATTTTGTGCCGTAAAACCTCTTATGGGTATATTTTACACTGTATTTGATATCATTAGAATGGTAATGAGGTAGACTTTCAATTAGTGTGTGTGTTTTTTAAAATATTTATTCATATTCATGAAAAAAAACTGCCTTAAAATAAAAAGGTGAAGGTGTGCGATTTTATTGCTCTCAAGTGTAGTTCAACGGGTAAGGAATAAGAATTTACCAAGTATTCCCACAGATATACATGCTGTTGTGATTCCCAATGAATTAACCAAAATTGGCAATGAGAATTTCCTTATCGGTCACTACACACCTAATAATGAATCCGTAATCGTATTTGGCACAAATGAGAATTGCTGACTGTTAAGTGTAGCAAATTATTGGCTGATGGATGGGACGTTTAACTGTTGCCCCTCCCCGTTTAGACAAATATAAGACCGTTTTCCACCCCGAAGGGAAGAAAACGAGTATTTAAGTTCTATGCCTTTTTTTTTTCGTATGGGAAATCATCAAATGACTTCTCCCGCTCTGGGCGGAGCAGGAGGGAGTGTCAGACTTTTACTGACTAAAACCCATCCATGTTCCTTCATCGCCCTTTGTGTTCCGGGACCACGGTATCTCTTTCGAACAGTCCCGCAACCCCTAAGTTCTGTGCCTTCGGCTTGACTTCGGAGATAACCTACCTTACCTATCTGCACACACATGTGTCTACTTACGTTCCTTCGTCTTTGTTCGTGTTCCAGGCGCGGGGGTGAGGCGCGGTGACGCGCCGTCCCCCGCGTGTTGAGGGGGGGGCGGCGGCTGCCGCGCGACGCTAGAGCGCGCGTTCTCGTTAGTATGTTTACTCAGAAAAGCCGGCAAGGGCTTGCTTCGGTCAAGCCTCGGCAAGACCTGAATTATTAACAAAATTGTACGAAATATAATTATGTACTAACACTAGTGTTTAAGATGTGTACCTATGTACTACTAACAAATTGGATTGTATGATCTGTTAAGGGGCTCCCCCATGGCACACTAGCGCCACTTTAGTAAAAAAATCAGAACTCGTTAAATACACAATTAATATAAAATCTGATTGACAAAATCAATGCTTTATAGTTCTAGAATATACTTCACTGTAGTTACAGTTAGAAAAATTGCTAAAAACGGCAGTTTTTTTCCATTTTGTATCTGTAACGACAGAGAGCTATGTTTAAATGAGTTAAGGATACGTAAATAATTTAGAAGACCAATTGATTGATTTAGTCAATCAGATTTTATCAGAATCAGAATCAGAATCATTTATTTGTTAAACATAGGTATAAACATTAACGATCTTATAAATAGTGGAAGCTCTTGCTATGTTTTGTCGTTACAGACATACAAATTAGAATAAAGAGAAAAAAAAACAATTAAGATTACAAATAAAATGTCAACTCAAATAAAAGTTTTGAAGTTAATAGTCGCAGGTGGAGCGAAATAAAACGATTTGGTTTATTGCGTGTTTTATTTAATTTATACAGAAAAAAATGTCGTCCTTTTTACCGGCTTCTTAATAACGAGAGAGTTGCTACAACCATAAACTATATTAATTAAAATTATAAATGTTGCCAGTTACAAATATTTAACACACCCCCTCAACATTCTAATTTTAATTTCTAGATAAATGCACCCCCTTAATAACATAAATATAGTAACTCAACTTATGACAATATCTTATCCCTAAATTTAGTAAAGAGTACCTTTCCCAATGGCTTGGTGAACAAATCAGCTACATTTTCATTACTATTAACAAACTTCAATAGAACTGAATTTGTTGACATATTTTCCACAATGTACTGATACTTTATATCTATGTGCTTTAATCTTTTATTACTATCATTGTTCTTCGCTATATTAATCACACTTTGATTGTCTTCAAGTATTTCAAAAATTATGTTGTCATATCCAAAATCTTTGAGTAATTTTTTTAAGAAAGAACCCTCCATAATACTCATACTAAGAGCTACATATTCAGCTTCACAAGATGACAGTGATACACAAGATTGCTTCTTGCTGCACCAAGAGACTGGAGAATTAAAAACATAAAATATTTGACCAGATGTTGACTTCCGGTCTGCAACATCACCGGCCCAGTCTGCATCACTGTAACCTTGCAATTTACATACAGTTTTACTTTCCTTATCATATTTGTATGTTAAAGGCAAATCAATAGTACCCTGTATGTATCTTAGTATCCTCTTTAAACATTTAAACAAAGCCACACTAGCACAATGCACATATCTGCTAAGAAATCCTACTGCAACACATAAATCTGGTCTAGTACAGGTAGCATACAAAAGACTGCCTAATAAACTTCTACAGACTTTTTCTATTTCAACACTTTCACTTTTATCTCTTTGTAACAATTCAAAACTAAAGTTTTGGTCTATTGGAGTGCATACAGTTTTACAATTTGACATTTGATATAAATCCAACAACTTTAACAAATATCTTTTCTGATTAATTTCAGTTACACAGTTTCCAAGATCCTGTTTAATATATATTCCCAAATAATTACTGGCTAGACCCAAATCTTTCATTTTAAAGTTATTACTTATTGAATTCTTAAATTCACTTACTTGGTTTTTATTGCTACCAAATATCAACAGGTCGTCTACAAATAATAACACATAAATGTAGTCATTTTCAATATGTTTGAAATATAAACATGGGTCATTCTTTGATCTTAGAAAATTCTCGTTTGACATAAAAATATTAAATTTTTCATTCCAATATTTGGGAGATTTTTTTAGACCATAGATTGACTTATTTAATTTACATGCCTTATTATTTGGTAATCTCATAAAGACTGTCTCATTAATGTCTCCATAAAGAAATGCTCCAGTTACATCCATTTGGTACACTGGTTGTCTTTTCTGGGCTGCTACAGCCAACATAACTTTGAAGGTAGTTAACTTGGCAACAGGTGAGTATATCTGGTCATCACAGTTCTTCTGCTCGAATCCTCGGGCGACTAAGCGAGCCTTATACAGAGCTTTCCCATCAGCCTCCTTTACTTTAAATACCCACTTGCTACTTACTATGTTTTGTCCATCAGGGACTTCTGTCACCTCCTCCCATGTATTATTTTCCTCCAGTGTCTTCAACTCCTTATTTATGGCTTCCTCCCATTTACTTTTATCAGGTCTTTTCATAGCTTCTTGGTATGTAATAGGTTCATCACAACAGTAACTCAGGAACATGTTTTCCTCTCCTACATAGTCTTTAAACCAACTTGGCTTTTTCTTCGCCCTTCTAGGTCTTTCTGTTACTTCTTCTGTCTGTCCTAAAGTTTCTGGAGTTTCCTGTTCTTCTTCTATTTCTTCGTCTAATATTGACTGCTCATGGAAGGAATGAATTGAGTCCTGTTCATTTTCACTTTCTATTGTTTTAGGGTTCTCAGTATCTTCATACTGGCTTTCTTCGCCTTCTGAAACTTGCTCTACCTCTTCTTGAATGTCAAAATTTATGTGATATTCCTTTTCTTGTTTTCTTTCTCTTTCTTTGTTTTCTATAGACTGTTTTATGAATACTATGTCTCTTTTGATGTCTACTATGTTTCTTTCCGGAAAATATATTCTGTATCCTTTTATATTTTCTCCATATCCAATGAAATAGCCTAATTCTGCTTTGCTGTCAAACTTTAACCGTTTCTGATCAGGAACATGTATGGATACTTGACTACCGAAGACTTGAAGGTTGTTTACATCAAAATCTTTATTCCACCAGAGTTCATATGGAGTTTTATCCTTCACTCGACTTAGACCAGTTCTGTTGATTATATAGACTGCAGTATTGATCGCTTCTGCCCATAAATTCTTATTTAGGCCGCTCTCTAGAAGCATAGTTCGTGCTGACTCAACCACCGTCCTCATCTCACGCTCTACACAACCATTTTGTTGTGGAGTGTATGCTACACTTCTTTGGTGTTGTATTCCATATGACTTCAGCAAGTTTACCATTTCTTTACTGATAAATTCCTTTGCATTATCACTTCTTATGTATTTCACGATGTGACCGGGGTTTACTTGCACTTTTTTCAAATATTGTATTAAATATTCTATAGACTGACCTTTGTTTTTCAGAAAATACACCTTTTTATATTTAGAGTAATCATCCTTGATGAGTAGAAAGAATCTTGCCCCTCCGAGTGAAACTTCTTCTATTGGACCTCCAATGTCAATATGGATAACCTCTCCTGGTTTTGTTGCCCTATGGGTACTTGATGGGAAGGGAAACTTATGTTGTTTTCCTTTCAAACATGGCAAACATGTTTCTTCTTCACTATTTTCAAACTTAATATCCTGCTTCATCAAGATGCTTTTCACTTGATTTATGTCTTGGTGACCTAGTTTAGCATGCCATTCCTTCAGATCTGACATAACTTTTCCAACCATGGCATTAGCACCTGACTGTCTGAATAACATTGTGTACATTTTACCATGTCTCTTGGCTATAGCATACACACTGTTGTTTTTGATAAACTGGCACTCAGTAGCAGTTGACTCCAGCTTGTAGCCTTTATCCAGAGCAGCACTCATGGAAAATAAGTTTGTCTTGAGGCTTGGCACATACAACACACTTCTTATGTATGTTTTTATCCATTGTTCACCATCATACGCCTCAAGGTTAATGTCACCATAACCTAATGCTTTAATTATTGTCCCATCCCCAATAACAACATCTTTTGGTACTAACAACTTTTTATAGTTTGTGAAACTTTTCACTGTAAAACACATATGCTCCGAAGCACCACTATCTAAGAACCACTCATTGTTTATACTTTGTGACGTAAGTCCACACACTGACATGACGAATGCGTTTTGTTTGTCATTCGTTTTTTCTTGTTTATTGTTCTTGTTAAACCAACACTTTTCTTTTGTATGTCCCCGTTTATTACACTGTTTACAAAATGAAATGTTATCATTTTTACAACCTTTTTCACTGTTGTCCTTCTTAGCTTTACAGTCTTTTTTATAATGCCCCACTTTACCGCAGTTAAAGCACTTTCTTGTTTTAATGTCAGTTTTGAACGCTGTGGTACTACTGGTTTCACTGTCTTGGTACATTTTGTTTCTTTGCTCTTCTATGATGAGCCTGGCTGTCAACTCCGACAGCGTTCGCTTTTCTATTTGCACAGAGTCCCATGCAGACACAAAGTGTCTAAACTTTTCACCCAGCGAACTTATGATTTTTGTAACTATCATGTTTTCAGCAATTTCACCTTTTGCTTGCCTTATTTGTGCCACGATTGCTTCTATCTTTGCTATGAATGTTGATACATCCTCCGAACTATTATATTTTTCTTCGAAGAAACGCTGCTGCAATATGTGGAGTGACACATCAGATTTTTGTTCATAGATTGTATTTAATTTGTCCCATATTTCTTTGGCTGTTTCACAATTCTGCACATGCAGCATAGCTGTGTTACCCAATCTGCTTACGATGACTCCTTGAGCCTTTGCATCTAGCCTCTTCCATGTGGCTAACTTTGTGTCGTCTTTTTCTAGGCATGTTGATGATCCATCCACCAAGTCATAGACATTAACCGCCTTTAGTATGACTTTTACTTGGAATTTCCATGTATGCCAATTACCGGCATTAACTAACAACAAGTGATTGTTAGACGCCCCAAATATATCGCCCTCGCCGTCCATTTTTTTTTGCACCGACGCCACTGCTTGACCGCAGAATCACACCGCTGTTTTACCACAGCTGCCACGCGATAATTCCTTTATTTCGCTCCGGGTGACTGGGCCCATAACCTTTTGAAGTTAATAGTCGCAGGTGGAGCGAAATAAAACGATTTGGTTTATTGCGTGTTTTATTTAATTTATACAGAAAAAAATGTCGTCCTTTTTACCGGCTTCTTAATAACGAGAGAGTTGCTACAACCATAAACTATATTAATTAAAATTATAAATGTTGCCAGTTACAAATATTTAACAAAAAGATTACAAAAATATAAAAAGTCACTGAAATAGAAGATTACAAATATAAAATGTCAATTAAATATAAAATTTTAAAAAAAAAAAAAACACAAAAACGAAATGTCAATAAAAATATTACAAATAATAAAATGCCAATAAAATCAAAGATCATAAAAAGAAAACCAATATAAAATGTAAAATAGGAATCATAAAATCACAAATCAGAATAATTTATACAAGGAAATTATCATTTAAATATTCATCCACACTGTAATAACATTTGTTTAGTAGTATCTCTTGAAGGGACTTTTTAAATCTATTTAAAGGCATACATTTAATTCTGTCTGGTAGTTTATTATAGATTTTATATTAATTGTGAATTTAACGAGTTCTGTTTTTTTTACTAAAGTGGCGCTAGTGTGCATGGGGGAGCCCCCTAAATAAATGATTATTAATATTAATACTCGTTTTCTTCCCTTCGGGGTGGAAAACGGTCTTATTTCAGTTCAGGTGGCCTACCATGACGTCTTAAAGCAGGATCGTTTTAATCTTGTTCCAGTGTGGGTAACAGACGGAACTATAGAGGACGTCTAGCGCCATCTCTTTCCCACACTGGAACAAGATTAAAACGATCCTGCTTTAAGACGTCATGGTAGGCCACCTGTGCCTTCGGCTTGACCTTCGGAGACGTGTCTATTTTCTGCCGGCGCCCTCTAACTATAGCATACTGTGACAGAAGTAGGTGTAAAGCATCCTTGAAATAAAACCCAGATTTATGTAAATGAAGACATTTTTATTTCCCTTAGGAAATCTAGAAACAAGTATTTATCTTAAAAATCTTAGGTCACTTACATCGTTCAATCAGTTAGTAGGTATTTTATTCGAACTAATTAATGGAGCTCTATCTAATAATAACAAATTAAGACACATAACGAATGTGTTATTGGTCAAATAACACATTCGTTATTAAATTAAAATTTAACAAACAGAAAGAACAGATAATTATGTATTTAAATCTCAAAAAAATCACAGGTACAATCATTAGATACAGTAACAGCTAGTCAAACTGCCGAGAATGAATTATTAAGAACATTTAAGTTTTCATTTCCAGGGCGTAGCTAGCAATTAGCAATAATGCTTAAAGAAATTGTCGGAAACTTTTCAGTTCCCTCTTTTTAAAATAAAGTCTATAGGGACGTTATTCTGATAGTCACTCGACGCAACGGCTGATCTAATTGACCCCGGACTATAATTTATACCTAAATCTCGAAAAGGAGCCTTAATCCAACCTGCAATTATAGCTCTTGTGGCGGCCTTTACTTCACCACGCGTAGTGATAAATAGACTATTCAAATTCGGCTGAGCACTTCTTCTAATTGTTGACAAGTCTATTAATTAACAATTCACCCATTTGACTAAATTCAATGCAAGGTCTTCTGAGCAAGATAACTGCCATCCTGACTGCCGATTCTTGATGTTATCGGTCTTAGAGCCAAATTTAGGCCAGAACGTTATCGAAGAGCTTTATCTATCGCAATGTTAATCGTCAATGCATAACCAACCTTTTTTCCTGTGTAGGATCAGCCAACGTTAAAATAACTGACTTTTGGACTAAAATGGTTGAAGCTGCGAGCTTTCTAACACGGGATAGGTACCCCAGATAGGTAGCTAAATCCTGAGGTCGAGGATTACTAGGGCTTTTCCCATTTTGACTCATAAGTGCGCCACGTGGAATCACGCCATGCTGACTGAACAAGATCGATATCGCCAGGATCCATATCTGCTATAAGTTCACTCCACCCCGTACTTATCCTCCAAACCTCGAAAGAGAGGTCTCCTGCATTCGGCAGAGGGCGATTGGTGGACAGGTCGATCAGGCAACTGTCGACATTGCGTATCTGAAAGGGGCTTCCAGAGCCCTTCGTTTCAGGCCGCCTCTCCAAAAAACTCTTTCCCAGCGAGGAACCATCAGTAGGTAGGTCCCTGAAGACTGGTTGAGGTGCCTTAGTACTCTGGGTATCAGAGGTAGAGGCGGAAAGATCCATGGCAGTTTGTATTAAAGTAAAATAAGAAGTCAGGCCTAATGCCTAAACGACATAAAATAACTTTAATTATATTTTACACATTTTTATAAGAAGGAATATTTTAAAGAAGTGACAGACATCTTATTATTTTTCTTGATGCTTGTCAGTAGTCATTCTACTCATACTCTCATACTCACCTTCAAAGAGTATACCAACTCTTAACATCTCTTGAAGCTAGGAAATGATTGCAGTCTTTAAACATGCAGGCCAATCCCACGACAAAGCATAGCCAGCCTTGGCTTATACAGTGCCTTAGTAAACATATCAGCAATTTGGTTTTCTGTACCAATCTTGGCAATCATCATAGTCCCATCAGCTATGGTTTCTCGTATAAAGAAGTGTCGTAGCTTTATATGCTTGGTTCTATTGTGGAACTCATATGTCGGATTCAGAGCCAGCTTGATGGCAGACTCGTTATCCACGTGGAGAACAGGAGTCATCGTTGATGGCTCTATGCCTTCAATCAATCTTTTAACCCATATTATTTCTCTTGCAGCTACAATTTGGGCTTCCGTGCTAGAGATCGCAACTGATGTCTGTAATTTGCTTCTCCATGATATTGGACCTCCGTAAACACATACAAGTCCTGAAGTTGACCTTCCAGTGTCAGGATCACCACCATGATCCGCATCGCTGTAACAGACCAGTTCTATCTGCGTGCCTTTTCTGTATGTAATACAGTAATCTCGAGTACCATTCAAATACCGAAATATTCTTTTTAATTTTGTGATATCTCTTTTTGTAGGAGCTTCTAAGTGTCTAGATGCAACACTAAGAGCGTAAGCTATATCGGGCCTTGTGCCCACCATCAAATATGCAAGGGCTCCAACCGCTTCTCTATAAGGAAACAAATTGTCTCCTCCAGCATCTTCTCTCAATTCGGAGTCTTTGACTATCGGTGTAGCAGCAGCCTTACTATTCTGCATACAAAAATTTTCAAGAACCTTCTTAGTGTAGGCACCTTGATGTATTTTGATACAATCTTCCTCTTTCTTTATTTCAAGTCCTAGGAAGTAAAAGGAATCTTTGTCATTTTGGGCTTTTATTTTTAATCGCTTCTTTAAATTTTCGAGAAAAACATCGATTAGTGCCTGTGACGTGCTAGCAATTATGCCATCGTCAACATATAGGGCTAGAAGTAGCCTGCTTTCTCCCTTTTTCATAGAGAATATACAAGGATCTTCTCCTTGTTTGAACCCTGTTTCTAGAAGGAAACCTTTGATGCAATTGTTCCAACACAATGGTGCTTGTTTAAGTTCAAAACTGCGTTTCAATTTGCACACTTTGCTAGTTCCATCGTTATATCCTGTCCGGCTGTTTGACGTTAAATTTCCTCATTTAAACTTCCATAAAGAAATGCAGTTGACACATCAAACTGCGCAAGGAGCAGCAATATTTAGTAACGTCCTGATTGAGCTCATTTTTGTGACTGGACTAAATGTTTTCTCATAGTCAACGCCTTTCTTTTGAGAATAACCAACAGCTACTAGTCTGGCTTTATACTTCTCGATATTTCCGTTCGAGTTTCATTTAATCTTGTAAACCCATTTAGTTGAAATGGCTTTGCGTCCTTTGGGCAATTGCATTAAGTCCCAAGTTTCGTTATCTTTCAGGGAACTTATATCATCATCCATAGCATTGCGCCATTTATTTTTATCAACAGACTTCATCGCATCTTTGAACGTCTTTGGTTCTTCTTCATGATTATAGACCTTTTCAACACAATTAAGAACAAATTCATCAAATCTTCTCTCGGAGTCTCGGAGGTTTGATTGTTGAACGATCTCTTAAAGTCATTCTTTCTGGAACATGTTCATACGGTAAAATACTTCCCGTTGATGAAGTACCGTCAACATCAGAGCCAGACTCAGCAGTTTCGAAGTTAACAGAGTCATTAATTGGATCAATCGGTATATTATTTGATTCAACAGTTTCTTGATCGTGTATTTCTTGATCGTGTATCATCTGTGAATCTTCTTCTGGTATGATAGGCTGTAACTCTAGTTCAATAGAGGGTATTGGTATAACAAAACTGTTTTTGTCTACCCTATGTGCCTCGTCCACTGCGGTCTGACTTATAGGTTTTTCTATGAGAGGGCGTTCATCAAAAATCACATCTCTTGATCTGATAAGCCTATAATTTTCTTTAGATCATATACGGTAGCCATCATCTCCATCATACCCAATAAGAATTCCTTTTTCGGCTTTCTTAAAGAAAGAAAGAAAGATAAATAATTTATTTGTCAAACATGCGTTTACATAAACTGAGTAATCAAACATGCAAGGTATTAAATACTATGTTGTGAGCGTCCATGCTTTGCCAATAACGGCGTACAAATTTTGTAGGTTTAAAAATTACATTTAATTGCGCAATTAATTGAAATTTTATTGCAAAATACATAAGAAATAAATAATAATTGATGTCAAGATATTATTTTATAAGTATATAATAGTCAAAAAATAAATTAAATTAAGTATCTCCATTATTATGCATTCAAAAAGTATCAAAAGTCAATTAATTTAAAATTTACATTATTAAATTGTTATTCTTAACCATGTTTATTTATTAGAAGTCGGAATAGAAAAGTCCTTTTCATTCAAAAAAATTAAAATATTGTAATACGCTTTATTAACTAAAAAAATTCTCAGCTTATTTTTGAAAAGTGACAAGGGCAGTTCTCTCCAAGTTTTAGGTAATTTATTGTACCTATATCGTAGGATCCATACAGAAAATACTTTTACGCCTACGTGATGTTCTCGCAGTATGAGAGCATATCCTACTGTTGTCACGCCTGTTACGTGGCACTACGTCGTCTAATAGTTTAAATCGGACTGGATTTGTTTTGACAAATACCGCTACCTCCAAAATGTACAGACATGGCAAAGTAAGTATTTTAACGAACTGGCCAGTTGTCTTCAGACAACCACTGTGGACCGTTGAGCCACTCGGGCATTGTGATTAGGGTCGAAGGTAGAGCGCCACGAGAACACACATCGGCGGGGTTGCTCACTGCACTGACGTGGAACCAACAAGTACTGGGAACTGTGTCCAGTATCTTGGTCACGCGGGTCGCGACAAATATTTTTAATTTATAAGCGGGAGTGTTCAGCCATGCTAAAACAACTGACGAGTCTGTGTATAACAGTACTTCATCAACTGTTAGCTTGCGTTCTGTTAAAATATTTTTAATGTATTTGACTAATTTAGATAACAAATGGGCCGCCATCGACTCTAGACGGGGTACCGATAGGGTTTTTAAGGGCGCAACCTTAGACTTCGCTATAAGAAGACTAACCTTCTGTTCATTATTATTATTTGTGGTTTGTAAGTATATTACAGCGGCATAACCAAAAGTCGACGCATCGCAAAATCCTAGAATCCGACAGTAAGTATTTTGTCTGACCATGGCATGTCGATCATGTTTAAATTCGGAAAGGAGAGGCAGTTCCCGCACGTATGCAAGCCACTCTGCTTCAAGGTTCGCAGGCAAACGTTGGTCCCAGTGAAGCTGAAGAGCCCAAAGTTTCTGCATGAAGCACTTGGCGTAGAACACACAAGGAGCTACGAATCCTAGTGGGTCGAACAAGCGTCCTATCAAAATCAAAAATCAAAATCAAAATCAAAGCATTTATTTCAAGTAGGTAAGCCAGTTACAGGCACTTTTGAATTGTCGAAATAAAGATGAAAATTAAATGTAGCTACAGTCCCAGTCACAAGACATAAAAACTGTGAAAGTACTGTAGTTGCCCATTCCCTAGCGTAGATCTCTATAGAGAAGAACGGGCAAGAAACTCCATGGACACTCTTTTAAATCAGAATATTGTTACAAAATCTTGGTTACATCATTCATGTTGAGATGGTATATTATGTGAGAACAATGTAGTAAGATGTGCACGTTAAAAGTGTCCACAGCAAAAACACACAAAGAAAAAAAAATACAATTCAAAATAATTCATTCAAATAAGCCATGGCAACTAAGAGATGACCAGTCACAACTGACAGCGCCCGTTCACGGACATGAAGCATGGATCAGCACCATTCAACTCAACCATTTTGAAGGGAACTAAATGATCCGACACATGCGCCACCATCAGCGAGACATTTGAGTGAGCATGACATACTCTAAACCGCCAGGGCACATTCAAGTCAAGAAAAGACGTAGGTTTCCAGTGAATGATATCTTTCTAGTACATAGTACTCACACAAAATGGGCTATGCATTTATATAATACTAAAGAGATTGAATCTATACAATGCAAAGATAGTTGTACAATCTTCAGCAGCTCTAACAATACATTTTAATGCTATTAATTTATGCGCCCCTGTCCTTGTGGAGCAGGACCAGCATTGAGCCAAGCATTTTTATCAGCGATATAATCGCTCAACTTGTAATATGCTTGCTTACATAGTGTGCGTTTAATGCATGTTTTAAATTTCGTCTCATTCAGTTCAAGAATACTTTGTGGAATTTTATTATAGCATCTCAAACAGTACCCCATGAAAGATGAGTCTACTTTAGCGAGTCTGAAACCTGGCTGAACTAGTTGGTCCCTATTTCTAGTACCTACTGTAATTATGTCTGTCACCCCTTTTACCAAAAAGGTGCAGATTTTTTCTGACGTACATTATGTTTTCGTAGATGTATTGACTATGTACCGTCATGATGCCAATATCCTTAAACAGTTCCCTTAGAGAATCGCGCTTACGAAGATTATATATGGCTCTGATGGCTCTTTTCTGCAGAATAAATATAGACTCAATATCTGCAGCCCGTCCCCACAGTAAAATGCCATAAGACATTATACTATGAAAGTAACTAAAATAAACCAGTCTAGCGGTATCTACATCAGTATACTGACGGATTTTTCTAATGACATAGGCTGCTGAACTTAGCCGCCCCGCAAGAAATGTCAAATGAGAACCCCATTGTAGCCTTGAATCAAGCGTAATCCCCAGGAAAACCGTTTTATCTACGAATTCAAGTTTCTCTTTATTCAATATTATATCACAATCACTACTTTTAACATTCGGTAAAGCAAATCTTATGCATTTGGTTTTTTTTTTCATTGAATACCAAATTGTTTGCTGTGAACCAATTTTGGACCTGAAGTAGGGCATTATTCACGTCATCTAGATTTTGGGCCCGCCTATTTATCTTAAAAATTAGGGAAGTGTCATCAGCAAATAACACCATATTTTGAGGTTGGTTTTTCAGTAAATAGGGTAGATCATTTTATATATACTAGAAAGAGAAAAGGACCCAATATTGAGCCTTGTGGAACCCCCATTTTTACTTTTAAACCCTGTGAATTAACACCATTTATTTGAACATGTTGTTGTCTATCATTCAAATAAGATTTTACCAAACTAAGTGCAGTACCATTACCCAGTTACATTACCCAGTCCGTAATGCTCAAGTTTCAAAAGTAATGTGTCGTGATTTACGCAATCAAACGCTTTGGAGAGGTCACAAAAAATTCCTATGGCGTCTTGAGACTCTTCCCACGCAGTAAATATGTGCTTCTATCTTCTATCTGCGATAGAATAGATCGCTTTGTGACCTCTTGGTCTAAAGGTGCAGTCCGAAACGAGAAACAGTCGGTAGCCGGCTGCCACTGGAGACCGAGTACTTTAAGTGACAGATTCTCCTCATCATCAAAATCGACCGGTGTCTCACAGGGGTCTTCTGGTACGGCTGCCAATAGTTGTGGACAATTACTCGACCATTTCCGAAGTATGAAGTCTGCACGTTCTGGTATAGCTCGAAGATCCATCTGCAGTTGTAGGGCAGCGTCGACGTTAGGTTATGACCATAACAAGTCATCCATAAAGAATTCTGTCTTCAAGACACGCGCGGCTGCGGGATACTTGTCCGCTTCAGCATCGGCTAGCGTGTGCAAGACCTTTAATGGCCTGGTACGGACTGCTGGCTACACCGTATGTGACTGTGTTGAGCTCGTAAACCTGCATGGGTTGATCTGTCGAGACTCGCCACAGAATGTGCTGATACGGTCGCTGTTTTTGGTGAATGAGGATCTGCCTATACATTTTACAGATGTCTGCTGATAGACATACTTCGCGAAGTCGTAAATTGATTAAAATTGTATTTATGTCTGCTTGAAGTTTTGGGTCCGCCAATACTACATCGTTGAGCAATTTTTGATTGGTGGTTTTACATGACGCGTCAAACACGGTTCTCAATTTTGTTGTGGTGCTGGATGGCTTGTGGATACAAAAATGCGGGATTAAATACTTGGAATCCACGTCTTGCACCTCTCCTAAGCATGTCATGTGTCCTAGAACCTCTTATTCAGCCATGAACTTGTGATACTCAGACTTGAGCTGAGGTTCCCGATTCAGCCTTGCCTTTAAATTGGCCAGTCGACGCACAGCGACCTGTCTGGATTCGCCAAGATCATGGTCGGGTCGGAACGGGTATTTTACAATGAATACACCAGTTTTGTCATGACGACAATCTGTAGCGAACACCTCTTCAGCTAAGGCGTCGTCCGGTTCTAGCTCGCCGTCCGTCCGTCTCATGACGACAGGCCGTGTCGACGGCGCGTTCGTGTTCCACGCGCGCCTCAAAGAGAGTCAGCAAAAAGGAAGGGGTCCGCAAGGACCGATGCCAGCCGGGGTAGCGGGACTGTTCGAAAGAGATACCGTGGCCCCGGAACACAAAGGGCGATGAAGGAACATGGATGGGTTTTAGTCAGTAAAAGTCTGACATTACCTCCTGCTCCGCCCAGAGCGGGAGAAGTCATTTGATGATTTCCCATCCGAAACAAAAAAAAAAGGCGTCGTCTGGTTTCAAGGGCTTCTCTGACGGTATGTTCTCAGTGTCCCAGAAAGCGTTCATAATCTGATCGAGGTTGGTTGAACTTGTCAGACCGCAGAAAGAATTGTCCAAACTGGCAGTGGTAACTGACGTCATCGTTTGCTGCGGACTTGACCGGTAAATAACGTATCCGAAGATATAGATTCGATAGCGACAGGCATGCCAGGTTGAGAAGGTAAGATCTTATCACCGCCGTAGATATAAGGGAAAAGATCACTAGCGATCAGCATTTCGACCGGCGCCGGTTTGTTAAAGGCAGGATCTGCCAGGGCAAGATGTTGATATTGAGTAAACATCTTGTCTGGCATAGGTATTGTTGGCAAATTGCCAGCAATATTGGCCACAACAACAGTATCAGTGGCAAGGACTGGAACACTGGTGCCACGTGGCTTGATGGTACAAGTTGTTAAACCGAAATGGTGAACCCTATTTCCACCTAAATCAGGACCTAGGTTCGAAATCGCACTTACGACGGGATAAGCCTAATTTCCTAACGCAATCGTTCGTGATGTAGCTTGACATAGCGCCACTGTCAATCAGAGCACGTACGGGGTGATACTGTGACCACGCATCTGCGACGTGTATGACAGCGGTGCCAAGCAACACGGTCTCTTCAGTTGAACAAGTAAGAGCTACCACTTTCTCCTCGGACTTAGTCGAATCTGTATGGAGACTAACGTGGTGCTTCTTTTTGCACACCGTATAACAATGTTTGGACGTACAATCTTCCGTGGTGTGATTGTTCCGCAAACAGTTAACACACAATTTGAGATCCGCAACTTTGGCGCTACGTTCCTTAGGTGTGAGCTTATTGTACTCGGTGCATCGATATATGGAATGTTGTGACTTTTGACAATACAGACAAGAGATGGAAGGTTTTGTTGACTCACTCCTATCAGCAGTGGCCACACCAGACGCTAATGTACGCGCTTCAGTACGCGACTTATCTGAGGTAGGGGCCTTTGACATCGCGGGAGGGAGCAACTTAAATGGGTTTTGCTTGACTGGTGCCGCCGTTTTGACGGACATCGATTTGCTCTCCGACATCTCAAGTACGCGCGCCTGACCCTCGACAAACATCAACAATTCCGTTACTATAAGGATATGCCCCGGAGACACGGTTTTTTCGAAATCACGTCTAGTAACCGCATCTAAATTACGCAACAGACTCACTGGTAATCGGTTTGAAACCAAACAGCTTATCTAGATATGCTGTCGCTAGGACGCGCTTATTTTCAAAGCGCTTCTCTAGTGAGTTCCATACAATCGCGTAATTATCCGCGCTAGCCGGCATCGACTTTACTATTGACAAGGCTGGACCACTAACGCACGACAGCAAATAATAATATTTTCTATCTTAGATATACGAGAATTGTTATGAATAAGAATATCAAATGTATCCCGGAAACTGCGCCAGTTTTCAACTAATCCATCGAATTTAAAAAGTTGCAATTCGGGCAATTTGACCCGCCGAAGGTCAAAGTCACTATTTTCGTTTGCATTTTGTTCGGTTTTAACCGAAACTTTCTTTGACGCGAGAGGTTCCGCGACCGTACGAATCATATAATAAATATCATCGAGCATGCAGCGATTTCTTTATAAGTTGGTTGAAACTTCGGATCGTTTTGCCTATTCAACGATTTAATTGCCGCGACAGACCTATCGAACTCATCCCGAATCTTAGATAAATCCTGCACTCTAGCGATAAACAGCCCTTCCGCTCCGGGGTCTGTTGATACCGTTTTTGATATTTCGAACAAATTCTGCAAACGAATAAAACACATCTCCTTTGAGGTCAGAAATGGTTGCAATAATCGTTCGTATTCCGCGTCCTCCATTTTGATTAAGTACCTACTAAAATGTATAAACGCGTACTAAGAATCTAACAAACTCACTTGACTAGTTAACCCCGTGAAATTAAAAGGAAATGAAATTATAATACGTTTAAACGACGCTTATTACTTGTACGAATGTCGCGCGGCGGACTACCTACCGGTGCAACAACGCACTGCGTGGCGCGTACGGCCTAGGTACGCAATGGCGGAGCGCAGTTAATTTCGCACCAAAATCCAATGTTTTTACGATCGTAAATCACAATACATAAACACTAAAACACTGTTTTACACTAATACACATCAATTACAACAGATTTGCCTGTAAATACAACACAAATATGCTTAAAAATATCGATAACACAAAAAAGTAAAATACAAATACATACTATTATCTATGGTACAATTTAGTCCTATCTTTATGAATCAATTCAATTTTATTTTGTTTTAGAATTTTGACATTAGGGCCCATATCCTCTAACACAATATCAGGGCCTTCAAAAATATTATCAAATTTCTTTGTTCGTTCACTTTTAACTAAAACTAAATCGTTTTTATTATAAGTAACTGGATTACATTTCTTATCATATGCTAATTTTCTAGTTTCCTTGCTATTTTCTAAATTATGTTTAGCATCTTTTAGCGCTACCTGTAACCTATTTCTTAAATCTAAAGAGTAATCATTAGGGTTATATAATGGTTCTATTCTATTACAATTCTTAATATTATTAGGAATATTATACGACCTGCCGAAAATAAGTTCGAAGGGCGTGTACTTCGTCTCTGAGTGGACGGTATTATTACAACTGAAACACCAAAACGGTATCCAGTGTGACCAGTCATAGCCGTTTTTGCCTGAATAAGTCCTTAGAAACGCACCCAAATGCTTATGAGCATTTTCAAGTGAACCGATTGATTGATGGTGGTATGCTGTGGACGTTAATTTTTCTATTTCTAATAATTTGCAAACTTCAACCATAGTGCTTGAAATAAACTCTGAACCTCTATCAGTAGGTATTACTTTTGGTATACCGAAACGTAAAACAATTTTTTTTATAATTGATTTTGCTACAATTACGGATTCTTTATTTTTTATAGGATATGCTTCAATAAATTTAGTTAGTTCACATTAAATCGTTACAAGGTAACAATTTCCATTGTCGTCTTTATCTAAAAGACATACCAAGTCTAAAAATATTTTTTCAAAACCTGACGACGCAGTCGATGTGATCGTCATCGGCTGTTTTGTGTACCTACTATATTTAGTCTTCTGACATGACACATGAGGAACACTTTTTTACAAAATCAAGAACATCTTTATCGATACCTGGCCAGAAATTTCGTCTCTTGATGTTGTTCGTCATCCTGCGCACACCAGCATGTCCACTAGTGGGCAGTAAATGAAAGTCATTTAAAATGTATTGCTTCTCTTTCTCGTTATCTATTCTTTCTATTCCTCTTAGTATGCATACTCTCGGACCGGTCCAATCTTTTAATGTTTGTATTTCACTACACAAACCTTTTATACATTCTTCATTTTCATTATTTTTAACTATGCATACTTCTTTTATTTTGATTTTATTGCTAAACTTCTCTAACTTAGTCACAAATTCGGCTCGCGAGAAATGTGCCCTAAAGTTGAGGTTTACACATAACAACATTTTACTAGGAATGTAAGCGAGACACTCATCTTCGGCGCTTATCAAATTATCTCATCTATATTTATCCACTTTATCCCTCTCTAGCAGAATCATCTCCTCGACATCACTCGGCTTCCTTAGTAACTCCACGACCCTAGGCTGATCAGACTCTTCCTCGGTGGGTTTACTAATTGGCGGTGATACATTCTTACTCTTCTCATCCATTCTACTTGTTTGTGCTCTAGTCATAACATTCATTTCCGAAATTTTCTCATTCATACTCTTTAATTCACTGGAAGTCACATATATTCTGGATAATGCATCCGCGACTACATTATCTTTACCTTGCACATACAAAATTCTAAAATCATACTCCTCAAGAACTAAGCGAAACTTCAACAGCCTTCTAGAGGGATCTTTCATGCCAAACAAATAAATGAGTGGTTTATAATGATCTGTCATTATAGTGAAATGCCTACCGAATAAATACGGCCTAAAGTACTTAACTGCCCAGACTATAGCAGTAAGTTCTTTTTGTATGGTAGGGTAGTTTAGTTCTACCTTATTTAATGGTCTACTTGTATATGCTACGGGTCTAAGGTCTTTGTTACACAAAACTGCACCAATAGCTACACCTGATGCGTCGGTCTGTAAAATAAATTCATTAGATTCTGAGAAATCTGGGTACTGAAGTATGGGTGGGCTAATTAACTTTTGTTTTAAGATCTCGAATGAGTGTTGACATTCCGCTGTCCAATTAAAAATTGCATTCTTTCTGCACAACCGATTTAAAGGTAATGTTATCTCGGCAAACGATGGTACAAATTTACGATAGTAATTGCAGAAAGCTACAAATCGCTTCATTTCTTCTACGTTTTTGGGTAAGGGTAATTTTGTAAAACTATTGTTTTTTCTGGATCTGGTTTCTCCATCAGCAGAAATTAAATGTCCAAGATACAATATTTCCTTTTTTAAAAATTGGCATTTGTCCGGATTTAGTTTTAAGTTTACTTTTCGTAACCTTTCGAGTACATCTATCAAATTTTTATTATGTGAATTTAGGTTTCGTCCAAAAATAATTAAATCATCGAGATAAATAAAACATTTGTCATACGTCAGACCAGACATAGCTATTGACATTACTCTACTGAAATTACTACACGAAGTTTTAATTCCCATAGGAAGACGTTTTAATTGATACTGAGCCGAGCTAGTGGAAAAGGCAGTGTATTTACGACTTTCAGGGGTTAAACTAACTTGGTAACCTTGATTTAAGTCTAAATGAGTGAAATACATTGATCCTGAAAGTGAGTCTAAGATGTCGGTGATGTTAGGTAGTGGAAACTTATCGTCGACTAATAAATCATTGAGATTTCTATAGTCCACTACCAAATACCACTTTTTACAACCTTCAGACTTTTTGGGAACGAGTAACAGGACTGTTCCACTCGCTTTTCTATTATATCGTCCTTCAATATTTGTTTAATTTGTCTGTCAATCTCTGGCTTCTGTGATTGTGGTAAGGTTTAACATAATTATGTAGGACTAACGTTAGGTTTTAGTGTTATGGATTGTTCATAAACGTTGGTGGTGGTTAGCTTATCTCCTGGCATGAAAAACACATCTGAATATTTTGTACAAATTGTTTCGAGAGAACTCTTTTCTTCAGAATTAAAATGTTTTAATTTTAATAACGAAAGTAAAGATTCGGCTCTATTAGCATTGGCATTATCTTATCAAAAGAAAAAATATTATAGTCGCTTAAAAATTTTACTTACGGTTTTAAATTTTCTAATCTTACTTTTTCATCTCTTAGGTAGATATGTTAAGTATTTTGATCGGTATCTTACGATTTTTAGGCCTAACTATTGCTCCTGCTAAAAAAATATCTTTCTCTATCTCTCTCGAGCAAACAACACAATCCTCTTCCGCATCAATACTTAATTCTACGAAATGGGTCGATTCACTTCGGGCCGGTAATACAAGACAATTATTATTTGCAAACGTTAAATCGAGTCTTGGCGAGATCGGTAAATAAAATAATTTACCTGCATTATTAACAACTAACACGTTGGTGGCCAAATCGATATTGCAGCCATAAGTAGATTTCTATCTACTTATGGCTGCAATATCGATTTGGCCACCAAAAAAAAAATCTAAGCCTAAAATTCCAGTTGCCTGGATGGGTAAATCTTGAAAAACGTAAAATTTATGAGAAAACATGTCATTATTTTCTGTAACAAGTTTCAAGGTTACATTTCCCAAAGAGTTGATCTGCCCTCCTATGCCGCTTATAGTTGTGATATTATTACATATACGCATCGAATCGGGTAATTCATGTTTCTTAATAATAGATATTGACGCACCTGTTTCGACTAAAAATGAATATTTTCTGTTATTAACCTGCTCAGTGAATGGTTAAAATATAACTTACTGACTATTAACACCTCTAAAACATCATTTATGATCTTTGCCGCGAAAAATAAACCATTACCGGAGTTCCCACCTCTTACGATTAACGGAGAAACAATCAAAAGGTCTAGCCACGAAAAATATCTCGGATTGTGGGTAGATGACAAACTTACTTGGAAACTGCACATCAATCATGTCAAAACAAAATTAATATCACTATTAGGAGCGTTACGAAAAATTACAAAATGTATTCCGAAAAAAGTACGTCCAATTATATATAACTCTCTAGTAAAATCAAACCTTGAATACCTAATTGAGGTGTGGGGATCAGCCGCTAAATCGAATCTAAATCCACTGCAAAGAATACAAAATAAAATTATTAAAGTATTATTTCATTACCACTATCTATATCCAACTAAAACATTATACGAAAAAACTAAACTACTGAATCTCACACAACTTTACACTTACTACACCTGCATTCTCATAAAAAAAATCACCACGAATTCCGTACAATCAAACATACAAATACATGAAAAAGTTATAAAATACAACACAAGAAGTAAAAAAAAATTTCAACTAATGACTGCACATTCACGGACTAATTATGGCAAAAAAACAGTATTAGTGGAGGGAGCACAGCTGTTCAATGATTCACCGGAAGACATAAAAAAATGCAATAATATTAACATATTTAAAAGTAAATTAAAGAAACATGTTTCTACCCAATAACGTCACCATCGCCCGAGAGGCAATTATAATATAAGTAATTAAGGAGTAACTTTGTATCTCATTATAAGTGAACTGTTATTTATTAAGTTCTTATGAGAAATAAATATCTTTAAACCTTATTACAATAAAATGACACAAATTGCCATCGTCCCTTACAAGCCAAAATATAATTATTAAAATCGGAAAAACTGCTTATTATTATTATTTTGGGAATTATCGTTTTTGTTAGAATTTTGGGAAACGACCTCTTGCGCTGATGCTTGCGAAGATTGAATGGGTTGCGTTGAAAAAACATTATTATGTACGGCTGTAATTATTCCCTCGCCTGTTACCACGATGGTAATATCGGCCATTGTTATAATTCGCCTGTGGGAATTATCTGCCGCAGTTAGAATTTTGAAATGATCTTCCGTAACTATGGCGATTGTAATTATTAAAAGAACCATAATTGCGACCACGTTGACCTTGACCCCTTGGTCCTGAAGATGGTGTAAACTTACCTCGACCTCTTCTCGAATAGTGCATGACGTCCGGCTTAGAGGACGTAGAAGGCGTTGATACATCCTCGTCCTTAGCACCTTGTATGGCGTCCTTGAGATTACCATAGTTGCGAGCGGCCACGATGGTGCTTAGCCTTGAATTTTTCAACCCATCTGAAAATTTCTTAATTGCCATTTTTTCATTTAATGGCTTTAGTATCGCGAATTTTGATGAATCTCCTTCTGCCTGTGAGATGTTTAAATCAGTAAAAAGTTGTTCTAATTCAGAACCGTACTCGTCAATTGACCGAAAACCTTGGTTCATATTTTGGCGGCGGGTCTGAATAGCGGTAAAAGATTTTGTAGTTAATAAATGTTTCCTTAAATCCTGTATTAAATTAGAAACGGTGTCATAACTATTCGACAAACGGAGCAAGCGTTCTCAGATAGGGCGACCTTTAATTACGAATTTTATATGGGATATTGGGGGAAGCAATGCGTCTAGCTCTATCACACGTACGGGACGAATGCAAAGAACGATAGAGGGCAGGCGCGTATAAAGCTTAGTTGTTTAGAAACTTATTTTAAGTTAATTTTTGTAACTAATTTATGAAGAAATTCAAAGAAGATTTAGTCTGCCGGCCGGCAGCGCATACCTACAAGCCATCACGCGTGTGTTAGATTTATACCGATGTAATTAATACATAACAACGTATTTCATATTGTAATATAAAGTAATAATTAATTTCTAGTTAACTGCAGTTAAAGTATAGTAAAAAACATCATTTTAAGCTGTTTAAATTTTGTGTAGCAAATAAGTATGAATCATGTTTGCTTGTCATCGTTTATGGAAACATGAATCATACTTGTTTGTCGCCGCTTATAAAAGCGAGTGTTCCGACTTCATTGGGTCACTTTCGCTTGGAACGTTGACTGGTACGGAGCTCCCGAAGAAAATAATAGATAAGTATAACTATGGTGTAATGTATAAAGGCTATATTTTTTTTAAATCAATAAATAAATGTGTAGTTATATGTATAATAATATAATATATACCTAGTTGTTATGAAATAATAAAATATATGTTTCTTGAACAAAGTACTTTCATTTCACTATTTTGTTCTAAAATAATAATATTCTTTGAGTATATAAGTATGTGTATTTAATGTAGAACTAATTAATTGCTCTTTAATGTTGCTTTTATTTCTTTATTCTAACATCAGAAGTGGGATATCGGCCTAATTTGCCCATAATAACATATCTATGTTTATGTACAGGTCATGGAGCCGTCTCAACTACTGGAAGGTCTGGTGAAAGCCATTCAGGAAGCAATAACCTCAAATCGGCGCTCTGATGACATCGCTTTGCCTATCTTCGACCCAGAGAAAAACGATAATGGTGCTGAAGGATGGTGTCGGAGTATAGAGAAACTTGGCGCTGAATTCAAGTGGACCAGCATCCAGCAAGCTGCCACAGCAGGTAAGGCCCTACGGGGTTCTGCATTAAAATGGTTCGAAACATGGGAACCAGACACCGAACGGTCTTGGGAAGCTTTGCGTAAGGATATAATTGATTTATATCCAGCAAAGAAGAATTTAACCGAAAAGATGTCAAAGGCCATTTTATATACATCTGAACTTACCGACACATATTGTGAATATGCGAGGGAGAAAGTCAGGCTATTACGAGGCACAAAGGTATCTTTTACGGAATTGCAGTTGATTGAACTTATTTGTGGTGGCATTAGTGAAGTTAACGTAAGAATGGCAAGCTTAAATAGTTCGATAGGTTCCGTACCAGACTTAATAACGCTATTCTCTACCTATGAAAAAGCCCCCAAAAAGAGACCTTTGGAGATAGCTGCAAACTCTGGACAAAACGGTACTAAACGTTTTAAACCTAACATGGAGGTCGGGCACAAAGAAGCAAAAACATGTTACTCATGTGGAAATAGTGGTCATCTGATGGCTCGTTGTCCAAAGCTTGAAGCCCACTCCAGTAACAAAGAGTCAAATTCTTCAAAAACTTTGCGAACCATTAAAATTACTTGTTCTTTTTGTAAGAAAGAGGGTCATTCCTTTGAAAAATGCTTTCATCGAGTAGCTTGCACAGTTTGTAACAAGATGGGTCATTCACCCGACAGGTGTTTTCATAGAATTGAGCAAAATAAAAACATCAATACCGCAGAAACCAAATGACTATCTAGCAAATTTACTAAGATTCACATAAACGGTATCGAAATTCATTCTTTGTTAGACACTGGGGCTGACTGTAGTTTAATAAGAGAATGTGTAGCAAGGCGCCTAAAATGTAACTTAGTACCATGTTCATTATATTTAAACGGCATAGGTCATGGTAAACTTCATGTTTTTGCAAAAATAAGCGTTCCCGTTCAATGTCGAGACTTGTGTATTGATATAGAATTTTATGTAGAAGCAGATAAAGATTTCCATTACGATTGTATAATCGGCCGTAACGCTGTTAAACACCCTAATGTAGCGATTGTATTAGATTCCTTAAGTACCAAGTTAGTTAACATTAATACTTATACGCCTCAATTGGTAATTGGATCACTTCAAACGCAGATAAATTCTAGTATAGATATAAACTCTCTAACTATTGCTCTTGCCCATCTAGACACATCCCTACAAAATAGTATAATTAATATCTTTCAAAAGTATCCTCATATTTTACCAATAGTCTATAATATAAGTACAGTAACAACAGGTCAGCTTAAAATTCGATTAAAGTCTAATAAAATTATAAACTACCGTCCGTACCGTTTGGCCCCGATTGAGAGGGAGAAGGTTAAACAAATAATTGACGATTTACTTGAAAAAGGAATCGTACAGGAAAGTGAATCTGAATATGCGAGCCCTATCCTGCTTGTAAAAAAGAAGGATGGAAGTGACAGGCTTTGCATAGATTATAGAGCATTAAATCAAATTATTGAAAAAGAACGATATCCCCTCCCTCTCATCGAAGACCAAATAGATCGACTAGGGAAGGCTAAATATTACATTGCTATCGACATGAAAAATGGGTTTTATCAGATTGGCATTGAGCCACAGTCCACAAAATACACGGCTTTTGTTACACCTGATGAACATTTTGAATTTTTGAAAATGCCTTTTGGTATATGTAATGGTCCCTCAGTTTTTCAAAAGGCTATTACTAAAGCAGTTAAGCACCTTAAATTCATATTAGTTTATATTGATGACCTGTTAATCCCTTTTAGCACAATACCAGAAGGGCTCGATTATTTAGATCAAACCCTTAACGCTTTAACTAATGCCGGATTTACTATTAATCTTGGCAAATGTAACTTTTTCGAAACCAGCATTGAATACCTAGGCCGTATTATCTCGCAGGAAGGAGTAAAACCCAGTCATAGAAAAGTATCTGCTTTAGTAAACGCTCCAATCCCAACCAACGTAAGACAGGTTAGGCAATTTATGGGGCTTGCCAGTTATTTTAGGCGTTTTATACCAGAATTTGCTTCCCGGACTGCTTCTATTACAAAACTTGTTAGGAATAACCAAAATTGGGAATGGGGACCGGAACAAGAAATGGCTCGTGATTATGTTTTGAATCATTTGACAAGGGAACCTTTATTATCAATCTTTAACCCAGACTTACAAACAGAATTACATACAGATGCCAGTGCTATAGGGTTTGGTGCTATACTATTACAAAAAAATGACTCGTTAAATAGGGTAGTTGCATATTATAGTAAGAGAACAAGTCCCTGCGAATCCCGTTACCACTCCTATGAATTGGAGACGCTTGCTGTTTATAATGCATTAAAACATTTTCGTGTTTACCTATTGGGTATTAGCTTTAAAATAATTACTGATTGTAATGCTATAAAGTCCACAGTAACTAAAAAGGACATTTCACCTCGAGTAGCACGATGGTGGATCTACATGCAAGACTTTTCTTTTGAAATTATATATAGGAAAGGCCAATACGTTGGTCACGTAGATTACCTTAGTAGAAACCCAGAACCAAGTTTAAGTTCTTCCCAAGATGTAGCTGTTTTATCCAACCCTCCCCAAAATGTTTCAATCAACCCAATAGACTTGCCACGATCTTGGTTAGAGGTAGCTCAAGATAGGGATTCTGAAACCCAAACCCTTATAGAAAAGGTTCGGACGGGCGACTTGGATCGTAATCAATATATAGTTCAAAATAATTTATTATATTACAAAAGCGACTCAATGTCTGCGACTAAGTTGTTTGTACCAAAAGGGAGTAGGCTCGACATTCTTCGTTTATTCCATGATGAGAATTGCCATGTGGGTTTTGGGAAAACATACCATAAATTATCAGAGTACTTTTGGTTTCCTGGCATGTCAAAATTTATCAAAAAATACATAGCACATTGCCTAGTTTGTGTCGAAAAGAAAACTCATCATGGACCAAAACAAGGAATGCTGCATCCAATGGAAAAAACCCCAGTACCTTTTCATACAGTACATTTGGACTGTACAGGCCCTTTCCCGCAGTCTAACAATGGTCATAAACATTTGCTCATCATAATTGACGGGTTTACAAAATTTTGTATATTAAAACCTTTAAAAACAATGGGTGCTGAGGAACTAGTCGAGATTTTACGAAGTTCTCTTACGGACTACGGCACACCATCCTTAATAATAACCGATCGTGGAACAAATTTTTGTTCAAGACAGTTGCGACAATTATTTGATGAATGGCAAACTAGGCATCACATGATAGCAACCGGTACCCCCCGGGGGAACGGCCAAGTCGAACGATACGTATCCACAATAACAAACATGATAAGCACTTCTTGTACTGATGTGTCAGACTGGCCGAGCGTTTTGTGGAAGGTCCAATTGTCCTTAAACACTACTGTACAACAATCAACTGGCTTTTCACCTATTAGGCTGCTTATTGGCAGAAACTCTAACATCCCGTGTATACAAGCTAGATTAGATGAGGTAATACAAGATGATAATATAATTATTGACGTAACGGCCGATCGTCAGTTAGCACATCAACGTCTTAAAATTGTTGCCGATAAATTCAAAGACCGCTTTGACCAAACGCGTAGAGATAACATAAGTTATAGCGTAGGTGACACCGTTTATGTAAATCAAGACCATAGGCGACATGACAAAGTAACAGCAAAATTTAAGGGACCTTACGAAATTATGAACATATTAGATAATGACAGATTCTCATTAAGGGGTATTGGAAATTTAAGGAATATAATAGTTGCAAAAGAAAAAATTCGCCTATGGCCCGGAGAGTGGACTGAGCAAAACGCTGTAGTAGAAGGTTTATTATAATATTAATTTAAGATAAGATTGTATTATGGATTAAAACCTTAGCTGTGGTATGACATTCACTGGCTGCGGGTGATTAAGCTTCACTGACTGCGGGTGTTTGGTCTGCCCAGTAAGGTCTGATTATTGATTATAGCATGATTACTATGAAACGATTATATTATGTAAATAAAATGTACCTATATATAATAAGAATATTGTGTTTGTACTTCGAGAGCGAAGTACTTGTCAGTATGGCCGTGTTAGATTTATACCGATGTAATTAATACATAACAACGTATTTCATATTGTAATATAAAGTAATAATTAATTTCTAGTTAACTGCAGTTAAAGTATAGTAAAAAACATCATTTTAAGCTGTTTTAATTTTGTGTAGCAAATAAGTATGAATCATGTTTGCTTGTCATCGTTTATGGAAACATGAATCATACTTGTTTGTCGCCGCTTATAAAAGCGAGTGTTCCGACTTCATTGGGTCACTTTCGCTTGGAACGTTGACTGGTACGGAGCTCCCGAAGAAAATAATAGATAAGTATAACTATGGTGTAATGTATAAAGGCTATATTTTTTTTTAAATCAATAAATAAATGTGTAGTTATATGTATAATAATATAATATATACCTAGTTGTTATGAAATAATAAAATATATGTTTCTTGAACAAAGTACTTTCATTTCACTATTTTGTTCTAAAATAATAATATTCTTTGAGTATATAAGTATGTGTATTTAATGTAGAACTAATTAATTGCTCTTTAATGTTGCTTTTATTTCTTTATTCTAACACGTGCATGAACGAGTCAGCTTCCCGTCTCCCTGGGCCTGAGTGGGATCTCTGGATTGCCGAGGTACGTGGGCAAGTTTTGCTGCTATTAATTATTTGATATTGGTTTAAATTTGAGGTCCGGTCCGCCATTTACACCTTTATCATAGGTTCTTAATTAAAAATTTTCGTTTGTTCTTAAAAACAACCTTCTCAAAGGTGCAGGCTATTGACACGCCTCACCACTTTCCATTTACATCTAAATTTTAAGACCTAATCTAACTTGGCATACTTTTGTTACTCCTAATTATATATTCGCATAACATTATTTCGGCTGGCTGGCTCAACTGGCTTAGCGTACGCATAATTTTTTAAGCGTAATTTCTCTAATCATAATAATGATTAAGCATAACATTCTTAGGCATAAATTTATTTACGCATACCTAATGATATTAAAACATATTTTTTATTGGCATACCAAACATATTTGTTTTGATCATAGTTGATTGTGAACATAATATGTGGGTTTTTTCCGCTGTAAGAAGCATGCAAACAAGCGTACACCATGCATGCAGCAAGGAGCAAACAAGCATACACCATGCATGCAAGCAAGCATGCAGCAAGCAAGCATAGAAATTAATCATATTATTATGCTAATCAGAAATGAGAGCAGCGGTGGCCCAGTGGTGGCGGCCCCGACTTACGAACAGTAAGTCGTGGGTTCAAACCCAGACAGGCGCATTAAATAAATTAAATAAATAAATTAACCTTTATTTTGACGACCCGAATGGCGTAGCGGTAGTGAGGCTGCCTTACGTTCTAAGGGTCCCGGGTTCGAATCCCGGTTGCAGCAAATGTTTGTGTGATGAGCATGGACATTTGTTTCCGAGTCATGGTATGTTTATATGTATAATAAGTATGTATTTACAAAAAAAAGTATCTATGCAGTATATCAACTATCTGATGTCCACGACACAAGCCTCGTTGCTTAGTGTGGCACTAGATGGCGCTGTGTGTTAATGTCCAGCGATATTTATTTATTTATTTATTTTCAGACTACAGTCCATAACTTTGTTAGTATTTTAGTGTTTTGTACAATGGTGTGTGTACAATGGTGCTTATGTAATTAGGTTAGTATTGTTAGTGTTTACAACTTAATTATTTATTTAGTTAGACCTAAGATAGTCCCCCAGTGTCTCTGGAAGGGGCAGTCTGGTCTAGCAGCAATCATCTTCAAAATGCTGTGGTCACTACCATGCAGGCGCTGCAGTAAGGAAGCCGCTTTCTTTCGCATTACTTTGTGTAATTTATTTCATCACCACTGCTCTCAAAACGTTGAAGGAAAACATCGTGAGGAAACCGGCATGTCCTAGAACCAAAAATTCGAAGACATGTGACATCTACCAATCTGCATTGGGCCCGCGTGGTGGATTATAGCCCATTCCCTCTCATTGAGAGGAGGCCGTGTCCCAGCAGTGGGAACATTATAGGCTGATGATGAATCAGCATTTGTTATTTCATCCCTATGATTTGACATTAGTTCTGTTATATATATTTTTAAGTTGAAACTGTACTGCTTTTGCGGTGATAATATTTTTTTTTTTTTAGTTTGGTTACAATTTGTGTAGGTTAGTTATAAGTTAGCCGTGTGGTATCCGGCAGAGTAGAATAGAACCAATCCATTACACTCACGGGTGTCGTATAAGGCGACTAATGTCTGAGGCAGAACACCTTGCGCCTCTGTAGACCAGAGAATGGGCAGCAGCGTTTTCTGTTAGTCTTTCATCACTGCGATCTCAAATCCGCCTGCCAAGCGTGGAGATTACGGCAAATTCCTCCCATCATGGGAGAGGCTTATGCCCAGCAGTGGACGTTATGGGCTGGTGTAGTAGTTATAAGTTTAATAAATAATTATAAGTGAATTTTACATCATCATAGGAGTAAAAAACATAATCAGTTCCTTGATTGCCAATTTTTTTATGACTGATTTAAGCAATAGTACACCACGTTGTATTTATATATAATATGCTTATTAAAACGATTCGTATTATATCAGTTTTTTCATTATTCCTTATCTTTCTTTACATGGCATTTATGATATTATGTATAATTAAAATGTATAATGGATATGTTGCGCTTTATTATTAAAGTTTTTTTTTAAAACCTGTAAATGAAAATGTCCATGAAAATTAGGTAAAAAATCGAGTTGTTGAAATTGACTCTGTAAGGTGTTACAACTGAGACGGGTATGGGGACATAAGGTAAAGGTACGTATTCCCGTTAGTGTACCAGTACCCGTTAACATGTCAGATTTTTAATTATTGTACTTTTCTACCAATAATAAATCAAAGTTTGCGAATGACCATACCTTCTCGGTAATATTTTGTACAATTGTAATGGCAACATTGTCCATAAAGTTTAATGGCGTCAAAACCATGCGATTACAAAAGTTTGATCTAGGAAAATATTATCTAAGTTCAAAGTTCTGTCAGTGAACTACGAAACCACCACGTCGCATTGATCAGCTAGGCATACTACGACGGATAACGTTAAGCTATGAGTGTTAATTTTCTAAAACATTTAAGTATATTACGAGTATTTTGCGATATAACCTATAAATTGAGGTGAATTTAATTGAGAAAAAATAATTTTTAGCGTTCACATCTATTGGTACTAACAAACGCCTACTTGACCTAGTACCCGTTAAAATCGTATTTCTTTTTACCGGATATTGGTACACAATCGACCCGGTAATACACGTTGTACCTAAACCCGTTATTGTGTACTTATTGCCTTGAAATAGGTCTCATTTTCCTTTAAAACTGTAGAATACATTTCTGTCTCTGTAAGGTTATTGGGCCTTTTTTTTTTTTTTTTTTTTTTTTTTTTCGGATGGGAAATCATCAAATGACTTCTCCCGCTCTGGGCGGAGCAGGAGGGAGTGTCAGACTTTTACTGACTAAAACCCATCCATGTTCCTTCATCGCCCTTTGTGTTCCGGGGCCACGGTATCTCTTTCGAATAGTCCCGCAACCCCGGCAGGCATCGGTCCTTTCGGACCCCTTCCTTTTTGCTGACTCTCTTTGAGGCGCGCGTGGAACACGAACGCGCCGTCGACACGGCCTGTCGTCATGAGACGGACGGACGGCGAGCTAGCCCATAGCCCACCGTCCACAGGCCCGCGCCTACGGTGGCCGGGGGCCACGTGGTGGCCCCCGACGCCCGGGGCGTCTCCCGCGGCGGCCGGGACGCTGTGAGGTTCTCTCCCTCTCACGTTCCGCCACCTCCTTCTCTAGCATTACTGCTTCGCAGAAGGAGGTGACGGCGTCCCATTCCGTCTCGCTCCGGACCATGGCTTGCACCAGGGCCGGACGCGAGAGGTCGCCGCCGCCAATCGCCGCTTCGAGGACACGGCGGTGCTCCGCCCACGCGGGGCACACCTCCACCGTGTGCTCCACCGTGTCCTCCGGTCGATCCTCGCAGTGGAAACACCCGGGCGTTTCCTCCCGCCCGATTCGGTGCAGGAACCTCCCGAAAACACCGTGTCCGGTGAGGACCTGCGTCAGGCGGAAGGTGAGGACGCCGTGGCGTCTCTCAAGCCACTCCTCAAAGAGGGGACTTACCGCCACTATTGTGGCGTGCCCTGGTTATTGGGCCTTGCATTTACAGTTGCATTTAAACCCGATATCGTCCTTATTGGCTTGTGTTAAGTCCTCTTTTCCTTCGAATCAATAGAATGTAGTTTCTATGTTCCTTCTGTGTGTTGTAATCACCTGGATTCGATTGCTTCCAAAAAATTTAATGATTTTCTAATTTTTCCGCTTACTGCTCTGCTGTTCTGAAACCAGGTTTTTCAATGCGCATCGTGTGGCGCGCTTCTGTTTTAGTATGGATATTGATAACCACGCAGTAATTTGAAGCAAACTAAACTCCACGGGCATGGTGCAGGGGTGTGGTGGTACTCATCTTCAAGAAGGGCGACAATGCTGGTTGAAGAATTATAGGCCCATCTCACTTCTAAGCCATGTCTACAAGTTGTTTTCAAGAGTCATCAAGAATCGTATCGCGCGCAGGTTTGACGAGTTTCAGCCTCCCGAACAAGCCGGTTTCCGAAAAGGCTTTAGCACCGTGGACCACATACATACGCTGCGGCAGGTTATACAGAAGACCGAAGGGTGTAACCTGCCTCTCTGTTTAGCGTTTGTGGACTACGAGAAAGCCCTTCGATTCGATCGAGACGGGCTGTAGGTACTGCAGTCTCTCCAAAGGTCCCAAATCGACTACCGGTACATCGAGGTGTTGAAGTGTTTGTACAAAAATGCCACCCAAGTCGGTCCGACTTCAGGACCAAGCCTCGGAACCTATCCTTCTGCAGCGAGGTGTGCGACAGGGAGACGTCCATATCTCCGAAACTGTTCATCCTCTCCAGTCTAGAACCTTGGAGACTCAAGGTTCTGGACTGGAGATGGCTAGGCTGCATCAACGTCAATGGCGAGTACATCAAGCACCTTCGGTTTGCCGACGATATAGTGGTCATGGCTGAGACCATGTAGGACCTCAGTATAATGCTCGATGACCTCAGTAGAGCTTCCGGAAGAGTGGGTCTTAAAATGAACAGGGACAAAACCAAGGTCATATTGAATGCCCATGTCACACCCACTCCTATCAAGATCGGAGACTCTACACTCGAAGTTGTAGACGATTATGTGTGCATGGGATGATGGGACAAACGGTCCAGTTAGGTAGGTCTAACTTCGAGAAAAAGGTCAATCGTCGAATCTGAATCGGCTGGGCAGCGTTCGGGAAGTTGCGCGGTATCTTCTCGTCCAACTTACCGCAGTGTCTCAAGAGGAAAGTCTATGTGTACCAGTGTATGTTGCCATTGATTACAAACGAGACCGAAACGTGGTCGCTCACAATGGGCCTCATCAGAAGGCTTAAAGTTACCCAAGGGCAATAGAGCGGGCTATGCACGGAGTTTCCTTGCGTGATCGAATCAGAAATGAAGACATCTGCAAGAGAACCAAGGTTAGGGCAGGGCACATTGCTCGCAGAACGGATGGCCGATGGGGCCGAAAAGTTCTGGAGTAGCGACCGCGAACCGGAAGACGTTGGAAGGCCTGCCAGTAGGTGGACAGATGACCTGGTGAAGGTTGCGGGGATCCGCTGGATGCAAGTCGCAAGGGGACCGGTCAATGTGGCGACACTTAGGGGAGGCCTATGTCCAGCAATTGACGTCTTGCGGCTGAAATGATGACATCTCGAAGAAGCAACTCGAGATCCACGTAGGATTTTTAAATGCGATGAAAGCGATTTCTTTTTGTCAGCGTCTAGGCTGTTAACAGAGTTCTGGCAACTATTAGATACCTATAATTTGTATAAGTAATACATTTTAGAATTTTTCATTGATTAAAATGTCTTTTCTTTGGATAAGCCCTTTTTTATTTATTTTACACAGAAATGCAAAAATAGCATTTCTGTGAACTTTAACGTAAAGCAATAGAGTTCAAATTTCCGGTGGAAATTACCGGATTCAGGGACAATTTAACGTTTACTAGTACAAATCTACCGGGTACTGGTACAATTAGCCCTTTATTTTATTTTTTTACATTATTGTTAAAGAAAATTCATACTAATAAAAAATAGAAAAATTACAATAAAACTAGTTTAAATTATCTGTCTAGTCATGTAATTATTTTTTTTGTAAGTGTTCTAGTTTTAGTATAGTAAACCTTCAAAGTCAGTGAAGTTCAAAACTTGACGGTTACTGGGCCGTTTACCTTACACGTTATCAGGATGGTCGAGTGTAAGGTTCCAGTTATTTTTAAAAGTAATTTTATTATATACATTTTTGCTAGTCGATTTTATGTGTTTTTAGGACCTTTTCTGTATAATAGACTCAACAAGAAACTTAACTTCTATAGTCTAAGTTATAGGAAATGTTTTTTTGTAATATCGGATTATTTAGCGATACTTAATTACACGGACACAGAAAAACTTCTAGAAGTCCTGGTTTGATTATGATATTCCCTCGTCTCTAATTGTACATAATGTATTTACTTAATTTAGTTTTAATGTTTATTGTACCAATTTGATTATTCCTTAAGTTGTTAATAGATTTTTTATTTTTTATTTTTTTTTGTAACATTGACTGTCCTAGTTAATTTGTGGCATGTAAAGTGATGGCCTGAAACACAGGTTTAAATAAACCTAGATCGGGCAGGTCGCTAACAAACATTTGAATTCCACATTGTTTCTTGCAATTGTTAAATATATTTTAGTTATAGTTTACTTTTAAGCACTAATTATGTATGTTTCAGAAATAACACTACTGCACCTAAATGTACATTTTTGTAATACTTTTTTAAATAAATTATTCATATTATTCTTATTAGTTTGAATATTAAAATAACGTACAAAAAAACGGTAATGTTTTATTATCGGTTAAAAGTTTAAAAAAACGGTCGCAAAAATGTTGTCAGTATAGATACTGACAATATTTTTGCTATAAAAAGGCACAACGCTCGGTGGAGGGGTCATCCAGTCAGATCCAGACTGTCCCCTTGCTGTCCTCTCCCAGCGACGCCCTAAGCTAAGGTCCGTACCCCGCAGGGGGTGCCCTTAGCGTGTAGTCGTTTAGTTTGTAAGTTTGATGCCCTGGCTGGAGGCCTTACACTTAAGGCATCCACACGATTGTCCGGTTAAGCAGTCGACAACCTCTCTTGGTTGAACAGCAAGAGACCATTTCGAAAAAAAACATAGTGGAGGGTTTGGGAAGAGTTCTTGCTGCAGTTTTATTGTGTGGTCGTTTTTACAAATGGTATATCAATATTCCATATCTTTTTTAGATACAAAGTTGTTGCTATTAAACTGCAAAAGCTTAGTAGCAAGCTTAGGAGCTTTACGAGCTTTTCGAACTTTTAGAGCATGAGAAGTGAAAAAAATATAATATTTTTTTCACAGTATTTTTTTCAAAGTTGTTCGTCATTATGTCATGCGTAGGCGACATAAAGTCGCTTTTTATGCTCTAGTCTAGAGTATAAAGTAAAATCTTCGTGGAAGACCAAGGCAACTGTCCAACACGAACCCCACGAACAACTTTAATTTCATAGAATAACTTGTTTATTTATTTAATTCGTTTCGTTAGTATTCTAAGAACAAGGCAAGGATACCAACCGCCAAAGTACACAATACAACTTCATGAAATAAACTTAAATTTTTTATTTCGTCCATTTATTATTTTACATGTTGCTGTTACATTTCCTTGCAATCGAAGTGAAAAGTAGAGTGTACAACTCGTCCACCACTGAACAGCTACCGGTTCACTAACTGACCCGCTTGTTTACACTTGAAAAGCTACCGGTTCACTAACTGACCCAAAACATTTGATAAATACCCCCGTTAATAAATTAATTAAAAATCGACTAAACGTGCGTTGTTCGTGGATAGGATAGTTTACTTCCCATCTCTATAATATTCCTCAACTCCGTACCAAAAATCATAGCTCTATTCCATCAACAAGTGTCACATTATAGTAACAAATTATTGTCAACAAAGCGCGCCATTTCTTGCGTCATCGTGTTATCGTTAGTGTCACATTTCAAGTGTTTACGAGTTACGTATTTGTTATTGTAATATAGTGTTATACCTTTGAATGTTCGTCAGAAGTTGTATTATCGTATTATGATAACACAAATTAGGTTTCGAATCGCAAAGTTGCAGTATTTCGCCTGTGAAAATGCAGTAGGTATATATACCTACAGTGATTGTGAAGTGTGAAGAAATAAGTGATTTTGTGATTAAAACGTGTGTGAAAACGTACAAATAGTGTTTAATAAGTGTGGTGATTAGATTTTTCAACTATCTACACCAAAAAAACAGGTGGTTTTGTGTTTTTTTTTTGTTTTTTCGTCCAACCGCGGCTGGCAAAATTAGTTACCAAATGTAAACAAACAGTGAGTATCTAGGTTGTAATGAATGTTTTGATATGATGCTAATGAGATATTAATTAGATTGTGGTCTTGTTGGAAAGGAAATATAATCTAGTTTATTTTGATATAAAAAAATGGATAAGAAGGTAATAGTTGTTGAGCAAAAATAATATTTTATTAGCAAAATATCCGTTTTTATCACTGTTTTTCAAGTTCTACATTATTATTGAGTATCAAATTATAATTATTTATCTTGAAATTTGGTTAAATAGATAACACATCTATTCAGCTATCCACTGTAAAGTTTATTTAGCTATATCTCTTGTAGTTTGCGATCGTCAAGTGTTTATTAATAATTGCGAATTATTCGCGTTTAATTCGCGAATTTAACGCGGTTCGATGCGAAAACTGTGCGCTTGACGCTGTAGAGTGGTGGTACACATTTTATACTGTACCTACTTTAGATCCATCCTCGCTGGCGAGCTCGGATGGATAAACGTCTCGCGTAAAATGGTGCGTTTTATGCACTTGATGTACAATCTACTGTTTTGTAATTCAACCAATTAGTCGTTAATTTGATCAATGCACAATTTGTAATATGATCTCAATGTCGTTAAAGGGTTAAGAGTAAGAAAAGCAGGAAAAGTTTGTTTTAATAGCAAAAAACATGGAAAAAAGTACACAAAATTCTCGAAATGAGCACCACCTGCTGTGCTGTGCTGCAGCCTAATGAACGACCGTTTGATCAGACGGGCAAAGCCTGCTGCATTTATGTCTTGAACAGCAATTTGCACCCGTTCACGCAAATCCTCGACTGAATTCACTTCTATCTAGCAAACTTTTTCCTTCACACATCCCTAATAGAAAAAATCCAATGGATTTAGGTCGACAAGATCGATCACAATATCAGTTCAAAATTAATTTGTGGAGGGGAAATGCAGCATGTAGCCAGCACTCGTACCTACTTAAAAATTAAGAATGATTTGTGAACAATAACAGGCGAGTGGCTAGTCGAAGAAGTTAAACGTGGCGGAGCGGGAATTAGCGGCGCTTCCTGCTCACGGAGCGCCTTTGTTAGCGCGTTTGGCGGCGCATGCGGCGGCGGCGCGGCCGTGCGCAGGTGCGGCGGGCGCGAGGTCGGCGCGCGGACGTTACTCACGCCTGAGGTTATCTCCATTACTCGGGAGCGGTCAATTGGCCCCGCGCTGCGCTCCGGGTCGGGTCACTCAGTGTCTCAGTCCGTTGCTCGCCATGTCTGCGCGCGCGTGGGCGCTGTGCGCGCTGAGCTCGCTGGCCGCGCTGTGCTCCCTGGCCGCGCTGGGCCCCGCCCCCGCCGCCGCCTCGCTGCTGCCGCTAGACGCCGAGCACCTGCACGCCAGCGTCGGCGGGTTCGCCGTCATGAACTGTCACCTCGACTTTCCTTTTGGCAACGAGATTCCTTACCACTTACAATGGGATAAAGATGTGAGTACCAGCTTTATGTTCTAAGTTAACTTCATGCGCTAACACACAGCACACGGCACAGGCATAGCGTGTGCAGTCCTGCTTGAATACATCACAATGACACCGCCGTAGAAGGACGGACTAGGGGCAGGCACAAGCAAAGTATTACAGAAAGCAGCTGCGCGTCTACGTACTGATCTTACTCCACAATCAATACCTACGTAATGGTGTCAAGAGTCAAGGCTCATATAAAAGTTTATTTTATTTTAGAATGTTCGTAGATATTATAATATCTACGAACATTCTAAAATAAAATAAACTTTTAAATACCTTGGTACATTCACACACATCCTCCACCTAGTCGCTACTTGTCTGTTAAAACTGGCTTAAAAAGCCTATAGAGAGCGAGTCGGACTCGCCTATTATCAACGCTCAATTTTCATTATTTGGAACCGCATACGTAGACCAGAGGTACGGGCTACGTACCTACGGCATGTCCGAATACGAACTAAAGTCTTCTAGCTAGCTGATTTCCAAAATTAAATTATGAATGGCGTTTTATATTTTCGTGTAATACCTAAAAAGAAAGGGGTAGGTATGTATTCCACCAGCATCTCTTTTTTTTAGGGGCCACGCACAGTGTAAGGTTCCGTCCGTTATCACAATATAGAACGAACCCGTTGGTCCAGTGCCATCTAGCGGCAGCTTTGTGAAACTTATGATAATTTATCATGTTTTTTTAGTTTAGATTGTTTTTCAATGCAAGCCTTAAATCGTTATAAACAAGCAATTACTTCATCTTAGTCACTTGGACGTAGTTAAACAGAAACGTTCCAGTCCACAGTGACTTCAATTTGAGATAAACGCAATTTAGTGTTTCAGTGGTACCTACACTTTTTTCCATGACTAATATACAGGTTGGAATTTTGTAATGCCACCTGGAGGGAAAGTACTCTTAATACTGCAGATAGAAAATTTTACTCAAAGGAAACATTCCTTTATTTTTTAATAGAAAGCAAACTGCATTCAAAGATTTTCGAAAATTCTCTTCCCACACCCGGGAATCGAACCGGCTAAAATCTGAAAAAATTATACCCTGTACTTTTATTGCATCGATCGTTAGGGTCAATTATAAGGATGAAATCTCTCTAACAAACATGATAAATTAAATGAAAGGCAAACCAGGAAATCTTAAATTAATTTAATTATTTACAAAAAATGGTAAACTAACTAATTAGTTGCTCGAAATGGGCTCCATTCTCTTGGATACACAAATTTATTCTTTTAACGAATTCATTTCTAGTAACTTTTAATAAAGTGTTGTGGTGAATATTATAAATCGTATTCTGAACTTTAACTCTCAACTCGTTGTATTTCGCATAAGATTTCATGTAAATTTGATTTTTTACATACCCCCTAATCTAATGGGGTGAGATCCGGCGATCTCGCAGGCCATCTGATTGTGCCGTTTGTACCAATCCAGGTATTAAAATGGTTATTAATGAAGGCAGTAGTGATTCTGCTGTTAAGTGCTGGAGCACCATCTTGCTGTAGAATTATTTGGTTTCGCTTTTCTTCGGGGAAACCATTTAACTCGTTTCTTAAGAAATCTAGTATTTCAATATACTTGACAGTGTTTAAATGACCTTCGTACACGTGGACTATCACTACATTATTTCTCATAATTCCGCACCAAACGTTGAAAGAAAATCTTACTTGATTGTTAGTTCCATGAACACGAACAGGATTCACTCGAGACCAATAATGGTTATTGCGGCGATTGTACATGCCATTGTTGCTGAAGTTGGTTTCGTCAGACCATTCAATGTCACTCAAAAAATTAGGGTTTCGGTCAATTTCTCCAAGCATGTTTTCACAAAATTGTAATCGTCTCTCACGATCCCCAATATGCAATTTTTGCACCAACCGACCTTCACGATAGCATTTATACTTATAGTTTTTCAGCACTTTAAGTACGCGAGTGTGGGTTGTTCCTAATTCATCGGCAGCATCTCTACTTGAAGCCTTCGGAAATGATTCAAAGTATGTTAAAACATCTAGTTCAAAATCGAAATAGTTTTGCTGAATAGTTTGCCGTCTCTTCTTGAAACCACCCGTATTCTTTAAATTTTCTACCATTCTTTTCAATACGAACCGAGTTGGTGCCTGTCGGTCTTAATATATATCTCTCCATACCACCGCACAGCTAGATTCACGTTTTTGTTATTTAAAAAATAAGCTTCCATTAAATCAAACTGTTCTTGATAAGCCATTTTCACCGTGAGACAAAATGTGAAATGAGTTGTAAAAACAATCAAATGTGAATAACAACTGTGACAATCTAATTTTCAAATAATAATCTATCATTCCATATTTAAATTACCTCATACACGCAGCTACGAGTATGTCGCAAAGGAGTCTGCATTACAAAAGATGGATGTTAGTTAAAGAGCTTTAACTTGACTCATTGAATTTGTAACTTCAAATTTCCTGGTTTTCCTTTCATTTAATTTATCATGTTTGTTAGAGAGATTTCATCCTTATAATTGACCCTAACGATCGATGCAATAAAAGTACAGGGTATAATTTTTTCAGATTTTAGCCGGTTCGATTCCCGGGTATGGGAGAACAGAATTTTCGAAAATCTTTGAATGCAGTTTGCTTTCTATTCAAAAATAAAGTAATGTTTCCTTTGAGCAAAATTTTCTATCTGCAGTATTAAGAGTACTTTCCCTCCAGGTGGCATTACAAAATTCCACCCTGTTAACACACTATTGGTTATATTGAAGAAAAATATAATCATTAGATAATCATGTATATATTTTTTTGGATATTTACATAAAAACGGTAAGTAATTATATTATAAAATGCAATTGGAACGTTTTAACAAAAACGTGTTTTCTATGAACACTCATTCCAAATTATTTTGCGAAAACGTTCCACGTATGTATTTTAAATTTGTAACTTTATCATGGTACTATGTAAAAAAAAAAAAATGAAATCAAATAAAATAATACGACACAGTTTTTATTTTATCAAAAACAGTAATTAAAAATGATTAAGTAACGATATGTACATCATCATTCGTCATAATCATGTTGTGTTTGAAAGCCTGGCTCTCCACCGAACCCATCAATATCATCAATGACGTCCTCCGAACTCTTAAGGTTTTATAAAATTGGAGAAAATCCTCTGGAATGTATTGGTACCTACATTGACTGCAAATTGGCTAATTTTGCTGGAGCTTATTAGTTTGCCATCAGGCCACAACAGGCATAAATCCGATTTATTTATATCCCGTATTTGTCCTTTGATTCTTTTTTCAATTATCATTGTTGCGACCTTGTTATATTTATCTTTGGTTATTTACTCGCTTAACATTTGTTGTCAAATATAATTAGTTGTGTCAGTGACTCGTAATTTTATTGCAACTATATTTTCCCTACAATAACCAATTAACTTTAGTATTATCAGTTTTTTTTTTCTATTAACTAGGTTTTTTTTTAAACTTACTTCTACTATAAAAGTCAGATTTCGGCATTTTGTAAACTTGAAAAGGTTTTTTTTTTTACTGGTTTTAATAATATTGAACCTACTACTAAACGTAACGTATATCAGAGATCACTGTAATAACCAAAATAACGATAGCCGCACTAGTAGGTAAGTCTTGACAGAAGCGCGCTGCCTCTTTTGCCTATTGTGTAAGTACCTACCTACGTTCCTTTAGATTAACAAACTTTTGGGTGATTATGTAATACCTATTACTTAACACGGCTTACAAGCAAACAAAGGATGGGTCGAACTAAAAAAAAAATTACATTTTTGTTACAATATTTAAAACTACTGAAACCATAATAACCCTTGAATTTGTTTATATTTGACTGAACCAAAAGTTACCACACATTTTGGATCGTTTAAACTACGCGTTAACACACTTTTTTTAATGTGTAAAAACGTTCCAAACGTAATGGAACATTTTGTTCAAGAAAAATGGATAACTTGGGTCAACTTATAACGTTTCAGTTTGTCTGAAACGTTTTATTTTTAATGAATACTCTTCGTGTGGTAAACGACTTTTTCCAAGTAAAAACCAACGATAAATAAATAAATAATAAATAAATAAATAAAAAAGTTTATTGCGTCAACTTAAATAACTTATTCTAGTTACAATGGGGAGAATCCATTTAAGCAAATAGTATGCTTGTTTTAGGATGTTCCGCCCTTCCCCAGGTTTTGTAATTGTATTTAAGTTATTGAACCTGATCATAATAATAAATGAACTTATACAAATAAAAATGCAGGAATAAAATGGGTAAGTACACAGAATTTTTTATACGAGTAAAAGACAAATAAAACAAAGACAAATTATTTTAATCAATAATTAATTATAACGCGCTGTTATGTGTGTAGGAGATGGTGTGGAGGTGAATGTGTATGAGTGAGTAGTGGGTGAGAGTAAGTGTGGGGTGAGGGTCATAATCCACACTTCTTACAGGTGGAGGTTAATTATTAGGTATATACGGTTTTTTGAAGAAGTTTTTTTTTTTTTTTTGGTTGCTAACCCTGCGACTTGTCTTGGGATCGGAATCAATGTAAAACATTAACTTCCATTAGCGCCATAAATATCATAGCGTAATATAAATGTTACAGTCTCGTTGATTGCACCATATTTTCCACTTCGTCATAGGTTTTTAACTTAAGCCATTTAGACAAAGCGTTTTTACATTCGCGATAGGTTAGTGGGTATATGTCAAGTTCTTTAATAAGAAAATTGTATAAATGGGATGATTGCTTAAGGAATTGCCTTTTTGCGAATGTAGACTTTACCGACACAGTAGGAGCAACCGTGTTTTTCCTTCTGCCTTAAATGATCGTCACGATATAGTGGGAACGCGGCCTAAAGTGGGGATGATTTTTTCTCTCGTCCCGAATGATTTTTTCTCTCGTCGTTCCCGGTGGTGTTGAACCGATTTTGATGATTAATAATGTAAAATAAATTCATGGCAAATATTTTGGGAACAACTAAACATGGAAAAATAAAAAACTTTTTTGCAAAAAATAAAACCGACTTCAATAAACACAAAAAAGAGAAAAATTACTTTAGATGCAGAAGTCGGTGGCAAAAAAAAACTGAATCAAACAAACAAGTCACCGACTTCTGAAGCTAAAGTTATTTTTCTCTTTTTTGTGTTTTTTTTTTCAGTTATTTTAGGTCAATCCAGAGACGGTTCTCCAGCGCTGTATCTCCAACATTACTCCTTAAGGTTTTTTTTTATTAAATGCTAATAAAAAATATGTCATACATAATTATGTACATTATGTACGTAAAAGTTATAAGAGCTTTTCAACAATGGTTCTAGTACCTTGGGGAGGTTATACATCAAACTTCCCCCTCCTGGCTACGGACTGTGGGGCTGTGGGCTATGGGGCCCGCCGCCATGCGCCAGTGTGGGAGCTGCTACTGCGCCACACGGTAGATCGCGCTCGGCGGCAGTTCTGAC
Organism: Xestia sexstrigata; assembly: GCA_941918905.2. NCBI lineage: Eukaryota > Metazoa > Arthropoda > Insecta > Lepidoptera > Noctuidae > Xestia > Xestia sexstrigata. The sequence goes on from OW799211.2 coordinate 22,424,554, forward strand.
GACACTCGCGGGAAGTAATGGCTTGCTTCTATTTGTAGACGAGATGTGACCACGCGGTATTTACCCAGTTATTCAATAAGTAGGCGTGCTCCGCTCCAAGCTGCTTCACTAGGATCAATTGTACATCTAGTCTACTGCCAGTTTTGTGCACCACTGTCGGCACTCTCACGGCTCACAGCTCAGACTATTATCTACTTACACCAAATTTGTAATATATTATTATTATTAAGAGAAAAATTTGTATAAGAATAAGAACAAGAATAACAAAAATGCAGTATTACAAAAATGTACATTTAGGTGCAGTAGTGTTATTTCTGAATAATTAGTGCATAAAAGTAAACTATAACTGAAATATATTTAACAATTGCAAGAAATAATGTGGAATTCAAATTTTGTTAGCGACCTGCCCGATCTAGGTTTATTTAAACTTGTGTTTCAGGCCATCACTTTACATAGCACAAATTAACTAGGACAGTCAATGTTTTAAATAAAAAAAAATCTATAAACAACTATAAGAATAATCAAATTGAACAATAAACATTAAAACTTGTGCAATGAGAGACGAGGGAACAACATAATCAAACCAGGACTTCTAGAAGTTGTTCTGTGTCCGTGTAATAAAGTATCGCTAAATAATCCGATATGTAATAATATGATAATGTATGATTGTCAGTGCCGGATTAACCAGTAGCAGAAGTAGCAAATGGGGACCTCGCGTATTCAAACACGCCCGTCGGGGGCTCATCGTCATTATCTTGCCCTTGTCCCCGATATCTCTGTAGTAAACAATATACCCGTAATATTTACGTTTTATTTAACAAAATTCAACATATTGATACAATGCCACAATCAATCCTGACAACTCAGTTTCTTCTTTAAAATAGGACGTTCAGTATTGACTAAGGAGTTAATATAATATTACCACAATCTCGCACAACTCTATAGAAACTAACCTATCCCACGCGAAATGATACAATTTTCGAACTCGTTACTTCGCTCTTCCTACGTTTTCTGAACTAGTAACCTTTTCTGTACACACAACATCTTCTTCTTTCTGTTCATACATAAGTCGACAAAGTTAGTCCTTGCATAAATGGTCAAACAACAATAATTCCCTTTCTTTGTTTTAGTGTTTTAATCATTCATTGCTTTTTCCTTTTATGGTAAGCCCTCCCCCCCAAATCAAATTATTCCTGGCTACGGCCCTACCCACCACCTATCCCTACAATGGGCAACTGGTAGACTGGTACCTATTTGTGAACGAAGTTGGCAGAATATTTTTTGGGTGGTACTCTCTCTGGCAGATCAAGGGCGCCTCGATAGAATTTGCTACAGGCCCCGCGTCACTGATGATTGTATTGTAACGAAACTCTAAACTCAAAAACTACTGGACCGATTTCAAAAATTCTTTCACGATTTGAATGCTACACTATCCCTGAGTAAAATAGGCTATAAATTATATTTTTATTTAAATCATTCAAACCAGCCGAGCTCTCACAATTGTGGACGAAGTCGCAGGCGATTTGCTAGTACAATAATTATGAAAATCTGCTAAGTACCTAATCCCTGAACGGATGATAGATAAATTGGGATTCAGCGTGTAGACTCGGGTTCTGCCGACCGGAGTCGGGGCGCGCCACGCGGCTCCTTGTCTCCGCGGGCCCCGGAGTGCCTCACCTCCACTCTGCAGCTCCAGGACCTAACGCCGTGGTACCTCCGCCTTCGTCCAGAACGCAGTCTTGACACCGCTGGCACCTGCAACAAAATAGGTACCTACATGTTGGCTGTTGTTGGGCATCTGCCTAAACCTAAAGCAATTCGGAAAACGACTAGACAAACATCTAAGTATTAAATTGCAAGAAGAAAATCTAGTGGAGAACAACAGGATACAGGTACCTAGCTAGCAATTGTCTAAACTGCCTGCTTGATAATCTATCCAAATATATAAGTCAGATTGAAGTGTCTGTTTGTTATATCAAAATAACAGCTTTTAACTGAATAGGTACTGTATATGAAATTAGCACTTTTAACACATTTTTTTAAATTTTTGTTTGTCTGCCTGTTTGTTCCGGCTAATCTCCAAAACGGCTGGACCGATTTGACAGGACTTTTACTGGCAGACAGCTGATGTTATGAGGAGTAACTAAGGCTACTTTTATTTTAGAATAAGAATAAGGGTTCAGCGCAAAAAAAAAAAACTTGAAATTAGTAACAAAATCATCATGTTCCTGCCCTTGTTCCATTCTATTTCGTCTGTTCCCACTAGTTCAGTTGACCAGTTCAGTTACTTGGGGTCGGCGCAACATTTTCAACGCAATGCAATGTAATTTATTCTTCCATTTTCTCCTGCCAGACGTCACGGCATCATTTACTCCTTTCTCTTTCATACCAGTCCTCACAAGTCCATCCAAACTGGTTACAAAATCCGATTCAATCATTTCCCGCGAACGAAGGTCGCGGTCAACAGCTAATACATTTTCTTCAAATTATGTGAAAAAGAAAAGTGGAAGGAATGGGGGGAGACCTTTGCCCAGGAGTGGGACAGCTCAGGCTAATAAAAAAAAAATCTTATGTACATATGAACATACCTAAACACCTATCTCAAAAGATTTGTTTGCTTTTTGTATTTGGGTACTGTAGGTAGAGCATTGCGTGTAGATGACGAGGCCGAGTGGTCGGCGGGGCTTACCTACTGCTTGCCCGGCTTGGTCTCGTGCTCGGCGCTCGGCGCTCGGCACAATACGACAGGCCATGCGACTGCGCATTGTGCCCCTTAATCACTGCCAGCGACAATGCTCATGTACCTACTTCATTATCACAATACGAGTGACCGCGCTGGCGCCGCCGCGCCATGCGCCATACACCGCACCGCTCGCACCGTGCACATACCTGCACAAACCACGCAATACTTCTAAGTAGTTCATAGAGAACGAATTCATGCCCACATAATGATGATGATGATGAAAATAAAACTGGACGTTTCGAGAAACCTTCCGCTTGTTTCGACTTATTATAATGAGCAGCTACGAAATGACATCACAAAATCTCGTTTAATCATTTTAGTCCGATCAATTTAGATATCCGAGGGTACAATAATTCGCACCCAGCTTAAATTTGGCAGGATTGTTCAAAACACCATCATAAATTAATGAAATCTAAAAAGTCCTCATCGATCCGATACCTAGAAAATATAATAACCGGGGTCAAAGATCACAAAAACGGTTTTTATACGGGGCTATTTGTCTGGCTCTGAGTATGCACAAGTAGGTAGGTGCCTACATACACACTACCTGCTCGTATGATATAAGGCGCATTGCTATCCTGTGCGCTGACTCTGAGTACCGTATGACCTCGTCACGGCTTATATTATTTATTCACGTTCATCGCAGAGATCATCTGACAAGTACTTCATTCGTTAACAAGTCGTTAGTGTAATGAGGCTAGCAACTTGGCCGAGTTAGCAATTGGGACCTAGTTCTGTTACACTCCTACTGTGGGTAACTAGCTAGCTAGGTAGGTAGTACTTACATGTGATGCGGCCGCACCGACGGCCACGTGATAACGTGACGTCATTCTCACACACAAGGAACAGTTTAATTCGCTACAGATTTCCAACGTTGCTCTTAGACTAATTGGAGGCCGAGTATCTTAAGAAGTAGTGAGATCCATGTAATACCGAGTCGGTTAATTTATTCAGTCCCTACTTAAGGGTTCTTCTGTAATAACGTACATAATAAGTAATTAGCTAACCTAACAACGTCATAAGGTGAACATATCAATATTAAAAATCTTTTATGTTTTAAATTAAAATGGATTGACTTGGCCATCGCATGAAAACACGATGTATCTCACAAGACTCATGATTGTTCAGGCTTCTCGTTTTATCCACAACGAGGTTATAGGTGGGTCGAAAATGGCCTGAACTGCTTCGAGATAAGGATGGTGCCGCTTTTTTGCTCGACTTGGAGATTTTTCCTACTCCTCCGCTATTCTTTTCCGATTAATTTCGTTATGGGATCCAAGATAGAGCTTCATTGTCTCGGCGCTTATCCAGCGGTCGCGTCTGTTGAATCTCGCTTTCAGGAGTTAAGCGCAAGCCTCACCAGCTGGTGGGCGGGCGAGTGAGGCGAACGAGGCCCTTTTCATACTTCGTTCGTTCCTTTCAAATCAAATCAAATCAAGTCATTTATTCGCATAGAATGTAGGTAATTGTACAATAATAATGATGATGATGATGATTAATAATAATAATAATAATAAAAATCGGATTTATTTACAATGTACATAGACTACAAAAAAGCTTACGACTCAGTTCCTCATTCATGGTTAGTACAAGTATTAGAAATATACAAAATACATCCATCAGTAATAGCATTCCTTAAGACCGTAATGACAACTTGGACTACTGTACTTAGACTCACTACCCCAACCGAAACAAAAAACACCAGTCCAATTAAAATACAGAGAGGCATCTTTCAGGGAGATGCACTTAGTCCGTTGTGGTTCTGCCTTGCTCTTAACCCATTATCAAAAATATTAAACACAACCTCACTAGGAATCCCTTTAAATTCCACTGCTGATGGGCAGGAGGAGACCCATGGTAACATTTTAACCCATTTGTTGTACATGGATGACATTAAACTGTTCGCAAAATCGGAAAATCAGCTTAACGAGTTAGCTAACATAACTGAGAAATTTACAAACGATATTAAAATGGAATTTGGTATAGACAAATGCAAAATAAATTCAGTAAAAGCAGGACAGAACTACCAACACCAATACACCTTAGCAACAGGCGAACAAATAGAACCATTGGATGAACAGGACACTTACAAATACTTAGGGTACATACAATCAAATCAAATACACTACAAAGATATCAAACAGAAACTAAAACAACAATTCCAACATAGATTAAATACAATTCTTAAAACACAACTCTGCTCTCGAAACACAATAAAAGCAATTAACACCTTTGCTATCCCTGTCCTTACTTACTCGTTTGGGATAATTAATTGGACGAAAACTGACCTGAAAAATTTACAACGCAAAATTAACACTACTATGACTAAATACCGTAAACACCATCCAAGATCATGCGTGCAAAGGATGACACTACCGCGAAAAGAGGGAGGCAGGGGACTTATTGATATTTCAAATCTTCACAATCGACAGATCACAACTCTCAGACAATACTTTTTTGCTAAAACTGAATCTTCCACACTCCACAAACTCATAGCTCAAAACGACCAACGCTTAACACCTCTAAATCTTAAAGACACAACGGAACAGAAAAACGAAAATGTGACTGATGACAAAACGAAATATCTAGAATGGACCCAGAAGTCTCTCCATGGAAGACATCGCCAAGATTTATGCCAACCAAATGTCGATAAAGAAGCGTCGAACGCATGGCTTAATCGAGGCGAATTCTTCCCAGAGACTGAAGGGTTCATGCTAGCAATACAGGACCAGGTAATAGAAACTAAAAACTATAGAAAGCACATTATAAAAAATCTACCAAACGACACATGTAGAAAATGCAATAGTTCCTCGGAAACAATTCAACACATAACTGGTGCCTGCAAATTTATAGCTCAAACCGACTACAAACACAGACACGACCAAGTAGCCAACATAATCCACCAGAAACTAGCACATCAGTACAAACTTGTAGACACTGTAGTACCATATTATAAATACAGCCCTGAAACAGTACTAGAAAACACCACAACAAAGTTGTACTTTGACCGAGCTCTCTTCACTGACCGCACAATTCATTATAACAGACCAGACATCACATTGATAAACAAATTAAACAACACTGGATTCCTAATAGACATAGCCGTGCCAAACACTCACAACTTACAGACTACAATAGCCGAAAAACTATCGAAATACATAGAGTTAAAAGACGAAATAACCCGACTTTGGCGCCTACAAAAAGTTATAATTGTCCCTATAGTTATTTCGTCAACAGGAGTAATCCCTAAACAGCTTCATCAGTCCCTGAGTTCTCTTAACTTACCAGCTAGCACCTACTACTTACTGCAGAAGGCAGTGATTTTAAACACATGCAGACTAGTAAGAAAGTTTCTGCAGTGTGAGTCGGAAAATATTACACAGTCTGCGCATAACCGCGTGGAAACTAATATCTCCATACCCGAAATTAACCCAACTGATGAACACTTGGCTTAGGCCCGTGCCATCAGAACTTCCCGGCTAGCCGGAGGAACAGAAATGTCAAAACAAAAATAATAATAATAAATAATAAATAAATATCGCTGGACATTACACACATCACCATCTAGTGCCACACTAAGCAACGGGGCTTGTGTCGTGGACACCAGATAGTTGATATACTACATAGATACTTTTTGTTTGTAAATACATACTTATTATACATATAAACATCCATGACTCGGAAACAAATGTCCATGCTCATCACACAAACATTTGCTTCTACCGGAATTCGAACCCAGGACCCTAAGAACGTAAGGCAGCCTCAGTACCGCTGCGCCATTCGGATTGATGAGAGTCAAAATGGCGGGTGTACCATAGCAAATCAAATTATACCAATTACCAAAAAAATGTACCTAAAATATACTATTTAGTACCTAGCTCTAAAAAATCTGTACTTCCTTCAGAACGAAATTATTTCGAAATGTAAAGTACACCCGCCATATTGACGTCAAGATGGCGGGTGCACTATAATATTTTATTATTTAACCTTTACTCATAAAATTGAATTACACCAAAAAATTGTACCTAAAAAGTACCTCAATTAAAAAAGCACACTTGATCAGTTGGATAGTTCTTGAGAAATAAAATAACCGCTTCTTGTAGATGTTACAGTCCAAACTGTTAATCGGTCAAAATCACTATTGACTGGTGTCAGTCAAAATCCTATGACGTTGAAATGCATTTTCTGCATTAAAATAGATTGTTTTAGAACGCTTCGGTTGTAATTACGTGTCCCAGAATTACATGATGTGTTTCAAAGGGTCACAAAAAAAACCTAACTACCTAATAAGTTTCCAAGTTACTGTTAGTTATTGTTAAAATAGTTTTGACCGGTCAAAAGTAGTGTTGACTGTAACAGTTTTACATATATACGTAAACACGATTATTATCATATATTGATATAGTATTCAAGGTGTCGCTTTGCATCCTGGTCTAATTCAAGGGAGTATCTACATCTATCTCTCCCACAGATGTAGACGATTCGATCCCATAGTCCGCCATCACATCCGGGTCTCGACTACTTCCTCCCATCGCTTCTTTTGCTACCTTGGTCGCTTTCTTTATAATAAGATAAATATGATGCTCCCAATTTACAACCTCTCCAAAATCAAATGCAAAATTAAACTAAGAGATTGGCTCTGGGAGCTAAATTATCAAGAAACAGAAAAACTACTTGCTGTCCCAAAATAACCAATATGCACATTCTGTTCCCCACCCCCAACACTCACTGCCGCCCCACTTACACCCACACATTCGCCTTACTCACTCACAGATACACAACCTTACAAATACCTACTACACATACTAACACATTAAACCAATAATTGTAACTATTTTCGTTTTCTTTATTTACTATCTCTAATTAAAAAAAAACTTATACTTTTTGTTAATTTTTACCGCATTGTTTATTAGTACATAACATTAAAATGTAAGAATTACCCAAGGGGTGGGGACCTGGTGTCCTGAAATACAAACCTCACGTCTAGCTTAGGCACCAGTCTTCTTCTTCTCTTTAATGTACCTATATTGTGGTGAGAAATAAATCTTTATTATAATTATTATCTATGCTAATGATTCTAGTCCCGAATCAATAATAAAATGAGCTTTTCTTCTAATTTACTGAAATCAGTAAGTGTAAACCACCCGTATTAAAACGCAGTCCCAGATGGACTGCGTTTTAATACGGGTGGTTTACACTTACGTTTACTGACAAGTAACCAAGAAAAGAATAATTATAGCTCCCACACACATTTACACCATTTTATTTTTAAAAGGCATTGAACACCAGCTCCATAATTATAGTAAAAAAAAAGTTTTTACACCGAGTCTTGCACAGTGCCATCTTTCGTTTTTTCGTGGAAGCTGACCCTAAAACACCTCATTCTAGGAATATTAACTACAACTAAGGCGTTCTAAAACAACAATTTTGGGTACATTTTTTTGGTAATTGATATAATTTGATTCGCTATGGTACACCCGCCATTTTGACTCTCACTGTTGATTCGGGACGAGAATCATTAGCATAGATACTTCCTTGAATTTGACCAGGATGCAAAGCGACACCTTGTATAACTATATCAATATATCATGATAATTATCGTGTTTACATACATATATATGTCACAGTCAAAACTGTTACGGTCAACTACTACTTTTGACCGGTCAAAACTATTTTAACCTGTATGTCCCCAGCCGTTAACAATAAACATCATGTAATTCTAGGACTGGTAATTACAACCGAAGCGTTCTAAAACAATCTATTTTTAATGCAGAAAATGCATTTTAACGTCATAGGACGTCATTGCATGGTGTCAGTCAAAAGACTGACACCATGCAAAAGTGGTTTTGACCGATTAACAGTTTTGACTGTAACATATACAAGACGCCGTTGTTTTATTTCTCAAGAACTATCCAACTGATCAAGTGTGTTTTTTTATTGAGGTACTTTTTAGGTACAATTTTTTGGTGTAATTCAATTTTATGAGTAAAGGTTAAATAATAATATATTATAGTATACCCGCCATCTTGACGTCAATATGGCGGGTATACCTTAATTTCGAAATAATTTCGTTCTGAAGGAGGTACAGATTTTTTAGAGCTAGGTACTAAATAGTATATTTTGGGTACATTTTTTTGGTAATTGGTATAATTTGATTCGCTATGGTACACCCGCCATTTTGACTCTCACTCGGATTGAGCACCACACCCAGCCAGGAGCAGTGACCCGGACAAGCCGGATACACCAGGGGGCACTTTTTTGTAAGGAAAGACATGCTCTGGGATGGGAAAGGAAGCCCGACCAACCGCAGCCAGTCGGGCACAATCAGCCGACTATGCAGCCTAGAGCCAATATAGGAATAGTGGTTAAGACAGGTACAATCCATAGGAATGAGCATTGGTGTTTTGACCTTCGTTTGGTTGGTCTCTTCTAACATTGGAGAATCATGTTCGTTTCTGATGGTTTCGATTCCATTCGTTTTTGACACGTCTTATTTAAACATTATTTTCGAGTATATGTTTCGTCGTCAGTAGTATTTGTTTCACAGTCAGTTTCGCTGAGGTGATATATTTCCTGGGTGGCCGACTTGAATTTTTCTCTATCTGCTGCTAGCTGAATCCATTCTTCTTTGCTTTTATTGAAATATTCCATGTCTTGTTGGAGTGACTCGTTCCATGTATATATTGGTCTTCCTACTTTTAACCGTTTCGCCTTGTATCTAATAGCTGCGTGTAGTAAGTGAGGCTCTGGTTGTCGGAGGATGTGCCCGTAGTAGCATAGCCGAAGGCATACATTTTTTTTGGTTTTGTTTTTCTCATAAGAATTTCCCGTGTTTTCTTATTCGGGGGGTTTCGCGTGCTCTTTATCATATCTTTAAGAATAAGTCTTTCGTATCTTCTGAGTTTCGATCGGTTTGCCTTTGTGAGTGCCGCTGCCTTAAGGCCGTAAGTCATTGCAGGTTCTATGACCATTTTATAGATAAGACGCGCAATTTTCCACTCCATTTTCGAGTTTTATAAGAAGGTTAAGGCCTTAGAGTTACGCGTCGCTTGTTGCATCTGGCGTTAACTGTGTTGTTTCGATTAAGTGTCGATGTTATATACGTGCCAAGGTACTTAATCTCGTCTGCCAGTTGAATACTGGTTCCTCCAATTCCTGCTGAGTGGGTCTCTGATTACTAGTTTTGTTTTCGTTTCATTAATGTGGAGTCCAACTGATTCCAGCAACGGTTTGATTTTGGTGACTATTTCGTCCAGTTCACTGAGTTTATTTTTTGCTATTATCACGTCATCTGCAAAGGACAGTATAATAGGGAGTTGAATCTCATGGTCATGGTCTAGATGAAGGTATTCTATTTCTTCTTCTAATGTTCTGAGAACGTCATCCATTACTATGGTGAATAGTCTCGGGTTATAGTAGACATCCCTGTTTGAATCCCTTGCGTCAATTCCGTTTGCTGTCCAAACCATTTTATGCAGGTGAATTCATTAATGCACGACTCAATAATTCTATTCGTTAGATATTTGTTAGTTCTAGTAACTAAAATGTCTCTAAGAGAGTTTAAGTCCAGCGTATCGAAGGCTTTTTCGATGTCTAACGCTAGCCCATAGGTTATTGAGCCTGCTCTCCATTCCTCGTCAAGAATTCTCCTAAGTGTTTACATATGGTCGTCGGTCGATCTATTGCGAAGAAAGGCTGCTTGGTAGTTTCCTAGTTCTTTTATTGAAGCGTCCAGTTTTCTAAAAAGGAAACTTGCATATATCCTATTTCCCACGTTACCCATAGATAACTTTCTGTAGTCGTTAATTCCGTCTGGCTTTGCTTTTTTAGGAACTGGAATTTGGATCGTTTTGTTCCAAGACATTGGTATATCATTGCTTACCCATGCTGCCTGCATGTGTTTTATAATTTCCGATAGCATTTCTGTTGGCAAGGCTTTGAATAGCTCGGACACAACCTTGTCAGTACCTGGCGCTTTGCCGTTGCTCATGCTTTTATTGATATCACTTATTTCCTCTTCCGATAATTCTTCTTTTGCGTCTGATGGGTTTTCATTGGGTAGGAGTTCTATGTGTGGGCCTGCTGTCTTTTTTAAGTCTTCTTCCCACCTTGACATGGGTATAAAACGTTGTTTGTTGTTGTGCTTCGTGTTCATTTTATGTCTCCTGTAAAGGTTTTGTCAATGTTATTTTTCTTGGAATGTAAATTGAAATTCCAGGTTGCGATTTTGACACTAATAATTTCTGTTACTTTATTAGGGCAGGGTGGGGGTCTTAGTATTTTATATCCGGTGGCGTCAGGTTGTTCAGCAGGCGATAACGTTGCGCTTGTATTTGGCGTACTTTGTGGTGTACATTCTGTTGCAGATTCTTGAGAATTAAGCGCGCTAAGAAGGGTGTCATAGTGATTATTGTGATATAGTAAGTTAATAGTGGCTACAGCTTGTTGTGGATCTCTGGGGCGGTATGTAATGCACTAGGTCTGGCTTGGTGTACTGTTACGTTAATGAAGTAGTACTCGGCTGCTGCAATGATGATATCTTCACCCCCCCCAGACGCCGTCTTTGTGTTGTTGTTCGATATATTTTTCCCTTTGCTCATCCGCACTTCCTTGGCTTGAAGTAGTAGGCAGGTTTCCCTCAAGCGCTAGTGCTATGCTCGGCTGGTCTTTATTCTCTTTGACATATTTCGCCAGGTCTCTTCTTATCATGTGGTGATCGAACGTCAGGAAAAATATGGCGTTTACTTGGTGCGCGATAGCCCTAAATAAGCAGTTTCCGTCTCCGATCATATGGGCTATTTCCACGCTTAGATGATAGTGGGTCCCATTATCATCTAAGTATAATAATGCTGCACGCTGATAGGGTTTGTTATGCCATCTGTGTTCGTTGGGCACGGAGTGAGGCAAAATAAAAAATAATACTCTATTGTTTTATGGCGTAACTTATTTTTTGCGTCCCAGTGACTTTTAAGAGTACGGCTTATTCTTTTGTTTTCTTGTGAGTCCCTTGCCACATGTTGCTGGCAAATGCGCGGAGCGCAGTATTGGTGCCCTGGAAGGTGCCGTCCCAGCGATGCTATTATGTAATAGAAGGCCTAGCCTTGTGTTAATTAACACATGTGCATTCGTTGTCGCAGTATTACAAGTTATGCTGTAGTATTTTTAAACATTAAACGGTATACGCGGAGATATTGTTAACAGGGAGGCCCCAATACATCTGATATCAATCTGTTTATGATGCCATTTATGCAACATTTTTGTAAGGCCGAGCGAGGCGTCCGTTCACTGCGGTGGTCCAAACCGAACCTAGGTATTTGTACAATAATAATAATAATTTATTATGGCTCATAAAGTTTTGTAGTACATGAGGGATTTACAAAGTATGCAGTATAAGTATACATGTTGTAGGTACAACGGCGCTTAAAATATTAAACAAAACACAAAACCAAAAAACTAAATCTTAAAATTAAATAAAACAAATTAGAACGATGAGTGTTGGTGGGGTAGGTCCGGTAGGTCGAGTGAGTGTGTATGTGTGTGTGTGTGTGTGTGTGAATGTATGTCTGTGGATTTGAATTATTATGGAATAGGGTTACTTTCTTGTGAGTGTCTTATGTACTTTTCAGTCTCGTCGTAGGTTTTATTCAGGAGGAATGTACGGAGGGCAAGTTTGCATTTGCTGTATGGTAAATTATAGATGTATAAGGACGCGTTAATTTTATTGTACAAGCAAGATCCAAGATAGTCCTAAGCGCATGCTTGGAGAGAGGCCAGTTCTCGCTTCGTTGGAAGACGGGGAAGCTGGTCCTCAATCGGAAGCCGGGGCGCCTTGCGGACTCTCCGTCCGCATACCGGCCCGTGATGCTACTCGACAAGGTGGGTAAGCTCTTTGAAAGAGTAATTGCAAACCGCCTTGCCGAGCACCTTGCGGGGACGGGTCGGATCTTGCGGAACACCAGTTCGGTTTCCGTGAGGGGCGCTCTACGGTGGACGCTATCATGCGCGTGAGAGCTCTCACGACGGGGGATGCGGTGTCCAGGGGTGGGGTTGTCTTGGCAGTGTCTCTCAAATTCGCCAACTACTTCAACTCCATGCCCTGGAGCTGCATAAGGGAGGCACTCCGGTATCACCGAGTGCCGACCTACCTTCGTCATGTGGTCGGGGACTACCTGACGGACAGGGCCGTCATCTACCCCGGTTGCAGCGGAGAATGGAACCGGCGAGAGATGTCGTGCGGTGTTCCGCAGGGATCGGTTCTAGGGCCGTCCTTGTGGAACATCGGTTACGACTTGGTGCTGCGCGCCGACCTCCCTAGCGACGTCAGCGTGGTTTGCTATGCAGGCGACACGCTAGTGCTGGCACAGGGGGGGTTGCACAAGGTGGCAGCCGAAATCATGACACGCGGGGTTGCGATAGTCATTGAGAGGATCCGGGAACTGGGTCTCGAGGTGGCATTGCACAAGTCTGAGGCCATGTGTTTTCTTGGGCCTCGGAATGCGCCACCGACGGGATCCTTACTCACGGTAGGAGGGGTATCCATCGCCGTCGAGTCGACTTTGAAGTACCTAGGACTCGTCCTCGACAGCCGGTGGACCTTCGTGGAGCACTTCCGACGTTTGGCTCCAAAACTGGACCGGACCGGGGCTGCCTTCAGGCAGCTCCTGCCCAACCTGGGGGGGCCGAACGCCTCCTGCCGGAGGCTCTACGCAGGAGTCGGTCCATGGCCCTTTACGGGGCCTCGATGTGGGCGCGTTCCTTGAGGCAGCGAGCCGCCCACTACCTGAACGCGCCCCAAAAGGTGGTAGCAGTAAGGCTGGCCCATGGGTACCGCACGATCTGGGAGCGAGGAGGCGCTACGCCGGGGGGAAACTCCACTGCCGCGGCAAATTATCGCTCAGCAGACAGACTTCCGGCGTGATCTCATGGCGACATGGAGAGAGCGACTGTCGCAACCCCGTGCAGGGCACACCACAATAGTGGCGAAAAGCCCCCTCTTTGAGGAGCGGCTTGCGAGACGCCCCGGCGTCCTCACCTTCCACCTGACGCAGGTCCTCACCGGACACGGTTGTTTCGGGAGGTTCCTGCGCCGAATCGGGCGGGAGGAAACGCCCGGGTGTTTCCACTGCGAGGCTAATTCCTCACCTGAAGTCTCAATTGGTTTATTAAAGGCGAATGTATCTGGCTGCACGGCTGAATTTAAATTTAAACACATAAACCCTGAGATAGTTATTAAAGCTTTCCGGCAAATAAAAATCAAACTGACCGAAGATCTCTGGGGAATGTCTATCAAAGTTTGTACATCCATACTTGAGACTATAGCCCCATACTTAGCTTTAATTTTTAATTTGTGTGTAGACCAAGGAGTTTTACCTGATTTAATGAAAACAGTAAAGTCATACCTCTTTTTAAATCCGGGGACAGTAAAGATACTAATAATTATAGACCTGTATCCGTGTTGCCAGTTTTTAGCAAGGTGTTTGAAAAAGTAATGCTTAATCAAATGCTCAATCATTTTAACACTAACAAAATTTTACACGAGCAACAGTATGGTTTCACCAAGGGACGTTGTACGACTGACGCCGGTGTAACCTTATTAAAGCACATATTTACTGCGTGGGAAGAGTCTCAAGACGCCGTAGGAATATTTTGTGACCTTTCCAAAGCATTTGATTGCGTAAATCACGACACATTGCTTTTGAAACTTGAGCATTACGGACTTGGTCAACTTGCTCTTAGTTTAGTAAAATCATATTTGAGTGATAGACAACATGTTCAAATAAACGGTGTTAATTCAAAGGGTTTAAAAGAAAAAATGGGGATTTCCGCAAGGCTCAATATTGGGTCCTTTCCTCTTTCTCGTGAATATAAATGATCTACCCTATTTATTGAAAAACCAACCTCAAAATATGGTGTTGTTTGCTGATGACACTTCCCTAATTTTTAAGATAAATAGACGGGCCCAAAATCTAGATGACGTGAATAATGCCCTACTTCAGGTCCATAATTGGTTCACAGTAAACAATTTGGTATTCAATGAAAAAAAAACTAAATGCATAAGATTTGCTTTACCCAATGTTAAAAGTAGTGATTGTGAAATAATATTGAATAAAGAGAAACTTGAATTCGTAGATAAAACGGTTTTCCTGGGGATTACGCTTGATTCAAGGCTACAATGGGGTTCTCATTTAACATCCCTTGCGGGGCGGCTAAGTTCAGCAGCATACGCTATAAGAAAAATCGTCAATCGTCAATTTACTGATGTAGATACCGCTAGACTGGTCTATTTTAGTTACTTTCATAGTATAATGTCTTATGGCATTTTGCTATGGGGACGGGCTGCAGATATTGAGTCTATATTTATTCTTCAAAAAAGAGCCATCAGAGTCATATATAATCTTCGTAGGTGCGATTCTCCAAAGGAACTGTTTAAAGATATTGGCATCATGACAGTACATTGTCAGTACATCTACGAAACCATAATGTACGTCAGAAAAAATCTGCATCTTTTTGGTAAAAGAGGTGACAGACATAATTACAGTACTAGAAATAGGGACCAACTAGTTCAGCCAGGCTTCAGACTCTCTAAAGTAGACTCATCTTTCATGGGGTACTGTTTGAGATGCTATAATAAAATTCCACAAAGTATTCTGAACTGAATGAGACGAAATTTAAAACATGCATCAAACGCACACTATGTAAGCAAGCTTATTACAAGTTGGGCGATTATATCGCTGATAAAAATGCGTGGCTCAATGCTAGTCCTGACTCCTGCTCCACATGGACAGGGGTGCATAAATAGATAGCATTAAAATTAAATATAATTGTTGGAGCTGCTGAAGATTGTACAAATATCTTTGCGTTGTATAGATTCAATCTCTAGTATTATATAATCGCATAGCCCATATTGTGTGAGTACTATGTAAAGCTATCATTCACTGGAATCCTACGTCTTTTCTTTTCTTGACTTGAATGTGCCCTGGCAGTTGAGACTATGTCATGCTCACTCTAATGTCTCGCTGATGGTGGCGCGTGTGTCGGATCATTTAGTTCCCTACAAAATGGTTGAGTTGAATGGTGCTGATCCATGCGTCATGTTCGTGAACGGGCGCTGTCAGTTGTGACTGGTCATTTCTTAGTTGCCGTGGCTTATTTTAATGTTTATTTTTGAATTGTATTTTTTTATTTTAATATGGACACTTTTAACGTGCACATCTTGCTACATTGTTCTCACATAATATACCATCTCAACATGAATGATGTAACCAAGATTTTTGTAAAAAAAAAAAATGATTTAAAAGAGTGTCCATGGAGTTTCTTGCCGGTTCTTCTCCATAGAGATCTACGCTAGGGAATGGGCAACTACAGTACTTTCACAGTTATTATGTCTTGTGACTGGGATTGTAGCTACATTTAATTTTCATCTTTGTTTCGACAATTCAAAAGTGCCTGCAACTGGCCTACTTGAAATAAATGCTTTGATTTTGATTTTGAGGATCGACCGGAGGGCACGGTGGAGCACACAGTGGAGGTGTGCCCCGCGTGGACGGTGGGCGGCGACCTCTCGCGTCCAGCCCTGGTTCAAGTCATGGTCCGGAGCGAGATTGAATTGAACGCTACCCGTCACCTCCTTCTGCGAAGCAGTCATGCTAGAGAAGGAGGTGGCGGAACGTGAGAGGGAGAGAACCTGACGTCCCATCCGCCGCGGGAGACGCCCCGGGCGTCGGGGACCACCACGTTGTCCCCGGCCACCGTAGGCGCGGGCCTGTGGACGGTGGGCTATGGGCTAGCTCCGTCCGTCCGTCTCATGACGACAGCGAAGGGTTTAAAAAATATATATACATTTTTTAAACCCTTCGACACGTCGCCAAGCAGTCTGTGTTTCTGACCCTGCCTGTTACCAAATTATTATGAGCTTTATAATTTAGATATCTATCTAAAGTTATACCTAGGTACTTAATATTATCAACAGTGGTAATGGATGAACACTGGCATAAGTGTAAATGTGTACTGTTACAGGAGTGAGCCTTTATAGTGATATCAATATAAGGTTGTGAGGTCAGTGAGATAGAGAACGTCATCAATTTTGTCTTGGATGTGTTAAGCGTTAAAGCATGGCATCGAAGCCAGTTAAAGGCAGAATTAAAACCTTTTTGTGCAACAATCTGAAGTTCTGACCAGGAGTCAGCGAAAAAAGTAAGAGCTGTATCATCAGCAAAAGACACAACTTTAGCATTTGAGAAATTGAGATTGCAGAGGTCATTTAAAAAGATGAGAAACAGCGTAGGGCCAAGTATACTACCCTGCGGCACACCATAACAAATCGGGAGCTCGCTGCTAAAGTGGTCACCAATTTTCACCATTTGCAATCTATTTGTCAGATAGCTTTTAAACAGTTCAAGCTGTTGTCCTCTGACGCCTGCTCTCTCAAGTTTAAGTAAGAGGGTAGAGATTGGAACGGTGTTGAAGGCTTTAGCGAGATCAAGATATACTGTAAGCACCTTCTTGCGACTGTTGATTTTCTCTACTATGAAGTTCGTTTGGTCATGAACTGCATCACCGGTTGACTTGTTCTTCCGGAACCCAAATTGCTGAGAAGAAAACACATTATTCTTTTCGAAAAAAATCTACCTATCTCTTATTAATTAGGTGCTCAAGAATCTTTGAGAGGGCAGGTAGTACCGCTATAGGGCGATAGTTATTGAACGAGTTTCCATCGCCACCCTTAAAGAGAGGGTGTATAATAGCCTTTTTTAAAGCTGATGGAAAGATAGCAGTCTCGAAACAGAGGTTAAATATGTGGTTTAAAACTGGCGCCAGAATATTGCAGTATCTCTTAAGGACCACAGGAGAGATACCATCCCATCCAGTGGCTGCAGAGGATCTAAGGGACTCAATTACAGATTTAACGTCATCAATATTATCACCATACAATACAATTGTATTGTATTGTATTGTATAGCGGGCTGGTGTCCGCAACTTTACGTCAAAGCGCGTATTTTGCGCACGGGTGGGAAATTTATTCGATCCACCCTAACTCCCCGAGTTGTGGTGTTGTTCACTAGTTCGGTTCCTTACCAGTGTGCGTAGGTATCCGAAAGGGAGTGGTACGATAGGTTCGGGTCCCACCGCTGCCATGCTCGATCCCCTTCTAGCGATTTCGTTCGCCGCATCATTGCCACGGGAATCGCTGTGTCCCTTAATCCATTGGATGGTTATAATAATGAGATTACCAACCTGGTTCAGGCGTTGGTGACACTCGTGTATTAACCCAGAGTTGACTGTGTGGTTGTTTAGTGCTAGCAGTACAGCCATGCTGTCTGAGAGTATCCGAATTGAGTGGTCCACAACCTTCCTGGCTAAGATGGCAGATGCCGCCAGGGAAATGCCCATGCATTCTGCCTGAAATACCGTGTTGTGGGCCCCCAGAGGTTTGGCTATGTGGATGTTGAGATCCTCCGAGAAGACTCCAGCACCTGTGCCAGTACCTGTTTTAGATCCATCCGTGAAGATCCGTAGTTGCGCGGGGTTTAATCCCTCGCAGCGGTGATCCTCGTGGAGCTGGATTTTGTACTTCTTATAGAATACGAATTGTTTTGGTATCCGATTGTTTATTGCTTTCGCCAGGCGGAACTCGTTGTGGAATCCCTCCAGTACCGCGGTGTGCTGTGTTTCTTTCTTACCCCAGAGTTGTAGTGTGTGTGTGTGTGTGTTGTGTGTGTGTTGAGGCGTACAGCCGTCATCGTCGCTTCCTGCTGTATGAACAGATGAAGCGGTGGGAGCCCCAGCATGGCTTCAAGAGCTGCGGTCGGGGTAGTCCTCATGCAGCCTGTGATCGCCATGCAGGCAAGCCTTTGCATGCGTTGCAGTTTGATGGAGGCTGTAGTTAGTTTGGTGCGGGGCCACCAGACCACTGCCCCATAAGTGATCATAATTTTAGAGGTCTCTATCTATTCTCAATCTCATTTTATTTTTTCTTTCCATTCAAATTTTTTCAATAGTTCAATTTTTTTTTAGTTTTCATCTTTTGCTCACAATAGTAACAGCACTATTGACAATATTTGTGTCACTTGTTTAATTTTTTTTTTTAAATACAAAATTTTCTTACCTTTGT
Organism: Xestia sexstrigata; assembly: GCA_941918905.2. NCBI lineage: Eukaryota > Metazoa > Arthropoda > Insecta > Lepidoptera > Noctuidae > Xestia > Xestia sexstrigata. The sequence continues at coordinate 22,443,408 of OW799211.2, forward strand.
ATAGATTCTTTTTTAAACTTTTGTTGTGAATGAGTGTACATTGTAGGCTTTGTAGATCCCCAGATGCTTGTTAACTTTTGTTAAATATTTTTCTGTTTTGGGTTTTTTGTATAGTAAGCAACGACCTATTGTCGGGCCTACGCTGTCCCCCATGGGCGTGCGCTACGAAGAGACAATTAGACAAAGCCTACCCTACCAACTGGGGCAATTATTATAACTAATGAACTAAGTAATAAAATAACACTTTGTACAAAATATTAAAAAAAGTTTAAACTCCTGTTCGAATACGTATTATCGAATAACCAACACTGTACTGGAAGTTGCTACGAAGCTCGACGCTCACCCGCCGGACGCATCTAATAGGCAAACAGTCTACTAGCCTAAAACCCATTGATCAATTTACGCACACAGCGGCACATTGGTGCATATTTTCGTGTGTATGAACCTCACACATGTATAGATTGCAGCCATTTTTGGGCGTAGCTGGGCTATGATTGGCTGCTACAACACAAGGCCAGGATTCAAGGTGGATGTTCTTTAGCCCGCGAAATTCAAATTTCCTTACGTTTTTTGCAATTTGCAGGCCAGTGCTATGTTGTATGTTGATTAAAATATGACTACATACGTCTTACAGCCGCAAATCATAATATTTAATCATCAACATATAACTTAGCACTGGCCTGCAAATTGCAAAAAACGTGAGGAAATTTGAATATCGCGGGCTACCGTGCAGCAATGCACTAAGCAGGGTTGGTTCCGGTTCCCTTCCAAATTAAATAAAAATTAGTGGAGATTTCGTATTATCCTGCAAAATTTTGTTGATCACTGTTGTGAAGCAACTCGATATGAAAATGCTGCAATTTTAGTTGGGCGTATTTTTCCAACGACAAATTAGAAATTATATTTTTCTGAAGGAAGCCATTATTGTTTCATTGTGACAAGCAATTTATATCGCGATCTTGAATGTTTTAATTTTAACATATTAAGTTATTTACACATTTGTTTTGAAACAAAAAACGTACATTCAACAGTAACAGGTAGTGTAAATATTAATTTTGTTGTGTATTAATTGTTTATTCACCTAACAATGGTGTTTACTTGTGAAGTTTGTGCTGATAATGTGAGTTTGTTAGAAGTTAAAGGCAATAAGTTTTCTCAATTATCGTATAATGACAAGCTTCAAGTTTTGTATAATGGTAGATGTGTACCCGACTTACGAGAATTAATCCAAAAATATGGTAATTCATCGCGTACTCGTCATTTTAATCCTCAAAATTATGCAACATTTACCTGGCTGTGTGGCTGTATACATACAAATAAATTATTTTGTTTTCCGTGCATATTGTTTAATACTTCCAGTAAGTGGAGTGAGGGATTTATTGATTTGCATAATTTTCATTCCTCGGCCAAAAAGCCTGACCTATCAGAAAAACATATAGAGGCTTGCTTAAAGTTAAAATCATATTTGAAAAAGGATAGGTATTTAATTTATAAATGAGTTCATTTTTTCACAGATTTCAAATCCATAGTTAACTTATTAAATATATTTATACATGCGAATCACAATGAAATAGGGCCTTCAAAGGCCGCTTCGGATATCTTGCAAGTGACGTGTTCTGTAACTATCACCCACTCACTGGGTTAAGATATTTGAGGTGGCAGAATCTTTCTTCTGTTTGCATCGTTAGAAAATCGTGAGTTGAACCTTGAATAATGTGGTGAGTTCTTGCATTTATAACTTTTGTTTTTACAGGCTTATTTTCAAATAATATCTATCAATAAATGGCCTACCCTTCATGGTGGACTACTGTACGCCACTGCTGTCCCCCCATATTTAAGTACTAATGCTGTAACAAAATAATATTGTAATACCTACCTAATGATTTGAGAAAAGAGTAACCAACGAGTTTCTTGCCGGTTCTTCTCCATGGAAACGACCAACGCGAACCGAGCACCTTTTTCGACGTTTTATAAGTGCCCATCTAGGCCTATGTGAAATAAAATATTTTGATTATTAACTAATATTTACTTTTTAAACAAATTAACTTATTATATATATAATAAGTTAATTTGATTATATATAATTAATTAATTTATTTGTTGTCGAAATAAAATAAAATAAATTATTTTTTATATTAGGCTGTTTAGCGGCTTCATACCTTAGCTTCTCCTTCAACCTGGCGAAAGCAAAGAGCGAAAAAAAAAAAGAAAATTTAAATCATAGTTTCCTAATAATTCATGACAGAAGTATTTTTCGTTAAAATTTCTTCAAAAGTGTATTGAAAAACGTCGTTTGATACACGTGGACATTTGTTATTGCAGTTCTCGGCTCAAAAACACCCTCGCCTACGGCTCGGGAGTTAATTCCGCCTCGGGTGCAAATACAAACTTACTCCACTTGTATCAAAATGTACTATTTCTTTCTGCCTTGGAACAGATTTAACAGGATTTTATCAACCCTATCGAAAAATATATTCTTTACTTCATACTTACTACAAATTTAATTTTAGAATAAGCCAATAAAATAATCGTACTGTTCTACAAGACTTCAAATACAACACTGCTCATCTCATCAATAAACCGATCGTCTTCCCCCTACTCACCTTAATAAAAATCTGAAAAGCAAAGGAACCATATTTGAAAGCGTCCATTTTATAGCTTTTGCCCGCGGTTTCACTCGCGTTAATTTTGAATTAAACGATTAATTCGCATTAAGTACTAAATTTTACATAATCTATATATATAATAAATCCGTAGACGTGGCGTTTCTGTACATTGAAAATATTTGGAAAAAAATAGTAGGGGTGTTAAAGAATCACCAACAGAACCTATTTCAGAATTTTTGTCTGTTATATGTCTGTGTGTCTGTGTGTCTGTGCGCGATGTTTTGTTACAGCAGCACGTGTTCATTATTTATTTTATTTTATTCTACAGTTTTAGGAAAACTTACAGCTAAAAATTTACACACGATTAAGAGTATTTAACAAAAATAAGACCAAAAGTATAAGTTTTTACAAATAAATAAAATAAATATCGCTGGACATGAACACACAGCGCCATCTAGTGCCACATTAAGCAACGAGGCTTGTGTCGTGGACACCAGATAGTTGATATACTACATAGATACTTTTTACATTTATTATACATACTTATTATACATATAAACATCCATGACTCGGAAACAAATGTCCATGCTCATCACACAAACATTTGCTCCAACTGGGACTCGAACCTGGGACCCTAAGAACGTAAGGCAGCCTCACCACCACTACGCCATTCGGGTCGTCAAAATAAAAAAGAAATGAAATAGAAAAGAGCTTATAAACAAAAACAAAAATATTGAAGAAGGCAGACAGTGTTTGTAAAGACAGAATCATAAGTAAGTAAAAAATGTGTTTCAAACAGCGCAAATTGCATTCAATTAGTTTACGTTATCAAAAAATAAATTACAAAGAGCCCTTTTTAATTTTGAGATGCTAATACTGAAAATATCGATGTCTACGCCCTGGCCAACCGCATTATACGTATGACTCGCTCTTATTAAGTATGAGTTTCGTCTATATTTCGTTCCTACCACAGGAGTATGCAACAGACGGGTATTGTGGCGTAGAAGGGATCCGCAGTCCAATTTTGCTCAGCAGTTCGGAAGCTCGCGATTCTAAATGAAAACGCCAAGTCTGCAATTCTTCTACGTTCAGAAATAAGAAGTAGATGGAATCTTTTACAGCGTAGGAGTTAGGTAGGAGAATAAGTTTTAAACCGGAATTGAATATACCTCAAAAAATTTCTTTGTATGCCTTCTAATCGATTAATATATAAGTTGTAATTGGGATTCCAAACTTGAGAGGCATACTCGAGATGACTGCGAACAAAGGTACAATAGAGAATTTTAATGGTTGTGATGCTCCTTTTATATAAAACCAACATGATTAGATGCAATGCACAAAGATATTGTGCATAACTTAGAGAAGCAACCATCGCGCATGAATTCGCCGTTAGAGGCGATTGTGTAGACTAAGGTCTTCCGAAATGTTAGATCTTATACAGTGTTCGCGCGTTGCGTGCTTTTTATCACGTATTTAAACTAATACAGGTTGTTTGGCGTATGGACCGACACAATTTTTCCAGGGGTTTGGGAGGTCATTACCTAGGTCTACCCATACATCCCCTGTGTCCCAAATGTCGCGGCTGGTTACATATGTTTTTTTTTAATTGGAAAAAATACCCAAAATGTTTCCTTTAATTCGAAATAACTTTTTCGTATCCCAATATTTATTTTGTGCCATTACCCACAACCGAAAAAGTTATTTGAAATTAATGGAAACATTTTGGGTATTTTTTCATTAAATAAAAAACAGGCAACCAACCGTGACATTTAGGACATAGGGTGTATGGGTAGAACCTAAGCTAATGACCTCCCAAATCCCTGGAAAAATTGTGTCGGTCCAAACGCCAAACATCCTGTATAGGCATCTTGTATATTGTATAACGGGCTGGTGTCCGCAACTCCACGTCAAAGCGCGTATTTTGCGTATGGGCTATAATCCACCACGCGGGCCCAGTGCGGATTGCTAGATGTCACATGTCTTCGAATTTTTGGTTCTAGGACCTGCCGGTTTCCTCACGATGCTTTCCCACCGTTTTGAGAGCAGTGGTGATGAAGTAAATTACACAAAGTAATGCGCCTGTCTGGGTTCGACCCCACGACTTACTGTTCGTAAGTCGGGGCCGCCACCACTGGGACACTGCTGCTCTCCCCTGTAGATATATGTAATAACTATATAAGGAAAAGTTTTAATAAATCACTACATAGTATAAAACAAAGTCACTTCTCGCTGTCTGTCTGTCCTTATGTATGGTTAGATCTTTAAAACTACGCAACGGCTTTTGATGCGGGTTTTTTTATAGATAGAGTGATTCAAAAGGAAGGTTTATATGTATATAACATGCATAAAATAGTAGAGAAACACTGATAATTTTAGAGGTTTAATACGAGGTTTAATATGTTATATACATACAGGGTGTAAAAGACCTCATCACGAAGCCGTCAACCAAGCATTCTGTACATCAAACTAAATAACTTTTCGCAAAAAATATTGCTGGGAAACGATTTTATTTTGGGGTGAAAAATCATGTTTTGTGGTAGAACTCAATGTAACGCACTCAAAACATTGTGCTGATGGATGGATTGAATAGTACGGGGGTCGTGGAGGTGTTTAAAGTAAAAATCTTACATTAAAAACTTGTCAATAAGTTGGAACTTTGACCCCCAATATCTCCGTAACTAGGTATGGTGTTTAACAAAAAAATGATCGCAATGACGAGGAGAACCAGTGCCTTTCGGTTTCGTTAAGAGGTGTTTTACACCTTATAGAAACCTTCCTCTTGAATCAGTCTATATCAGCGTAATCGGTGTACATACATAAAAAAAAAACAATCGAATTGAGAACCTCCTGCTTTTTGAAGTCGGTTAAAAAAACCCGCATCAAAAGCCGTTGCGTCGTTTTAAAGATCTAAGCATACATAGGGACAGACAGAGAGCGAGATGTGACTTTGTTATGATATACACTACTACATAGTATGTAGTGATGCTGTAAATCTATATAGATTATCTTCGATATCTATTTTAGAACATATTAAACACTATTCAATTAAAATGAATATCTTAGGAGTTATCGCAACTGCCGGGGTCGAGGGAAACAACTGGGTGAGTCTAAACAGGGTACCGGGGCCCTGGAACCCAAGGGCAACCGAAAGAACAGGGTGGTCTTAGTCAGTAAGTCTGACAGTCCCATCCGCTCCACCCAGGGCAGGAGGACTCATTTAATGATTTTACCACCCAAAAAAAAAAAATGAATTATTGGAAAATAAAGGCCCCCGCTTTACAAAATAATTTCACAGTAAGCGCACTTCTTTTTTTGTTCTAAATTGGTCCCCCGTTGGTTGAAGCCGGGGCGGGTCGCTAGTTTATTATAAAATATGATTCTTTTTTTGTGAGAAACGTGTATCTCAAAGTTGGTCCCATTTAAGGTGGATGATCCAGGGCAGCCCGCGAAATTCAAATTTTCTTACGTTTTTTGCAATTTGCAGGCTAGTGCTAGGTTGTATGTTGATTAAAATATTATTCGCGGCTGTATGACGGGTTCCTTGTCAGGAGACAAGAAACCCTTATCGTTTCGTCATGTCCGTCTGTCCGAGGTTTTGTTAAGAGACCGTTAGTACTAGTAAGCTGTAATTTTGTAGGGGTGTGTGTATATCAATTACGCCGACAAAGTGGAAAAATAAATTTTTGGAAATTATATTTTTTTAGTATAGCTCCCCACTTCACATGTAGGGGGCAAGTGGGGATAATTTTTTTTTTTCGTCTGCCCCATCGTTTGGGGTACCGTTGAATAGGTCTTTTAAAATGACTTAGGGGTTTCTAAAACTATGTTTCGATTTAATGCTCCATTTACGAAATATTAAACTCTATGGCAAACTTTTGTTCGAGTGGACTCCCCCCCTCTAAGAGCTAAACTTCTAGCTTAAAAAATCTGGAAAAATTCATAATAATAGTACATTTCATGAACTCTAGAGGAAAATTGGACGTACACACATCAACACGGTCTAGGGATATTTTTAAAAAAGCGAATTACTATCAATGTGTTAATTACTTATATGACATGTATATATTTAAAAGATACGTTATTTAATATTCTACCATTTTTTAATAATGGTTAAGGTATAGATTAAAATTTCAGGATTTTATGGAAAAAAAATGAAGCATAGACGGAAACCGTATATGAATGAACTTTTAATTTGTGAGTAAAAACTGAAAAAAATAGAAAAATCATTTAATTTATGTTTATAAACTTGAAGTTAGTAGTCTGAGAAAGCGCCTATGATATTCATAACACATCGGCAACGATTCGGCATGCTCAGAACAAGGTTGTCAATGTCTTGCTGCGGAATATTGTCCCATGTCCTTCTGAGGTGCGCAAAAAGTTGATCTTCTGTAGCCAGATTTTCAGGAACTTCCTTCAGAGCTCTTCTTTGCAGCATATCCCACGCATGCTCAATGGGATTTAGATCTGGCGATTGAGCAGGCCAGTCTAAGGCCCTAACATTATGTGTATGTAACCAAGCTGCTACCGTTCTCGCCGTGTGTGCCCGGGCATTGTCGTGCATGAGCAGGAAATCTTGCCCCATTTGTGTTCTGTGGGGCAAGATTACGGGCCCCAGCACCTGTTGGACGTATCGTTCTGCCGTCATATTGCCCCGCACCCAAACGAGATCCGTCCGTCCTCCAAGACGAATTCCTGCCCAAACCATAATTGTTCCTCCTTGGTATGGGTGAACTTCCCGAGGGTTCTGGAGACGGCTCCATCGTCCAGGAACTCGCCAAACACGCGTCCTTCGTGAATCTGGATGGAAGCCGAACCTGGATTCATCCGTGAACAGCACATTGGACCATTGGTCACGGCCCCAGTCCACGTGGTTCCGAACCCATTCTAATCGTCGTCCACGATTGCCTCTCCGTAAAGGTGGGACCCGGAGTGGTCTACGAGAGCGTAGATTGCTTTCATGCAGTCGCCTTCTTACAGTTTGGTCACTCACAAGCACTTGGCGTTCCACTCGCAGCCTTTGGACCAATTAAGTCGCCGTTGCATTGCATTTGGTTGTGCTCGCGCAGTAATTTGCAAAAATCGGTCTTGTCTGGGGGTAGTGATGCGACTTGGCCCCCGGTGCCTCTCCGCTACTTCACCTGTGGCACGATAGCGTGTCCACAATCTTGAAATTACATTTTGATGGGTCCCTATGGCCTCAGCAACATTACGCTGAACAGATCCAGCTTCCAGCATTCCCACAGCTCGTAACATCTCCGCCCTCGTCAAATGTCGGCGTTGCATGGCTACAATACCTCAATTTTAACTTTATCTTTCGTTTAAAAATGAAAAAAAACGGTAACTAAACGTAATTCGTATTGTTTTCTAAATTTCGCACAAATGAAAATTCCCTCTCCTATACATCAAGACATTGTTATGCACACCGAAACAAAAGAATTTTCAAAAATTTGAATTTGGACTTAGTCTGAGATAAATTACAAACAAATCGGTGTATAAAAGATTCCAATGCGGCCAGTACTTTTCGAGTTATTTAATTGAGTATGAAATATCCATAGACCGTGTTGATGTGTGTAGATAATCAAAAAGTATCCAATCCACAGTATGGGCGAAAATGAGCTGAGTATGCAAAATTAGTCTCTATGGCCCTACATTTTCGATTAAGAAGTAAAAACACCCTTGTCAAAATATGTTAATAAAACCTTTTTATTAATATGAGACCATTAACAGAGAAATTATCCTATATTGAAACTGGTCTGCAATTTATAACTCAAAAAGAATCCAATCTACCTGGATTTCTTTTGATAAATTAGAAAGCACATGTAAATTCTCAAAAATGATCCAAGCTATTTGATTCTTTTTGCTTAATTTAGTTTTGATGTGATGGGTATCTTATTATTGAAATAACAAAAAGGATCCAGATTACGTGGATCCTTTTTGATAAATATCTATAGTAAATTTTATCGCATTGGATTAAAATAACTAAAAAGAACCAGTTTTAGTTTCACGATATAATAATATTATAAAATAATTAATAACCAATTATTTTAAAACAATAATTGTAAAAAGTTGATGTATATTTACGCAAAAAGCGTGACGAAAAATGTGGGTGGTTGGAATAAAACACAAGAAGAAGACGTAGAATTCATTAAATCTCTCATAAATTCATTGCCGAAATATGAGTCTCATTACAGGCGAGAGCAAAATAGTGGCTCTCAATATTTAAAAGTGGGAATGACAATATTATTATAGCGGTTAATTTAACTTTATTAGTTTAGCAGTAATAGTCGTTGAACTTGGGTGTTGGATTATTTTTGTTATTATAACTCTTAATCCAATCTTCGAAGACCAGGGACAGGCCGAACGAGGAGCACGACGGCGCGGAAAGATCGCTAGGTATATGGTGTCAACAATTTTGACAAATCGCTTTCTTACGGCTGTTGGAGTAAAGAATCATCATTTACGAGTTGGAGGAAACAATCTGAGTACGGATACATTAAGGCGGCATCTCGCTAAAGCAAATCTAAAGACCTGCAAATGGCCCAAAACTAGAAAGACACCACAGGAACCCATGGTAGAGAACACGAGAATTGGACTCTGAATGACTGGTCAAGAATGTTGGTTTCAGACGAGTCTAGATTATGTTTATACAAGCACGACGGGAGGAAAAGAGTAATACAGAAGACTGGGAGAGCGCTATGCTATAACCAAGCCTGTTTAGAAAAATGTTACCATATGGCGAAGGCTTTGTTCACGCGTGGGCTGGGATTTCTTCGAAAACCGCACTGGGCTAGTGGTGATAGAAAATGGAACTTTAACGGCAAGTCAACAAGCAGTCAAGAAAGATGAAAGATATGTCACTGAAATTTTGACTGACTAGTTGGTCCATTTTTAGTAGACATGGGCGAGAATGCCGATTTTATGTCAACGGCGGGCGAGCCCGCATACAGCTCAGTAGGGCTATTACGTATCTCTGTTGACAGCTTGAAATGATAGTAACTGGGCTCAGTGTCCATCAATTAATTGTCAAAAGGTTAGTTTCGTATTATGTATGACCAGTCGCGATCAAATATGACGTCATTGGTTGTCATCGTGGCTGATAGTCACCGTAACTCATTTTGACAGACGCTTTCGTATCGATACTTATATTATTTCGATTATGTAAGCATAGTGGACAACAAATTGATGACAACTGAGTTTAAAGTGGCTTTCGTGAAATACGTTAAACCGTACCCGGGCTGTTAGTCACCGTAAAGTGATATCCAGTCAGTGCGATACGTAATACCAATATTATGACATTCTTAGTTGTCATCAAAGTTCGGTGTACAACCGAAACTTGATAAACACTGGATATCAGAATTAATAAATACGTAATAGGCCTACAGATAGTGTTTGCCTAATTTCAAAAAGACGGTATCGCACTATTTGCACACATGGAGTGCCAGCACGCTGCCCCGACTTAAACCCCGTTGAACATGCACGGGAAGAACTGGGACGACGTGTACGTCAGCGGAATCCGCAACCAATCACGCTACATGAAATAAAAGAAGCTCTAAATTAGACGAATGGCAGAATATTCGCAGCCTCGCCTCATAAACCTATATAGTATAAAGTATGTCAAATCGCATAACAGCAGTATCGCGAGCTCGCGGAGGCAACACAAAGTACTGAAATGCGTGAAAACGGCACATCTGTAAACTATCTACATTTACGAAAATACTGGAAAAACTACGCATTTTTATTTACCTATTTTACATTTATTCATAATAAAAAGCTTGAATTCATTTTTTTTTATTTTGCATTTAAGCACATTAAAATACATATTCTTTAATTTAGTCTTTATTTCATAAAGATAGGGTCAGATACTTTTGAAGATGTTGAAGATTTTCTAACCGATACTTTTTCTTTGCGGTCCAGTGTAGTCATTCCAAGTTCAAATTGATTTTCTTTTAGACTGCGAAATTGATAGGGACTCTTACTTCATTGAACTCCTTCCCGCCACATTATAGTCGCAGTCTGTAGGTAGGTGTCGTCCAGTGATAGTGACAACGGTCACAGGAGGCTCTCGTAGCCCGTAGGATAGAATATAGCGGGGGGCGGGGGCATGTGCGCCGGGCTCCGCACACACCCGCCGCGCTGGTACCACTAGACGTGCCAAATGCGCGTGGGAGCTGTAATTGTCTACTTGCTGACACTCGCACGTACATTAGCCGAAGGAGGCACTCCACGCACCCTCACTGCCCCCCCCGCATGTCTCACCGGGCACCGTTCCTCGCTGACCCTGTTCGGTGCGACCGCGGCAAGGTTAGTTTACGCGCCGCACACGACAAGCCGCAGTGCGCACGTGGCGTGGCGCTCGTGTCGTGCTGTTGATTTATTATGTCTGCCGAGTGCTGCATGTCGCATCCGGCGTTACATTGTTGGAGCCAATACTTCACATAGTCTGTTGAGGCATGTTCACACGTAGTCGAAATGTGTACACTGTACACACAGCACACTGCGCATAATTAGCACTGCGTATTATTGTAAAAAAAATGTTTTCATACAATCGTATTGAACTATAACTATCCACTCTACAGCGTCAAACGCGCAAAAATCATATTTTTTTTGCATCGAACCGCGTTAAATTCGCGAATTAAACGCGAATAATTCGCAATTATTTATAAACACTTGACGATCGCAAACTACAAGAGATATAGCTAAATAAACTTTACAGTGGATAGCTGAATCCACCCCCCGCCCCTGCCTCCTGCTGTGTAATCTATTTAACCAAATTTCAAGATAAATAATTATAATTTGATACTCAAACAATAATGTAAAACTTGAAAAAACTGTGATAAAAACGGATATTTTGCTAATAAAATATTATATTTGCTCAACAACTATCAACTTCATATCTATTTTTTTTATATAAACTAGATTATATTTCCTTTCCAACAAGACCACAATCTCATTAATATCTCATTAGCATCATATCAAACATTCATTACAACCTAGATACTCACTGTTTGTTTACATCTGGTAACTAATTTTACCAGCCGCGGTTGGACGAACAAACAAAAAAAAACACAAAACCACTTGTTTTTTTGGTGTAGATAGTTGAAAAATCTAATCACCACACTTATTAAACACTATTTGTACGTTTTCACACACGTTTTAATCACAAAATCACTTATTTCTTCACACTTCACCATCACTGTAGGTATATATACCTACTGCATTTTCACAGGCGAAATACTGCAACTTTGCGATTCGAAACCTAATTTTCCTTATCATAATACGATAGTACAACTTCTGACGAACATTCAAAGGTATAACACTATATTACAATAACAAATACGTAACTCGTAAACACTTGAAATGTGACACTACCGATAACACGATGACGCAAGAAATGGCGCGCTTTGTTGACGATAATTTGTTACTTCATTGTGACACTTGTTGATGGAATAGAGCTATGATTTTTGGTACGGAGTTGAGGAATATTATAGAGATGGGAAGTAAACTATCCTATCCACGAACAAAGCACGTTTAGTCGATTTTTAATTAATTTATTAACGGGGGTATTTATCAAATGTTTTGGGTATGTTAGTGAACCGGTAGCGGTTGGGGGAAAACAACCGTTGGGTTTTGATCGATTCAGTTCCTTGTAAGGGTCATTTCAGTGTACTATATTGTTGTACCAGCTTATGCTTGTGGCTTCACCTGCCCTGCCGAGTTCGGTAATTATCCCTCGGGATCATACTACCGGGATAAAAAGTATCCTAATGTTGATCCAGGTTATAAACTATCTATGTGCTAAATTTCATAATCATCACAATCACAATCACTATCACTATCATTATAACTGTCACAACCACTATCACAATCACCATCACAATCACCATCACCATCACCATCACCATCACCATCACCATCACCATCACCATCATCGTTATCACAATCACCATCACCATTACTATACTAATCACAATCACAATCCCAATCACAACTACTACCACTACGCACTATTACAATCACCGTCATCGTTATCGCAATCATTATCATCATTATCACAATCACCATCATCGTTATCACAACCATCACAATAAATCAACAATAACCCTGTGTGTGCGGCCAGACTGGCAGCGCGGTGCGGTGCGCGGCGCGGGATCGGAGATCCCTGCTCCCGCCAGGGTTACCAATCTACGGGTTTTCCCCCCAAATTTAGGGGTAAATAAGAGGGATGTGATTTTTTTAGGGGCGTTCTATTTTTAAGGGTACTTTTAGTGCTGGGTTAGACTCCAAACGCGGGCGCGGTGCGGCATACTCAAACATAAACTTTATTGGAGACTTCACTTCAGTGTTCATAGTGGGAACGCGGGCGCGGGCTACTACGCACGGGCATCTCACGCCAAGACGCTATAGCTGCATAGCTCATTCATGCAAGTGGCAAAAAAAGGGGGATTTTCAAGTAATTGTGGGAATTTTAATTTTGACTTAGCTTGAGGGGTAAATATTTTTGGGAGTTGGTAACCCTGGCTCCTGCACTTGCCGCTCGCGTCCTCACTGCGGCCACTTGTATGAACGAGCTATGGCTTGAGCTGCGCGCGCGCAATTCGCGTGCGGCCCGCGCCAACTAGCCCGCGCCGCAGCCCGCGCCCGTTTGCCCACTATGGACACTCCAAATGAAGTTCATAATGTTTGAGCTCGTCGTACCGCGCCCGCACCGCACCCGCGTTTGCAGTCTGGCCGAGCACTGGAACTGTATAGTAGTGGAATCCGCCATCTTTTGGATCTCAAAATAAATGCAATTTCGTAATCAGCACCCCTGATAATCTCGGTATCGACACCCATACTGATTTTTAGACATTTCAACCCCATGGCACCCCAACAGGGGATGATGGTATTTCAGGTCCGCCACATTCAATCTTAAAATCGTTGTTTTTGTAATACAACCGACTCGATACCATACAAACAATAACCATGTTGATTTACAGACATTGTCACCCCATTTCCCCCTTTAGGGGTTGAATTCTGAAAAAAACTGAATTTTCATTTTCAACTGAGTTTTCTAATTTCTCGATAGGAGTACTCCTGTAAAGTTTCGAATGAAATAGTCTAACTAATCTTATTTCCCCATGTAAACTTTGGATCCCTGTTGCAGCCTCTTAGGGCTATATTTTTTAAATCCTTTGTTAGTGCACCCTTAAATCTCATAAGGAACCTATGTGCCAAATTTGGAATCTCTAGACTCAGCGGTTTGGGCTGTGCATTGATTTTTAGACTTTGTCACCCCATTTCCCCCTCTTGGGGGCTGAATTCTGAAAAAACCTAAAACAAATGTTTACTCATTTATCGATAGGAGTACTCCTGTTAGGTAACTAATCTTGTTTCCCCATACAAATTTTAGAGCCCCGTTTCACCCCCTTAGGGAGTGAATTTTGAAAAATCCTTTCTTAGTGCACCCCTAGACCACTCAAGGAACCTACTTGCCAAATTTGGAATCTGTAGACCCAGCGGTTTGGGCTGTGCCTTGAAATGTCAATCACTCAGTCAGTCAGTTTCTTCTTCTTTTATATATTTTTGTATAGATTTTTTCGAAAATAGAAGTAGTTAAGTGTAGTACTCCTTATTAAATCAGCTATCTGCCAGTGAAAGTCCCGCCAAAATCGGTCATGCCGTTCCAGGGATTAGCCGAAACAAACAGACAGACAGACAAACTGAAAATTTTTAAAAACACTGTGCGTTAGCTTCCAACCATAAGCCTAGAATGCTAGATAATAAATTTAGTGAGTTTTACTTCGAAAATTAAGGAATTTCCATAAACAACTTCATTATCCCTTTTAACATAAACAACTTCATTATCCCGTTTAACATAAACAACTTCATTATCAGTATGTATTGCACACAATTTGAAAACACATTTGTCCCTAAGACAATATCTGTAAATAGTAACGCTTCTTTCAACGACTGGGCCACCATTGGTATTCATAAGAGTCGAAAACGACTTTATGAGCTGTATGAAGAGCGGACTTATGTAAAAACTGTAGAATTTAATTTGTATGTTAAGAATTATTCAAAATTATTTAAAAAAGTTTGTTTTATAGCAAAGTCACGTTACTTGAGTTCAAAAATTAAAAATAGTAGTAATGTAATTAAAATGACATGGAACATTATTAATAGCGAAACGGGAAGGTCTTGCAACCGAAATAGTGACTACAGCCTTGCTATTGGCGATAATATTTTAAATTCAGATACTCAAGTTGCCACAGCCTTTGAAAATTTCTTTGCGGATATTCCCGTATCGACTACTAAATCGCTAAACTCGTCACCTACTGCTGCTGAGTCTTTACTAAGGGAAAACGTTTCAGTCTGTGATTCCGAATTTAATTTTCAATATGTCACCTGTAAAGATATAATTAAAACTTTTCACACCATAAATGTTAAAAAGACCGCCGATCTATGGGGTCATTCTGTAGACGTTGCTAAATCCATTATAAACATTGTAGCTCCTTCATTAGCTGTAATATTTAACGATTGTATTGACCGTGGTGAGTTTCCTGATCTAATGAAATATAGTAAAATAATACCATTGTTTAAATCGGGTAGTACATTAGACCCCACTAATTATAGACCCATTTCAGTACTACCCACCTTTAGTAAAATTTTTGAAAAATTAATTTTGGCACAAATGCAAAGTTTTTTCAATAATCATAAGTTATTACATAAAAAACAGTTCGGTTTTACAAGGGGTCGTTCAACTACTGATGCCGGTGTTGAACTTTTAGGTCACATTTATAATGCCTGGGAGGACAAATGCGACGCTTTGGGCATTTTTTGCGATTTATCTAAAGCCTTCGATTGTGTTCTTCATGAAACATTAATCAGGAAACTACACCACTACGGAATCCGTAACGCCTCTCTGGATATTCTTATTTCATATTTGAGTGATAGGATTCAGAGAGTTGATGTTAACGGGAAAAGATCTCCCGGATCCGTAGTAAGAATGGGGGTACCCCAGGGCTCAATTCTTGGTCCTTTTTTGTTTCTTATTTATATAAATGACTTACCTTACGTCATAAAGGATAATCATGACATAGTATTGTTTGCAGACGACACTTCTCTTTTATTTAAACTCAAACGTCACCAGTTAGTTACGGATGATGTTAATAGCGCCCTGGCAAAAGTCGTTCATTGGTTTAATGTTAATAATCTACTTCTAAATGAGAAAAAAACAAAATGTATTAAGTTTACGATACCCCATGTAAGACAAGTGGAAACTACTGTACTAATTAAGGATGAAGAGTTGAAACCGGAAGAGAGCACAGTGTTCTTAGGCATAACTTTGGATGCCAAGCTTCAGTGGGGCCCGCATATAGACAAATTGTCGAAGAAACTTAGCTCTGCAGCATACGCCGTTAGAAAAATTCGTGATTTAACTGATTTAGAGACAGCCCGTTTAGTTTACTTTAGTTATTTCCATAGCGTGATGTCGTACGGTATTCTCTTGTGGGGCAATGCCGCCGATATTCAGACAATATTTGTTTTGCAAAAAAGGGCAATTCGTTCAATTTATAAATTAAGACCCAGATACTCCCTCAGAGAAAAATTTAAAGAGATTAATATTCTTACTGTGCCCTCTCAGTTTATTTATGAAAACCTTTTGTACGCACACAAAAATATTAATTTGTTTAAAAAATACAGTGATATCCACAACATAAATACGAGGAACAAACACAAATTTGTTGTTCCTGCAACGAGGCTCAAAAAAATAGGGGGTACGTTTAGATGCCAATGTATACGTTTTTACAATAAACTTCCGAGCCATATTCAAGCACTAAGTCTAAATAAATTCAAATCGTTCATAAAACGGAAGTTATGCCTGAAAGCCTACTATCATGTTAATCACTATCTCGAAGATAAAAAGGCTTGGGATTAAGCTGCTCCAATTAAATTTGCTCTGTGAATGGCGAAATTTCGGACTTCGCTTGTTTATTGTTGATTCCTTTCTTGTATACACTCTGACATTTTATGATTTGACATGTATTTTATTATTTTTTACTTTATTTTTTTATTATTTTATGTGACATTTACTGATTTGACATGAATACTTATTTCATTAAGTATTTTACTTTTTATTATCATTGTGACATTTAATGATTTTTGTGATTTTTACTTACATTCATTTTGAAAAGAACTTGTTATTAATTTTATTTGATTATTGTGAATGTGGGGACCATGTGGGTCACATTTGTATTTTTTGTTTATTTTTTTCCCACAACTGTCTGGCAGTTTGAGTACTATAAGCGACCTACCCAAATGTCCTTTCTTTGGTATTGTTCGTCGTTTCGTTGAGCTCCTTGAGTTATAAGTCGAGCTACACGATAACTGACAAATGCTTGCAATGACTGGACAGGTCCACTCAAATCTGTGTGGTTCTTTCTTCAAAAGACCATCTCAGACACTAATCTGCATAGTCCTCATGTGAATTGAGCAAGATTATGTCTGGACTTCAAAAGAGACTATGACCTCTGAGTTTGTTTCGGCTGTTTCTTCTCAGAGTAGTCAGGTACGAAACACCGGCCCCATCTAGTTTTAAAAAGTGACGTGTAAAAGTGTTTGTAAAAACCTACTTGCAAAATAAACATCATTTATCATTTATCATTTATCCCTTTTAACATAAACAACTTCATTATCCCTTTTAACATAAACAAATTCATTATCCCTTTTAACATAAACAACTTCATTATCCCTTTTAACATAAACAACTTCATTATCCCTTTTAACATAAACAACTTCATTTTCCCTTTTAACATAAACAACTTCAATTTAACCCTTCGGGTGTATTATGAAAAACGCTTAGACACGTATAAAATAATTTTTAATCATCAGCCTAAACACAAAATTTGAAGATCGTAACTTTAAAACGGACGATTTTCCATACAAACTTTCATCCCCTATTTAACTCCCTTAAGGGTCGAATATCTAAAAATCCTTCCTTAGTCCTGTCTACATTATAAAGGCAAACTCTGTGCAATATTTCAAGTTTCTAGATCCAAGGGTTTGGGCTGGGCGTTGATGAGTCAGTCAGTCAGGCCTTTTGTTTTTATTTATACTACTCTGTCAAGAAAGTACCGGGAAAAGATCAATAATACACAAAATGTCTGTTATTCATCCAAATTTATTTTATCACCTTCAAAGTATGCTCCTTTAGAAACGATACACTTGCGCCAACGAATAATCCATTAATCAAAACATTTTTTAAACGCTGCTTCCGGAATTGAGTTCAGTTCTCGCCGCGAATTCTCCTTTATGTCTTCTATCGATTGAAAACGGGTGCCACGAAGTGGTAATTTGAGTTTAGGAAAAAGAAAAAAGTCAGCAGGAGCCATATCTGGTGAATATAGTGGTTGCTGGATGGTATTTGTTGAGTGTTTGGTCAAAAATTCGTTCACAATGATAGCCTTGTGCGAAGGCGCATTGTTCAAGGAGACGGCGAAATCACGGCGCGATCTAATTTAAATCATAAGAAATGTTCGGAGTTGCCGACGTGCTCGATAGATGGCGTTGACGTCGAATTAGATCGCGCTATGGTTTCGTTACCACCGATAGTATAAGTAGATTTGGAGTTTTTTTGTACTTGAGATTCTTTGCGATTTTATATATAATATACGCCTTATTGGAAACAAAGTGAGTTTCATTAGCTGGTGTTCTCGCCTCGCCTTCGGACCTTGAGAACTTGTTCATGGTCCTTCGAGCCGGATTGGCGTGAAGGTGTTTTTTGGGTAGTCATCGGTGGTGGTGGTGATTATCGCCCCACAACGTCAGTACTGGGCAGTGGTTTGCTGCTCAGAGCATCCCTACAGCGAGGCGTCAGCGGTGACGTCATCGAAGCAGAGGATCCGGCTGGGTGCCGGAGGAGTGACGTTTTGTGGAGGAGCCAGGCAGAGGAGTTCGCGGAGTGGCCAGCAGAGGTCGCCTCAAGTGCGGCGTGTGACGTCCAGTATCAGTGTCAGTGAGTGCATAGTGGAAGAAATCGTGAGTACATTTTCGACCTTATTACTAAGAAGAAAATAACTTCAACAATTCAAGAAAGTGCATTGAAATTTGAACCTTAAATTCGCTAGCTAATTTACTTAGCCGTTGTTAGTAGTAGTTTGGACTTGTACTAATTTAAGCAAAAGTTGTTGAGACGAGGAACCTATGCCCGATTTCACTAAAAAATACAAGTCCAAAAGACTTGTAAAATTTTAAACATTATCTGGGACTTAGAAAAATTTCGCAGTGCTTCAAATAAACTTTTATGGTGTTATTGAACGTGTTTATTGGACAATAAGTTATAGTGTTATGGGTATTTAGTAGTTGCTAGAAAATTGTTTATTTTATATTTGTGATCTAACCTACTTGTTTTCAATTAAAAATGGAGTCGCTTAACGATATTCAAGAAGATATTAAAGCTAAAATGCTTAAGTCAAAATGTAACTTTAAAAAATCTCCTAAAGAGCGTCTAACTGTTTGTTATATCGAAACTAGGATTGAAAACTTAGAACAGCAATGGCAACTATTCCACACAACACATGTAAAAATAATTAGTGAAGTAAAAAGGTCTGATTTAATTAGTTCAAATTATTTTAAGAATTGCTTGTATGATGAGGTCGAAGAGTTTTATATACAGTTTAAAAGCGAGCTGAAAGAACAATTAAACAATATGAAAATGTCTAGTGAAACGTATAATGTTAGTCCAGGAGCTAGTAGTAGTATAGGATTTAGAAACTTTAAGTTACCTGAGGTTAAGATACCTGTTTTCTCTGGAAATTATAGTGAGTGGCAGACGTTTAGGGATTTATTTGTGGGGTTAATACACAATAATAATACTTTAGACGATGCGCAGAAATTATATTACCTTAAAGGGTACTTAACCGGCGATGCAGAGCTACTATTAAGAAATATTAATGTAACATCGGATAATTATACGGCTAGTTGGGCAAAATTAGAGGCAATGTACCACAATAAACGATTTTTAGCAAGTGGAATATTAAAACGTTTGTTTAATCAAAAGAGTTTAACAGTAGAATCAGCCGCTGAAATAAAAAGATTACTTAGCACTACATCTGATTGCTTGGCTTCAATAAAAAATCTAGGAGTAGATGTTTCTTCTTGGGACATCCTAATAATACACATTGTTAGTGTCAAATTGGATAAGGACACCAGGAAAGCCTGGGAATTAAAGACAGCTTCAGATTCAACAGATGATTTTGCTACCTTTACTCAACTTACTGAGTTTTTAACTGGCCGATTTCGAGGTTTAGAAAACTTAGAAAATAAAGCTCAGGTTCAAAAGAGTTCGCAATCGTTCCATGTGGTAGGCAAAGAAAAAGCTGAGTTATCTTGCCCTTTTTGTTCTGCCGCTCATAAAGTAACTGCTTGTAAAGGTTTTTCTAAAGAAAGTAACGATACTCGACGTGATTTCGTACAAAAAAAGGGGCTATGTTTCATTTGTTTGGGTAGTAACCACTCTGCCAGATTTTGTAGAAACACCGTCAAATGCCATATATGTAAAAGACGCCACCATACTTTAGTCCACCCTAGCGGTGGTTCTGGGTCTGTTGGTGAGGTCACGGGCGTTGATCAGAAGGAAGCAGCGTCAGTTGCTGCTAGGAATAGTACCTCAATGGAGGAATCTCAAAAGGCCGCTGTACAAGCGGAGGGATCTATTAAGCCAATAGTTTCATGCCTTTCGACAGGAAATTGTAAGGATACGGTTTTAATACCTACGGCTTTAGTAAAGGCCATGTCGAAAGATGGAAACTATCGTGTGGTTCGGGCATTAGTAGATCAAGGATCCCAGGGATCTTTTATCACTGAGTCAATGGCTCAATATTTAGGGTTAAAGAAAACTTTAACAAAACACCGTGTAACCGGTGTAGGCGGTAATAAAACAGTGATGTCTAATTCTTCCGTAGTTGTTAATCTATGTTCTCGAGTGAATCCAGATTACAACGTTCAAGTGAATGCATACGTTTTGAAGTCCATCACGTCCCTTCTCCCAGTTGTAACAGCAACTAAGGTAGAATGGGTAAAGTTGAGTGAAACCGATTTGGCAGATCCTGAGTATCACAGGCCTAATAAAATTGACATTTTGTTGGGTGCTGAGATATTCAGCCAAATTATTCAAGATGGAATCAAAAGGAGTACGAGTGGATCACTCGTAGCACAACAAACAGAATTCGGCTGGATTCTTTCGGGTGTTGTCGGTACAGAAAATTTGGTGGCTATCAATTCATATCCTTGTATAACTGTCATGCATTCCAATGTTCAGACTGATGATTTCTTACGTAAGTTCTGGGAGCTAGAAGCGGAGCCACCAGGAACTGAAAAAATACTGAGTAAAGAAGAAATGGAATGTGAGAATATTTTTTCAAATACCACAAGGCGAGATGAAACCGGACGTTATATTGTAAGATTGCCGTTCCGCGATGGTAACCAAAGTTGCAAGGATGGTAAATCTAGGTTCATAGCTGAAAAAAGGTTAAAGAGCTTAGAGTTCAAACTTTCAAAGAATGACAAATTAAAGGCGGATTACACAGCGGTGATGCAGGAGTATCTAGAACTTAACCATATGGTAAAGGTATCTCCAGAAGAAAAGAATAAAGGGTTGTACTTACCTCATCACGCGGTAATCCGGGAAGATAAGCAGACGACTAAGGTGCGCGTGGTATTTGACGCTTCCTGCAAGGGAATAAATGGGGTATCGCTAAACAATGATTTGATGGTTGGCCCGACATTGCAAGCAGAATTACGACATACGGTTATGCGTTGGAGAATACATCCAATTTGTATAGGTGCTGATATAATTAAAATGTATAGACAGGTTCTGGTCAATAGAGATGATACAACGTTTCAGAGGGTTCTTTGGAGGGACAGTCCTGAAAAAGAAATTGAAGAATTTGAGTTAGTAACGGTTACATTTGGTACTTCATCGGCGCCATTTCTAGCAGTGCGGTCTTTACATCAGGTTGCTTATGATGAAGGGAAGGATTATCCAATAGCAGCATTAATTATTCTTAATAATTTCTACATGGATGATCTAATGACAGGAGCAGAAAGCGTAGATGAAGGATATAAAATTCATACAGAAATAAAAAATATTTTAGCTAAAGGGGGATTTCAGTTGCAAAAATGGATAAGTAACAGTGAAGAATTACTACATAAGATAAGAGAAAGCAAAAGGGATAAAGCTGAGGAACTAAAAATAAACCTAGATAAAATAGATAATATTACAAAAATACTTGGACTTACCTGGGATCCTCGCGCTGATGTTTTCCAGTACTCCGTAGAACTGCCTCTCCCGACGGAACCTGTAAGTAAAAGGAAAATTATATCGGATATATCAATGCTTTTCGACCCGTTAGGTTGGTTGTCACCTAGTATAATTTTAGCTAAAATGTTGATACAGAAGCTATGGTTAGCAGGTATAGGTTGGGACGAAGAAGTGCCCAACAGTTTATTAAAAGAATGGATTACTTACCGTAAGGACTTATCTTCTTTAGCGAATGTTAAAATCCCACGTTGGCTTAACACTAAATCCAGCAATGTAAAGACGGAGCTACACGGTTTTTCGGATGCCTCAAAAATGGCCTACGCTGCAGTGGTATACGTCAGAGTTACAGATGCAGAGGGTAACATACATGTTGCGTTAGTTACCTCGAAAACTAAAGTGTCTCCCATCAAACAGGTATCGATACCTAGGTTGGAACTATGTGGAGCCGTTCTATTAGCTAAGTTGATGGTGGACGTTGCTAAAACTCTGGATGTAAATATAACAGATGTGCACGCTTGGACGGATTCCGAAGTTATTCTCGCATGGCTTAGTGGTCATCCAAGCCGTTGGAAAACATTTGTGGCCAATCGCGTTGCAGAGATCTTAACCAAATTGGATACACAATATTGGTCATATGTTCCATCCAAACAAAATCCAGCGGATTGTGCCTCTCGCGGCGTGGCTCCAGGGGAACTCGGCAATACGGCAATATGGTTCAATGGACCAGAGTTCTTAAGGCAATCAGTGATAGAATATAAAAAACCTAAACACTTGATTACTAAATTGGAGGAAGTGAAGGTCCATTCGGGTATCCTTGACATTTCTTTTTGGGAAAGATTTTCATCGCTTTCAAGGATGATCAGAGTAGTAGCCTACTGTAGGAAGTTCTTGCTCTTAAGGATTAATTGTGCTAACAAGGAGAGAAATAAACAGTTGTCTACGATAGAACTCGGGGAGGCAATGGAAATCTGCATTAGAAAGGCTCAAGAAGAAGAACTACGAGAAGAAATAGAAGAACTTAATAAGACAGGATCTTTAGGAAAAAAGGGAAGAAAGTATAAATCGTTAAATTTATTTTTAGATGTAAAGAAAGTAATTAGAGTGGGCGGTCGATTAGAGATGTCTCAGTTGAGTTATGATCGCAAACATCCAATACTTATACCTAAAGATTCGTTCCTCACGAAGCTTCTCATAAGCGAGGCGCATCAAAAAACGATGCATGGAGGGCCTCAAGCTATGATCGCTTACTTAAGATCTCTGTATTGGGTTGTAGGAGTCAAACCTTTAGTAAAGGCTTTTTTTAGAAAATGCGTTACTTGCATTCGGTATTCAAATAAAACCAGAAGCCAACTAATGGGACAGCTACCATCTCCTCGTGTCACACCAAATAAAGCTTTTCTGTACAGTGGCGTCGATTACGCTGGCCCAATAAACGTCAGAATGTCTAAAGGGCGTGGCAATAAATCGTACAAGGGGTACATCGCGCTTTTCATCTGTCTGTCGACGCGGGCGATTCATATCGAAGCAGTCAGTGACATGACGTCCAAAGGTTTCTTGGCCGCTTTTAAGAGGTTCGTGGCCAGACGTGGACACTGTGCAGAACTACACAGTGACAACGGCACAAATTTTGTTGGCGCTGCGCGAGAGCTTCAGGAATTATTCAATGAAGAAAAATCAAAATTCATTCCTGAATTGGTTGAGTGCTTGGCAAATAATGGTACAAAGTGGAACTTTATTCCTCCTCACGCTCCAAATTTCGGCGGACTATGGGAGGCAGGAATAAAGTCTACTAAATACCATCTCAGAAGGGTTATAGGGAACTCTACATTAACATTCGAGGAACTTACGACGGTGTTGGCGCAAATTGAGGCGTGCCTCAACTCGAGACCGCTTTCCTGTGTGGATCAAAACGAGTTAACAGTGTTAACTCCGGGGCATTTTTTGGTTGGGGAACCACTCGTCCTTGCACCTGATTCGAATTTCGAAAAGGCTAACATTTCTAGTCTCAGACGGTGGCAACTTACCCAAAGAATGTTACAAGACTATTGGCGGCAGTGGTCACAAGATTATTTGAATCAATTCTTACAACGCCATAAGTGGGCTCACCAAAATCCGGAACCAGCCGTAGGTGGCATCGTTCTGATAAAAGAGGATGATTTACCTCCTGGCAAATGGTTGCTGGGAAAGATTGAGTCAAAACATCCTGGGCCCGACGGAATCACTCGAGTTGTTACTGTCAGAACTAAAGGTTCTCTGATAAAGAGACCTATAACAAAATTGGCTATTCTTCCTGTAGCATCTTAAAATTTGTTTGTGAGGTATTATTTCAGAATAATATGTATTGTTCATCTAGTTTGTAAGTTTTTTTTTGTGTGTTGTATACCTTCACAAATGTTATAGTTATATTAAGGTTTTGTACTTGTGCACCCCGCACGGTGGGCGGTTTAGATTAAGAGAAGGACATTCTGAAACATGTCCTTGGTGGGCGGTACGTTCAAGGAGACGGCGAAATCACGGCGCGATCTAATTTAAATCATAAGAAATGTTCGGAGTTGCCGACGTGCTCGATAGATGGCGTTGACGTCGAATTAGATCGCGCTATGGTTTCGTTACCACCGATAGTATAAGTAGATTTGGAGTTTTTTTGTACTTGAGATTCTTTGCGATTTTATATATAATATACGCCTTATTGGAAACAAAGTGAGTTTCATTAGCTGGTGTTCTCGCCTCGCCTTCGGACCTTGAGAACTTGTTCACGCATTGTCGTGGTGCAAAATCCAAGAATTTTCTTTCCACAAATCTGGCCTTTTTCGTCGAATTTGCTCTCTTAAACGCCGCATAACGCTCAAATAATATTCTTCATTTACCGTTAGACCTTCCGGTAAGAATTCAGAGTGCACAACACCGCGATAGTCATAGAAAACAGTCAACATGACTTTTGACTTTTGATCGACTTTGGCGTGGTTTTTTCGGTTTCGGTTCAGTTGGAAGGCGCCACTCCGAAGCTTATTGACTAGTTTGCATGTCAAACTCGTAAACCCACGTCTCGTCACCAGTAACAATGCGTTTCATGAATGTTGGGTCCGAACTGACTCGTTCTAGCATGTCCTCAGCGACTTTCATGCGATTGAGTTTTTGGAGAAAATTCAGATCTTTTGGGACTAGCCGAGCAGCAACATGTTTCATACCCAAATGATTAGTTAAAATGGTACGGATCGACTCGTGAGATACAGAAAGTTCGGCGGCTATCTCTCTCAGAGTTGAATGGGGATTTTCAGTCACTATTTTCTTCACTTTTGCGATGTTAACTTCAGTTGCAGACGTTGACGGCCTACCAGAGCGAGGCAAATCTTCCATCACATCTCGACCGCTTTTGAACGCTTTGAACCACTCATAAGCACGAGTTTTTGATAAAGTCGATTCACCGTAAGCCTTCTGTAACATTTTCAATGACTCCGAACACGAAATTCCATTGGCGATGCAAAATTTAAGACAAACTCTTTGTTCGATATTTTTGTCCATTATGAAATTCGCAATACACACTATACAGGGTGTTTGACTTATGGACCGACACAATTTTTCCAGGGGTTTGGGAGGTCATTAGCTAGGTCTACCCATACATCCTATGTCCCAAATGTCACGGTTGAATACATATTTTACTTTTTGTTTATTTGAAAAAAACAACCAAAATGTTACCTTTAATTCGAAATAACTTTTTCGTTTGTGAGTGTAATGGCACAAAATAAATTTTGGGTAAATTTGAATCAAATTTGAACAAAATTTATAACTTTAGTTTTTAAAAACATAATAACCTTAACAAGTCTTTTCTTAACCCTGACTCTATTAACTAATATTTTGACTACTTAATTAATTGTTTTTTGTGACATGTAGCATACCGTTAGAAAGGGTATCAATTATAGAACTTTTTAAAATAAAGCTAAATTCAAAATGGCTTTTTGTTTTTTTTTTATAATGAATTTAGAAGTTGTAAAATTTCATACATTTAAAAACAAAATAACTTTGGTAGCTCGTAAGAAATTTTCTTGAAACCAGTTCTATCAAACAAAGATTTATTTAGATTTACAAGAATTTGGAGAATGCAACAAAATTTATTTTGTGCCATTACACCCACAAACGAAAAAGTTATTTGGAATTAAAGGAAAATTTTGGGTATTTTTTTAATTTACAAAAAAAAAACATTTGTAACCAACCGTGACATTTAGGATATAGGGTGTATGCGTAAAACCTAGATAATGACCTCCCAAATCCCTGGAAAAATTGTGTCGGTCTATAAGCCAAACACCCTGTATATGATATCGACGGTGAAGTGCCAATACCTCCTAACTGACATTTTTCGAGAAATTAACTTTTTTATCATTTTGAATTTAAAGGCGTATTTCGCATGTTTTAGTGAAATCTCCTAAGTGTATTTTAATTGCAACAGCATTCAATTAAAATGTGGAAATACTTCCCAACTATACCAACATGTTTATTTTATGGCATTACCTAACTTTAAAAAGCAGTTTTTTAAAAGTCAGTTAGGTGTTATTGGCACTTCACCGTCGATATTACTAAAACCAGCACTGTATTTAATATAAATAACAGATGCAACTCAAACTCCGCGCCAAAATGGAAAACAGTTGTGCCAATCTAACAACTACAAAAAAACAAAAATTTGAATTTGGAACCATAAACAAATCATCCATTCCCGATACTTTTTTGACTAAATGATAACATAGATTTTTACTAATCAAAGTAATTACCCATGCAATCCATGCATTTTTGCCAACGTAGTGGTAGCTAATTTGATGCCCTTTTTGAAAAAGTCTGCTGGACGGGAGGCAACAAATTTTTCAAAAGCATTTTGAACTGCCTCTCGGTTATTGGATTTTTTCCCTGCCAAGTAGTTATCCAAATTCGCGTGCGAAGTTCTCGATCATTATGTTTAGTTCTTCACAGTACACATCAGCAGTAATGCTCATCCCGTTTGGTAAGAAGCTGTGATGAATGACACCGGCGCTAGACCACCAAACCACCGTGACCACAGGTGACCATCACTTTTTTAGGGGTCAGTTTTCGTTTGAGACATTGTTTAGGTGCTGAACCAGGATCTAACCAACTTACTGAGCGCTTATTGTCGAACAGAATCCATTTTTCGTCGCAAGTAACAATGCGATTCAAAAGCTAGTTTCGAGATAATCGCGTTTTAAAGTTTTTTTTGTTCTTATTGTAGTTAGATTTATCATATAAATCAGGGAGCAGCAAACAATGAAACGCGAGTCTACGAACCAACTGTTTATTCGCGGCATACCCGCAACAATATAATAATGAGGGATACCACACGCCTCCCTCTTGTAGAGCATATAATTCTACACAGTACCTATCAACATAATCACATAAAGTAGGTAGTACGTAAAGTACCTAACTAATAAAATAAAAAAAAAACAAATAATAGGTTTATGTAGATAAATTGTATACTCACTATCGCTGTTAAATATTTAGTAGGTAACAGAGTAATTTTTGAAACGACAACTGTTGGCCTGGTGTCCCTTCCCGCACCGCCAACACGTCAATTGGGCGCGCCGCGCGGCGCCGCGCCGGCGTCCCTCGCTGGGCCCGGGCGCCCCTGCCCGCGGTGCCGCTGCCGCTGCCGGCGCGTGTCCCTTGCCCGGTCGCCATGCGATGTACGGGCTCGGCCGCGACGGAGTCCGCCGTCGCCGCCGTACTGCCCGCTCCGCTCGCCTGCGCATGCCGGTCGGCAGCCTCCAGTGCAAAAGCCAACTCCACGGCTCTTTTGTACGTTAACGTTGGTTCGGCGAAAAGGCGCGATCTCATATCGTCACTAGATAGACCCGATACGAATTGATCTCTCAAGTTTTCTTCGAGGCAACCCTTGAAGCTGCACGTGCTCGCTAGATGCTTGAGAACTTGTAAATAATCGCCGAGGCTTTCGCCGCCATTTTGTCGCCTTTGTCTGAATATGTGCCGCTCGGCTATTTCCGAGCGCTTTGGTTCGAGATGGTCGCCGACGATGATCACTAATTCCTTGAATGTTTTTTCTTCTGGATTATCCGGTGCGCACAAATCGCACATCAAATCATATGTAGCTTCGCCAACTAACGTAACTAGCGTAGCCACTTGAAGTTCTGGTTTGATTTCATTGAGCGTCATAAACTGTTCCACGCGTCGAATATAAGCCGACCAGTTTTTACTCGAAATGTCGAATTGTTCGATTTTTCCGATCGGCATTTTATTTGGACTAGATATTTTCACACTGTTAATGCGTTTTATGTTGTTAAAACGTGATTTAACTCGTCGCCAGTTAGATTCTTTGATGATTTCTGTTGTTGTTGATTTCTGGGTCTCGTAATAGATAAAAACCTAAATTGGAAAGCATGTGCTTTCCAATTACAATTTCAGTATGTACTGATACTCTATGTAAGAGAATTAGTAAGTCCGCATACGCTCTACATTCACTATCCCCAATAATATATATGGATGCACTTCTTGCTGCTTATTATGGCATAGTAGAATCGCACTTACGTTACGGTATTATATTCTGGGGAAATTCAACCGAAAGAGAAACAGTTTTTAAAGCCCAGAAAAGATGTCTACGGGCGATGTTTAAGCTTAAATCCACTGATAGTTGCATTACTTTAAACAGCATAAAATATTAACACTACCTTGTCTGTACATAATGGAAGTAGCTGTGTTTGTGAAGTCGAACCCAAATCGTTTTAAACGCCTGGCTGACGTAGTTCCACGCAACAGACGTGACAATAATCTAGTATGTTCCCACCCGCCAAAACGGCACTAATGCGCAAGAGTGTCTACTGCATGGCTTCGGTCATTTATAATAAGTTACTTAGGCAGTGGAGAGAATTGCCGCTATCTTTATTCAAAAGCAGACTCCGAAACTTTTTAACTCTTAAAGCGTACTATACTGTCAGTGAATTCCTTACTGAGAAGGAATTTGGGTAACTTAATTGACATTGATATTAAATTGACATTATAGTTTTTTTGTTTTTGTTTTTATTGATATATTGACATTGTAAATTTTATTCTATTACATTCTATTATTGACACTGTATTATTATCTGTATTTCCATTAAATATTTCTAATTATGTATAGGTACTCAATTTTTAATGTTTTGCTTGTTTTTTCTGTCCTAAGTTATTTTGTGTTTTATTGTAATTATTATTTTAATTTGTTGATTATCTTTTTTTTTTATAATAATGACTGAATAAGTATGTGAAAGAGTGTACACCTTTAAGGTAGATTTTTGAGGAACGAATTATTTATTATTAAGATCTCATGTAACATGTACCAAAAATCACACCAATAAATGAATTTGAATTTGATTTATCATATAAATCAGGGAGCAGCAAACAATGAAACGCGAGTCTACGAACCAACTGTTTATTCGCGGCATACCCGCAACAATATAATAATGAGGGATACCACAATAAAATTGTATAGACTTATAGAGTTACAAAAATGATTATTAGAAACAAAATATTGATATTTTTACCCTGCACTCTAATATTCAGTACATTAGGTATGTAAATATTTTTACCGTTACTGAGAAATATAATTAAAAGAAAGATAGGTAGGTCATTATTGCATACTCAAAATATGTAATTTTGGGTTAGTTGATTCTTTTTTTGTGTTACTTGTTATATTAATTCTTGATACAGCTCTTTGAATGTGAAAAGTAACTAAGTAACATCAATGAGCAGGGAAGCACCAGTAATTGAGAAAAAGTTAGTATGAAAAATGTATAAGTCGGTCATTGTTTCATACAAACGTAGTACGGTGATTACTCGTCTGTTGGACGGTGTACGTTCTAAACTAAACATTGTATCAGCTGCTCTTGTCATTATCTAGCCCTGTATGAAAGCAGAATTTGAAAAATTTTGGAAGTTATGAGCTTCGAAACTTTCACATTTCAACATTAATATTAACTCATCTTTGGGCGTAAATAAACAACTTGTGTAGTATGAAAATGGAAAAAGTGAAACCATAGGTACTGGGATAGATAATTTATCCAAAAGGTTAAATATTTTATTTTGTGTAGATATTTATCCAGTAGTTTTTCCATAATATCTATGTCGCAGCCAATTCGTATAAGGGTAATTCTTCAAAAACTATTATCCGCGTACCTTTCGTGGCGATTTTTTTTTTAGAGTAATCTTCAAATTGACCGACACACATTCAAGATGCTGTAAAAACAATACATGCAATTTTTATTATATGTAAATCGGTGCATAAAAGAGTTATTCTTTTTTGAAATTTTGGTACCCAGGAAAGTTACGAAACTTTTTAAGCAAGAAGGATACAATTGGCAAAACAGCCCAGTTTGGGGTGGGGTAAACTGGTAAATTGGCTACGAGAAAACATAAAAACAGAATTTGACGAACGCGAAGTGCTCACTAAATGCGGTGTACTTTATTTCAGCTGAATTGTAATCCGGCTGAACGTAAAGACGCCGTATCACATAGCAGCGACGTTTTACAAACCGGCGCACAGTTATGTAATACGGCGTGTTCTACTAAATGCCTGCGACACCTAAAACCCAAAGGTCAATTTATGAAAGTTTACGCGCTCATTTTTGTTATAAATCGTAGGTACTTCAGCGTCGACTCGACGCCGATGGATACCCCTCCTACCGTCAGTGAGGATCCCGGAGGTGGCGCATTGTCTTGTCAGTGACTTGTGCAATGCCACCTCGAGACCCAGTTGCCGGATCCTCTCGACGACTATCGCATCCCCGCGTGTCATTATTTCAGCCGCCGCCTCGTGCGACCCCCCTTGTGCCAGCACCAGCGTGTCGTCTGCATAGCAGACCACGCTGACGCCGCTAGGGCGCTCGGCGCGCAGCACCCAGTCGTACCCGATGTTCCACAAGGAAGGCCCTAGAACCGATCCCTGTGGAACACCGCACGACATCTCTCGCCGTTTCCATTTTCCGCTGCGACCGGGGTAGATGACGGCTTTGTCCGTCAAGTAATCCCCGACCACACGACGGAGGTAGTGTTATCACTACAGCTGCGGTCTTCGGGGCGCAGAGCCTAGCCGCGATCTTTCGCGCCTTGTGCTGGCGTTGCCGCTCCTCATTTCGGGCCTTTTTTGCCGCCTTTCGCCCCTTCTTTTTCTCCCCGATCACCTGCCATCCGGCTTCAGCCGAGGGAAAAATAGGGGGCTGGGAGGGCGTTGGTGGCGGCGGCGGCTGCTGTGCCGCAGGCACTGGCCCATTCGCCGTAGGCACTGGCGTTGGCACAGTGTCCACCTGTGCAGCCGGCGCCGGCGCCGGCGCCGGTTTCGCCCGAGCCGGTTTTTCGGGGGGGGGGGGGGGGAGTGCCACAGCCCTGCCAGAGGGCTGGCTGGATGGCCCCGGTCCGGGTCCCGGCGGGGCGCAGGACAATTCCCTCCAGGACGGAGAACCGCGCCTGGAAGGAAGCCAGCTCCTGCCGAACCAGGTTCAGGACCTGGCTCTCCACCGGCGCAGGCTGGCTCTGTCGCTGCTGCCGGCCCCCATTCTGAGGCACTCCGCGGGAGCCAGCCTCACGCAGACTGGCCAGGTCTGCATGGAGCTTGGCATTCTTTTGGAGAACCTCCGTGGTGGCCGTCAGGCGAGCTACCTCCGCCCGCAGTTTGACCACCTCCTCTCCCCATATCGGAAGAGGAGAAGGGGAAGGCCCCGCAAAGTTGGCCTCTGCAGCCGCCATGATGGAGGCGGAAGCCACGGGTATGGCCTTGAGTTTTGAAGATGTCTTCACCTTCAAGGCCACGCCCCTTATTGCGGCTTCCACCTCCTTTGCGAACAGGCCTTACGCTCCGCATCGGAGTCGAGCATCGAGCAGTCATGCCCGGGTGGCGCCCCTCTTCGGCCAGTCTCGCCGACCTTTCGGAGGCAGACATCCCCCTCTCCCTGCCTCTGATCCCACCACGCTTGTTGGTGGGGATCTTTCTGGCCGAGGCTTCCTCCTCCCCGGATGATGACGCTTGGTCGCCATCCTTCCTGGACCGCTTGCGGAAGAACTATCCGTTCTCCGCAGCAGTCCCGGCCCTCACGCGGCGAGAGCTCTCTGGGCCTCCCGCGCTCACATCGCTGGATACGAGGTTGGACTCCGACCCCGCATCCCTCCTCTCCTCTTCCTTGCCGTTACCGGCGGTGTTGTTGGGTTTTTTAATGTTTTCCATATTGTTCCCACGAGTATAGGGCAAATATTCTCAATCTAGGCAGAGACCCCAGTATCTAGAAGGGCAGATTTTGAGTATTTCCATTAAGTCTACGGACCTCCTTTTTCGCTCTGGCCTCCGGATAAAGGTTTTAGCGGCGTCCAGCGTCTGTGCCGGCTGTCCTACCTGTCTGGGAGTGGTGGTGGGGGGGGGAAGCGACGGCACCAGTGTATTACTCGCCATGGGGTCTGCAGGTACCCTGGCGAGGAGCGCACCAACGACTGATTTCTTCTAGGGAACACCCGTCAGCCATACATCCCCTCGCGGTGCGTCGCCGCTTGGGATTCGGGGTAACTTTTTATAGAGGTTTTCTACCTCGCGATCCGGGCAGTTCGCCAAGACCCTCGGTCCCTATCGAAGCCGCGAGACGTGATCCTCAGCACTTCGACAATGGGGTTACGAGACTGACGGTGACAAAGAAGGACGCATCCTACTCTGTCTGCTCGGAGGCAGGGTGAGTGCACACCGAGCCCACCCTCACTCCTCTGCTATGCCCTCTGCTTTACAGAGGGACACGCAGAGGAACGCACCGTTGGTCCTGGATGGACCCCACCCATGTCAGAATAATTAGCCGCGGCAGTAACACTCCCCGAGGGATAAAAGGAAATTCTCATTTCCTCTCATTCCCCGGAGAAGGATACTGCCGCGCCCAGGGTGCACCGGCCCAGCAGCTGCTCTTCCCTCCAGACGTATCGAGAGGGACCAGCAGCCGCCAGACACACGTGGAGGACTTCTGACATTGCACCCCATTCAGAAATAAGCCTGTGGTAGCCGGGGTTTGAGTTTTAACGAGACACGGTCCCTAGCGCTCCTTACAACGTGGCTATCAATTTAATTAGTGATACTTTGTAAAGCCTACTCCACTCTCAGGAGTTGCGTCCTCCATGACATTGCAATGGCTATCGGAGCTAAGGGCTATCACACATGAATTCGCCGCTAGAGGCATTTCGTGTAGACTAAGGTCTTCCTAAATGTCAGATGTCATACAGTGTTCGCGCGTTGCGTGCTTTTTTATAACGATTAATAATAAATTTGGCCCCGCACAGTTACGTCATCTCGCGAGTCAAGTGGGCTGCGCTCAAAAAAATGCTTGTCGCTCCACTTTTAGCAACTTTTATCTCAAACGGTAAACAGTTTCGTATTCCTATAGAACGAGACCTTGTATTACTATATAAACAACTTTTGTAAAACTACTTTAGAATTATAAACATAAGTTATGAGATACATGCTATGAGAGAATTTGCCGTGTTAAGTCCTGTGGCCATATCTTATTTTTTTTTGGTAAACTTATTTTTTTTTGGTAAAACTCCTGATTCAATTTACACGAAACTTTAGAAATAATGTAACAAATACACAAGTAACCTAATACATAATTCTTATAACAGTCATATTGATACATTCATATCAGTTACCAACTAGATTCCAACAAAAAGTTCGTATACCGGCGAACTGTTATTTTATTTTCATTGACCTTGACTTAAAAATACTTGAAATCTATATAAATATGAATATTTATGCCTCGAATACATGAAAATAATGAATTATCACTAATTCTTACCTTGTTAATACTATTTCCAAGACTATATTTCATTTTAGAACAGTCAAATTCACATTTTCAATTGTTCACTCCATGTTGACAAAAGAAATCTTTCAACGAATATTTTGTTGGCTCAAAAAATAATTTTGGGATATTGTATTACCTAAATGTTTTGCTACAAAGTAGCATTATACTATAATAAGGTAGTAAACATTCACTTCGTAATGTTTTCAAGCACATAACTAAACAAAAACACTAATGCCCGTTTTCACCAGTAGCCCCTAAACAGTAACCTAAGTAAGGTTCCCTTATCTTAGGGGACCCTTCAAATCATCCCCTTACCTAAATTCTGTTTTTTTTGCTTATTGCCACTGACAATATTATAATTGATAACAAAACGTAAGAATCAAGTACTCGCGAAATGATAAATATAACAACGGAAAATTTGGAAATGGAAAGGAGATTAGTTGGTAAATATAAATATAATAAAAACACGTTAACAGTAGGGAAATATAATACAACATATAACTAACCTTAACGCAACCAGGTGGCCCAACAAAAAGGCCGACTCGGTGCCTATGAACTACAAGGTAAACTATCTAACTTCTAAAAAATGTTTAAATAGCTATATCATTATTTACAAGGAAAAGAGCTATAGTTTTATAAATATCTACATTAAAATTAAATAAAATACATGAGATAGAAGTGGGTAAAGGGACTCGGAGGAAAACAAGACTTTGGAAAAGTGAGGAGTGGTCATAAAGGGGGCAAGAAAAAATAAGGTGGTTCAGATCTCCCACTTCAGCGCCACATTCACAGGCAGGGCTCTGCACGATGCCAAGCCTGGCAAGATGAGCAGGAGTGCACACGTGGCCCAATCGCATACGTATGAAAATTGTTGTAATCTTTTTGCCTAACTTGTACTTGCTAAACCAAGGTTTAACAAAAATGGATGGCTGAATATTACGATAAAATTTCCCTTTCACCGATTGCTCGGACCAAAGCTGACCCCAGGATTTCTGTAGATAAACCTTGGGCAGAGCTGCCAGATCTTGGGTGTTATTTTTGTACGGAAAAACGTCTCCACACAATACGGCATCATTAGCTAACTGGTCAGCTCTCTCATTACCTAAAATGCCACAATGCGAGGGTATCTAAATTCTGTTTCACCATCCTAAGGGCTACTTAGGTACCTCCGCACTAAACGTCACCTAACTAAGGGACTCTCCCTTAGTTAGGTGACGTTTAGTGCGGAGGTACTGCGGAAACGTTTATCGATAAATCATTCGAGTAAACGATTTTATTGATATTTAGCTTAAAAAACAAGATAAAACACGTAATTTCACTCAGTTTATTTGTTAAAAGTAGGGTCTGCACCTTTTAAATATTAGATA
This sequence comes from Xestia sexstrigata, assembly GCA_941918905.2. NCBI lineage: Eukaryota > Metazoa > Arthropoda > Insecta > Lepidoptera > Noctuidae > Xestia > Xestia sexstrigata. The sequence goes on from OW799211.2 coordinate 22,478,488, forward strand.
AATAACAAAAAGTTAAAATTTTACTCTCTTTGGCTGTATGGTGAATGCCATTGCCTAATAAAGTCGCAGTGACATTTTGAAGTCACGTGACTTGACTTGAGTGGCATTTCGTTTGTCGCGTGATTTCGTGTTCTTTTTAACCGACTTCCAAAAAGAGGTTATCAATTCGTATTATTTTTTTCTTAATTTTTTTTTTGTGTATGTTCAACCCTTTTTTCGCCAATTGTGAACCGATTTCGATGATTCTTTTTTTGTTTGGAAGAAAATTACTTCGCGGTGGTCCCGTTTAAATTTGATGAAGATTTGATGGTGATCTTCGGAGATATGCAATGGAACTCTTCAATTATAGACAGCAAATCGGTCGTGATAGCTGCAATCGCTTGGATGTTTATTTATTTATTTATGTACACACAAAATACTTTACAGGACAATACCTATATTGCGGTGGCAAAGAAACTGAATCAAACACACAGAAGTCACCGACTTCTGAAGCTAAAGTAATTTTTCACTTTGTTGTGTTTTTGAAGTCGGTTTTATTTTTTGCAAAAAAGTTTTTTATTATCTTTCTTCTTTAACTATTTGTTGATCTTCTTGAGTGTCTGGAAATTGTATAAATTCGCTTCGCAGACTCATAATAGCTTCAGACACTCTCTTTATAATTCGGCTGCAAGTAGAAATACTGATGCTGTTTAGATCTGCTATTGATAATAATTGATTGCCTGTCGCATAAAATCTAATGGAACACAGTAGTTGGTTAATCGGTGCCACAGATTTATTTATGTAAATAATATACAAGTACCTACCTAATTAGGTACAAAGTTACATAAATACAAAATTAAGCAAGTAACTACCTACACGTTAGTAGTAGTAGGCACTTTACCCAATTCACTTTAAGGGTAGTTACCGGTCATCGTGAAATTCTAATAAATGTTTTTTTTTTTGCAAATTATATAAAACACTCTTCTTATATAACCTATATCTTATGAAAATACTGTCATCATATTTGTTAAAATCCTTCAATCTTTCACGGTAAATACGAGGTCGCCTTAACCAACTTCGGTTACTTAATAACTTTATAATATTCAATTGCTTTTAAAGCTTCGTATACATTGTGGTCACTATCCATTTTTATCTCGTAAAATAAGAGTAGGTTATCTTGGTCGATCACAATATAACCTATAAATATGTATCACCTAAATGTTACGGGGTCGTCAATTCATCCCCTAAATTATAAGGCCCCCTTAATGCTTTAGGTGTCACTTAACCGTTGGTGAAATCAAAACTTGCGTTAGGTGCCCCTTATATTTGTTTAGGAGACACTTAAATTTTAGGGGCTACTGGTGAAATCGGGCATAAATCACTTCACCGTCACTCAATATTTACCTGCACTGACATTTCAACGACAATGACGCTCTTCTATATATTTTTTTTAAAGTTGCCCGTTTTAAGTTAATAGTGTTTGGTATCGTTTGAATCGACTACTGTCAGGCCCCAGAGGAAAAATGTTTGGAAAACGATTTAGAGCCTTAGCCCGTTCAGTAAAAATAAGGTTAGAATTTGCTGGTGGCACAACAACAACAACAAGGTGGGACGTTTGCGTCCCGGCGCGCGGCGGGGTTCAACGGATGATCCCGCTTGGGACCGAAAGGTTAAAGTATTAAATAGAATTATTGACAAGACCTTACTCGACAGTGGCGCCATCTGAGTGAGCTCAAAAACGATAGCCCCCATTTTTCTGAGCTAGACCTTTTAGGAAGCAGTATTCATCAGCAGCGTTTGATTGATTTGTAACACAAGTACAAGCTGGTATTATAATACTGAACAATATTATTTGTTTTATCTACACCTATGCTATAAATCCTCTATAAAAGTATCTGAAACAGTTAGCTTATGGCCAACATTAAAACAGCCAGTGTCATAATAATCATTATAACACCCAAACGGGTGTTATAATGTTGTACTAAATTTCATTATGCAACTCGTTTTAAAAAAAGAACATTGTCTAGCACGTGCGATTCACTACCACAGCGCCGTAATTAAAAAAAAACTTATAGGTTAATTCGAATTCAAGTCGAATCCCGCCATTTTCGTTCGATATTAGTATTGCATTACTTTGTTGCTTACAAAAATGAGTGATATAAGCTTTGTGTATTTTAATAATTGTACAATCCAAAATGTAAATAATTATATTATTACCTATACATGGTTTGTTTGTATTAAATACTCAGCAATTCAACTTTCCATGAATTTACATAGACTTCTTACAACACTACAACAACCTATGGTTTCAGAACCTTTTATGGAGGATTCATATCATGGATGTGTTTTATATGAGAACACACGATGTGAATGAAACCACCATAGAAACGAGACTGACTTTTTATTGAGTACCCACAATGAGAAAAAGATGAAGTTCCTTAGCAAACTGACTACCTACCTTATTATCTACATACACAACATCTTCACACCTCTGTTTATAAGCAATCTTACAATCATCGTTTAATTTAACCTATAAGTATAAAATCGTATCAGCAAAAACCAGTTTATCTAAACACACATGCACAACAAAGTAAACACTTAACAATTATTGAGTAAGTAGGTATATGTAATTATGTATCTATGTTAATACGTATAATGTACACATGGCTTAACAATATTAAACTAAACCTATGATACATCATTTTCGACCACATTGAATGTTTTATACATTGTCTACCTATCTATAAACAGGTTTAGCTAGGTGACGTTATTGAGTGGGCTACCTACCTATAGCTAATCCGCTAATCTATGTAACAACAAATCGTTGAACCGGTCTGCGCGTGCGTTTTTGCAGAACCAATTCATTCTGCTGATCAATTGCCGATCTATTGTTATGCAGTATGTTTGAACGTGCGACTATAGGATCAGTATGGCAGTCGTTGTCTCTCGAGGTGCTTTCCTTATCATTAGTTTCTTCACTAATAGCAGGACAGCTATATGGGATTGTGTTGAAGTCCGAAATGTCGTTATCCACATTATTTCTATTTTTCCTCGCCGGTGCCGGTTTTTCGTCTGCAGTAACATTTCGCAATATGATGTGATCAATATGTTTTTTAAATATTTTATCACTCTGGCGTACCTGATAAGAAACCGGACCCGACCTTTTCACTATAACGCCCTTTCCCCAATAACTTTTATTGTTCTTAAACTGCTTGAACTGTACCTTATCGCCTATTTCAAATTGCCGGACTTTACTGTTCCTTTTTTGATTAATAATATTTTGTTTGTCTCGCACGCTATCTTCAATAGTTGGCCGGATTATATCACAGTGTGTCCGTATGTTGCGTCCCAATAATAACTGTGCCGGGGACTTTCCAGTCAAACTGTGCGGAGTCGATCTATAATATAACAAGAATTTATCTAATGCTAACTGTAAATCTTCCTTTTCAATAATGGCTTTTTTTAAACAATTTTTAATTATTTTTACGGTACTTTCTGCCGCTCCGTTACTACTTGGTTTGTACGGTGACACCAAAATATGATTTATATTACAACTTGCCATAAAATATTTGAAATCTTGACTACTAAACGGCGGGCCATTGTCTGATACCAACTCGCGAGGCAGTCCGAAACAACTCATAATACGCCTCAACTTTGAAATAGTAACTTTCGCTGACGTTGTACCTACATTATGAGCTTCAATCCATTTGGAATGAGCGTCAACAAGAACGAAGTATGTGTGATTGTCTAACGAAAAGAAATCAACATGAACTCTGTACCATGGCACTTCCGGCCATGCCCATGGATGAACAGGAGCTGCCGCCGGCGATGGCCGTACACTCGCGCAAGTCTCGCAGCCCTGGCATTCTTTCTCTATGTCGGCGTCGATGCCGGGCCAGTATACATAGCCTCTCGCTAGACTTTTACACTTTACTATACCCTGATGACTCGCATGTAGCATTTTCAATACTCCCCTTTGCAATGATTTAGGAATAACGACCCGATGACCAAACAGTACACAACCTGACTCAACATCGAGAAACTCCTTAATAATAAAATAACTTTTTAACTCTTCGTCTTTACAATACAACCAATTATGTTTAATAGCCTGCATCAATTTTTGCAATGTTTTATCGACTGCGGAATGCTTGGCCACCATCCTATAATCTCCTATAGATGCTTGTTCCGAAATGAAGTTGATATATGATTCAGTTCTGTATTCTTTATTCTCTTCGATTACCGGTATACGTGACAAACTATCTGCAACACAATTATGTTTTGAGCTTATACATTTTACTTGATAGTTATACGCGCTTAGTATAACGGCCCATCTTTGCAACCTGTTGCTTGCCATGGATGGGATTGCTTTGTTTTCATGAAAAATAGCCGCTAACGGCTTACAATCCGTCACCAAAGTAAATCTAATACCGTATAAATAATCGTGAAATCTGTTCACGGCGAATATAATAGCCAGCCCCTCTCGACATATTTGCGAATAGTTCCGCTCAGCAGGCGACAGCGTGCGGGAAGCGTGTAGAACGGGCCGCAGCTCGCTGCTGCCGCCGCCGGGCGCGCGCTGCGCCAGCACGGCCCCCACTCCGTACGGCGATGCGTCACACGTTACGTACGTCGGTAAACTCGGGTCCCAGTGAGCTAGGACTGGCGCTTCGCGTAATAATTGTTTTATCGATTGAAAGGCTTTTTCACATTTGTTTGACCATTCAAATTTTACATCTGACTTGAGTAACCCGACAAGGGTTCTAAGACGCTGCTAATATTTCTCACAAATTTGCCATAATAATTGACCAATCCTAGAAAGGCTTTTACTTCACTTACATTGGTTGGTTGCGGTGTTCTATTTACCGCATCTATCTTGGAAATTTCTGTTTTTAACCCGTTTGCATCGATCATGTAACCTAGATACGATATGGACTTTTAAAAAAAACTACATTTCTTTTTTTCTACTTTTAAACCGCTCTCGGACAGTATTTTAAAAACCTGCATCAATCTATCCATGTTTTCCGACTCATTTGCACTACTTACTAATAGATCGTCTTGGTAGACGGCTACATACGGCATTCTAAACAATTTTTCCATTACTCTTTGAAACTTACTGGCCGCGCACTTAATTCCGAAGGGTAACCTATTGTATGTGAACATACCTTTATTCGTGACAATCGTGCAGTATTTTTTTTGCGCTATCACTGAGAATAAGCTGTTGATAAGCACGACTCAAATCGATCTTACTAAAAATTTTGCCTCCTTGTAGCGATGCAAAAATATCTTCAATTCGAGGAAGTGGGTACTTGTCATCCACTAACACCGGATTGAGCGTAGTCTTGAAATCTCCACATAATCTTACCTCACCATTTTTTTTTATGACGGGGACCACCGGTGTTCCCCACTCGCTCCACTCGACGGGCGAGATGACGCCCTCCCTCTGGAGGCGCTCGAGTTCCGCGTCGACGGCGGGCCGCAGCGCGTACGGTACAGGGCGCGCGCGCCGCCACACCGGCACCGCCCCTGCTTTCAACTCCAACTCGATCGTACCTTTGTTAAACGCCCCTACCCCACTTGAAAACACCTCGGGAAACTTATTTACCAACTGATCACTAACCTTCGATTTATTACAACTATTATTGTCGACATGAGCTACTGAATGCTTTGTGTATGGAATGGCGGGAAATTGTATGCCAAACGCACGCATCCACTTGCGACCGAATAATGAGTTGCTGTCATCGTTATCTATCACAATTAATTTTAAGCCATGAACAATCTTGTTGTTATATTGAACGCTACATTTAAATTCACCCTTCGGTAACACCTTCTGACCATTATACATCTTCAAACACGACTTACGCTGAGTTAACTCAATGTTATTAAAATGTTTTAAGTACGTACTTCTGTTAATGATACTCATTCCCGCTCCCGTGTCACCTTCCATCGCTAACGGCCTCCCGTTGACCCGTACTTTCAAGATCCACCTTTTGTCCTCTTCGTTATCACTCAACTGATACACTTGATCTCCCTCGTCCTCGCTAGAAGTCATTTCTTCGTACTCTAATTCGGAGGCAACCTTGTGCACGCTACTACGCTTTCGAAACCGACACACCTTAGCTACGTGGCCGCGATTGCCACACACAAAACACTCCACATTCACAAATGGACAGTTCTCCTGACGATGTGGTTGACTGCATCGGAAACAGCCGGCAAGTTGCCGGCCGCTGCCGCTGCCGCTGTCCCTGCTGGCGGCGGGCGGCGCTCCTCGCTGCTGCGGCGCTGCGCGGCCGCGGCCTCTGCCCGCGAGCGAGCGCTGGCCGCGCTGAGCTCTGCCTCTGCCCGCGCCGTACCCGCCTCCGTGCACGGCGTGCACTTTCTCCGCTGAGCTAGCGTTGCTGACGGTCCCTGCCGTCTCCTGTGAGTCTCGTACGGCGGCTTCTAACGACAACGCTAACTCCACTGCTCGATCGAACGTCAACTCTGTCTCTGTCAATAACCTCTGTTTGATTTTGTCACTTCTCAGCCCGAATACGAACTGATCTCGTAAATTCTCCTTGAGTATTTCTGTAGTACTAAAGGCGCATGTCTTGCTGTTTTTTTTTAATTGTGCTAAGTATTCTGTTACCGATTGCGACTCGGTCTGTTTGTATGATCTGAAAATCATTCGTTCGGCTATGACCGACCGCTTTGGCGCTAAGTGAACTTCCACTAACCTGGCCAACGCGTCAAAATCGGTATTTTCGGGCTTCTCCGGGAAACACAAATCAATCATAAGATCTAATGGTTCAGTGCCCACCACTGCCACTAGGTATTTCGAATACTCCGCCGGTTTGATGCCATGTATTGCGAACCATGCTCGCAACCTGCTGACGTATGTAGGCCACCGATCGACATTTAACTTGAATTCTTGTAGTTGATTGATATTCATAATCGCTCCACTTGCTTCACCCTTCTGGCTTTCGTTTTTGATCGACATAAATACGCTGGGGTTCTTTAATCGTCGCCAAATGTTTTATATGAGAACACACGATGTGAATGAAACCACCATAGAAACGAGACTGACTTTTTATTGAGTACCCACAATGAGAAAAAGATGAAGTTCCTTAGCAAACTGACTACCTACCTTATTATCTACATACACAACAGGATGTAGATAAAGTCTTGTATGCAACTGTACATAATTAGATATTAAAACACTCATGTGATACTATTATCACACTCGGCTTCGCCTCGTGTGATAACCCACATTCGTGTTTTAATACCCCTTTTTTTTTTCGGATGTGAAATCATCAAATGACTTCTCCCGCTCTGGGCGGAGCAGGAGGGAGTGTCAGACTTTTACTGACTAAAACCCATCCATGTTCCTTCATCGCCCTTTGTGTTCTGGGGCCACGGTATCTCTTTCGAACAGTCCCGCAACCCCGGCAGGCATCGGTCCTTGCGGACCCCTCTTGCGGACCCCTTCCTTTTTGCTGACTCTCTTTGAGGCGCGCGTGGACACGGCCTGTCGTCATGAGACGGACGGACGGCGAGCTAGCCCTTAGCTAACCGTCCACAGACCCGCGCCTACGGTGGCCGGGGGCCACGTGGTGGCCCCGGGCCGGGACGCTGTGAGGTTCTCTCCCTCTCACGTTCCACCACCTCCTTCTCTAGCATTACTGCTTCGCAGAAGGAGGTGACGGCGTCCCATTCCGTCTCGCTCCGGACCATGGCTTGCACCAGGGCCGGACGCGAGAGGTCACCGCCGCCAATCGCCGCTTCGAGGACACGGCGGTGCTCCGCCCACGCGGGGCACACCTCCACCGTGTGCTCCACCGTGTCCTCCGGTCGATCCTCGCAGTGGAAACACCCGGGCGTTTCCTCCCGCCCGATTCAGTGCAGGATCCTCCCGAAAACACCGTGTCCGGTGAGGACCTGCGTCAGGCGGAAGGTGAGGACGCCGTGGCGTCTCTCCAGCCACTCCTCAAAGAGGGGACTTATCGCCTCTATCGTGGCGTGCCCTGCAAGGGGTTGCGACAGTCGCTCTCTCCATGTCGCCATGAGATCCCGCCGGAAGTCTGTCTGCTGAGCGACAATTTGTCGCGGCAGCGGAGTTTCCCCCCGGCGAAGCGCCTCCGCGCGCCATTCATGCAGGCGCGCGAGGACTATCGCCTCCAGATCCCATGGCGGCAATCCGGCAAGGAGGCACGCCGCCTCGCGGGCGATCGTGCGGTACCCAAGGGCCAGCCTTACGGCTATCACCTTTTGGGGCGCGTTCAGGTAGTGAGCTGCACGCAGCCTCAATGAACGCGCCCACACCGGGGCCCCGTAAAGGGCCATGGACCGCACGACTCCCGCGTAGAGCCTCCGGCAGGAGGCGTTTGGCCCCCTCAGGTTGGGCAGGAGCCGCCTGAAGGCAGCCCCAGTCCGTTCCAGTTTGGGGGCCAAACGTCGGAAGTGCTCCACGAAGTTCCACCGGCTGTCGAGGACGAGTCCTAGGTACTCGTACTTCAAAGTCAACTCGACCCCGATGGATACCCCTCCTACCGTGAGTAAGGATCCCGGAGGTGGCGCATTCCGAGGCCCATGAAAGCACATGGCCTCGGACTTGTGCAATGCCACCTCGAGACCCAGTTGCCGGATCCTCTCAACGACTATCGCAACCCCGCGTGTCATGATTTCGGCCGCCGCCTCGTGCGACCCCCCCTGTGCCAGCACCAGCGTGTCGTCTGCATAGCAAACCACGCTGACGCCGCTAGGGAGGTCGGCGCGCAGCACCCAGTCGTAACCGATGTTCCACAAGGACGGCCCTAGGACCGATCCCTGCGGAACACCGCACGACATCTCTCGCCGGTTCCATTCTCCGCCTCGACCGGGGTAGATGACGGCTCTATCCGTCAGGTAGTCCCCGACCACACGACGAAGGTAGGTCGGCACCCGGTGATACCGGAGTGCCTCCCTAATGCAGCTCCAGGGCATGGTGTTGAAGGCATTGGCGATGTCGAGAGACACCGCCAAGACAACCCCACCCCGGGACACTGCATCCCCCGTCGTGAGGGCTCTCACGCGCATGATGGCGTCCACCGTAGAGCGCCCCTTGCGGAAACCAAACTGGTGTTCCGCAAGATCGGGCCCCGTCCCCGCAAGGTGCTCGGCGAGGCGGTTTGCAATGACTCTTTCAAAGAGCTTGCCCACCTCGTCGAGCAACACTATGGGCCGGTATGCGGACGGAGAGTCCGCAGGGCACCCCGGCTTCCGAATGAGGACCAGCTTCCCCGTCTTCCAACGAAGCGGGATCTGGCTTCTCTCCAAGCATGCGCTTAAGAGCCCCTCCAGTCGGGGCCCGAGAGCCTCCGAGGCCAGAACTCAGGCTTTGCCAGGCAAGCCGTCAGGTCCCGGGCGGTATTTTTGGCACTGAGCCTGCGTACCGCCACTCTCAGGTCTACCCCAGTCACTACCAGAGTGTCGTCGTCGTCGTCCTGATGGTCCGCTTCCAGCACCGCAGGTGGCGGAGCCATAGGCGGGGGGGGATGTTCCCCCCGCGTAGGGAACAGAGTGCTCACTACGTCCTCCACGAGCTCAGGCCGGAGAGTCTGCGTCAGTGGGGGGGCCCAGGTGCGGAGTTTATCCCGCACCATCTTGTAAGGGCGCCCCCACGGATCTCTGTCGAGAGTCCCCAGCATCTCCTCGCGGGCCAGATCCCTGGCCCGCAGGACAGCCTCGCGGAGGGTGGTCTTCGCCGCTCTGTACCCCTCATATAGCTCCGCCTCAATGGCTGCCGCATCCGGTGGACGGATGCGGAGCCTGCGGTGCCTGGCGTACAGGTGTCGCGCAGCTACGCACGCCTCGCGCAGAGACGTCAGCTCTCGCGATCACCAGTACACCTGATGCCGGGCGCTTCCTGGCCGGACTCGGGGCATTGCCACGTCACAGATGTCGGACATGGCCTCCTGGAACCACCCTGCCTCATTGTTAATGTCGGCAGGCCTGTCCGGTGATGTCACCCAGGCCTGCACGATCGAGGCTTCCAGGAGGAGCTCCCGGTCCAGCTGCTTCAGCACCAAACGCGGACCATTGGGGGCCTGTTGGACCGGCGCGCTTGAGGTCTGGGTGGAGACGTCGAACCGGATGTACCGGTGGTCGGAATAGGTCTCCACCCCCTCCATGACACGTTAGTCAACGACACGCGGCGACAGAGCGGGGCTAGCGAACGAAATGTCCACCACCGACTCGCCCCGCATCCGCACACACGTGGCGACAGAACCCCGATTTAGGACGACCAGGCCCTTCTCCAGAGCCCAGTCCTCCACCATCCGTCCCCGCACGTCTGTGCAACGAGAACCCCAAGCCAAGTTCTTGGCATTGAAGTCCCCGAGGACAAGCACGGGGAGGGAATGGTTTCCGACGACAACACTCAACTCTGCGAGAGAGTTTTAATACCCCTCATTATACAACAGTTGCAGTGAATCGCACGTGCTAGACAATGTTCTTTTTTTAAAACGAGTTGCATAATGAAATTTAGTACAACATTATAACACCCGTTTGGGTGTTATAATGATTATTATGACATTGGCTGTTTTAATGTTGGCCATAAGCTAACTGTTTCAGATACTTTTATAGAGGATTTATAGCATGGGTGTAGATAAATAACTATTAATCAATCTGTGAATATTATGGTGCTGTCTACCTACACCGCTGAACAATGTAGTTTGTTCGAATTGAAATGCGAACATTACGGTTCCGCCACGACCGCCACCCATAATTATGTAGTAATAGTACGGGATCCGGCTGCAGAATTAGTGCGTTCATCGAGTATTTGCTAAAACCATTTTTTTACGTACATTTATGATTAGGAGAATATATACGTACCAGGGTGCCTATCAAAATGTGGCCGCTAATATTTTTAGTTAAATTATTGCTAATTGATTTTTGGGAAACAATTTCATTCACTTGTTTTTTAAATAAAATATCGTCCACTTAACGGCAATTTACATAAAGACTGAAAAATCACGGTTGCTGTTGCGCACTTGGCCGCACCTCTTCGCAGCCAGCTGTGAACAGGTAGGTATGATTTTGATACATTTATGCGTTCATAACGTACATTAACAATATATGTACCTATCAAATTATAGCTATTTTTTTTCTGTTTTTTATGATAAGTATACGGTTGCTTAATTAAATCTGGCCGCAAATAAGGGTTGCTGGCTGTTAAAGATTGTAAATATTTAAGGTAGAGTGAAAGATAGCTAACGCGTACCATCATTAGTCAGACGAGGATAGCGATTGCCAGCTGTACGACGCTTTAAAGCTATTGCTTTAAAGCGTCGTACAGCTGGCAATCGCTGGCCTTCATCCTCCATGAACAAAGTATTGCCTAATGGTACATGCGTCGAACGTTAGTGTTTAGATGCACAAATAAAACAACAGCGACACTGAAAGTTTTTAGAACTGGCCACTTGTAAACGATATAATAAAAAAATTAGTTCAATTTTGAAAATGGAACTCTTTTGCCAATATTATTGTGTGTGTATTTTATTCATTTGTCATTTGTTGACCGGCGAATTGATAATTGTTTATGTTAAATTAAGTATTATCAAATTAATTAACGTAAAATAAAATTGATAAAGATGAAGTCGTGTTTTCTGTGAATAAAATTTTCTTTTACTAAGTAACCTTGGTTTTATTTTTCATCAATATTAATTTTTTGTTGTAATTTTTAAATTTGTAATTTTGAAAAAAGAAGACATTTCTTTTGGAGTATTTATTAAGTCGTCCCTACTACTGTTAGAACCGGTGCACGGTGGTTGAGAACACTAGCATTCGACGCATGCGCAATACCTAGCTCTAAAGCGTCGTACAGCTGGCAATCGCTATCCTCGTCTGACTAATGGTGTTACGCGCTAGCTCTTTCACTCTACCTTAAATATTTACAATCTTTAACAGGCAGCAACCCTTATTTGCGTCCAGATTTAATAAAGCAACCGTATATCATAATAAACAGAAAAAAAATAGGTATAATTTGATACATATATTGTTAATGTACGTTATGAACGCATAAATGTATCAAAATCATACCTGTTCACAGCTGGCTGCGAAGAGGTGCGGCCAAGTGCGCAACAGCAACCGTAATTTTTCAGAGTCTTTATATAAATTGCCGTGAAGTGGACGATATTTTATTTAAAAAACAAGTGAATGAAATTGTTTCCTAAAAATCAATTAGCAATAATTTAATTAAAAATATTAGCGGCCACATTTTGATAGGCACCCTGGTAGGTATATATTCTCCTAATCATAAATATACGTAAAAAAAAATGTTTTTTAGCAAATACTCGTTGAACGCACTAATTCTGCAGCCGTATCTTAGACTATAAGTCAGATACAAGTCAATATTCGTCATTGGTCAGGTGTCAGGCGGCTGTCGCCTTCGCCCTAAAATCTTGAAGGTTTTGAGTAGGACACAGTCATATTAACACATGAAATAATAATATACATTTTGATGACGTAAAGCGGCTGCTCTGTTATGCTGAAATAAATGATTGTTATCAACCCTTCCGCGCTACCGTCAAAAGACAATTTAAGCTAAGATTTAATTATAATTAACACTTACCAAGTGTTTTATTTTATTTATTTGGCTCACCAACAATTGAATACACTGCTTCAAAGTTACACGATACATTCAATACAGACAAGTGTATCAACCTCTTACAGGTAAGCACATCATGCACTACTTATTTGTCGTTTAGTGTCGACTTAAAATCAGATGAGTACTTATCTTAGTACTCACCACATTAAGTTATGGTTTTAAAATACATAGTTAAATCAAAATTTTCAAAATTAAAATTACAATCAAATTAAGATATGATCAAAATCAAAATTGTAATCAAAATTAAAATTAAATTAACAATATATAACATAGACATTAAAATTACAATTAAAATCAAGATTAAAATAACAATATTTAATAATATAAAATACAAAACTAAAATCAAAAATAAAATTTAAATCAAATTACTTACATCCAAAATTAAAAATTACAATTATAATCAAGATTAAAATTAACAATATTTAACAATATAAAATATAAAAGTAAAATAAAAAATAAAATTTAAATCAAATTACAACCAAAATTAAAAATACAAAAATACAAATACAAAACTTTTATTAATTATTTGAAAACGTCAAGCTGTAATATTTAATTTATAAGTATAAAATAATAAAAAATATCGCCACTGATTGTATGTTGAAAGTCGTAAAGACAAGAAACACTTCTAAATGATTGACGAAAAATCAATCGATACCTAAATAATTACAAAAATTGCTAGATACAATTTTGTTGTAACAGTGTCACATACATGTTTTGACACATTATTGGCGAGCAAAAAACGCAGTGCTGTGTAAAACCAGTGGATGTGTATGAAAAACTTTGATCTTTCATCAATATTAATTTTTTGTTGTAATTTTTAAATTTGTAATTTTGAAAAAAGAAGACATTTCTTTTGGAGTATTTATTAAGTCGTCCCTACTACTGTTAGAACCGGTGCACGGTGGTTGAGAACACTAGCATTCGACGCATGCGCAATACCTAGCTCTAAAGCGTCGTACAGCTGGCAATCGCTATCCTCGTCTGACTAATGGTGTTACGCGCTAGCTCTTTCACTCTACCTTAAATATTTACAATCTTTAACAGGCAGCAACCCTTATTTGCGTCCAGATTTAATAAAGCAACCGTATATCATAATAAACAGAAAAAAAATAGGTATAATTTGATACATATATTGTTAATGTACGTTATGAACGCATAAATGTATCAAAATCATACCTGTTCACAGCTGGCTGCGAAGAGGTGCGGCCAAGTGCGCAACAGCAACCGTAATTTTTCAGAGTCTTTATATAAATTGCCGTGAAGTGGACGATATTTTATTTAAAAAACAAGTGAATGAAATTGTTTCCTAAAAATCAATTAGCAATAATTTAATTAAAAATATTAGCGGCCACATTTTGATAGGCACCCTGGTAGGTATATATTCTCCTAATCATAAATATACGTAAAAAAAAATGTTTTTTAGCAAATACTCGTTGAACGCACTAATTCTGCAGCCGTATCTTAGACTATAAGTCAGATACAAGTCAATATTCGTCATTGGTCAGGTGTCAGGCGGCTGTCGCCTTCGCCCTAAAATCTTGAAGGTTTTGAGTAGGACACAGTCATATTAACACATGAAATAATAATATACATTTTGATGACGTAAAGCGGCTGCTCTGTTATGCTGAAATAAATTCATTCAAAAAGGAAAAACCTTTGAACAGTTTGATTCGGTTATTTTTTACGTAATATTCGAAGTTGGATCGAGTTTTGTGCCGAGAAGGCAGACAGTGCTGTTTATTTGGGCTATGTACGGCGCGGCCGGCGCGGTGCGCTGCGGTCGCAGCGGCGGCGGTGCCCCAGGGCGCCTGTGTGACGTTGCTGTCATCCGTGTCATCTGTCTTTTGCTTGACTTTTTACTTGTGATTTAATTTGGTTTTTTAATAATTTTATACACTATTTGTTAAGTTATCACGTAAGTTTTATTTAATTTTTTCTTTCTATGTCCAACACTGACTGTAGTGATGCCGAACGAAGTGCCAGTCAACCTACCACATCGCTGGATGTCCTAGTAAGATGCCCAAACTGTTCCCAAGCACGCTTTTTTAAGGGTGAAAGAGGCTTGAAGATACATTTGGGGAAAAAACATAAGCCCCTCAATGTACCTTCTTCATGCCCAACGGTACTCACTCCCCTTACACCGGATCCACCCACTCAACCCTTTTGGAAATATCTTTCAAAATTAAAAACTTCAACTCCTGTTTTAAAGAGAGTTCCTCGTGGCGCGCGACCTTCATTAGCATTAAGCTTGGCGCGTTGTGTCCGGTCTCGCCGCCCGAGAGAACTCTCAAAGAGCTTGGGAGCAATTACTCACCTTCCCATTTAAAATACTACATGTACAAAAAGATTTGGCAAATAAAAAAACCTTATCAACTCAAATTAAAGACAACTGTAACATTTCGGCCCAAAGTTTTGACCCAAAATTTACAGCACATCTCCCACAAAGAGGTTTATTGCATCATGTGGAATCTAAATTAGGCGAGGGTGATATCAGTGGTGCAGCTAGGATCATTTTTAGCAGCGATGTGGTTGCGCCGTACTCTCCAGAGACCCTTACAGCTCTGGAGAGCAAACACCCCGCCCCGGCAGTTGACCTCACCTTCCCTGACCCCCCCATTCCAGAAACTAACACTTTACAAATTACAGCTCAGCAAGTTGTGCGGCCGTCTGTTCCTTTCGAAGTGGCTCCGCCGGCGGCCTCGACGGCCTGACTCCTCAACACCTTAAGGACCTTATTTGTTCAGGCGCCGGGGAAGCTGGTGAGTCCCTTTTGAAGGAGCTGACGGCCCTCATCAATCTCATGGAGAGCATGTGAACGATGCCGTCATCGATATTCTATACGGGGCCAATCTTTATGCCCTACGCAAGAACGATGGCGGCATTCGTCCCATTGCCGTAGGGTCAACTTACCGTCGTATCGCAGCCAAAATTAGCTGCGCCTTTTACAGTGAAACACTGGCCAGCAAATTTCAGCCCCTACAGCTTGGCTTCGGGTCCAAAGGGGGCTGTGAGGCTGCGGTACACGCACTTTCCACTTACCTTCATAGTAATAAAGGTGAGGTCATCCTTAAAGTTGACATTAAAAATGCTTTCAATTCCGTAAACAGGGACACCTTGTTGACAGAAGTTCAAAAAGAAATACCCAAAATGTACAGTTTTCTTTACCAATGCTACAGGAACCCCTCAAAATTACTATATAAAGACATTCTTTTGGAATCAGCCGTTGGATGCCAACAGGGTGACCCTATTGGGCCAGTCATTTTTAGTTTAGCAATTAATCCAATTATTCGACAGCTAAATTCTAAATTCAACGTATGGTATCTGGATGATGGAACACTGGGAGGTGATGTTGACACAGTCCTTAAAGATTTAACTTTCTTAAAAGAAAAATTTAGTTCCTTTGGACTAGACCTTAACCTTTCGAAGTGCGAAATTTACCTTCCTGAAACCACTGACAGACAGACTACCATTTCTAAATTTAACTTGTTGGCACCAAATATCTAAATTACCGAAAAAAAATCTCTTCACCTTCTAGGGTCACCAATATTTGACGAATCTTTTCCATCGTTCATTGAAGAAAAAATCCAAAATGTTAATGATGTTTCGGAGAGACTTTTCAAAATTAACATTCATTCGGCCTTCACACTTATTCGATACTGTTGTTTTGGACCAAAATTCACGTATAGATAAAGATAAGATAAAGATAAAGATTCATTTATTTGCAAAAACATGTGTAGATAATATACATGGTATGATGTTTACTATAGGTGTTACAGGATATTCTTTGGCCCAACATGTTTGACCAATAGCTGGTGTACAAATTAGATCGGAAGACCATTAGGTTTAAAAAAAAAAAAAATGAAATTGTACAAAGTTAAAAAATAAAAAAATAAATTTATATACAAAGTTAAATAATCAAAGAAAAAAATATTATAACAATTAACATTAATATTAAATAAAAAACAATTGGTAAATATTTATGCGGTACAAAATAAATAAAATAGATTCAGTCCGTATATCGAATCAAATTTACATTTAATGGATTATGCAATCTTTGTCTAAAGTGCATTATATTTGTTTTAGATAAATTTATTTTTAAATTATTATTATCAAGCCAAGAAATTATAGATGTCAAAGAATTAGTAATGTCAGATTTATAATTATTAATGTCCTTACATGCAATTGAAACTGTACTGTCATCAGCAAATAATGTCATAGGTTGAGTCGTTGCCTTTGGCAAGTCGTTAATATACATAATATACAACGGCGGCCTTAGGACACTGCCTTGAGGAACACCGTATGTGACATTTCTCCTCACGGAGCTGTATGTTTCCTCTTTTTTTGTTTTAGGATTCACTTTAGTTACTACTGTTATCTGTTGTCGGTTCGTTAAATAGGATCTAATTAAATCTAAAATATTGCCTCATAAGCCGTATGCTTCAAGTTTACTGATTAGTACATTATGATCTACATAATCAAAAGCCAAAGACAAAGCCAAAGACATATCGCAATAAATTGCACAAGCTGGAACTGTTTTGTCAACGTGGCCTATAACATTTTGGATGAATTCATAAATAAATGGCCATATTCGTCGTTTTATTTTGTCGAAAGCCCTTTTGTTCGTTGCACAAAATTTTATTTTTTTCTAGATATGAATTGAGTTCGCCGTAAAGATACTTTTCGATTTTTTTTGAAAATATTGGTAATAGTGCAATAGGCCTATAATTCACCATTAACTGTTTGCATTCTTTTAGAATAAAGGTTTTATAACGGACAGTTTAAGATCTTGTGGAAATATTCCAGTTGATATCGACAAGTTCAGAATATGACTCAAGTGATGGCATATATCCTCATTTACTGCTTTAGTTATTTTAGTAGATATACCATTATATCCTACACTGTTGGTATTTTTAAGGTTTTTTTATAATTTGATTAATCTGATAGGATGAACTTGGTGCAAGAAACATTGAATTTAATCGGTGATTAATTAAAGACGTTACTTTTTTGAAGGGGTTTAACTTTTTAATAAAATAATTGTAAAATGCGTTCGCTATTTCTGTTGGATTATGAAGGATGTTGTTTTCATCAATTTTTATTTTATCTATGGATTCTTTTGGGGTGTTAAGTCTCGTTTTGTTTATAATCCGCCACGCTGTTCTAGTTTTATTTTGAGACGTTAATATGTTATAGTTATTTTGCGCCCGTTTTGTTAGTTTTATATATTTTTTTAATAACTGACTATAATTTAAGTATTTTAATTGGTTGTCTTTTGTTGAGTTTAATCTGAATTTCCATAGCAAATCCTTTTTCTTTCGACTGCAAATTTTTACACCACGTGATACCCAATTTGGATTGTGATTTACTTTTATTAGAAATTGGGTTTGTGGAAAACAAAGTTCTTAAAAAAGTTTAAAATCAGTTATAAAGTGTTGATAAGCTGTGTTTGGGTCGCAGTGAGGTAAACATCCGAGAAAGATAATAAGAGCTTATCTTTCTCGGATGTTTACCTCACTGATACACATTTTAAATTTATCAATATTTTCCTTGCTATAGTCAAGTTTCATTGTACGCCAATAATGCAATGTCAGACTTTTTTTAACCGGAACTTTGATTAATTGGGCTGTATGGTCCGACAGGCCTAATTCCAAAATTTCAGATTTACATCCCTTTTTAAAGTTATGTGTAAAATTATCAATGCAAGTTCCACTGGCGAATCTAGTTGGTTCATGTAAAGCCAGTTTTAAATTATAGTTTAACAGTAAACATTCAAAATCTAATGTTACATTATTGCGTTTTAAAACATCTATATTAAAATCACCAGTAGTTATAATATGTTTACAATTCAATTTGGCAGAAGTTTTTCCAGTTTATTAAAGAACATATACATGTCGGATCCGGTCATGAGTACGGACGGGCGAATGTATCGAAAGTGCGCCAGTGGTGACATCCCGCGACCTACTTACCAGTCTACCCCACCATGGCGGCTTCTACAGAGTCCTGATGTTAACAACACGCGGGGACGCGGGGATTCTGTGTCTGATCGCAGCGGAGTTAAGACGTCTTGAAACTGTACCCGATTTATTGTGCCCAGTGTTAATGTGTCAAAGTGTAATGTCAATTAATTTGTTAGACTTAGTGTATCTGTTTGAAAAGAGTAACCATGGAGTTTCTTGCCGGTTCTTCTCCATGGAAACTACCAACCCGAACCGTGCAATGTGAAATAAAATAGTGTATCGCATCCAGTGTGTTTTCATAGCACGAAACCCGTCTTCTGCCCACAAAATGCTCGACCCTAGCGAAATATATCCTGACAAACACGACATACAAGTTATTTTGTTTAGGTACCCTATATATACAAACAATGATAATTTTATAGTCAAGAAGTTCAACTGCACAACCTTCTAATATACAGTCAAGACAAAAATTGCGGATTTCTGGAATTTCCCTGAATTTCCCGTCTGCTGGCTGTGGGGGAATGGGAGTCGGGCTTGTGGCTTCAGGCACTTCCGTCATTCACCATTGGCACTATGATGGATGACGCATCGTTCCGGGTCGCTACGAGTCTACGCTTAGGTGCACCTTGTGTTGCTCCGCATCAGTGTCATTGCGGTGAAGCTGTCGACAGCCTCGGACACCATGGCCTGTCCTGCTACAGGAGCGCAGGTCACATTGCACGGCACGCCAGCATTAACGACATTATTCGTCGAGCTCTTTCCATCGCCGGCGTACCAGCGGTTTTAGAACCAAACGGCTTGGTGCGTGACGATGGAAAGAGACCGGACGGCATGACGTTGGTGCCTTGGAACGTGGGTAGGCCTTTGGTGTGGGACGCAACCTGTGTCGACACCCTTGCGCCTTCTCACGTTGCAAGCACGGCGGGCTGTGCAGGCACTGCTGCTGCGGCTGCTGAGATCCTCAAACGGCGCAAATACTACACTACTACTACTACAACAGCCCATAACGTCCACTGCTGGACATAAGCCTCTCCGATGATAGGAGTAATTTGCCGTAATCTCCACGCTTGGCAGGCGGATTGGAGATCGCAGTAATGAAAGACTAACAGAAAAAACGCTGCTGCCCATTGTCTGGTCTACGGAGGCGCAAGGCCGCAAATACTGTAACGTTATTGGTAACTACAGCTTTGAGCCGTTTGGGGTCCGAGTGCGCGTCTCCTTTTTAAGGAAATCTCTTACCGACTGGTCGACACTTCGCGTGACCAGAGGGCTGGCTTTTTCTTTGGCCAAAGAATTAGCATTGCCATTCAACGTGGCAACTGGCAATGCTGCCAGTCTTCTGGGTACGTTTCCGAGTGACAGCGATGCGGAGGAGTACTTTGACGCTTATTGACGTCGTTGTATATATATGGAGGTTCTTACTTTTAGTTTTTATTTTTGTAATTATATATAGTTCTTGTTTTAATTAAATATAAATATCACAAAATTAAACATTAAAAATTCTTTAGAAACTAATAAAGAAATGAGTTAAAATACAAATCAAATTTTTTAAATATTAAATAAGTATACATGCCATAAACATAAGATGATTTTACAAGTTTTTGTAATAGTACATTATGATACAAGTGAGCAAAGTTGCTCATTATACACGAGGCTGTGGGTTGCAGCCCGAGCCGGACGCGAGGGCGTAAATCAGCCAAGTTTCTAATGAGCAAGTTGCTCACGATTTGCGTACGCACTTTTTCAACAAACTTGTGAGGAAAAAACAAACATGTACTGCATATAAATCGTTTACCACACGGCAAAAAATGCGATACAAACATCATATGAAAATTGTGGGAAATGGGGGGCAAGTTTTTTTATTTTTGCACACCCCAAATGAAAGGTACATACAGCCTACTTCAAAATTATAATTTTAGTGATAAAATGCAAATATTTTATAACAAATTATTGTGAATTATAAATAATTTGATAATAATGAATGTTTTTTTGTCTGAATTAGGGACACATTTATTTATTCCAAAAATTTAAATGGATTTTCAGCGGAATAAACCCCTTTGTTGTTACAAAAAAAAAGGCCATAAGAACGATGGAATAAGGCTCACTTTACGAGCAAGTGTGTTTAAAATAATAGTTGAATTAATAGTTGAATAATAGCTGAATTTACTAAGTGAATCAGAGTGCACATCTACGAGATCACATAGACGGGTTAGCACCAAGCACGGTTCTGCGAGGAGGAGGACGTAAGGGCGTTATAGGAGCTCGTGGACTTTTCGTGGGTACACGGGATTTGATCATGCTCAATAATTGAGGACAGTCAATTTTGTTTCTTACAATTTTAAATAAAAATGCTGAATCCAGTAAATATCTCCTCTTCTGTAGGGATATCATCTTTAAATCAACACTTCAACCTCTGTTTATGACCAACTTATTCGGCAACTCTTTACACAGCCATTTAGAATTTCTATTAATTCAATTACCCAGCCGTGACCGTGCGAAACGGCACCTTATCAGTGCTGTCTACATACCGCCAAAAACACCTGATGACGTCTATATTGCTTACTTGGATATGCTTTCGAACATTTTAAAAGATCCCGTGATGGATTGTTTTTACATAATAGGTGACTTTAATTTACCAAAACTAGATTGGTCTTCCAGTGTTAGCGCATGTGACCAGCACAATGAGATCTGATGATCTTCTAACTTTCCCATTTGGTTCACTCGACCCCTTATAAGGCTATTCCGAAATAAAAACAAGGCTTGGATCAAATGGAAAGTTTACAATAATATATCCGACTTCGAGCAATTTTCTCTTTACCGTCGTAGATTCAATAACGAATGCTACCTACCAATGCTACTCCAACTACATAAAGTCTGTCGAAGATAATGTTCACAAAAATCTCAAACTTTTCTGGAGCTATGTATCTAGTAAACGTGGTAATTCAGGGATTCCATCTAATGTCAAATTGGGAAACACTTCCTGCTGTGACCCGCGCGATATTTGTGAACTTTTTGCAACGTACCTACTTTAAATCCGTGTCTGAACCATCTACACTCGATATTCATAATTGGGTACCTCCTTCTACTTTCCATAGCGGTAGTGACATTAATAGTAATATTTATATAAACCATTCAGTCAGTGTCAGGTGTCGTGTTACGGTTGCGAATAATATTTTTTAATATTATTGATATTATTGAAAAATGAGTTTCTAGGATCATCTATTCTATTTGACCAAATGGTTATACAATAAACATTCAGTGACAGTGTTATCCACTGCAGACCTTGTGGAAGTATCAAGTTATTCGTATGAACCGACCTCAGTGTTTACATTTCTCATTGACGCAATTTGACCAATTAATAAACAATGATTGTGCTGTGAATTACTAAAATACTCAAATAAATAGCTGCTGGGACCGAACAAGCCAAGTGACTCTGCGGGAATTGTGAGTTTTTCATATATAATTCATCGTACGAACCGTTAAGAAAAAAATAAATATTCAAATATACCAGTGCCAAACGTAATTGCAAATAGCGACATCTAGTCTAAGAACACGGGAACTGACAGTCGATAAAACAGAAAGACAGCTATCTGCATGTGGAAGCTACGGTGCCGTAGACAGAGACGTACGTACGGTGCTATTTTGTCGTATAAGATATTAGCACAGTTGGCACATTAAGAACTGTTCGGATTGGTGAGCAGTTGGTCACTGGTTCGAATCAGGATTAAGTTCGACTTTTTGTAAATACATAATTTAAAAGTAAAACATGGAGGATGATAGTATATACGTCACGCAAAGAACGCAAAATACGCAACGTAACTTAAATGTAAGCGATTTCGAATTTGACATGGATATTTCATATCAAAGTTTACCCAATAATAATATCTCTGGAAATATGGATAGCGTCCTAAAGAATGAAGAAATTACCAAACTTAAATTGGAACTACAGTCTGCCAACTCAGAAATAGATAATTTAAACTTAGAAAACTTATCACTAAAGGACAAAATTAAAAAATATGAAAGCAAAATAAAGATATTTAAATCGGTAGGATTACATGATTCTACTGTAACAGCGGCAACACCATTAAGGTTCTATTCACCTCAATATCAACGTCGACCTAGGACAATAACTATGAAAACCGGATTACCCAGAACCTCTTCTAGGGGCCATGCTCACCAACAGTAAAATAACCGACTGTTTCGTAATCGGCCCGCTAAAGGTAGACAGTTGTTTAAACATGACGTGGGAATTTTGGTGTTCACCACGACTTATTCTAGCTCGGTTAAGTAAACAAGTGTTTTAGGAATAAAAGACCGAATGATTATAATACAGTCAAAAAGGGTGGGTAACTAACACGTAAAAAACCATACAAATGAGAAACATCTTAAAATGGTTGCATTATACCTGAGATGACAGTTCTTTATAACCATCAAATTATCTGTTGTGTTTGAAGTTTTGTTCGTTTGAAACAGTTTTTAAATTAAATACAATGGATAAGAAGCGCATTGCTAATTTTACGCATGAAGAAAAAGAAATTGTCACTAATTTAGTGAAAGCACCAAGGCGTAATTAAAAACAAACGCACCGAACTCCGTGAAGTAGTGTCGTCTGGTGGAATACAAACGAGGAGTTCGCAAAAGTCTTTCAACGGTTTCAAACTCGTCCAAAACGTTATCCTCTTCCAAAATATAATTCAAAGCAGACTGCATGTTAAATTCTCACAATAATATCTGGATGTAACCTTAAAATTTGTTATATTTGCAATTTACAAACGTCAAAATACACCGATTAACTACTAACCGGGACTTTAAACAACCTCTCCCACCTCGGTTAGAAAAAACAGTTGATTAGCGTGTTTAATCGGTTGATTTGCTTTAGTGAACATGAAAATGTGTTTTAAACAGCTGTTTTTAGATAATCAGACCGTTATCTTTTGGGTGAACATAGCCCTAAGGAGTTTACTATGCATGCCATAACGTCGATGAACCGAAATGGTAATGAGTCGGAAGCACTCATTCATAAATCGCCAATAAAAAACAATTTAGATAAGTCTTCAGTCACCGGGGCAGGGAACTTGTCACCTACAAACAGTTACAAGGACCTACAAGTTAGTTTTACCCAAAACTCACCTACATCCATCACGGAGGAACAAGAAAATGGAGGTATACATACATCGACGGATAGAGAAATCCAGGGAACAAGCAAGATCATGTCACTGTCAACACCGGAACAAAACATGGGCGTTAATAGAAGCGTAAAAAAACTTATAGAGATTATATCATGTAAACAACCATTGCAAGTACTGGCACCAAAGCATAAAATCGCTATCTTTGCGGATCAGACAGGATATGAAATTAGAGATATACTTCAGAACTTAGTGGGAAATAGTTTTAGTGTAACGTCGGTAATCAAACCAAACGCACCTCTTAGTAACATATTGAGTACATGTGAAACTATGTGCAAGGACTTCACAAAATCTGACTTTGTTTTAATAATTGGAGGTATCAGCGACAAAAACCCATTAGATATATTAAGTTCTCTGCATCACACTTTGAAAACTATACATAACACCAATGTCCTTGTCAGTAAAATTTATAAAAACAAATATCTAAATGTATTAAATTTTAATCGTACCTTAAAACTTGTATGCAATAATTGCGAAAATTCTAGCTTTATTACATTAGATGACAATAATTATTCTAACTTTAATAAAAGGCCTTTATTTAATAAGTAATTAATTAATTTAAAATTAATTTATAGGGATATATTGCGATTACAATACAGGATCAACTATCAAAATTATGTGGATAATGTGCTTATAGATCAAAAGGCAAAACGAATGTTTAAAAATGTTTCTACACAAACTACTCCTAATTTAATCGTCAAAGCGAGTGACAATAATAGGAACAATACTACGACACCGAAAGTGTTGGTAAACTCAGTTACACAAACAGAATTAAATAGTTCGTCAATAACCACCGATGAAAATGATCTTTTTCGTGACTAAAAGAGATGCACAAAACAGTTTACATAATAATTCTTCAGTTCTTTTACTATTGAAATCAAATTGTCTTAAAATATTTCATCAAAATGTATGTGGCATAAGTAATAAAAAAACAGAACTTGAATTATATATTGAAACACATGAAAATTATTTAGATTACTTATGCATATCAGAACATTTCCTAAATAATAAATCTGCACATGTATTTTGTATGTCCAATTATAATTTAGCATCATACAACACAAGGCCAAACAAAAAGAGGGTAGGTAGCCTTATTTTAGCACATAAAAATAAACAATGTGAAAACATTGACGCAATTAAAAAGTTATATAGATCAGAAAGTTTTGAAATTTGTGGTGTAATAGATCTCGAAACGGGGTTACACATATGTTGTTGTTATAGAAGCCCAGTTGAGAAAAATTTTGAAAGATTCATGGGTAGTTTAGAAAAATTATTGGAACATTTTCTTGATAGGAAGTGCTTAGTTTGTGGCGACTTTAATATTGACGTGCTGGTTGAAAGTAAAAAAGCTTCAGAGTTCATAAGTTTATTGAGATGTTATAATTTTAGATACCTGATAAAAAGTCCTACCTTCATTCGGAATAAATCATACTCTTGTATTGATAATATAATTACAAATGTTGATGATGATTGTATTAGAGCGTTTATTGGTCGATCACAATGGCTGAGCAGATGGTCATGGTGGACTTTTTTGCGATATGGTTCTTGATAAAATCAATGAGAAAACGAAAAGTTCAGAACACACCATAACGATTCATAAAAGAATATATAACACAAAAAATAATGATGCATATAAAAAGAGTATTTCAAATATAAATTTGAGTAGTATGGGAATAAATAATTTTCTAGACCATTTTGGTAAAATTTTTCAAACTTGCTACCCAAAAAAGGCTATTAAAATAAAGCCTATGAAAAATAAAAAAATAAAGTGGGTAACCAAGGGAGTCAAAGTATCTAGTAAAATGAAAAGAGTTTTATGTTGTGGCACCCCAAATAACGATAGTATCTCGAATTACAAAAATAACTATATTCGAATATACAGAAGGGTTATAAAGCAAGCTAAAAAGTTAGCCATATCAGTCCATCTTAGTAAAGCTAAAAATATACCCAAAGAGACATGGAAACTCGTAAATGAACATACAAAGAAAACAAAAAACAAGCTTAGTAAAAAACTAGTCCTAAATATAGACAACAAGGTTATTTATGATTCCCAGGATATTGCTAATAAATTCGTTGACAGCTTTGTTTACAAACCATCATTGACACTTAACAAAGATAAAGCAATGTCCTTTCTGAAAGAAACAACGGCGAGAGTTGAGAGTAACTTGTCTTTCAAGCCAACTACACCAATTGAGATAAAAAAGATTGTGTGTCACATGGCTAACAAAAAATCCTGCGGATATGACGACTTACCAATAACAATTATTAAAGAGAATATCGAATTTTTAGCATATCCTCTTTCTGAATTTTTTAATAAATGTATGAAAGAGTCGATTTTTCCTGATCAACTCAAACTGGCTAAGGTAATTCCGATATTTAAAAAGGGAACAAAGATTGACCCAAAAAATTACCGACCAATATCCTTGCTACCAACTTTGTCGAAACTTTTTGAAAAGATAATTAAATTTAGACTGATGGTACATTTGAATCTAAATAAAATAATCAATTTAAGACAATTTGGGTATCAAAAAGGTATTGGCACTTCAGATGCCATAGACACTCTCATTGATGACGTAGTTAGTAAATTAAATGACAAAATGAAAGTGGCTGGACTATTTATTGACCTGAGTTCTGCATTTGACACTATAGATCATCAATTACTGCTTGCTACGCTGGAACATTATGGTATAAGAGGTGATGCTTTAAAACTTATGACATCTTATTTACAAAACAGACGAATGTATGTCGAAATAAAAAACATTGATGAAAACAATCATGAAATAGCATATAAATCAAAGATGGTATACATAAGACGCGGGGTCCCTCAAGGCTCAATTTTAGGTACGCCTCCTGCCGGAGGCTCTACGCGGGAGTCGTGCGGTCCATGGCCCTTTACGGGGCCCCGGTGTGGGCGCGTTCCTTGAGGCTGCGTGCAGCCCACTACCTGAACGCGCCCCAAAAGGTGGTAGCCGTAAGGCTGGCCCGTGGGTACCGCACGATCTCCCGTGAGGCGGCGTGCCTCCTTGCCGGATTGCCGCCATGGGATCTGGAGGCGATAGTCCTCGCGCGCCTACATGAATGGCGCGCGGAGGTGCTACGCCGGGGGGAAACTCCGCTGCCGCGACAAATTGTCGCGCAGCGGACAGACTTCCGGCGTGATCTCATGGCGACATGGAGAGAGCGACTGTCGCAACCCCGTGCAGGGCACGCCACAATAGTGGCGGTAAGTCCCCTCTTTGAGGAGTGGCTTGAGAGACGCCACGGCGTCCTCACCTTCCGCCTGACGCAGGTCCTCACCGGACACGGTGTTTTCGGGAGGTTCCTGCACCGAATCGGGCGGGAGGAAACGCCCGGGTGTTTCCACTGCGAGGATCGACCGGAGGACACGGTGGAGCACACGGTGGAGGTGTGCCCCGCGTGGGCGGAGCACCGCCGTGTCCTCGAAGCGGCGATTGGCGGCGGCGACCTCTCGCGTCCGGCCCTGGTGCAAGCCATGGTCCGGAGCGAGACGGAATGGGACGCCGTCACCTCCTTCTGCGAAGCAGTAATGCTAGAGAAGGAGGTGGCGGAACGTGAGAGGGAGAGAACCTCACAGCGTCCCGGCCGCCGCGGGAGACGCCCCGGGCGTCGGGGGCCACCACGTGGCCCCCGGCCACCGTAGGCGCGGGCCTGTGGACGGTGGGCTATGGGCTAGCTCGCCGTCCGTCCGTCTCATGACGACAGGCCGTGTCGACGGCGCGTTCGTGTTCCACGCGCGCCTCAAAGAGAGTCAGCAAAAAGGAAGGGGTCCGCAAGGACCGATGCCTGCCGGGGTTGCGGGACTGTTCGAAAGAGATACCGTGGCCCCGGAACACAAAGGGCGATGAAGGAACATGGATGGGTTTTAGTCAGTAAAAGTCTGACACTCCCTCCTGCTCCGCCCAGAGCGGGAGAAGTCATTTGATGATTTCCCATCCGAAAAAAAAAAAAAAAAAAAAAAATGCTCAATTTTAGGTCCAATATTGTATCTTATCTTCACAAACGATTTATTAAATTTCATGAACACAGCTCATTCGGACGCTTCGTGTGTGGTTTTTGCTGATGATACAAATGTAATAATTGGAGCGCATGATTTAAATGAATTGTCCACAAAAGTAAATAAAAGTCTAAATAATCTTTCTGAATGGTTTACAGCTAACAATTTACTAATTAATACAAATAAAACCAGTATAA
This sequence comes from Xestia sexstrigata, assembly GCA_941918905.2. Taxonomy (NCBI): domain Eukaryota; kingdom Metazoa; phylum Arthropoda; class Insecta; order Lepidoptera; family Noctuidae; genus Xestia; species Xestia sexstrigata. The sequence goes on from OW799211.2 coordinate 22,506,441, forward strand.
TGTTATTTAAGACTACATCTCGTAACACCGACACTATAGATGTGACATTGGAAGGAGACAAGATAGGATTGGTAAATGAGGTAAAATTCCTAGGTATAAACATTGATTCAAATCTAAACTGGAAACAGGAGCTTGCTGCTATTGATTCCTCTATAGCCTCTGCATGTTATGCACTTAGGAGCCTCAGAGATGAAATAGATGTGAAGCAACTTAAAGCCTGTTATCATGCTTTGGTTGAATCTAGGTTAAGGTACAGCATCATGTTTTGGGGTAATAGCTATAACTACAACTGCCAAAGAGCATTCATCCTACAGAAGCGTGCCATTAGAACCATTGTTAAAATTTCACAGCGTGATTCATGCAAAGAATACTTTAAGAAATTAGGTATTCTCACAGTTCCAAGTTTGTATATACTAGTTTTGTTAAGCAAGTTCGCAAAATATATTCATCAATATGAATCACAACAAGAAAGAGAGCTGAGAGAGAGCACACGAAGGAAAGTTATTAAAAATAGAATGGTGCCTAAATTTAACATAGCAAAGCATTGTTCACGTTACCAAGCAGTGGAGTTATATAATAAGTTACCTACTGATTTAAAAACTTTGGTCTATAACACAAACTTATTTAAGGCAAAACTGAAAGCCTTCCTATTAAAAAAATGTTTATATTCTGTATCCGATTTGATGTTGAATGATTCCAGATAATTTGTGTATTAATTACTTATATGATATTGACATTCAATTTATTTGACATTTGATACAGTTGGAATTTATTTTAATTGACATTTGATTTAATCGACATTTTAATTTGATTGACATTTAATTGGAATTTAATTGACATTTAATTTTGATGATTTCAATTACATTTGATTGACATTGAATTGGAATTTAATTGACATTTAATTCTATTTTAATTTAAGCAACATGGAATAGACATGGTTGTTCTTGAGCGTTTGTGGTTGGGTAATTATATAAATTGTAATTTAAATGACATTTAATATAATCTATTTGGCATTTAATTTTCATTTAATTAAATTTAGTTGACATTTAATTAGCATTTAACAGGCATTTAATTTACACTTAATTCTCGTTAATTTACTTAACATGGAATGGACATGGTTGTGTTTGAGCTTTTTATGATTGGACATATAAACAGAAATGTAATTGACATTTTTACGTAAAATGGAATAGGTTGTTGTATTTGTGCTTTATAGAGTTGGATTTTTATGCTTTTTATGGTTTCTGATTGCTGACATAGTGTTTTTTTTTTTTTTTGCCTTGTATTTGATTTTGTTAAGATTGAAATGTAATTATTTTGTAATATTCGAACACAATGTAAATTGTTTGATGAATGAATAAATAAATAAATTCAAAAATCCACAGTGAGCTCACATCGCTGGACTCCACAAAAGGTCCTGGACCTGACGGTATGCCATCCTCGTTTTTCAAACGTGTCGCTGATCAACCGTGTGATCCTTTGCATTTGTTGTTCAACAAATGCATTAAACACGGTGTTTTTCCGGATTTATGGAAACTAGCACATTTGACTCCAGTCTTTAAAAAGGGATCCAAGCATGACGTGGAAAATTACCGCCCGATCTCCATTCTGTCCACCTTGTCAAAACTTTTTGAGAGGTTAGTTTATAACGAAATATATCCCACTTTACACAGGTCCATAATTAAACAACAGCACGGTTTTGTCCGACAACGATCCACCTACACAAATTTACTCATTTACGTTGGTAATCTTTTTGAAAACATGGACAATCGTCTACAAACCGACGCTGTATACACGGACTTCCAGAAGGCTTTTGACAAGGTGGATCACGAATTGCTATTAGAAAAAATAGCTTTTAATGGTATTTGCGGAAATTTGCTGCGTTGGTTCACATCTTACGTAACAAACCGTACTCAAAAAGTTGTGATTAATGGCTATCAATCTGAGCTAATTTTAGTCACCTCCGGAGTCCCGCAGGGATCAATTTTGGGTCCTTTATTGTTTACTATATTTATAAATGACATAATTGGTTGTTTCAAACATTCTAACTTTCTACTATACGCAGATGATTTAAAAATTTACAAAACTATAAAAAGTATCGAAGATTGTTTATTACTTCAAAGTGACTTAGATCGACTTTCTACTTATTGTACCACAAATAAGCTCTTACTGAGCTTACCCAAATGTAACGCCATAACTTTTACAAAAAATAAAAAACAACATTTATATAACTATTATTTATCTAACGCAAAACTAAATAGAGTGTGTTCACTGCGGGACCTCGGGGTGATAATGGATTCAAAACTTCATTTTAACACGCACATAGAAACTATCATCAACAACGCGCTTAGAATGTACGGTTTTGTTATGCGCAACAGTAGAGATTTTAGACGCCCATCTACTTATAGATATTTGTTTATATCTTTAGTTAAGCCATGTCTGGAGTTTGCAACTGTGATATGGAACCCCTTCTATAAAAAGTATAGTGATTCAATCGAAATAGTACAACGAAAGTTCCTGCGAGCCATGCATTGGAGATGTAGTCACAGCCAAGCCTCGTATGATACATTGTTAAATAAATATAACCTGATTTCTTTAGAATCTAGAAGGCTGCTTCTTGGAGCAATGTTTCTCCACGGTATTATCCATAATAAATATGATTGCTCTGAAATATCGAATAAAGTGTGTGTTACCTTGTTCCGAGAACAGTAGTACGCAGACGAGCGCGCCCATACCGTTTATTGACTACGAATTTCAGCCAAGTCTGTCACTCTAATGCTGGTTCTCGCGCTCCTCTGCGTCAACTTGTGGATTCTTATAACAATAATTTTGAGAGCATAGATATATTTAACCTTTCTGCTAACAAATTTAGGGTACTTGTAGTCGAATCTATACTATCATCGTAATTTTGTTTTCCTTTCTATTTTGATAATGTATTTTCGTTTTTTTTTTTTCTTTTTATTATAACTTTATAACATTATTGTATTTTAACTCACGTAGCATAACCATTAATCATGTAAGTAGTGATCAGAGGATAATGGTGTTGGCAGTGCAAATGCGTATTTTAAGTTTATTTATAGTGTATAACATGTTTTTGTACTGCTGTTTTTTATCCCTAAATAAATAAATAAATGCAAGAGTCTCTCTTTATACGATAGTTTCTTACTAGCTATCCCGGAAGAGTAAGCTAAGTGCCACAGAAAACGTTTTTGAAGCCTTTCCAATCTTAGTGAGTGGGTGGCATAGTAAGGTCTCCATACAGTATTCTAAACTAGACAATTTTAAAGCAGAATTTTAGTTTTACAGTGTCGAAAACAGGTAACATTTCATATGTCAAACCCAAGCATTTTTGAGGCTTACTTAATTACATTTTCAATGTGAGGTACAAATGTTAACTGCTTATCAAACAGGACTCCCAAGTCTCTTTTTTTACCACCTCCTGCACTAAGTTACCATTAATGTAATAAGCAGACCGTGTTAACTTAGTTTTTCTGGTGAATTTCACGTCGTAGCACTTGTTAATATTTAAGCTCATACCATCTTCATCATACCACTTTGCTAACATGTCAATGTCTTTCTGTAGCAACTTAACATTAAGGTCTGATTCAATTACTCTGCAAAATTTTTAATCGTCAGGTACATGTAACACTCAAAGGATTTTCAACTCATTGACGAGATCATTACCAAATAGGTTAAATAAAATTGGGCCAACATGTGATCCTTGTGGGACGCCAGATGTAACCTTGTAGGAGCTTGATTGGTAGCCATTGAGGGCAACAAAGAAGGAACTCTCTAAAATCTACAGGCTCTGCTAAAATCGATATATATCACGTCAACTTGTTTTCCAGAGTCAATGGCACTCGTTAGGGTCTCCCTGAAAGTCACTAGGTTTGTGGACGTAGATCTGGAACCCACAAAGCCATGCTGGGTATCACTAAGGTAAAGCTTCAAATGAGACTGGATGTGAATGTTCAAATGAGGTGGGCAAAATTGAAATCGGTCTATAGTTACCTACATTGTTACGATCACTGCATTTATGAATTGGTACAACCTTTGCTACCTTCTAAAGCTTTGGGAATATACCGGAGGCAAGTGATGGATTAAATATTCGTGATAAAGGAGCCGCAAGTGCCGAAGCACACATGGAGATAAAATAAGGAGGGATTCCATCGGGTCCAGCGCCTTTACGGCGATCCAGAGATTTTAATTTAGTGAGCACGGCATCAATCTCAATCGTTGGTGTTGTCAAAGGTAAACTATAAGCTAACATGTCCTGCACTCTGAGGAAGATGAATGATGAGTCACATAATGTTGACTGTACATGGGGGAAAAATGAGCAGCAATCATTTCTGAGATATTGATGCCATCTGAAGACGATGTGATGCCATCAGTCATTGTAAGGGGATACGAACTAGTACCACCGCGCTTGTCCTTGATATAAGTCCAAAATCACTTTGGATCCTTGATCCTTAGTTATTGCAGCCTCTAGGTTGCTAACATATTTATTGTGACAGGAAGCTGCCATAACCAAGCACCGTTTACTCAGCAGCTTCAGTTCGAGCTCATCCATTGGGTTTTTATAGGTTTTGTATCTCTGGCGTATCTTTTCCTTTTCTCTCAATGTTCTTATTAAATTTTGTTGCAATAATAAATTTTGCTTTACCGATTGTCTATTCCAAGTTTAGTACAACACTAACGTCGATTTGATGTACTCTGTACTCTGTGGAATCTCTTGAATAAAACTACATTGTTCTAAATCTACTTTTGCCGTTTTTAATTATTAATCTCATAAAATTTTTATCGAACCAGGGATGGTGTGTTTTATGTTTACGGGTGGTAGGGGGGGATCTTGCATTTTTTATAAAATTTTAAATTTTTTTCATTGAAGATGGTCAATCTATAGCTCACACATTACCAGTTTTGCCTCCGCCAACGCGCGATTACTTCCTCTGCCGTCTCCCTTCACGCCACGTTCTCACTCTCTTTTTTTCCTTATTACTACTCATTATATTTAGCTTACAAATATTATATTAACCGCTCTCTTTTAACAGACCACGAGGACGTGTGCATGTTGTTACCAAGACTACGCTAACTTCACAATTCTAATCTAGGACGTCCTAGCGCTTAACGATTTTCTCCCGGCTATTCTAACTTAACTGGCCTCGCTTAGCAGGTCTGACCTCTCCCGCGATCTCACTTACTTTCGCTAACCAACAAACACACACATACCAGGTTAGTCTAACCAGAGCTTTTATCCCAACTATATTTAAATTATTCAAATATCGCACTCTCGCGCCAACACACTTAGACCTAGATTCGTGGTTTTTTACCAAGTCCTCCTAACTTAACTAAAATATACATTCAGTCAAAAAAGTATCGGGAATGGATGATTTGTTTATGGTTCCAAATTCAAATTTTTGTTTTTTTGTAGTTGTTAGATTGGCACAACTGTTTTCCATTTTGGCGCGGAGTTTGAGTTGCATCTGTTATTTATATTAAATACAGTGCTGGTTTTAGTAATATCATATATAGTGTGTATTGCGAATTTCATAATGGACAAAAATATCGAACAAAGAGTTTGTCTTAAATTTTGCATCGCCAATGGAATTTCGTGTTCGGAGTCACTGAAAATGTTACAGAAGGCTTACGGTGAATCGACTTTATCAAAAACTCGTGCTTATGAGTGGTTCAAAGCGTTCAAAAGCGGTCGAGATGTGATGGAAGATTTGCCTCGCTCTGGTAGGCCGTCAACGTCTGCAACTGAAGTTAACATCGCAAAAGAGAAGAAAATAGTGACTGAAAATCCCCATTCAACTCTGAGAGAGAGAGCCGCCGAACTTTCTGTATCTCACGAGTCGATCCGTACCATTTTAACTAATCATTTGGGTATGAAACATGTTGCTGCTCGGCTAGTCCCAAAAGATCTGAATTTCCTCAAAAAACTCAATCGCATGAAAGTCGCTGAGGACATGCTAGAACGAGTCAGTTCGGACCCAACATTCATGAAACGCATTGTTACTGGTGACGAGACGTGGGCTTACGAGTTTGACATGCAAACTAGTCAACAAGCTTCGGAGTGGCGCCTTCCAACTGAACCGTCGAGTCGAATCGAAAGTCGATCAAAAGTCAAAGTCATGTTGACTGTTTTCTTTGACTATCGCGGTGTTGTGCACTCTGAATTCTTACCGGAAGGTCTAACGGTAAATAAAGTATATTATTTGAGCGTTATGCGGCGTTTAAGAGAGCAAATTCGACGAAAAAGGCCAGATTTGTGGAAAGAAAATTCTTGGATTTTGCACCACGACAATGCGCCTTCGCACAAGGCTATCATTGTGAACGAATTTTTGACCAAACACTCAACAAATACCATCCAGCAACCACCATATTCACCAGATATGGCTCCTGCTGACTTTTTTCTTTTTCCTAAACTCAAATTACCACTTCGTGGCACCCGTTTTCAATCGATAGAAGACATAAAGGAGAATTCGCGGCGAGAACTGAACTCAATTCCGGAAGCAGCGTTTAAAAAATGTTTTGATGAATGGATTATTCGTTGGCGCAAGTGTATCGTTTCTAAAGGAGCATACTTTGAAGGTGATAAAATAAATTTGGATGAATAACAGACATTTTGTGTATTATTGATCTTTTCCCGGTACTTTCTTGACAGAGTAGTATATCGTCCGGCCTCTCTCACCGTGTAAACTCCTAACTTAACTACCATCGATATACCATCGTCTCTACCGCGGTGTGAACTCGACTGGCCCGAGCCCACCACACTTCTTCGGGATTTCTCCTAAACGTTCCCTTATCGCCTGAACCTTTTCCCAGAAATCACGCGCTTCGATCGATGCTTTTTGTTAATCTTTCTATTGTTTTAAGGGTCCGCCGGCCAAAACCCATAACCAGAGCATATTGCGAACACGTGTCGCTTTGCTATTGTGAGTCGCTCGTAAAAATAGGATATTTTAATGTTTCTAAGGAATTCTTTAAAATATTTCTTTTGGCCGGTTCTTGTCGTGTGTTTACAAGAGGTCGGAACGTTTTGTTATTAATTACGGTACCCTGTCCCGTCGTCAAACCATAAAATAGAAATTTAATGGAATTGTAGGTGGCAGATGTGTGTTGTTTTTAAAATAAGAAACAAGACTAAGATATTTGCTTGATAATTAAAGGCTAATAAAGATAAAGATATGCCCGCTAGACGAAAATGTATCGGAACCATGTGTCTCCACTTTGCCCCTACCACACGGTTACTACTTACTACACATGCAGTTCAGTAAAAGCAATAGATACATTATGTATCTATTGCTTTTGATTTGATTTAAGATCTGCGCATTTCTTAAAACAGAACGTAGTACACAATCAATTATAAACCTCATGCCATCAAACACAAAGTGTGTTGTGTCAAAGAGGATAATATTTTAGATTGCGGATTGACTTTTTTGAGAAAACTTTTGCACAAACTGGGATATTCATTTAAAAATGTAAATCGAAGAGATCCCTTTTAATAGAGAGACCAAACATTGTTGAATGGCGAGTGGAATATTTGAGGGCCATAAGAAAATTCAGAGAAGACAAACGAAATTATATTCTTTTTGGACGAAACTTACGTTAAGCAAAGTCACGATGTCCAAAAATGTTGTCAATCTTCGTCAGAGCCTGGAATTTTATACAGATATAGGCATGTCGCGTCGACACCGACACGCCCCCTTGTCACTTCTACTGGTTTTTTTTTATATTTCTGTGCATGAGACAGACAGTCACACTACGTTGCAATGAAATGTTCGGACGTTTCCGCATAGTAACCATCCTAGTTGAGTGTGTTGTAGGATAGGCTGATTGACGTCGCTTCTGATCATTCCGCCTAGCATGATCTGGGAGTAAATATCTGCTCCAAATAGCAGATGATCTACTGGATGGCTGATTTTGAAATCCGGATCCGCCAAACTGATATTTTGTATCTGAGGCCATGATGGTTTAGCGAAAGTTTTGTTTGGTAGATTCTTGATTAAGTTTTTCATAATGTATACGTTTTTACTGAACGTATAGTCGCAGAAGGCAGAGCTACATGAAATGGGTTCCTTCTATCTGGCAGAATCTTGATGCTCCGAAATTTATTTAGCATAACACACTTGGCATAATCTTCTTTATATGAATATTTTTAAGCCATAAAAAATAGTTAATATAGTTATTGCTTGGTCGAATTTATATGCCCAAATTTACAATGGCATACTTCTAGGATGGCAGAATTTTATTTGGCATAGAGTTACCTTTGGCAATGTTCAAATTCCGCATAATTTCGTTTAGAATAACGTTTATTTAGAGCGACGATTATCAGGTACAATTTCACTTGGCATACTATGAAGATGGCAGAATTCCATTTGGAATAATTTTATTTGGCATTATTGCCATTTCTATAAAATAGCATTTTTAACCTTAAATTAGAATTAAAATATTGTCTTAAAAATACAATATGTTACGCTAAAAAAGTTTGTAACAGAAAAGAATTGCTCCAAAACCGACTCCACGTAGTCTTGTCTGCCCTACCCCTAGAGTGTAATATAAATTCGCGTAGGCGCGGAGGGGTGAAGCGGCCCGTGAGCTGAGGAGCAGGTGGAGAGAGCACATCTGCGACGATAAGCTCGCGTGGGACGGCCGGAACCCTGCAGCGCCGGAGCCGTGACAAACCATGCCTGCTGCATGTTGCATGCTTGCTTGCATGCTGCATGCTTGCTTGCATGTTTGCATATTGCATGCTTGTTTGCATGTTTGCATACTGCATGCTTGCTGCATGTATGATGTATGCTTGCCTGATCAGAAATATGCAGCAATTAACATTATCGTCGTATGTTTGTGGCGAAAAAAAATAATGTTCAATCAATTTTATTATTATGGTAAGAAATACAAAATTATTCTAACTATGAATATTTTCATAAGTGATAGATGAGGCTTTCTATTATTATGCATAATGAAATGTATGCCAAAACATGATTCTAACTGTAAACTTTCTGTAATATGATAGTTCTGCCTTTAAATGAGTATCGATACGAAATTTATGCCAAAAGATGATTCTGACAGTGAATTTTCTGCGATAAGATGGTTCTACTTTCTTATGCATATGAAATTTATGCCTAAAGATGATTCTGACTTACAAAATTATGAGTTTTGAATGTATGATAAATGAGTGTCTGCCAAATGATTTTCTGCGAAATGAAGTTTATGCTATCTACTGTTATGCAAAGTAATATTATAACATGAAAAGTTCTGCTATAAAGGGTAGACCCACATGAAATTGTTATCATGCCCTTCCAATTGCTCTCGTTTTCCCCAATTCCGGAAACAACTCCTTTGCATTTCTGACGTTTGTTTCCAAGAAGTTGAGCAGCGCGTTCTGTTATCAATGATATCTGAGGCCCTTGATCGACAAGAGCTCGCATGTTGTGCTGAGTTCCATCAGCTCCTTAACAATGGCGGTTGCTAATAGAATCTCCGAAGTTTCATTATTTTGAGAGACGTGAGATGAAGAATTGGTTAGTTCGGGAGGTCCCTCAGATCTCTCTGCATGCTTTTCACCATTATGAATGACCCATGTGCTCCCGAGTACCTAAAAACTTTTTTCAAGGTGTTGGGCAGTTCTCACAGTCGCAACCTTCGAGCTTCCAAAAACCTAATCCTTCAAATTCCCTCTCACCGTACTGGTTTTATGTCCTCTTCTTATGCTATTTGGCATTAAAAAAGCTGAAAGCAAATTGGCTTTCAAAAGAGCAGTTCGGAAGTTCTATTTAAAGTCAGTCTAAATTACTTTCTAGTCATTACTAGTGTCGTAGTAATTATTATAAGGTTTCTCGTATTTCGGACTATTTGTATGTATTTTAGTATATATTAGTTTATTTTAGCATAAATATTATATGTATTAGTATTTATGTACCCATTTATGGTTTTTAATTGATGCTTGCAAAATGGTATTTTTCTTATTTATTTTTGTTGTACTCTATCACAATGCTATCCTATTTGACCCAAAAGTTGACTGGTAGAAAATGCCTTGTGGCATTAAGTCCGCCTATGTACATGAAGTTTAAATAAATAAGTAAATAAACTTAAAACTTGGAACATTAGACTCGAAACATCGGCAATAGGCTTGTGTCCTGAAAAAATCTTATTAGTCCATCAGTTAGATTATCAAAAAATATTTGACATGTATTTTTTCTTTTGTCGTAAACCAAAAATGACGAAGATACGACGCTTTTAAAATTCTCAATACGTCACGCCGTGCTATAATTTTAAGTACGTTGTGACGTCACGAGCCCCCACTTCCGAGTTTTGATGCGTTTTATCTTTGTCAATATTCATTGATTTACAAAAACAAAAAATACATGTCCATTATTTTCCAATACTTAAGAGTATTGATGGACTAAATAGATTTGCAATTTATTGATGGTAGAAACTAGCCTATTACCAAGTTATATTACGTTGCAAGAATTAAATCGTACAACTAAAACAATTGTGAAACAAACCCAACAAAAGGTATTTGAAACGGACATGAGTCATTTACGAAAACACGACAGAGTGGCATCGAATAGCAAGTTACTACCTCTCAATCCTAACATTGATCAAGAAGGCTTGCTAAGAGTTGGGGAAAAATTGAACAACGCAACAGTAACGGAAGAAATGAAACATCAGATGATCATTCCCTAAGACAGCCATCTAACGCATTTACTTATCGATCAAGCCCATCAAATGACGTTTCATGGAGGACCGCGACTCACTTAATCGCGCCTTCGTCAAAAATACTGGATCATCGGTGGCGTGCGAGTAACGAAGATGCAAGTCAGAAGATACGTAACGTGCCGCAAAATAAGTCCAACAAAACAAAATCAAATCATGGGTTATGGCCATGGGTGAAATACCGAGCGCAAGAATAAACCCTGTCCCGCCATTCTACCATACAAGAGTGCACTACACGGGATTCGTCGAAGTCAAGATGAATAAAGGCAGAGGAGCTAAAACAACAAAAGGTTACTTAACCATCTTTATTTGCATGGTTTAGTAACAAATGCAGTACACATTGTATAGTTAGTTGTTAGGTAGTTGAATTTATAATAATTCTATTATACTTCGGGTCTCAACCGAAGACGATTACTTATATTACTTGCAGCATTACATGAGATGGTGCTATGTTCATCACACGTTTAGATCTTAAACACTAAAAAATAGGATATAAGGACATATTTTTTATTACAATTTCCTGTTTCACTACCTCTGGCAATACCGTACGCCCTTGAATCATTACGTGTTTTTGTGTTAACGGATTCACACGAAGTTTCACTGCGCGTATTTAAAATGGGAAAAAAAGCGTTCAAGGTCAAAAGATAGTGATTATGATAGTATTTTGAGAAAATTAGAGTCTAAATCGTCAGCGTCGGAGTCGGTGCAAAGTGAAAGGTCGTACAACCGATATTATAATACCCAAGGATATGAACAGGATGCGAGTACGAGTATACCAGGTAATTTAATATTGTTTTACATAACAACTGAATTTAAAATACATAAGTAATTATATTGTTTAAGTACAGGAAAAATATGGATTAAATTTTAACGACCTACCCTCATTCACTCCGCTGGCGGTCTTCAAAATCATTAAAATTTCTAAGGATTGTTTGTTGGCTATTCGAAATGTTTCATAGCGTAATTATACTTCGCTATATTTTAAGCAAGTTACACAATGGTGTCGATTCTGTTGTGCACAAACTAAACTTTATTTAGGCTATTGCTATTTTTTCTCTTAAAACCAGAAAGAGACAGACGTAATTTAGAGCTGTCAAATTTTATCGCAACTAATATTTCCATACAAATGAAGGGTGCACGTAAAAACATGTCGACTAATAAGACATACGATATGCAGCTTTAAGTACTTTAAATTAAAATATCAAAGATACTGTCAGAAAAAAACATAGATGAACAGCTATTCGGTTCCGACTTATCTGAGCATATTAAGTCGTCAAAAGCTATAACTAAGACTGGTTCAGAAATAACGGCCTATGTATACGACCGTTACACAACCTTGGGGTGCTTTAAACTCGGGGGGGGGCGCCGCCACGCATATCACCAGCGGTCGAGCCGCGCACCACGCAGACCGCCGAGGGGCCGACGCCGACGTCTAGAAGCAACACGGGGACGCCACCACGCCAACAGCGTGTGGTATCAGGCGAGGAGGCGATATTAGGAATACACGTACCTATTGCTGGTCGTTTATCAAACTTTTATGATAAATGGTGCGAGTTCACTGACGATCACACTATTTTACAATGGGTTCAGGGATATAAAATTCCTTTCAGTGAAGAACCTATACAAATAGCTGAGCCCCTTAACAATGCTTGTAATTCGCAGTCACAAAGTCAAATCATTGACAAATGTATATCAGACTTGATACGTTCGCGATTTATATCAACATGTACATCATGCCAAGGACAATTTATTTCACCGAGGACTATCGCACTGCGCTAAAATTGTTAAATCATAACTATTTTATGGCAACAATAGACATTAAGGATGCTTATTTTTTAATTTCCATCAGCGATGATGACCGGAAGAAATTACGACTTAGATGGAAGTCTCAGTTATACGAATTCAATGTTCTTCCGTTCGGCCTTTGCACTGCACCATTTGTTTTCACAAAATTACTCAAACCCGTTCTGAAATATTTACGCATTTTATTATTAATATCAGTAAAAGACTACCTCGATGATTTTTTATGTTTATGTAGCTTGTATGACGAGTGTTTTTATGTAAAAACTACAGCCGCAGTGTTAGAATCGTTAGGTTTTTTCACACTATTTAGAGCATTTTGTCAGACCTTCTACACGTGCAGTTTGTGGGCTAAATACACAGGGGACATACAACGCCCTGCGTGTACAGTATAATAACGCGTTCAGGGTGTTGATGGGGCTGCCACGCTACTACAGCGCGAGTGGCATGTTCGCAGAGGCGCACGTGGACGGCTTCCATGCCATCATGCGTAAGCGCTGTGCATCGATGCTGGCGCGGGTGCGCGGCAGCCCTAGCGCTATTCTGGCCGCGTGTGCCGTCCGCTGGGAAAAGTACTGATGGCACATTGGATGAGCCTTCACGCGAGTCCAAGCGCCTGACTACTTTGTACCTTCACTAAAATATATAATAATAATAATATAATAAATCGTTTATTTATAAAAAGGGGCACATATACAATTAAGTATCTTAACAAATAAAATAGAGCACTGTTGCTTATTGCCTGAACTAGGTGGAACCTGTGTTTCAGGCTAGTAGGTGCATAAATGCCTACTTAAAATAAATCAATTAACATTAAAAGAAAAATCAATTACTAAAATTGCAACTTACATAGAAAATAAACAAAAAAATGTCAGCAGTTTACTTGCAGACAACAAGTAAATCTTCTGTCTGTGCATAGGATATGGGTTGTAAAAAAGTAATAATAGACTTTTTACAGCTAAAATAGTTTAACTTATATATACTTAGTTTTCTATTTAATCTATTGTTCAGAAATGGGCCTAAAAATGAAAAGTATTTTTCCACAAAGGCATGTTTGGAGGTTGCATTAGAAAAGCATACTATATCTTTCCGTCTCTTGTTAGTATTGTCAGCATTGTACGTGAGCATGGTGTGCTGTTTTAAACTAAGTGCATAATGAATAGCTGGCGCACAGTCAGCACATTGCAGGATTTATACAGCTGATCTGTGGGAAAGTAAAAGGGATGGAAATTTGCTACCTTTAAAATTGCTCTTTGAGCCCTTTCAAGGGGAAGCAGGATAGTTTTTGATGCGCCACCCCATGAAATGATACAGTAATGAATTATAGATTAACATAGGGCGAAATAAACTTGTCTGATTAATTTGGAATCTGCAAAAGTTCGTATTTTTTTAAATACAAATATTAATTTGCGCACTCTTTTAACCAGTCTTTCAATATGATACCTAAAAGAGAGTGTGTCGTCTAATATAACTCCTAAATATTTTATATTACTGGTTTTGAGGATAGAAGGACAATTGCACATGCTGGCTGGCCGATTATTATTTATTTATTTATTTATTTAAACTTCATGTACAAGGGTGGTACATAGGCGGACTTAATGCCACAAGGCATTCTCTACCAGTCAACCTTTCGGTCAAATAGGATAGCATTGTGATAAAGTACAACAAAAATAAATAAGAAAACACACACACCATTATACTACGACGTCACATCCTCAGATTTATATAATTCACTTGGTAGTAGTACTTCCACTGCACTGGGCATCGCACAATATTTAGAGCTAAAAATAAAATGTTTAAAATAATATGTTTATTGACAACTCGACGTAGTACCTTCCCCCACTATGTTACCTGCGCCCACGCCACCATTACTCTTGTCATTCGCTTTCGTTGTGCGGGCATCGCAACATCTCTCTCATTTTTTTTTCGTGTGCAACCAAGTATTATCGTGTAAGTTAGTGAAAAGTGTGACTATTGTGTTAGTTAGTGAAAAGTGTGACTCTGGTTTACCATAATGGGTAAACGAAAACACAAGAATAAAGAATCGCGCACTCGGAAGAAAATAAAAAGGTTACAAAAACAAGTTAACCGCTCCTCGGAAACGAGCGAAGGTGAGTCATACTTGTTTACATTGTTAATTAAGGACTATTCCTAATTACAGTAACGCAGGATTCATGCAACTATAATAATGTAACGTTGTTACCAGATGTTTAAAGTCACAATTTATGTACCTATCTACCGTCAACTGACTTATTTTTACAATTAGTTTTTTCTTTTTTTCGTACATGCATTCTATAATTCTATCCCAACCCAAGGTATCATTTAGACACACGTTAACGATGTCGTATAGTTTGAATTATATTATTCTATATGGATGGGGAAAATAAATAAATAAATATTTCGTGGATGCTATTCTCTGCGACACGATCGCACTATGGCACATGCCATAGTTAGGTGTCTGTTGCGATATCATAACGGTGTCACCTTATCAGCTATATAGCTGATAAGGTGACACCGTTATTCTCCATGACGTGATCATGGCTGATAACCATACAGCCTCGTATTATGTCGTGAATATAACCAATGACTTGAAAATACACAGCTGCAAATGCAGCATATCAATGGCATGTAGCTGATGAGGCGACACCGTTATTCTCCATGACGTGATCATGGCTGATAACCATACAGTCTCGTGTTATGTCGTGAACATAACCAATGACTTTAAAATACACAGCTGCAAATGCAGCATATCTATGGCATGTAGCTGATGAGGCGGCACCGTTATTCTCTACGACGTGATCATGGCTGATAACCATAGAGTCTCGTGTTATGTCGAGAATATAACCAATGACTCAGTCTCGTGTTATGTCGTGAATATAACCAATGACTTTAAAATACACAGCTGCAAATGCAGCATATCTATGGCATGTAGCTGATGAGGTGACACTGTTATTTTTGGACTGGACTCACCACCATTCAAACAAGTGCGAGTGGACCCCTCAGAATCGGACGATTCAGATGTCAACACGGCAAATCAGGTCCAAGGTAGCTCCTGGCTCCTGGTCCTCCCTATTGGATAGGGATATTGAACACGAACTACAAGTCGGGGCCAACCCCGCTCTCAGAACCAGGTCCCCGTACAAGTAAAGATATGGTATATATATGGTATAGTAATAGCTACCACTACCCAGGATTCCTGACGAGATTGCTAAACGTTGGGGGTGTATTCTAGTTGATGGCCTGACGCGGGAACAAAAGCAAGAAGTTTTGGAAAAATCACTTATACCAGAAAACTTCAAGCTTGCCAAAGCACCTCTGTTAAATTCAGAAATCACCCCCGTTCTAAGCGACTGTAAAAAACAGGCTCAAATAAATAACCTAACATTTTGTACATATTTGAGTTATGGAATTGCAGGTTTAACAAACCTGGCATGCTCCATTATTGATGGAGATACAGAATGGTGTGTATGTAATATAACAGACGATCCTGCCGTTTTAAGTTTCAAGTCATTTTGAAATAAACGACTTATATGTCGAAATATCAAAATTACAGTCGTCCGGTGCTGTCGTAAAGCGTGTCGACGTACTTGACCAGTTTTTATCAAAAATAGGTCCTATATCTACTAAACCAATATTTCTGGCTAACAAAAGTGACGGTTCATTTCGATTTATTCTTAATACACAACATTTTAAAATGGAAGAAATACGAACTGTCTCAAAATTATTACTTACAAACAATTGCTACGAGTATATGGCTACAATAGATCTTAAAGATGCATATTTTCTAATAAAAATCGATAAAACTTATTAATACAATGCTGTCCTATTTGACCCAAAAGTTGACTGGTAGAGAATGCCTTGTGGCATTAACTCCGCCTATGTACCACTCTTGTGCATGAAGTTTAAATAAATAAATTAATTAATTAATGTTCGAAGAGGAAATTTTTGAATTTCAATGTGTAACATTCGGTTTGTCTCAACCTCCGTATAGCTTCACTCAACTTACGAAACCGGTGGTGGCCATACTAAGAAAGACGTGCTTAATATTGGCAATTTATTTAGATAATATTATTTGTATCGGCAATAAGTATGAAGACTGCCTTAAATGTCTTACCGATACAAAGGTATTTTTAGAAAGTTTGGGTATGCCATAAATTTTGGCAAAAGTAAATTACAACCGAAACAATTTCAATCTTTCCTTGATTTCGAATTGCATTCGCGGAATTATTTCTCCATTGGTAATTATTTGACTCGTATTTTTTCTTTTGTTACGTAAACCAAAATTGACGAAGATACGACGCTTTTAAAATTCTCAATACGTCACGCCGTGCTATAATTTTTAGTGCGTTCATTGGTAATTTTAAACAATAATTGTTTAAAATTACCAATGGAGAAACTAGTCAAAGTTCAGAAGTGTATCGAAAATATTTCTAAGCAAAAATAAATATCTGTTAGAGATTTTGCTAAATTTCTCGGAATACTTTGCTCCTTACGGCTGGGTTTAAACTAAATAATATTCTTTGAACGCGAAACGTTCTTAGCTTTGAGAAACACTGACAACAATAATTATGGTAAAACTATGATGTCATAACCATTAGTCTTAAACCAGACTTCGTTTGGTAGATGGACAACATTATGCGTACAAAAAATATAATACGCAATGGACATTATGCATTGGAAATATCTTCGGATGCTTCTCGTATTTTGCAAAGGTGAAAAGACAAGTGGGTTCTGCAATAATACAGAGATTAATTATCACATAAATGAGTGGGAACTGAAAGCTGCCTTTAACGGACTTAAGTGCTTTGATAAACAAATACGCAACAAAGAGATATTGCTGCGCATCGTTAATACAACAGCCATATCTTATATAAATAGATATGGCAGAGTCCATTTTTTTTAAATAAAGTAATCAGCTCGCGAAATCTAGCAATGATGCGAAAAAAGGCAATTGCATTGTATTCGCGTCATATTTAAAGCCCAAAGACAATGTTGAGTCAGATGAGAAATCAAGGCGAAAAAATGTCGATACCGAATGGAGTTAGTCCCTGTTAGCTTTTAAGAAAGTCGTGAATACGTTTGGCTGTCCTGAAATCGACTTATTTACCATTAGAGTTAATATCAAGCGTGACAGGTACATTTTATGGAAACGTGGCCCGGAAGCGTTCAACATTGACGCGTTCACTGCTGATTGGGATCCATTATTTTTCTACTCGTTTTTTCTCCGTTTTCATTGATTTTAAATATCTATGGAAAATAATCGACGATAAAGCCACGGGAATAATGATAGTACCACATTGGCCTAGCCAGGCTTGGTACCCACTCTTTTTAAACTGACCTAGTTTACTTTGAACCTGACGTTAATCTGTTACTGTTTCCTTTCAGAACCAGACACCCACTCTGGACACGATTTACCCCGGTGTCATCCCTATTATCAGGGAAGCATATGCAGGACAAGACTTAACACCTAAAACTATAGAAATTATGATTGCGTATTTGGCAAAAAAAAAAAAAGTAAACAGCTGCTGTGCGTATAAAAAGTGGTGGCATTTTTGCACCAATAATAGTGATATTAGCTGTTAGAGTACAAATATCTCACTAATACTAAAGTTTCTAACGGTAGAAATTGAAGAGGGGGCTAGCTATTATATCCTTAATTATATTCGTTCAGCGTTGGCTCTAATATTGGACAGGCAGTTAAGTAGTGATGACCGGGTTTCCCGGTTCTTTAAGGGAGTGTTTAAAAAGAACCCTACTGTCCCTAAATATCAGGCAATTTGGGATCCAAATCTAGTCCTAGATTATATCGCAAACTGGTATCCAAACAAAGACTTGCCAATAGAGAAACTCTCTAAAAAGCTGGTAGCTTTTCTTGCGTTGTCTACTGTACAACGCGTACAGGCGCTATCGTTAATTCGCTTGTGTAATTTTAGAGCCACCAATTAAAAATATGAAATAAACTCATATTATTATTAAAAAACCCATACACAACGCAAGTGCCTTGACTATTAGCCGCTGGATTAAAATAGTTCTTACTGAAGGTGAGGTAGATACCTACGACCATATTTTTCCGCGCATAGTACGCGCCACGCATCTTCCTCTGCGGTCAAAAGAAAATGCATATCAGTAGACCTTCAGCGAGTTGGTCTTCCTGACCGGGAATTCCTTAACGTTTACAGAGTTCTATGACAGAGTTCAATGATGAGGATTTCGCAATGGCTATTTGTGATGAATATCCCAAACAATGTTTCTTGAAAGATACGTAAATATATCACCTTAAATTATAATGAAGCTATGAATAATATTGTGGGTTTGAAAACATATCCATGAGCTTCTTTCTTACCTCCTCCGCGCTCTTACCTAATGCTTCACCTATTTCACTCCCAGTTCTAAACATCTACCAAGTGAATTATATAAATCTGAGGATGTGACGTCGCAGTATAATTGATGGTTAAACGAACTTACCTTAAGTGATGTTCGACCATAATTATACGAGACGTCACATCCGAAAGATTTATAAACCCACCCGAACCCTATGATTGCAAAGTCAATCATAAACTCCCTGAATGAAGTCGCGAAATAGGCTCTTCCTCTCTAAAATGAATGACAAGAGTAATGGTGGCGTGGGCGCAGGTAACATAGTGGGGGAAGGTACTACGTCGAGTAGTCAATATACTTACTTTAAAAACATTTTATTTTTAGCTCTAAATATTGTGCGATGCCCAGTGCAGTGGAAGTACTACTACCAAGTAAATTATATAAATCTTTCGGATGTGACGTCTCGTATAATTATGGTCGAACATCACTTAAGGTAAGTTCGTTTAACCATCAATTAACACATCACATCGCCATTATCACATTGATGGGCATATACATGGAAGTTAGCAGTGTTCAGTTAAGATTTTCGCATGGAGAAGTGAATGTATTTTGTCTTGTCAGCATTTAGTGTTAGTAAATTGTTTTGAAGCCAATTAGTCACAGTATTGAAGCCAAGTTGAGCGTTTTCAAAGAGTTCACTACTGTTTTCAGCAGAAAAAATTAGCGCCGTGTCGTCAGCATATGATATGATTTTGCGGTGCTTGATATTTAGGTTACACAAGTCGTTAATATAAATCAGGAATAGGGTAGGGCCCAAAATACTCCCCTGGAGAACACCAAATCCAGTATTTTTCTGCTCATCGCTCGTAAAATTGTCAATTCTAACACATTGGTATCGGTCATTTAAGTAGTCAGCAAGCAATGTCAGCGGCGTGCCCCTTATTCCTATGGCCTCTAATTTTCTTAGAAGCACAGTGTCAAGGGCTTTCGCTAAATCAAGGAAGACTCCCATGATCTGGTTTCCTTTGCCCAGCTCTTCTGAGACATAATCGGTAAGACTATGCACCGCATCGGCTGTGGATAATTTTGCTCTGAAGCCAAATTGCGCTGGTGGCCTATAGTTATTAACCAAGTCCCTGTCTCCAGATTTATAGATAGGGATAACAACAGCCTTTTTAAGACAGTTAGGGAAAATTCCTTTGGAAAGACAGATTCGAAATATATGCGTTAAGGGAGGTGCCAATACATGCTTAAAGAGTTTAAGGATCTTGTTGCTTATATTATCCCATCCAACTGCACAGTCATCTTTAAGGCCAGAAATTATTCGGGATATTTCGTTTTCATCAGTGTCCAGCATAACAAATCGCTGCCCTAGTTCAACAGTAAGATATGTTGAACAAAGTATGTTTTGAGTTATTCATACTTTTATAATTTTAGTGTCATTAATTCACTCGTTGTTAATTGAAATGTGGTTGATTTTTTAAAACTATAGTTTGGTTTAATGTGTTACGGAGTTATTTATATTTCAATATGAATAAAATAATTTGTATATTAGTTTTAAGGCTTTTAAAGTAAGATAACCTTATATTGAACTCAGACTAAATAAAACATGTTTTGTATTTTTAATGTTGTCTCTAAAATGGTTTATTAAAAATTAAGTTTATATTGTAACTCATAGAGTTATTGTTTTTTGTTTTGTTTAAGAAATACTAAAGATTTATCCAACCAAGCTTCCAAATTTATGGAAAATCAACAGAGATCGACATAATTTTAAGATATCTTAGTATTACAGCACATCGATATTTGAGAATGTAAGTTGTCCGACTAAATCCGCGGAAATGTTTGAAAACGGGACAGGAATATTAATTAAAAACTGAGAAATTAGTTTGCTTATAATGTATTATTTATTACCTAGTATCATAATTGCACAAATCAGTCTCATATTATCAGTTAAAATCTTATTATTATTTTTGCACAAGTCAGTTCAACTATTATAATAATCAGTCAGTGCTATAATGTTATTTATGTGAATCTTAATGGCACAAACAGGTAAGTCTTATAAAGCAGCTAAAATTTAGTATTATAATAAAATTAAAATAATATATAATTAATTAATAACAATAGTGAATTAATAGTTAACCTACTCGTTACAGGCTTTCATCATCACTATTGGCGCTTTCATTTTCCTGGTTATTTGTAGTTTTAAGACTTTCGTAAAAGCTGTGATGACATTGAGGTATCAAATTGGCAGTACACAATGATATCAGATCTCTCTTTTTGTTTTTTTTTTGGTCTCTCTTTTGTTTTTGGTCCAATTTTTCTTATTTCGGATTCTTTTCTTGGGTAGCCGCTCACTATCAATGTTATCCAGTACAGGGATTTGACGAAGCACCGATGTTGAAATAATATCTGAATCAGTCGAAGAATCGATGTGTGCAGGGTCCGGGTGATAATCGTCATCTGTGTCTGAAGCACTAAAATCACCAATCGCGCCCTGCAACAAAGTAATAGTTGAGTAAAATGGAAATCGATTGCAAGTAGGTACATTCCACTCGTAATAATAACAATTTCTACAATGTACAAACTTTAAACTACCTACAAAATTGAACACAGCTTACGTCATTTGGTTGCTCCTCATTTACTGTGTTATCAATTGATCGAAGATTTTCAACACAATATTCACTATTTTGCAATAGAGATGGTGACAATGATTTTTCTCTTTCTTCTGTTTCTAAAATTTCTACATTCTGAAAATAAACACGAATAAAATTATACGGGTACAGAAAACAAGCAAGTTGGTCTGGTATAACTTTTAAAATAAGTTTGTATAATTTTTAGATAGTTTTCTTAATCATCATACTATAATTATAAATATTATTTACCTGTAAGTCATCAATCGTAACCTTATCACTTGTTGTTTCTTCCATGCATACTTCGTATGCAACTTGTACTAATTCATTTTGTTTTTCCGGTAAAATTGGCGAGACCCCGACCGGTGGTGATAGCCGTTCTTGAATAATCTATTACAATAAAACAATTAAATAGGTAGGTACAAAATGAAAACAATACAATGTTATTTGCGAATACCGTTATTAAAGAATCACAAAAACAATCACATTAGTTTCGTTAAGTAGGTAGGTACTTTGTTTGAAACTAAATCTTATGGAACTTACCTCACGAGTTTGGTTGTTTGCTAGTTGAACTAATAATCTCCCACGTTTCATTGCGACTGATACTCGTACGAAAATTGTAACAAAAATACTTAAAAAGATCAATTAATTATGACGTAGGTGACACAAATATTATACCAATAACAACAACAGCATGGCACAGACTGTTCGCGAAACTAGCATGCATTGTATTGGAAGCGCGGGGTACCGGCCCGCGAGGGTGTCGCGCGACATTCGACGAACGGAACGAAAAATGCGCATCACGCAGCCGCGTGATGCGGACATCTTATTGGATGAGTAGGTAGGTTATTTTAAAATGTCCTAGAAAGAAAATATAATTTAACGATTTTTTAGTTAAACACTGGGACAATTTAAGATGTCTCAACATAGAAATGTTTTTATAATTCCATATAAGGACATTTGAAGAAGTCTCTGTGTAGAAATAAAAGAAAAGTAAAAATCTCCATCACTTTATAAATATCTTAAGATGTCAGAATCTTGAACTAAAGGTCGTTAAAAATATGCTTAAATGTCTCAGTGAGACATTGAAATTTAGGCACTTTGGTTGCGTTTTACAAATATCTGATTTTTGAACCAGACAGAAGAACAAATTTTTCACATGAAACAAAACTTATCTCAATTTTGTTTTTTTTTAAGATATCTTACTGTTGAACTAGGACAGCGAAATGACTACAGGTTGCAATTACTGTTGTTCAGTTTTTCGAAAGTTGGTTGGGCGCAATGTTTCGTAATCTGTTCGGCCAAAGTTTTCCCAACATTAACAAAAAAGTTAATTACTTTGTTAGCTGATAAGAGGGGTGAAGAATTAGTAAGCAGTAACCTCGAATTTTATTCACGTTGTTTAGTCATGTAGGTGACGTTTTTAATATGCTTCCAAATTCGCTTGGTATTGTTGCCTGCTTTTTTTAATTCGTTTTTATCGTAATCATTTTTAAGATTTTTTAATCATATCCAATCCGATCGAGAAATGGCAGACATGTCGTGAGCCACTCTTATTTAAGAACTTGCATGCATGTATTATTTTAATTCTGTATGTAAACACATGTTTGAGCTAATAAAATGTCTTTCTTTCTTTCTAATTATATAGATAAAATTTATTTCAAAATATCCATTTTTTAACAAATGATCTGGCTGGAGTAACGTTACTCCAGCCGGAAGTGTTTTTATCAAATAATTAAAAAACTATCAGCTTACCAAATTTAAAAATGTGCTTACCATTTACAGAAGCAATATTTCTAATTATTTAGTGCACATAAAAGACGATTTTCGACAAAATCTGGCTGGGGTAACGCACACCCGAAAACCATTAAGATAACATCCCTGACGAAAAAATCCAAAATTTACATTGGTGCCATCTTGAATTTTCATTTTGACCACACAGGCTTTTTTATTCGTGAATAGCCAAAGCCAAAAACGTCCTGTCCGACTGTTTGAATGTCCAGATGCCATAAAGCCATTTTCTGAGAAAATTAACTTGGTGAAAATTAACCATTGGGTGTATAGGTTACTGTGCCCAACTGTCTCATGTAAATAACCGAAGAACGAAAGACTAACATTTAAGAAGTAGGTTCCCCTAGGATTTGAGAGGATGCACTGCTCACATTTAGGAAAACGTGTGATAAGGTGCTTAGTGACGTGGCGTGGCTGTTTGCACTTGCAGGACGACGCGATCTTCTCGTGGTACAGCGGAGAGGGTGCGGCGCGCGTGGCGGACCGCTGGGGAGGGCGCGTGCGGCGCGTGCTGGACGGTCGCGCCGGACTCGGCCGCGGCTCCATCAACGTGAGCGCCGTGCGCGAGACCGACGCCGGCCTCTACCGCTGCCGCGTCACCTTCCCCAACCGCACGCCGCCCGCGCGCAACAACGGCACCTTCTACTACCTCGAAGTCGACGGTCAGACCTCCGCAAGTCCAAAGCGACACAGTGCTTTTTACCGCCCCGCTCCATCCTACGATATACTCGAGCGACATGTCGTTAACTTTTCAGGAGGTAACTTAATAGTGACGCCGCCGATGAACGTGACGGTGCTGGAGGGCGAGCGCGCCGAGTTGGAGTGCCTACCAAAGAGCCCGGAGTCCGCGGTAGAGTGGTACAAGGAAGGCGCGCCGCTCAGCGAGCTGCCCGAGCTGGCGCTGCGCTCCGAGCGACCCGCAAACGGCTCGCTGGTGCTGCGCCGCGCCGCGTCCACCGACCCCGGCGAGTACGAGTGCCGCGTGCGCGATCCCGACGGCGTGCTGCAGAGCTCTAGCGCCTTCCTCGACGTGCAGTGTGAGTACACCGGCTGCGCCAGGCGCACTTTCGCCGCACGCTCGCCACATGCACTCTTCTAAAAGTTTTGGTGTTTCAGATAAAGCAAAAGTAGTTTACGCGCCGAAGGAACGCTTCCTGCCGTACGGCAAGCCCGCCAGCCTAGACTGCCACTTCAGTGCCAACCCGCCACTCACCAACCTGCGTTGGGAGAAGGACGGCTTCTTGTTCGACCCCTACAACGTGCCCGGCGTGTTTTACAGCAGGAATGGAAGTTTACTATTCAATCAGGTATCTTATGAGAGACGTCAAAATGTAAAGTACCACTTAGAGGCATGTTGAAACTTCTTAACATTATAAGTCGTAAGCGGCCTTCAATACAAACTTAGCGTACGGAACAAGTACAGTTAGCTATACTTGCTTGCGTTAGGTGGACGAGTCGCACGAGGGAGAATACTCGTGCACGCCGTACAACACGCTGGGGTCGGAGGGCCCGTCACCCGGCGTGCGCGTGCGCGTGCAGCGGCCGCCTGCGCTGGCGGCGCGCCCACAACCGTTGTACGTGGCGCGCCTGGGCGCCACGCTCACGTTACCGTGCGCCGCCGCCGCGCGCAACCACCACGACCTGCCACTCGTGCACTGGGCGCGCAAGGACGGCGGCGACCTGCCCGCCGGCCGCCACAACCTCGACGACGGCAACCTCACCATCTTGGACGTCACGGAGGACGACCGCGGCGTGTACGTGTGCACCGTCAGCAACGAGGCCGCCACCGTTGCCGTCGAGACCGAGCTGCTGGTCGAGAACATGCCGCCGCGCGCGCCCTACAATCTCACCGTCAGACCCTCCACTGACTCTCTTCACCTCACCTGGGTGCCCGGTGAGCACGACATCAATACTCCTTTGGCTACTAACTAACTTTCATTGTTATGGTCGTGACTTTTTGTGAGTTTGTTTTACATTATTTCAGGACACAACGGACTTGAGGTAGATTATAACGTATGGTATCGCGAGCGGACTGTGAGCGAGTGGCGCACAATGAAGATTTTGACGAGAGGTGTTACTGAGGCCACTCTGGTCGGCCTCCGACCCGGCACGGAGTACGAGCTACGTGTGCTGTCGCAAGACCTCATAGGAGACGGACTTTTTAGTAAACCAGTATTCGCGAGAACACTCGGTAGGATTCGGAGTGTAACCGCCTAAACTTCCAGTCATGCGTTTATTTGAATGTGCGAGTAATATAATGTGAACTTTGCTGTCTGTTTTAGGATCAATGGACGGCGAAGCTGAGACAGTGGAGGCTGTAGAAGGAGAACAGATCGCGTTCGCCGCAGTCACCACCGCAGAGCCCGAGCTGCCGGAGTACGGCGAAGGCGGTGAGCTGGAGGTGACGGTGCGCCTCATCGACGAGGGCGCGCTAGTGCGTTGGCGCCGCGAGCCGGGCGACGCGTCGCGCTGCACCGTACGCTGGTACGAGGGCGCCACGCCCGGCGAGCGCCTGCTGGCCACGGGCCACACGCTACACGACTATATGCTCGGTACGACGCCTACACTGTACTGTCCTCTGTTTACCGCGAGCCGGTCTGACCGTGCTTGTTGCCTGCAGTGAGCGGCGCGACGGAGGGCGCGCGCTACTGGGCGCGCGTGCAGTGCACGAGCGGCGCGTGGGGCGGCGCGGCGTTGCGCGTGCCGGAGTACGCGCGCCTGCGTGGCGTGGCGGTTGGCTGCGCGGCGGCGGCGCTGCTGCTGGCGGCGCTGGCGGCGGCGCTGTACGCGGCGCGCCGGCGCCTGTGCGCGCGCGACCGCTTGCCGCGCACCGACAAGCGCCTGCGCTGACGCCGCGCGCCCTCTGGTGGGACGTCGTCGCTGACGACGCTCGTGGGCCAGCGCACAGACGACGCCGTCGTCCCCGTGATGTTTGTGCACACTGTGACTTTGCGCTCCGTGTTTGGATGTTTGTTCGAAGTTGATGTTGTTATTTATTAAAGTATGCGTGTAACGGAAGAAATAAATCCTATTTATTATTAAGATGAGAGAACTCTTTTAGTTTTTGTTTTCCTTCTGACGTGTCGTCACGTGACGTCTTCTAAGTGAACGTATTATATTGAGTTTATGAGTTTACTACTTTATTTTCAATTGACAGAATTCTTATAGGTTATCCTGTAATCTACAAGCAATGAACGAAATTGTTTTTTTCGAATTTTAGGCTGAGTAGTGTTCAGAATCAAACTGCTCATCAGGTCAAACAAATTATACTTATTTGATTATAGTTGCCAGGGACGTAACTAGATGGCGGTGTCGGCGAATTAGAAGTCGCTATGGTTACGTTACCTCGATTTGGTTGGGTCCTGTGTTTTTTTTTGAAATATATCTTACACTTTAGATCAGTATACAGTTGTTTTATTTCAACCCAACTAGTATACACACTTACAAGGTCCTAGATAAATACTGGGTACCAGTCTCAGGGTTCGGTACGGTACCTAACAAGTAGTTTCGGAGATCAGGGGGGGGGAATCGTCAATTTTCGTCTTCTTTCATGAATACAATCAAAACTGTTTACTTTACAATAATAACAAAACTGTATTTGATCCTCATCCTCATAACGAGTCCTTTCATTTGATATAATTATGACACAGTGAGGTTTGCAAAACTTTATTTTTTAATTTTCTAATTTGTCCTCCCTCCGAAAATGACCCTTATTTAAAAAAAAAATATTTCTCTTTACATTCATTATCATCATTATTTATTTTTTACATCTGTGTTTGGGTCACACGATTACACCATCGTACCAAATTTCACCTGATTTGGTCGTTTAGATTCGGAGCAAATTGGCTGTGACAGACAGACGTACTGACAGACAGACGTACGAGTGATCCTCTATGGGTTCCTTTTTCAAACGACTTCCAAAAAGGGGAGGTTCTCAATTCAACTGTTTTTTTTTGTGTTTGTTACCTCAGAACTTTCGACTGGGTGAACCGATTTTGATGATTCTTTTTTTATTTGAAAGCTGGTGCTTTCCGTCTGGCCCCATTTCTATTTGGTGAAGATCTGATGCTGATCTTCGGAGATATAATGTACGGTCTCATCAACCGTACATTTACTTTGCGAACGCAGCAACTTACTTGGATGTCGTGCGTCACAAATATTACGCTATAATTGTAACTTTTAACGCAAGGCAGAGCGAATCAGATAACAACTGTGGAACTAGCCACTTCTCAAGAGAAAGAATCGCTACCACTTTAACTATTGTGACTTATACATTTTTATATAACTTTAAACACAACTTGTGGTTCTTTCTGTGTACTCCACAACTTAACCAACATCAACTAAGTGATAGTTTACGGTGCCTACAACCATTGGGCCATACATTAAATGGTCCTTCGAGCCGGATATTTACTGTGAGTAGTGTCTCTATTTACGATAGCGAATCGGTTCAGCTGGTCTCCCAGAAGCGGGTCGCCCCAGTTGGATTGAGATGGCGCATAATATCGTACGTAGAGTGCGAAAGCAATAGATAAGAACAAACGACAATTTCAAGACGCTAAGGATTACGCAACTCTGCTACAACTACAAGAACGGATCCGTGGAGACTTGAAAGAAGAAGCCTGCAAACTGTGGTCTTCGTGTCGTGAACTATCGTCAAAGCTATACGTCTATCACCGTCAACTACGTGCTGGACTACTGAGCTACATACATCAAACTAAACTTACTTCTTTTCGACAACTAGAAAAGAGAACTCACTATGGAGAAGCTACAACTCCGGAGTTATTTACTATACAGACCTTGTGGAAACTAGAACAAATTTCCGTGCGTTCAAGCGTTTTTGCCATACCTATTATTGGAATCAAATATAACAGCTCACAACTTAGGACCCATTAATGTTAATATTTATCCGTGGTGCTAGGCAACTGGGCCTATCCCAGTTGTAAACGTCCCTTTGTGCCTATTGGCCTTGTTTCGTTCTGTCTCCTGCTGAAATGGAGGGAAGTGGAAATTACGGTTTTTTCCTACTCCTCCACTATACTTTTCTGATTAATTTCGTTGCGGGATCCAAGACAGTTAAATTCATTCTCTGGGACTTCGTCGAGCTTCATTGTCTCGGCGCTTTTCTGGTGGTCGCCACTGTTGATTCTGGCTTTCAGGAGTTACAGTGGTTTGGGAACAGTGTGGCGGGCTTGTCCCAAAAAAGAAGATAAGAACAAACGACAATTTCAAGACGCTAAGGATTACGCAACTCTGCTACAACTACAAGAACGGATCCGTGGAGACTTGAAAGAAGAAGCCTGCAAACTGTGGTCTTCGTGTCGTGAACTATCGTCAAAGCTATACGTCTATCACCGTCAACTACGTGCTGGACTACTGAGCTACATACATCAAACTAAACTTACTTCTTTTCGACAACTAGAAAAGAGAACTCACTATGGAGAAGCTACAACTCTGACAATCTTGCTTTGAAAACATCAAAGCGCTGTGCTCTGACTATAAAAAGGACAGCCCCTCAAGGAAAACTGAAGAGTACTTAACTAAACGTCTGCAATCTCTCGAAGCACAGTGGAATGACTTCGAGGTCAACGACAATGAACGACATGCAATTTTGGAGCAAATCTTAAAAGACAAAAACAACCTGCAACAACCTGTACAGCAAAACTCAAGCTCAATACGAATCTACGAAAGCAGACATGCTCAACTTACTGGAACAACTACAGGGAAAAAAGTTTGTGAAGTTCGACTTAACTGGGATACTGACGATGTCACTAAAACATTGCTGGGTAAGCAAGAGTGCAACTTTAAAGCCCTCGACCACGCCATGTCGAAAATTAATATAAAAACTGTCACGGAGAAATGGGAGTTAGAAGACCATCTCTCCATTTTGAAGTCGAAGTGGAATGTCATCGACAAACAACACTGGGAGCTTGAAGCGTTACTCAAAGGCTCCAACGGCAATTACTACAACATGTTCGTCGAAATGGAGGATAAGTACCGAGATGGCTATCAAAATCCCGAGTCCACGTGGACTAAAATCATTCTCACGTTTCATTGGACAGTAAATCTATTGGCGGTAATAATATACTGTGACACTACGAAAACACCACATCTGTAATGCGTAAATGTCTAAAATAAGACAAAGAACCTTTCAACGATACGGAACGAAATAGTTTCTAAGAAATTATACTCTAAACTCTAAAGCAACTTAAACTGTCAGATAATTCGATGTTTATTGGGGTTTTGACGCGGGTTAGATACTTGAAATAATATTTGAATTGCTGTCTCGTATTACCAAAGATTTTGAAAAGATGCTTGCTAATGGAAAACTCTGCGGGACGCTGACTGCACGACATAAATCTGCCAATGTGAAGCTTTACGAAGAATTTTGGAGAGAGCCGCACCCACACCGGAGAGATCAACCAATAATGAGCTTGCAATATTTTTTCTCAAGGTTTATTTTAAAAATTACAGTGCGTTTAAAGGCGGGGCTTGGGCAGTCGTAGAAGATGTATCAGATGTCAGGATACTTCGGAGGCGACTCTGAAAGACATCAGTCGATTCACTTTACGATAATCTGCATTAGATTAAATAGAAGCTGTGTTTATTTTGTGATTCCTATCCTTTGTTTTGTAAAAAGTGTTGTTAGATTTAAATTTGTAACCTCAGTGCGATTCTCACCTAAAGTAGCTACTACGTTGAATTATTCACGACAGTGAATTGTTCGTGAGTAAAATTCAATCTGGTCACATGAGTTACTATAATTAACGGGGATGACACCCACGACCTCAAGTCTAAATTCTATAAGTAAATTGAATAAAACCTCTACCAGTATGGACTCCGATACCTACTTCTCCAATCTTCGAGAAATTAAACATAGAGTATTTACATCCCATTTTCCGGGGTTATTACATGGAGGCAGTCTTAATCGGAGTTATAATCATAATTGTCCTGATAAAAAAATACATGGACTGTTGAAACGAGAGGGAACCGAAAGGACCGAGGGTCGCATGTGTCGTTACCCAGACTATCCGATGATATAAAGTCATCACTATCATGAGAATATATGTAACTAGCTGTTGCCCGCGGCTTCGCCCGCGTAAAGTTCGGTAACCGTCCCACTGGATAAAAGGATAAATAGTGTCCTACGTGTTAATCCAGGTTATGAACTAGCTATGTGCCAAATTTCATAATCATCACAATTATTATCATCACAATCATCATCATTATCACAATCACCATCACTGTCATAATCACCATAACAATCACCGCCACTATCACAATCACCATAGTAGGATATTATTGGGCAAGTGGTGACTCCGGAGTACAACTTACTTCTACTTAAAACCAATTACTTACTACTGATGAGTCCATCACACAATTTAATTTTTTTTTTTTTTTTTTTTTTTTTTTTAATTAATTTTATTATTATCGTCAATATATATATATATTTTTTTTTATTCAATTTACACAATAGATGTTAAATTATACTTATGTACTAGGGTTTACATGCAACAATAAGTTTGACGCAAACCTGGCAACCGGAACCTGACCGGACTCTACTGACAGCGTTCGTTCACGAAAGCTGACGCCTGCATTGGCACCGCCCTACTCAACCATATTTGAGGGAATTGAACGATCCAACACACACGCCACCATCAGCGGGTCGTTTAAGTGAGTATGACAAGGTTCATGTTGCCAGCTGTGCCTCACCACCTTTACAGACTTTTCTTAATAATATAATTATGTTAGTTACCAACTTCTAAATTACGCAAGGTAGGGATGGTCTTTGGGTTTCTCGTCAGCTGCAGGTTTCCCACCGTGGAACGGCTGCTGCAGCTGGCTTTCCAAGGTCAAATATTGTCTCTGAGTCAGAAAAGGGGTGTCCACCCTGTGTCAAAAGCATAGTCGGTTATTGCCTTTGGAGTCGTATTAGCGCTTCGACGACCTTCATGTCCCGATGTCGCATAGCCTTCATCATGTTGGTGTTGATGATATCGTTTGTTGAGGCTTCCTGTGCTCGTCTCACAAATCGTCCAATAGCATCGTCTGCGTTGTCGGCGTAGTACACACAGCTGGCTGTGTGTCTTGATACGGCCACTACCGCATGGGGGACGCTGCTGTGGATGACGATGTTTTTGGACTTGGTCTTCAGGATGAAGACTGTCTCGCATGTTAGTCCCTGAGCTTCGTGGATGGTCAGAACGCTTGATCCCGTACCCACACCATATCCTTGGTTAATGAGGGACTTTTTCTCCTCCTGCGTGTGGACCAGGAACAGTGTGTTGGAGAGGGTGCTTTGTATATCGGCGCCTGTAAACCTTTTCAGCTGCAGGGAGTGGACTTGGTTCTTCGACGAGTAAATGCCAGGATAGACTTCTGCTAGTGCGTACGCGACATCCATCGGGTTTCGATGCGTACAGGACAACTCTTGGCTGATGGTCGCCACAGAGTTCGGACGGGCGTACGTAAGGGGAAATAGGTTTTCCCTGTCCAGATAGGGTAGTTGGTTAATATCGCCGATAAGGACAACTTCGGTTGCTCCCGACAATCGAACAGCCATCACTATGGCCCCAAAGTGGTTCATAAGAGCCTCGTCCACTACAATGCGCCTGCATTTGTGTGGCCCTTTGAACCCGTTCGATAATATTGAGGCCAGTGTGCGCACCTTGGTTCTGTTGTCTTCACCGATTTGGTGCGCCAGCTTTTGCCGCAGATCTTTCGCGGCCTCAGTTGTGGTAGTGACTATAACGTCGTGATCCTTATCGAAGTTATTTACCACCCAGGTCGTCTTGCCACATCCTGGAACGCCGTTTACCCACTTTATTTTCGGTAGTGACCAACCTCCGCTTTGACTTATGCTCCTCGAGATTGCTTCCGCCTGTTCGAGGATCTTGTCGTCCAGCATAATTTTAGTACATCGGGCCACCACCACTATTGGGTCACTTTCGGGTGTCACGAAGGTTATGTGGCCAGTCTGTGACGTTGCTGACTCGTCTAACGGCACGAAGCCGTGTGTGGCGTTGTACGCAGCCATGTATGTGCCGGTCATTTCTCCTTTGATGACTAGGGAGGTGACGTTGTTGTATATGGCTGCTTCGGCCTCTTCGAGTCTCACTTTAAGCAGACCTTCAATCTCCAGCTGGTATGACTGCATTATTTTCTGGCAAGTCATGAGACTGACTGCTTTTGTTGCTTTAGTAATGGCTTGAAACTCGAGAAAGGCGTTCGCTATGTGGTCTGCAGGCTCCGTTGCCGTCTTGAGTTTCGGCGGGCTGACTTCTCCTTTGTCGGCCCTAGTTGGAGCTAGTCGCTGCTCTTTAGGAGGTTTCGGGGTAACCCTTGTGAACTCCCGTAATGCGGCCGCCTGGCTGTTTTGATGGGGGTTTCCTGGCTTCGCGCTGTTGACACCTAGTAGCCTACTGAGGAGGTTGGAGATGTTTTTTATTTGACTCACGGACTTGGCCTTTTCTCTTGAACTGTCACTTTTCTTGTCTGAAGCGGCTTTTTCTGCAGCAAGCTTCTGCTGTAGTCGCTCTGAGCCGCAAGGCGTTGTTGGGGCCGACTTGGAAGACTCCTGGTGGTCGGTCGCGGTCTTATCGGCATCGTTACGAGGTGCTTTTAGGAAGCTTAAGTCTTCCCCTCTGTCCTCGTACACTACCACCTCATGGTCTTGTGAGGCTTTGATGCATCCGTACCGATCGGCCACTCTCCCCCTATCGTAGCCAATAGCCATTGCGTCCACGCTGATTATTCGAGGGCATCCGCTCGCGTACCGGCCGGCCTCTCCGATTTCGGTGAGCAGGGAGCATGCTTGTGCAAACGGAGTTTCCTCACGCCACTCGAATAGTACGATCGTCTTGTTTTGTGATCGCACTACACGGTATCGGTGTTCGGCAACTTCCGCTTTGGGCAACGCGTTGAACTTCGTGCGTTTCATGCTCGCTTTTGAGGTGCTTCCGTTGATCAGCGCTGCTAGGCCCGGCGAAATGACGACGCTGTTTCCCCTTTCCACGCGGCAGAAGCTTATTCCGAGTCTCTCGGCGTTCTTGTTCATAAAGAGAGCCACACCACGGATTCTGACGCCAGGTTGCCCACTCTCCCCGCATGTAAGTAACTGGCGTAAAGCCAAGGTGCGAGGGCTCGGCTGGGAAATGCTGAGGCTGGGCGTGCCCGTGGTTGCGGCTGGGTTCACGGTGTGATGTGCTCGTATGGGAGTGGGTGAGGGTGGGGGTGTAGGGTTATGTGCGGGTGTGTGTGTAGGGTTGTGTGTGGGTGTGGGTGTAGGATTGTGTGTGTGTGGGGTGAACTGTGTTGTAGTGTGATCAGGTCGCTAGGTTGGAAGAGTTGAAATGATACGTCTGGTTGGTTTCATGGTCGGGTTTAATGTGTGTTAAAAATAGTTACAATTTATTGTAAATCAGTATTGCTGAAGATGCACTTTAAATAAGGCTGTCTACATACATGCTTACTGTTACTTACACACTACAGTGTTGATCCATTGGCCTTTGCTACGACTTGCACGATCCTGCTCGCGAATTCCAAGAATGGTGTTCTGGTGGCCTTGTTATCCATGATGGAATGGAGTGTGGACTGAATAACTGAAATCTGGATTTCAGTTTCTAGGTCCATTCGCTCACGACCAAATCTTGGGCACTCAGTAAGCACGTGCCATAATGTCTCTTCACAATTGGGATCGCAGACGCATGAGGGACTGTCTTTAAGGTGGAAGCGATGGAGATAGGCCCCGAATCCTCCGTGACCGGTCAAAATTTGGACATGGGTAGGTGACAGTGCCATACCTTTAAGGATCTTCCTTGCCGCCATAACGGTGGGGAAAAACACTTTAGTGACCGAGCCTGTGCTGGAAGATTCGTACCGCTGCTGCCATTTCTTTACAGTTTCCTCGCGAATCTGTCTCTTGATGAAGGAAATTGGTACCTTGTCGTAGTCGGGGGCTGTTTTCTTTGTAAGAGCCGCTTTCTTTGCTAACTCGTCCGCTCTCTCGTTCCCAGGAGTACCCACGTGTGCTCTCAACCAAAACAGCCTCACATCTCTGCCCTCCTCTCGGATTTCACGTACTAGCCTTTTTATACCAAGGGCCAACGGGTGAGTGACAGACGGGCTTCTCAACAAATCAAGCGAAGATCTTGAGTCGCTTAGTATGTTAGCGGAGGCCATCCTAGACGTTCTCACCGTTTTGACTGCTCTATATAATGCGTACATTTCCGACTGAAAGACAGTGTTGTGCGGCTCAAGGCGGAAGGTTGAGTACTTGGATTCCCTGCCTTCGTTCCACCAAGTAAAGGCCGCACCGACTTTGCCCTCTATTTTGCTGCCGTCGGTGTAAATATGGGGTCCGGTTACTCGGCGGTCATTCAGGGTTTCAGGATCCATATTCTCGAGGCACTCATACTCAGTTATTATGAGCCGCGATGGATGGGGGATCTGTAGGGGCCCGGCCTTGCGCTCGACCTCTCTTCCCGGTGGTAGGTACTCTTGGGAATGACCCTTTTTGACCTTGAATAGGGTAGATGCTTCAGTGACCCGGAGGTCTAGGGGCAGTTGGCCCGACAGGATGAGAGCCGATGTCAGAGACACCGTGCGGTACGCTTTGCAGATCTTCTGCGTAAAGCCTCTTTGCAGCGAGTCTAACTGATTTCTCGTCATCAGTTTCTCTGCTGCCGGGGCCCACGCACTCGCTGCATACAGCACGATTGGCTCTATCACCGACACATATATAGTCCTGATTATCTCGCTGTTCAGGCCCCATGTCACCCTTGCCGCGCACGCTAGTTGTTTGTAGATGTCTGCGGCTTTTTTGCATGTTGCAGTCACGTGCGCATTAAAGGTGAGTTTGTGGTCTATGATGAGACCCAACAGCTTGATCTCCTCGACAAGATTCAGCCGAATGCCAGACATGTGAATTACGGGGGTGTCGTACTTGAGCTTCTTCGTAATCACCATTGCGTTGGTCTTATGAGCGGCGAAGCGAAGCTTGTTTCGTTCACCCCAGTCTGAAACTGTCTGCAGCGTTCTTTGAGCTGACTGCTGCAGGGAGCTGACCTCGTGAGACGAGAAAATGAGGACTACATCATCCGCGAACGCTTGACAATATACTCCCATCGTCGTCAATTCTTCCAAGAGCGAGTCTAAGATAAGGTTCCAAAACGTCGGACCGGCTATTGAGCCCTGGACGCATCCTTTTGTGGTACCCTTCTCGCTAGTCGCTCTGGCGTAGTTGACCCTGATGTACCGGTCCTCCAGGTATGAAGATACGAGAGCGAAGAGGTTCTTGGGGCATTTTTTGTGTAGCATTTGCATTTTGAGAGCAGGCCACCACGCGTTGTCGAAGGCCCCCTCTATGTCCAGTGATACTAAAAGCACTACCTTTTTGGCTTTTACTTCTGCTCGTATGTGCTCCATTAGGACATAGAGGGCGTCCTCGGTTCCTCGCTGCGGCATGAACCCGTATTGGTGTGTGTTTAGTGTCGGGAGGAAGTGATGCTGCAGTCTGCCCACGAAGAGCTTCTCGACGATTTTGCCCAAGACCGAGAGTAGTCCAATTGGTCTGTATGACTTTGGGTGGGTGTAGTCGTCCTTGCCCGGCTTACGGAGTATGCACACGTGAGCTATTTTCCATTGCCTTGGGAAGTGCTGTAACGACAGGCACTTGTTGGCTAGCGCCAGAAACACCTCCTTGTTGCAAGGTTAGGTTAGGTTAGGTTAGGTTTCGCCACCTTGGGACCTAGAGGCGAGAGTCCTCGCGTCACTGTACCGGTGGCGCGAGGAGGTGCGGACGCGGGGAGGTGGACCGATGCAGCGAGAGATCGATCTGCGTCGGTCTCAGCTCCGCGAGGTCATGGTGGCGGAGTGGCGGGAGAGGCTTTCGCGCCCTACCGCCGGCCTCGCTACCATCGAGGCGATCCGACCGGTGCTCGAGGAATGGCTCGAGAGAAGGCATGGCTCCCTGTCGTTTCGGGCGACGCAGGTGTTCTCGGGGCACGGTTGCTTAGGGAAGTACCTGTGTCGCATAAACAGGGAGCCGGACGCCCGGTGTCATCACTGCGTCCATTGTCTGGAGGACACGGCGCGGCATACGCTGGCAGAGTGTGCCGCATGGGAGGAGCCGCGCCGTGCCCTCGTGACAGAAGTGGGAGCCGACCTGTCGCTGCCGGCCGTCGCTCGCGCGATGGTCGGGAGCGCAGAGTCGTGGGATGCGGTGATCTCCTTCTGTGAAACGGTCATCTCACAGAAGGAGGCTGCGGAGAGGTTGAGGGAGGTTGAGACCGCTCTCCCGACCCGCAGCAGACGCACCGGGCGTCGGCGGAGGGCAGACAACGCCCTCTTCCGGCCCCCCTAAACGGGTTCAGAGGGACGGCGGACTTGGGGACGTCCGCTGCCCCACCGAATAACTGGACCCGAGGCGGTGGCGCGTAGTGTTCCGCGCGCGCCCATATTGGCGTTGCGGGGGGAGTACACCTCGCTCCCCCCGCAGACATGAGGTGGCCCGCAGAGGCGGGCCAGCACTAGCCGGGGATCGTGGAAGGCGCACTAGTTCCCATGATCTCCGGTGCAAGTGTGGGAATGGAACACCGGGGTGGTTTTTAGTCGGTTAAAGTCCGACAGACCCCTCTGCCCGCCCCAGGGCAGAGGACATCCGTGTGGATTTTCCACCCCGGCAACAAAAAAAAAAAAAAAAAAAAAAAAAAAATGGTTAGGTTAGGTTAGGTTAGGTTCTGGCCGGATCCCCGCCGTGGGACCTGGAGGCGAAGACCCTCGCGACACTATACCTGTGGCGCGAGGAGGCCAAACATCGGGGCGAAAGACTGGTGCAGCGACAAATAACAGTGTACCGGTCTCAGCTCCGACAGGTCATGGTGGCGGAATGGCGGGGGAGGCTAGAACTCCCCACCGCCGGCCTCGACACAGTCGAAGCGATCCGGCCAGTACTCGACGACTGGCTCGGGAGGAAGCACGGCTCCCTGACGTTTCGGGCGACGCAGGTGCTCTCGGGGCACGGCTGCTTCGGGAAGTACCTGTGTCGCTTGGGCAGGGAGCCGGACGCCCGGTGCCATCACTGCGTCCACTGGCATACGCTGGCTGAGTGTGCCGCGTGGGATGAGCCGCGCCGTGCGCTCGTTGCAGAGGTTGGAGGAGACCTGTCGTTGCTGGCCGTCGTTCGCTCGATGGTCGACAGCGCAGAGTCCTGGGACGCGGTGATGTCCTTCTGCGAAACCGTCATGTCGCAGAAGGAAGCTGCGGAAAGGGAAAGGGAGATCACGAGCCCCCATCCATCCCGCAGCAGACGTGCCGGGCGTCGGCAGAGGGCTGACAACGCCCTCTTCCGGCCCCCCTAAATTGGTCCAGGGGCGACGGATTCGGGGACATCCGTCACCCCCTATCACAATGGACCCGAGACGGCGGCGCGTTGTGTTCCACGCGCGCCTCTCTTGGAAGTAGCGGGGGGGGTCTTACACCTCACTCCTCCCGGGACGAGGCCCGCAGGTCAAGCGGGCCGGCACTAGTCGGGGGCAGCGGAAGTCGCATCAGTTCCCGCTGCCCCCCGACACAAGTGTGCGAGGGAACACCGGTGTGGTTTTAGTCAGTACGAGTCTGACAGACCCCTCCGCTCTCCCCAGGGCGGAGGACATCCATTGAGGATTTCCACATCGAGAAAAAAAAAAAAAAAAAAAAAAAAAAAAAAAGGTTAGGTTAGGTTAGGTTAGGTTAGGTTAGGTTGGGGGACCCCCCACAGTGCTTGCGTCCACGTCGCGTCCCCTGGAAACGACCCAGTCTGACCACCGTAATGGAGTGGCAGATTGGGTTGGCCAAAGTGCACTGTGATATCGTAGCGTATTTTATCTTTGCCTTGTTTTTATCTACGATCCTGCGGAGGCTATGCCTAAACCCACGCGGGACGCCTCCGGGCGTTTTAAAACCAAAAGGCCCTTCTCAGGGCCAACCAAACGGCCCTTCTCAGGGCCAACCAAAAGGCCCTTCTCAGGGCCAACCCAAAGGCCCTTCTCAGGGCCAACCAAAAGGCCCTTCTCAGGGCCAACCAAACGGCCCTTCTCAGGGCCAACCAAAAGGCCCTTCTCAGGGCCACCCCGACGCTCCAGCATCAGAGCCTAGCCGCGCGCCGTCTGCGGCTAGCTACTTCGGTGGCGCAGAGTCGTCTGACAGCGACTCGGTTGTTGGAGTGTCGGATGCGAGCGGCTCTCGATCGCGGAAGCGGGTCTTCCTGAGCTGTGGGTCCGAGAGCTCCTCGGCTTCGGGGTCCAAACCGTTGTCGAAGGCTAAAAAGCCGACGACAGCGGCCGCGGACACCCACGTCGTTGGGCTCGCGGACGCCCAGCGCCAGGTGGACCTGGCCCGAAAGGCGCAGCTCCAGCAAGAGCTGGAGGAGCGGGTTGCCGCCAAGGAGAAGCGTGCGCACGTCGCCCGGGCCAAGTCCGGGTACGGTGCGTCACGCGTTCTGTATGCGGACCAGTCTCTGGAGGAGCTGCAGAGGATGGCGGAGGAGGACGAGGAGGGGATCATGGAGGTCGCCTCTAAGTCCTCCAACCTAAAGGGCACTTTCCAAAAGGCCCTAAAGTGCAGGGCCGCGAGCCTGCGTGGTGTCGTCGCTGAGTTGGTGAAGCGGACGACCACTGACGAGACGCGGCAACTGCAGGCAAGAATAAATTGTCTGCAGTCGGAGGTCAGCCAGCTTCACCAAAAGCTCGCTGAAGCCACGGCCCGGCCACAACAGGCCCAGGCGAGCCCTGTGGCAGAGGGCCCTGCCTCGGCCCGGCCACCACGGGCCAAGGCGAGCCCTGCGGCAGAGGGCCCTGCCTCCACTGCCAACCTTGAGGATATCGTCCGCAAGGTTGTTATGGAGGAGAGGGCCTTCACGAGAGCCTGCTTTGAGGCTATAGAGGACCGGCTCCTGCCGGAGAAGCGCCTCCGACCGCCGCTTGCGGCGGATAAGAGGCAGTCTGAGCCGGAGCCGTCCTCGTCCAAGGCGGAAGATGCCCTTCTCCCTTCGACCACCCCGTCCAACGACTGGACGGAAGTGGCCCGTAAGGGGAAGGGGAAGGGCAAAAAGTCGACGACGGCCGTCCCTGCCGCCCCCACCACCGCCACTCCCAGCCAGTCACAGGCGACCGGCGAGGGCAAGACTGGAGGAGGGGGAAAGAGGAAAGTGAAGGGAAAGGGGCAGCTGGTCCCTCCGAAAACCGCAGCCGTCGTGGTGACGCTCACCGCGGAGGCTGCGGGGCGAGGGGAGACCTACGCCTCCATTTTGGTGCGGGCCCGTAACAATGCCGATCCCACCCAATTGGGGATCGGCAGTGTGTCCTGCCGGCGGACCCAAGCCGGGGCTCGAATATTCGAGTTCCCGGGGGCCGAAGGGGGTGCCCGCGCGGACCTCTTTGCAGCCAAGCTGCAAGAGGTCATCGCGGACTCTGCCAAGGTGGCCCGGCCGGTCAAGTCAGCGGCCATTGAGGTGACGGAGCTAGATGACTCCGTCACCAAGGAGGAGGTGGTGGCGGCGGTCGCAGCGGTAGGGGGCTGTGGCGCCG
Source organism: Xestia sexstrigata (assembly GCA_941918905.2). Classification (NCBI taxonomy): domain Eukaryota; kingdom Metazoa; phylum Arthropoda; class Insecta; order Lepidoptera; family Noctuidae; genus Xestia; species Xestia sexstrigata. The sequence goes on from OW799211.2 coordinate 22,546,264, forward strand.
CGGCGGTCCAAGGCCGGGACATAAGGCCCGGCCGCGGTGGTATGGGCACCATCCGCCTCGAGTGCCCAATCGCCGCTGCCAAAGCCGTCCTTGCGAAAGGACGGCTTCAAGTCGGGTTCAGCTCGGGCGCAGTCCGGGCACTCGAGGACCAGCCTCTGCGGTGCTTCCGGTGCTTCGGCATCGGCCACACCAGGCCTCTGTGTCCGTCCAAGGTAGACAGGACGGACACATGCTACCGCTGCGGCAAGGAGGGCCACAAAGCCGCCTCCTGCAAGGCCGCCACGCCGCACTGTGCGGTGTGTGCCGCCAGTGGCCACCGATCGGGCCACGTAATGAAGGGGAGGAAGTGTATTCCTCCCCCTAAGCGTGGCAAAGCGCAGGCACCGACCGGGCCCGCGCCTGCTGCTGCCGCTAACACCGCCGTTCCTGCGGCGGCTGCGGAGGAGGGTGCGATGTCCGACTGATGGACACAGTCGAACATCGCATCCTTCAGGCGAACACCAACCACTGCAGGACAGCCCAGGATCTGCTGATGCAGACCATGGCTGAGTGGTTGGTGGACTTGGCGGTGGTCGCCGAACCCTACTCGGTCCCTGGCCGTTGGCTGGGCGACCGGGACGGCTTGGTGGCGTTGGTGGCGCGGTCTTCCACAGACTCCCCTCCCCTCTCGCTCTTAGAGAGGGGACCGGGATACGTGGCCGCCGCGTGGGGAGAGTTAGTGATGGTGGGGGTGTATTTCTCCCCAAACCGCCCTCTCTCGGACTTTGAGGATTTCCTCGAAGTCCTCACTGCTGTCGTAGGGAGGGCGGCGCCACGCCAGGTCGTGGTGTTGGGCGACCTAAACGCCAAGTCGGTGGCCTGGGGCAACCCGGCCGCCGGTTGCAACGTCCGGGGACGCGCCGTCCAGTTTTGGGCGGCCTCGTGCGGTGTGTCCCTCCTCAACAGGGGGGCGGTCCACACGTGTGTGCGACAACAGGGCGGGTCGGTGGTGGATGTGTCGTTTGCCACCCCCGCGCTGGCCGCCCGCGTCGTGAACTGGCGGGTGGAGCTGGTGGAGACCTTGTCGGACCACCGTTACGTGCGGTTCGACATCTCCACCCAGCAGGGGAGGGGGACGGCCAGCGCTGGGCAATCTCCCTTCCCGCGGTGGGCACTCACCCGCCTGGACCGGGAGGCAGCCAAGGAGGCCGCTTTTCTCCAGGACTGGCTGTCGCCTCCCCTTGTCGAGGAGGTCCCGGACGTTGACGCCGCAGCGGTCCGGCTCAGGGGGTCCTTGACCGAGGTGTGCAACTCCAGCATGCCTCGGTCTCGCCGTCCGCCTCCCCGTCGTGCCGTCTACTGGTGGACGGAGGATCTGGCGAGACTACGGGCCACCTGCGTGGCAGCCAGAAGGGCCTACACGCGGAGCCGACGGCGCAGCGCCCAAAACCGAGTCCGGGCAGAGGAGGACCGCCTGCACGCCTCTTACCGAGAGGCTACGGCGGCCCTCAAGTTTGCAATGGGCGCTGCGCAAGACTCGGCGAGGGCCGAGATGCTGGAGGGTCTCGACAGGGATCCCTATGGGAGGCCATATAAGGCGGCGCGGAACCAGCTCCGCCCCTACGGTCCCCCACTGTCGGAGACCCTCGAGCCAGCATTGTTGGATGGGGTGGTCCGGTCCCTGTTTCCGCGCAGGACCGACTTCGCCCCACCAACGATGGATCCCCCGCAAGGGGCGGCTCCACCGGAGGCAGAGGTCCCCCCGGTGACGGCGGCGGAATTCTGCGCGGGGGTTCTGAGCCTCCGCGCAAAGAAGACCGCCCCCGGACCGGACGGCGTCCCCGCACGGGTGGTGGCAATCGCCGCCTCCCAAATGGAGGACCGGTTTCGGGACCTCTTCAGTGCGTGTTTTACGGCTGGGAGGTTCCCGAAACTGTGGAAGGAGGGGCAGCTATGCCTCCTCCGAAAAGAGGGACGCCCGGTGGACTCCCCCTCGGCATACCGGCCCATCGTTCTGCTCGATGAGGTCGGTAAATTGTTCGAGGGGATTGTCGCCGGGAGGCTGGACAGCCATTTGCGGGGGGTAGGGCCGGACCTGTCGGACGCCCAATACGGATTCCGTCGTGGGCGTTCGACGATCGACGCGCTGGCCCTACTGAAGGGCCAGGTAAAGGAGGCGGTGGATGCGGGGGACGGAGTGCTGGCGGTGTCATTCGACATTGCGAACGCCTTCAACTCCGTCCCCCACTCGACGATTTTGGAGGCGCTCCGGTATCACGGAGTGCCCCAATATCTGCGGGATCTCCTGGCCAGCTACTTGGAGGACCGAGAGGTCCTCTTCGTAGACAAAACGGCCACCGTCCGGGCACGGCTGCTTCGGATCGCACCTGCACCGGATCGGGAGGGAGGAGACCCCGGCGTGCCACGACTGCGGCGCGGCAGAGGACACGGCGCAGCACACCCTCGAGGTGTGCCCGGCATGGTCCGAGCTGCGCCGCGGTCTGACCGCGGTGGTCGGACCGGACCTCTCACTTCCCGGCGTGGTCGACGCCATGCTGGGGAGCGAGGAGGCCTGGTCAGCGGTAGCCTCCTTTTGCGAGGACGTACTCTCGCAAAAGGAGGAGGCGGAGCGCGCGCGGGAGGACGATCCTCTTGCTGCGCCGCTCCGCAGACGAAGAAGGGGGAGAAGGCGTCGAGCCCTCCCTCCTCATGGTGACGGGCGGGCGACAGGCGCGGGGGTGCCTTCGCCCGCATTGCACCCGTCACCTTCGTCGGTCATTCCCGACCCCCCCACACCCGTGAGGGTGTGAGGGGTCTGCCTTGCAATCGTCGGCGGAGGACTGGAAGTGAAGGCTGTGCCGGTTTCCCAGTCCCCCGCCACTTGGACGAAGCGGGAATGCGCTGGGTCGTTTTAGTGGGTATACCGGGTCCACCCGGGGAGTCCCACATACCCCTCCCGTCCCCCGATGGGAGGGTATGCGTAATGCATTTTTTTCCCAGCGTCAAAAAAAAAAAAAAAAAAGGTTAGGTTAGGTTCAAAGATTTACCCCAGGGCGGTACCAGCTGCTCAGCAGCTGGAGAATCCGCCACGATCCCTTCGGGATCGTCAAGCCCCCCGTATTCTGGGGAGGGCAACAATCGTCTTCCGCTTGCCAAAGGCAACGAGGGCCGAGGAGGCTCAAGATCACGGTCTTTCTAAGACCTGATCTCTTTCAAACCACCTGAAAGAAAACAGGGTGAGCGCCGCGCGGTGGACGCAGACGCAATGTCAGACTGCGGCGCTGCTTCATTGAGGACGGAAGTAGAGGCTCCAGCGGAGCCACGCGTGGTCCTGGAGAGGGTGTGCATGTCGGAGTCGGACGACACACCGCAAGCAGTTACGGTCGCTCCCTCCAAGTTTTGGGGGAAGCGTTTGCGCAGCTGTCAGTCGGACGCGGGTTCGGCGGGTCTGTCCTCCAGTGAGGAGAACCTACCGGCCCCCAAGATGCCGACAGCCAGAAGAGGCCGAGGACGCGGGGCAAACAGTCCGGCAGCGCCACGCGATATCCGGGGCCACTTCGTGAAGCGCCCTGATACACCGATGGTCGGCGATTCGGGTCGCGTCTCACCCGCGGTCTCAGTCGACGACCTTGGAGGGGCCACCGTCGCTCTCGTGGGCACAAAGGCGGAGGCCAATGCCGCGAAGCGTGCTCAAAGCAGAGCGGTTTCGGCCGATGAAGTGGCCGAAATGGCCCGTCGGGCCCGAGAGCGGCGGTCTGCCCAGGCAGCCAATGGGGAGAGCCTGACAGCAGAGGGTCTTAGCCGCCAAGTGATGGACGGCGTGGACATTGTCCTGAAGGTTGCCACCAAATCTGGCAACCTGAAGGGCTCGTTCACGCGCGCCCTCAAAGAGGCGGCAGAGGGTATCAGGGAGGCGGTTCAGGTTCTCCATGACCACACGACCTCGGAGGAGACGGCGAGGCTATGGACGGAGAACAGCCGTCTTCGATCCGAGCTGGAGGACCTCAAGCGGCAGTTTGCCGCTCTGGGAAATGTGGGACAGCAGCAGGTGGCTCCCTCGTCAGCTCCTGCACCTGCAGTGCCACCAACTCATAGTTTGTCGAACTACGACGTAGAGAGGGTGGCGAGAATCTGCATGGTGCAGTGTGGGGGCATGGTGAGTGCCCGCTTGGAGGCAATCGAGTCTCGACTGCCCCCAGCTGAGATCCTCCGGCCCCCGCTTGCGGCAGACAGGCGGAGGATAGAAGAGCCTGCGAGGACAAACCCCGCACAGGTCACGCAGAAAACTGCAGAGGGGGCAAAAAAGCCAGTACCGGGGCCCGGAACACAGGTTGCGTCCGCACCCCTCGTTCTGACGTCACAGACCTCGGTGGCTGCTTCTTCTACCCATGTGACGGTGGGTGAAGAGGGCCGCCGCAAAAAGAAGAAGAAGAAGAAGGCGGCGGCGGGTGCGACCGCGCCTCCTACCTCCCAAGAGGCCGCGCTACCGGCGACCGCACCTCCCACCCAGGAGGCCTGGACGACGGTGGTGAAGAGGGGGCGCAAAAAGAGCGCACTGCAGCCGACACCGCCCCAGGTACCGACTCAACCGGAGGGCACGAGGCCACCCAGGGTCACTACCCCACGCTCTGAGGCTGTAGTTATTACACTGCAGCCCGAAGCCGTAAGCAGGGGAGTGACCTACAAGTCGGTCCTGGCGGAAATGAAGCAGAAGCTGCAATTTAGCGAGTTTGGGACCCCGGCTGGTTTCGTCTTCAGGACCGCAGCCACGGGTGCCAAGATGCTTCAGGTGTCGGGTGCCGGAAGGCAGGAGAGGGCGGACAAGTTGGCCGCTAAACTCCGGGAAGTCCTCAAGCCAGAGGACGCCCGAGTGTCCAGGCCCATGGTCACGGCTGAATTGCGCGTGGAAGGCCTGGACGACTCTGTAACCCCAGAGGAAGTGGTGGTGGCCATGGCCCAAAACGGTGGGTGTCCGCCAGACAGCGTGGTGGCGGGCGAAATTCGCAGCGGCACGGATGGGCTGGGCACTGTTTGGGTGCGGTGCCCGGTCGCGGCGGCGAACAAGGTTGCAGATGGCGGGCGACTGCTGGTAGGCTGGGTGTCTGCCAGGGTCAAACTCCTGCCAAGGCGGGCATTGCACTGCTTCCGGTGCCTGGAAAAGGGGCATGTCAAGGCACAATGCACTGCACAAGTCGACCGCAGCGAACTATGTTTCCGCTGCGGTCGACCCGGCCACAAGGCGGCCCAGTGCTCCGGAGCGCCAAACTGTAGCCTTTGCGCAGCTGCAGGGAAACGCTCGGAGCACAGACTTGGCGGGAAGGCCTGCAAGGCACCCAAGTCCAAGAACAGAAGGTCTAGAGCTGTCGGAGAACCTGCGCCTCTCCCACAGCCCGACTCCCGACCCAGGGAAGGAGGAGCCGAGGAAATGGAATGCCATTAATGGCACAATTCCGTTTCCTCCAGGCGAACATTAACCACTCCACCAGAGCTCAGGATCTATTGCTCCAGAGCATGGCGGAGTGGTTGATCAACGTGGCTGTGGTCGCCGAGCCGTATTTTGTCCCTCCCCGTGATAACTGGGCAGGGGACCTGGACGGCTTGGTGGCCATCATTGGCGGGACTCTTGACAGTCCGTCCCGAGGACACGGTTGGGTGGCTGCCCTCATGGACGGCATAGTCACAATTGGGGCGTATTTCTCCCCCAACAAGAGTCTCGCTGACTTTGAGGAGTTCCTTGTCGAGCTAGGGGCCGTCGTGAGCCGGTTCCATCCTCGCCCGGTGCTGTTGCTCGGGGATCTCAATGCTAAGTCTGCGGCATGGGGATCCCCGATCACCGATCCCAGGGGTGAGGTGTTGGAGGAGTGGGCGGTCGAGACCGGCCTGACCGTCCTGAATCGGGGCTCGGTGTACACGTGCGTGCGGCAGCGGGGCGGGTCCATAGTGGACGTGTCGTTCGCAAGCTCCGCTGTTGCGAGCCGTGTGCGCGACTGGCGAGTTGCCGTAGAGGTGGAGACGCTGTCGGACCATCGATATATTCGATTTGACGTCTCCACCCAGACTGCGGGCGGCGGTCGCCCGTCGGCCCCGCAAATGGATGGTCCTCGCTGGTCGTACAAGCGTATCGACAGGGAGCTTCTCGAGGAGGCCGCAATACTCCAGGCCTGGGTCCGGGAGTCAACGACGAACGAACCCGTCGACGTCGAAGCGGAGGCGCAGTGGTTTCGAGGGGCGATGACACAAATTTGCGATGCGTCTATGCCCCGCGTCACCCAACCCACAAGGCGCCAGCTGTACTGGTGGTCCGCCGTCATCGCGCAGTTGCGCGTGACGTGCGTGGAGGTGAGACGCCAGTACACCCGATACCGGAGGAGACGTCGTCGGGTTCCGGAGGAAGAGGCCGCGCTGTATGAGGTGTACCGCGCGGCCAAGGAGGCTCTGTGGCTGGCCGTCGGAGAGGCTAGGACTCGAGCCAGGGAGGAGATGTTGTCGACACTTGACGTGAATCCGTGGGGGCGCCCTTATCGTGCGGTCCGAGGGAAACTTCGTGCCTGGGCGCCTCCCCTCACTGAGAGTCTGCAGCCTCAGCTGCTGGAAGAAGTGGTCGCAACGCTCTTCTCTGCTAGAGAGGAGCATGTACCGCCGCCGATGGCTTTGCCCACAGCCACGGAGCCAACGGACGAGGAGGACATCAGCGTCCCAGAGGTGACACAAGCAGAGATGAGGGCGGCAATAACGCGGCTTCGGGCCAAAACCGTTGCCCCGGGACCCGACGGAGTTCCTGGCGTCGCGCTTGCCCTCGCTTTGAAAGAGCTAGAGCCCCAGCTGAGAGGACTCTACTCAGCGTGTCTTGAGCGGGGCCAATTCCCTAGTGAGTGGAAAAAGGGTCGTCTGGTCCTGCTCAAGAAGGCGGGGCGCCCAGCGGACTCGCCATCCGCATACCGGCCCATAGTGCTGCTGGACGAGGTGGGTAAGCTTTTCGAGCGGATTATTGCTGCCCGCCTCGCCGGCCACTTGTACAGAGAGGGGCCGGATCTGGACGATAGCCAGTTTGGCTTTCGGCATGGGCGCTCCCCTGTGGACGCCATAATGCGGGTAAGAGTCCTGGCGGAGGAAGCGGTGTCCCGGGGCGGGATGATGTTGGCGGTGTCCTTGGACATCTCCAACGCTTTCAACACCCTGCCCTGGAGCTGCATTCGGGAGGCGCTGGGTTATCACAGGGTGCCCCCGTACCTCCGCCGCATCGTTGGGGCTTATTTGGCGGAAAGGTGTGTCACCTACAAGGGACGCGACGGTGGAGGCTGGCGCAACATGTCGTGCGGTGTTCCACAGGGTTCGGTCGTTGGCCCACCCCTGTGGAACATCGGGTACGACTGGGTACTGAGAGGCGAGCTCCAACCGGGGGTAACCCTGGTGTGTTACGCGGATGACACACTGGTCACGGCCCGGGGGAGTTCGTACAGGGAGGCAGCGTTGCTGGCGACCTCAGCGGTCTCACAGGTTGTGAGCCGCATACGGCGCCTGGGCCTGGAGGTGGCCCTCAACAAATCGGAGGCCGTGGTCTTTCACGGCCCCCGGCGGGCGCCGCCGCCGGGATCACATATTGTGGTTGGGGGGACTCCAATCGCTGTCGAGTCCACCATGAAGTATCTGGGATTGGTGCTCGACAGCCGTTGGAGCTTCGGCCCCCACTTCCAGCGGCTGGCGCCCAAGTTGATAGGTGCAGCGGGCGCGCTCGCAACGCTGCTTCCCAATCTGGGGGGCCCGAGCACCGCCTGTAGGAGATTGTACCTGGGGGTCTTGCGATCCATGGCCCTGTACGGGGCCCCAGTGTGGGCGTCTGACCTGACGGCCGGCAGCATCGCGATCCTGCGAAAGCCGCAGAGGGCGATGGCCGTCAGGTCTGTCAGGGGGTATCGCACGGTCTCCTACGAGGCGGCTTGTGCACTGGCCGGGTCGCCACCTTGGGACCTAGAGGCGAGAGTCCTCGCGTCACTGTACCGGTGGCGCGAGGAGGTGCGGACGCGGGGAGGTGGACCGATGCAGCGAGAGATCGATCTGCGTCGGTCTCAGCTCCGCGAGGTCATGGTGGCGGAGTGGCGGGAGAGGCTTTCGCGCCCTACCGCCGGCCTCGCTACCATCGAGGCGATCCGACCGGTGCTCGAGGAATGGCTCGAGAGAAGGCATGGCTCCCTGTCGTTTCGGGCGACGCAGGTGTTCTCGGGGCACGGTTGCTTCGGGAAGTACCTGTGTCGCATAAACAGGGAGCCGGACGCCCGGTGTCATCACTGCGTCCATTGTCTGGAGGACACGGCGCGGCATACGCTGGCAGAGTGTGCCGCATGGGAGGAGCCGCGCCGTGCCCTCGTGACAGAAGTGGGAGCCGACCTGTCGCTGCCGGCCGTCGCTCGCGCGATGGTCGGGAGCGCAGAGTCGTGGGATGCGGTGATCTCCTTCTGTGAAACGGTCATCTCACAGAAGGAGGCTGCGGAGAGGTTGAGGGAGGTTGAGACCGCTCTCCCGACCCGCAGCAGACGCACCGGGCGTCGGCGGAGGGCAGACAACGCCCTCTTCCGGCCCCCCTAAACGGGTTCAGAGGGACGGCGGACTTGGGGACGTCCGCTGCCCCACCGAATAACTGGACCCGAGGCGGTGGCGCGTAGTGTTCCGCGCGCGCCCCTATTGGCGTTGCGGGGGGAGTACACCTCGCTCCCCCCGCAGACATGAGGTGGCCCGCAGAGGCGGGCCAGCACTAGCCGGGGATCGTGGAAGGCGCACTAGTTCCCATGATCTCCGGTGCAAGTGTGGGAATGGAACACCGGGGTGGTTTTTAGTCGGTTAAAGTCCGACAGACCCCTCTGCCCGCCCCAGGGCAGAGGACATCCGTGTGGATTTTCCACCCCGGCAACAAAAAAAAAAAAAAAAAAAAAAAAAAAAAGGTTAGGTTAGGTTAGGTTAGGTTTCGAGGACCGGCTCTTGCCGGAGACACGCCTCCGACCTCCGCTTGCGGCGGATAAGAGGCAGTGCGAGCTGGGGCCGTCCTCCTCCCAGGTGGAAGACGCCCTTCTCCCTTCAACCACCCCGTCCAACGAGTGGACGGAAGTGGCCCGTAAGGGGAAGGGAAAAGGCAAAAAGTCGGTGGCGGCCGTCCCTGTCGCCCCCGCCGCCAACGCTCCCAGCCAGTCGCAGACGATCGGCAAGGGAAAGGAGAAGGAGAAAGGGAAAGGGAGGGGAAAGGGAAAGCTAGTCCCCCCAAAAACCGCGGCCGTCGTGGTGACGCTCACCGCGGAGGCTGCGGATCGAGGGGAGACGTACGCGTCCATTTTGGTGCGGGCGCGTGCTAATGCCGATCCTACCCAACTGGGGATCGGCAGTGTGTCTTGCCGGCGGACCCAAGCCGGGGCTCGAATCTTCGAGTTCCCGGGGGCAGAAGGGAGTGCCCATGCGGACCTCTTTGCAGCCAAGCTGCAGGAGGTCATCGCGGATTCAGCCAAGGTGGCCCGACCGGTCAAGTCGGCGGCCATTGAAGTGACGGAGCTAGATGACTCCGTCACCAAGGAGGAGGTGGTGGCGGCGGTCGCAGCGGTAGGGGGCTGTGGCGCCGCGGCGGTCCAAGGCCGGGACATAAGGCCCGGCCGCGGTGGTATGGGCACCATCCGCCTCGAGTGCCCAATCGCCGCTGCCAAAGCCGTCCTTGCGAAAGGACGGCTTCAAGTCGGGTTCAGCTCGGGCGCAGTCCGGGCACTCGAGGACCAGCCTCTGCGGTGTTTCCGGTGCTTCGGCATCGGCCACACCAGGCCTCTGTGTCCGTCCAAGGTAGACAGGACGGACACATGCTACCGCTGCGGCAAGGAGGGCCACAAAGCCGCCTCCTGCAAGGCCGCCACGCCGCACTGTGCGGTGTGTGCCGCCAGTGGCCGCCGATCAGGCCACGTAATGAAGGGGAGGAAGTGTATTCCTCCCTCTAAGCGTGGCAAAGCGCAGGCGCCGACCGGGCCTGCGCCTGCTGCTGCCGCTAACACCGCCGTTCCTGCGGCGGCTGCGGAGGAGGGTGCGATGTCCGACTGATGGACACAGTCGAACATCGCATCCTCTGCACCGCATGCTTAGTGGCGTTTGTGGCGCGGTCTTCCACAGACTCCCCTCCCCTCTCGCTCTTAGAGAGGGGACCGGGATACGTGGCCGCCGCGTGGGGAGAGATAGCGATGGTGGGGGTGTATTTCTCCCCAAACCGCCCTCTCTCGGAGCAAGCGCGGGAGGACGATCCTCTCGCTGCGGCGCTCCGCAGACGAAGAAGGGGGAGAAGGCGTCAAGCCCTCTCTCCTCATGGTGACGGGCGGGCGACAGGCGCGGGGGTGCCTTCGCCCGCATTGCACCCGTCACCTTCGTCGGTCATTCCCGACCCCCCACACCCGTGAGGGTGTGAGGGGTCTGCCTTGCAATCGTCGGTGGAGGACTGGAAGTAAAGGCTGTGCCGGTTTCCCAGTCCCCCACCACTCGGACGAAGCGGGAATGCGCTGGGTCGTTTTAGTGGGTATACCGGGTCCGCCCGGGGAGTCCCACATACCCCTCCCGTCCCCCGATGGGAGGGTATGCGTAATGCATTTTTTCCCAGCGTCAAAAAAAAAAAAAAAAAAAAAGGTCAGGTTAGGTTAGGTTAGGTTGGGGTGCTTCAGAATTCCTCCACGTGTGCCTAGTGGCTGCTGGTCCCTCTCGATACGTCTGGAGGGAAGAGCAGCTGCTGGGTCGGTGCACCCTGGGCGCGGCAGTATCCTTCTTCGAGGCATGAGAAGAAATTCTCATTCCTCGGGGAATGTTACTGTCGTGGCTAATATTCTGGGGAGGTGTCACATCGTTCGTCGTGCGATTACTCACGGAGCGGGTTTTTCTTGCGGGGTGCGATGTGTATCAGGGGTCGGGGATATTGTCGTGTGCCGTGCGATGGCTCACGGAGCGGGCTCATCGGACGGTACGTGACTAGTGATTCACTCCTCGAAGTTCTCGGGGAGTTAATCGGGGAGGGGTAAAAACGTCGTGTGGCGTGCGATGGCTCACGGAGCGGGCTCATCGGACGGTACGTGATAAGAAATTCACTCCTCGAAGTTTTCGGGGAGTGAATCGGGCGGGGTTAAATCGTCGTGTGCCGTGCGATGGCTCACGGAGCGGGCTCATCGGACGGTACGTGATAAGAGATTCACTTCTCGAAGTTCTTGGGGAGTGAATCAGGGTTGGGGATCCTCGTTCATCTTGGATCACGGCATTCATCGCCCTCTGGTACGCGTCTGCCAATCAGACGTGACTGTGAGCGTGATGAATCGCCGTGATAAAGGATCAAGGGGGAGGGGGGAATATATATTTATATGTAGGGATGTATATATTTTATTTAATAATTATGTTTATGTGTAGGTATATTTTATAATTATATTTATGAAGTAGGGAGACAGGGACCACACCCTTCAAAGGAACAACAAAAAAAAAAAAATGAAAAAAACGATTAGCAAAATAGTACCCCAGGGCGGTACCAGCTGCTCAGCAGCTGGAGAATCCGCCACGATCCACGGATCGTCAAGCCCCTCGTATTCTGGGGAGGGCAGCAATCGTTTTCCGCTTGCCAATGGCAACGAGAGCCGAGGAGGCTCAATAAGATCACGGTCTTTCGAAGACCTTGTAGTGTGTAAGTAACAGTAAGCATGTATGTAGACAGCCTTATTTAAAGTGCATCTTCAGCAATACTGATTTACAATAAATTGTAACTATTTTTAACACACATTAAACCCGACCATGAAACCAACCAGACGTATCATTTCAACTCTTCCAACCTAGCGACCTGATCACACTACATGGCGACCCTGCCAGTTCTCATGCCACTGTAATTATCATTCTGCAACGACCCTGCGAGTCCTCATGTCACTCTAACATACTGCAACGACTCTGCCAGTCCACGTGCCACTCAAATTACCGTACTGAAACGACCCTGCCAGTCCTCGTGTCACACAACAACAACCTTCAACCTTCATCTATTTTTGGAACGTCGCACCGAGCTTCGAGATATTAGAGACATCGAAAGACTATGGGAACTACGAAAAGCAAGGAGCAAGTGGTTATTGCGCAGTCTGCAGCTGGAAGCAACCACGCACAAGCGACGGCGGAACACCTTCAGGCTAACAACATTCTCCTGTCCATAATATGCGCCTGTATGCTGTTGGCGGTACTGATCGGATTCTTCTGCCTGTACAAGCGATGCCACACTAACTGGATGCAGAAGCAGCTGAGGAGTGATGCTTTGGAGCGAGTCCTGTCCCGTGTCAGCTACCGACGTCGCAAGGAACTCAGAGAGCGCGAGAATCCAGAAACTAATGCGTAAGCAAGCGTGACCAACAAGTAAGTTGTAACTAATACCCACGCGCCGCGCGTCTTAATCTCTTATAAAAATGTATTATTGAGTAAATTTACCAACTTGAATTGTGTAATTTTGGTGTAAAGTTGAGGAATCTAATATCTAATTATTGTATTGGATTATGAGTATAGAATTAGAATTATCAGATATTTATAGGCATTTAAAACATTGTACGGATTCTATTTCTAAGTTAGGTCCTGCAAGAAGAGTGGGTAGTAATTATGAGAATAAGATTATAGAAGCTAGGAGCTTATGTGTCGTTTAAAAATATTTTAAGTAGTTTGCCTAAAGAAGTGTCTAAAGAATTATTATTTCTGTGTTCATGCATAAACAAATGCTATGATAAAATTTTGAAATTTGAGTTGGAATCTGGCACGAGTAGTGGTCAAAGTGAAAATAAATTTGTAAAAATGCCAGTAACAGGTGAAAAGTTTAATTTAAAGACGGCTGTAAGCCTATTGCCAAAAATGACTGGTGATGAAGAGGTAACCAACGAATTAATGTCTGCGATTGAATTGTATGACTCAATGCTTGATGATGGTGATAAGGCGACTTTAATAAATTTTGTTTTAAAGAGTCGATTAACAAGTGGAGCAAAAATGCGGTTAGCTACTTCTTATACTTCTGTTGAGTTGCTTTTAGAAGATATGCGTAAATATTTACTTACTCGTAAGTCAAATACTGCTTTGCAGTCTAGATTACAAAAAGCTAGGCAAGGTGAAAAGTCAGTTACAGAGTTTGGCCAAGAACTAGAAAAGTTGTTTGTAGATTTAACAATTTCCCAGGCCAATGGCGATGATAAAGCGTACGAAGTGTTGCGTCCACTCAATGAAAGGAACGCTATTAGATGTTTTTTCCGAGGGTTTAAAAAGCCAAAAGATAGGGACAATTATTTCAGCACGAAATTTGACCTCATTAAAGGATGCTATTAGAGTAGCCGAAGATGAAACTAGCTCATCATCGGAGCGTCAGGCCGTAATGTCATATAATCGCCAGCCTACTCGAAACAATAAATTTGCTCATCTTGGATTTCGTAGTCGAAATACATTGAGATATTTTCGAGGTAGTAACCACAATGGTAGGCAACCACATGGTGCGCATCAAAATTCTGCTGCGCCAAGGAACACGTGGCGAGACAGCCGCGGCGCCCATGTACATCGCCGTGGAGCGTCAAGTTACGGTGCCAGGAATGTTCGCGGATATCGCGGCTATTGCGCAAACCATTCTAATAATAGAAATTTAAATCATTTTATTGCGAATGAACAACATGGTTTACCTACATCGCAAAATAGTCGTAATGAAGTTTCTTCGGATCAGAATTTGGGACAATTTTTTCGTTCCTAATCAAGTTTTTACTTGTGATAGCATTAATTGGGTAAATTTAAGTTTAAATAAGATACAACTAGAATTTTTAGTAGATACAGGGGCCTCTTTAACATGTATTGATTATGAAATTTTAAATATAGCTAAGCTAGAGTTGCATAAATGCGATTTAACTATCCATGGTATCGGTGGAAGTTCAAAGTCTATAGGATTTGTTTACTTGACTCTAGAATCCAATAATATAATTATTAAACATAAGTTTTACGTATTTAGGAAGTTACCATGTAAGTCGATAGGAATATTAGGTCAAGATTTTATCAAACTTTACTGTGGTGTTATAGATTATGACACAAATACTTTATCTCTAAAAGTAGGAGACTGTAAAGTTAAATTACCCTTACATTGTTATAACTATAATTTAACCATCGCACCGCGATGTGAAGTTATTAAATATATACCTACGCGTATTAATTATGATTGTGTAATTTATCCAAAGGAAATGATTCCAGGTATTTTTTTGGCTAGTATAGTAGCTAGACCAAAAAATGGAAAGATTCCAGTGAGACTTTTGAATACCACAGACGAGGAAGTGTCTCTATGTTTGAATGAGATCGAGGTTGATAGATTAGAAAACTACGAATTTTGTAATTTTGAGAGGCCAGATGTGAATGTGGAGAGAATTCGAACTTTATTTTCGTTACTTAATCTAGGTTCATACTTAAATAAGGAGGAAGAACTGTCTATCGAGCAAATTTGTGCCAAATATTCGGACATATTTCATTTACCAGGTGATAAATTAAGTGTTACTAACGTTTATGAGCAATCGATTCATTTGAAAGACAATGCAACGCCTGTGTATAGAAAACAATACAGAATTCCGTTCATGCAGAAAGAAGAACTTAATAGGCAGATCGATGACATGTTACAAGATGGTATTATAGAAAAAACTAGCAGTGAGTGGTCCAGCCCCTTGTTGCTAGTGCCTAAGAAGTTAGATAGGAGCGGTAAACGTCAATGGAGAGTAGTAATAGACTACAGACAATTAAATGAGAGAGTACAGGATGACAAATTTCCTCTCCCGAATATTACAGATATTTTAGAGTCTTTATCAGGTGCTTTTTATTTTAGTCATTGCGATTTAAGTCGTAGTTATTATCAGTGTAATTTATCAAAAGAATCTAGAAAGTATACTGCATTCACTACTGATAAAGGACAGTTCCAAATGTGTAGATTACTTAAGGGATTAAAAATTAGTCCATCAGCATTTAGTAGATTAATGACAGTAGCAATGTCAGGTCTGAATTACGAAAAATGCATTATTTATTTGGATGATTTAATTATATTTGGTCGAAATTTAGCAGAACATAATAAAAATCTAATGTCAGTTTTTGAAAGATTACGAAAAGTTAAATTAAAGTTAAATCCTTCTAAATGTGAATTTTTAAAGCGACAAATTCTTTACTTAGGGCATGTAATATCATCCTCAGGTATTTTGCCTGACCCTGAAAAGATCCGAGTAATTGAAAGTTATCCGACACCGACATGTGCGGATGACGTCAAGCGTTTTGTTGCATTTAGTAATTACTATAGGAAATTTATTCGCAACTTTGCAGCAATTGTTTTACCACTAAACAAGTTATGTAGAAAGAAGGTTCAATTTGAATGGACAACAGAATGTCAGAATGCCTTTGAAACTCTTAAACAGTTACTTTCTAGTCCACCTGTCTTGGATTATCCAAATTTTGCAACAGAAAATGAGTTTATTTTACAAACAGATAGTTCAGGTTTTGCTATTGGCAGTGTTTTAAGTAATTCTAACGGAAAACCTGTCGCATACGCTAGTAGAGGTTTAAATAAAGCAGAGTTAAATTATGCAACAATAGAAAAGGAACTTCTGGCAATAGTTTGGTCAATAAAGTATTTTAGGCCATATCTATATGGAAAGAAATTTTTAATTAGAACAGATCATAGACCTTTACTTTATCTTTTTAACATGTCAAATCCATCTAGTCGTTTAACAAAATTTCGTCTTTTATTAGAGGAATACGACTATAAAGTAGAATACGTCAGAGGAAAGGAAAATGTAGTTGCTGACGCCCTTTCTAGAGTTATTATAACTTCAGACGAGTTGAAACAAATGAGTAACAATTTGGTAAATGTAATGACTAGAGCGCAATTCAGAAAAGCTCAGGAATTATCTGATTTGACAACTAGTACTGAGACTTCGAACGATAACAATAGGTCTGATCAACCTAAAGTCGTTGAAGTACTAAAAAAATGTGATATGGATGTGGAATTAATTATTTTACCGGAAAGAAATCTGCGCAGATTACTAAAATCATTGAATAATAACGATTTGTTATTTTACTCAAGCAATAGGACTTTTGTTTATTGTAAAAGTAAAAATAATTTGTTTGCAAGTTCATCTTCTTTATCAGTAAACTCGCGAGACGATTTATTGGAAGAGATGGCATTATTGTGCAAAAAATTAAATATAGAAGAAATAATAATTATGAAAACGCGTACAAATAAAGAACTTATCGAAAGTATAGCTAAGTATATTGCTAAAAATAAATCGAGTGATTTTCCTCGAATATGTGTTGTAAAGGACGTCCAGAGAATTAATGATGATGACGAAAAAAAAGTAATAATGAATGACTTTCACTTATTACCTAGTAGTGGTCATGTAGGAGTTAGGAGAATGATAAGTAAAATTAAAAAATATTATTATTGGCCATCAATAGAAAAAGACGTTAGGGGCTATGTACAAAAATGCGGCAAGTGTCAAAAACAAAAATTTACTAAGATCCATAAGGAACCATTAACAATTACATCAACAGCATCTTCATCCTTTGAGAAAATTTACTTAGATATTGTAGGTCCATTAGATAGAGATGATTTAGGCTATAGTTACATTCTAACATTACAGTGCGAGCTGAGCAAATATGTTGAAGCATACCCTTTAAGAACTAAAACTACAACCGAAGTTGCTAAAGCATTCGCTGAAAACTTTATTTTACGATATGGAATTCCGAAAGAAATAGCAACCGATAGAGGTACTGAATTTATTTCTAAATTAATGTCAGAATTATGCAAAATTTTAAATATAAAACAAACAATTGCGACTGCTTACCACCATCAAAGTATCGGGTCATTAGAAAATTCACATAAAGTGTTAGGTAGTTATTTGCGAATCCAAACAGATAATCATCCCTCAAGTTGGAGTTCATGGTTACAGTATTGGTGTTTTTCATATAACACTACTGTACACTCAGAGACCAAATATACACCTTACGAGTTAGTGTTTGGACAAATGTGTAGATTGCCTAATAATCTATGTAATATTGTAGAACCACTGTATAACTTTGAAAATTATGTTTTGGAATTTAAATACAGATTACAAAAAGCACAAAGAGATGCAAGAAATAATTTAATTGTAAACAAAGAACGTAGAAAAATAAATTATGATAAGTCAATAAATCCTATTATATACGAATCAGGTGATGCACTGTTGTTGAAAAATGAGATAGGAAATAAATTGGATACTTTGTACACCGGCCCATATATTGTTATAGAAGACCTTACACCTAATGTTAAAATAAATATTAATGGCAAAAATGTCATAGTTCATAAGAATAGAACAAAATTGTATACGGAACCATAGTTAAGTTAATTTTAAGAGGGTTGAATAAAAAAAAAAAAAAAAAAAAAAAAAAAAAAATGTTTAATCTGTTCATTTTTTTTTTTTTCAAATAACGGGGATGATGTAGTGTGTAAGTAACAGTAAGCATGTATGTAGACAGCCTTATTTAAAGTGCATCTTCAGCAATACTGATTTACAATAAATTGTAACTATTTTTAACACACATTAAACCCGACCATGAAACCAACCAGACGTATCATTTCAACTCTTCCAACCTAGCGACCTGATCACACTACAACCTGATCTCTTTTACACCGCGCCACGCGGTGGACGCAGTGTCGGCCTCTGGCGCTGCGTCACTAAAGACGGGACCAGAGGCCCCAGCAGAACCACGCGTGGTTTTAGAATGGGTGAATGTGTCGTTGGAGGTCGACGACACACCGCAACCAGCTGTGACCGCTGTCTCCAAATTTTGGTTAAAGCGGACGCATGACTGTGGGTCGGATGCGGGCTCGGCGGGCTTGTCTTCTAGCGAGGAGAACCTGCCGGCCCCCAAGGTGCCGACAACAAGGAGGGGCAGAGGACGCGGGATATCCTCCGGAACGAGTGCTCCGGCAGCGTCACACGACTCTCGGGGCCGCTTTCTAAAGCCCCCCGATACGCCGGTGAGCGACTCCGACGGGGCAATGCAGGTGGAGCAAGGTGATGCCTCCATCGCATTGGTGTCCACCAGGGCGGAGCTCAATGCCGCGAGGCGGGAGGGCCGGAAGGCCATTGCGACCGACGAGGTCGCTGAGTTGGCTCGTCGAGCAAGGGAGAGGCGGTCCCAGACTGCCGAAGCTCCTGATGGCTTGACGGCAGAGGCTCTAAGCCGTCAGGTTCTGGACGGAGTGGATGTCGTCCTGAAGGTGGCCACGAAGTCGGGCAACCTGAAGGGGACGTTCACGCGGGCCCTAAAGGAGGCGGCGACCGGGATCAAGGAGGCGGTGGACGTCCTCCTTGCCCGGACGACCTCGGAGGAGACGGTGAAGCTCCGTGAGGAGAATTACCGTCTCCATACGAGGATGGAGGAGCTCCAGCAAGAGGTCAGTGCCCTGAGGGCAGACTTCAGCCGGCAGCAGGGTGCGACGACTACGGAGAGTCGTGCCCCGCCACAGAACGGGTCTTTGGGGGAAGACCAGTTCAACCAGCTGTTGAGCATAATGACCGCCCGCTTTGACAGCCTAGAACCCAGGCTCAACCCCCCTGTTAGGCTTCGTCCGCCGCTGGCGGCGGATACGCGGAGGAAAGAGACGGAACCCGCACCAGCAGCGGCTGGGCCAACGTATGCCAACGTGGCTAAAGCGCCATCTGCGCCAAAAAAGCCCTCGTCGGCCCCCAAAAATCCCACGCAGGCTCCCAAGAAGCCCACAGAGGGGGGCAAAAAGGCTGGGAAAGGGACGAGTAATCCCACTGAGGGCAGCAGCTCGTCCCCCAAAGAAGACGAGGGGGAGTGGAAGACGGCCGAAGGCCGCAAAAAGAAGCGGAAGAGGGGCCGCAAGGCCAAGAACACGCAGGGTTCCAAGGGGCAGGCCCCGAGAATCCGCGTCCCTCGCTCCGAGGCTGTAGTGGTCACGCTGCAGCCCGAAGCCAAGGAGAGGGGAGTCACGTACCAGAAGGTACTGGCGGAGGCGAGGGGAAAGCTGGTCTTCGCTGACTTTGGCACCCCGGACGGCTTTCGTTTTAAAACGGCAGCCACGGGGGCCAAGATGTTTGAGTTGGCGGGGACCAGCTGTGCCGAGAGGGCGGACTCTCTAGCTGCAAAGCTGAGGGACGTCCTCAACCCCGAGGAGGCCCGGGTGTCCAGACCCATGAAGACCGCTGAGGTTCGCGTCGATGGGCTGGACGACTCAGTGACCCCAGAGGAGGTGGTGGCGGCCATAGCCCGGAGCGGCGGATGCCCGCCAGAAAATGTGCGGGCGGGCGACATCCGCGTTAATGCTGGCGGGCTTGGCACCATTTGGGTGCGGTGTCCGGTAGCTGCGGCAAAGCAAGTTGCCGACGCGGGACGTCTACTCGTGGGCTGGGTGTCAGCGAGAGTAAAACTCCTGGCACCCCGGGCCATGCAGTGCTACCGGTGCCTGGAGAAAGGGCACGTCCGGGCACTCTGCACCTGCGAAATAGACCGCAGCGATTTGTGTTATCGCTGTGGTCAGCCCGGCCATAAGGCGGCCCAGTGCTCCGCGGAGCCAAACTGCAGTTTGTGTACAGCTGCAGGAAAGTCCGCGGGGCACCGAATAGGCGGCAACGCTTGCAGCGCGCCCAAAAAGCGCAGCAAGCGTTGGAACAAGGCTGCGGAGGCCGTACCCCCTGGCACCTCTGAGGCCGACTCCCGGCCTGAGGTGGGACGAAGCGAGGAAATGGAGTGTCAGTGATGGCGCTCCATTTCCTGCAGGCGAATGTCAATCACTGCACCAGAGCTCAGGATCTCTTGGTCCTGAGCATGGCGGAGTGGTCAATACATGTGGCAGTGGTCGCTGAGCCGTATTTTGTCCCTACCCGGGAAAACTGGGCTGGGGATCTGGACGGCTTGGTGGCCATCATCGGCGCGATTCTTGCCGACGTATCCCGGGGTCACGGTTGGGTTTCCGCCCTTGTGAACGGTATCGTCACGATCGGGGCATACTTTTCGCCCAACAAGAGTCTCGCCAACTTCGAGAGTTTCCTTGTCGAGTTGGGAGCCGTCGTCGGCCGGTCTCATCCTCGGCCCATTTTGCTTCTCGGTGATCTGAACGCCAAATCTGCGGCGTGGGGATCCCCGGTCACAGACCCGAGAGGCGAAGTGCTAGAGGAGTGGGCCATAACGACGGGCCTGGCCGTCTTAAATCAGGGTTCGGCCTACACGTGTGTGCGACAGCGGGGCGGGTCCATAGTGGACGTCTCGTTCGCTAGTCCCGCTGTCGTGCACCGCGTTCGTGATTGGCACGTGGAAGCGGAGGTGGAGACGCTATCGGACCACCGATACATACGCTTCGACGTCTCCGCCCAAACCGCTGAAGGTCGTAGCCAATCGACCCCCCGGAGAGACGGTCCGCGTTGGGCACTAAAACGCCTCGACAGGGAGGCTCTCGAGGAGGCCACTATCGTCCTAGCCTGGATTCGGGAGTCGGCTGCCGTCGGTCCCATCGACGTCGAACAGGAGGCGCAGTGGTTTGGCGACGCGATGACGCAAATCTGCGACGCGTCCATGCCACGCGTCTCCCCTCTGTCCGCAAGGCGCCGCGTGTACTGGTGGTGCGTCGAGATCGAGCGGCTGCGCGTCGCGTGTGCAGACGCCAGACGCCCGTATACGCGATGTCGGAGGAGACGTCTGCGGGATCCCGACGAAGAAGCCGCGCTGTATGAGGTGTACCGCGCGGCGAAGGAGGCTCTGTGGCTGGCCATCGGCGAGTCGAAAACGCGCTCCAGAGAGGAGTTGCTGGCGACCCTAGACGGGGATCCGTGGGGGCGCCCTTACCGCACGGTCCGAGGGAAACTTCGGCCGTGGGCCCCTCCGCTAACGGAAGGTCTCGAGCCGCAGTTCCTGGAGCGCGTGGTCTCGGCTCTCTTCCCTGAGAGAGCTGAGCATGAGCCACCGCCGATGGCTCTGCCCACAGCTGCAGAGTCGGAAGAAGAAGAGGAGAGCGAAACCGTCCCAGAGGTGACACAGGTGGAGATGAGTGCGGCCGTGATGCGGCTCCGGGCAAAAAACACTGCTCCGGGGCCCGACGGAGTGCCTGGCCGCGCTCTAGTCCTCGCCCTGAAGGAGCTGGAGCCCCCACTTCTCGGCGTGCCTTGAGCAGGGTCGTTTCCCTACCAGGTGGAAGTCTGGTCGACTGGTCCTGCTCAAGAAGGCGGGGCGCCCTGCGGATTCGTCGTCCGCTTATCGGCCCATAGTGCTGCTGGACGAGGCGGGCAAGTTGTTCGAGCGAGTAATCGCAGATCGCCTCGTCAGCCACTTGTGCACGGTGGGGCCGAACCTGGACGACAGCCAGTTTGGCTTCCGGTGTGGGCGCTCTACCATCGACGCCATCAGGAGAGTAAGAGTCCTGGCGGAGGAAGCGGTGTCCCGGGGTGGGGTGGTGCTGGCGGTGTCTCTGGACATCTCCAACGCGTTCAACACCCTGCCCTGGAGTTGCATTAGGGAGGCCCTGCGATACCATCGGGTGCCTTCCTACCTCCGCAACATCGTGGGGGCGTATCTCTCGGGAAGATGTGTCACCTATATGGGACGCGACGGCGCGGGCCGTCGCGAGATGTCGTGCGGTGTTCCACAGGGCTCGGTTCTGGGCCCACCCCTGTGGAACATCGGATACGACTGGGTTTTGCGGTGCGAGCTCCCGCCGGGAGTGAATCTGACGTGTTATGCGGACGACACGCTGGTCACGGCTCGGGGGAGCTCGTACAGGGAGGCAGCGTTGCTGGCCACGGCTGCGGTCTCACAGGTGGTGAGCCGCATACGACGCCTGGGCCTGGAAGTGGCCCTTAACAAGTCGGAGGCCATCGCTTTTCATGGCCCCCGGCGGGCACCACCGTTGGGATCACACATTGTGGTCGGGGGGGTTCGGATCGCTCTCGGGTCAACCATGAAGTACCTTGGATTGGTGCTCGACAGCCGTTGGGACTTTGGCCCCCACTTTCAGCGGCTGGTGCCCAAGTTGATGGGCGCGGCGGGCGCGCTGTCAACGCTGCTTCCCAATCTGGGGGGCCCGAGCTCCGCCTGCAGGCGGTTGTATGTGGGGATCGTGCGATCGATGGCCCTTTACGGGGCCCCGATATGGGCGACAGACCTGACGGCCCGCACTATCGCAGTTCTGCGCAGACCGCAGAGAGCAATGGCTGTCAGGGTCGTACGGGGATATCGCACGATCTCCTACGAGGCGGCTTGCGTACTGGCCGGATCCCCGCCGTGGGACCTGGAGGCGAAGACCAGGAGGCCAAACATCGGGGCGAAAGACTGGTGCAGCGACAAATAACAGTGTACCGGTCTCAGCTCCGACAAGTCATGGTGGCGGAATGGCGGGGGAGGCTAGAACTCCCCACCGCCGGCCTCGACACAGTCGAAGCGATCCGGCCAGTACTCGACGACTGGCTCGGGAGGAAGCACGGCTCCCTGACGTTTCGGGCGACGCAGGTGCTCTCGGGGCACGGCTGCTTCGGGAAGTACCTGTGTCGCTTGGGCAGGGAGCCGGACGCCCGGTGCCATCACTGCGTCCACTGCACGGAGGATACGGCGCGGCATACGCTGGCTGAGTGTGCCGCGTGGGATGAGCCGCGCCGTGCGCTCGTTGCAGAGGTTGGAGGAGACCTGTCGTTGCTGGCCGTCGTTCGCTCGATGGTCGACAGCGCAGAGTCCTGGGACGCGGTGATGTCCTTCTGCGAAACCGTCATGTCGCAGAAGGAAGCTGCGGAAAGGGAAAGGGAGATCACGAGCCCCCATCCATCCCGCAGCAGACGTGCCGGGCGTCGGCAGAGGGCTGACAACGCCCTCTTCCGGCCCCCCTAAATTTTTCCAGGGGCGACGGATTCGGGGACATCCGTCGCCCCCTATCACAATGGACCCGAGACGGCGGCGCGTTGTGTTCCACGCGCGCCTCTCTTGGAAGTAGCGGGGGGAGTCTTACACCTCACTCCTCCCGGGACGAGGCCCGCAGGTCAAGCGGGCCGGCACTAGTCGGGGGCAGCGGAAGTCGCATCAGTTCCCGCTGCCCCCCGACACAAGTGTGCGAGGGAACACCGGTGTGGTTTTAGTCAGTACGAGTCTGACAGACCCCTCCGCTCTCCCCAGGGCGGAGGACATCCATTGAGGATTTCCACATCGAGAAAAAAAAAAAAAAAAAGGTTAGGTTAGGTTTTTTTTTTTTTTTTTTTTTTTTTTTTTTTGTTTGGGCAGGAGTGGGAAATCCCCACGGACACCTCGACTATCTCACAGGAATGTCTCTTGTGAGACAGTCGAGGTAGTGCCGGACTAGAACCGGCTAAAAACCACTCCTGCCTAGCCAGTGTCCCCCTGACATGGTCAGAGACCTTATTGGGGCTTTTAATGTTTTCTTTTTCTGATTTGTGTAATTTGATGCTGTAATTTTGATACATTTTTTCTGCCTAGATAAGAGATTCTGTTTATAGTTAGTTATTGCAAGTGTTATAGAATAAACGATATAATTATTTTAAGCTCAATTTTAAATCTAATGCCCTATGCTTTGATCTTATATCCTTTCTAGCGGAAATATTCATATATGATAAAGCATAGTTTTTTAAATGTCTCTATTTCTGTTCACTACTCTACTTGAAATTTTGATACAGAATTCTAAAAATATTTTTCGACTTTTGTTGTTACCAATAATTTTACTTATGTTTGTTTTGTTTATAGTCGTCTCTAGTCTGTGCTCCGTATTTTGTCTCTCTTCGCAGAAGACTGGGCATTCGGTTATGATGTGAGCAATCGACTCCAGTGCATCCGGTTCACAGATGCATGATGGGTTCTCCTTACACTTGAAACGGTGCAGGTATTCGGAGAACCCACCGTGCCCCGTGAAGATCTGTGTTAGGATGCCTGTTGGTTGCACCTTCTTTACTATTTTAAAAGCGTCGATCGCGTTGGGGAAGAATAGTTTTGTCACGGAGGCTGTTTCGCCGTTCTGGTACCTTCGGTTCCATTCGTCGAGCGACCCCAAACGGATTTGCCGCTTGACGAATGAAACCGGGCAGCGGTCATAATCCGGCCTCTTCCTGGACCGGAGTGCAGCCTCCTTTGCGAGGTGGTCTGCGCGCTCGTTGCCCTCAAGCCCTGCATGTGCCTTTATCCAGAACAAAGAAATATCTTTGTTCTGAGATAAAGCCACGGCAACGTTCGCTCTCGCCTCCACGGCCAGGGCGTGGAGGGAACCTTGGTTTGTGACTGTTTGTAGTGCGGCCGTTGAGTCACTATAGATACCGAAGGTTCCCTCTTTGCGCTTGAGGATCTCACGCGTGGCTACGCAAATGGCCAAAAGTTCAGCCTGGTAGACCGTGCAGTACGACGGCAGGCTAAGCTTGACGGACTTGGTCTCGGCATCACCCTCCCAAAGTGACAGTGCTGCTCCAACCTTGCCCGCAATCTTGCTGCCGTCGGTGAAGATCCTGACTGCTTGGGTATTGTGGGTGTCCACAAGCGTCCGGTCCTCCAGGCACAAGAACTCCATGGCCATATGTTTCGCCGGGTGCGGAGTCTCTGCAAATGCCACCACCCGCTCTACCTCCCTGCCCGCAAGTGCTGGCTGTGGCACCCCTCTCTTCGCCTCATACAGAGCGGCTGCTTCCTGTATTCGGAGGTCAAGTGGGAGTATCCCAGCCAGCACCAGGGACGCGTTCAGCGAAACGGTGCGGTAGGATTTGCAGAGCTTCTGCGCGAATCCTCGCTGGACCGTGTTGAGGCTTTTCTGCACTCCGATCTTTTTTGCGGCCGGCGCCCAGGCGCTTGCCGCGTACAAAATCACAGGCTCCACTACTGCCGTATATATGGTGTGGATGATCTCCGGATGAAGGCCCCAGCTCACTTTTGCCGCGCGTGCCAGCTGCTTGTAAATATTGACAGCTTTTCTGCATACGTTAGCGACGTGGGAGTTGAAAGTGAGCTGGTGGTCGACGGTGAGTCCCAGCATTTTAATTTCCTTGGACATGCCAATGTCTACCCCGCCCATGCTCAGGAGTGGGACATCGTACTTCAGCTTCTTGGTAATTACCATTGCACAAGTTTTTTGCGGTGCAAACTTCAGCTTATTTGTGATGCCCCACACCCGAACATACTCGAGGGCGGCATTGGCATGCCTCTGGACTTCCAATGCTGTCTCACCGTCAAAGACCATCACCACATCATCGGCGAACGCCTGGCAGTGGACACCTCTCTCGTCCAGCCCCTTTAGAAGAGGGTCGAGGATCAAGTTCCACAGGATCGGACCGCCAATGGACCCTTGCACACACCCCTTTTTCGTGTCCCTTCGACACTCGGCGCCGGCGTACCTTACTCTGACGCTCCGACCGGTCAAGTAGCTGTCTAGTAGCTTCCTGAGATTCACCGGGCACTTTTCCTCAGCCAGTCTGGTCCTGATAGCCGGCCACCAGGCGCTGTCGAAGGCTCCCTCTATGTCCAGTGATACAACAGTGGGTTAGGTTAGGTTAGGTTAGGTTAGGTTGGGGATCGTGCGATCGATGGCCCTTTACGGGGCCCCGATATGGGCGACAGACCTGACGGCCCGCACTATCGCAGTTCTGCGCAGACCGCAGAGAGCAATGGCTGTCAGGGTCGTACGGGGATATCGCACGATCTCCTACGAGGCGGCTTGCGTACTGGCCGGATCCCCGCCGTGGGACCTGGAGGCGAAGACCAGGAGGCCAAACATCGGGGCGAAAGACTGGTGCAGCGACAAATAACAGTGTACCGGTCTCAGCTCCGACAGGTCATGGTGGCGGAATGGCGGGGGAGGCTAGAACTCCCCACCGCCGGCCTCGATACAGTCGAAGCGATCCGGCCAGTACTCGACGACTGGCTCGGGAGGAAGCACGGCTCCCTGACGTTTCGGGCGACGCAGGTGCTCACGGGGCACGGCTGCTTCGGAAAGTACCTGTGTCGCTTGAGCAGGGAGCCGGACGCCCGGTGCCATCACTGCGTCCACTGTATGGAGGACACGGTGCGGCATACGCTGGCCGAGTGCGCCGCGTGGGATGAGCCGCGCCGTGCCCTCGTTGCAGAGGTAGGAGGAGACCTGTCGCTGCCGGCCGTCACTCGCTCGATGGTCGGCAGTGCAGAGTCCTGGGACGCGGTGATGTCCTTCTGCGAGACCGTCATGTCGCAGAAGGAAGCTGCGGAAAGGGAAAGGGAGATCACGAGCCCCCATCCATCCCGCAGCAGACGTGCCGGGCGTCGGCAGAGGGCTGACAACGCCCTCTTCCGGCCCCCCTAAATTGGTCCAGGGGCGACGGATTCGGGGACATCCGTCGCCCCCTATCACAATGGACCCGAGACGGCGGCGCGTTGTGTTCCACGCGCGCCTCTCTTGGACGTAGCGGGGGGAGTCTTACACCTCACTCCTCCCGGGACGAGGCCCGCAGGTCAAGCGGGCCGGCACTAGTCAGGGGCAGCGGAAGTCGCATCAGTTCCCGCTGCCCCCCGACACAAGTGTGCGAGGGAACACCGGTGTGGTTTTAGTCAGTACGAGTCTGACAGACCCCTCCACTCTCCCCAGGGCGGAGGACATCCATTGAGGATTTCCACATCGACAAAAAAAAAAAAAAAAAAAAAGGTTAGGTTAGGTTAGGTTAGGTTAGGTTGGGGGACCCCCCACAGAGCTTACGTCCACGTCGTGTCCCCTGGAAACAGCCCAGTTCTGACCACCGTAACGGAGTGGCAGACTGGGTTGGCTAAAGTGCTCTGTGCTCTCGTAGCTTATTTTATCTTTGCCTTGTTTTTATCTACGATCCTGCGGAGGCTATGCCTAAACCCACGCGGGACGCCTCCGGGCGTTTTTTAAAACCAAAAGGCCCTTCTCAGGGCCAACCAAACGGCCCTTCTCAGGGCCAACCAAAAGGCCCTTCTCAGGGCCAACCCAAAGGCCCTTCTCAGGGCCAACCAAAAGGCCCTTCTCAGGGCCAACCAAACGGCCCTTATCAGGGCCAACCAAAAGGCCCTTCTCAGGGCCACCCCGACGCTCCAGCATCAGAGCCTAGCCGCGCGCCGTCTGCGGCTAGCTACTTCGGTGGGGCAGAGTCGTCTGACAGCGACTCGGTTGTTGGAGTGTCGGATGCGAGCGGCTCTCGATCGCGGAAGCGGGTCTTCCTGAGCTGAGGGTCCGAGAGCTCCTCGGCTTCGGGGTCCAAACCCTTGTCGACGGCTAAAAAGCCGACGACAACGGCCGCGGACACCCACGTCGTTGGGCTCGCGGACGCCCAGCGCCAGGTAGACCTGGCCCGAAAGGCGCAGCTCCAGCAAGAGCTGGAGGAGCGGGTTGCCGCCAAGGAGAAGCGTGCGCACGTCGCCCGGGCCAAGTCCGGGTACGGTGTGTCACGCGTTCTGTACGCGGACCAGTCTCTGGTAGAGCTGCAGAGGATGGCGGAGGAGGACGAGGAGGGGATCATAGAGGTCGCCTCTAAGTCCTCCAACCTGAAGGGCACTTTTCAAAAGGCCCTAAAGTGCAGGGCCGCGAGCCTGCGTGGTGTCGTCGCTGAGTTGGTGAAGCGGTCGACCACCGACGAGACGTGGCAACTGCAGGCAAGAATAGATTGTCTGCAGTCGGAGGTCAGCCAGCTTCACCAGAAGCTCGCTGAAGCCACGGCCCGGCCACAACAGGCCAAGGCGAGCCCTGTGGCAGAGGGCCCTGCCTCGGCCCGGCCACTACGGGCCCAGGCGAGCCCTGCGGCAGAGGGCCCTGCCTCCACTGCCAGCCTTGAGGATATCATCCGCAAGGTTGTTATGGAGGAGAGGGCCTTCACTGCTTTGAGGCTATAGAGGACCGGCTCCTGCCGGAGAAGCGCCTCCGACCACCGCTTGCGGCGGATAAGAGGCAGTCTGAGCCGGAGCCGTCCTCGTCCAAGGCGGAAGATGCCCTTCTCCCTTCGACCACCCCGTCCAACGACTGGACGAATGTGGCCCGTAAGGGGAAGGGGAAGGGCAAAAAGTCGGCGACGGCCGCCCCTGCCGCCAACGCCACCGCCGCTCCCAGCCAGTCACAGGCGACCGGCGAGGGCAAGGGTGGAGGCAGGGGAAAGGGGACAGTGAAGGGCAAGGGGCAGCTGGTCCCCCCGAAAACCGCGGCCGTCGTGGTGACGCTCACCGCGGAGGCTGCGGGGCGAGGGGAGACCTACGCCTCCATTTTGGTGCGGGCCCGTAACAATGCCGATCCCACCCAACTGGGGATCGGCAGTGTGTCCTGCCGGCGGACCCAAGCCGGGGCTCGAATATTCGAGTTCCCGGGGGCCGAAGGGGGTGCCCGCGCGGACCTCTTTGCAGCCAAGCTGCAAGAGGTCATCGCGGACTCTGCCAAGGTGGCCCGGCCGGTCAAGTCAGCGGCCATTGAGGTGACGGAGCTAGATGACTCCGTCACCAAGGAGGAGGTGGTGGCGGCGGTCGCAGCGGTAGGGGCCTGTGGCGCCGCGGCGGTCCAAGGCCGGGACATAAGGCCCGGCCGCGGTGGTATGGGCACCATCCGCCTCGAGTGCCCAATCGCCGCTGCCAAAGCCGTCCTTGCGAAAGGACGGCTTCAAGTCGGGTTCAGCTCGGGCGCAGTCCGGGCACTCGAGGACCAGCCTCTGCGGTGCTTCCGGTGCTTCGGCATCGGCCACACCAGGCCTCTGTGTCCGTCCAAGGTAGACAGGACGGACACATGCTACCGCTGCGGCAAGGAGGGCCACAAAGCCGCCTCCTGCAAGGCCGCCACGCCGCACTGTGCGGTGTGTGCCGCCAGTGGCCGCCGATCAGGCCACGTAATGAAGGGGAGGAAGTGTATTCCTCCCTCTAAGCGTGGCAAAGCGCAGGCGCCGAGCTGGCCTGCGCCTGCTGCTGCCGCTAACACCGCCGTTCCTGCGGCGGCTGCGGAGGAGGGTGCGATGTCCGACTGATGGACACAGTTGAACATCGCATCCTCTGCATCGCATGCTTGGTGGCGTTGGTGGCGCGGTCTTCCACAGACTCCCCTCCCCTCTCGCTCTTAGAGAGGGGACCGGGATACGTGGCCGCCGCGTGGGGAGAGGTAGCGATGGTGGGGGTGTATTTCTCCCCAAACTGCCCTCTCTCGGAGCAAGCGCGGGAGGACGATCCTCTCGCTGCGCCGCTCCGCAGACGAAGAAGGGGGAGAAGGCGTCGAGCCCTCCCTCCTCATGGTGACGGGCGGGCGACAGGCGCGGGGGTGCCTTCGCCCGCATTGCACCCGTCACCTTCGTCGGTCATTCCTGACCCCCCAAACCCGTGAGGGTGTGAGGGGTCTGCCTTGCAATCGTCGGTGGAGGACTGGAAGTAAAGGCTGTGCCGGTTTCCCAGTCCCCCGCCACTCGGACGAAGCGGGAATGCGCTGGGTCGTTTTAGTGGGTATACCGGGTCCACCCGGGGAGTCCCACATACCCCTCCCGTCCCCCGATGGGAGGGTATGCGTAATGCATTTTTTCCCAGCGTCAAAAAAAAAGGTTAGGTTGGGGGACCCCCCACAGAGCTTACGTCCACGTCGTGTCCCCTGGAAACAGCCCAGTTCTGACCACCGTAACGGAGTGGCAGACTGGGTTGGCTAAAGTGCTCTGTGCTCTCGTAGCTTATTTTATCAATTGCCTGTATACTACGAATCTGCGGAATGCCCTCGCGGGACGCCTGCGGGCGTTTTTTAAAACCAAAAGGCCCTTCTCAGGGCCAACCCAAAGGCCCTTCTCAGGGCCAACCGAAAGGCCCTTCTCAGGGCCAACCGAAAGGCCCTTCTCAGGGCCACTACGACGCGCGAGCGTCAGAGACTAGCCGCGCGCCGTCTGCGGCTAGCTTCTTCGGAGCGGCGAGTGAGTCGTCTGACAACGACTCACTTACCACTGTGTCGGACGCGGACGACTCTCGGTCACGGAAGCGGGTCCACCGGAGCGGTGGGTCCGAAGGCTCCACGGCCTCGAAGGCCAAAAAGCCGACGGCGGCCGCGGATACCCATGTCGTTGGGCTCGCGGACGCCCAACGCCAGTTGAACCTGGCTCGGCGGGCGCAGCTCCAGCAAGAGCTGGAGGAGCGGGTTGCTGCCAAAGAGAAGCGGGCGCACGCCGCCCGGGCCAAGTCCGGGTACGGTGCGTCCCGCGTTCTATATGCGGACCATTCTCTAGCCGAGCTGGAGAGAATGGCGGAGGAGGACGAGGAGGAGATCGTGGAGGTCGCTTCTAAGTCCTCCAACCTAAAGGGGACCTTTCAGAAGGCCCTCAAGAGCAGGGCCGCGAGCATGCGCGGTGTCGTCGCGGAGCTTGTCCGGCGGAAGGCCACCGACGAGACCCGGCAAATGCAGGCGAAGATAGATCGCCTGCAGTCGGAGGTCAGCCAGCTTCATCAAAAGCTGGCTGAAGCCACGGCCCGCCCACAACAAGCCGAGACGAGCCCTGTGGCAGAGGGTCCCTCCTCCAACCTTGAGGTTATCATCCGCAAGGTTGTAATGGAGGAGAGGGCCTTCACAAGAGCCTGCTTAGCAGGAATCGAGGACCGGCTCTTGCCGGAGACACGCCTCCGACCTCCGCTTGCGGCGGATAAGAGGCAGTGCGAGCCGGGGCCGTCCTCCTCCCAGGTGGAAGACGCCCTTCTCCCTTCAACCACCCCGTCCAACGAGTGGACGGAAGTGGCCCGTAAGGGGAAGGGAAAAGGCAAAAAGTCGGTGGCCGCCGTCCCTGTCGCCCCCGCCGCCAACGCTCCCAGCCAGTCGCAGACGATCGGCAAGGGAAAGGAGAAGGAGAAAGGGAAAGGGAGGGGAAAGGGAAAGCTAGTCCCCCCAAAAACCGCGGCCGTCGTGCTGACGCTCACCGCGGAGGCTGCGGATCGAGGGGAGACGTACGCGTCCATTTTGGTGCGGGCGCGTGCTAATGCCGATCCTACCCAACTGGGGATCGGCAGTGTGTCTTGCCGGCGGACCCAAGCCGGGGCTCGAATCTTCGAGTTCCCGGGGGCAGAAGGGAGTGCCCATGCGGACCTCTTTGCAGCCAAGCTGCAGGAGGTCATCGCGGATTCAGCCAAGGTGGCCCGACCGGTCAAGTCGGCGGCCATTGAAGTGACGGAGCTAGATGACTCCGTCACCAAGGAGGAGGTGGTGGCGGCGGTCGCAGCGGTAGGGGGCTGTGGCGCCGCGGCGGTCCAAGGCCGGGACATAAGGCCCGGCCGCGGTGGTATGGCCACCCTCCGCCTCGAGTGCCCTATCGCCACTGCCAAAGCCGTCCTTGCGAAAGGACGGCTTCAAGTCGGGTTCAGCTCGGGCGCAGTCCGGGCACTCGAGGACCAGCCTCTGCGGTGTTTCCGGTGCTTCGGCATCGGCCACACCAGGCCTCTGTGTCCGTCCAAGGTAGACAGGACGGACACATGCTACCGCTGCGGCAAGGAGGGCCACAAAGCCGCCTCCTGCAAGGCCGCCACGCCGCACTGTGCGGTGTGTGCCGCCAGTGGCCGCCGATCAGGCCACGTAATGAAGGGGAGGAAGTGTATTCCTCCCTCTAAGCGTGGCAAAGCGCAGGCGCCGACCGGGCCTGCGCCTGCTGCTGCCGCTAACACCGCCGTTCTTGCGGCGGCTGCGGAGGAGGGTGCGATGTCCGACTGATGGACACAGTCGAACATCGCATCCTCTGCACCGCATGCTTAGTGGCGTTTGTGGCGCGGTCTTCCACAGACTCCCCTCCCCTCTCGCTCTTAGAGAGGGGACCGGGATACGTGGCCGCCGCGTGGGGAGAGATAGCGATGGTGGGGGTGTATTTCTCCCCAAACCGCCCTCTCTCGGAGCAAGCGCGGGAGGACGATCCTCTCGCTGGCGCTCCGCAGACGAAGAAGGGGGAGAAGGCGTCAAGCCCTCTCTCCTCATGGTGACGGGCGGGCGACAGGCGCGGGGGTGCCTTCGCCCGCATTGCACCCGTCACCTTCGTCGGTCATTCCCGACCCCCCACACCCGTGAGGGTGTGAGGGGTCTGCCTTGCAATCGTCGGTGGAGGACTGGAAGTAAAGGCTGTGCCGGTTTCCCAGTCCCCCACCACTCGGACGAAGCGGGAATGCGCTGGGTCGTTTTAGTGGGTATACCGGGTCCGCCCGGGGAGTCCCACATACCCCTCCCGTCCCCCGATGGGAGGGTATGCGTAATGCATTTTTTCCCAGCGTCAAAAAAAAAAAAAAAAAAAAAAAAGGTTAGGTTAGGTTAGGTTAGGTTAGGTTGGGGGACCCCCCACAGTGCTTGCGTCCACGTCGCGTCCCCTGGAAACGACCCAGTTTGACCACCGTAACGGAGTGGCAGACTGGGTTGGCTAAAGTGCACTGTGCTTTCGTACATTCTTTAATTGCTTTGTTGAATACGAACCTGCGGAGGCTATGCCTAAACCTACGCGGGACGCCTGCGGGCGCTTTTTAAAACCAAAAGGCCCTTCTCAGGGCCAACCCAAAGGCCCTTCTCAGGGCCAACCCAAAGGCCCTTCTCAGGGCCAACCAAAAGGCCCTTCTCAGGGCCACTACGACGCGCGAGCGTCAGAGACTAGCCGCGCGCCGTCTGCGGCTAGCTTCTTCGAAGGGGCGAGTGAGTCGTCTGACAACGACTCACTTATCACTATGTCGGACGCGGACGACTCTCGGTCGCGGAAGCGGGTCCACCGGAGCGGTGGGTCCGAAGGCTCCACGGCCTCGAAGGCTAAAAAGCCGACGGCGGCCGCGG
Organism: Xestia sexstrigata; assembly: GCA_941918905.2. Taxonomy (NCBI): domain Eukaryota; kingdom Metazoa; phylum Arthropoda; class Insecta; order Lepidoptera; family Noctuidae; genus Xestia; species Xestia sexstrigata. Next base: position 22,578,995 of record OW799211.2, read on the forward strand.
ATACCCATGTCATTGGACTCGCGGACGCCCAACGCCAGTTGGACCTGGCTCGGCGGGCGCAGCTCCAGCAAGAGCTGGAGGAGCGGGTTGCTGCCAAAGAGAAGCGGGTGCACGTCGCCCGGGCCAAGTCCGGGTACGGTAAGGAGGAGGTGGTGGCGGCGGTCGCAGCGGTAGGGGGCTGTGGCGCCGCGGCGGTCCAAGGCCGGGACATAAGGCCCGGCCGCGGTGGTATGGGCACCATCCGCCTCGAGTGCCCAATCGCCGCTGCCAAAGCCGTCCTTGCGAAAGGACGGCTTCAAGTCGGGTTCAGCTCGGGCGCAGTCCGGGCACTCGAGGACCAGCCTCTGCGGTGCTTCCGGTGCTTCGGCATCGGCCACACCAGGCCTCTGTGTCCGTCCAAGGTAGACAGGACGGACACATGCTACCGCTGCGGCAAGGAGGGCCACAAAGCCGCCTCCTGCAAAGCCGCCACGCCGCACTGTGCGGTGTGTGCCGCCAGTGGCCGCCGATCAGGCCACGTAATGAAGGGGAGGAAGTGTATTCCTCCCTCTAAGCGTGGCAAAGCGCAGGCGCCTGGGCCTGCGCCTGCTGCTGCCGCTAACACCGCCGTTCCTGCGGCGGCTGCGGAGGAGGGTGCGATGTCCGACTGATGGACACAGTCGAACATCGCATCCTCTGCATCGCATGCTTGGTGGCGTTTTTGGCGCGGTCTTCCACAGACTCCCCTCCCCTCTCGCTCCTAGAGAGGGGATCGGGATACGTGGCCGCCGCGTGGGGAGAGATAGCAATGGTGGGGGTGTATTTCTCCCCAAACCGCCCTCTCTCGGAGCAAGCGCGGGAGGACGATCCTCTCGCTGCGCCGCTCCGCAGACGAAGAAGGGGGAGAAGGCGTCGAGCCCTCCCTCCTCATGGTGACGGGCGGGCGACAGGCGCGGGGGTGCCTTCGCCCGCATTGCACCCGTCACCTTCGTCGGTCATTCCCGACCCCCCACACCCGTGAGGGTGTGAGGGGTCTGCCTTGCAATCGTCGGTGGAGGACTGGAAGTAAAGGCTGTGCCGGTTTCCCAGTCCCCCGCCACTCGTACGAAGCGGGAATGCGCTGGGTCGTTTTAGTGGGTATACCGGGTCCGCCCGGGGAGTCCCACATACCCCTCCCGTCCCCCGATGGGAGGGTATGCGTAATGCATTTTTTCCCAGCGTCAAAAAAAAAAAAAAAAAAAAAAAAAAAAAAAAAAAAAAAAAAAAAGGTTAGGTTAGGTTAGGTTGGGGGACCCCCCACAGTGCTGACCCAGTCTGACCACCGTAACGGAGTGGCAGATTGGGTTGGCCAAAGTGCACTGTGATATCGTAGCGTATTTTATCTTTGCCTTGTTTTTATCTACGATCCTGCGGAGGCTATGCCTAAACCCACGCGGGACGCCTCCGGGCGTTTTTTAAAACCAAAAGGCCCTTCTCAGGGCCAACCAAACGGCCCTTCTCAGGGCCAACCAAAAGGCCCTTCTCAGGGCCAACCCAAAGGCCCTTCTCAGGGCCAACCAAAAGGCCCTTCTCAGGGCCAACCAAACGGCCCTTCTCAGGGCCAACCAAAAGGCCCTTCTCAGGGCCACCCCGACGCTCCAGCATCAGAGCCTAGCCGCGCGCCGTCTGCGGCTAGCTACTTCGGTGGCGCAGAGTCGTCTGACAGCGACTCGGTTGTTGGAGTGTCGGATGCGAGCGGCTCTCGATCGCGGAAGCGGGTCTTCCTGAGCTGTGGGTCCGAGAGCTCCTCGGCTTCGGGGTCCAAACCGTTGTCGAAGGCTAAAAAGCCGACGACAGCGGCCGCGGACACCCACGTCGTTGGGCTCGCGGACGCCCAGCGCCAGGTGGACCTGGCCCGAAAGGCGCAGCTCCAGCAAGAGCTGGAGGAGCGGGTTGCCGCCAAGGAGAAGCGTGCGCACGTCGCCCGGGCCAAGTCCGGGTACGGTGCGTCACGCGTTCTGTATGCGGACCAGTCTCTGGAGGAGCTGCAGAGGATGGCGAAGGAGGACGAGGAGGGGATCATGGAGGTCGCCTCTAAGTCCTCCAACCTAAAGGGCACTTTCCAAAAGGCCCTAAAGTGCAGGGCCGCGAGCCTGCGTGGTGTCGTCGCTGAGTTGGTGAAGCGGACGACCACTGACGAGACGCGGCAACTGCAGGCAAGAATAAATTGTCTGCAGTCGGAGGTCAGCCAGCTTCACCAAAAGCTCGCTGAAGCCACGGCCCGGCCACAACAGGCCCAGGCGAGCCCTGTGGCAGAGGGCCCTGCCTCGGCCCGGCCACCACGGGCCAAGGCGAGCCCTGCGGCAGAGGGCCCTGCCTCCACTGCCAACCTTGAGGATATCGTCCGCAAGGTTGTTATGGAGGAGAGGGCCTTCACGAGAGCCTGCTTTGAGGCTATAGAGGACCGGCTCCTGCCGGAGAAGCGCCTCCGACCGCCGCTTGCGGCGGATAAGAGGCAGTCTGAGCCGGAGCCGTCCTCGTCCAAGGCGGAAGATGCCCTTCTCCCTTCGACCACCCCGTCCAACGACTGGACGGAAGTGGCCCGTAAGGGGAAGGGGAAGGGCAAAAAGTCGACGACGGCCGTCCCTGCCGCCCCCACCACCGCCACTCCCAGCCAGTCACAGGCGACCGGCGAGGGCAAGACTGGAGGAGGGGGAAAGAGGAAAGTGAAGGGAAAGGGGCAGCTGGTCCCTCCGAAAACCGCAGCCGTCGTGGTGACGCTCACCGCGGAGGCTGCGGGGCGAGGGGAGACCTACGCCTCCATTTTGGTGCGGGCCCGTAACAATGCCGATCCCACCCAACTGGGGATCGGCAGTGTGTCCTGCCGGCGGACCCAAGCCGGGGCTCGAATATTCGAGTTCCCGGGGGCCGAAGGGGGTGCCCGCGCGGACCTATTTGCAGCCAAGCTGCAAGAGGTCATCGCGGACTCTGCCAAGGTGGCCCGGCCGGTCAAGTCAGCGGCCATTGAGGTGACGGAGCTAGATGACTCCGTCACCAAGGAGGAGGTGGTGGCGGCGGTCGCAGCGGTAGGGGGCTGTGGCGCCGCGGCGGTCCAAGGCCGGGACATAAGGCCCGGCCGCGGTGGTATGGGCACCATCCGCCTCGAGTGCCCAATCGCCGCTGCCAAAGCCGTCCTTGCGAAAGGACGGCTTCAAGTCGGATTCAGCTCGGGCGCAGTCCGGGCACTCGAGGACCAGCCTCTGCGGTGCTTCCGGTGCTTCGGCAAGGGGAGGAAGTGTATTCCTCCCCCTAAGCGTGGCAAAGCGCAGGCGCCGACCGGGCCTGCGCCTGCTGCTGCCGCTAACACCGCCGTTCCTGCGGCGGCTGCGGAGGAGGGTGCGATGTCCGACTGATGGACACAGTCGAACATCGCATCCTTCAGGCGAACACCAACCACTGCAGGACAGCCCAGGATCTGCTGATGCAGACCATGGCTGAGTGGTTGGTGGACTTGGCGGTGGTCGCCGAACCCTACTCGGTCCCTGGCCGTTGGCTGGGCGACCGGGACGGCTTGGTGGCGTTGGTGGCGCGGTCTTCCACAGACTCCCCTCCCCTCTCGCTCTTAGAGAGGGGACCGGGATACGTGGCCGCCGCGTGGGGAGAGATAGTGATGGTGGGGGTGTATTTCTCCCCAAACCGCCCTCTCTCGGACTTTGAGGATTTCCTCGAAGTCCTCACTGCTGTCGTAGGGAGGGCGGCGCCACGCCAGGTCGTGGTGTTGGGCGACCTAAACGCCAAGTCGGTGGCCTGGGGCAACCCGGCCGCCGGTTGCAACGTCCGGGGACGCGCCGTCCAGTTTTGGGCGGCCTCGTGCGGTGTGTCCCTCCTCAACAGGGGGGCGGTCCACACGTGTGTGCGACAACAGGGCGGGTCGGTGGTGGATGTGTCGTTTGCCACCCCCGCGCTGGCCGCCCGCGTCGTGAACTGGCGGGTGGAGCTGGTGGAGACCTTGTCGGACCACCGTTACGTGCGGTTCGACATCTCCACCCAGCAGGGGAGGGGGACGGCCAGCGCTGGGCAATCTCCCTTCCCGCGGTGGGCACTCACCCGCCTGGACCGGGAGGCAGCCAAGGAGGCCGCTTTTCTCCAGGACTGGCTGTCGCCTCCCCTTGTCGAGGAGGTCCCGGACGTTGACGCCGCAGCGGTCCGGCTCAGGGGGTCCTTGACCGAGGTGTGCAACTCCAGCATGCCTCGGTCTCGCCGTCCGCCTCCCCGTCGTGCCGTCTACTGGTGGACGGAGGATCTGGCGAGACTACGGGCCACCTGCGTGGCAGCCAGAAGGGCCTACACGCGGAGCCGACGGCGCAGCGCCCAAAACCGAGTCCGGGCAGAGGAGGACCGCCTGCACGCCTCTTACCGAGAGGCTACGGCGGCCCTCAAGTCTGCAATGGGCGCTGCGCAAGACTCGGCGAGGGCCGAGATGCTGGAGGGTCTCGACAGGGATCCCTATGGGAGGCCATATAAGGCGGCGCGGAACCAGCTCCGCCCCTACGGTCCCCCACTGTCGGAGACCCTCGAGCCAGCATTGTTGGATGGGGTGGTCCGGTCCCTGTTTCCGCGCAGGACCGACTTCGCCCCACCAACGATGGATCCCCCGCAAGGGGCGGCTCCACCGGAGGCAGAGGTCCCCCCGGTGACGGCGGCGGAATTCTGCGCGGGGGTTCTGAGCCTCCGCGCAAAGAAGACCGCCCCCGGACCGGACGGCGTCCCCGCACGGGTGGTGGCAATCGCCGCCTCCCAAATGGAGGACAGGTTTCGGGACCTCTTCAGTGCGTGTTTTACGGCTGGGAGGTTCCCGAAACTGTGGAAGGAGGGGCAGCTATGCCTCCTCCGAAAAGAGGGACGCCCGGTGGACTCCCCCTCGGCATACCGGCCCATCGTTCTGCTCGATGAGGTCGGTAAATTGTTCGAGGGGATTGTCGCCGGGAGGCTGGACAGCCATTTGCGGGGGGTAGGGCCGGACCTGTCGGACGCCCAATACGGATTCCGTCGTGGGCGTTCGACGATCGACGCGCTGGCCCTACTGAAGGGCCAGGTAAAGGAGGCGGTGGATGCGGGGGACGGAGTGCTGGCGGTGTCATTCGACATTGCGAACGCCTTCAACTCCGTCCCCCACTCGACGATTTTGGAGGCGCTCCGGTATCACGGAGTGCCCCAATATCTGCGGGATCTCCTGGCCAGCTACTTGGAGGACCGAGAGGTCCTCTTCGTGGACAAAACGGCCACCGTGAGGCGCTACGGGGCAGAGTCCGGTGTTCCACAGGGGTCGGTGCTTGGCCCCCCCCTTGTGGAACATCGGGTTTAACTGGCTCTTGCGGGGAGCCCTCCTCCCGGGCACGAGTGTCATCTGCTACGCGGACGACACTCTCCTCACTGCCCGGGGGAGGAACTTCGGGGATGCGGCCTGTCTGGCCTCGGCTGGCGGATCCTTGGTGGCAGAGAGGATCCGCCGCCTGGGATTGAAGGTGGCGCTGCACAAGACGGAGGCCGTGTACTTTCGCGGTCCCCGGCAGCGCTGCCCTCCCGACGCCCACATCGTCGTGGAGGGCGTCCGTATAGGGGTCCAGCCCCAGATGAAATATCTGGGGCTGGTGCTGGACGACAGGTGGCGCTTCGGCCCGCACTTCAGCGGACTGTCGACGCGCCTGTTGAAGGCCGCGGACGCCCTCTCGTGGCTCCTCCCAAACCTGGGGGGGCCCAAGGCGAAATGCCGGCGCCTCTATGCCAGCATCTTGCGGAGCATGGCCCTTTACGGGGCGCCCATCTGGGCGGACTCCCTCCATAGGAGGGAGAATGCGACCGCCATCCGCAGGCCCCAGCGGGCCATTGCACAGCGGGTTGCGAGGGCTTACCGCTCGGTGGGCTTTTCGGCGGCGTGCGCTCTGGCCGGCACCCCTCCTTGGGAGTTGGAGGCATGGGTGCTCGCCAGAGTGTACGAGTGGACGGCGCACCGGAAGGCGCTCGGGGAGCGCCCCGTCGCCGAAGAGCGGGAGGCCGTGCGGCAGGAGGCGAAGGACGCCATCGTCCTCCATTGGACGGAGGACCTCGCCAACGCCGCCTTTGGCCGCCGGACGTTGGACGCGCTCGGTCCGGTCCTGAGGGGCTGGCTCGAGCGGTCCCACGGTTTCCTCTCTTTCCGTCTGGTGCAGGTGTTGTCCGGGCACGGCTGCTTCGGATCGCACCTGCACCGGATCGGGAGGGAGGAGACCCCGGCGTGCCACGACTGCGGCGCGGCAGAGGACACGGCGCAGCACACCCTCGAGGTGTGCCCGGCGTGGTCCGAGCTGCGCCGCGGTCTGACCGCGGTGGTCGGACCGGACCTCTCGCTTCCCGGCGTGGTCGACGCCATGCTGGGGAGCGAGGAGGCCTGGTCAGCGGTAGCCTCCTTTTGCGAGGACGTACTTTCGCAAAAGGAGGAGGCGGAACGCGCGCGGGAGGATGATCCTCTCGCTGCGCCGCTCCGCAGACGAAGAAGGGGGAGAAGGCGTCGAGCCCTCCCTCCTCATGGTGACGGGCGGGCGACAGGCGCGGGGGTGCCTTCGCCCGCATTGCACCCGTCACCTTCGTCGGTCATTCCCGACCCCCCCACACCCGTGAGGGTGTGAGGGGTCTGCCTTGCAATCGTCGGCGGAGGACTGGAAGTGAAGGCTGTGCCGGTTTCCCAGTCCCCCGCCACTTGGACGAAGCGGGAATGCGCTGGGTCGTTTTAGTGGGTATACCGGGTCCACCCGGGGAGTCCCACATACCCCTCCCGTCCCCCGATGGGAGGGTATGCGTAATGCATTTTTTCCCAGCGTCAAAAAAAAAAAAAAAAAAAGGTTAGGTTAGGTTAGGTTAGGTTTTTTTTTTTTTTTTTTTTTTTTTTTTTGGCAGGAGTGGGAAATCCCCACGGACACCTCGACTATCTCACAGGAATGTCTCTTGTGAGACAGTCGAGGTAGTGCCGGACTCGAACCGGCTAAAAACCACTCCTGCCTAGCCAGTGTCCCTCTGACATGGGGATCAGAGCCCTTTTTATCTGTATTTATCTTTCTTTCGCTGATGTAGATCGGAAAAGACCATGTTTTAGTTCTATTTATATTCATTTAATTTTTTTGCAGTATTTTAGCACGCTTCTCTTACTTATTATAATGTGATGCTACTATTTCTGTATACTGTTTTAAAATTAGCTTCTTCTTTTATTATTTTCTTACATTATACTGTTTGAATGTCAACTACTATTTATTAAAACACTATTAATCTGTTTTACTAAAATTTTAAAAACAAAAAGAGAATTTTACCACACCTATTTATTACTTTATATTTTTGCCCATATTTTATTAATTTGCATGTTTTTATTCTTGATATTTTCCTTATCGTTTTTAAATTCTATGATACCTAAGTTATATACTTAATATATATTTAAATATCATAATTATATAATTTACAACTAGGTTGTTATTTTTATTGATTCCTAATTTAGTATTTATTTCACTAGATGATTTTAACTTTAGAATTTTATTAACTTGTGCAACAAGCTCAACGCAGCTTGCCGATTCCAGTAGGGCCGGCCTCTGGTCCAGCATAACTAGAGCCACTTTCTCATGAAGGTGACTCCAGTTATCATCCCCCATAAAATCAACTATAGCGGACCGCTCAGTGTGTCCGCTCTCTGGTTGTGTCGAACTTGTCCTATGTCTGTATTTCAAAGGGGACGCACCTACCACCTTAGCAATATGCTATGGCCTCTCTCGAGAATGCGTCCCACTTTTTTCTTATTGGGCATTCACTGCTGAATGCATTGTGTGAGTGCTCCCCCAGCTTGGCTCTAGTGCAGTTTACGCACGCCGCTGCTTCGCCTTTGAGCTTAACTGGGCAGTCCACTCTAAGGTGTGGACCACCGCAGTGGCTGCATAAATCGGCCGGCTCTGTGCAGAGACGCTTGCCGTGACCGTATGCTAAGCAGCGGGTGCACTGCACCAGAGGCGTCTGGTCTTCGACTCGCACTCTCTGGAGGTCAATCCGGAGTTTGCCTCCTTCGAGTGCCCGCCTCCAGATCGTGGGGGTTACACTCAGCACAATGCCATTAGTGTGCGGGTTCCTCGTCTTTTTCCGGTACTTCACAGACATCTTTTGCTCCTCGTCGTCGAGGTCGTGAAAAATCTCCCGGTTCTGGTTCTTAAGGGCTTTTATCACTTCGTCATCACTGTGTGTTGACAGTACGTCCCTAAGAACCAGAAGCGGGTTCCGGTTCGTCACTTCCTCGACAACGAGGTTCGATCCGGCAGCCTTCAGTCGTTCTTTGAGCTTCGACCTCTCCTCCTTTGTAGCGCACCCCATTATAATTTTTTGGTCTTTTGCTTTCCGCACCTTTTCCACTCGCACCCAGCCCCCCTTCGCGTCAACCGCCTTCCTGACCCGTTCCAGGATTTCGTCCCCTGTGTCCATTTCCTGTGTCGAGGAAACGACCACCGAATGCAGCGTCGCTCGCTCCGGGGCCTGTCCCCAGTGTGGCGATTAGTTGCGGCCGCTACACCAGCATAGGTCTTCTCCCCGACCTTGGTTTCCCAGTCAGCAAGACTGTCTCGCAACTTGACCAATTCCTCGGAGTTCTCTTTTATTAAGGAAATGTGCTCCTTCATTGTCTTGACGAGCTCAGTCTGGCTAACAAGGTCCTCAGGATTGGACTGGGGACCGTGGTCAGCAGTGGGCGCGGTTACCGGTACGGCTACAGGTGCGAGAGGAGCCTTATCTTTCTCCGACTCCTTCACCAGCTCAAAAAGTCTGTTTATGGCATCAAGAACTGCGGTTTTGATGTCAGTTTTGAGGTTGCGAGAGTTGCCCAAATTAAGCTTAGCTTTGTTTAGGCAAGCTCTCGCCTCTTCTGTACGACTGCGGTATCTCGCCTCAGACTTTTTGAACGGTGCTGGAGCGTCCACAGGAGCTCGGCGCGTCCCCGGATCTGCATGGCCCCCCTGGGAGGCGGAAGGAGTGTCGTCTCCAAAAGAGATTCTCCTCCTCGCGTCAGCAGGTGAAGGCCCTGCCTTCTCCGACGATCGCGCCGAGCCACCGGAGCCTAAAGTCCTCAAGGTAGCGGATGGGGTGAGGAACATGTTTATATACTCGAGCAGCAGATAATGACACGAAGAAAAACGAACCCCTGTAAAGTGGGAGCCCGATCAATAATATCCGCTCGGCAGGAGAGACTTAATTATCAGAGGTAGACACTGGACTCTACTGTGTCCCTGTAAAGGGGGGTACACAGTAAGTATATAAAATAATAGTAAATCTGTTAAAATAAAAGTACAATATTAATAATAATTCAATAATCGTAAATTATGTGAGCCTTTGTAGACTCAGTCAAATATAGTTAAAAAGTCAAATTTCCCTACTTAACACTACAAGAACCTTGACAAAATCAAAGCCAGACAGAATCACGAAACTAAAAACTTTGCCAAAAACCCCACGTCTGCCTTCCTATACACAAGAGGGCGGGTGGGAGGGCAAAATTTTTTCGAGCTAGGGGCGCGAACGAGGTGTCCAGAGACGCGTCTCCACGCGGGCTAGCGATATAAGGAATAAAACTTACTAGATGCCGACCAAAAATTTTGAGTTTCGGTCAAAAAACCAGTTTTTGAACCAAAAAAAAAATTTGAATTTCACCCCACAACCTGGAGACCGGGACACGGATCGCGGACCAGAATTCAGGGATGAAGGGTGAGGACTATTTCAACTATAAACTAACGTTATTTTTGCAAAAGAATTTGGAAAAACAATTAATTTTGATGATTTACTATGAAAATTCGAAAAATTCCCGAGTGTTAGTAGGGATGAAGTCCCGACGCGCGTGTAAATGCGTGCGATATGGTCAGAACTTAGGCGGAGGCCTAGTTTGGTCTAAAAACGCTGAAAACAGCTTCAAAATCGCACGTCTGGAAGCGAAGATATCAACGTTTGTGTTTTAAATTCAATCCCTTTTTTTTCTTTTTTTTTTTTTTTTTCGGATGGGAAATCATCAAATGACTTCTCCCGCTCTGGGCGGAGCAGGAGGGAGTGTCAGACTTTTACTGACTAAAACCCATCCATGTTCCTTCATCGCCCTTTGTGTTCCGGGGCCACGGTATCTCTTTCGAATAGTCCCGCAACCCCGGCAGGCATCGGTCCTTTCGGACCCCTTCCTTTTTGCTGACTCTCTTTGAGGCGCGCGTGGAACACGAACGCGCCGTCGACACGGCCTGTCGTCATGAGACGGACGGACGGCGAGCTAGCCCATAGCCCACCGTCCACAGGCCCGCGCCTACGGTGGCCGGGGGCCACGTGGTGGCCCCCGACGCCCGGGGCGTCTCCCGCGGCGGCCGGGACGCTGTGAGGTTCTCTCCCTCTCACGTTCCGCCACCTCCTTCTCTAGCATTACTGCTTCGCAGAAGGAGGTGACGGCGTCCCATTCCGTCTCGCTCCGGACCATGGCTTGCACCAGGGCCGGACGCGAGAGGTCGCCGCCGCCAATCGCCGCTTCGAGGACACGGCGGTGCTCCGCCCACGCGGGGCACACCTCCACCGTGTGCTCCACCGTGTCCTCCGGTCGATCCTCGCAGTGGAAACACCCGGGCGTTTCCTCCCGCCCGATTCGGTGCAGGAACCTCCCGAAAACACCGTGTCCGGTGAGGACCTGCGTCAGGCGGAAGGTGAGGACGCCGTGGCGTCTCTCAAGCCACTCCTCAAAGAGGGGACTTACCGCCACTATTGTGGCGTGCCCTAAATTCAATCCCTTAGGTAGATTTTGGGTACTAACAGGAATGTATGAAAAAACTATTTTTTAGAAAAAGGTATGTTTTATTCGGGCTAGGGGCGCGGGCGAGGTGTCCAGAGACGCGTGTCCGCGCGGGCTAGCGATATAAGGAATAAAACTTACTAGGTGCCGACCAAAAATTTTGAGTTTCGGTCAAAAAACCAGTTTTTGAACCAAAAAATTTTGAATTTCACCCCACAACCTGGAGACCGGGACACGGATCGCGGACCAGAATTCAGGGATGAAGGGTGAGGACTATTTCAACTATAAACTAACGTTATTTTTGCAAAAGAATTTGGAAAAACAATTAATTTTGATGATTTACTATGAAAATTCGAAAAATTCCCGAGTGTTAGTAGGGATGAAGTCCCGACGCGCGTGTAAATGCGTGCGATATGGTCAGAACTTAGGCGGAGGCCTAGTTTGGTCTAAAAACGCTGAAAACAGCTTCAAAATCGCACGTCTGGAAGCGAAGATATCAACGTTTGTGTTTTAAATTCAATCCCTTTTTTTTTTTTTTTTTTTTTTTTTTCGGATGGGAAATCATCAAATGACTTCTCCCGCTCTGGGCGGAGCAGGAGGGAGTGTCAGACTTTTACTGACTAAAACCCATCCATGTTCCTTCATCGCCCTTTGTGTTCCGGGGCCACGGTATCTCTTTCGAATAGTCCCGCAACCCCGGCAGGCATCGGTCCTTTCGGACCCCTTCCTTTTTGCTGACTCTCTTTGAGGCGCGCGTGGAACACGAACGCGCCGTCGACACGGCCTGTCGTCATGAGACGGACGGACGGCGAGCTAGCCCATAGCCCACCGTCCACAGGCCCGCGCCTACGGTGGCCGGGGGCCACGTGGTGGCCCCCGACGCCCGGGGCGTCTCCCGCGGCGGCCGGGACGCTGTGAGGTTCTCTCCCTCTCACGTTCCGCCACCTCCTTCTCTAGCATTACTGCTTCGCAGAAGGAGGTGACGGCGTCCCATTCCGTCTCGCTCCGGACCATGGCTTGCACCAGGGCCGGACGCGAGAGGTCGCCGCCGCCAATCGCCGCTTCGAGGACACGGCGGTGCTCCGCCCACGCGGGGCACACCTCCACCGTGTGCTCCACCGTGTCCTCCGGTCGATCCTCGCAGTGGAAACACCCGGGCGTTTCCTCCCGCCCGATTCGGTGCAGGAACCTCCCGAAAACACCGTGTCCGGTGAGGACCTGCGTCAGGCGGAAGGTGAGGACGCCGTGGCGTCTCTCAAGCCACTCCTCAAAGAGGGGACTTACCGCCACTATTGTGGCGTGCCCTAAATTCAATCCCTTAGGTAGATTTTGGGTACTAACAGGAATGTATGAAAAAACTATTTTTTAGAAAAAGGTATGTTTTATTCGGGCTAGGGGCGCGGGCGAGGTGTCCAGAGACGCGTGTCCGCGCGGGCTAGCGATATAAGGAATAAAACTTACTAGGTGCCGACCAAAAATTTTGAGTTTCGGTCAAAAAACCAGTTTTTGAACCAAAAAATTTTGAATTTCACCCCACAACCTGGAGACCGGGACACGGATCGCGGACCAGAATTCAGGGATGAAGGGTGAGGACTATTTCAACTATAAACTAACGTTATTTTTGCAAAAGAATTTGGAAAAACAATTAATTTTGATGATTTACTATGAAAATTCGAAAAATTCCCGAGTGTTAGTAGGGATGAAGTCCCGACGCGCGTGTAAATGCGTGCGATATGGTCAGAACTTAGGCGGAGGCCTAGTTTGGTCTAAAAACGCTGAAAACAGCTTCAAAATCGCACGTCTGGAAGCGAAGATATCAACGTTTGTGTTTTAAATTCAATCCCTTTTTTTTCTTTTTTTTTTTTTTTTTCGGATGGGAAATCATCAAATGACTTCTCCCGCTCTGGGCGGAGCAGGAGGGAGTGTCAGACTTTTACTGACTAAAACCCATCCATGTTCCTTCATCGCCCTTTGTGTTCCGGGGCCACGGTATCTCTTTCGAATAGTCCCGCAACCCCGGCAGGCATCGGTCCTTTCGGACCCCTTCCTTTTTGCTGACTCTCTTTGAGGCGCGCGTGGAACACGAACGCGCCGTCGACACGGCCTGTCGTCATGAGACGGACGGACGGCGAGCTAGCCCATAGCCCACCGTCCACAGGCCCGCGCCTACGGTGGCCGGGGGCCACGTGGTGGCCCCCGACGCCCGGGGCGTCTCCCGCGGCGGCCGGGACGCTGTGAGGTTCTCTCCCTCTCACGTTCCGCCACCTCCTTCTCTAGCATTACTGCTTCGCAGAAGGAGGTGACGGCGTCCCATTCCGTCTCGCTCCGGACCATGGCTTGCACCAGGGCCGGACGCGAGAGGTCGCCGCCGCCAATCGCCGCTTCGAGGACACGGCGGTGCTCCGCCCACGCGGGGCACACCTCCACCGTGTGCTCCACCGTGTCCTCCGGTCGATCCTCGCAGTGGAAACACCCGGGCGTTTCCTCCCGCCCGATTCGGTGCAGGAACCTCCCGAAAACACCGTGTCCGGTGAGGACCTGCGTCAGGCGGAAGGTGAGGACGCCGTGGCGTCTCTCAAGCCACTCCTCAAAGAGGGGACTTACCGCCACTATTGTGGCGTGCCCTAAATTCAATCCCTTAGGTAGATTTTGGGTACTAACAGGAATGTATGAAAAAACTATTTTTTAGAAAAAGGTATGTTTTATTCGGGCTAGGGGCGCGGGCGAGGTGTCCAGAGACGCGTGTCCGCGCGGGCTAGCGATATAAGGAATAAAACTTACTAGGTGCCGACCAAAAATTTTGAGTTTCGGTCAAAAAACCAGTTTTTGAACCAAAAAATTTTGAATTTCACCCCACAACCTGGAGACCGGGACACGGATCGCGGACCAGAATTCAGGGATGAAGGGTGAGGACTATTTCAACTATAAACTAACGTTATTTTTGCAAAAGAATTTGGAAAAACAATTAATTTTGATGATTTACTATGAAAATTCGAAAAATTCCCGAGTGTTAGTAGGGATGAAGTCCCGACGCGCGTGTAAATGCGTGCGATATGGTCAGAACTTAGGCGGAGGCCTAGTTTGGTCTAAAAACGCTGAAAACAGCTTCAAAATCGCACGTCTGGAAGCGAAGATATCAACGTTTGTGTTTTAAATTCAATCCCTTTTTTTTCTTTTTTTTTTTTTTTTTCGGATGGGAAATCATCAAATGACTTCTCCCGCTCTGGGCGGAGCAGGAGGGAGTGTCAGACTTTTACTGACTAAAACCCATCCATGTTCCTTCATCGCCCTTTGTGTTCCGGGGCCACGGTATCTCTTTCGAATAGTCCCGCAACCCCGGCAGGCATCGGTCCTTTCGGACCCCTTCCTTTTTGCTGACTCTCTTTGAGGCGCGCGTGGAACACGAACGCGCCGTCGACACGGCCTGTCGTCATGAGACGGACGGACGGCGAGCTAGCCCATAGCCCACCGTCCACAGGCCCGCGCCTACGGTGGCCGGGGGCCACGTGGTGGCCCCCGACGCCCGGGGCGTCTCCCGCGGCGGCCGGGACGCTGTGAGGTTCTCTCCCTCTCACGTTCCGCCACCTCCTTCTCTAGCATTACTGCTTCGCAGAAGGAGGTGACGGCGTCCCATTCCGTCTCGCTCCGGACCATGGCTTGCACCAGGGCCGGACGCGAGAGGTCGCCGCCGCCAATCGCCGCTTCGAGGACACGGCGGTGCTCCGCCCACGCGGGGCACACCTCCACCGTGTGCTCCACCGTGTCCTCCGGTCGATCCTCGCAGTGGAAACACCCGGGCGTTTCCTCCCGCCCGATTCGGTGCAGGAACCTCCCGAAAACACCGTGTCCGGTGAGGACCTGCGTCAGGCGGAAGGTGAGGACGCCGTGGCGTCTCTCAAGCCACTCCTCAAAGAGGGGACTTACCGCCACTATTGTGGCGTGCCCTAAATTCAATCCCTTAGGTAGATTTTGGGTACTAACAGGAATGTATGAAAAAACTATTTTTTAGAAAAAGGTATGTTTTATTCGGGCTAGGGGCGCGGGCGAGGTGTCCAGAGACGCGTGTCCGCGCGGGCTAGCGATATAAGGAATAAAACTTACTAGGTGCCGACCAAAAATTTTGAGTTTCGGTCAAAAAACCAGTTTTTGAACCAAAAAATTTTGAATTTCACCCCACAACCTGGAGACCGGGACACGGATCGCGGACCAGAATTCAGGGATGAAGGGTGAGGACTATTTCAACTATAAACTAACGTTATTTTTGAAAAAGAATTTGGAAAAACAATTAATTTTGATGATTTACTATGAAAATTCGAAAAATTCCCGAGTGTTAGTAGGGATGAAGTCCCGACGCGCGTGTAAATGCGTGCGATATGGTCAGAACTTAGGCGGAGGCCTAGTTTGGTCTAAAAACGCTGAAAACAGCTTCAAAATCGCACGTCTGGAAGCGAAGATATCAACGTTTGTGTTTTAAATTCAATCCCTTTTTTTTCTTTTTTTTTTTTTTTTTCGGATGGGAAATCATCAAATGACTTCTCCCGCTCTGGGCGGAGCAGGAGGGAGTGTCAGACTTTTACTGACTAAAACCCATCCATGTTCCTTCATCGCCCTTTGTGTTCCGGGGCCACGGTATCTCTTTCGAATAGTCCCGCAACCCCGGCAGGCATCGGTCCTTTCGGACCCCTTCCTTTTTGCTGACTCTCTTTGAGGCGCGCGTGGAACACGAACGCGCCGTCGACACGGCCTGTCGTCATGAGACGGACGGACGGCGAGCTAGCCCATAGCCCACCGTCCACAGGCCCGCGCCTACGGTGGCCGGGGGCCACGTGGTGGCCCCCGACGCCCGGGGCGTCTCCCGCGGCGGCCGGGACGCTGTGAGGTTCTCTCCCTCTCACGTTCCGCCACCTCCTTCTCTAGCATTACTGCTTCGCAGAAGGAGGTGACGGCGTCCCATTCCGTCTCGCTCCGGACCATGGCTTGCACCAGGGCCGGACGCGAGAGGTCGCCGCCGCCAATCGCCGCTTCGAGGACACGGCGGTGCTCCGCCCACGCGGGGCACACCTCCACCGTGTGCTCCACCGTGTCCTCCGGTCGATCCTCGCAGTGGAAACACCCGGGCGTTTCCTCCCGCCCGATTCGGTGCAGGAACCTCCCGAAAACACCGTGTCCGGTGAGGACCTGCGTCAGGCGGAAGGTGAGGACGCCGTGGCGTCTCTCAAGCCACTCCTCAAAGAGGGGACTTACCGCCACTATTGTGGCGTGCCCTAAATTCAATCCCTTAGGTAGATTTTGGGTACTAACAGGAATGTATGAAAAAACTATTTTTTAGAAAAAGGTATGTTTTATTCGGGCTAGGGGCGCGGGCGAGGTGTCCAGAGACGCGTGTCCGCGCGGGCTAGCGATATAAGGAATAAAACTTACTAGGTGCCGACCAAAAATTTTGAGTTTCGGTCAAAAAACCAGTTTTTGAACCAAAAAATTTTGAATTTCACCCCACAACCTGGAGACCGGGACACGGATCGCGGACCAGAATTCAGGGATGAAGGGTGAGGACTATTTCAACTATAAACTAACGTTATTTTTGAAAAAGAATTTGGAAAAACAATTAATTTTGATGATTTACTATGAAAATTCGAAAAATTCCCGAGTGTTAGTAGGGATGAAGTCCCGACGCGCGTGTAAATGCGTGCGATATGGTCAGAACTTAGGCGGAGGCCTAGTTTGGTCTAAAAACGCTGAAAACAGCTTCAAAATCGCACGTCTGGAAGCGAAGATATCAACGTTTGTGTTTTAAATTCAATCCCTTAGGTAGATTTTGGGTACTAACAGGAATGTATGAAAAAACTATTTTTTAGAAAAAGGTATGTTTTATTCGGGCTAGGGGCGCGGGCGAGGTGTCCAGAGACGCGTGTCCGTGCGGGCTAGCGATATAAGGAATAAAACTTACTAGGTGCCGACCAAAAATTTTGAGTTTCGGTCAAAAAACCAGTTTTTGAACCAAAAAATTTTGAATTTCACCCCACAACCTGGAGACCGGGACACGGATCGCGGACCAGAATTCAGGGATGAAGGGTGAGGACTATTTCAACTATAAACTAACGTTATTTTTGCAAAAGAATTTGGAAAAACAATTAATTTTGATGATTTACTATGAAAATTCGAAAAATTCCCGAGTGTTAGTAGGGATGAAGTCCCGACGCGCGTGTAAATGCGTGCGATATGGTCAGAACTCAGGCGGAGGCCTAGTTTGGTCTAAAAACGCTGAAAACAGCTTCAAAATCGCACGTCTGGAAGCGAAGATATCAACGTTTGTGTTTTAAATTCAATCCCTTTTTTTTCTTTTTTTTTTTTTTTTTCGGATGGGAAATCATCAAATGACTTCTCCCGCTCTGGGCGGAGCAGGAGGGAGTGTCAGACTTTTACTGACTAAAACCCATCCATGTTCCTTCATCGCCCTTTGTGTTCCGGGGCCACGGTATCTCTTTCGAATAGTCCCGCAACCCCGGCAGGCATCGGTCCTTTCGGACCCCTTCCTTTTTGCTGACTCTCTTTGAGGCGCGCGTGGAACACGAACGCGCCGTCGACACGGCCTGTCGTCATGAGACGGACGGACGGCGAGCTAGCCCATAGCCCACCGTCCACAGGCCCGCGCCTACGGTGGCCGGGGGCCACGTGGTGGCCCCCGACGCCCGGGGCGTCTCCCGCGGCGGCCGGGACGCTGTGAGGTTCTCTCCCTCTCACGTTCCGCCACCTCCTTCTCTAGCATTACTGCTTCGCAGAAGGAGGTGACGGCGTCCCATTCCGTCTCGCTCCGGACCATGGCTTGCACCAGGGCCGGACGCGAGAGGTCGCCGCCGCCAATCGCCGCTTCGAGGACACGGCGGTGCTCCGCCCACGCGGGGCACACCTCCACCGTGTGCTCCACCGTGTCCTCCGGTCGATCCTCGCAGTGGAAACACCCGGGCGTTTCCTCCCGCCCGATTCGGTGCAGGAACCTCCCGAAAACACCGTGTCCGGTGAGGACCTGCGTCAGGCGGAAGGTGAGGACGCCGTGGCGTCTCTCAAGCCACTCCTCAAAGAGGGGACTTACCGCCACTATTGTGGCGTGCCCTAAATTCAATCCCTTAGGTAGATTTTGGGTACTAACAGGAATGTATGAAAAAACTATTTTTTAGAAAAAGGTATGTTTTATTCGGGCTAGGGGCGCGGGCGAGGTGTCCAGAGACGCGTGTCCGCGCGGGCTAGCGATATAAGGAATAAAACTTACTAGGTGCCGACCAAAAATTTTGAGTTTCGGTCAAAAAACCAGTTTTTGAACCAAAAAATTTTGAATTTCACCCCACAACCTGGAGACCGGGACACGGATCGCGGACCAGAATTCAGGGATGAAGGGTGAGGACTATTTCAACTATAAACTAACGTTATTTTTGAAAAAGAATTTGGAAAAACAATTAATTTTGATGATTTACTATGAAAATTCGAAAAATTCCCGAGTGTTAGTAGGGATGAAGTCCCGACGCGCGTGTAAATGCGTGCGATATGGTCAGAACTTAGGCGGAGGCCTAGTTTGGTCTAAAAACGCTGAAAACAGCTTCAAAATCGCACGTCTGGAAGCGAAGATATCAACGTTTGTGTTTTAAATTCAATCCCTTAGGTAGATTTTGGGTACTAACAGGAATGTATGAAAAAACTATTTTTTAGAAAAAGGTATGTTTTATTCGGGCTAGGGGCGCGGGCGAGGTGTCCAGAGACGCGTGTCCGTGCGGGCTAGCGATATAAGGAATAAAACTTACTAGGTGCCGACCAAAAATTTTGAGTTTCGGTCAAAAAACCAGTTTTTGAACCAAAAAAAAAATTTGAATTTCACCCCACAACCTGGAGACCGGGACACGGATCGCGGACCAGAATTCAGGGATGAAGGGTGAGGACTATTTCAACTATAAACTAACGTTATTTTTGCAAAAGAATTTGGAAAAACAATTAATTTTGATGATTTACTATGAAAATTCGAAAAATTCCCGAGTGTTAGTAGGGATGAAGTCCCGACGCGCGTGTAAATGCGTGCGATATGGTCAGAACTTAGGCGGAGGCCTAGTTTGGTCTAAAAACGCTGAAAACAGCTTCAAAATCGCACGTCTGGAAGCGAAGATATCAACGTTTGTGTTTTAAATTCAATCCCTTTTTTTTTTTTTTTTTTTTTTTTTTTTCGGATGGGAAATCATCAAATGACTTCTCCCGCTCTGGGCGGAGCAGGAGGGAGTGTCAGACTTTTACTGACTAAAACCCATCCATGTTCCTTCATCGCCCTTTGTGTTCCGGGGCCACGGTATCTCTTTCGAATAGTCCCGCAACCCCGGCAGGCATCGGTCCTTTCGGACCCCTTCCTTTTTGCTGACTCTCTTTGAGGCGCGCGTGGAACACGAACGCGCCGTCGACACGGCCTGTCGTCATGAGACGGACGGACGGCGAGCTAGCCCATAGCCCACCGTCCACAGGCCCGCGCCTACGGTGGCCGGGGGCCACGTGGTGGCCCCCGACGCCCGGGGCGCCTCCCGCGGCGGCCGGGACGCTGTGAGGTTCTCTCCCTCTCACGTTCCGCCACCTCCTTCTCTAGCATTACTGCTTCGCAGAAGGAGGTGACGGCGTCCCATTCCGTCTCGCTCCGGACCATGGCTTGCACCAGGGCCGGACGCGAGAGGTCGCCGCCGCCAATCGCCGCTTCGAGGACACGGCGGTGCTCCGCCCACGCGGGGCACACCTCCACCGTGTGCTCCACCGTGTCCTCCGGTCGATCCTCGCAGTGGAAACACCCGGGCGTTTCCTCCCGCCCGATTCGGTGCAGGAACCTCCCGAAAACACCGTGTCCGGTGAGGACCTGCGTCAGGCGGAAGGTGAGGACGCCGTGGCGTCTCTCAAGCCACTCCTCAAAGAGGGGACTTACCGCCACTATTGTGGCGTGCCCTAAATTCAATCCCTTAGGTAGATTTTGGGTACTAACAGGAATGTATGAAAAAACTATTTTTTAGAAAAAGGTATGTTTTATTCGGGCTAGGGGCGCGGGCGAGGTGTCCAGAGACGCGTGTCCGCGCGGGCTAGCGATATAAGGAATAAAACTTACTAGGTGCCGACCAAAAATTTTGAGTTTCGGTCAAAAAACCAGTTTTTGAACCAAAAAATTTTGAATTTCACCCCACAACCTGGAGACCGGGACACGGATCGCGGACCAGAATTCAGGGATGAAGGGTGAGGACTATTTCAACTATAAACTAACGTTATTTTTGAAAAAGAATTTGGAAAAACAATTAATTTTGATGATTTACTATGAAAATTCGAAAAATTCCCGAGTGTTAGTAGGGATGAAGTCCCGACGCGCGTGTAAATGCGTGCGATATGGTCAGAACTTAGGCGGAGGCCTAGTTTGGTCTAAAAACGCTGAAAACAGCTTCAAAATCGCACGTCTGGAAGCGAAGATATCAACGTTTGTGTTTTAAATTCAATCCCTTTTTTTTTTTTTTTTTTTTTTTTTTTCGGATGGGAAATCATCAAATGACTTCTCCCGCTCTGGGCGGAGCAGGAGGGAGTGTCAGACTTTTACTGACTAAAACCCATCCATGTTCCTTCATCGCCCTTTGTGTTCCGGGGCCACGGTATCTCTTTCGAATAGTCCCGCAACCCCGGCAGGCATCGGTCCTTTCGGACCCCTTCCTTTTTGCTGACTCTCTTTGAGGCGCGCGTGGAACACGAACGCGCCGTCGACACGGCCTGTCGTCATGAGACGGACGGACGGCGAGCTAGCCCATAGCCCACCGTCCACAGGCCCGCGCCTACGGTGGCCGGGGGCCACGTGGTGGCCCCCGACGCCCGGGGCGTCTCCCGCGGCGGCCGGGACGCTGTGAGGTTCTCTCCCTCTCACGTTCCGCCACCTCCTTCTCTAGCATTACTGCTTCGCAGAAGGAGGTGACGGCGTCCCATTCCGTCTCGCTCCGGACCATGGCTTGCACCAGGGCCGGACGCGAGAGGTCGCCGCCGCCAATCGCCGCTTCGAGGACACGGCGGTGCTCCGCCCACGCGGGGCACACCTCCACCGTGTGCTCCACCGTGTCCTCCGGTCGATCCTCGCAGTGGAAACACCCGGGCGTTTCCTCCCGCCCGATTCGGTGCAGGAACCTCCCGAAAACACCGTGTCCGGTGAGGACCTGCGTCAGGCGGAAGGTGAGGACGCCGTGGCGTCTCTCAAGCCACTCCTCAAAGAGGGGACTTACCGCCACTATTGTGGCGTGCCCTGCACGGGGTTGCGACAGTCGCTCTCTCCATGTCGCCATGAGATCACGCCGGAAGTCTGTCCGCTGCGCGACAATTTGTCGCGGCAGCGGAGTTTCCCCCCGGCGTAGCACCTCCGCGCGCCATTCATGTAGGCGCGCGAGGACTATCGCCTCCAGATCCCATGGCGGCAATCCGGCAAGGAGGCACGCCGCCTCACGGGAGATCGTGCGGTACCCACGGGCCAGCCTTACGGCTACCACCTTTTGGGGCGCGTTCAGGTAGTGGGCTGCACGCAGCCTCAAGGAACGCGCCCACACCGGGGCCCCGTAAAGGGCCATGGACCGCACGACTCCCGCGTAGAGCCTCCGGCAGGAGGCGTTTGGCCCCCCAAGGTTGGGCAGGAGCCGCCTGAAGGCAGCCCCGGTCCGTTCCAGTTTGGGGGCCAAACGTCGGAAATGCTCCACGAAGTTCCATCGGCTGTCGAGGACGAGTCCCAGGTACTTCAGCGTCGACTCGACGCCGACGGATACCCCTCCTACCGTCAGTGAGGATCCCGGAGGTGGCGCATTCCGAGGCCCATGAAAGCACATGGCCTCGGACTTGTGCAATGCCACCTCGAGACCCAGTTGCCGGATCCTCTCCACAACTATCGCAACCCCGCGTGTCATTATTTCGGCCGCCGCCTCGTGCGACCCCCCTTGTGCCAGCACCAGCGTGTCGTCTGCATAGCAGACCACGCTGACGCCGCTAGGGAGGTCGGCGCGCAGCACCCAGTCGTACCCGATGTTCCACAAGGACGGCCCTAGGACCGATCCCTGCGGAACACCGCACGACATCTCTCGCCGGTTCCATTCTCCGCTGCGACCGGGGTAGATGACGGCTCTATCCGTCAGGTAGTCCCCGACCACACGACGAAGGTAGGTCGGCACCCGGTGATACCGGAGTGCCTCCCTAATGCAGCTCCAGGGCATGGAGTTGAAGGCATTGGCGATGTCTAGAGACACCGCCAAGACAACCCCACCCCGAGACACTGCATCCCCCGTCGTGAGGGCTCTCACGCGCATGATGGCGTCCACCGTAGAGCGCCCCTTGCGGAAACCAAACTGGTGTTCCGCAAGATCCGGCCCGGTCCCCGCAAGGTGCTCGGCGAGGCGGTTTGCAATGACTCTTTCAAAGAGCTTGCCCACCTCGTCGAGCAACACTATGGGCCGGTATGCGGACGGAGAGTCCGCAGGGCGCCCCGGCTTCCGAATGAGGACCAGCTTTCCCGTCTTCCAACGAAGCGGGAACTGGCCTCTCTCCAAGCATGCGCTTAGGAGCCCCTCCAGTCGGGGCCCGAGAGCCTCCGAGGCCAGGACCCAGGCTTTGCCAGGCAAGCCGTCGGGTCCCGGGGCGGTATTTTTGGCACTGAGCCTGCGTACCGCCACTCTCAGGTCTACCCCAGTCACTACCGGAGCATCGTCGTCGTCGTCCTGGTGATCCGCTTCCAGCACCGCAGGCGGCGGAGCCATAGGCGGGGGGGGATGTTCCCCCCGCGTAGGGAACAGAGTGCTCACTACGTCCTCCACGAGCTCAGGCCGGAGACTCTGCGTCAGTGGGGGGGCCCAGGTGCGGAGTTTATCCCGCACCATCTTGTAAGGGCGCCCCCACGGATCTCTGTCGAGAGTCCCCAGCAATTCCTCGCGGGCCTGATCCCTGGCCCGCAGGACAGCTTCGCGGAGGGCGGTCTTCGCCGCTCTGTACCCCTCATATAGCTCCGCCTCAATGGCTGCCGCATCCGGTGGGCGGATGCGGAGCCTGCGATGCCTGGCGTACAGGTGCCGCGCAGCTACGCACGCCTCACGCAGAGACGTCAGCTCACGCGACCACCAGTACACCTGACGCCGGGCGCTTCCTGGCCGGACTCGGGGCATTGCCACGTCACATATGTCGGACATGGCCTCCTGGAACCACCCTGCCTCATTGTTAATGTCGGCAGGCCTGTCTGGTGGTGTCACCCAGGCCTGCACGATCGAGGCTTCCAGGAGGAGCTCCCGGTCCAGCTGCTTCAGCGCCCAGCGCGGACCACTCGGGGCCTGTTGGACCGGCGCGCTTGAGGTCTGGGTGGAGACGTCGAACCGGATATACCGGTGGTCGGAATAGGTCTCCACCCCCTCCATGACACGCCAGTCAACGACACGTGGCGACAGAGCGGGGCTAGCGAACGAGATGTCCACCACCGACTCACCCCGCATCCGCACGCACGTGGGGACAGAACCCCGATTTAGGACGACCAGGCCCTTCTCCAGAGCCCAGTCCTCCACCATCCTTCCCCGCACATCTGTGCAACGAGAACCCCAAGCCAAGTTCTTGGCATTGAAGTCCCCGAGGACAAGCACGGGGAGGGAATGATTCCCGACGACGACACTCAACTCTGCGAGAGAGTTGTGGAACTCGGCGAGAGTTCGGCTCGGGGAGAAGTAGACTCCCACCACTACGATCTCTCCGAACCGTGCTGCTACGCACCCCCGACCCCTCCTGACACCTTCAAGGGTCGGGGTACCGGCGGCGGCCGACGACACTATGGTCACTGAGCCGCTAAGGTCCGCCGCCCAGTCTTCCCTGGGCTGGACGAAATACGGCTCAGCGACCACAGCGATGTGTATCGACCACTGCGCCATGCTCTGGAGCAACAGATCCTGAGCGCAGGCGCAGTGGTTGATGTTCGCTTGGAGGAAGCGTAATGGGGCCGTTATTGGCACTCCATTACCGCTTCCTCCTCCCTGGCCCCCTGTGAGGGCCCCTCTACGGCAGCGGCAGAGGCAGCGGCGGCAGTTGCGGCTGCGGCGGTGGCGACGGTGGCGGTGGCGGCGGAGGGCCTTCCCTTGCCTCTGGTGGCCTTGGTGGGTGGAGCGCAGGCCTTGCTCCCAGCCCGGTGATCGGCCGGCTTGCCGGCCGCCGCACAGGCACCGCAGTGCGGCGTGGCACAGCAAGCCGCGGACACGTGACCGGGCTGACTGCAGCGGAAACAAAGGCCGCTGCGATCAACCTCCGAGGCGCACTGTACTGACACGTGGTGCCCCACGTGACAGCGATAACACCTCAGAGGTCTGGGCTCCAGCAGCTTCACCTGTGCTGAGACCCAGCCCACCAATAGCCTTCGGCCCTCCACTATCGTTTTGGCCGCCGTCACGGGGCAGCATACCGTAACGGTATGCATACCCGTGAGGTCCGGTCGTAGGGCGCCTGCCCTGACCTGCTCAGCAGGACACCCACCGGACCTGGCGACGGCGGCCACCACCTCCTC
This sequence comes from Xestia sexstrigata, assembly GCA_941918905.2. Lineage (NCBI taxonomy): Eukaryota > Metazoa > Arthropoda > Insecta > Lepidoptera > Noctuidae > Xestia > Xestia sexstrigata. The sequence goes on from OW799211.2 coordinate 22,603,312, forward strand.
CTTGGTCACCGAGTCGTCCAGACCCAGAATGCGCAGGTCTGCGCATCTCACGGGCCTGGACACTCGGGCCTCATCCGCGTTTAGGGACGCTCTGAGCTTTTCCGCCAGAGCGTCAGCGGACGAGCCGCTGGTTTCACCGGGGATCTCCAGCATGCGTGCCCCCGTCGCGGTGACCTTAAGCCGGAGGCCCCCGGTGATCCCCAGCTCCCCGAGATCCACCGTCTCCTTCGCCTTCGCTAGCAAGTCGCGGTAGGACACGCCCCTCTTTTCCGCTTCCGGCTGTAGTGTTATCACTACAGCCGCGGTTTTCGGGGCGCGGAGCCTAGCCGCGATCTTTCGCGCCCTGTGCTGGCGCTGCCGCTCCTCATTTCGGGCCTTTTTGGCCGCCTTTCGCCCCTTCTTCTTCTCCCCGACCACCTGCCATCCGGCTTCAGCCGCAGGTGTGGGGGGCTGGGGGGGCGGTGGTTGCGGCGGCGGCTGCCGTGCCGCAGGCGCTGGCCCGTTCGCCGTTGGCACTGGCGCTGGCGCTGGCACAGTGTCCACCTGTGCAGCCGCCTTACCCTTCCCTTTTTTGGCCTTCTTAGCCGGCGCCGCTTTCGCCGGAGCCGGCTTTTCAGGGGGTGGTGCCACAGCCCTGCCGGAGGGCTGGCTGGACGGCCCCGGTCCGGGTGCGGTAGCCGCCGCAGCCGCGTAGGAGGCCGCCTTCGGGCCCGTGGCTGCCTTGCTTGCCGCCAGGGGGGGGCGCAGGACTATTCCCTCCAGGACGGAGAACCGCGCCTGGAAGGAAGCCAGCTCCTGCCGAACCAGGTTCAGGACCTGGTTCTCCACCGGCGCAGGCTGGCTCTGTCGCTGCTGCCGGCCCGCATTATTAGGCGCCACGCGGGAGCCAGCCTCACGCAGACTGGCCAGGTCTGCGTGGAGCTTGGCGTTCTCCTTTCGGAGATCCTCCGTGGCGGCCGTCAGGCGGGCCACCTCCGCCCGCAGCTTGGCCAACTCCTCTCCGCCTATCGGAGGAGGAGGAAGGGGTGGAGGCCCTGCGAAGTTGGCCTCTGCTGCCGCCAAGATGGAGGCGGAAGCCGCGGGTATGGCCTTGAGTTTTGAAGATGTCTTCACCTTCAAGGCCACGCCCCTTATCGCGGCTTCCACCGCCTTTGCAAACCTGGTCTTACGCTCCGCCTCGGAGCCGCCAGGTGCGCCCGCCTCGTCGCCTGACCCGGGAGCAATGTTGCCCGGGTGGCGCCCCTCCTCGGCCAGCTTTGCTGACCTTTCTGGCCTCACGGAGGCAGAGAGCCCCCTCCCCTTGCCCCGGATCCCACCACGCTTGTTGGTGGGGATTTTTCGGGCCGAGGCCTCCTCATCTCCGGATGACGACCCCCGGTCGCCATCCCGCCTGGGCCGCTTGCGGAAGAACTTACTGTTCTCCGCGGTCGTCCCGGCCCTCGCGCGGCGGGAGCTCCCTGAGCCTCCCGCGCTCGCATCACTGGATGCGACGTCGGATTCCGACGCCGCATCCCTCCTCTCCTCTACTATGCCGTTGCCGGCGGTGTTGGTTTTTGTTTTTAAAAAATCTTCCATAACTGTTCCCACGAGTGTGGGGGAAATAAGGCTCAATCTAGGCAGAGACCCCTGTACCTAGAAGGGCAGATTTTGAATATTTATTACTCGCCAGGGGGTCTGCAGGTACCCTGGCGAGGAGCGCACTAACGACTGATTTGTTCTAAGGAACACCCGTCAGCCATACATCCCCTCGCGGTGCGTCGCCGCTTGGGATTCGGGGTAACTTTTTATAGAGGTTTTCTACCTCGCGGTCCGGGCGGTTAAGCCAAGACCCTCGGTCCCTATCGAAGCCGCGAGACGTGATCCACAGCACTTCGATAGTGGGATTACGAGACTGACGGTGACAGAGAAGGACGCATCCCTCTCTGTCTGCTCGGAGGCAGAGTGAGTGCACACCGAGCCCGCCCTCACTCCTCTGCTATGCCCTCTGCTAAACAGAGGGTCACGCAGAGGAACGCACCGGTGGTCCTGGCAGGACCCCACCCATGTCAGAATAATTAGCCGCGGCAGTAACACTCCCCGAGGGATAAAAGGAAATTCTCATTTCCTCTCATTCCCCGGAGAAGGATACTGCCGCGCCCAGGGTGCACCGGCCCAGCAGCTGCTCTTCCCTCCAGACGTATCGAGAGGGACCAGCAACCGCCAGACACACGTGGAGGACTTCTGACATCGCACCCCTAAATTCAATCCCTTAGGTAGATTTTGGGTACTAACAGGAATGTATGAAAAAACTATTTTTTAGAAAAAGGTATGTTTTATTCGGGCTAGGGGCGCGGGCGAGGTGTCCAGAGACGCGTGTCCGTGCGGGCTAGCGATATAAGGAATAAAACTTACTAGGTGCCGACCAAAAATTTTGAGTTTCGGTCAAAAAACCAGTTTTTGAACCAAAAAATTTTGAATTTCACCCCACAACCTGGAGACCGGGACACGGATCGCGGACCAGAATTCAGGGATGAAGGGTGAGGACTATTTCAACTATAAACTAACGTTATTTTTGAAAAAGAATTTGGAAAAACAATTAATTTTGATGATTTACTATGAAAATTCGAAAAATTCCCGAGTGTTAGTAGGGATGAAGTCCCGACGCGCGTGTAAATGCGTGCGATATGGTCAGAACTTAGGCGGAGGCCTAGTTTGGTCTAAAAACGCTGAAAACAGCTTCAAAATCGCACGTCTGGAAGCGAAGATATCAACGTTTGTGTTTTAAATTCAATCCCTTAGGTAGATTTTGGGTACTAACAGGAATGTATGAAAAAACTATTTTTTAGAAAAAGGTATGTTTTATTCGGGCTAGGGGCGCGGGCGAGGTGTCCAGAGACGCGTGTCCGCGCGGGCTAGCGATATAAGGAATAAAACTTACTAGGTGCCGACCAAAAATTTTGAGTTTCGGTCAAAAAACCAGTTTTTGAACCAAAAAATTTTGAATTTCACCCCACAACCTGGAGACCGGGACACGGATCGCGGACCAGAATTCAGGGATGAAGGGTGAGGACTATTTCAACTATAAACTAACGTTATTTTTGAAAAAGAATTTGGAAAAACAATTAATTTTGATGATTTACTATGAAAATTCGAAAAATTCCCGAGTGTTAGTAGGGATGAAGTCCCGACGCGCGTGTAAATGCGTGCGATATGGTCAGAACTTAGGCGGAGGCCTAGTTTGGTCTAAAAACGCTGAAAACAGCTTCAAAATCGCACGTCTGGAAGCGAAGATATCAACGTTTGTGTTTTAAATTCAATCCCTTTTTTTTTTTTTTTTTTCGGATGGGAAATCATCAAATGACTTCTCCCGCTCTGGGCGGAGCAGGAGGGAGTGTCAGACTTTTACTGACTAAAACCCATCCATGTTCCTTCATCGCCCTTTGTGTTCCGGGGCCACGGTATCTCTTTCGAATAGTCCCGCAACCCCGGCAGGCATCGGTCCTTTCGGACCCCTTCCTTTTTGCTGACTCTCTTTGAGGCGCGCGTGGAACACGAACGCGCCGTCGACACGGCCTGTCGTCATGAGACGGACGGACGGCGAGCTAGCCCATAGCCCACCGTCCACAGGCCCGCGCCTACGGTGGCCGGGGGCCACGTGGTGGCCCCCGACGCCCGGGGCGTCTCCCGCGGCGGCCGGGACGCTGTGAGGTTCTCTCCCTCTCACGTTCCGCCACCTCCTTCTCTAGCATTACTGCTTCGCAGAAGGAGGTGACGGCGTCCCATTCCGTCTCGCTCCGGACCATGGCTTGCACCAGGGCCGGACGCGAGAGGTCGCCGCCGCCAATCGCCGCTTCGAGGACACGGCGGTGCTCCGCCCACGCGGGGCACACCTCCACCGTGTGCTCCACCGTGTCCTCCGGTCGATCCTCGCAGTGGAAACACCCGGGCGTTTCCTCCCGCCCGATTCGGTGCAGGAACCTCCCGAAAACACCGTGTCCGGTGAGGACCTGCGTCAGGCGGAAGGTGAGGACGCCGTGGCGTCTCTCAAGCCACTCCTCAAAGAGGGGACTTACCGCCACTATTGTGGCGTGCCCTAAATTCAATCCCTTAGGTAGATTTTGGGTACTAACAGGAATGTATGAAAAAACTATTTTTTAGAAAAAGGTATGTTTTATTCGGGCTAGGGGCGCGGGCGAGGTGTCCAGAGACGCGTGTCCGCGCGGGCTAGCGATATAAGGAATAAAACTTACTAGGTGCCGACCAAAAATTTTGAGTTTCGGTCAAAAAACCAGTTTTTGAACCAAAAAATTTTGAATTTCACCCCACAACCTGGAGACCGGGACACGGATCGCGGACCAGAATTCAGGGATGAAGGGTGAGGACTATTTCAACTATAAACTAACGTTATTTTTGAAAAAGAATTTGGAAAAACAATTAATTTTGATGATTTACTATGAAAATTCGAAAAATTCCCGAGTGTTAGTAGGGATGAAGTCCCGACGCGCGTGTAAATGCGTGCGATATGGTCAGAACTTAGGCGGAGGCCTAGTTTGGTCTAAAAACGCTGAAAACAGCTTCAAAATCGCACGTCTGGAAGCGAAGATATCAACGTTTGTGTTTTAAATTCAATCCCTTAGGTAGATTTTGGGTACTAACAGGAATGTATGAAAAAACTATTTTTTAGAAAAAGGTATGTTTTATTCGGGCTAGGGGCGCGGGCGAGGTGTCCAGAGACGCGTGTCCGTGCGGGCTAGCGATATAAGGAATAAAACTTACTAGGTGCCGACCAAAAATTTTGAGTTTCGGTCAAAAAACCAGTTTTTGAACCAAAAAATTTTGAATTTCACCCCACAACCTGGAGACCGGGACACGGATCGCGGACCAGAATTCAGGGATGAAGGGTGAGGACTATTTCAACTATAAACTAACGTTATTTTTGAAAAAGAATTTGGAAAAACAATTAATTTTGATGATTTACTATGAAAATTCGAAAAATTCCCGAGTATTAGTAGGGATGAAGTCCCGACGCGCGTGTAAATGCGTGCGATATGGTCAGAACTTAGGCGGAGGCCTAGTTTGGTCTAAAAACGCTGAAAACAGCTTCAAAATCGCACGTCTGGAAGCGAAGATATCAACGTTTGTGTTTTAAATTCAATCCCTTAGGTAGATTTTGGGTACTAACAGGAATGTATGAAAAAACTATTTTTTAGAAAAAGGTATGTTTTATTCGGGCTAGGGGCGCGGGCGAGGTGTCCAGAGACGCGTGTCCGCGCGGGCTAGCGATATAAGGAATAAAACTTACTAGGTGCCGACCAAAAATTTTGAGTTTCGGTCAAAAAACCAGTTTTTGAACCAAAAAAAAAATTTGAATTTCACCCCACAACCTGGAGACCGGGACACGGATCGCGGACCAGAATTCAGGGATGAAGGGTGAGGACTATTTCAACTATAAACTAACGTTATTTTTGCAAAAGAATTTGGAAAAACAATTAATTTTGATGATTTACTATGAAAATTCGAAAAATTCCCGAGTGTTAGTAGGGATGAAGTCCCGACGCGCGTGTAAATGCGTGCGATATGGTCAGAACTTAGGCGGAGGCCTAGTTTGGTCTAAAAACGCTGAAAACAGCTTCAAAATCGCACGTCTGGAAGCGAAGATATCAACGTTTGTGTTTTAAATTCAATCCCTTTTTTTTTTTTTTTTTTTTTTTTTTTTTTCGGATGGGAAATCATCAAATGACTTCTCCCGCTCTGGGCGGAGCAGGAGGGAGTGTCAGACTTTTACTGACTAAAACCCATCCATGTTCCTTCATCGCCCTTTGTGTTCCGGGGCCACGGTATCTCTTTCGAATAGTCCCGCAACCCCGGCAGGCATCGGTCCTTTCGGACCCCTTCCTTTTTGCTGACTCTCTTTGAGGCGCGCGTGGAACACGAACGCGCCGTCGACACGGCCTGTCGTCATGAGACGGACGGACGGCGAGCTAGCCCATAGCCCACCGTCCACAGGCCCGCGCCTACGGTGGCCGGGGGCCACGTGGTGGCCCCCGACGCCCGGGGCGCCTCCCGCGGCGGCCGGGACGCTGTGAGGTTCTCTCCCTCTCACGTTCCGCCACCTCCTTCTCTAGCATTACTGCTTCGCAGAAGGAGGTGACGGCGTCCCATTCCGTCTCGCTCCGGACCATGGCTTGCACCAGGGCCGGACGCGAGAGGTCGCCGCCGCCAATCGCCGCTTCGAGGACACGGCGGTGCTCCGCCCACGCGGGGCACACCTCCACCGTGTGCTCCACCGTGTCCTCCGGTCGATCCTCGCAGTGGAAACACCCGGGCGTTTCCTCCCGCCCGATTCGGTGCAGGAACCTCCCGAAAACACCGTGTCCGGTGAGGACCTGCGTCAGGCGGAAGGTGAGGACGCCGTGGCGTCTCTCAAGCCACTCCTCAAAGAGGGGACTTACCGCCACTATTGTGGCGTGCCCTAAATTCAATCCCTTAGGTAGATTTTGGGTACTAACAGGAATGTATGAAAAAACTATTTTTTAGAAAAAGGTATGTTTTATTCGGGCTAGGGGCGCGGGCGAGGTGTCCAGAGACGCGTGTCCGCGCGGGCTAGCGATATAAGGAATAAAACTTACTAGGTGCCGACCAAAAATTTTGAGTTTCGGTCAAAAAACCAGTTTTTGAACCAAAAAATTTTGAATTTCACCCCACAACCTGGAGACCGGGACACGGATCGCGGACCAGAATTCAGGGATGAAGGGTGAGGACTATTTCAACTATAAACTAACGTTATTTTTGAAAAAGAATTTGGAAAAACAATTAATTTTGATGATTTACTATGAAAATTCGAAAAATTCCCGAGTGTTAGTAGGGATGAAGTCCCGACGCGCGTGTAAATGCGTGCGATATGGTCAGAACTTAGGCGGAGGCCTAGTTTGGTCTAAAAACGCTGAAAACAGCTTCAAAATCGCACGTCTGGAAGCGAAGATATCAACGTTTGTGTTTTAAATTCAATCCCTTAGGTAGATTTTGGGTACTAACAGGAATGTATGAAAAAACTATTTTTTAGAAAAAGGTATGTTTTATTCGGGCTAGGGGCGCGGGCGAGGTGTCCAGAGACGCGTGTCCGTGCGGGCTAGCGATATAAGGAATAAAACTTACTAGGTGCCGACCAAAAATTTTGAGTTTCGGTCAAAAAACCAGTTTTTGAACCAAAAAATTTTGAATTTCACCCCACAACCTGGAGACCGGGACACGGATCGCGGACCAGAATTCAGGGATGAAGGGTGAGGACTATTTCAACTATAAACTAACGTTATTTTTGAAAAAGAATTTGGAAAAACAATTAATTTTGATGATTTACTATGAAAATTCGAAAAATTCCCGAGTATTAGTAGGGATGAAGTCCCGACGCGCGTGTAAATGCGTGCGATATGGTCAGAACTTAGGCGGAGGCCTAGTTTGGTCTAAAAACGCTGAAAACAGCTTCAAAATCGCACGTCTGGAAGCGAAGATATCAACGTTTGTGTTTTAAATTCAATCCCTTAGGTAGATTTTGGGTACTAACAGGAATGTATGAAAAAACTATTTTTTAGAAAAAGGTATGTTTTATTCGGGCTAGGGGCGCGGGCGAGGTGTCCAGAGACGCGTGTCCGCGCGGGCTAGCGATATAAGGAATAAAACTTACTAGGTGCCGACCAAAAATTTTGAGTTTCGGTCAAAAAACCAGTTTTTGAACCAAAAAAAAAATTTGAATTTCACCCCACAACCTGGAGACCGGGACACGGATCGCGGACCAGAATTCAGGGATGAAGGGTGAGGACTATTTCAACTATAAACTAACGTTATTTTTGAAAAAGAATTTGGAAAAACAATTAATTTTGATGATTTACTATGAAAATTCGAAAAATTCCCGAGTGTTAGTAGGGATGAAGTCCCGACGCGCGTGTAAATGCGTGCGATATGGTCAGAACTTAGGCGGAGGCCTAGTTTGGTCTAAAAACGCTGAAAACAGCTTCAAAATCGCACGTCTGGAAGCGAAGATATCAACGTTTGTGTTTTAAATTCAATCCCTTAGGTAGATTTTGGGTACTAACAGGAATGTATGAAAAAACTATTTTTTAGAAAAAGGTATGTTTTATTCGGGCTAGGGGCGCGGGCGAGGTGTCCAGAGACGCGTGTCCGCGCGGGCTAGCGATATAAGGAATAAAACTTACTAGGTGCCGACCAAAAATTTTGAGTTTCGGTCAAAAAACCAGTTTTTGAACCAAAAAATTTTGAATTTCACCCCACAACCTGGAGACCGGGACACGGATCGCGGACCAGAATTCAGGGATGAAGGGTGAGGACTATTTCAACTATAAACTAACGTTATTTTTGAAAAAGAATTTGGAAAAACAATTAATTTTGATGATTTACTATGAAAATTCGAAAAATTCCCGAGTGTTAGTAGGGATGAAGTCCCGACGCGCGTGTAAATGCGTGCGATATGGTCAGAACTTAGGCGGAGGCCTAGTTTGGTCTAAAAACGCTGAAAACAGCTTCAAAATCGCACGTCTGGAAGCGAAGATATCAACGTTTGTGTTTTAAATTCAATCCCTTAGGTAGATTTTGGGTACTAACAGGAATGTATGAAAAAACTATTTTTTAGAAAAAGGTATGTTTTATTCGGGCTAGGGGCGCGGGCGAGGTGTCCAGAGACGCGTGTCCGCGCGGGCTAGCGATATAAGGAATAAAACTTACTAGGTGCCGACCAAAAATTTTGAGTTTCGGTCAAAAAACCAGTTTTTGAACCAAAAAATTTTGAATTTCACCCCACAACCTGGAGACCGGGACACGGATCGCGGACCAGAATTCAGGGATGAAGGGTGAGGACTATTTCAACTATAAACTAACGTTATTTTTGAAAAAGAATTTGGAAAAACAATTAATTTTGATGATTTACTATGAAAATTCGAAAAATTCCCGAGTGTTAGTAGGGATGAAGTCCCGACGCGCGTGTAAATGCGTGCGATATGGTCAGAACTTAGGCGGAGGCCTAGTTTGGTCTAAAAACGCTGAAAACAGCTTCAAAATCGCACGTCTGGAAGCGAAGATATCAACGTTTGTGTTTTAAATTCAATCCCTTTTTTTTTTTTTTTTTTCGGATGGGAAATCATCAAATGACTTCTCCCGCTCTGGGCGGAGCAGGAGGGAGTGTCAGACTTTTACTGACTAAAACCCATCCATGTTCCTTCATCGCCCTTTGTGTTCCGGGGCCACGGTATCTCTTTCGAATAGTCCCGCAACCCCGGCAGGCATCGGTCCTTTCGGACCCCTTCCTTTTTGCTGACTCTCTTTGAGGCGCGCGTGGAACACGAACGCGCCGTCGACACGGCCTGTCGTCATGAGACGGACGGACGGCGAGCTAGCCCATAGCCCACCGTCCACAGGCCCGCGCCTACGGTGGCCGGGGGCCACGTGGTGGCCCCCGACGCCCGGGGCGTCTCCCGCGGCGGCCGGGACGCTGTGAGGTTCTCTCCCTCTCACGTTCCGCCACCTCCTTCTCTAGCATTACTGCTTCGCAGAAGGAGGTGACGGCGTCCCATTCCGTCTCGCTCCGGACCATGGCTTGCACCAGGGCCGGACGCGAGAGGTCGCCGCCGCCAATCGCCGCTTCGAGGACACGGCGGTGCTCCGCCCACGCGGGGCACACCTCCACCGTGTGCTCCACCGTGTCCTCCGGTCGATCCTCGCAGTGGAAACACCCGGGCGTTTCCTCCCGCCCGATTCGGTGCAGGAACCTCCCGAAAACACCGTGTCCGGTGAGGACCTGCGTCAGGCGGAAGGTGAGGACGCCGTGGCGTCTCTCAAGCCACTCCTCAAAGAGGGGACTTACCGCCACTATTATGGCGTGCCCTGCACGGGGTTGCGACAGTCGCTCTCTCCATGTCGCCATGAGATCACGCCGGAAGTCTGTCCGCTGCGCGACAATTTGTCGCGGCAGCGGAGTTTCCCCCCGGCGTAGCACCTCCGCGCGCCATTCATGTAGGCGCGCGAGGACTATCGCCTCCAGATCCCATGGCGGCAATCCGGCAAGGAGGCACGCCGCCTCACGGGAGATCGTGCGGTACCCACGGGCCAGCCTTACGGCTACCACCTTTTGGGGCGCGTTCAGGTAGTGGGCTGCACGCAGCCTCAAGGAACGCGCCCACACCGGGGCCCCGTAAAGGGCCATGGACCGCACGACTCCCGCGTAGAGCCTCCGGCAGGAGGCGTTTGGCCCCCCAAGGTTGGGCAGGAGCCGCCTGAAGGCAGCCCCGGTCCGTTCCAGTTTGGGGGCCAAACGTCGGAAATGCTCCACGAAGTTCCATCGGCTGTCGAGGACGAGTCCCAGGTACTTCAGCGTCGACTCGACGCCGACGGATACCCCTCCTACCGTCAGTGAGGATCCCGGAGGTGGCGCATTCCGAGGCCCATGAAAGCACATGGCCTCGGACTTGTGCAATGCCACCTCGAGACCCAGTTGCCGGATCCTCTCCACGACTATCGCAACCCCGCGTGTCATTATTTCGGCCGCCGCCTCGTGCGACCCCCCTTGTGCCAGCACCAGCGTGTCGTCTGCATAGCAGACGCCGCTAGGGAGGTCGGCGCGCAGCACCCAGTCGTACCCGATGTTCCACAAGGACGGCCCTAGGACCGATCCCTGCGGAACACCGCACGACATCTCTCGCCGGTTCCATTCTCCGCTGCGACCGGGGTAGATGACGGCTCTATCCGTCAGGTAGTCCCCGACCACACGACGAAGGTAGGTCGGCACCCGGTGATACCGGAGTGCCTCCCTAATGCAGCTCCAGGGCATGGAGTTGAAGGCATTGGCGATGTCTAGAGACACCGCCAAGACAACCCCACCCCGAGACACTGCATCCCCCGTCGTGAGGGCTCTCACGCGCATGATGGCGTCCACCGTAGAGCGCCCCTTGCGGAAACCAAACTGGTGTTCCGCAAGATCCGGCCCGGTCCCCGCAAGGTGCTCGGCGAGGCGGTTTGCAATGACTCTTTCAAAGAGCTTGCCCACCTCGTCGAGCAACACTATGGGCCGGTATGCGGACGGAGAGTCCGCAGGGCGCCCCGGCTTCCGAATGAGGACCAGCTTTCCCGTCTTCCAACGAAGCGGGAACTGGCCTCTCTCCAAGCATGCGCTTAGGAGCCCCTCCAGTCGGGGCCCGAGAGCCTCCGAGGCCAGGACCCAGGCTTTGCCAGGCAAGCCGTCGGGTCCCGGGGCGGTATTTTTGGCACTGAGCCTGCGTACCGCCACTCTCAGGTCTACCCCAGTCACTACCGGAGCATCGTCGTCGTCGTCCTGGTGATCCGCTTCCAGCACCGCAGGCGGCGGAGCCATAGGCGGGGGGGGATGTTCCCCCCGCGTAGGGAACAGAGTGCTCACTACGTCCTCCACGAGCTCAGGCCGGAGACTCTGCGTCAGTGGGGGGGCCCAGGTGCGGAGTTTATCCCGCACCATCTTGTAAGGGCGCCCCCACGGATCTCTGTCGAGAGTCCCCAGCAATTCCTCGCGGGCCTGATCCCTGGCCCGCAGGACAGCTTCGCGGAGGGCGGTCTTCGCCGCTCTGTACCCCTCATATAGCTCCGCCTCAATGGCTGCCGCATCCGGTGGACGGATGCGGAGCCTGCGATGCCTGGCGTACAGGTGCCTAAATTCAATCCCTTAGGTAGATTTTGGGTACTAACAGGAATGTATGAAAAAACTATTTTTTAGAAAAAGGTATGTTTTATTCGGGCTAGGGGCGCGGGCGATGTGTCCAGAGACGCGTGTCCGCGCGGGCTAGCGATATAAGGAATAAAACTTACTAGGTGCCGACCAAAAATTTTGAGTTTCGGTCAAAAAACCAGTTTTTGAACCAAAAAATTTTGAATTTCACCCCACAACCTGGAGACCGGGACACGGATCGCGGACCAGAATTCAGGGATGAAGGGTGAGGACTATTTCAACTATAAACTAACGTTATTTTTGCAAAAGAATTTGGAAAAACAATTAATTTTGATGATTTACTATGAAAATTCGAAAAATTCCCGAGTGTTAGTAGGGATGAAGTCCCGACGCGCGTGTAAATGCGTGCGATATGGTCAGAACTTAGGCGGAGGCCTAGTTTGGTCTAAAAACGCTGAAAACAGCTTCAAAATCGCACGTCTGGAAGCGAAGATATCAACGTTTGTGTTTTAAATTCAATCCCTTTTTTTTTTTTTTTTTTTTTTTTCGGATGGGAAATCATCAAATGACTTCTCCCGCTCTGGGCGGAGCAGGAGGGAGTGTCAGACTTTTACTGACTAAAACCCATCCATGTTCCTTCATCGCCCTTTGTGTTCCGGGGCCACGGTATCTCTTTCGAATAGTCCCGCAACCCCGGCAGGCATTGGTCCTTTCGGACCCCTTCCTTTTTGCTGACTCTCTTTGAGGCGCGCGTGGAACACGAACGCGCCGTCGACACGGCCTGTCGTCATGAGACGGACGGACGGCGAGCTAGCCCATAGCCCACCGTCCACAGGCCCGCGCCTACGGTGGCCGGGGGCCACGTGGTGGCCCCCGACGCCCGGGGCGTCTCCCGCGGCGGCCGGGACGCTGTGAGGTTCTCTCCCTCTCACGTTCCGCCACCTCCTTCTCTAGCATTACTGCTTCGCAGAAGGAGGTGACGGCGTCCCATTCCGTCTCGCTCCGGACCATGGCTTGCACCAGGGCCGGACGCGAGAGGTCGCCGCCGCCAATCGCCGCTTCGAGGACACGGCGGTGCTCCGCCCACGCGGGGCACACCTCCACCGTGTGCTCCACCGTGTCCTCCGGTCGATCCTCGCAGTGGAAACACCCGGGCGTTTCCTCCCGCCCGATTCGGTGCAGGAACCTCCCGAAAACACCGTGTCCGGTGAGGACCTGCGTCAGGCGGAAGGTGAGGACGCCGTGGCGTCTCTCAAGCCACTCCTCAAAGAGGGGACTTACCGCCACTATTGTGGCGTGCCCTAAATTCAATCCCTTAGGTAGATTTTGGGTACTAACAGGAATGTATGAAAAAACTATTTTTTAGAAAAAGGTATGTTTTATTCGGGCTAGGGGCGCGGGCGAGGTGTCCAGAGACGCGTGTCCGCGCGGGCTAGCGATATAAGGAATAAAACTTACTAGGTGCCGACCAAAAATTTTGAGTTTCGGTCAAAAAACCAGTTTTTGAACCAAAAAATTTTGAATTTCACCCCACAACCTGGAGACCGGGACACGGATCGCGGACCAGAATTCAGGGATGAAGGGTGAGGACTATTTCAACTATAAACTAACGTTATTTTTGAAAAAGAATTTGGAAAAACAATTAATTTTGATGATTTACTATGAAAATTCGAAAAATTCCCGAGTGTTAGTAGGGATGAAGTCCCGACGCGCGTGTAAATGCGTGCGATATGGTCAGAACTTAGGCGGAGGCCTAGTTTGGTCTAAAAACGCTGAAAACAGCTTCAAAATCGCACGTCTGGAAGCGAAGATATCAACGTTTGTGTTTTAAATTCAATCCCTTAGGTAGATTTTGGGTACTAACAGGAATGTATGAAAAAACTATTTTTTAGAAAAAGGTATGTTTTATTCGGGCTAGGGGCGCGGGCGAGGTGTCCAGAGACGCGTGTCCGTGCGGGCTAGCGATATAAGGAATAAAACTCACTAGGTGCCGACCAAAAATTTTGAGTTTCGGTCAAAAAACCAGTTTTTGAACCAAAAAATTTTGAATTTCACCCCACAACCTGGAGACCGGGACACGGATCGCGGACCAGAATTCAGGGATGAAGGGTGAGGACTATTTCAACTATAAACTAACGTTATTTTTGAAAAAGAATTTGGAAAAACAATTAATTTTGATGATTTACTATGAAAATTCGAAAAATTCCCGAGTGTTAGTAGGGATGAAGTCCCGACGCGCGTGTAAATGCGTGCGATATGGTCAGAACTTAGGCGGAGGCCTAGTTTGGTCTAAAAACGCTGAAAACAGCTTCAAAATCGCACGTCTGGAAGCGAAGATATCAACGTTTGTGTTTTAAATTCAATCCCTTAGGTAGATTTTGGGTACTAACAGGAATGTATGAAAAAACTATTTTTTAGAAAAAGGTATGTTTTATTCGGGCTAGGGGCGCGGGCGAGGTGTCCAGAGACGCGTGTCCGCGCGGGCTAGCGATATAAGGAATAAAACTTACTAGGTGCCGACCAAAAATTTTGAGTTTCGGTCAAAAAACCAGTTTTTGAACCAAAAAATTTTGAATTTCACCCCACAACCTGGAGACCGGGACACGGATCGCGGACCAGAATTCAGGGATGAAGGGTGAGGACTATTTCAACTATAAACTAACGTTATTTTTGAAAAAGAATTTGGAAAAACAATTAATTTTGATGATTTACTATGAAAATTCGAAAAATTCCCGAGTGTTAGTAGGGATGAAGTCCCGACGCGCGTGTAAATGCGTGCGATATGGTCAGAACTTAGGCGGAGGCCTAGTTTGGTCTAAAAACGCTGAAAACAGCTTCAAAATCGCACGTCTGGAAGCGAAGATATCAACGTTTGTGTTTTAAATTCAATCCCTTAGGTAGATTTTGGGTACTAACAGGAATGTATGAAAAAACTATTTTTTAGAAAAAGGTATGTTTTATTCGGGCTAGGGGCGCGGGCGATGTGTCCAGAGACGCGTGTCCGCGCGGGCTAGCGATATAAGGAATAAAACTTACTAGGTGCCGACCAAAAATTTTGAGTTTCGGTCAAAAAACCAGTTTTTGAACCAAAAAATTTTGAATTTCACCCCACAACCTGGAGACCGGGACACGGATCGCGGACCAGAATTCAGGGATGAAGGGTGAGGACTATTTCAACTATAAACTAACGTTATTTTTGCAAAAGAATTTGGAAAAACAATTAATTTTGATGATTTACTATGAAAATTCGAAAAATTCCCGAGTGTTAGTAGGGATGAAGTCCCGACGCGCGTGTAAATGCGTGCGATATGGTCAGAACTTAGGCGGAGGCCTAGTTTGGTCTAAAAACGCTGAAAACAGCTTCAAAATCGCACGTCTGGAAGCGAAGATATCAACGTTTGTGTTTTAAATTCAATCCCTTTTTTTTTTTTTTTTTTTTTTTTTCGGATGGGAAATCATCAAATGACTTCTCCCGCTCTGGGCGGAGCAGGAGGGAGTGTCAGACTTTTACTGACTAAAACCCATCCATGTTCCTTCATCGCCCTTTGTGTTCCGGGGCCACGGTATCTCTTTTGAATAGTCCCGCAACCCCGGCAGGCATTGGTCCTTTCGGACCCCTTCCTTTTTGCTGACTCTCTTTGAGGCGCGCGTGGAACACGAACGCGCCGTCGACACGGCCTGTCGTCATGAGACGGACGGACGGCGAGCTAGCCCATAGCCCACCGTCCACAGGCCCGCGCCTACGGTGGCCGGGGGCCACGTGGTGGCCCCCGACGCCCGGGGCGTCTCCCGCGGCGGCCGGGACGCTGTGAGGTTCTCTCCCTCTCACGTTCCGCCACCTCCTTCTCTAGCATTACTGCTTCGCAGAAGGAGGTGACGGCGTCCCATTCCGTCTCGCTCCGGACCATGGCTTGCACCAGGGCCGGACGCGAGAGGTCGCCGCCGCCAATCGCCGCTTCGAGGACACGGCGGTGCTCCGCCCACGCGGGGCACACCTCCACCGTGTGCTCCACCGTGTCCTCCGGTCGATCCTCGCAGTGGAAACACCCGGGCGTTTCCTCCCGCCCGATTCGGTGCAGGAACCTCCCGAAAACACCGTGTCCGGTGAGGACCTGCGTCAGGCGGAAGGTGAGGACGCCGTGGCGTCTCTCAAGCCACTCCTCAAAGAGGGGACTTACCGCCACTATTGTGGCGTGCCCTAAATTCAATCCCTTAGGTAGATTTTGGGTACTAACAGGAATGTATGAAAAAACTATTTTTTAGAAAAAGGTATGTTTTATTCGGGCTAGGGGCGCGGGCGAGGTGTCCAGAGACGCGTGTCCGCGCGGGCTAGCGATATAAGGAATAAAACTTACTAGGTGCCGACCAAAAATTTTGAGTTTCGGTCAAAAAACCAGTTTTTGAACCAAAAAATTTTGAATTTCACCCCACAACCTGGAGACCGGGACACGGATCGCGGACCAGAATTCAGGGATGAAGGGTGAGGACTATTTCAACTATAAACTAACGTTATTTTTGAAAAAGAATTTGGAAAAACAATTAATTTTGATGATTTACTATGAAAATTCGAAAAATTCCCGAGTGTTAGTAGGGATGAAGTCCCGACGCGCGTGTAAATGCGTGCGATATGGTCAGAACTTAGGCGGAGGCCTAGTTTGGTCTAAAAACGCTGAAAACAGCTTCAAAATCGCACGTCTGGAAGCGAAGATATCAACGTTTGTGTTTTAAATTCAATCCCTTAGGTAGATTTTGGGTACTAACAGGAATGTATGAAAAAACTATTTTTTAGAAAAAGGTATGTTTTATTCGGGCTAGGGGCGCGGGCGAGGTGTCCAGAGACGCGTGTCCGTGCGGGCTAGCGATATAAGGAATAAAACTTACTAGGTGCCGACCAAAAATTTTGAGTTTCGGTCAAAAAACCAGTTTTTGAACCAAAAAATTTTGAATTTCACCCCACAACCTGGAGACCGGGACACGGATCGCGGACCAGAATTCAGGGATGAAGGGTGAGGACTATTTCAACTATAAACTAACGTTATTTTTGAAAAAGAATTTGGAAAAACAATTAATTTTGATGATTTACTATGAAAATTCGAAAAATTCCCGAGTGTTAGTAGGGATGAAGTCCCGACGCGCGTGTAAATGCGTGCGATATGGTCAGAACTTAGGCGGAGGCCTAGTTTGGTCTAAAAACGCTGAAAACAGCTTCAAAATCGCACGTCTGGAAGCGAAGATATCAACGTTTGTGTTTTAAATTCAATCCCTTAGGTAGATTTTGGGTACTAACAGGAATGTATGAAAAAACTATTTTTTAGAAAAAGGTATGTTTTATTCGGGCTAGGGGCGCGGGCGAGGTGTCCAGAGACGCGTGTCCGCGCGGGCTAGCGATATAAGGAATAAAACTTACTAGGTGCCGACCAAAAATTTTGAGTTTCGGTCAAAAAACCAGTTTTTGAACCAAAAAATTTTGAATTTCACCCCACAACCTGGAGACCGGGACACGGATCGCGGACCAGAATTCAGGGATGAAGGGTGAGGACTATTTCAACTATAAACTAACGTTATTTTTGAAAAAGAATTTGGAAAAACAATTAATTTTGATGATTTACTATGAAAATTCGAAAAATTCCCGAGTGTTAGTAGGGATGAAGTCCCGACGCGCGTGTAAATGCGTGCGATATGGTCAGAACTTAGGCGGAGGCCTAGTTTGGTCTAAAAACGCTGAAAACAGCTTCAAAATCGCACGTCTGGAAGCGAAGATATCAACGTTTGTGTTTTAAATTCAATCCCTTAGGTAGATTTTGGGTACTAACAGGAATGTATGAAAAAACTATTTTTTAGAAAAAGGTATGTTTTATTCGGGCTAGGGGCGCGGGCGAGGTGTCCAGAGACGCGTGTCCGTGCGGGCTAGCGATATAAGGAATAAAACTTACTAGGTGCCGACCAAAAATTTTGAGTTTCGGTCAAAAAACCAGTTTTTGAACCAAAAAATTTTGAATTTCACCCCACAACCTGGAGACCGGGACACGGATCGCGGACCAGAATTCAGGGATGAAGGGTGAGGACTATTTCAACTATAAACTAACGTTATTTTTGAAAAAGAATTTGGAAAAACAATTAATTTTGATGATTTACTATGAAAATTCGAAAAATTCCCGAGTGTTAGTAGGGATGAAGTCCCGACGCGCGTGTAAATGCGTGCGATATGGTCAGAACTTAGGCGGAGGCCTAGTTTGGTCTAAAAACGCTGAAAACAGCTTCAAAATCGCACGTCTGGAAGCGAAGATATCAACGTTTGTGTTTTAAATTCAATCCCTTAGGTAGATTTTGGGTACTAACAGGAATGTATGAAAAAACTATTTTTTAGAAAAAGGTATGTTTTATTCGGGCTAGGGGCGCGGGCGAGGTGTCCAGAGACGCGTGTCCGCGCGGGCTAGCGATATAAGGAATAAAACTTACTAGGTGCCGACCAAAAATTTTGAGTTTCGGTCAAAAAACCAGTTTTTGAACCAAAAAATTTTGAATTTCACCCCACAACCTGGAGACCGGGACACGGATCGCGGACCAGAATTCAGGGATGAAGGGTGAGGACTATTTCAACTATAAACTAACGTTATTTTTGAAAAAGAATTTGGAAAAACAATTAATTTTGATGATTTACTATGAAAATTCGAAAAATTCCCGAGTGTTAGTAGGGATGAAGTCCCGACGCGCGTGTAAATGCGTGCGGTATGGTCAGAACTTAGGCGGAGGCCTAGTTTGGTCTAAAAACGCTGAAAACAGCTTCAAAATCGCACGTCTGGAAGCGAAGATATCAACGTTTGTGTTTTAAATTCAATCCCTTAGGTAGATTTTGGGTACTAACAGGAATGTATGAAAAAACTATTTTTTAGAAAAAGGTATGTTTTATTCGGGCTAGGGGCGCGGGCGAGGTGTCCAGAGACGCGTGTCCGCGCGGGCTAGCGATATAAGGAATAAAACTTACTAGGTGCCGACCAAAAATTTTGAGTTTCGGTCAAAAAACCAGTTTTTGAACCAAAAAATTTTGAATTTCACCCCACAACCTGGAGACCGGGACACGGATCGCGGACCAGAATTCAGGGATGAAGGGTGAGGACTATTTCAACTATAAACTAACGTTATTTTTGAAAAAGAATTTGGAAAAACAATTAATTTTGATGATTTACTATGAAAATTCGAAAAATTCCCGAGTGTTAGTAGGGATGAAGTCCCGACGCGCGTGTAAATGCGTGCGATATGGTCAGAACTTAGGCGGAGGCCTAGTTTTGTCTAAAAACGCTGAAAACAGCTTCAAAATCGCACGTCTGGAAGCGAAGATATCAACGTTTGTGTTTTAAATTCAATCCCTTAGGTAGATTTTGGGTACTAACAGGAATGTATGAAAAAACTATTTTTTAGAAAAAGGTATGTTTTATTCGGGCTAGGGGCGCGGGCGAGGTGTCCAGAGACGCGTGTCCGCGCGGGCTAGCGATATAAGGAATAAAACTTACTAGGTGCCGACCAAAAATTTTGAGTTTCGGTCAAAAAACCAGTTTTTGAACCAACAAATTTTGAATTTCACCCCACAACCTGGAGACCGGGACACGGATCGCGGACCAGAATTCAGGGATGAAGGGTGAGGACTATTTCAACTATAAACTAACGTTATTTTTGAAAAAGAATTTGGAAAAACAATTAATTTTGATGATTTACTATGAAAATTCGAAAAATTCCCGAGTGTTAGTAGGGATGAAGTCCCGACGCGCGTGTAAATGCGTGCGATATGGTCAGAACTTAGGCGGAGGCCTAGTTTGGTCTAAAAACGCTGAAAACAGCTTCAAA
The DNA here is from genome assembly GCA_941918905.2 of Xestia sexstrigata. Taxonomy (NCBI): domain Eukaryota; kingdom Metazoa; phylum Arthropoda; class Insecta; order Lepidoptera; family Noctuidae; genus Xestia; species Xestia sexstrigata. The sequence goes on from OW799211.2 coordinate 22,622,834, forward strand.
ATCGCACGTCTGGAAGCGAAGATATCAACGTTTGTGTTTTAAATTCAATCCCTTAGGTAGATTTTGGGTACTAACAGGAATGTATGAAAAAACTATTTTTTAGAAAAAGGTATGTTTTATTCGGGCTAGGGGCGCAGGCGAGGTGTCCAGAGACGCGTGTCCGCGCGGGCTAGCGATATAAGGAATAAAACTTACTAGGTGCCGACCAAAAATTTTGAGTTTCGGTCAAAAAACCAGTTTTTGAACCAAAAAATTTTGAATTTCACCCCACAACCTGGAGACCGGGACACGGATCGCGGACCAGAATTCAGGGATGAAGGGTGAGGACTATTTCAACTATAAACTAACGTTATTTTTGAAAAAGAATTTGGAAAAACAATTAATTTTGATGATTTACTATGAAAATTCGAAAAATTCCCGAGTGTTAGTAGGGATGAAGTCCCGACGCGCGTGTAAATGCGTGCGATATGGTCAGAACTTAGGCGGAGGCCTAGTTTGGTCTAAAAACGCTGAAAACAGCTTCAAAATCGCACGTCTGGAAGCGAAGATATCAACGTTTGTGTTTTAAATTCAATCCCTTAGGTAGATTTTGGGTACTAACAGGAATGTATGAAAAAACTATTTTTTAGAAAAAGGTATGTTTTATTCGGGCTAGGGGCGCGGGCGAGGTGTCCAGAGACGCGTGTCCGCGCGGGCTAGCGATATAAGGAATAAAACTTACTAGGTGCCGACCAAAAATTTTGAGTTTCGGTCAAAAAACCAGTTTTTGAACCAAAAAATTTTGAATTTCACCCCACAACCTGGAGACCGGGACACGGATCGCGGACCAGAATTCAGGGATGAAGGGTGAGGACTATTTCAACTATAAACTAACGTTATTTTTGAAAAAGAATTTGGAAAAACAATTAATTTTGATGATTTACTATGAAAATTCGAAAAATTCCCGAGTGTTAGTAGGGATGAAGTCCCGACGCGCGTGTAAATGCGTGCGATATGGTCAGAACTTAGGCGGAGGCCTAGTTTGGTCTAAAAACGCTGAAAACAGCTTCAAAATCGCACGTCTGGAAGCGAAGATATCAACGTTTGTGTTTTAAATTCAATCCCTTAGGTAGATTTTGGGTACTAACAGGAATGTATGAAAAAACTATTTTTTAGAAAAAGGTATGTTTTATTCGGGCTAGGGGCGCGGGCGAGGTGTCCAGAGACGCGTGTCCGCGCGGGCTAGCGATATAAGGAATAAAACTTACTAGGTGCCGACCAAAAATTTTGAGTTTCGGTCAAAAAACCAGTTTTTGAACCAAAAAATTTTGAATTTCACCCCACAACCTGGAGACCGGGACACGGATCGCGGACCAGAATTCAGGGATGAAGGGTGAGGACTATTTCAACTATAAACTAACGTTATTTTTGAAAAAGAATTTGGAAAAACAATTAATTTTGATGATTTACTATGAAAATTCGAAAAATTCCCGAGTGTTAGTAGGGATGAAGTCCCGACGCGCGTGTAAATGCGTGCGATATGGTCAGAACTTAGGCGGAGGCCTAGTTTGGTCTAAAAACGCTGAAAACAGCTTCAAAATCGCACGTCTGGAAGCGAAGATATCAACGTTTGTGTTTTAAATTCAATCCCTTAGGTAGATTTTGGGTACTAACAGGAATGTATGAAAAAACTATTTTTTAGAAAAAGGTATGTTTTATTCGGGCTAGGGGCGCGGGCGAGGTGTCCAGAGACGCGTGTCCGCGCGGGCTAGCGATATAAGGAATAAAACTTACTAGGTGCCGACCAAAAATTTTGAGTTTCGGTCAAAAAACCAGTTTTTGAACCAACAAATTTTGAATTTCACCCCACAACCTGGAGACCGGGACACGGATCGCGGACCAGAATTCAGGGATGAAGGGTGAGGACTATTTCAACTATAAACTAACGTTATTTTTGAAAAAGAATTTGGAAAAACCATTAATTTTGATGATTTACTATGAAAATTCGAAAAATTCCCGAGTGTTAGTAGGGATGAAGTCCCGACGCGCGTGTAAATGCGTGCGATATGGTCAGAACTTAGGCGGAGGCCTAGTTTGGTCTAAAAACGCTGAAAACAGCTTCAAAATCGCACGTCTGGAAGCGAAGATATCAACGTTTGTGTTTTAAATTCAATCCCTTAGGTAGATTTTGGGTACTAACAGGAATGTATGAAAAAACTATTTTTTAGAAAAAGGTATGTTTTATTCGGGCTAGGGGCGCGGGCGAGGTGTCCAGAGACGCGTGTCCGCGCGGGCTAGCGATATAAGGAATAAAACTTACTAGGTGCCGACCAAAAATTTTGAGTTTCGGTCAAAAAACCAGTTTTTGAACCAAAAAATTTTGAATTTCACCCCACAACCTGGAGACCGGGACACGGATCGCGGACCAGAATTCAGGGATGAAGGGTGAGGACTATTTCAACTATAAACTAACGTTATTTTTGAAAAAGAATTTGGAAAAACAATTAATTTTGATGATTTACTATGAAAATTCGAAAAATTCCCGAGTGTTAGTAGGGATGAAGTCCCGACGCGCGTGTAAATGCGTGCGATATGGTCAGAACTTAGGCGGAGGCCTAGTTTGGTCTAAAAACGCTGAAAACAGCTTCAAAATCGCACGTCTGGAAGCGAAGATATCAACGTTTGTGTTTTAAATTCAATCCCTTAGGTAGATTTTGGGTACTAACAGGAATGTATGATAAAACTATTTTTTAGAAAAAGGTATGTTTTATTCGGGCTAGGGGCGCGGGCGAGGTGTCCAGAGACGCGTGTCCGCGCGGGCTAGCGATATAAGGAATAAAACTTACTAGGTGCCGACCAAAAATTTTGAGTTTCGGTCAAAAAACCAGTTTTTGAACCAAAAAATTTTGAATTTCACCCCACAACCTGGAGACCGGGACACGGATCGCGGACCAGAATTCAGGGATGAAGGGTGAGGACTATTTCAACTATAAACTAACGTTATTTTTGAAAAAGAATTTGGAAAAACAATTAATTTTGATGATTTACTATGAAAATTCGAAAAATTCCCGAGTGTTAGTAGGGATGAAGTCCCGACGCGCGTGTAAATGCGTGCGATATGGTCAGAACTTAGGCGGAGGCCTAGTTTGGTCTAAAAACGCTGAAAACAGCTTCAAAATCGCACGTCTGGAAGCGAAGATATCAACGTTTGTGTTTTAAATTCAATCCCTTAGGTAGATTTTGGGTACTAACAGGAATGTATGAAAAAACTATTTTTTAGAAAAAGGTATGTTTTATTCGGGCTAGGGGCGCGGGCGAGGTGTCCAGAGACGCGTGTCCGCGCGGGCTAGCGATATAAGGAATAAAACTTACTAGGTGCCGACCAAAAATTTTGAGTTTCGGTCAAAAAACCAGTTTTTGAACCAAAAAATTTTGAATTTCACCCCACAACCTGGAGACCGGGACACGGATCGCGGACCAGAATTCAGGGATGAAGGGTGAGGACTATTTCAACTATAAACTAACGTTATTTTTGAAAAAGAATTTGGAAAAACAATTAATTTTGATGATTTACTATGAAAATTCGAAAAATTCCCGAGTGTTAGTAGGGATGAAGTCCCGACGCGCGTGTAAATGCGTGCGATATGGTCAGAACTTAGGCGGAGGCCTAGTTTGGTCTAAAAACGCTGAAAACAGCTTCAAAATCGCACGTCTGGAAGCGAAGATATCAACGTTTGTGTTTTAAATTCAATCCCTTAGGTAGATTTTGGGTACTAACAGGAATGTATGAAAAAACTATTTTTTAGAAAAAGGTATGTTTTATTCGGGCTAGGGGCGCGGGCGAGGTGTCCAGAGACGCGTGTCCGCGCGGGCTAGCGATATAAGGAATAAAACTTACTAGGTGCCGACCAAAAATTTTGAGTTTCGGTCAAAAAACCAGTTTTTGAACCAAAAAATTTTGAATTTCACCCCACAACCTGGAGACCGGGACACGGATCGCGGACCAGAATTCAGGGATGAAGGGTGAGGACTATTTCAACTATAAACTAACGTTATTTTTGAAAAAGAATTTGGAAAAACAATTAATTTTGATGATTTACTATGAAAATTCGAAAAATTCCCGAGTGTTAGTAGGGATGAAGTCCCGACGCGCGTGTAAATGCGTGCGATATGGTCAGAACTTAGGCGGAGGCCTAGTTTGGTCTAAAAACGCTGAAAACAGCTTCAAAATCGCACGTCTGGAAGCGAAGATATCAACGTTTGTGTTTTAAATTCAATCCCTTAGGTAGATTTTGGGTACTAACAGGAATGTATGAAAAAACTATTTTTTAGAAAAAGGTATGTTTTATTCGGGCTAGGGGCGCGGGCGAGGTGTCCAGAGACGCGTGTCCGCGCGGGCTAGCGATATAAGGAATAAAACTTACTAGGTGCCGACCAAAAATTTTGAGTTTCGGTCAAAAAACCAGTTTTTGAACCAAAAAATTTTGAATTTCACCCCACAACCTGGAGACCGGGACACGGATCGCGGACCAGAATTCAGGGATGAAGGGTGAGGACTATTTCAACTATAAACTAACGTTATTTTTGAAAAAGAATTTGGAAAAACAATTAATTTTGATGATTTACTATGAAAATTCGAAAAATTCCCGAGTGTTAGTAGGGATGAAGTCCCGACGCGCGTGTAAATGCGTGCGATATGGTCAGAACTTAGGCGGAGGCCTAGTTTGGTCTAAAAACGCTGAAAACAGCTTCAAAATCGCACGTCTGGAAGCGAAGATATCAACGTTTGTGTTTTAAATTCAATCCCTTAGGTAGATTTTGGGTACTAACAGGAATGTATGAAAAAACTATTTTTTAGAAAAAGGTATGTTTTATTCGGGCTAGGGGCGCGGGCGAGGTGTCCAGAGACGCGTGTCCGCGCGGGCTAGCGATATAAGGAATAAAACTTACTAGGTGCCGACCAAAAATTTTGAGTTTCGGTCAAAAAACCAGTTTTTGAACCAAAAAATTTTGAATTTCACCCCACAACCTGGAGACCGGGACACGGATCGCGGACCAGAATTCAGGGATGAAGGGTGAGGACTATTTCAACTATAAACTAACGTTATTTTTGAAAAAGAATTTGGAAAAACAATTAATTTTGATGATTTACTATGAAAATTCGAAAAATTCCCGAGTGTTAGTAGGGATGAAGTCCCGACGCGCGTGTAAATGCGTGCGATATGGTCAGAACTTAGGCGGAGGCCTAGTTTGGTCTAAAAACGCTGAAAACAGCTTCAAAATCGCACGTCTGGAAGCGAAGATATCAACGTTTGTGTTTTAAATTCAATCCCTTAGGTAGATTTTGGGTACTAACAGGAATGTATGAAAAAACTATTTTTTAGAAAAAGGTATGTTTTATTCGGGCTAGGGGCGCGGGCGAGGTGTCCAGAGACGCGTGTCCGCGCGGGCTAGCGATATAAGGAATAAAACTTACTAGGTGCCGACCAAAAATTTTGAGTTTCGGTCAAAAAACCAGTTTTTGAACCAAAAAATTTTGAATTTCACCCCACAACCTGGAGACCGGGACACGGATCGCGGACCAGAATTCAGGGATGAAGGGTGAGGACTATTTCAACTATAAACTAACGTTATTTTTGAAAAAGAATTTGGAAAAACAATTAATTTTGATGATTTACTATGAAAATTCGAAAAATTCCCGAGTGTTAGTAGGGATGAAGTCCCGACGCGCGTGTAAATGCGTGCGATATGGTCAGAACTTAGGCGGAGGCCTAGTTTGGTCTAAAAACGCTGAAAACAGCTTCAAAATCGCACGTCTGGAAGCGAAGATATCAACGTTTGTGTTTTAAATTCAATCCCTTAGGTAGATTTTGGGTACTAACAGGAATGTATGAATAAACTATTTTTTAGAAAAAGGTATGTTTTATTCGGGCTAGGGGCGCGGGCGAGGTGTCCAGAGACGCGTGTCCGCGCGGGCTAGCGATATAAGGAATAAAACTTACTAGGTGCCGACCAAAAATTTTGAGTTTCGGTCAAAAAACCAGTTTTTGAACCAAAAAATTTTGAATTTCACCCCACAACCTGGAGACCGGGACACGGATCGCGGACCAGAATTCAGGGATGAAGGGTGAGGACTATTTCAACTATAAACTAACGTTATTTTTGAAAAAGAATTTGGAAAAACAATTAATTTTGATGATTTACTATGAAAATTCGAAAAATTCCCGAGTGTTAGTAGGGATGAAGTCCCGACGCGCGTGTAAATGCGTGCGATATGGTCAGAACTTAGGCGGAGGCCTAGTTTGGTCTAAAAACGCTGAAAACAGCTTCAAAATCGCACGTCTGGAAGCGAAGATATCAACGTTTGTGTTTTAAATTCAATCCCTTAGGTAGATTTTGGGTACTAACAGGAATGTATGAAAAAACTATTTTTTAGAAAAAGGTATGTTTTATTCGGGCTAGGGGCGCGGGCGAGGTGTCCAGAGACGCGTGTCCGCGCGGGCTAGCGATATAAGGAATAAAACTTACTAGGTGCCGACCAAAAATTTTGAGTTTCGGTCAAAAAACCAGTTTTTGAACCAAAAAATTTTGAATTTCACCCCACAACCTGGAGACCGGGACACGGATCGCGGACCAGAATTCAGGGATGAAGGGTGAGGACTATTTCAACTATAAACTAACGTTATTTTTGAAAAAGAATTTGGAAAAACAATTAATTTTGATGATTTACTATGAAAATTCGAAAAATTCCCGAGTGTTAGTAGGGATGAAGTCCCGACGCGCGTGTAAATGCGTGCGATATGGTCAGAACTTAGGCGGAGGCCTAGTTTGGTCTAAAAACGCTGAAAACAGCTTCAAAATCGCACGTCTGGAAGCGAAGATATCAACGTTTGTGTTTTAAATTCAATCCCTTTTTTTTTTTTTTTTTTTTTTTTTTTTTTTCGGATGGGAAATCATCAAATGACTTCTCCCGCTCTGGGCGGAGCAGGAGGGAGTGTCAGACTTTTACTGACTAAAACCCATCCATGTTCCTTCATCGCCCTTTGTGTTCCGGGGCCACGGTATCTCTTTCGAATAGTCCCGCAACCCCGGCAGGCATCGGTCCTTTCGGACCCCTTCCTTTTTGCTGACTCTCTTTGAGGCGCGCGTGGAACACGAACGCGCCGTCGACACGGCCTGTCGTCATGAGACGGACGGACGGCGAGCTAGCCCATAGCCCACCGTCCACAGGCCCGCGCCTACGGTGGCCGGGGGCCACGTAGTGGCCCCCGACGCCCGGGGCGTCTCCCGCGGCGGCCGGGACGCTGTGAGGTTCTCTCCCTCTCACGTTCCGCCACCTCCTTCTCTAGCATTACTGCTTCGCAGAAGGAGGTGACGGCGTCCCATTCCGTCTCGCTCCGGACCATGGCTTGCACCAGGGCCGGACGCGAGAGGTCGCCGCCGCCAATCGCCGCTTCGAGGACACGGCAGTGCTCCGCCCACGCGGGGCACACCTCCACCGTGTGCTCCACCGTGTCCTCCGGTCGATCCTCGCAGTGGAAACACCCGGGCGTTTCCTCCCGCCCGATTCGGTGCAGGAACCTCCCGAAAACACCGTGTCCGGTGAGGACCTGCGTCAGGCGGAAGGTGAGGACGCCGTGGCGTCTCTCAAGCCACTCCTCAAAGAGGGGACTTACCGCCACTATTGTGGCGTGCCCTAAATTCAATCCCTTAGGTAGATTTTGGGTACTAACAGGAATGTATGAAAAAACTATTTTTTAGAAAAAGGTATGTTTTATTCGGGCTAGGGGCGCGGGCGAGGTTTCCAGAGACGCGTGTCCGCGCGGGCTAGCGATATAAGGAATAAAACTTACTAGGTGCCGACCAAAAATTTTGAGTTTCGGTCAAAAAACCAGTTTTTGAACCAAAAAATTTTGAATTTCACCCCACAACCTGGAGACCGGGACACGGATCGCGGACCAGAATTCAGGGATGAAGGGTGAGGACTATTTCAACTATACACTAACGTTATTTTTGAAAAAGAATTTGGAAAAACAATTATTTTTGATGATTTACTATGAAAATTCGAAAAATTCCCGAGTGTTAGTAGGGATGAAGTCCCGACGCGCGTGTAAATGCGTGCGATATGGTCAGAACGTAGGCGGAGGCCTAGTTTGGTCTAAAAACGCTGAAAACAGCTTTAAAATCGCACGTCTGGAAGCGAAGATATCAACGTTTGTGTTTTAAATTCAATCCCTTAGGTAGATTTTGGGTACTAACAGGAATGTATGAAAAAACTATTTTTTAGAAAAAGGTATGTTTTATTCGGGCTAGGGGCGCGGGCGAGGTGTCCAGAGACGCGTGTCCGCGCGGGCTAGCGATATAAGGAATAAAACTTACAAGGTGCCGACCAAAAATTTTGAGTTTCGGTCAAAAAACCAGTTTTTGAACCAAAAAATTTTGAATTTCACCCCACAACCTGGAGACCGGGACACGGATCGCGGACCAGAATTCAGGGATGAAGGGTGAGGACTATTTCAACTATACACTAACGTTATTTTTGAAAAAGAATTTGGAAAAACAATTAATTTTGATGATTTACTATGAAAATTCGAAAAATTCCCGAGTGTTAGTAGGGATGAAGTCCCGACGCGCGTGTAAATGCGTGCGATATGGTCAGAACGTAGGCGGAGGCCTAGTTTGGTCTAAAAACGCTGAAAACAGCTTTAAAATCGCACGTCTGGAAGCGAAGATATCAACGTTTGTGTTTTAAATTCAATCCCTTAGGTAGATTTTGGGTGAACCAGGTCCTGAACCTGGTTCGACAGGAGTTGGCTTCCTTCCAGGCGCGGTTCGCCGTCCTGGAGGGAATTGTCCTGCGTCCTCCCCTGGCGGCAAGCAAGGCAGCCACGGGCCCGAAGGCGGCCTCCTACGCGGCTGCTGCGGCTAACGCACCTGGACCGGGGCCGTCCAGCCAGCCCTCCGGCAGGGCTGTGGCACCCCTCTCCCCCGAAAAGCCGGCTCCGGCGAAACCGGCACCGGCTAAAAAGGGGGGTAAAAAAGGAAAGGGCAAGGCGGCTGCACAGGTGGACACTGCGCCAACGCCAGTGCCTACGGCGAATGGACCAGTGCCTGCGGCACGGCAGCCACCGCCGCCACCACCGCCCCACCAGCCCCCTACACCTCCCTCGGCTGAAGCCGGATGGCAGGTGGTCGGGGAGGAAAAGAAGGGGCGAAAGGCGGCCAAAAAGGCCCGAAAGGAGGAGCGGCAGCGCCAGCACAGGGCGCGAAAAATCGCGGCTAGGCTCCGCTCCCCGAAGACCGCGGCTGTAGTGATAACACTACAGCCGGAAGCGGAAAAGAGGGGCGTGTCCTACCGCGACCTGCTGGCGAAGGCGAAGGAGACGGTGGATCTCGGGGAGCTCGGGATCACCGGGGGCCTCCGGCTTAAAGTCACCGCGACGGGGGCACGCATGCTGGAGATCCCCGGTGAAACCAGCGGCTCGTCCGCTGACGCTCTGGCGGAAAAGCTCAGAGCGTCCCTAAACGCGGACGAGGCCCGAGTGTCCAGGCCCGTGAGATGCGCAGACCTGCGCATTCTGGGTCTGGACGACTCGGTGACCAAGGAGGAGGTGGTGGCCGCTGTCGCCAGGTCCGGTGGGTGTCCTGCTGAGCAGGTCAGGGCAGGCGCCCTACGCCCGGACCTCACGGGTATGCATACCGTTACGGTATGCTGCCCTGTGACGGCGGCCAAAGCTATAGTGGAGGGCCGTAGGCTACTGGTGGGCTGGGTTTCAGCGCAGGTGAAGCTGCTGGAGCCCAGACCTCTGAGGTGCTATCGCTGCCACGTGGGACACCACGTGTCAGTACAGTGCGCCTCGGAGGTTGACCGCAGCGGCCTCTGCTTCCGCTGCAGCCAGCCGGGTCACGTGTCCGCAGCTTGCTGCGCCACACCGCACTGCGGTGCATGTGCGGCGGCTGGCAAGCCGGCCGATCACCGGGCTGGGAGCAAGGCCTGCGCTCCACCCACCAAAGCAACCAGAGGCAAGGGTAGGCCCTCCGCCGCCACCGCCACCGTCGCCTCCGCCGCAGCCGTAACTGCCGCCGCTGCCGCTGTCGCCGCCACAGTGGGGCCCTCACAAGGGGCCAGGGAGGAGGAAGCGGTAATGGAGTGCCAATAACGGCCCCATTACGCTTCCTCCAAGCGAATATCAACCACTGCGCCTGTGCTCAGGATCTGTTGCTCCAGAGCATGGCGCAGTGGTCGATTAATATCGCTGTGGTCGCTGAGCCGTATTTTGTCCTGCCCAGGGAAGACTGGGTGGCGGACCTTAGCGGCTCAGTGACCATAGTGTCGTCGGCCGCCGCCGGTACTCCGATCCTTGAAGGTGTCAGGAGGGGTCAGGGGTGCGTAGCAGCACGGTTCGGGGAGATTGTAGTGGTGGGAGTCTACTTCTCCCCGAGCCGAACTCTCGCCGAGTTCCACAACTCTCTCGCAGAGTTGAGTGTTGTCGTCGGAAACCATTCCCTCCCCGTGCTTGTCCTCGGGGACTTCAATGCCAAGAACTTGGCTTGGGGTTCTCGTTGCACAGACGTGCGGGGACGGATGGTGGAGGACTGGGCTCTGGAGAAGGGCCTGGTCGTCCTAAATCGGGGTTCTGTCGCTACGTGTGTGCGGATGCGGGGCGAGTCGGTGGTGGACATTTCGTTCGCTAGCCCCGCTCTGTCGCCGCGTGTCGTTGACTGGCGTGTCATGGAGGGGGTGGAGACCTATTCCGACCACCGGTACATCCGGTTTGACGTCTCCACCCAGACCTCAAGCGCGCCGGTCCAACAGGCCCCGGGTGGTCCGCGTTGGGCGCTGAAGCAGCTGGACCGGGAGCTCCTCCTGGAAGCCTCGATCGTGCAGGCCTGGGTGACATCACCAGACAGGCCTGCCGACATTAACAATGAGGCAGGGTGGTTCCAGGAGGCCATGTCCGATATATGCGACGTGGCAATGCCCCGAGTTCGGCCAGGAAGCGCCCGACGTCAGGTGTACTGGTGGTCGCGAGAGCTGACGTCTCTGCGCGAGGCGTGCGTGGCTGCGCGACACCTGTACGCCAGGCATCGCAGGCTCCGCATTCGTCCACCGAATGCGGCAGCCATCGAGGCAGAGCTTTATGAGGGGTACAGAGCGGCAAAGACCGCCCTCCGCGAGGCTGTCCTGCGGGCCAGGGATCTGGCCCGCGAGGAGATGCTGGGGACTCTCGACAGAGATCCGTGGGGGTGCCCTTATAAGATGGTGCGGGATAAACTCCGCACCTGGGCCCCCCCACTGACGCAGAGTCTCCGGCCTGAGCTCGTGGAGGACGTGGTGAGCACTCTGTTCCCCACGCGGGGAGAACATCCCCCCCCGCCTATGGCTCCGCCACCTGCGGTGCTGGAAGCGGACCACCAGGATGACGACGACGACACTCCGGAAGTGACTGGGGTAGACCTGAGAGTGGCGGTACGCAGGCTGAGTGCCAAAAATACCGCCCCGGGACCTGACGGCTTGCCTGGCAAAGCCTGGGTCCTGGCCTCGGAGGCTCTCGGGCCCCGACTGGAGGGGCTCCTAAGCGCATGCTTGGAGAGGGGCCAGTTCCCGCTTCGTTGGAAGACGGGGAAGCTGGTCCTCATTCGGAAGCCGGGGCGCCCTGCGGACTCTCCGTCCGCATACCGGCCCATAGTGTTGCTCGACGAGGTGGGCAAGCTCTTCGAAAGAGTCATTGCAAACCGCCTCGCCGAGCACCTTGCGGGGACGGGGCCGGATCTTGCGGAACACCAGTTTGGTTTCCGCAAGGGGCGCTCTACGGTGGACGCCATCATGCGCGTGAGAGCCCTCACGACGGGGGATGCAGTGTCCCGGGGTGGGGTTGTCTTGGCGGTGTCTCTAGACATCGCCAATGCCTTCAACTCCATGCCCTGGAGCTGCATTAGGGAGGCACTCCGGTATCACCGGGTGCCGACCTACCTTCGTCGTGTGGTCGGGGACTACCTGACGGATAGAGCCGTCATCTACCCCGGTCGCAGCGGAGAATGGAACCGGCGAGAGATGTCGTGCGGTGTTCCGCAGGGATCGGTCCTAGGGCCGTCCTTGTGGAACATCGGGTACGACTGGGTGCTGCGCGCCGACCTCCCTAGCGGCGTCAGCGTGGTCTGCTATGCAGACGACACGCTGGTGCTGGCACAGGGGGGGTCGCACGAGGCGGCGGCCGAAGCTATGACACGCGGGGTTGCGATAGTCGTTGAGAGGATCCGGCAACTGGGTCTCGAGGTGGCATTGCACAAGTCCGAGGCCATGTGCTTTCATGGGCCTCGAAATGCGCCACCTCCGGGATCCTTACTCACGGTAGGAGGGGTATCCATCGGTGTCGAGTCGACTTTGAAGTATCTAGGACTCGTCCTCGACAGCCGGTGGAACTTCGTGGAGCACTTCCGACGTTTGGCCCCCAAACTGGAACGGACTGGGGCTGCCTTCAGGCGGCTCCTGCCCAACCTGGGGGGGCCGAACGCCTCCTGCCGGAGGCTCTACGCGGGAGTCGTGCGGTCCATGGCCCTTTACGGGGCCCCGGTGTGGGCGCGTTCCTTGAGGCTGCGTGCAGCCCACTACCTGAACGCGCCCCAAAAGGTGGTAGCCGTAAGGCTAGCCCGTGGGTACCGCACGATCGCCCGCGAGGCGGCGTGCCTCCTTGCCGGATTGCCGCCATGGGATCTGGAGGCGATAGTCCTCGCGCGCCTGCATGAATGGCGCGCGGAGGCGCTTCGCCGGGGGGAAACTCCGCTGCCGCGACAAATTGTCGCTCAGCGGACAGACTTCCGGCGGGATCTCATGGCGACATGGAGAGAGCGACTGTCGCAACCCCGTGCAGGGCACGCCACGATAGTGGCGATAAGTCCCCTCTTTGAGGAGTGGCTGGAGAGACGCCACGGCGTCCTCACCTTCCGCCTGACGCAGGTCCTCACCGGACACGGTGTTTTCGGGAGGTTCCTGCACCGAATTGGGCGGGAGGAAACGCCCGGGTGTTTCCACTGCGAGGATCGACGGAGGACACGGTGGAGCACACGGTGGAGGTGTGCCCCGCGTGGGCGGAGCACCGCCGTGTCCTCGAAGCGGCGATTGGCGGCGGCGACCTCTCGCGTCCGGCCCTGGTGCAAGCCATGGTCCGGAGCGAGACGGAATGGGACGCCGTCACCTCCTTCTGCGAAGCAGTAATGCTAGAGAAGGAGGGTGGCGGAACGTGAGAGGGAGAGAACCTCACAGCGTCCCGGCCGCCGCGGGAGACGCCCCGGGCGTCGGGGGCCACCACGTGGCCCCCGGCCACCGTAGGCGCGGGCCTGTGGACGGTGGGCTATGGGCTAGCTCGCCGTCCGTCCGTCTCATGACGACAGGCCGTGTCGACGGCGCGTTCGTGTTCCACGCGCGCCTCAAAGAGGACAGCAAGGACCGATGCCTGCCGGGGTTGCGGGACTATTCGAAAGAGATACCGTGGCCCCGGAACACAAAGGGCGATGAAGGAACATGGATGGGTTTTAGTCAGTAAAAGTCTGACACTCCCTCCTGCTCCGCCCAGAGCGGGAGAAGTCATTTGATGATTTCCCATCCGAAAAAAAAAAAAAAAAAAAAAAAAAAAAAAAGGTAGATTTGGGTACTAACAGGAATGTATGAAAAAACTATTTTTAGAAAAAGGTATGTTTATTCGGGCTAGGGCGCGGGCGAGGTGTCCAGAGACGCGTGTCCGCGCGGGCTAGCGATATAAGGAATAAAACTTACTAGGTGCCGACCAAAAATTTTGAGTTTCGGTCAAAAAAACCAGTTTTTGAACCAAAAAAATTTTGAATTTCACCCCACAACCTGGAGACCGGGACACGGATCGCGGACCAGAATTCAGGGATGAAGGGTGAGGACTATTTCAACTATACACTAACGTTATTTTTGAAAAAGAATTTGGAAAAACAATTAATTTTGATGATTTACTATGAAATTCGAAAAATTCCCGAGTGTTAGTAGGGATGAAGTCCCGACGCGCGTGTAAATGCGTGCGATATGGTCAGAACGTAGGCGGAGGCCTAGTTTGGTCTAAAACGCTGAAAACAGCTTTAAAATCGCACGTCTGGAAGCGAAGATATCAACGTTTGTGTTTTAAATTCAATCCTTAGGTAGATTTTGGGTACTAACAGGAATGTATGAAAAAACTATTTTTAGAAAAAGGTATGTTTTATTCGGGCTAGGGGCGCGGGCGAGGTGTCCAGAGACGCGTGTCCGCGCGGGCTAGCGATATAAGGAATAAAACTTACTAGGTGCCGACCAAAAATTTTGAGTTTCGGTCAAAAAAACCAGTTTTTGAACCAAAAAATTTGAATTTCACCCCACAACCTGGAGACCGGGACACGGATCGCGGACCAGAATTCAGGGATGAAGGGTGAGGACTATTTCAACTATACACTAACGTTATTTTTGAAAAAGAATTTGGAAAAAACAATTAATTTTGATGATTTACTATGAAAATTCGAAAAATTCCCGAGTGTTAGTAGGGATGAAGTCCCGACGCGCGTGTAAATGCGTGCGATATGGTCAGAACGTAGGCGGAGGCCTAGTTTGGTCTAAAAACGCTGAAAACAGCTTTAAAATCGCACGTCTGGAAGCGAAGATATCAACGTTTGTGTTTTAAATTCAATCCCTTAGGTAGATTTTGGGTACTAACAGGAATGTATGAAAAAAACTATTTTTTAGAAAAAGGTATGTTTTATTCGGGCTAGGGGCGCGGGCGAGGTGTCCAGAGACGCGTGTCCGCGCGGGCTAGCGATATAAGGAATAAAACTTACTAGGTGCCGACCAAAAATTTTGAGTTTCGGTCAAAAAACCAGTTTTTGAACCAAAAAATTTTGAATTTCACCCCACAACCTGGAGACCGGGACACGGATCGCGGACCAGAATTCAGGGATGAAGGGTGAGGACTATTTCAACTATACACTAACGTTATTTTGAAAAAGAATTTGGAAAAACAATTAATTTTGATGATTTACTATGAAAATTCGAAAAATTCCCGAGTGTTAGTAGGGATGAAGTCCCGACGCGCGTGTAAATGCGTGCGATATGGTCAGAACGTAGGCGGAGGCCTAGTTTGGTCTAAAAACGCTGAAAACAGCTTTAAAATCGCACGTCTGGAAGCGAAGATATCAACGTTTGTGTTTTAAATTCAATCCCTTAGGTAGATTTTGGGTACTAACAGGAATGTATGAAAAAACTATTTTTTAGAAAAAGGTATGTTTTATTCGGGCTAGGGGCGCGGGCGAGGTGTCCAGAGACGCGTGTCCGCGCGGGCTAGCGATATAAGGAATAAAACTTACTAGGTGCCGACCAAAAATTTTGAGTTTCGGTCAAAAAACCAGTTTTTGAACCAAAAAATTTTGAATTTCACCCCACAACCTGGAGACCGGGACACGGATCGCGGACCAGAATTCAGGGATGAAGGGTGAGGACTATTTCAACTATACACTAACGTTATTTTTGAAAAAGAATTTGGAAAAACAATTAATTTTGATGATTTACTATGAAAATTCGAAAAATTCCCGAGTGTTAGTAGGGATGAAGTCCCGACGCGCGTGTAAATGCGTGCGATATGGTCAGAACGTAGGCGGAGGCCTAGTTTGGTCTAAAAACGCTGAAAACAGCTTTAAAATCGCACGTCTGGAAGCGAAGATATCAACGTTTGTGTTTTAAATTCAATCCCTTAGGTAGATTTTGGGTACTAACAGGAATGTATGAAAAAACTATTTTTTAGAAAAAGGTATGTTTTATTCGGGCTAGGGGCGCGGGCGAGGTGTCCAGAGACGCGTGTCCGCGCGGGCTAGCGATATAAGGAATAAAACTTACTAGGTGCCGACCAAAAATTTTGAGTTTCGGTCAAAAAACCAGTTTTTGAACCAAAAAATTTTGAATTTCACCCCACAACCTGGAGACCGGGACACGGATCGCGGACCAGAATTCAGGGATGAAGGGTGAGGACTATTTCAACTATACACTAACGTTATTTTTGAAAAAGAATTTGGAAAAACAATTAATTTTGATGATTTACTATGAAAATTCGAAAAATTCCCGAGTGTTAGTAGGGATGAAGTCCCGACGCGCGTGTAAATGCGTGCGATATGGTCAGAACGTAGGCGGAGGCCTAGTTTGGTCTAAAAACGCTGAAAACAGCTTTAAAATCGCACGTCTGGAAGCGAAGATATCAACGTTTGTGTTTTAAATTCAATCCCTTAGGTAGATTTTGGGTACTAACAGGAATGTATGAAAAAACTATTTTTTAGAAAAAGGTATGTTTTATTCGGGCTAGGGGCGCGGGCGAGGTGTCCAGAGACGCGTGTCCGCGCGGGCTAGCGATATAAGGAATAAAACTTACTAGGTGCCGACCAAAAATTTTGAGTTTCGGTCAAAAAACCAGTTTTTGAACCAAAAAATTTTGAATTTCACCCCACAACCTGGAGACCGGGACACGGATCGCGGACCAGAATTCAGGGATGAAGGGTGAGGACTATTTCAACTATACACTAACGTTATTTTTGAAAAAGAATTTGGAAAAACAATTAATTTTGATGATTTACTATGAAAATTCGAAAAATTCCCGAGTGTTAGTAGGGATGAAGTCCCGACGCGCGTGTAAATGCGTGCGATATGGTCAGAACGTAGGCGGAGGCCTAGTTTGGTCTAAAAACGCTGAAAACAGCTTTAAAATCGCACGTCTGGAAGCGAAGATATCAACGTTTGTGTTTTAAATTCAATCCCTTAGGTAGATTTTGGGTACTAACAGGAATGTATGAAAAAACTATTTTTTAGAAAAAGGTATGTTTTATTCGGGCTAGGGGCGCGGGCGAGGTGTCCAGAGACGCGTGTCCGCGCGGGCTAGCGATATAAGGAATAAAACTTACTAGGTGCCGACCAAAAATTTTGAGTTTCGGTCAAAAAACCAGTTTTTGAACCAAAAAATTTTGAATTTCACCCCACAACCTGGAGACCGGGACACGGATCGCGGACCAGAATTCAGGGATGAAGGGTGAGGACTATTTCAACTATACACTAACGTTATTTTTGAAAAAGAATTTGGAAAAACAATTAATTTTGATGATTTACTATGAAAATTCGAAAAATTCCCGAGTGTTAGTAGGGATGAAGTCCCGACGCGCGTGTAAATGCGTGCGATATGGTCAGAACGTAGGCGGAGGCCTAGTTTGGTCTAAAAACGCTGAAAACAGCTTTAAAATCGCACGTCTGGAAGCGAAGATATCAACGTTTGTGTTTTAAATTCAATCCCTTAGGTAGATTTTGGGTACTAACAGGAATGTATGAAAAAACTATTTTTTAGAAAAAGGTATGTTTTATTCGGGCTAGGGGCGCGGGCGAGGTGTCCAGAGACGCGTGTCCGCGCGGGCTAGCGATATAAGGAATAAAACTTACTAGGTGCCGACCAAAAATTTTGAGTTTCGGTCAAAAAACCAGTTTTTGAACCAAAAAAATTTTGAATTTCACCCCACAACCTGGAGACCGGGACACGGATCGCGGACCAGAATTCAGGGATGAAGGGTGAGGACTATTTCAACTATACACTAACGTTATTTTTGAAAAAGAATTTGGAAAAACAATTAATTTTGATGATTTACTATGAAAATTCGAAAAATTCCCGAGTGTTAGTAGGGATGAAGTCCCGACGCGCGTGTAAATGCGTGCGATATGGTCAGAACGTAGGCGGAGGCCTAGTTTGGTCTAAAAACGCTGAAAACAGCTTTAAAATCGCACGTCTGGAAGCGAAGATATCAACGTTTGTGTTTTAAATTCAATCCCTTAGGTAGATTTTGGGTACTAACAGGAATGTATGAAAAAACTATTTTTTAGAAAAAGGTATGTTTTATTCGGGCTAGGGGCGCGGGCGAGGTGTCCAGAGACGCGTGTCCGCGCGGGCTAGCGATATAAGGAATAAAACTTACTAGGTGCCGACCAAAAATTTTGAGTTTCGGTCAAAAAACCAGTTTTTGAACCAAAAAATTTTGAATTTCACCCCACAACCTGGAGACCGGGACACGGATCGCGGACCAGAATTCAGGGATGAAGGGTGAGGACTATTTCAACTATAAACTAACGTTTTTTTTGAAAAAGAATTTGGAAAAACAATTAATTTTGATGATTTACTATGAAAATTCGAAAAATTCCCGAGTGTTAGTAGGGATGAAGTCCCGACGCGCGTGTAAATGCGTGCGATATGGTCAGAACGTAGGCGGAGGCCTAGTTTGGTCTAAAAACGCTGAAAACAGCTTTAAAATCGCACGTCTGGAAGCGAAGATATCAACGTTTGTGTTTTAAATTCAATCCCTTAGGTAGATTTTGGGTACTAACAGGAATGTATGAAAAAACTATTTTTTAGAAAAAGGTATGTTTTATTCGGGCTAGGGGCGCGGGCGAGGTGTCCAGAGACGCGTGTCCGCGCGGGCTAGCGATATAAGGAATAAAACTTACTAGGTGCCGACCAAAAATTTTGAGTTTCGGTCAAAAAACCAGTTTTTGAACCAAAAAATTTTGAATTTCACCCCACAACCTGGAGACCGGGACACGGATCGCGGACCAGAATTCAGGGATGAAGGGTGAGGACTATTTCAACTATACACTAACGTTATTTTTGAAAAAGAATTTGGAAATACAATTAATTTTGATGATTTACTATGAAAATTCGAAAAATTCCCGAGTGTTAGTAGGGATGAAGTCCCGACGCGCGTGTAAATGCGTGCGATATGGTCAGAACGTAGGCGGAGGCCTAGTTTGGTCTAAAAACGCTGAAAACAGCTTTAAAATCGCACGTCTGGAAGCGAAGATATCAACGTTTGTGTTTTAAATTCAATCCCTTAGGTAGATTTTGGGTACTAACAGGAATGTATGAAAAAACTATTTTTTAGAAAAAGGTATGTTTTATTCGGGCTAGGGGCGCGGGCGAGGTGTCCAGAGACGCGTGTCCGCGCGGGCTAGCGATATAAGGTATAAAACTTACTAGGTGCCGACCAAAAATTTTGAGTTTCGGTCAAAAAACCAGTTTTTGAACCAAAAAATTTTGAATTTCACCCCACAACCTGGAGACCGGGACACGGATCGCGGACCAGAATTCAGGGATGAAGGGTGAGGACTATTTCAACTATACACTAACGTTATTTTTGAAAAAGAATTTGGAAAAACAATTAATTTTGATGATTTACTATGAAAATTCGAAAAATTCCCGAGTGTTAGTAGGGATGAAGTCCCGACGCGCGTGTAAATGCGTGCGATATGGTCAGAACGTAGGCGGAGGCCTAGTTTGGTCTAAAAACGCTGAAAACAGCTTTAAAATCGCACGTCTGGAAGCGAAGATATCAACGTTTGTGTTTTAAATTCAATCCCTTAGGTAGATTTTGGGTACTAACAGGAATGTATGAAAAAACTATTTTTTAGAAAAAGGTATGTTTTATTCGGGCTAGGGGCGCGGGCGAGGTGTCCAGAGACGCGTGTCCGCGCGGGCTAGCGATATAAGGAATAAAACTTACTAGGTGCCGACCAAAAATTTTGAGTTTCGGTCAAAAAACCAGTTTTTGAACCAAAAAATTTTGAATTTCACCCCACAACCTGGAGACCGGGACACGGATCGCGGACCAGAATTCAGGGATGAAGGGTGAGGACTATTTCAACTATACACTAACGTTATTTTTGAAAAAGAATTTGGAAAAACAATTAATTTTGATGATTTACTATGAAAATTCGAAAAATTCCCGAGTGTTAGTAGGGATGAAGTCCCGACGCGCGTGTAAATGCGTGCGATATGGTCAGAACGTAGGCGGAGGCCTAGTTTGGTCTAAAAACGCTGAAAACAGCTTTAAAATCGCACGTCTGGAAGCGAAGATATCAACGTTTGTGTTTTAAATTCAATCCCTTTTTTTTTTTTTTTTTTTTTTCGGATGGGAAATCATCAAATGACTTCTCCCGCTCTGGGCGGAGCAGGAGGGAGTGTCAGACTTTTACTGACTAAAACCCATCCATGTTCCTTCATCGCCCTTTGTGTTCCGGGGCCACGGTATCTCTTTCGAATAGTCCCGCAACCCCGGCAGGCATCGGTCCTTTCGGACCCCTTCCTTTTTGCTGACTCTCTTTGAGGCGCGCGTGGAACACGGACGCGCCGTCGACACGGCCTGTCGTCATAAGACGGACGGACGGCGAGCTAGCCCATAGCCCACCGTCCACAGGCCCGCGCCTACGGTGGCCGGGGGCCACGTGGTGGCCCCCGACGCCCGGGGCGTCTCCCGCGGCAGCCGGGACGCTGTGAGGTTCTCTCCCTCTCACGTTCCGCCACCTCCTTCTCTAGCATTACTGCTTCGCAGAAGGAGGTGACGGCGTCCCATTCCGTCTCGCTCTGGACCATGGCTTGCACCAGGGCCGGACGCGAGAGGTCGCCGCCGCCGCCAATCGCCGCTTCGAGGACACGGCGGTGCTCCGCCCACGCGGGGCACACCTCCACCGTGTGCTCCACCGTGTCCTCCGGTCGATCCTCGCAATGGAAACACCCGGGCGTTTCCTCCCGCCCGATTCGGTGCAGGAACCTCCCGAAAACACCGTGTCCGGTGAGGACCTGCGTCAGGCGGAAGGTGAGGACGCCGTGGCGTCTCTCAAGCCACTCCTCAAAGAGGGGACTTACCGCCACTATTGTGGCGTGCCCTGCACGGGGTTGCGACAGTCGCTCTCTCCATGTCGCCATGAGATCACGCCGGAAGTCTGTCCGCTGCGCGACAATTTGTCGCGGCAGCGGAGTTTCCCCCCGGCGTAGCACCTCCGCGCGCCATTCATGTAGGCGCGCGAGGACTATCGCCTCCAGATCCCATGGCGGCAATCCGGCAAGGAGGCACGCCGCCTCACGGGAGATCGTGCGGTACCCACGGGCCAGCCTTACGGCTACCACCTTTTGGGGCGCGTTGAGGTAGTGGGCTGCACGCAGCCTCAAGGAACGCGCCCACACCGGGGCCCCGTAAAGGGCCATGGACCGCACGACCCCCGCGTAGAGCTTCCGGCAGGAGGCGTTTGGCCCCCCCAGGTTGGGCAGGAGCCACCTGAAGGCAGCCCCGGTCCGTTCCAGTTTGGGGGCCAAACGTCGGAAATGCTCCACGAAGTTCCATCGGCTGTCGAGGACGAGTCCCAGGTACTTAAGCGTCGACTCGACGCCGACGGATACCCCTCCCACCGTCAGTGTGGATCCCGGAGGTGGCGCATTCCGAGGCCCATGAAAGCACATGGCCTCGGACTTGTGCAATGCCACCTCGAGACCCAGTTGCCGGATCCTCTCAACGACTATCGCAACCCCGCGTGTCATAGCTTCGGCCGCCGCCTCGTGCGACCCCCCCTGTGCCAGTACCAGCGTGTCGTCAGCGTAGCAAACTACGCTGACACCGCTAGGGAGGTCGGCGCGCAGCACCCAGTCGTACCCGATGTTCCACAAGGATGGCCCTAGAACCGATCCCTGCGGAACACCGCACGACATCTCTCGCCGGTTCCATTCTCCACTGCGACCGGGGTAAATGACTGCCCTGTCCGTCAGGTAGTCCCCGACCACTCGACGGAGGTAGGTCGGCACCCGGTGATACCGGAGTGCCTCCCTTATGCAGCTCCAGGGCATGGAGTTGAAGGCGTTGGCGATGTCGAGAGACACCGCCAAGACAACCCCACCCCTGCACACCGCATCCCCCGTCGTGAGGGCTCTCACGCGCATGATGGCGTCCACCGTAGAGCGCCCCTTGCGGAAACCAAACTGGTGTTCCGCAAGATCCGGCCCCGTCCCCGAGAGGTGCTCGGCGAGGCGGTTTGCAATTACTCTTTCAAAGAGCTTGCCCACCTCGTCGAGCAGCACCACGGGCCGGTATGCGGACGGAGAGTCCGCAGGGCGCCCCGGCTTCCGGATGAGGACCAGCTTCCCCGTCTTCCAACGAAGCGGGAACTGGCCTCTCTCCAAGCATGCGCTTAGGAGCCCCTCCAGTCGGGGCCCGAGAGCCTCCGAGGCCAGGACCCAGGCTTTGCCAGGCAAGCCGTCGGGTCCCGGGGCGGTATTTTTGGCACTGAGCCTGCGTACCGCCACTCTCAGGTCTACCCCAGTCACTTCTGGAGCGTTGTCGTCGTCGTCCTGTTGGTCCGCTTCCAGCATCGCAGGCGGCGGAGCCATAGGCGGGGGTGGATGTTCCCCCCGCGAAGGGAACAGAGTGCTCACTACGTCCTCCACGAGCTCAGGCCGGAGACTCTGCGTCAGTGGGGGGGCCCAGGCGCGGAGCTTATCCCGCACCATCTTGTAAGGGCGCCCCCACGGATCTCTGTCTAGAGTCCCCAGCATCTCCTCGCGGGCCAGATCCCTGGCCCGCAAGACAGCCTCGCGGAGGGCGGTCTTCGCCGCTCTGTACCCCTCATAAAGCTCCGCCTCAATGGCTGCCGCATCCGGTGGGCGGATGCGGAGCCTGCGATGCCTGGCGTACAGGTGTCGCGCAGCCACGCACGCCTCGCGCAGAGACGTCAGCTCTCGCGACCACCAGTACACCTGACGCCGGGCGCTTCTTGGCCGAACACGGGGCATTGCCACGTCGCAGATGTCGGACATGGCCTCCTGGAACCACCCTGCCTCATTGTTAATGTCGGCAGGCCTGTCCGGTGATGTCACCCAGGCCTGCACGATCGAGGCTTCCAGGAGGAGCTCCCGGTCCAGCTGCTTCAGCGCCCAACGCGGACCGCTCGGGGCCTGTTGGACCGGCGCGCTTGAGGTCTGGGTGGAGACGTCGAACCGGATGTACCGGTGGTCGGAATAGGTCTCCACCCCCTCCATGACACGCCAGTCAACAACACGCGACGACAGAGCGGGGCTAGCGAACGAAATGTCCACCACCGACTCGCCCCGCATCCGCACACACGTGGGAACAGAACCCCGATTTAGGACGACCAGGCCCTTCTCCAGAGCCCAGTCCTCCACCATCCTTCCCCGCACGTCTGTGCAACGAGAACCCCAAGCCAAGTTCTTGGCATTGAAGTCCCCGAGGACAAGCACGGGGAGGGAATGGTTTCCGACGACAACACTCAACTCTGCGAGAGAGTTGTGGAACTCGGCGAGAGTTCGGCTCGGGGAGAAGTAGACTCCCACCACCATGATCTCCCCGAACCGTGCTGCTACGCACCCCCGACCCCTCCTGACACCTTCAAGGGTCGGGGTACCGGCGGCGGCCGATGACACTATGGTCACTGAGCCGTTAAGGTCCGCCACCCAGTCTTCCCTGGGCAGGACAAAATACGGCTCAGCGACCACAGCAATATTAATCGACCACTGCGCTATGCTCTGGAGCAACAGATCCTGAGCACAGGCGCAGTGGTTGATATTCGCTTGGAGGAAGCGTAATGGGGCCGTTATTGGCACTCCATTACCGCTTCCTCCTCCCTAGCCCCTTGTGAGGGCCCCACTGTGGCGGCGACAGTGGCAGCGGCGGCAGTTGCGGCTGCGGCGGAGGCGACGGTGGCGGTGGCGGTGGAGGGCTTACCTTTCCCTCTGATGGCCTTGGTGGGTGGAGCGCAGGCCTTGCTCCCAGCCCGGTGATCGGCCGGCTTGCCAGCCGCCGCACATGCACCGCAGTGCGGCGTGGCGCAGCAAGCTGCGGACACATGACCCGGCTGGCTGCAGCGGAAACAGAGGCCGCTGCGGTCAACCTCTGAGGCGCATTGTACTGACACGTGGTGTCCCACGTGGCAGCGATAGCACCTCAGAGGTCTGGGCTCCAGCAGCTTCACCTGCGCTGAAACCCAGCCCACCAGTAGTCTTCGGCCCTCCACAATAGTTTTGGCCGCCGTCACAGGGCAGCATACCGTAACGGTATGCATACCTGTGAGGTCCGGGCGTAGGGCGCCTGCCCTGACCTGCTCAGCAGGACACCCACCGGACCTGGCAACGGCGGCCACCACCTCCTCCTTAGTCACCGAGTCGTCCAGACCCAGGATGCGCAGGTCTGCGCATCTGACGGGCCTGGACACTCGGGCCTCGTCCGCGTTTAGGGACGCTCTGAGCTTTTCCGCCAGAGCGTCAGCGGACGAGCCGCTCGTTTCGCCGGGGATCTCCAGCATGCGTGCCCCCGTCGCGGTGACCTTAAGCCGGAGGCCCCCGGTGATCCCGAGCTCTCCGAGATCCACCGTCTCCTTCGCCTTCGCCAGCAAGTCGCGGTAAGACACGCCCCTCTTTTCCGCTTCCGGCTGTAGTGTTATTACTACAGCCGCGGTCTTCGGGGAGCGGAGCCTAGCCGCAATCTTTCGCGCCTTGTGCTGGCGTTGCCGCTCCTCATTTCGGGCCTTTTTGGCCGCCTTTCGCCCCTTCTTTTTCTCCCCGACCACCTGCCATCCGGCTTCAGCCGAGGGAGGTGTAGGGGGCTGGGAGGGCGGTGGTGGCGGCGGCGGCTGCTGTACCGCAGGCACTGTCCCATTCGCCGTAGGCACTGGCGTTGGCACAGTGTCCACCTGTGCAGCTGCCTTGCCCTTCCCTTTTTTGGCCGCCTTTTTAGCCGGCGCCGGTTTCGCCGGAGCCGGCTGGACGGGCGCCACAACCCTGCCGGAGGGCTGGCTGGACGGCCCCGGTCCGGGTGCGGTAGCCGCAGCAGCCGCGTATGAGGCAGCCTTCGGGCCCGTGGCTGCCTTGCTTACCGCCAGAGGGGGGCGCAGGACAATTCCCTCCAGGACGGAGAACCGCGCCTGGAAGGAAGCCAGCTCCTGCCGAACCAGGTTCAGGACCTGGTTCTCCACCGGCGCAGGCTGGCTCTGTCGCTGCTGCCGGCCCGCATTATTAGGCGCCACGCGGGAGCCAGCCTCACGCAGACTGGCCAGGTCTGCGTGGAGCTTGGCGTTCTCCTTTCGGAGATCCTCCGTGGCGGCCGTCAGGCGGGCCACCTCCGCCCGCAGCTTGGCCAACTCCTCTCCGCCTATCGGAGGAGGAGGAAGGGGTGGAGGCCCTGCGAAGTTGGCCTCTGCTGCCGCCAAGATGGAGGCGGAAGCCGCGGGTATGGCCTTGAGTTTTGAAGATGTCTTCACCTTCAAGGCCACGCCCCTTATCGCGGCTTCCACCGCCTTTGCAAACCTGGTCTTACGCTCCGCCTCGGAGCCGCCAGGTGCGCCCGCCTCGTCGCCTGACCCGGGAGCAATGTTGCCCGGGTGGCGCCCCTCCTCGGCCAGCTTTGCTGACCTTTCTGGCCTCACGGAGGCAGAGAGCCCCCTTAAATTCAATCCCTTAGGTAGATTTTGGGTACTAACAGGAATGTATGAAAAAACTATTTTTTAGAAAAAGGTATGTTTTATTCGGGCTAGGGGCGCGGGCGAGGTGTCCAGAGACGCGTGTCCGCGCGGGCTAGCGATATAAGGAATAAAACTTACTAGGTGCCGACCAAAAATTTTGAGTTTCGGTCAAAAAACCAGTTTTTGAACCAAAAAATTTTGAATTTCACCCCACAACCTGGAGACCGGGACACGGATCGCGGACCAGAATTCAGGGATGAAGGGTGAGGACTATTTCAACTATACACTAACGTTATTTTTGAAAAAGAATTTGGAAAAACAATTAATTTTGATGATTTACTATGAAAATTCGAAAAATTCCCGAGTGTTAGTAGGGATGAAGTCCCGACGCGCGTGTAAATGCGTGCGATATGGTCAGAACGTAGGCGGAGGCCTAGTTTGGTCTAAAAACGCTGAAAACAGCTTTAAAATCGCACGTCTGGAAGCGAAGATATCAACGTTTGTGTTTTAAATTCAATCCCTTAGGTAGATTTTGGGTACTAACAGGAATGTATGAAAAAACTATTTTTTAGAAAAAGGTATGTTTTATTCGGGCTAGGGGCGCGGGCGAGGTGTCCAGAGACGCGTGTCCGCGCGGGCTAGCGATATAAGGAATAAAACTTACTAGGTGCCGACCAAAAATTTTGAGTTTCGGTCAAAAAACCAGTTTTTGAACCAAAAAATTTTGAATTTCACCCCACAACCTGGAGACCGGGACACGGATCGCGGACCAGAATTCAGGGATGAAGGGTGAGGACTATTTCAACTATACACTAACGTTATTTTTGAAAAAGAATTTGGAAAAACAATTAATTTTGATGATTTACTATGAAAATTCGAAAAATTCCCGAGTGTTAGTAGGGATGAAGTCCCGACGCGCGTGTAAATGCGTGCGATATGGTCAGAACGTAGGCGGAGGCCTAGTTTGGTCTAAAAACGCTGAAAACAGCTTTAAAATCGCACGTCTGGAAGCGAAGATATCAACGTTTGTGTTTTAAATTCAATCCCTTAGGTAGATTTTGGGTACTAACAGGAATGTATGAAAAAACTATTTTTTAGAAAAAGGTATGTTTTATTCGGGCTAGGGGCGCGGGCGAGGTGTCCAGAGACGCGTGTCCGCGCGGGCTAGCGATATAAGGAATAAAACTTACTAGGTGCCGACCAAAAATTTTGAGTTTCGGTCAAAAAACCAGTTTTTGAACCAAAAAATTTTGAATTTCACCCCACAACCTGGAGACCGGGACACGGATCGCGGACCAGAATTCAGGGATGAAGGGTGAGGACTATTTCAACTATACACTAACGTTATTTTTGAAAAAGAATTTGGAAAAACAATTAATTTTGATGATTTACTATGAAAATTCGAAAAATTCCCGAGTGTTAGTAGGGATGAAGTCCCGACGCGCGTGTAAATGCGTGCGATATGGTCAGAACGTAGGCGGAGGCCTAGTTTGGTCTAAAAACGCTGAAAACAGCTTTAAAATCGCACGTCTGGAAGCGAAGATATCAACGTTTGTGTTTTAAATTCAATCCCTTAGGTAGATTTTGGGTACTAACAGGAATGTATGAAAAAACTATTTTTTAGAAAAAGGTATGTTTTATTCGGGCTAGGGGCGCGGGCGAGGTGTCCAGAGACGCGTGTCCGCGCGGGCTAGCGATATAAGGAATAAAACTTACTAGGTGCCGACCAAAAATTTTGAGTTTCGGTCAAAAAACCAGTTTTTGAACCAAAAAATTTTGAATTTCACCCCACAACCTGGAGACCGGGACACGGATCGCGGACCAGAATTCAGGGATGAAGGGTGAGGACTATTTCAACTATACACTAACGTTATTTTTGAAAAAGAATTTGGAAAAACAATTAATTTTGATGATTTACTATGAAAATTCGAAAAATTCCCGAGTGTTAGTAGGGATGAAGTCCCGACGCGCGTGTAAATGCGTGCGATATGGTCAGAACGTAGGCGGAGGCCTAGTTTGGTCTAAAAACGCTGAAAACAGCTTTAAAATCGCACGTCTGGAAGCGAAGATATCAACGTTTGTGTTTTAAATTCAATCCCTTAGGTAGATTTTGGGTACTAACAGGAATGTATGAAAAAACTATTTTTTAGAAAAAGGTATGTTTTATTCGGGCTAGGGGCGCGGGCGAGGTGTCCAGAGACGCGTGTCCGCGCGGGCTAGCGATATAAGGAATAAAACTTACTAGGTGCCGACCAAAAATTTTGAGTTTCGGTCAAAAAACCAGTTTTTGAACCAAAAAATTTTGAATTTCACCCCACAACCTGGAGACCGGGACACGGATCGCGGACCAGAATTCAGGGATGAAGGGTGAGGACTATTTCAACTATACACTAACGTTATTTTTGAAAAAGAATTTGGAAAAACAATTAATTTTGATGATTTACTATGAAAATTCGAAAAATTCCCGAGTGTTAGTAGGGATGAAGTCCCGACGCGCGTGTAAATGCGTGCGATATGGTCAGAACTTAGGCGGAGGCCTAGTTTGGTCTAAAAACGCTGAAAACAGCTTCAAAATCGCACGTCTGGAAGCGAAGATATCAACGTTTGTGTTTTAAATTCAATCCCTTAGGTAGATTTTGGGTACTAACAGGAATGTATGAAAAAACTATTTTTTAGAAAAAGGTATGTTTTATTCGGGCTAGGGGCGCGGGCGAGGTGTCCAGAGACGCGTGTCCGCGCGGGCTAGCGATATAAGGAATAAAACTTACTAGGTGCCGACCAAAAATTTTGAGTTTCGATCAAAAAACCAGTTTTTGAACCAAAAAATTTTGAATTTCACCCCACAACCTGGAGACCGGGACACGGATCGCGGACCAGAATTCAGGGATGAAGGGTGAGGACTATTTCAACTATAAACTAACGTTATTTTTGAAAAAGAATTTGGAAAAACAATTAATTTTGATGATTTACTATGAAAATTCGAAAAATTCCCGAGTGTTAGTAGGGATGAAGTCCCGACGCGCGTGTAAATGCGTGCGATATGGTCAGAACTTAGGCGGAGGCCTAGTTTGGTCTAAAAACGCTGAAAACAGCTTCAAAATCGCACGTCTGGAAGCGAAGATATCAACGTTTGTGTTTTAAATTCAATCCCTTAGGTAGATTTTGGGTACTAACAGGAATGTATGAAAAAACTATTTTTTAGAAAAAGGTATGTTTTATTCGGGCTAGGGGCGCGGGCGAGGTGTCCAGAGACGCGTGTCCGCGCGGGCTAGCGATATAAGGAATAAAACTTACTAGGTGCCGACCAAAAATTTTGAGTTTCGGTCAAAAAACCAGTTTTTGAACCAAAAAATTTTGAATTTCACCCCACAACCTGGAGACCGGGACACGGATCGCGGACCAGAATTCAGGGATGAAGGGTGAGGACTATTTCAACTATAAACTAACGTTATTTTTGAAAAAGAATTTGGAAAAACAATTAATTTTGATGATTTACTATGAAAATTCGAAAAATTCCCGAGTGTTAGTAGGGATGAAGTCCCGACGCGCGTGTAAATGCGTGCGATATGGTCAGAACGTAGGCGGAGGCCTAGTTTGGTCTAAAAACGCTGAAAACAGCTTTAAAATCGCACGTCTGGAAGCGAAGATATCAACGTTTGTGTTTTAAATTCAATCCCTTTTTTTTTTTTTTTTTTTTTTTTTTTTTTTCGGATGGGAAATCATCAAATGACTTCCTCTCCCTCCCGCTCTGGGCGGAGCGGGAGGGAGTGTCAGACTTTTACTGACTAAAACCCATCCATGTTCCTTCATCGCCCTTTGTGTTCCGGGGCCACGGTATCTCTTTCGAACAGTCCCGCAACCCCGGCAGGCATCGGTCCTTGCGGACCCCTTCCTTTTTGCTGACTCTCTTTGAGGCGCGCGTGGAACACGAACGCGTCTCCCGCGGCGGCCGGGACGCTGTGAGGTTCTCTCCCTCTCACGTTCCGCCACCTCCTTCTCTAGCATTACTGCTTCGCAGAAGGAGGTGACGGCGTCCCATTCCGTCTCGCTCCGGACCATGGCTTGCACCAGGGCCGGACGCGAGAGGTCGCCGCCGCCAATCGCCGCTTCGAGGACACGGCGGTGCTCCGCCCACGCGGGGCACACCTCCACCGTGTGCTCCACCGTGTCCTCCGGTCGATCCTCGCAGTGGAAACACCCGGGCGTTTCCTCCCGCCCAATTCGGTGCAGGAACCTCCCGAAAACACCGTGTCCGGTGAGGACCTGCGTCAGGCGGAAGGTGAGGACGCCGTGGCGTCTCTCCAGCCACTCCTCAAAGAGGGGACTTATCGCCACTATCGTGGCGTGCCCTGCACGGGGTTGCGACAGTCGCTCTCTCCATGTCGCCATGAGATCCCGCCGGAAGTCTGTCCGCTGAGCGACAATTTGTCGCGGCAGCGGAGTTTCCCCCCGGCGAAGCGCCTCCGCGCGCCATTCATGCAGGCGCGCGAGGACTATCGCCTCCAGATCCCATGGCGGCAATCCGGCAAGGAGGCACGCCGCCTCGCGGGCGATCGTGCGGTACCCACGGGCCAGCCTTACGGCTACCACCTTTTGGGGCGCGTTCAGGTAGTGGGCTGCACGCAGCCTCAAGGAACGCGCCCACACCGGGGCCCCGTAAAGGGCCATGGACCGCACGACTCCCGCGTAGAGCCTCCGGCAGGAGGCGTTCGGCCCCCCCCAGGTTGGGCAGGAGCCGCCTGAAGGCAGCCCCAGTCCGTTCCAGTTTGGGGGCCAAACGTCGGAAGTGCTCCACGAAGTTCCACCGGCTGTCGAGGACGAGTCCTAGATACTTCAAAGTCGACTCGACACCGATGGATACCCCTCCTACCGTGAGTAAGGATCCCGGAGGTGGCGCATTCCGAGGCCCATGAAAGCACATGGCCTCGGACTTGTGCAATGCCACCTCGAGACCCAGTTGCCGGATCCTCTCAACGACTATCGCAACCCCGCGTGTCATAGCTTCGGCCGCCGCCTCGTGCGACCCCCCCTGTGCCAACACCAGCGTGTCGTCTGCATAGCAGACCACGCTGACGCCGCTAGGGAGGTCGGCGCGCAGCACCCAGTCGTACCCGATGTTCCACAAGGACGGCCCTAGGACCGATCCCTGCGGAACACCGCACGACATCTCTCGCCGGTTCCATTCTCCGCTGCGACCGGGGTAGATGACGGCTCTATCCGTCAGGTAGTCCCCGACCACACGACGAAGGTAGGTCGGCACCCGGTGATACCGGAGTGCCTCCCTAATGCAGCTCCAGGGCATGGAGTTGAAGGCATTGGCGATGTCTAGAGACACCGCCAAGACAACCCCACCCCGGGACACTGCATCCCCCGTCGTGAGGGCTCTCACGCGCATGATGGCGTCCACCGTAGAGCGCCCCTTGCGGAAACCAAACTGGTGTTCCGCAAGATCCGGCCCCGTCCCCGCAAGGTGCTCGGCGAGGCGGTTTGCAATGACTCTTTCGAAGAGCTTGCCCACCTCGTCGAGCAACACTATGGGCCGGTATGCGGACGGAGAGTCCGCAGGGCGCCCCGGCTTCCGAATGAGGACCAGCTTCCCCGTCTTCCAACGAAGCGGGAACTGGCCCCTCTCCAAGCATGCGCTTAGGAGCCCCTCCAGTCGGGGCCCGAGAGCCTCCGAGGCCAGGACCCAGGCTTTGCCAGGCAAGCCGTCAGGTCCCGAGGCGGTATTTTTGGCACTCAGCCTGCGTACCGCCACTCTCAGGTCTACCCCAGTCACTTCCGGAGTGTCGTCGTCGTCATCCTGGTGGTCCGCTTCCAGCACCGCAGGTGGCGGAGCCATAGGCGGGGGGGGATGTTCTCCCCGCGTGGGGAACAGAGTGCTCACCACGTCCTCCACGAGCTCAGGCCGGAGACTCTGCGTCAGTGGGGGGGCCCAGGTGCGGAGTTTATCCCGCACCATCTTATAAGGGCGCCCCCACGGATCTCTGTCGAGAGTCCCCAGCATCTCCTCGCGGGCCAGATCCCTGGCCCGCAGGACAGCCTCGCGGAGGGCGGTCTTCGCCGCTCTGTACCCCTCATAAAGCTCCGCCTCGATGGCTGCCGCATTCGGTGGACGAATGCGGAGCCTGCGATGCCTGGCGTACAGGTGTCGCGCAGCCACGCACGCCTCGCGCAGAGACGTCAGCTCTCGCGACCACCAGTACACCTGACGTCGGGCGCTTCCTGGCCGAACTCGGGGCATTGCCACGTCGCATATATCGGACATGGCCTCCTGGAACCACCCTGCCTCATTGTTAATGTCGGCAGGCCTGTCTGGTGATGTCACCCAGGCCTGCACGATCGAGGCTTCCAGGAGGAGCTCCCGGTCCAGCTGCTTCAGCGCCCAACGCGGACCACCCGGGGCCTGTTGGACCGGCGCGCTTGAGGTCTGGGTGGAGACGTCAAACCGGATGTACCGGTGGTCGGAATAGGTCTCCACCCCCTCCATGACACGCCAGTCAACGACACGCGGCGACAGAGCGGGGCTAGCGAACGAAATGTCCACCACCGACTCGCCCCGCATCCGCACACACGTAGCGACAGAACCCCGATTTAGGACGACCAGGCCCTTCTCCAGAGCCCAGTCCTCCACCATCCGTCCCCGCACGTCTGTGCATCGAGAACCCCAAGCCAAGTTCTTGGCATTGAAGTCCCCGAGGACAAGCACGGGGAGGGAATGGTTTCCGACGACAACACTCAACTCTGCGAGAGAGTTGTGGAACTCGGCGAGAGTTCGGCTCGGGGAGAAGTAGACTCCCACCACTACAATCTCCCCGAACCGTGCTGCTACGCACCCCTGACCCCTCCTGACACCTTCAAGGATCGGAGTACCGGCGGCGGCCGACGACACTATGGTCACTGAGCCGCTAAGGTCCGCCACCCAGTCTTCCCTGGGCAGGACAAAATACGGCTCAGCGACCACAGCGATATTAATCGACCACTGCGCCATGCTCTGGAGCAACAGATCCTGAGCACAGGCGCAGTGGTTGATATTCGCTTGGAGGAAGCGTAATGGGGCCGTTATTGGCACTCCATTACTGCTTCCTCCTCCCTGGCCCCTTGTGAGGGCCCCACTGTGGCGGCGACAGCGGCAGCGGCGGCAGTTACGGCTGCGGCGGAGGCGACGGTGGCGGTGGCGGCGGAGGGCCTACCCTTGCCTCTGGTTGCTTTGGTGGGTGGAGCGCAGGCCTTGCTCCCAGCCCGGTGATCGGCCGGCTTGCCAGCCGCCGCACATGCACCGCAGTGCGGTGTGGCGCAGCAAGCTGCGGACACGTGACCCGGCTGGCTGCAGCGGAAGCAGAGGCCGCTGCGGTCAACCTCCGAGGCGCACTGTACTGACACGTGGTGTCCCACGTGGCAGCGATAGCACCTCAGAGGTCTGGGCTCCAGCAGCTTCACCTGCGCTGAAACCCAGCCCACCAGTAGCCTACGGCCCTCCACTATAGCTTTGGCCGCCGTCACAGGGCAGCATACCGTAACGGTATGCATACCTAAATTCAATCCCTTAGGTAGATTTTGGGTACTAACAGGAATGTATGAAAAAACTATTTTTTAGAAAAAGGTATGTTTTATTCGGGCTAGGGGCGCGGGCGAGGTGTCCAGAGACGCGTGTCCGCGCGGGCTAGCGATATAAGGAATAAAACTTACTAGGTGCCGACCAAAAATTTTGAGTTTCGGTCAAAAAACCAGTTTTTGAACCAAAAAATTTTGAATTTCACCCCACAACCTGGAGACCGGGACACGGATCGCGGACCAGAATTCAGGGATGAAGGGTGAGGACTATTTCAACTATACACTAACGTTATTTTTGAAAAAGAATTTGGAAATACAATTAATTTTGATGATTTACTATGAAAATTCGAAAAATTCCCGAGTGTTAGTAGGGATGAAGTCCCGACGCGCGTGTAAATGCGTGCGATATGGTCAGAACGTAGGCGGAGGCCTAGTTTGGTCTAAAAACGCTGAAAACAGCTTTAAAATCGCACGTCTGGAAGCGAAGATATCAACGTTTGTGTTTTAAATTCAATCCCTTAGGTAGATTTTGGGTACTAACAGGAATGTATGAAAAAACTATTTTTTAGAAAAAGGTATGTTTTATTCGGGCTAGGGGCGCGGGCGAGGTGTCCAGAGACGCGTGTCCGCGCGGGCTAGCGATATAAGGAATAAAACTTACTAGGTGCCGACCAAAAATTTTGAGTTTCGGTCAAAAAACCAGTTTTTGAACCAAAAAATTTTGAATTTCACCCCACAACCTGGAGACCGGGACACGGATCGCGGACCAGAATTCAGGGATGAAGGGTGAGGACTATTTCAACTATACACTAACGTTATTTTTGAAAAAGAATTTGGAAAAACAATTAATTTTGATGATTTACTATGAAAATTCGAAAAATTCCCGAGTGTTAGTAGGGATGAAGTCCCGACGCGCGTGTAAATGCGTGCGATATGGTCAGAACGTAGGCGGAGGCCTAGTTTGGTCTAAAAACGCTGAAAACAGCTTTAAAATCGCACGTCTGGAAGCGAAGATATCAACGTTTGTGTTTTAAATTCAATCCCTTAGGTAGATTTTGGGTACTAACAGGAATGTATGAAAAAACTATTTTTTAGAAAAAGGTATGTTTTATTCGGGCTAGGGGCGCGGGCGAGGTGTCCAGAGACGCGGTGTCCGCGCGGGCTAGCGATATAAGGAATAAAACTTACTAGGTGCCGACCAAAAATTTTGAGTTTCGGTCAAAAAACCAGTTTTTGAACCAAAAAATTTTGAATTTCACCCCACAACCTGGAGACCGGGACACGGATCGCGGACCAGAATTCAGGGATGAAGGGTGAGGACTATTTCAACTATACACTAACGTTATTTTTGAAAAAGAATTTGGAAATACAATTAATTTTGATGATTTACTATGAAAATTCGAAAAATTCCCGAGTGTTAGTAGGGATGAAGTCCCGACGCGCGTGTAAATGCGTGCGATATGGTCAGAACGTAGGCGGAGGCCTAGTTTGGTCTAAAAACGCTGAAAACAGCTTTAAAATCGCACGTCTGGAAGCGAAGATATCAACGTTTGTGTTTTAAATTCAATCCCTTAGGTAGATTTTGGGTACTAACAGGAATGTATGAAAAAACTATTTTTTAGAAAAAGGTATGTTTTATTCGGGCTAGGGGCGCGGGCGAGGTGTCCAGAGACGCGTGTCCGCGCGGGCTAGCGATATAAGGAATAAAACTTACTAGGTGCCGACCAAAAATTTTGAGTTTCGGTCAAAAAACCAGTTTTTGAACCAAAAAATTTTGAATTTCACCCCACAACCTGGAGACCGGGACACGGATCGCGGACCAGAATTCAGGGATGAAGGGTGAGGACTATTTCAACTATACACTAACGTTATTTTTGAAAAAGAATTTGGAAATACAATTAATTTTGATGATTTACTATGAAAATTCGAAAAATTCCCGAGTGTTAGTAGGGATGAAGTCCCGACGCGCGTGTAAATGCGTGCGATATGGTCAGAACGTAGGCGGAGGCCTAGTTTGGTCTAAAAACGCTGAAAACAGCTTTAAAATCGCACGTCTGGAAGCGAAGATATCAACGTTTGTGTTTTAAATTCAATCCCTTAGGTAGATTTTGGGTACTAACAGGAATGTATGAAAAAACTATTTTTTAGAAAAAGGTATGTTTTATTCGGGCTAGGGGCGCGGGCGAGGTGTCCAGAGACGCGTGTCCGCGCGGGCTAGCGATATAAGGAATAAAACTTACTAGGTGCCGACCAAAAATTTTGAGTTTCGGTCAAAAAACCAGTTTTTGAACCAAAAAATTTTGAATTTCACCCCACAACCTGGAGACCGGGACACGGATCGCGGACCAGAATTCAGGGATGAAGGGTGAGGACTATTTCAACTATACACTAACGTTATTTTTGAAAAAGAATTTGGAAATACAATTAATTTTGATGATTTACTATGAAAATTCGAAAAATTCCCGAGTGTTAGTAGGGATGAAGTCCCGACGCGCGTGTAAATGCGTGCGATATGGTCAGAACGTAGGCGGAGGCCTAGTTTGGTCTAAAAACGCTGAAAACAGCTTTAAAATCGCACGTCTGGAAGCGAAGATATCAACGTTTGTGTTTTAAATTCAATCCCTTAGGTAGATTTTGGGTACTAACAGGAATGTATGAAAAAACTATTTTTTAGAAAAAGGTATGTTTTATTCGGGCTAGGGGCGCGGGCGAGGTGTCCAGAGACGCGTGTCCGCGCGGGCTAGCGATATAAGGAATAAAACTTACTAGGTGCCGACCAAAAATTTTGAGTTTCGGTCAAAAAACCAGTTTTTGAACCAAAAAAATTTTGAATTTCACCCCACAACCTGGAGACCGGGACACGGATCGCGGACCAGAATTCAGGGATGAAGGGTGAGGACTATTTCAACTATACACTAACGTTATTTTTGAAAAAGAATTTGGAAAAACAATTAATTTTGATGATTTACTATGAAAATTCGAAAAATTCCCGAGTGTTAGTAGGGATGAAGTCCCGACGCGCGTGTAAATGCGTGCGATATGGTCAGAACGTAGGCGGAGGCCTAGTTTGGTTTAAAAACGCTGAAAACAGCTTTAAAATCGCACGTCTGGAAGCGAAGATATCAACGTTTGTGTTTTAAATTCAATCCCTTTTTTTTTTTTTTTTTTTTTTTTTTTTTTTTTTTTTTTTCGGATGGGAAATCATCAAATGACTTCTCCCGCTCTGGGCGGAGCAGGAGGGAGTGTCAGACTTTTACTGACTAAAACCCATCCATGTTCCTTCATCGCCCTTTGTGTTCCGGGGCCACGGTATCTCTTTCGAATAGTCCCGCAACCCCGGCAGGCATCGGTCCTTTCGGACCCCTTCCTTTTTGCTGACTCTCTTTGAGGCGCGCGTGGAACACGAACGCGCCGTCGACACGGCCTGTCGTCATGAGACGGACGGACGGCGAGCTAGCCCATAGCCCACCGTCCACAGGCCCGCGCCTACGGTGGCCGGGGGCCACGTGGTGGCCCCCGACGCCCGGGGCGTCTCCCGCGGCGGCCGGGACGCTGTGAGGTTCTCTCCCTCTCACGTTCCGCCACCTCCTTCTCTAGCATTACTGCTTCGCAGAAGGAGGTGACGGCGTCCCATTCCGTCTCGCTCCGGACCATGGCTTGCACCAGGGCCGGACGCGAGAGGTCGCCGCCGCCAATCGCCGCTTCGAGGACACGGCGGTGCTCCGCCCACGCGGGGCACACCTCCACCGTGTGCTCCACCGTGTCCTCCGGTCGATCCTCGCAGTGGAAACACCCGGGCGTTTCCTCCCGCCCGATTCGGTGCAGGAACCTCCCGAAAACACCGTGTCCGGTGAGGACCTGCGTCAGGCGGAAGGTGAGGACGCCGTGGCGTCTCTCAAGCCACTCCTCAAAGAGGGGACTTACCGCCACTATTGTGGCGTGCCCTGCACGGGGTTGCGACAGTCGCTCTCTCCATGTCGCCATGAGATCACGCCGGAAGTCTGTCCGCTGAGCGACAATTTGTCGCGGCAGCGGAGTTTCCCCCCGGCGTAGCACCTCCGCGCGCCATTCATGTAGGCGCGCGAGGACTATCGCCTCCAGATCCCATGGCGGCAATCCGGCAAGGAGGCACGCCGCCTCACGGGAGATCGTGCGGTACCCACGGGCCAGCCTTACGGCTACCACCTTTTGGGGCGCGTTCAGGTAGTGGGCTGCACGCAGCCTCAAGGAACGCGCCCACACCGGGGCCCCGTAAAGGGCCATGGACCGCACGACTCCCGCGTAGAGCCTCCGGCAGGAGGCGTTTGGCCCCCCAAGGTTGGGCAGGAGCCGCCTGAAGGCAGCCCCGGTCCGTTCCAGTTTGGGGGCCAAACGTCGGAAATGCTCCACGAAGTTCCATCGGCTGTCGAGGACGAGTCCCAGGTACTTCAGCGTCGACTCGACGCCGATGGATACCCCTCCTACCGTCAGTGAGGATCCCGGAGGTGGCGCATTCCGAGGCCCATGAAAGCACATGGCCTCGGACTTGTGCAATGCCACCTCGAGACCCAGTTGCCGGATCCTCTCGACGACTATCGCAACCCCGCGTGTCATTATTTCGGCCGCCGCCTCGTGCGACCCCCCTTGTGCCAGCACCAGCGTGTCGTCTGCATAGCAGACCACGCTGACGCCGCTAGGGAGGTCGGCGCGCAGCACCCAGTCGTAGCCGATGTTCCACAAGGAAGGCCCTAGGACCGATCCCTGTGGAACACCGCACGACATCTCTCGCCGGTTCCATTCTCCGCTGCGACCGGGGTAGATAACAGCTCTATCCGTTAGGTAGTCCCCGACCACACGACGAAGGTAGGTCGGCACCCGGTGATACCGTAGTGCCTCCCTAATGCAGCTCCAGGGCATGGAGTTGAAGGCGTTGGCGATGTCAAGAGACACCGCCAAGACTACCCCCCCCCGGGACACTGCATCCCCCGTCGTGAGGGCTCTCACGCGCATGATGGCGTCCACCGTAGAGCGCCCCTTGCGGAAACCAAACTGGTGTTCCGCAAGATCCGGCCCCGTCCCCGCAAGGTGCTCGGCGAGGCGGTTTGCAATGACTCTTTCAAAGAGCTTGCCCACCTCGTCGAGCAACACTATGGGCCGGTATGCGGACGGAGAGTCCGCAGGGCGCCCCGGCTTCCGAATGAGGACCAGCTTCCCCGTCTTCCAACGAAGTGGGAACTGGCCTCTCTCCAAGCATGCGCTTAGGAGCCCCTCCAGTCGGGGCCCGAGAGCCTCCGAGGCCAGGACCCAGGCTTTGCCAGGCAAGCCGTCGGGTCCCGGGGCGGTATTTTTGGCACTGAGCCTGCGTACCGCCACTCTCAGGTCTACCCCAGTCACTACCGGAGTGTCGTCGTCGTCGTCCTGGTGACCCGCTTCCAGCACCGCAGGCGGCGGAGCCATAGGCGGGGGGGGATGTTCCCCCCGCGTAGGGAACAGAGTGCTCACTACGTCCTCCACGAGCTCAGGCCGGAGACTCTGCGTCAGTGGGGGGGCCCAGGTGCGGAGTTTATCCCGCACCATCTTGTAAGGGCGCCCCCACGGATCTCTGTCGAGAGTCCCCAGCAATTCCTCGCGGGCCTGATCCCTGGCCCGCAGGACAGCTTCGCGGAGGGCGGTCTTCGCCGCTCTGTACCCCTCATATAGCTCCGCCTCAATGGCTGCCGCATCCGATGGGCGGATGCGGAGCCTGCGATGCCTGGCGTACAGGTGCCGCGCAGCCACGCACGCCTCACGCAGAGACGTCAGCTCTCGCGACCACCAGTACACCTGACGTCGGGCGCTTCCTGGCCGGACTCGGGGCATTGCCACGTCACATATGTCGGACATGGCCTCCTGGAACCACCCTGCCTCATTATTAATGTCGGCAGGCCTGTCTGGTGATGTCACCCAGGCCTGCACGATCGAGGCTTCCAGGAGGAGCTCCCGGTCCAGCTGCTTCAGCGCCCAGCGCGGACCACTCGGGGCCTGTTGGACCGGCGCGCTTGAGGTCTGGGTGGAGACGTCAAACCGGATATACCGGTGGTCGGAATAGGTCTCCACCCCCTCCATGACACGCCAGTCAACGACACGTGGCGACAGAGCGGGGCTAGCGAACGAAATGTCCACCACCGACTCACCCCGCATCCGCACGCACGTGGGGACAGAACCCCGATTTAGGACGACCAGGCCCTTCTCCAGAGCCCAGTCCTCCACCATCCTTCCCCGCACATCTGTGCAACGAGAACCCCAAGCCAAGTTCTTGGCATTGAAGTCCCCGAGGACAAGCACGGGGAGGGAATGGTTCCCGACGACGACACTCAACTCTGCGAGAGAGTTGTGGAACTCGGCGAGAGTTCGGCTCGGGGAAAAGTAGACTCCCACCACTACAATCTCTCCGAACCGTGCTGCTACGCACCCCCGACCCCTCCTGACACCTTCAAGGGTCGGGGTACCGGCGGCGGCCGACGACACTATGGTCACTGAGCCGCTAAGGTCCGCCGCCCAGTCTTCCCTGGGCTGGACGAAATACGGCTCAGCGACCACAGCGATGTGTATCGACCACTGCGCCATGCTCTGGAGCAACAGATCCTGAGCGCAGGCGCAGTGGTTGATGTTCGCTTGGAGGAAGCGTAATGGGGCCGTTATTGGCACTCCATTACCGCTTCCTCCTCCCTGGCCCCCTGTGAGGGCCCCTCTACGGTAAATTCAATCCCTTAGGTAGATTTTGGGTACTAACAGGAATGTATGAAAAAACTATTTTTTAGAAAAAGGTATGTTTTATTCGGGCTAGGGGCGCGGGCGAGGTGTCCAGAGACGCGTGTCCGCGCGGGCTAGCGATATAAGGAATAAAACTTACTAGGTGCCGACCAAAAATTTTGAGTTTCGGTCAAAAAACCAGTTTTTGAACCAAAAAATTTTGAATTTCACCCCACAACCTGGAGACCGGGACACGGATCGCGGACCAGAATTTAGGGATGAAGGGTGAGGACTATTTCAACTATACACTAACGTTATTTTTGAAAAAGAATTTGGAAATACAATTAATTTTGATGATTTACTATGAAAATTCGAAAAATTCCCGAGTGTTAGTAGGGATGAAGTCCCGACGCGCGTGTAAATGCGTGCGATATGGTCAGAACGTAGGCGGAGGCCTAGTTTGGTCTAAAAACGCTGAAAACAGCTTTAAAATCGCACGTCTGGAAGCGAAGATATCAACGTTTGTGTTTTAAATTCAATCCCTTTTTTTTTTTTTTTTTTTTTTTCGGATGGGAAATCATCAAATGACTTCTCCCGCTCTGGGCGGAGCAGGAGGGAGTGTCAGACTTTTACTGACTAAAACCCATCCATGTTCCTTCATCGCCCTTTGTGTTCCGGGGCCACGGTATCTCTTTCGAACAGTCCCGCAACCCCGGCAGGCATCGGTCCTTGCGGACCCCTTCCTATTGCTGACTCTCTTTGAGGCGCGCGTGGAACACGAACGCGCCGTCGACACGGCCTGTCGTCATGAGACGGACGGACGGCGAGCTAGCCCATAGCCCACCGTCCACAGGCTCGCGCCTACGGTGGCCGGGGGCCACGTGGTGGCCCCCGACGCCCGGGGCGTCTCCCGCG
The DNA here is from genome assembly GCA_941918905.2 of Xestia sexstrigata. Classification (NCBI taxonomy): domain Eukaryota; kingdom Metazoa; phylum Arthropoda; class Insecta; order Lepidoptera; family Noctuidae; genus Xestia; species Xestia sexstrigata. Next base: position 22,663,290 of record OW799211.2, read on the forward strand.
GCGGCCGGGACGCTGTGAGGTTCTCTCCCTCTCACGTTCCGCCACCTCCTTCTCTAGCATTACTGCTTCGCAGAAGGAGGTGACCGCGTCCCATTCCGTCTCGCTCCGGACCATGGCTTGCACCAGGGCCGGACGCGAGAGGTCGCCGCCGCCAATCGCCGCTTCGAGGACACGGCGGTGCTCCGCCCACGCGGGGCACACCTCCACCGTGTGCTCCACCGTGTCCTCCGGTCGATCCTCGCAATGGAAACACCCGGGCGTTTCCTCCCGCCCGATTCGGTGCAGGAACCTCCCGAAAACACCGTGTCCGGTGAGGACCTGCGTCAGGTGGAAGGTGAGGACGCCGTGGCGTCTCTCCAGCCACTCCTCAAAGAGGGGACTTATCGCCACTATCGTGGCGTGCCCTGCACGGGGTTGCGACAGTCGCTCTCTCCATGTCGCCATGAGATCCCGCCGGAAGTCTGTCCGCTGAGCGACAATTAGTCGCGGCAGCGGAGTTTCCCCCCGGCGAAGCGCCTCCGCGCGCCATTCATGCAGGCGCGCGAGGACTATCGCCTCCAGATCCCATGGCGGCAGTCCGGCAAGGAGGCACGCCGCCTCGCGGGCGATCGTGCGGTACCCACGGGCCAGCCTTACGGCTACCACCTTTTGGGGCGCGTTCAGATAGTGGGCTGCACGCAGCCTCAAGGAACGCGCCCACACCGGGGCCCCGTAAAGGGCCATGGACCGCACGACTCCCGCGTAGAGCCTCCGGCAGGAGGCGTTCGGCCCCCCCAGGTTGGGCAGGAGCCGCCTGAAGGCAGCCCCAGTCCGTTCCAGTTTGGGGGCCAAACGTCGGAAGTGCTCAACGAAGTTCCACCGGCTGTCGAGGACGAGTCCTAGGTACTTCAAAGTCGACTCGACACCGATGGATACCCCTCCTACCGTGAGTATGGATCCCGGAGGTGGCGCATTCCGAGGCCCATGAAAGCACATGGCCTCGGACTTGTGCAATGCCACCTCGAGACCCAGTTGCCGGATCCTCTCAACGACTATCGCAACCCCGCGTGTCATAGCTTCGGCCGCCGCCTCGTGCGACCCCCCCTGTGCCAGCACCAACGTGTCGTCAGCGTAGCAAACTACGCTGACACCGCTAGGGAGGTCGGCGCGCAGCACCCAGTCGTAACCGATGTTCCACAAGGAAGGCCCTAGAACCGATCCCTGTGGAACACCGCACGACATCTCTCGCCGGTTCCATTCTCCGCTGTGACCGGGGTAGATAACGGCTCTATCCGTTAGGTAGTCCCCGACCACACGACGAAGGTAGGTCGGCACCCGGTGGTACCGTAGTGCCTCCCTAATGCAGCTCCAAGGCATGGAGTTGAAGGCGTTGGCGATGTCAAGAGACACCGCCAAGACAACCCCACCCCGGGACACCGCATCCCCCGTCGTGAGGGCTCTCACGCGCATGATGGCGTCCACCGTAGAGCGCCCCTTGCGGAAACCAAACTGGTGATCCGCAAGATCCGGCCCCGTCCCCGCAAGGTGCTCGGCGAGGCGGTTTGCAATGACTCTTTCAAAGAGCTTGCCCACCTCGTCGAGCAACACTATGGGCCGGTATGCGGACGGAGAGTCCGCAGGGCGCCCCGGCTTCCGAATGAGGACCAGCTTCCCCGTCTTCCAACGAAGCGGGAACTGGCCTCTCTCCAAGCATGCGCTTAAAAGCCCCTCCAGTCGGGGCCCGAGAGCCTCCGAGGCCAGGACCCAGGCTTTGCCAGGCAAGCCGTCGGGTCCCGGGGCGGTATTTTTGGCACTGAGCCTGCGTACCGCCACTCTCAGGTCTACCCCAGTCACTACCGGAGTGTCGTCGTCGTCGTCCTGATGGTCCGCTTCCAGCACCGCAGGTGGCGGAGCCATAGGCGGGGGGGGATGTTCCCCCCGCGTAGGGAACAGAGTGCTCACTACGTCCTCTACGAGCTCAGGCCGGAGACTCTGCGTCAGTGGGGGGGCCCAGGTGCGGAGTTTATCCCGCACCATCTTGTAAGGGCGCCCCCACGGATCTCTGTCGAGAGTCCCCAGCATCTCCTCGCGGGCCAGATCCCTGGCCCGCAGGACAGCCTCGCGGAGGGCAGTCTTCGCCGCTCTGTACCCCTCATATAGCTCCGCCTCAATGGCTGCCGCATCCGGTGGACGGATGCGGAGCCTGCGGTGCCTGGCGTACAGGTGTCGCGCAGCTACGCACGCCTCGCGCAGAGATGTCAGCTCTCGCGACCACCAGTACACCTGACGCCGGGCGCTTCCTGGCCGGACTCGGGGCATTGCCACGTCACAGATGTCGGACATGGCCTCCTGGAACCACCCTGCCTCATTGTTAATGTCGGCAGGCCTGTCCGGTGATGTCACCCAGGCCTGCACAATCGAGGCTTCCAGGAGGAGCTCCCGGTCCAGCTGCTTCAGCGCCCAACGCGGACCACTCGGGGCCTGTTGGACCGGCGCGCTTGAGGTCTGGGTGAAGACGTCGAACCGGATGTACCGGTGGTCGGAATAGGTCTCCACCCCCTCCATGACACGCCAGTCAACGACACGTGGCGACAGAGCGGGGCTAGCGAACGAAATGTCCACCACCGACTCGCCCCGCATCCGCACACACGTAGCGACAGAACCCCGATTTAGGACGACCAGGCCCTTCTCCAGAGCCCAGTCCTCCACCATCCGTCCCCGCACGTCTGTGCAACGAGAACCCCAAGCCAAGTTCTTGGCATTGAAGTCCCCGAGGACAAGCACGGGGAGGGAATGGTTTCCGACGACAACACTCAACTCTGCGAGAGAGTTGTGGAACTCGGCGAGAGTTCGGCTCGGGGAGAAGTAGACTCCCACCACTACGATCTCCCCGAACCGTGCTGCTACGCACCCCCGACCCCTCCTGACACCTTCAAGGGTCGGAGTACCGGCGGCGGCCGACGACACTATGGTCACTGAGCCGCTAAGGTCCGCCACCCAGTCTTCCCTGGGCAGGACAAAATACGGCTCAGCGACCACAGCGATATTAATCGACCACTGCGCCATGCTCTGGAGCAACAGATCCTGAGCACAGGCGCAGTGGTTGATATTCGCTTGGAGGAAGCGTAATGGGGCCGTTATTGGCACTCCATTACCGCTTCCTCCTCCCTGGCCCCTTGTGAGGGCCCCACTGTGGCGGCGACTAAATTCAATCCCTTAGGTAGATTTTGGGTACTAACAGGAATGTATGAAAAAACTATTTTTTAGAAAAAGGTATGTTTTATTCGGGCTAGGGGCGCGGGCGAGGTGTCCAGAGACGCGTGTCCGCGCGGGCTAGCGATATAAGGAATAAAACTTACTAGGTGCCGACCAAAAATTTTGAGTTTCGGTCAAAAAACCAGTTTTTGAACCAAAAAAATTTTGAATTTCACCCCACAACCTGGAGACCGGGACACGGATCGCGGACCAGAATTCAGGGATGAAGGGTGAGGACTATTTCAACTATACACTAACGTTATTTTTGAAAAAGAATTTGGAAAAACAATTAATTTTGATGATTTACTATGAAAATTCGAAAAATTCCCGAGTGTTAGTAGGGATGAAGTCCCGACGTGCGTGTAAATGCGTGCGATATGGTCAGAACGTAGGCGGAGGCCTAGTTTGGTGGCTAGAGAGACGCCACGGCGTCCTCACCTTCCGCCTGACGCAGGTCCTCACCGGACACGGTGTTTTCGGGAGGTTCCTGCACCGAATCGGGCGGGAGGAAACGCCCGGGTGTTTCCATTGCGAGGATCGACCGGAGGACACGGTGGAGCACACGGTGGAGGTGTGCCCCGCGTGGGCGGAGCACCGCCGTGTCCTCGAAGCGGCGATTGGCGGCGGCGACCTCTCGCGTCCGGCCCTGGTGCAAGCCATGGTCCGGAGCGAGACGGAATGGGACGCCGTCACCTCCTTCTGCGAAGCAGTAATGCTAGAGAAGGAGGTGGCGGAACGTGAGAGGGAGAGAACCTCACAGCGTCCCGGCCGCCGCGGGAGACGCCCCGGGCGTCGGGGGCCACCACGTGGCCCCCGGCCACCGTAGGCGCGGGCCTGTGGACGGTGGGCTATGGGCTAGCTCGCCGTCCGTCCGTCTCATGACGACAGGCCGTGTCGACGGCGCGTTCGTGTTCCACGCGCGCCTCAAAGAGAGTCAGCAAAAAGGAAGGGGTCCGCAAGGACCGATGCCTGCCGGGGTTGCGGGACTATTCGAAAGAGATACCGTGGCCCCGGAACACAAAGGGCGATGAAGGAACATGGATGGGTTTTAGTCAGTAAAAGTCTGACACTCCCTCCTGCTCCGCCCAGAGCGGGAGAAGTCATTTGATGATTTCCCATCCGAAAAAAAAAAAAAAAAAAAAAAAAAAAAAAAAAAAAAAAAAAAAAAAAAGGCCTAGTTTGGTCTAAAAACGCTGAAAACAGCTTTAAAATCGCACGTCTGGAAGCGAAGATATCAACGTTTGTGTTTTAAATTCAATCCCTTAGGTAGATTTTGGGTACTAACAGGAATGTATGAAAAAACTATTTTTTAGAAAAAGGTATGTTTTATTCGGGCTAGGGGCGCGGGCGAGGTGTCCAGAGACGCGTGTCCGCGCGGGCTAGCGATATAAGGAATAAAACTTACTAGGTGCCGACCAAAAATTTTGAGTTTCGGTCAAAAAACCAGTTTTTGAACCAAAAAAATTTTGAATTTCACCCCACAACCTGGAGACCGGGACACGGATCGCGGACCTGAATTCAGGGATGAAGGGTGAGGACTATTTCAACTATACACTAACGTTATTTTTGAAAAAGAATTTGGAAAAACAATTAATTTTGATGATTTACTATGAAAATTCGAAAAATTCCCGAGTGTTAGTAGGGATGAAGTCCCGACGCGCGTGTAAATGCGTGCGATATGGTCAGAACGTAGGCGGAGGCCTAGTTTGGTCTAAAAACGCTGAAAACAGCTTTAAAATCGCACGTCTGGAAGCGAAGATATCAACGGTTAGGTTAGGTTAGGTTAGGTTAGGTTAGGTTAGGTTAGGTTAGGTTAGGTTAGGTTAGGTTAGGTTAGGTTAGGTTAGGTTAGGTTAGGTTTTTTTTTTTTTTTTTTTTTTTTTTTTTTTTTTTTTTTTTACTAGTGTTCCTCTGACATTGGTCATCAGAGACCTTATCTAAGCTGGGCTTTACATTCATACCAGTTCTCGCTTTTATTCCTCTCGTACTTTCATTCTACATACTTTATCTTTCTTTCATTCATTCATCTTTCTGTCTTAAGGGTAGGACGCCCCTCTACTTGTCCCTATTCTGTATTCTATTCGTATTTCATTTTTATTTCGGGGATAACTCATGAACACAACTGTTTTTATTTATCTTCTACAATTATTTCTTATTCTATCTTATTTCTTACTGCTATTACATGTTTATATGCGTTTTTTACAGATATCTTATAATGTCTATTTTTATTTCTAGTTACATATTTCTTACTTATTTCGGGTGCAACAAATAGACGTATGATTTTTATTTCTCTTTTACAATATTTCTTATTCTATCTTATTATCTAATGCTATTACATATTTTATGGTTTTACAGTCATCTTATATATAGTTACATATTCCGAACTTTTCTACATTATTTTACAATTCTAATAGCTTTTAGTTTACTTCTAATAACATTAACATGAATTTTACTATTACATTTTTAAAGCTACATTTTACAAACACAGGTTTTTACAACTAAATTTTTAACAGCTAAAGTCTTATGATTAACAGCTATACATTAACATTTTATACCTTTTATTACACCCTTGATAACAATAACATTTAAATAACTTTAAATTTAACGCTGTATTCTGACAGCTCAGGTTCTTAAGACTAGATTTCTAACAGCTATGGTTTCATAATTAACATCATAGTATATTTGAATATCTCTAGTTTCACGGCGATTACTTTTTATGTATTCTAATAATACATAAAAGTATATCTACTTTCTTAAACTTTGTTACTTTTAATAACTTTTTCAGCAATTTCCTCACAATATATTAAAAACTTTTTTCTTAATTTTGAATTTCCCATTACTGTCGGAATATTTTCTAATTTTATTTCCACATCCATTTCTGATTCAATGTTATGCTTATTTATCGCGAAAATTGGGCACTCTGTAATCAAGTGTGGGATGTTCTCACTTTTAGACGGGTCACACGGACACGCTGGGCTCTCCTTGCACTTGAAGCGATGCAAGTACTCGGAGAACCCGCCGTGTCCCGTAAATACTTGTACTAGGACTGGGTTGAGCACAATTTTTCGGACAATATGGTAGGCAACAATTGCGTCAGGGAGAAAAATTTTGGTCGTTGTGGCCGTTTCGCCAGACCGGTATCTCGCACTCCATTCGTCAAGCGATTCCATTCGGATTTTCCGCTTGGCGAATGAAGCCGGGCACAGGTCATAGAGGGGCCTAGTTTTGCTGCTTATTGCTGCCTCTTTTGCCAACATGTCTGCCCTCTCGTTCCCCTCCAATCCCGCATGAGCCTTAATCCAGAACAGCTGAAGGGTTTTTCCGCAAAGTTTCAGTGCCTGAATGTTTCTTTGTGTTTTAAATGCTAAGGGATGGAGGGAGACGCCTCGGGTTACGGTTTCTAGGGCTGATCTGGAGTCGCAATATACTTCGACAACGGCTGAGGGGTGCTTCATTGCCAGCTCCGAGGCCTTGTGCAGAGCAAATAGTTCGGCCTGATAAACGGTGCAGAAATGATCCAGTTTGAACTTTTGGGCTTTAACTTCCACCCCATTCTCCCATAAGCTCAAGGCTGCACCGACTTTACCTTGTATCTTGCTTCCGTCGGTGAAGATCTTTGGGTTCGTTGGTTCTTGCTGGTCCATCTCTGCACCGTTCGTCACACACTTAAACTGTACACCAACTTGACTGGCTGGGTGTGGTAATTCCGTGTAAGGAACAGGTGTTTCGATGTCCCGGTCTCCTGTCACTCTCCGGGAATATCCTCTTTTCTCTTCATAAAAAGAGGCTGCTTCCCTGATCCTAAGGTCCAGAGGAAGCAGTCCAGATAGTAACAGGGCCGAGTTCAGTGATGTTGTCCTGTATGCCTTTATGATCTTCTGCACAAAACCCCGCTGGACGGTTTCCAGATGTTTTCGCATCCCTTTTTTGTTTGTTGCCGGTGCCCAAGCACTAGCAGCATACATTATAATCGGCTCCACCACTGCGGTGTATATGGTCCTGATAATTTCGGGCTTCAGGCCCCAGCTGATTTTGGCAGCTCTTGACAGCTGTTTGTATAAGTTTAACGCCTTCCTCGTGACGTTCGAGGCGTGGGCGTTAAACGTCAGCTTGTCGTCAACCGTGAGCCCCAGTATCTTGATTTCCCGAGACAGGGCAATGTCCCCACCACCCATGTGCAGAAGTGGTGAATCGTATTTCAACCTCCTTGTGACCACCATAGCTTTAGTTTTATGTGGCGCAAAGTTTAGTTTGTTTCTGACTCCCCACCTCTGGACATGAGCGAGACTTGCATTAGCCTGTCTCTGGATATCAAGCGCTGTTTTGCCCGAAAAAATCAGGACCACATCATCCGCGAATGCCTGGCAGTAGTCGCCACGTTGTTCAAGCTCTTTAAGTAGGGGATCCAGGAGTAGGTTCCAGAAAGTGGGTCCACCTATGGAGCCTTGTACGCATCCTTTTGAGGTTCCTTGTGCGTACTCTGCTCCGGCATACCGTACCCTTACCTTCCTGTCCAGCAGATAGCTGTCTACTAGACGTCTCAGGTTTATCGGGCACGGCGTTTCTGCCAGTCGGCATTTCATGACTGGCCACCAGGCGTTGTCGAAGGCTCCCTCTATGTCCAATGATATGACGACGACGATCTTCTTCTCTTCCAGTCTATCTCTAATGTGTCTTATCAGGTCATAGAGGGAGTCCTCGGTGCTGCGTTGTGGCATGAAACCGTACTGGCTCCTACTAGCTTGTGGCGATATATGCCATCTAATGCGACGTACCAGCATTTTCTCCAATATTTTCCCCAGTACAGGCAGTAGCCCAATCGGCCTGTACGATTTGGGGTGCGCATAGTCGTCCTTGCCTGGTTTTCGAAGGACCACGACTACTGCCTCCTTCCAGATGGTCGGAAAGTGGTACAGAGAGAGACATCGGTTTAAAACTGCTAGGAACAGTTGCGGGTTGTGGGTAATAGCCGCCCTGCATATGTCCGCTGTTAGGCCGTCAATACCCGGAGCTTTCTTCGGATTGAAGCTGGATGCGGACCACTTTAGTTCCTCCGCAGTGAATAGAGGATCAAATGTCTCACCATTCGTATTTTCGTTCACTCTATTCGCCAGCTCACGTATTCTTTTGTGGTCCGCATTATCATCCTGTATTTTATCCTCAGGATAAAACGTCTTTGCAAGCATCCGGGCTGACTCTTCGCCGCTTAGTACACGGTCGCCCTGCACGAGCGGTATGTCTTCCTGCCTATTGGCAGTGCGACTTATTACCCTATAAATGCTGTCCCACATTGTCTCTCGTTTCTGCCTTCCACAGAACTCCTTCCAACTGGAAGTCAGCGTGCTCTCCATCTTCTGTTTTAGCTGCTCTTTGGCTGTGAGATACAAGCCCAGGACCCATGCTCTGCGTCTCGGTGCGGCACTGGAGATTCTCCTCTTTCGTCTCTTGACCTCCTCTTTCATTCGTGTCAACTCCTCGGTCCACCAGGGCAATCCTGTTTGATTTCTTTTACTAACAATCGGTATGGTTCCCTCACATGCTTTCTCTATTGATTCCGTGTATCTTTCTATTATCTTATCCAATTCTTCTTTAGTATCTATTTTATCTATTTCTGTTTTGTTTATGTTTTGTTGTTCCCAAATTTGGTCAAGTTTCCCATAAAATTGTCCCCATTTTGCCTTTTTAGTATTATATTTTCTAGTGGTTCTTATAATGTCCATACCTTTTGATTTTTCTAGTTTTAATTCAAACAGGATCGCCCTGTGGTCCGAGGTGGTGACGTCCCCGGATAGTCTCCAGTTAACCACACTTCTGAGCATGTCCTCTGTACAGGTGGTAATATCGACGCAGCTGCTGTACCTTTGGCCACCTCTAATGACGTCGAAGGTGGGGGCTGTTCCCATGTTCAGGATTTGGAGTCCCAGTTCATCAAGAGCACCCGCCAGTGCCTCCCCCCTATGATCCGCCTCTCGGCTTCCCCACCATGTGTTCCAAGCGTTGACATCTCCCCCCAGTATCACGTCGCGAACTCCGATTCCCTCTATGATCTTCCTTAAATGGCCCAAGTCTGGCTCGATAGGCTGTCCACCATCCAGGTACACCGACACCACACCTATTTCCCAGGCTCCGGTCCTCAGTTTTGCAACTGCAAAGTTTTCTGTAGTTAGGGTTGGGCACTGTGTGAGGTTTATGGTGTCGTCGAATATTACAATGGCCGCTTTGTTGACTTTCTCGGTCTTCCTGGCACACTGTACTACCCGTGCACCCGGATGGCTCTTCATTTCTCCGATCCCACCTATGTATGGCTCTTGGACCATTGCAAAAGCCAACTTTCGCTTACTCGCTTCCATAATGAGCTCAGCTGTGGCCAGTTTGCTTTTTTGGAGGTTTGCCTGAACGACGCGATACTGGTGAGGTCTGTCTTCGCTGTTTACTGCGCTTCCGCCCGGGACCACCTTAGCAATACGCCACCGACAGCCGCGCCAATCCGTCCCACTTGAGGCGAGTTGGACACTCGCTGTCGAAGGCGTTGTGCTCAGTCTTACCCATCTTTGCGGAAACACAGTTTCGGTTAGGTTAGGTTAGGTTAGGTTAGGTTAGGTTAGGTTAGGTTAGGTTAGGTTAGGTTAGGTTAGGTTTTTTTTTTTTTTTTTTTTTTTTTTTTTTTTGTTTGGGCAGGAGTGGGAAATCCCCACGGACACCTCGACTATCTCACAAGAATGTCTCCTGAGAGACAGTCGAGGTAGTGCCGGACTCGAACCGGCTAAAAACCACTCCTGCCTAGCCAGTGTTCCTCTGACATGGGGATCAGAGCCCTTTGTATCTGATTGTTTGGCTTATTTATTCCACTGGGTGACCGGAGAGACCACTTTTGTGCATTTTGTTTAGAGAATGTTCTGTTTTATTTAAACACGCTACAGTTTGTCTATTTTATATTACAACTTTTCTTGTTATTTACAATTTTATTTATAATAATATCTTTCTACTTATATAATATATACTATTTCAAATTCTATTTATTTAAATGATATTCCTAAACTAGTTTTGTCACTATTATTTATTTATACATGCCCCTAAACCACAATAATATTATCTCCACTTACTTTATTGTTTTCCATGTTTTTCATTTTTATTTTGTTCTTTAATGTTTATTATTACTATATCCATGATACTTAAGCTATATACTTAGTATACACTAACATATCATATAACTTATTTACTTTACTAAATGATCTATTTTGTTTACTATTTATACTACTGATTTTAATTTTAATCTTGGACTTAATATTACTATGGTTTCTATGACCATGTTCAACACAACGTGACAAATCCACCAGGGCCGACACCTGGACATGCTTAACTTGAGCCAGTTTCTCATGAAACTGACTCCAGTTCCCAGCTCTCGTATAGCCAACCATATTCGATCGTTCTATTCGTCTGTTATTTAGCTGTGTCGAACTAGTCCTCAGTTTGTACGTGGAAGTGGGCGCTCCGACAACTTTAGCAATATGCTATGGAGGCTCTAGCGAATGCGTCCCACTTCTTGCGTACCGGGCATTCATTACTGAAAGCATTGTGCAAGTGCTCCCCCAGCTCTTTGGCTCTGGTGCAGTTAATGCACACCGCTGCTTCGCCGGTCTGTTTGACTGGGCAGTCCAACCTAAGGTGTGGACCGCCGCAGTGGCTACAGAGATCGGCTGGCTCCGTGCACAGGCGTTTGCCGTGTCCGTATGCCAGGCAGCGGGTACACTGCACCAGAGGCGTCTGGTCCTCAACGCGCACTCTCTGAAGGTCAACCCGAAGCTTGCCTCCTTCGAGTGCCCGCCTCCAGATCGTGGGGGACACACTCAACACAATGCTGTTCGTGTGCGGGTTTTTATTTTTCTTGCGGTATTTAACCGTCATTCTTTGGTCTCCGTCGTCGAGGCCGTGAAAGATCTCCCGATTCTGGTTCTTAAGGGCTTTAAGTACGTCGTCGTCACTGTGTACTGACAACACGTCCCTAAGAACCAGAAGCGGGTCCCGATTCGCCACCTCCTCGACAACGAGGTTCTCTCCGGCTGCTCTCAGTCGCTTCTTAAGCTTCGACCTCTCCTCCCTTGTTTTGCACCCCATTATGATCTTTTGATCTTTAGCTTTTCGCACTCTTTCCACTCGCACCCAGCCCTCCTTCGCGTCGACCGCCTTCCTGACTCTCTCCAGAATCTCGTCCCCCGTGTCCATCTCCTGTGTTGAGGAGACAACTACGGAATGCAACGTGGTTCGCTCCAGGGCCTGTGCCCTGGTGTGGCTCTTCGTCACAGCTGCAACATTAGCGTAAGTTGTCTCCCCAACACATTCCCTGCTAGCTAGACTGTCTCGCAGCTTGAACAGCTCGTCGGAGTTCTCCTTTATTAAGGTAATGTGCTCCTTCATCGTCCTGACGAGCTCAGTCTGGCTAACAAGAATCTCAGGATCAGACTGGGGACCATGGTCGGCAGTAGGCGCGAGTTTCGGTACGGCGACGGGTGCGGTGGGGGCCTTATCGCGCTCGGACTCTTTGACCAGCTCATAAAGCCTGTTTATGGCTTCGAGCACCGCAGTCTTTATCTCGGCCTTGAGGTTGCGAGAGTTGCCTAAATTAAGCTTGGCCTTATTTAGGCAAGCTCTTGCCTCCTCGGTGCGACTGCGGCACTTAGCCTCAGGCTTTTTGAGCGGCCTCGAGTCTTCGATAGTAGCTCGGCGCGTCCCCGGAGCGGCAGGGCCCCCCTGCGACGCAGATGGAGTGTCTTCTCCGAAAGAAATTCTCCTCCTTGCGTCAGCAGGCGAAGGCATCGCATGCTCCGCCGATCGCGGCGAGCCACTAGCGCCTTGGGCCCTCACGGTGCTGGATGGGGTGCAAAACATATTATGAATTTAGGAGCAGGTATTACTAGATCAGACCCCTGTAAAGAGGAGGACGGAACTGCAATATCTGCTCGAGAGAAGAAATTCAGAGGAACACTGGTACTTATGTGACCCTGTAAAGGGGGGAACACAATAAGTAAAATAACGAATAAATCAATTAAAATGTAAAACAATAAAATACAATAAATTTACTAAATTAAATATAAAAGCTATATAATAATATTAAAATTCAGTTAAAATTCAAGTCAGTATTCTTTAAAAACAAGTTTTCCCTACTAAACCCCTATTTTCAGGCCTAAAATATATTGAGGAAACTAAATATGGTAAAATAAATTTTGCCTAAAACCCCACGTCTACCTTCCAATATATACCCAGAGGGCGGGTGGGCGGGCAAAATTTATTCGAGCTAGCAGCGCGTGCGAGGTGTCCAGAGACGCGTCTCCGCGCGGGCTAGCGATATAAGGAATAAAACTTACTAGGTGCCGACCAAAAATTTTGAGTTTCGGTCAAAAAACCAGTTTTTGAACCAAAAAATTTTGAATTTCACCCCACAACCTGGAGACCGGGACACGGATCGCGGACCAGAATTCAGGGATGAAGGGTGAGGACTATTTCAACTATAAACTAACGTTATTTTTGCAAAAGAATTTAGAAAAACAATTAATTTTGAGAATTTACTATGAAAAATTCGGAAATTCCTGAGTGTTAGTAGGGATGAAGTCCCGACGCGCGTGTAAATGCGTGCGATATGGTCAGAACGTAGGCGGAGGCCTAGTTTGGTCTAAAAATGCTGAAAACAGCTTCAAAATCGCACGTCTGGAAGCGAAGATATCAACGGTTAGGTTAGGTTAGGTTAGGTTAGGTTAGGTTAGGTTAGGTTAGGTTAGGTTAGGTTAGGTTAGGTTAGGTTGGGGGACCCCCCACAGTGCTTGCGTCCACGTCGCGTCCCCTGGAAACGACCCAGTCTGACCACCGTAACGGAGTGGCAGATTGGGTTGGCCAAAGTGCACTGTGATATCGTAGCGTATTTTATCTTTGCCTTGTTTTTATCTACGATCCTGCGGAGGCTATGCCTAAACCCACGCGGGACGCCTCCGGGCGTTTTTTAAAACCAAAAGGCCCTTCTCAGGGCCAACCAAACGGCCCTTCTCAGGGCCAACCAAAAGGCCCTTCTCAGGGCCAACCCAAAGGCCCTTCTCAGGGCCAACCAAAAGGCCCTTCTCAGGGCCAACCAAACGGCCCTTCTCAGGGCCAACCAAAAGGCCCTTCTCAGGGCCACCCCGACGCTCCAGCATCAGAGCCTAGCCGCGCGCCGTCTGCGGCTAGCTACTTCGGTGGCGCAGAGTCGTCTGACAGCGACTCGGTTGTTGGAGTGTCGGATGCGAGCGGCTCTCGATCGCGGAAGCGGGTCTTCCTGAGCTGTGGGTCCGAGAGCTCCTCGGCTTCGGGGTCCAAACCGTTGTCGAAGGCTAAAAAGCCGACGACAGCGGCCGCGGACACCCACGTCGTTGGGCTCGCGGACGCCCAGCGCCAGGTGGACCTGGCCCGAAAGGCGCAGCTCCAGCAAGAGCTGGAGGAGCGGGTTGCCGCCAAGGAGAAGCGTGCGCACGTCGCCCGGGCCAAGTCCGGGTACGGTGCGTCACGCGTTCTGTATGCGGACCAGTCTCTGGAGGAGCTGCAGAGGATGGCGGAGGAGGACGAGGAGGGGATCATGGAGGTCGCCTCTAAGTCCTCCAACCTAAAGGGCACTTTCCAAAAGGCCCTAAAGTGCAGGGCCGCGAGCCTGCGTGGTGTCGTCGCTGAGTTGGTGAAGCGGACGACCACTGACGAGACGCGGCAACTGCAGGCAAGAATAAATTGTCTGCAGTCGGAGGTCAGCCAGCTTCACCAAAAGCTCGCTGAAGCCACGGCCCGGCCACAACAGGCCCAGGCGAGCCCTGTGGCAGAGGGCCCTGCCTCGGCCCGGCCACCACGGGCCAAGGCGAGCCCTGCGGCAGAGGGCCCTGCCTCCACTGCCAACCTTGAGGATATCGTCCGCAAGGTTGTTATGGAGGAGAGGGACTTCACGAGAGCCTGCTTTGAGGCTATAGAGGACCGGCTCCTGCCGGAGAAGCGCCTCCGACCGCCGCTTGCGGCGGATAAGAGGCAGTCTGAGCCGGAGCCGTCCTCGTCCAAGGCGGAAGATGTCCTTCTCCCTTCGACCACCCCGTCCAACGACTGGACGGAAGTGGCCCGTAAGGGGAAGGGGAAGGGCAAAAAGTCGACGACGGCCGTCCCTGCCGCCCCCACCACCGCCACTCCCAGCCAGTCACAGGCGACCGGCGAGGGCAAGACTGGAGGAGGGGGAAAGAGGAAAGTGAAGGGAAAGGGGCAGCTGGTCCCTCCGAAAACCGCAGCCGTCGTGGTGACGCTCACCGCGGAGGCTGCGGGGCGAGGGGAGACCTACGCCTCCATTTTGGTGCGGGCCCGTAACAATGCCGATCCCACCCAACTGGGGATCGGCAGTGTGTCCTGCCGGCGGACCCAAGCCGGGGCTCGAATATTCGAGTTCCCGGGGGCCGAAGGGGGTGCCCGCGCGGACCTATTTGCAGCCAAGCTGCAAGAGGTCATCGCGGACTCTGCCAAGGTGGCCCGGCCGGTCAAGTCAGCGGCCATTGAGGTGACGGAGCTAGATGACTCCGTCACCAAGGAGGAGGTGGTGGCGGTGGTCGCAGCGGTAGGGGGCTGTGGCGCCGCGGCGGTCCAAGGCCGGGACATAAGGCCCGGCCGCGGTGGTATGGGCACCATCCGCCTCGAGTGCCCAATCGCCGCTGCCAAAGCCGTCCTTGCGAAAGGACGGCTTCAAGTCGGATTCAGCTCGGGCGCAGTCCGGGCACTCGAGGACCAGCCTCTGCGGTGCTTCCGGTGCTTCGGCATCGGCCACACCAGGCCTCTGTGTCCGTCCAAGGTAGACAGGACGGACACATGCTACCGCTGCGGCAAGGAGGGCCACAAAGCCGCCTCCTGCAAGGCCGCCACGCCGCACTGTGCGGTGTGTGCCGCCAGTGGCCACCGATCGGGCCACGTAATGAAGGGGAGGAAGTGTATTCCTCCCCCTAAGCGTGGCAAAGCGCAGGCGCCGACCGGGCCTGCGCCTGCTGCTGCCGCTAACACCGCCGTTCCTGCGGCGGCTGCGGAGGAGGGTGCGATGTCCGACTGATGGACACAGTCGAACATCGCATCCTTCAGGCGAACACCAACCACTGCAGGACAGCCCAGGATCTGCTGATGCAGACCATGGCTGAGTGGTTGGTGGACTTGGCGGTGGTCGCCGAACCCTACTCGGTCCCTGGCCGTTGGCTGGGCGACCGGGACGGCTTGGTGGCGTTGGTGGCGCGGTCTTCCACAGACTCCCCTCCCCTCTCGCTCTTAGAGAGGGGACCGGGATACGTGGCCGCCGCGTGGGGAGAGATAGTGATGGTGGGGGTGTATTTCTCCCCAAACCGCCCTCTCTCGGACTTTGAGGATTTCCTCGAAGTCCTCACTGCTGTCGTAGGGAGGGCGGCGCCACGCCAGGTCGTGGTGTTGGGCGACCTAAACGCCAAGTCGGTGGCCTGGGGCAACCCGGCCGCCGGTTGCAACGTCCGGGGACGCGCCGTCCAGTTTTGGGCGGCCTCGTGCGGTGTGTCCCTCCTCAACAGGGGGGCGGTCCACACGTGTGTGCGACAACAGGGCGGGTCGGTGGTGGATGTGTCGTTTGCCACCCCCGCGCTGGCCGCCCGCGTCGTGAACTGGCGGGTGGAGCTGGTGGAGACCTTGTCGGACCACCGTTACGTGCGGTTCGACATCTCCACCCAGCAGGGGAGGGGGACGGCCAGCGCTGGGCAATCTCCCTTCCCGCGGTGGGCACTCACCCGCCTGGACCGGGAGGCAGCCAAGGAGGCCGCTTTTCTCCAGGACTGGCTGTCACCTCCCCTTGTCGAGGAGGTCCCGGACGTTGACGCCGCAGCGGTCCGGCTCAGGGGGTCCTTGACCGAGGTGTGCAACTCCAGCATGCCTCGGTCTCGCCGTCCGCCTCCCCGTCGTGCCGTCTACTGGTGGACGGAGGATCTGGCGAGACTACGGGCCACCTGCGTGGCAGCCAGAAGGGCCTACACGCGGAGCCGACGGCGCAGCGCCCAAAACCGAGTCCGGGCAGAGGAGGACCGCCTGCACGCCTCTTACCGAGAGGCTACGGCGGCCCTCAAGTCTGCAATGGGCGCTGCGCAAGACTCGGCGAGGGCCGAGATGCTGGAGGGTCTCGACAGGGATCCCTATGGGAGGCCATATAAGGCGGCGCGGAACCAGCTCCGCCCCTACGGTCCCCCACTGTCGGAGACCCTCGAGCCAGCATTGTTGGATGGGGTGGTCCGGTCCCTGTTTCCGCGCAGGACCGACTTCGCCCCACCAACGATGGATCCCCCGCAAGGGGCGGCTCCACCGGAGGCAGAGGTCCCCCCGGTGACGGCGGCGGAATTCTGCGCGGGGGTTCTGAGCCTCCGCGCAAAGAAGACCGCCCCCGGACCGGACGGCGTCCCCGCACGGGTGGTGGCAATCGCCGCCTCCCAAATGG